>OX451735.1:932281273-934681273 GCA_948472305.1 Vicia faba | reverse complement strand
ATCCTCAGGTCCAAGAAGATTGAACAGGGGCAACTGTTGTACCCCAAAATTTTCCCTCCCATATTTAACAAGAATCATATTCAAATGGCTCAAGATTTCTCAAGGGGTTGCACAGTCAAACCATCTTCTAAGCCAGTCAAAATTAGGGTTTTGGTTCTTGCAAAGAATTTGAGGTTTTCAATGACTCAATCAAGTCCCATAGGCCTATATACATTGCCAAGGACATACATGCCAAGTCTCAAGACTCACAGATGCCAGATTCCACAGTCAAAAGCTCTATTTGCTCTACAATCAACTGCAGGGGTAAAATGGTCATTTTGCAGTCAAAAGTCATAATTTTTGGTCAACATCTTATTTTGAGCACACAATCATCATTTGATCAAGCCTTGATCATGATTCCACAAGAATGGCTCAAAAATCATCAAGATGCCAAAAGTTACTATTTTTGGACAGCAGAAAAGTCAACTGTATCTTGACCAAGGCATAACTTTTTCATGGTTCATCAGAAAAATCCCATCCAATGCTCATTTTGAAGGGGATGACATTTCCTACAACTCATCTTCACACTCCAAGTCCCAGAAATGCTCTCACAAAAAGTTATCAATTTCTACATTATAGATCAATTTCAAAAGTCAACAAAAATGCACTTTAAGTCAAAGACCATAACTTGAGATTGGTACATCCAAATGACATGGTACCAAAGGCATTGGTTAGAGGACTTCAAGACCTTTCCAAAATGTCTAAGAACATGTTCATATGATCAAAATTGAGCAAGATATGCATTGGAGAAGTTAGGAAATTTTTGTGAATTTGCAAAAGTCAACTTTGCTCAAAACACATCATTTTTGCTAATGGGCCTCAAATTCCTTCTTGAAACTTTGTCCAAGGCCTATGCACGACCCATTGGGATTATTTGAATTTATTTTATTATTTTTTATTAATTAATTGGATTTTTTTATTAATATTAATTCATTTAATTGATTTAAAATGTAGGAAATTCAAAGATATGATTTCTCAATCTTTTTGTGAAGCAAAAGTGGTCAACATGTGCTGGAGATTTCGTGTGCACATCAAAGAGACAAGAATATCCAAAATTGGCAAGTTTTCTCAATCAAAAAGATGCAAAAAGATGTGATTGGAAATCAAATATTGAAACATCAATGCAATGGATCTTTGGGCCAAGACTTAACCTAATTCCATTCTATTACATATGCACAAGTGAACCCTAATGCCATTCACGTGAAAACTCTGCAAGAAAGCCATATGCAACATTGAAAAATATCAAAGAAACTTGAAAACTGAATTCTACTTTCCACGCCAATTCAAAGCCTTTTATTGTTTCCAATACATTGTTGGAGGTGTAAGGGACATATTACAATCAAAATCAAGCCTTAACACTCAAAGAATACGCAAGAACAGTGATACGATTTTCTTACTATTTTGAAAATCGAAACTCATGATTCACGCATATTTCATATGATTTTTTGTTGTTTTTGTGTTGCTTGAATCCACAGGAAGCTTTTGGTATATTTTAATTGCATTAAAACGCCCTGAAACAGAAATCACCATTGACGAATTCTAGGTTTTCCAAGCTTCCAATTTGGAGCTTTCGAGTATGAGAAAAATTAAGCTTCATAATGCCTATGGTTGAGATCGCTGCGTCCAGACGAGTTTAACCCTACCCTCGCGAAATTTATGTTAATCCCATACCTAATCGCTATTATTCCTTGTTCTGCTTTATGGGGGTTAAAAACCCCCGCTATCTCTTTGCTTTTTTTACAGGTTCAACGAAGGGGATGAAGACGTGGTGTACCATGGTTGGTCCGTTCAAAAAATATGGCGCGCGTTTTGTTGTTTCCAGCATATGCGTTGTTTTTCATATATTATTTTCATTACTTATTATAATTACAAAAGCAGGCGCTTGGCTCAGTGGATAATGAGGTGTCTGGCAACCATTGGGACTTGGGTTCGATTCCCAGGTCCACCCAATATTTGTTTCATATTTTTCATCATGTATTCATATGCAAGCTCTCCCATGTGTTCCACCATAAACCTCACAAATCAGCGTGCCATGTGTCCTCATGCACCAATCTAATGGCCATAAGGTGTTGAACACCATGTTCCCAGTCAAAGCCAGCTTGGGCAATTCCAAAAAGTCAAACAGACTTGCTGATTAATGGGCCTCAGATTTCTAAATTCACCTCCTATGATCCCAACACCCCCCTGGTTAAACATTTTTCTTTTATTTTTCTTTTACTAATTTCTAACTATTATTATTATTATTTATTTAACTAACATAATTAATAATATTTTCATAATAAATTCAGACAATTAAAAAATGTAAATATTTTTATTATTTTTATTTATTAATTTTAATTATTTTGTAAATAAATACTAACAAAATTGATTTAGTCTAATTAGGTTAATTTTGACTATTTTTTTCATAATAAGTAAAATAAATTAGACTTAGATTTTTACTAACTTTTGATTTTTGATTTCTTTTATTTTCATTAAGACATAAAAAACACAAAAAACATCTTTTTCTTTTAATTAATTAAATAATTAGTTATTAGGTTTAATTTGAATTAATTGCAACAAAAAAAGGACAAACTTCTTTCTTTTCTCAAAAAGGGTCAAAACCCTAAGGACGTCCCGATTTAATTTCTTTCGCACGCATATTTATTTTTAATTTATTTTGACCATATTATTGTATCTGCTTTGAGAATGTAATAGATAATTAGGGCTTTTATCGCTTTCTTTACTTTCTCGCAATTTATTTTTCAAAGGGTTATGTTTTTGGCGATGTAAAACCCGACGCCTTGTAATAGCGTAGATTCACTTTCCGCACTTTACCTTCCGCAAATTATTAACTGTTAATTATGCATGACAAGACTTGTATGACAAATAAAATCAACCCGTAGCTCACAAATACATGTGCAAAGATAATCTTAACTGAATTTAACACACATGCACATGCCACTCCTAGGGTACGCCTCACTTGGTTGCCTCGACGTGGTCGTCAAGTATAGGGTGTTTTAGAGGTCGCCCTCCTGTCTAAAGATCCAGTTGCCTCGAAACGGTTGCCTCGGATAAGAAGGATCTAGGACATTAGGGTTACCGCTAAGGCATCCTACTATTGCTTTGGTGACCACATATGTCCCTATAATCGAATTGACCCGAATAACTCCTACGACGGTGCTACCTACTTTTCAATAGTGGGATAGTACTGTCTAAAGGACTCTTACACAGCCTAATTCCTTAGAGTAGGTAGATTTCTCCTGGGTACTTGTTCTTTCAAAAACAAAAAACAACTTTTCGCACTTACACTTTCAAAAAGTTTTCAAACAAACACTTCATACACTCTTGAGGACTGATACAAGAGTTACCTAGAAGTTTTTCAAACTAAACTTTTTCAAACCCACAAACACAAGAAAAGCAGACAATTTTTGAAAACATAGTGAGCAAGTACCTAAGAGCCCGTGGATAACCACGGATAGAAAGGGTGCTAACACCTTCCCTTTCTATAAATCTACCTCCCGAACCGAGAAACATCTCGAAAAGGAATTTTGTTGTGCTTTTGTCCTTTCCTTGTTGGAGAACATAAAAGACGGTGGTGACTCTTGCTTACCGCGATATTTCACGAACCAACTTACAAAACAGTCAGTTCTATTTCCACCGATCACACTTAGCAAAAATAAGCAAAATGCAAGATCATAGTTACTCGATGACGCTATCTATGTTGCCTTTCAAAATGATCTTAGTACCTAAAGAAAAATACTAAGATACCTTGCAACATTGCTAATCATGGTTATACGATGACCCACGCCCATCCCTTTTACATCCAAAGATAGGGTTACTTACCAAATCAATGGTAAGATAACAATGTCAAAGGAAAAAGGAAATGAACATGAAAGACTTTTGAGTAGGTAAAATGTTCTTAGTTACTTGCTCCATTTCAAAACAAAAACATCCTTTCTATTTTCAAAACAAACACCAACACTTTCAAAACAATTTTCAAAACTTGAAAACATTTTCAAAAGATCAAACACTTTATATACATTCTTACGAACGAGAATCATTACAAAGTTTACCTAAACAATGGCACCTTTTCAAAATACTTTCAAAAAACACACAAAGCACACTTTCAAACAAAAGCAAGTGATCTAGCAAGCAACTAAGAGCCCGTAGATAACTACGGATGAAAAGGGTGCTAATACCTTCCCTTTTCATAATCTACCCCCCGAACTCAAGAAAACATCTCAAAGGTCTCTCCTGTTCTTTTCAGCCTTTCCTTTTGGATAAAAGAAAAGTCGGTGGCGACTCTTGCTAAACCGCAACATTTGCGATCAAACACAAAACATTCAAGTTAGTTCTCCCATCGTATCACAGTACTGGCGACTCTACTGGGGAATATTCTTAAAGTGGGGTTACCTTAGGGTTAGATCATATTTATTAGCTTTCATTATTTGATTTGTATGCTTTACATTTTTGGTTCTTTGTTTGGGTTTGAATCCTCTACCCAGATTTGGGATACCTTATAGGTAAGTAGTAATACATTGTGGAAACTATTTGGGGTATACCGGTATGGTCTAAGCAATAGCTATGTTAGTGTGACATATTTGTGGGTACCGGTAGCCCTTGTAGTCAAGGAGAATATGGGGCCGCTGAGCGATGTCACGAAGCACTAACGAACTTCTAGAACCTTTACTTGACCAACTTGGCCATTAAGACGTAGTGAGATGACCTGCTTTGGTGCAGTCTGAAGTTGGTAGATACTCGATACTACACTCATTGAGGTTTGGTTTTTTTGGATATTTCGGTCACCATTAAAGAGGCTTAGGCTGAAATAATGTCCAAGGAAACAAACCAGTGATATTTAGCTCCTTTGAACCCGGTTACTATTGCTAGGACAGGTTTGAGCCAACTAAACTTCAAGAGGGTACTTACCTATGAGACTCCATGCAAGCCTAAACCTAAGGACTTGTTTGATTTGTTTGTATATATCTACTTGTACATAACATCATAAACATCATAACATCATAATCATACTCACTAACCATTTCAAGGATCTTGGGATTTATCTTTGTTCTATTTTGTAGGACATGGATTCTATTCGCGGGAAAACCATTCAAGTCAATCTTGTAAGGATCCCTCCTCAACTTAAAGAGCTAGCATCAAGAATTCTTGAAAACTCTCCATTTACCGAAAGACATGGTCGCCTACTAAACTTGGTTACCTCCAACACTGATGAGGACATGATGAAGGTGCTTTTCCAGTTCTTTGACCCTCTACATTATTGCTTCACATTTCCCGATTATCAACTTGTGCCAACTTTGGAAGAATTATCCCAACTCTTGAGGATTCCCATTCTCAATCAACTACCTTTCAACGGTACAGAAAGAGATCCAAAGCCAGAAGAGATTGCTCAAGCTCTGCACTTGCAACCATCTGATATCACAACTAATTGGGAAACAAGGAGTGGTGTCAAAGATTTCTTAGCAAAGTTCTTGTTTGAGAAAGCCCAAAAATGTTGGAACTATTTAGATTTGCAAGCTTTTGAGGAAATTGTGGCTCTCCTCATCTATGGGATGGTTTTGTTTCCAAATTGACCAACTCATAGATATAAACGCCGTCAAAATCTTCATGTCTCGTAACCCGGTGCCTACTTTGCTAGGAGACATCCTACATTATTTTCACACTCGCATTATGAGGAAAAGAGGTATCCTTATGTGTTGTAATCCTCTTTTGGAAAGATGGTTTATTTCGCATCTTCCCAAATCTGTATTAAAGAACGAGCAAGGTTCAAGGTGGTCACATAGGTTGATGATGCTCAAACATTCAGACATTCATTGGTGTTCCCGATCTATAGAGAATGTTACTATCGTCGACCATTATGGAGAATTCCCTAATGTCCCCTTACTTGGCATTAGAGGAGGTATCACCTATAACCCATGCTTATCCTTAAGACAGTTTGGTTACGCCCAAAGTGATGGCCCACATGAGATGCTCATTCAAGGTTTGGTATTTGACTACGAGAACGACGATCAAGGTCACCGCCAGAGATTTATCCGAGCTTGGAGGATGTTGAACAAGGTAGATGGCAAGACATTAGGGCATAAGAATTCCATCCCTCTTGATCCTTACCTCAAATGGGTACGAGCTCGTGCTCAAAGTCTTATAATTCCTTACCCCTCCATTCTCCTGGTTATCATAGAGCGTGTTGTGGAAGGAGATGTTCCATACATTATCCTGCATCCTGACATGCCCACCTCTCTTGAAGACTTACAAAGGGATTGGATACAGCTTAAGGGGGAGCAAGACACTTTCGAGGCCCAATTCTATGCCATCGAGAAGAAGGTTTTGGAACTCACTAAGCAACTTCATGAGGAGCGGAGCTTGAACGCCTACATCGCACCAAAGAGGATGCGTACAACTTTTTCATCTTAGAGTTTTTGTATTTATTTGTAAGCCCAAAAGAGGCATGATGTACTCAAGCTTTGATTTATTAATATAACGTGTGTTCCTTTTTGGTCTAAAGCAAGTTTAAATCTCTAATTTCCTTGAAATCATTGCATATGCATCTACCATTCATCATAACATAAGCAGGTTTCTTACAATAAGTCTCCTCATCTTTCTACTGTTTATTTCAGTAAGATGGATCTCGAGCTGACAGTAAAAGACCTCCAGGTGCATAATGCTCAGTTTCAAAAGATGTTCTTGACTCTAGCCAAAGGAAAAGAGGATTTGAAAACTTTGCTGATTGAAGAAAAGAAGAAGAAAGCAACGAAAGCAAACAGTGTTCTGAATCTAGGAAGAAGGTTCCCATGGGCAGCCAGAAAAATCTTAGACTTCACAACATCATCTGGTGAAAAAGACAATCAAGAGGGGAAAGGCAAGGAAGCAACTGCCCAGCTAGAATCTGAAGAGGAAGAAGAAGAGGATTACTCTGAAGAGCAATATCCCTTGGCCGACGACCAATAAAAACATCTGGAAGAGCGTCTAAGTGCAATGGAAATTCAGAAAGTGCTCGGGCTGGACTTTGAAGAGCTGGGTTTGGTGTATGGGATTGTTATTCCACCAAAATTCAAGGCACCAATGTTCTCTAAGTACGACGGGGTTTCGTGTCCCAAGATGTATCTCCGATCTTACTTGAGGAAGATACATCCTCACACTACTGACAGAGATTTATGGGTCCACTTCTTTCAAGACAGTCTATCTGGGACTCTGTTAGATTGGTTCTATCAACTGGAAAGGGCCAATATCCATAATTGGGAAGACCTTGCCATTTATTTCTGTAAACAATATCAATATAATGCAAACCTTGCTGCCACCCATACTCAACTCCATAGTATGGCTATGGTTTCAAGTGAAGGTTTCAAAGACTACGATAAGAAATGGAGGGACTTATCAGGAAGAGTCCATCCTCCCCTGTCCGAAAGAGAGCTAGTAGACATGTTTCTGAATACCATGTCCAGTCCTTTCTTTAATCATCTAATTGTAAGCTCCTCAGCAGGCTTCATTGATTTAATCTGACATGATCCCTAAGCATGTACCTACTCAACAAAGGAGCAATCATCCTAGAACAGAAAGACCAGTAAGACAATTTACCCAGATTAATATGACTGTTGCACCCCAAAATTTGCCCTCCCATATTCTCCAAGAAATTGCCAAGTCAGGTCACAAAATTCCCCAAGGGTTATGCAGTTCAACTGTCTCCTATACAGTCAAAACTAGGGTTTGTGTTCTGATCAAAGAAAGGAAGTTTTCAAGGACCCAATCAAGTCTCATATGCCTACAAAGATGGTCAAGTATCCTCATATCAAGTTTCAAGGCATTCAGCTCAAAATTGCACAGTCAAAACCCTAAATTGCACTACAGTCAACTGTAGGGGCAAAATGGTCATTTGACAGTCAAAAGTTCAAATTTTTGGTCAACATATCATTTTGAAGCCACAAACATCATTTGATCAATGCTTGATCATGATTCTCAAAATTTGGCTCAGAAAATCATCAAGATGCAAAAGTTACTATATTTGGACAGCTGAAAAAGTCAACTGAAATTGACCAGGGCATAACTTTCACATGGATTATCAGCAAAATGCCATCCAAAGCTCATTTTGAAGAGAAAGACATTTCCTACAACTCATCTTCATACTTCAAGTCCAATAAATGCTCTCACAAAAAGTTATCAATTTCAACATTATAGGTCATTTTCAAAAGTCAACAAAAAGGGACTTTAAGTCAAAGGCCATAACTTGATATTGGTAAATCAAAATGACATGGGACCAAAGGCATTGGTTAGAGGACTCAAATACCTTTCCAAAATGTCCAAGAACATGTGAAAAGCTTAAAAATTGAGCAAGTTATGCCTTGTGGAAGTTGGGAAATTTTTGGATATTTTGAAAAGTCAACTTTGATGCAAATGATTCAAAATTGCTAATGGGCCCATTTTTCTGCCAAGATTCATCATTCCAAGCATGTGCACGACCATTTGGCCCAAAGGGAAGTATTTTCTCATTTTTTATTTATTTATTTGAATTTTTATTCATATTAATTCAATTAAATCAATTAAATATGTGGAAAATATCTAAATGAACCAAATGAATCTTTTTATACATGTTTTAGACTTGATATTTCGTGCTTAGCCAATTATGGAAAGATTTGGCTTGATTGAAACCTAATTGATACAAAAACCATGTGAAAAGATATGAAAAGGATTCTTAAGAAATCAAATATTGAAAACAATAAAAGCAATGGATTTTGATCAATCTTTTTAACCTAATTCATTCACTACATAACCAGGAACATAAACCTAATTGCATTAGACAAAAAGCTGCGCATAAGAGGCCATTACAAACTTGAAAAATTGCTTGAAAACTCAAAAACTAAAATCAACTTTAGGAGGCGATTGAAAGCACAACAACGATCCCAATAGCTTCCTGAAACCTCACTGAACGTGCTCCAATCAAAAACAACAACAAAAGCTCCAAGAATTGGTACCTGTGACTCGAACTGTTTCAAAGAAATTGCAGAATCGTGCATCATAATTCACGCATCTTTTGCATCTTTTATTGGTGGATTTATATTCATTGTGATGTTTTAAAACTAACCATCATGTTTAATTGAGTTTTTGTGCTATATACGCGATGATACCATGTTTGAGATTCTAGGGTTTGCAGGTTTTAAATTAGGGGTTTTCAGACCAAGCAAAATTAGACCATCACAATGCCATCATTAGACTCAGCGCGTTTGGACGAGGAAAATCCATGGGTCGCGCTCAATTTATGAGCGCCCAGCAGCTAATCGTTATTTTCTTGTAGGTTGTCTACAGCAACGCTTAAAAACCGTTGCTTCATATCTTCATATTTCAGAAAAATAAAACGGAGTGGAGAAGATGATGACGTGTGGGGCGAGGAGTGGAGTATTCAAATTTTCGCGCGATTTCAAGTCATAGCTTTTTTCCTTTTTATAATATTTGTTAACTATTATATGTTAAAACGTTTGAAGTGGCTCAGTTGGCAGGTGTTGAGCGTGGTGACTTCCAAGACCTGGGTTCGAACCCCAGGTCTGCGTACTCTTCACATTATTTTTCCACAGGAATTCATATACATTTTCAATGTCAAGGCACAGCGTATACCTTCATCATCCATCCACCCACGTGTCTATCAGGAGCAAACCAAAGGCTGGGATTGAAGATGCACCCTAAACCCTAGTCCACGCATAACATGCTTGCACAAAAGTCAACGGATTTCAAGCTTATTGGGCCTAAACTCTTGGATCCACACCTCCATATTGGGACTGAACCCCTCCCTGGTTTGCACATATTTTATTTTATTTTATTCATTGTTTTATTATTTGTTTTGCTTTGATTTAATTAATTGTTTTTTTTTTACAAAAATACAAAAATGCCTAAAAAATCAGAAAAGACCCAAAATATAATAAATTTATTATTTTAATTATTTTCATAAATAAGTTAACATGTAAATTAATTTAGTATTAATTTAGGTTGCAACCTTAGTCCTTTTCATAATAAAACATAAAAAATATAGAACTTAGGTTTAATTGATCATTTTTGTTCCTTAATTTTTTTCCTTTTTTCACCATAATATTATTTATTTTATAATTAAATTGTACATAAATAACTTAGGGAAAACTAGGTTAAAAACTTCTAACATTTTTTTAATAAGTTTAAAAATAAATAGAATTAGGGTTTGACATTTTATTTTAATCTTCACTAATTTTCTTCTTCTTTTAAATCCTAAGAAACATAAAAATACCAAAAAACATTTAATTTTAATTTTAATTCCTCATTAACTTTAAATTTCGCAAAAGGGTCCAACGCCCATATTTTTAATTGTTTAATTTCGCATCTTTATTTTATTTCATTTAAATAATTATGTATCTCTCCCAAAGCCGTGTAAACGATTGCTCGCACTTTTATTTCTTTCGCTTTATTTACTTTCCGTCAAATCGGGTCCGGTTTAATTTTGGCGATGTGGACCCGCGCCATTTGTAATAGTTGTAGATTTATTCTCCCGCAACTTTTAACTGTTAAATAAGCATGAAAGAATGTATGGCCTTAAATAAAATCAAGCGTAGATCACAATGAACATGACAAGACAAATATCAAATGAAAACGACACACGAATCGCACACACCACCCCTAGGGTACGCCTCACTGTTGCCTTTCGAAAGGTGATCGTCGAGTAGAGGATGTCTTAGTAAGTCCTCATGATCCGGGAACCTGGCATGAGGGTAGCTTCTAAGGTGTCTTCCCATTGCTCTGGTGATCACCATGTCCCTACAAACTCGAATTGACCCGAACACCTCCAACGGTGGTGCTACCTACCTCTCAATGGTGGGATGGCACTACTTTAAAGGACATTTACACAGACGAATTCCTTAGGGTAGGTAGGTTCTCAAGGATACTTGCTCTCTTCAAAATAAACTGAAATCTTTTCACACCAACACTTTTCAAAAGCTTTCAAAGCAAATTTTTCAAACACTCTGACGCACGAGTCGAACTGAAATTTTTCAAAGAAACTTTTTCCCACATTGAAAGGCAAACAAACATTTTTGAAAACACATTGAGCAAGTATCTAAGAGCCCATGGATAACCATGGATAGAAAGGGTGCTAACACCTTCCCTTTCTATAAACCTACCTCCCGAACCGAGAGCAATCTCTATAAGGATTTTTTTTGTGCTTTTGTCCTTTCCACTTGGAGAAAATAAAAGACGGTGGCGACTCTTGCTTCCGCGACATTTCGCGAACCAGCGTTAAACAGTCAGTTCCAGATCCACCGATCACAGAACTGGCGACTCTGCTGGGGACTTAAACTTAAAGTGAGGTGTACCTTAGGACTAAGATCACTGTGTTTTCAATTGCTTTCCTTGTTTGCTTTAAATTGTGGGTTGCTTGGGAGTTCTATAGATCTTAACCCGGATCTGGGGGATACCTTTCTTAGAAAGTAGCAACAAGGCTGTGAGGGAACTGTGCGGGGTATACCGACATGGTTGAAACAGTCTGCTACGTTGATGTGGCACTTTGGTGTGTACCGGTAACCCTTGAGTTCAGTCAAGGAGAGTACGGGGCCTCTGCGTGGTGTCATGAAGCATCAACAGACCTTAGGAACCTTAATTGAACTATCTTGGCCTCTTTAGGGTAGTGAGATAACTGACTTTGGTGCAGTCCGAGGTTGGTTGATACTCGATACTACGCTCAATTGAGGGTTGCTTTCCTGGAATATTTCGGTCGCCAGTTCAGTGGCTAAATCGAAACGATGAACAATGAAAGCAATCCCGTGATATTGGGAACCTTAGAACCCGGTTACTTTGATTAGGACAGGTTGAACCCACCAACTTCAAGAGGGTACTACCCAGACCCCATGCTGACCTTAAACCTTAAGGGCTTGTCTTGTGTGCCTTGTGTGCCTTACATGTTTGTCTTTGTAAATATCTGTGGTGTGTTTAATCATAGCATCATGACATCATCCAGCATCATATGCATTGACTAACCATTTCAGGGGTTCGAATTTTCATCTTTGTTCTTGTTTTGTAGGACATGGAAACTGTTCGTAGAAAGACAATTCAGGTCAGTCTTATAAGGATCCCTCCTCAGCTTAAGGAGCTTATATCCAGGATTCCCGAGAACTCTTCATTCAGTGAAAGGCATGGAAGCCTCATCAGCTTGGTCAACACCAACATTGAGGAAGATATGATAAAGGTCCTGTTCCAATTCTTTGACCCTCTGCATCACTGCTTTACCTTCTTGGACTATCAGTTGGTACCTACATTGGAGGAGTTCTCCCGGCTCCTGAAGATCCCTATCCTTGATCAGCTACCCTTCAACGGTACAGAAAAGGAACCTAAGCTTGAAGAGATTGCTAAAGCCTTGCACCTACAGTCATCTGACCTCAAGGGACATTGGGAAGTCAGAAGTGGTATTAAAGGGTTCTTAGCCAGGTTTCTGTTTGAAAAGGCCTATGAATGTTGGAACTCCCTTGACTTGCAGGCTTTTGAAGAGGTTGTGGCCCTCCTTGTTTATGGTTTGGTGTTGTTCCCTAACCCAGATCAGCTTATTGATATCAGTGCTGTCCAGATCTTTATGTCCAGGAATCCTATACCTACATTGCTGGGGGACATCCTTCACTCATGTTACACTCGAACCATGAGAAAAAGAGGTGTCCTTATGTGTTGCACTCCTCTCCTGGGAAGGTGGTTTATTTCGCACCTTCCACAATCAGTCCTGAAGAATGAGCGGGGTTTGAGATGGTCACAACGGTTGATGACTCTTACACATGCAGATATACATTGGTGTCCTAGGTCTAGAGAAGACGTCACCATCATTGATCGTTGCGGGGAGTACCCTAATGTTCCTTTACTTGGAATCAGAGGAGGTATTACTTATAGCCCATGCCTGGCTTGGAGACAGTTTGGTTATGCTCGGAGGGATGGTCCTCATGACATGTTAATTCCTGATATAGTTTTTGACTTCGACAACGATACTCAAGGACTTCGTCAGAGATTTATCAGAGCCTGGAGGATGCCAAGTAGGATAGACAGCAAGACACTGGGGCAAAGGAACTCCATCCCATTGGAACCCTATCTCAAGTGGGTACGCGCCCGCTCCCAGAAGTTAGTGATGCCTTATCCTCACATGATCCCGGTAATCAAAGAACCAGTCTTGGAAGGGGAAGTGTCCTACACTATTCAGCACCCTGATATGCCCACATCCTGGGAAGAGATGCAGAAGAGCTGGATCCAGCTTAAGGAGGAAAGGAATTCTCTTGAGACTAGTCTGCATGCCAGTGAAAAGAAAGTCTTGGAGCTCACCCGCCTGTTGCATGAAGAGAGGAATCTCAACACCTACATAGCTCCGAAGAGGATGCGCAGTGTATTTTGGGATTGATTTGATTTTTGTACTTTTTGCCCATGAGGCTTTGATGTATTAAACAATGATTTCTTTAATGATAACGTGTGTTCCTTTTTGTCTACAACAAATTTGAACTTTCGAACCCTTGAATGCATTGCATACGCATTTCATACATCATGTGCATAGCAGGTTTTTCCTCTTTTCAGGTTGCTTACAGTTCTTCGCTGTTTATTTCAGCATCATGAATCCCGAATCTGCATCAACCGAGACATCAATCAAGGCTCTTCAGGCGCAGAATGCGCAGTTTCAAGAATTAATCAAGGGTCTGGCTAAAGGCCAAGAAGAACTGAAGGCTATGCTCCTGAAGAAGGAGAAGAAGAAGAAGAGAAGAACTGTTCTGTTCAACTCGGGCCGGAGGTTTGGCAATACTCTGCAGCATGAAGAGGCTGGTTCTTCTGTTGGCAAGAGTCCTTCTCAAGCAGAAGTAAAGGTCCCTAGTCCGGTAGTCTCCGACAATGAGACGGATTTTGATGAAGAGCAGTACCCTCCTGCGGACGACAGATATAAGCAATTGGAGGACAGGTTGAAGGCTATGGAGGTTCAACAGGCACCTGGGCTGGATTTCGGAGATATGGGTTTGTCGACTGGTGTGATTATCCCGCATAAGTTCAAAGCACCATCCTTCTCCAAATATGACGGGGCGTCTTGTCCCAAGCTGCATTTAAGGTCCTATGTTCGGAAAATTCAGCCGTACTCTGCGGACAAGAATTTATGGATCCATTTCTTCCAGGAGAGTCTTTCAGGGACTCATCTCGAATGGTTCTATCAGCTGGATGGGACCAAAGTTCGTAACTGGGAGGAGTTGGCTACTGCTTTCTACAAGCAGTATCAATATAATGCCGACCTTGCCCCCACACGTACCCAACTCCAGGGTATGGCGTTAGGTGCAAGCGAAGGTTTTAAAGAGTATGCTCAGAAGTGGAGAGACCTGGCTGGCAGGGTGCAGCCACCATTGACTGACCGGGAGCTGGTAGACATGTTCTTGGGGACCCTATCTGGGCCATTTTTCAACCATCTGATCGGAAATTCTTCTGCTGGTTTCACTGACTTGATTCTGACTGGAGAGAGAATTGAGGCTGGGCTGAAGTCTGGGAAGATTGCAAAGGGTGCATCATCTAGTTCGGAAAAGAAACCATTCAAAAAGGAGTCTAGTGCCGTGTATGGTTCTAGGAAATCAGAGAGACCTGAGCACCGCCAATCTGTCAGCGCGGTGATGATTGCTAAGCCTGCTGCCGCTCCTCGGCCAAACAATTCCCAAAGGGCTGAAAGACCCCGGAGGGAGTTTACCCGGTTAAACATGACCCTATCACAGATCCTGCCACAGTTGCTCTCAACCAATTTGGTGACTGTCAGGGAGGCTCCAAAGTTCCCAAATACAACATCTCCCAAGTACAATCCGAATGCTCGTTGTGCCTACCATTCAGAAAGCCCGGGGCACTCTACCGATGACTGTTGGGCGTTGAAGAATAAGGTGCAAGACCTTATCGACGCAAAGGAGATACAATTCGAAGCGCCTGCAAAGCCGAATGTAGTTACTGCCCCTATGCCTCAGCACGGGGTAAACGCTGTTGATGAAGACGTTTATGCTGTTTCGGTGGATGATCTAGCCACTCCTCTAAAGATCATCAAGAAGAACCTACTGCAGGCCGGTTTATTTCCGGGTTGTAGTGAGGGTTGCCTATTCTGTGCTGTGTCCCCATCTGGTTGTCCCTTGCTAAAGTTAGGCATCCAAAGCTTAATGGATAGCAAGGAGATTCTGTTCAAGAAGTCTGCTGTTCGGTTGGTTCCAATGGAAGAAGTTTCTGTGGTGACTATCTTCAATAATCCGATCCCGGCTCTCCAGAAGAAGCCCGTTCAAATTATGACCGTTGCACCCGTCATTATCACTGTTCCAGGGTCCCTGCCCTATGTATCTGATAAAGCTGTCCCTTGGCACTATGGGGCAGATGTATATATAAACGGGATTAAACAAGAGCTCAACGCTGGCGCCAGCATCTGTGACATCACTGGCCCAGCCAAAGTTACCCGCAGTGGCAGGCTCTTCTCGCCTGACATTGCACCGCCTGCTGCCCGAAGACCACTCCTGATAATTCCTACAAGTACACCTATTCCTGTTGCTGATCAAGTTGTTGTTCCTGCTGCTAATCCGATTGTTTCTCCTGCTGCCGAGTCATCCAATGCTCGGGGCAAGGGAATCGAAGCTGAGCCTGCCCAGATGGAGGCACCCATACCCATAGCTGCTGAGGCCTCCCCACAAGAGATGGAGGAGATTCTGAAGATTATAAAGAAGAGCGATTTTAATGTTGTGGAACAGCTGGGGCATACGCCCTCCAAGATCTCCATGCTCTCTTTACTGCTGTGCTCCGAGGCCCATGCAAAGGCCCTAATCTCATTCCTCAAGACGGCCCATGTGCCACATGAAACCTCTGCAGTCCAGTTCACTGATTGCGTGGCAAGTCTAACGGCAGATAATGGCTTGGGTTTCTCAGACGCTGACTTGACCGCAAAGGGGAGAGATCATAATGACGCTCTGCATGTCTCAATTGAATGCAGGGGCACCACCTTGGCACATGTGTTGGTTGATACTGGGTCATCTTTGAATGTGCTACCCAAGAAGGCTCTGGATCGTCTATATTGTGAAGGCCTGGAATTGAAACCCAGCAACATCATCGTCAGGGCCTTTGATGGTTCAAAGAGGATGGTCCATGGAGAGGTTGACATTCCGATTCGTGTGGGCTCTCATGTGTTCGACTCCACTTTTTATGTGATGGATATCCGTCCATCTTACTCTTGTCTGCTGGGTCGACCCTGGATACATAAGGCTGGGGCAGTGACCTCTACCTTGCATCAAAAGCTGAAGTACCCCGTCAGAGGGAAGATTGTCACTGTGCAAGGAGAGGAAGAATATATGGCGAGTCACCTAAACTCTTTCAGATACATTGAGATGGATGGGGAGTTCATTGAGACCCCCTTTCAGCATTTCGAGGAGGTGTTTCCAATTGCAGCTGAAACAACAGAAGAAGGTGCTCCTTTGAAGATGGCTTCCCTAAAGGACGCCCGGGCTGTGGTTCAGAAGGGTGAATGTGCCGACTGGGGCAGACTTCCAGATTTTACTCAGAAGACTGACAAACTTGGGCTGGGTTTCACCTCAGAAGGTCAGAGAGCTATGAGGAAAGCAAAGATCGGAAGACCTCCGGTATTTATTAAAAGTTCAGGAGTGAATGCTGTGGGGGAAGACCATGAAGTGGACGAAGCTGAATTCAACAGCTGGATCTATCCGACGGTCGAAGACGGATTAAACAATTGGAGTGCAAAGGACCATACCCCTGTTACCTTTGTGACGCAGTAATAAATTTCTTTGTTTCGTTATTTTGTAATAAACAATGATAAACTCTATGGCCCGGTGTCTTACCCGAGGCACCGTGGTTCTATTTGTGAGGGCATACAAATTGTCATTTCATATATCATGAATGAAAATCTTGGACGTATTTTTCGCATTGCAAATATTGTGTTCCTTTTTCTGTCTTTCTTTTCTTTTACATAATTTTCAAAAACAGCTGTATTTACACACACACTCACTCATACAGGTTCCAATCCACTCTGGATCTTACTGATAACAACTCTGCTACTGCCAATTATGACTTCGAAAATCCGATCAACTTAGCCGAAGACGAAGGTGAAGATGATTGCGAAGTGCCTGGCGAGCTTGCTAGACTGTTGCTTCAGGAAGAGAGGGCAATTCAACCCCATGAAGAGCCAGTGGAAATCATAAACTTGGGTACTGAGGCAGACAGGAAAGAGGTAAAGATTGGTGCCAACCTAGAGCTCAGCGTGAAGCAACGGTTAACCAAGATGTTACATGACTACATGGAGATCTTCGCCTGGTCCTACGAAGACATGCCCGGGTTGGATACCGATATTGTGGTCCATCACTTGCCAACTAAGGAAGACTGCCCTCCAGTTAAGCAAAAGGTCCGTCGGATGCGTCCAGAGATGTCTGAGAAGATTAAGGCCGAGGTCATGAAACAGTTTGATGCCGGGTTCCTTGCAGTAACTTCTTACCCTCAGTGGGTTGCTAATGTGGTGCCGGTACCTAAAAAGGACGGCAAGGTCAGAATGTGTGTCGATTACAGGGATCTGAACAGGGCCAGCCCCAAGGATGACTTCCCCTTACCTCACATTGATGTCCTTGTTGATAATACAGCTCAGCACAAAGTGTTCTCTTTCATGGATGGCTTTTCAGGTTACAATCAGATCAAGATGGCACCTGAAGACATGGAGAAGACTACATTTGTCACTCAGTGGGGCACCTTCTGTTACAAGGTCATGCCGTTCGGATTAAAGAATGCTGGGGCAACCTACCAACGTGCCATGGTTGCCTTATTTCATGATATGATCCATCATGAGATAGAAGAGTATGTGGACGACATGATCGCTAGGTCCCAGACTGAGGAAGAGCACCTAGATCATCTGCAGAAGTTGTTTGACCGGTTGAAACTGTACAAGCTAAGATTGAACCCTAACAAGTGCACCTTCGGGGTAAGATCTGGGAAGTTGCTAGGCTTCGTGGTCAGTGATAAAGGTATTCAAGTGGACCCTGCTAAGGTCAAAGCTATTCAAGAGATGCCGGTTCCTAAGACAGAGAAGGAGGTCAGAGGCTTTTTAGGACGCCTGAATTACATTGCTCGCTTCATCTCACATCTGACTGCTACCTGTGAGCCAATCTTCAAGCTGCTGAAGAAAGATCAGGTAGTACGTTGGAACGATGAATGTCAGGCTGCTTTCGACAAAATCAAAGAGTATCTCCAAGAACCACCTATCCTTATGCCACCGGTTGAAGGGAGACCTCTGATACTATACCTGACAGTGCTTGACAATTCAATGGGGTGTGTGCTGGGGCAGCATGACGAGTCTGGCCGAAAAGAGCACGCCATTTATTACCTTAGCAAAAAGTTTACCGACTGTGAGACCCGATACTCACTGCTTGAGAAAACTTGATGCGCTTTGGTATGGGCTGCTCGCCGGCTGAGACAGTATATGCTGACTCACACTACCTTGTTGATCTCAAAAATGGATCCTATAAAATACATATTCGAAAAGCCTGCTCTGTCTGGGAGAATTGCAAGATGGCAAATGATCTTGACGGAATACGACATTCAGTACACAACCCAGAAAGCCATCAAGGGGAGTGTATTGGCAAACCACTTAGCACATCAAGCTGTAGATGACTATCAGTCCATGAACTTCGAGTTTCCGGATGAAAGCATTATGATAGTAACAGACTGTGAAGTACCTGGACCGGATGAAGGACCTGAACCAGGATCCCGATGGTCTATGCACTTTGACGGAGCCTCCAATGCTTTGGGAAACGGTATCGGCGCCGTCATCATATCCCCTCAAGGTACTCATACTCCACTCACTGCCCGGCTATGTTTCAACTGTACCAACAACATGGCGGAATATGAGGCGTGCATCATGGGTCTTCAAGCTGCGATCGACCTAAGGATCAAATTTCTAAGTGTTTTCGGAGATTCCGCTCTTGTGATCAATCAGATCAAAGGAGAGTGGGATACGAAACATCCAAACTTGATTCCTTACAGAGAATGTGTATTGACCCTGATTCCCCACTTCACGGAGATAACCTTTGAGCACTTTCCAAGAGAAGAGAATCAGTTAGCGGACGCGTTAGCTACAATGTCTTCAATGTTCAAGGTCAAATGGGATAATGAGGCTCCCCGGATCATCATCTGGAAACTGGACGAACCGGCATACTGTTGTGATCTCGAAACTGAATTGGTGACTGAGAAGCCTTGGTACCACGAAGTGAAGAGATATCTGGAAGCTCAGGAATACCCTGAAGGTGCCTCTGTCAACGATAAGAAATTCCTGAGGAGGTTTGCAGCCAAGTTCTTCCTTAGCAACGGCGTATTGTACAAGCGAAACCATGATTCAACCTTACTGCGTTGTGTGGATAAAACTGAAGCAGAAAGAATCATGGAAGAGCTACATGAAGGGACTTTTGGTACGCATTCCAGTGGGCACACTATGGCCAAGAAAATCCTACGGGCAGGATATTACTGGTCCACAATGGAAGCTGATTACTACCAACATTCCAGGACATGCCACAAGTGCCAGATTTATGCAGATAAGGTGCATGTTCCTCCGGTTCCCCTGAATGTTCTGACTGCGCCTTGGCCGTTTGCAATGTGGGGCATAGACATGATCGGCGAAATCAAACCTACGGCATCTAATGGACATCGCTTCATCCTAGTGGCGATTGACTATTTCACAAAGTGGGTCGAAGCAGCATCCTATGCTACGATAACCAAGACTGTTGTGGCACGGTTCATTCGGCATAACCTGATCTGTCGGTACGGCGTCCCTGAGCGGATTATTACAGACAACGGTACCAATCTGAACAATAAGATGATTGCTGAACTTTGCGAACAGTTCAAGATACAGCACCACAATTCTTCTCCTTATAGACCGAAGATGAATGGGGCTGTGGAAGCAGCAAATAAGAACATCAAGAAAATCGTGCAGAAGATGACAGTGACTTACAAAGATTGGCACGAGATGTTACCGTTCGCTCTACATGGGTACCGTACCTCAGCTAGGACTTCAACCGGGGCAACTCCGTTTTCTCTGGTTTATGGTATGGAGGCAGTCTTGCCGATCGAAGTACAAATACCCTCTCTCCGGATAATGAGGGATGCAAATCTGAACGAAGATGATTGGATCCAGACACGACTTGACCAACTTAACCTCATTGACGAAAAGAGACTTGCTGCTATCTGTCATGGTCAGACGTATCAGAAACGGATGATCAGGGCATTTAACAAAAAGGTCAGACCACAGGAATATCAAGTTGGGGATCTGGTAATCAAGAGAATCATCCTCCCTCAGAGTGATCCAAGGGGCAAATGGACCCCTACGTACGAAGGGCCATTTGTGGTTAAGCATGTGTTCTCAGGAGGAGCAATGATATTGACCAATATGGATGGTGACGACCTTCCTCACCCCGCCAATGCAGACATAGTTAAAAAATACTACGCATGAAAAAAGACCCGCTAGGCTGACACGCCTAGGCAAAAATTAGGGCTTCCCGTCGAACCAAAAGGGTTCGGGCAAAATGAAGGGATGAAAATAAAAAAATCTGTACACCCGGCAAGTCGAAAACCTGAAAAGGCGGCAGGGGCAAAAATGGGTATCCCGGTGGACTGAAAACCCGAAAGGGCGGTCCAGGCAAAAATTAGGGATAAAGCGTAATACTATGTCTCATTGATCACTTTGCATCCAGAATCCGGTATCTACATCAAGTTCAGACGGCATCGATCAGTCAGCTTCACCTTCAACCAAGGTCATCAAGTGATGAGACGCTCGGAGTTATAAAGGCAATAGCAGAGTTGAAACCCAGTGGATCATTCATTTCACACAGCTGTTTTATTTTCTTTTGTACAAAACTTGTATAAACTCTTTTGTTCGGCGGCGTACCTCTTACTAGGACGTCAGCCTCTTGTACACAAAACGCCTATTTTCAGGCCATCCAAAATCAATACAAATATATTTTCAGTTAAACGTGCCAAGTGTTTTTCTTTTTCTGTTTCGTTTTGCGAAGAACATCCAAGGTTCAATTTGTGATATATGCATTGACAATAATTTGCTAACTCATAAATATTTGCATACGAAACAAAGGAATTAATTGCAGGTGACACTAGAAACAGGGGCAATAATAGAATTGTCTGAGCAGTCTAATTGTTCTATCCTCCAAGGTACCAAGGTAGGTTCAGCTAAAGAACATAACCAGTACACCTCAATTCCCCAGAGAATCAGCAAACAATACATTCTTCTCCAAGCTATTATCAGATTATCAAGGAAATTGAGTATCCTCCAGTAGATCTCAATACTCCCCCAGCAGCAGCATATATATATTCTTAACAAGCATCCCCGGCAGTCTTGGCCTAAAGATTGTTCCCCGGCGGTATCTCAATATTCAAAGGAATCATTTCCCCAGCATATCAAAACTTCCCCAGAAAAGTCCAATCCGGTTTCCCCAGGAAAGATGGAGTCCATATACCCAAGCAGTAAGCTTATCCCCAGTAGATTCTGGAAGCTTACCCCCTCGCGGAACACGAACGCGTCGTCCAGCTTGATTTAAAGAGTTATTTCCTTAACAGGATATAACTGGGTTATCCTCAGCCAAAAAGCCACGGAAAGGTCGTCGTCAACGTAGTTCTTTCCTACCCCCAGCGAAGTCTATCAACACTTCCAATACAACAAAGATATCCTCAGCAAGTCACTCAGCAAAGCATCTCTCTCCCCACAGAGTATCGCTTCCCAGCATGGTCGTCAGAATATCTTGTCTCCCCGCAGAATCTTCCATTTGCCAAGTTTATTCCTCAACGGAGTCATCTTCTCCTACTGGTATTCTTGCAGTTATCATCCCCAGCGGAAGCAAAAGCTTATTCTCCAACATCAGCCCAGAATATGACTTCCCGGCACCCGTCAAGGATTTACTTTCCTAGACGAAAACATTCATAAAACATCATATACATCATTATAGCATGCATAAACGCATCATACAAATCTCATTTATGTTGAGAACATCATTGCTTGATCCATATCATGCATTGCATATGACTGACCTTTACCTTTCAGGAAAGACGCAGTTAAAATGCTCAAACATATTTCAAAGCCTTCTCTAGTCCAGCTAAATCGACTCCCAACAGATTTTTCTGATAAAGACTCAGCAGAACCTATGGTCCCCTCTCCGACAAGTGCGTGAGGTGGTAATTCCTTTTTCAAGATGTTTCCCTCTCCGACGATGAGTGTGAGGTGATAGTCTCCTATGGTCCCCTCTCCGACAAGTGCGTGAGGTGGTAATTCCTTTTTCAAGATGTTTCCCTCTCCGACGATGAGTGTGAGGTGATAGTCTCTTATGGTCCCCTCTCCGACAAGTGCGTGAGGTGGTAATTCCTTCTTCAGATGTTTCCCTCTCCGACGATGAGTGTGAGGTGATAGTCTCCTATGGTCCCCTCTCCGACAAGTGCGTGAGGTGGTAATTCCTTTTTCAAGATGTTTCCCTCTCCGACGATGAGTGTGAGGTGATAGTATCTTATGGTCCCCTCTCCGACAAGTGCGTGAGGTGGTAATTCCTTCTTCAGATGTTTCCCTCTCCGACGATGAGTGTGAGGTGATAGTCTCCTATGGTCCCCTCTCCGACAAGTGCGTGAGGTGGTAATTCCTTTTTCAATATGTTTCCCTCTCCGACGATGAGTGTGAGGTGATAGTCTCTTATGGTCCCCTCTCCGACAAGTGCGTGAGGTGGTAATTCCTTCTCCAGATGTTTCCCTCTCCAACGATGAGTGTGAGGTGATAGTCTTCTATGGTTCCCTCTCCGACGGTGTGTGAGGTGACAATTCATTTTCCTATGATTCCCTCTCCAACGGCGAGTGAGGCGATTCCCTTTCAGATTATAATAGCCTGTGGTTCTCGTTTCGATTCCGCGAAGATGGTATTTCCCACCAAGATTTTCTCAACGAGCGTTGTTGAAGTTAAAATCACCCAAGGTTCTCTTACCATTCATGCTAAGACAGTAACCATACCTGGTTCATTCATCATCTTGTGAAGTTCCAGACTCAGCTCCTGTAACCAGTCAGGACACATCTATACCAAGCGTCTGAAAACCAACTCCTGCAACGTGTCAGGTACTCATTTGTTCTTTTGCAGGTATGCAGGTTCTCGCTAAGGAATCTCCTACGCGATCAACATCCAGATGGCATCTATAAGCCCATCATCCTATCCAGCAATCCCCAAATGGCATCTATAAGCCCATTCCCCCATTCATTGCTAGCATGCGAGCGCAAATTTCTGGGCACTCTAGTGTTCAATCATCTTCCACCCTCGGATTACGAAAGGCACGTCAGCCAATCTGCATCCTCAGGTTTAAGAAGATTGAACAGGGGCAACTGTTGCACCCCAAAATTTGCCCTCCCATATTCTCCAAGAAATTGCCAAGTCAGGTCACAAAATTCCCCAAGGGTTATGCAGTTCAACTGTCTCCTATACAGTCAAAACTAGGGTTTGTGTTCTGATCAAAGAAAGGAAGTTTTCAAGGACCCAATCAAGTCTCATATGCCTACAAAGATGGTCAAGTATCCTCATATCAAGTTTCAAGGCATTCATCTCAAAATTGCACAGTCAAAACCCTAAATTGCACTACAGTCAACTGTAGGGGCAAAATGGTCATTTGACAGTCAAAAGTTCAAATTTTTGGTCAACATATCATTTTGAAGCCACAAACATCATTTTATCAATGCTTGATCATGATTCTCAAAATTTGGCTCAGAAAATCATCAAGATGCAAAAGTTACTATATTTGGACAGCTGAAAAAGTCAACTGAAATTGACCAGGGCATAACTTTCACATGGATTATCAGAAAAATGCCATCCAAAGCTCATTTTGAAGAGAAAGACATTTCCTACAACTCATCTTCATACTTCAAGTCCAATAAATGCTCTCACAAAAAGTTATCAATTTCAACATTATAGGTCATTTTCAAAAGTCAACAAAAAGGGACTTTAAGTCAAAGGCCATAACTTGAGATTGCTAAATCAAAATGACATGGGACCAAAGGAATTGGTTATAGGACTCAAAGACCTTTCCAAAATGTCCAAGAACATGTGAAAAGCTTAAAAATTGAGCAAGTTATGCCTTGTGGAAGTTGGGAAATTTTTGGATATTTTGAAAAGTCAACTTTGATGCAAATGATTCAAAATTGCTAATGGGCCCATTTTTCTGCCAAGATTCATCATTCCAAGCATGTGCACGACCATTTGGCCCAAAGGGAAGTATTTTCTCATTTTTTATTTATTTATTTGAATTTTTATTCATATTAATTCAATTAAATCAATTAAATATGTGGAAAATATCTAAATGAACCAAATGAATCTTTTTATACATGTTTTAGACTTGATATTTCGTGCTTAGCCAATTATGGAAAGATTTGGCTTGATTGAAACCTAATTGATACAAAAACCATGTGAAAAGATATGAAAAGGATTCTTAAGAAATCAAATATTGAAAACAATAAAAGCAATGGATTTTGATCAATCTTTTTAACCTAATTCATTCACTACATAACCAGGAACATAAACCTAATTGCATTAGACAAAAAGCTGCGCATAAGAGGCCATTACAAACTTGAAAAATTGCTTGAAAACTCAAAAACTAAAATCAACTTTAGGAGGCGATTGAAAGCACAACAACGATCCCAATAGCTTCCTGAAACCTCACTGAACGTGCTCCAATCAAAAACAACAACAAAAGCTCCAAGAATTGGTACCTGTGACTCGAACTGTTTCAAAGAAATTGCAGAATCGTGCATCATAATTCACGCATCTTTTGCATCTTTTATTGGTGGATTTATATTCATTGTGATGTTTTAAAACTAACCATCATGTTTAATTGAGTTTTTGTGCTATATACGCGATGATACCATGTTTGAGATTCTAGGGTTTGCAGGTTTTAAATTAGGGGTTTTCAGACCAAGCAAAATTAGACCATCACAATGCCATCATTAGACTCAGCACGTTTGGACGAGGAAAATCCATGGGTCGCGCTCAATTTATGAGCGCCCAGCAGCTAATCGTTATTTTCTTGTAGGTTGTCTACAGCAACGCTTAAAAACCGTTGCTTCATATCTTCATATTTCAGAAAAATAAAACGGAGTGGAGAAGATGATGACGTGTGGGGCGAGGAGTGGAGTATTCAAATTTTCGCGCGATTTCAAGTCATAGCTTTTTTCCTTTTTATAATATTTGTTAACTATTATATGTTAAAACGTTTGAAGTGGCTCAGTTGGCAGGTGTTGAGCGTGGTGACTTCCAAGACCTGGGTTCGAACCCCAGGTCTGCGTACTCTTCACATTATTTTTCCACAGGAATTCATATACATTTTCAATGTCAAGGCACAGCGTATACCTTCATCATCCATCCACCCACGTGTCTATCAGGAGCAAACCAAAGGCTGGGATTGAAGATGCACCCTAAACCCTAGTCCACGCATAACATGCTTGCACAAAAGTCAACGGATTTCAAGCTTATTGGGCCTAAACTCTTGGATCCACACCTCCATATTGGGACTGAACCCCTCCCTGGTTTGCACATATTTTATTTTATTTTATTCATTGTTTTATTATTTGTTTTGCTTTGATTTAATTAATTGTTTTTTTTACAAAAATACAAAAATGCCTAAAAAATCAGAAAAGACCCAAAATATAATAAATTTATTATTTTAATTATTTTCATAAATAAGTTAACATGTAAATTAATTTAGTATTAATTTAGGTTGCAACCTTAGTCCTTTTCATAATAAAACATAAAAAATATAGAACTTAGGTTTAATTGATCATTTTTGTTCCTTAATTTTTTTCCTTTTTTCACCATAATATTATTTATTTTATAATTAAATTGTACATAAATAACTTAGGGAAAACTAGGTTAAAAACTTCTAACATTTTTTTAATAAGTTTAAAAATAAATAGAATTAGGGTTTGACATTTTATTTTAATCATCACTAATTTTCTTCTTCTTTTAAATCCTAAGAAACATAAAAATACCAAAAAACATTTAATTTTAATTTTAATTCCTCATTAACTTTAAATTTCGCAAAAGGGTCCAACGCCCATATTTTTAATTGTTTAATTTCGCATCTTTATTTTATTTCATTTAAATAATTATGTATCTCTCTCAAAGCCGTGTAAACGATTGCTCGCACTTTTATTTCTTTCGCTTTATTTACTTTCCGTCAAATCGGGTCCGATTTAATTTTGGCGATGTGGACCCGCGCCATTTGTAATAGTTGTAGATTTATTCTCCCGCAACTTTTAACTGTTAAATAAGCATGAAAGAATGTATGGCCTTAAATAAAATCAAGCGTAGATCACAATGAACATGACAAGACAAATATCAAATGAAAACGACACACGAATCGCACACACCACCCCTAGGGTACGCCTCACTGTTGCCTTTCGAAAGGTGATCGTCGAGTAGAGGATGTCTTAGTAAGTCCTCATGATCCGGGAACCTGGCATGAGGGTAGCTTCTAAGGTGTCTTCCCATTGCTCTGGTGATCACCATGTCCCTACAAACTCAAATTGACCCGAACACCTCCAACGGTGGTGCTACCTACCTCTCAATGGTGGGATGGCACTACTTTAAAGGACATTTACACAGACGAATTCCTTAGGGTAGGTAGGTTCTCAAGGATACTTGCTCTCTTCAAAATAAACTGAAATCTTTTCACACCAACACTTTTCAAAAGCTTTCAAAGCAAATTTTTCAAACACTCTGACGCACGAGTCGAACTGAAATTTTTCAAAGAAACTTTTTCCCACATTGAAAGGCAAACAAACATTTTTGAAAACACATTGAGCAAGTATCTAAGAGCCCATGGATAACCATGGATAGAAAGGGTGCTAACACCTTCCCTTTCTATAAACCTACCTCCCGAACCGAGAGCAATCTCTATAAGGAATTTTTCTGTGCTTTTGTCCTTTCCACTTGGAGAAAATAAAAGACGGTGGCGACTCTTGCTTCCGCGACATTTCGCGAACCAGCGTTAAACAGTCAGTTCCAGATCCACCGATCACAATGACACTATCTCAATTCCTGCCACATTTGTTGAGATCTAATCTGGTAACTTTGAATGAAGCTCTGAAGAATCCTAACATAACCTCTCCTCATTATCATCCTAATGCTCGTTGTGCTTACCATTCAAAAAGCCCGGGCCATGATACCAACAACTGTTGGGCTTTGAAAAATAAGGTGCAAGACCTTCTTGAAGCAAAATAAATTAAATTTGATGCTCCTGAAATCCCAAATGTTATCACTGCTCCTGTGCCCAAGCATGGCCGTGATGTTAATGCTGTTGAAGATGATATGTTTGTTAATGTTGTTGATGAACTTGTTAATCCTCTCCTGACTGTCAAAAGGAACCTATTGAATGCCGGTTTATTTCCGGGCTATGGCAAAGGCTGCCACCTCTGTTCATCCCTACCAACTGGTTGTCATTTATTGAAAGCATGTGTCTAGCGCCTAATAGATGACAAAGAGATCTTGTTTGAAAAGAATCTCGTTCCAACCATTTCTTACAATGATGTTTCAATAGTAACCATTTTCGCCAATCCTTCCAGAGTCTCCACCAAAAGACCCGTTAGGATTACATCAGTTCCTAAAGTAGTTCCACTGATAATTACTATGCCTAAACCAATCCCGTACTTATCAGATAAAATTGTCCCATGGAACTATGGGGGCGACGGCTACTATCACGGCGTCAAACAGGATCGGCTGGCTGATGAAAACTCGATTTTTGAGAAGGCTAACCTCGACATCAGCAACATTGCGGGAACCAGCAAGATAACCCGAAGTGGCAGAGTATTCTCTCCCGAGATTTCTCCTCCAAAGACGGTTACCGGTCCTGTAACCATCCCTGCTTTTGTTCCTATTGACACTACTACTACAATTCCTATGGTTACCCCTACTGACACTCCTACCACCGAGTCGACCGAGACTTGGGGCAAAGGCATTCTGGTTGAGCCTGTCCGGATGAAGGTGAAATCAGTATCTATCCCAGAGGCCTCCCAAAAGGAGATGGAAGAAATTCTGAAAATTATAAAGAGAAGCGACTACAACGTAGTCGACCAGCTAGGGCAGACTTCGTCAAAGATTTCCATGCTGGCTTTATTGTTGTGCTCCGAGGCTCATGCGAAGGTCTTGGTAAAATTCCTTAAAATTTCCCATGTGCCACAAGAAACCTTTGCTGATCAGTTCCAAGATTGTATGGCCAATTTAACCGCTGGAAATGGTTTAGGCTTTTCTGATGCTGACTTGAAACCTAGAGGGAGGAAGCACAACGAGGCATTGCATGTCTCTATCGAATTCAGAGGCACAACCTTGGCCCATGTTTTGGTTGATACTGGTTCATCTTTGAATGTGTTACCTAAGAAGGCTCTTGATAGACTCGATTATGAAGGTTTGACCTTAAAACCTAGCAACATAGTGGTAAGGGCCTTCGACGGTTCAAAGAGAATGGTGCATGGGGAGGTGGACATCCCCATAAAAGTTGGAACTCAAACCTTTGATTCAACTTTTTATGTGATGGACATTCTCCCTTCCTATTCCTGCTTATTGGGCCGACCATGGATTCACAACACTGGTGCCATCACCTCTACATTACATTAAATGCTGAAATACCTGATCAAGGGGAAAATCATTACTATCCATGGAGAAGAGGAATATATGGTCAGTCACTTAAACTCCTTCAGATACGTGGAATTGGATGGTGAATTCATTGAAACTCCATTTCAGCATTTCGAGGAAGTCCTACAAACCATGGCAGTAACTAAGACTGTTTCCCAAATCCCGAAGATTACAAGGCCTCCGTTAAAGATGTCGTCTTTGAAAGATGCCAAGGAAATGATCTAAGAAGGTGGGTGTACTATTTGGGGCCAACTCCCAGATATCCCTTACAAATCTGACAAATTTGGTTTGGGTTTCACTTCAGGAGCCCAGAAAGCTATACGTCGTGCTCGTGTTAGGGGACCACCCTTGAAGATCAGCAACCACGGAGTCCACGCAATGGAGGATGACGAGGACAGCTACGACCTGGAGGAATGGATTTTCCCAACTGTCAACGGAGGACTCAATAACTGGCAAGCTAAAGACTTTGTCCCAATTACTTTTATCCAACAGTAATTGTCTTTAAATTTTCGTCGGACCTGTAATAATTAAACAATTCAGAATTTTAAAACCTTGTGTCTTACCCGAGGCACAACGGTCCATTTGTAAGGGTTATTACCTCATTTTCATATGTCATTAATGAATCATGGACGTTTTTGCATACAAACTTTGTGCTCTTTATCTTTCTTTTTACATTTTTATTTCTTTCAAAGATAACTATACTCTTACACACACTCACATTCAAAATGCAGATATACATCCATTCGGGATCCCATGGGTAATAATTCTGCTATGGCCTTTTGTGACTCTAAAAATCTAATCTACCAAGGCGAAGACGAAGGCGAGAAAGATTGTGAAGTGCCAGGGGAACTATCCAGGTTACTACAACAAGAAGAAAGGACCATACAGCCCCACGAAGAACCAGTGGACACAGTTAACCTAGGTACCGAAGAGGACAAGAAAGAAGTCAAGGTGGGTGCCAATCTGGAACCTAGTGTCAAGAAGTGTCTAATTCAGTTGCTACATGATTTTTTTAGGTCTTTGCCTGGTCGTATGAAGACATTCCAGGACTGGATGCTGATATCATGGTACATCGTCTACCGACAAAAGAAGACTGCCCACCGGTAAAACAGAAAGTTTGTCGTATGCGGCCAGACATGTCAGAGAAGATCAAGGTTGGAGTCATGAAACAATTCAACACCTGATTCTTAGCTGTTACCTCCTATCTACAATGGGTCGCCAATGTCGTTCCAGTTCCTAAAAAGGTTGGCAAAGTATGCATGTGTGTGGACTACAAAGATTTGAATAGGACAAGCCCTACGAACGATTTCCCACTTCCCCACATCGATGTCCTGGTTGACAATACCGCACAACATAAAGTGTTCTCATTTATGGATGGTTTCTCAGGCTACAACCAAATCAAAATGGCGTCTGAGGACATGGAGAAAACGACCTTTGTCATACAGTAGGGCACATTCTGTTACAAGGTTATGCCGTTCAGGTTGAAAAATGATGGGGCAACCTATAACGTGCCATGGTAGCTTTATTTCACGACATGATACATCAAGAAATAGAGGTATATATAGATGACATGATATCCAGATCTCAAACTGAAGAGGAACATCTTGACCATTTGCAAAAAATATTTGAGAGACTAAAGAAATACAAGCTGAGGTTGAACCCGAATAAATGCACATTTGGGGTGAGGTCCGATAAACTCCTAGGCTTCATCGTCAGCGGTAAAGGTATCTAAGTGGACCCTGCCAAGGTGAAAGAAATACAAGAAATGCCTTCTCCTCGCACCGAGAAGGAAGTCAGAGGATTCTTAGGACGGCTAAACTACATTGCCAGATTCATTTCTCACCTGACTTTTACTTGTGAACCAATCTTCAAATTACTGAAGAAAGATCAAGTAGTCAAATGGAATGATGAATGCCAAACTGCCTTCGACAAGATCAAAGAGTACCTACAAGAGCCTTCTGTTTTGATGCCACCAGTCGAGGGAATACCCTTGATCATGTATCTCACTGTCTTGGAAAATTCAATGGGGTGTGTGTTGGGGCAGCATGACGAGTCTGGCCAAAAAGAGCATGTTATTTATTACCTGAGCAAAAAGTTTACCGACTGTGAAACAAGATATTCACTGCTCGAGAAAACTTGTTTCACTTTGGCATGGGCTGTTCGTCGGTTAATATAGTATATGTTGACCCATACGACCTTATTGATATCCAAGATGGATCCAATTAAATACATATTTGAGAAGCCTGCCTTCTCTGGGAGAATAGAAAGGTGGCAGATGATCCTGACTGAATACGATATTCAGTACACTACCCAAAAAGAAATAAAGGGGAGTGTGTTAGCTGATCACCTTGCTCATCAAGTTATGGATGACTACCAGTCCATGGAATTTGAATTCCCAGATGAAGACATCATGATGGTAAACAACTGTGAAGAACTTAGACCATATGACGGACCTGAATAAGGATCCCGATGGACCCTGGTTTTTGATGGGGCATCCAACACACTTGGCAATGGCATAGGTGCTGTAATTATTTCCCCTGAAGGATGTCATACCCTCTTCACTGCAATACTTTGCTTCAATTGTACAAATAACATGGCAGAGTACAAAGCGTGTATTTTTCATCTCAAAGATGCCATAGATTTGGGAATCAAGTCCTTAAGTGTATTTGGAGATTCAACCTTGGTCATCAGTCAGATCAAAGGAGAATGGGATACGAAACACCCTAACCTCATCCTCTACAAAGAACATGTATTGAGATTAATCCCACATTTAGAGGAAATTACCTTTGAGCATTTTCCACGAGAGGAAAATCAACTAGTGGACGCGCTAGCCACAATGTCATCCATGTTTAGACTCAAATAGGATAACGAGGCTCCCAAGATCAGCATTGAACGGATGGATGAACCAGCTTACTGTCACGAGATCAATACCGAAGAAATAATGGACCAACCTTGGTTCCATGAAGTCAAGAGGTATCTCAAGGCTCAAGAGTATCCAGAAGGAGTTTCAGTCAATGATAAGAAGTTCTTAATGAGATTCTCTGCTAAGTTCTTCATCAGTAATGGCATCCTCTACAAACGCAACCATGACTCTGTTTTTCTCCATTGCATAGACAAGGTTGTGGCAGAAAAGATCATGGTTGATCTACATGAAGGCACTTTTGGCACCCATTCCAGTGGACATACGATGGCTAAGAAAATCCTACGGGTGGGGTATTACTGGTCTACCATGGAAGCAGATTGCTATCAACATTCACGAACCTGTCATAAATGTCAGATCTATGCTGACAAAGTGCATGTACCTCCAGTTCCTCTGAATGTCCTGACTGCTCCCTGGCCATTCTCGATGTGGGTGTAGCGATAAAAAATGTAGCGGGGTAAATCGGAGATCGAATTATTGATTAATTCGTCTCGCAAAAGCAAGAGTCGCCACCGCGCTTTATTGTTTCCAAAGGAAAAGGGAAAAGAGCGAAATAAAACCCTAGATATGCAATGTAAATACTAATAAAATACAAAGCGTTTTTGAAAAGAGATCTTATGGTTCGGGGGTTGGTTATACGATGGGAAGGTACTAGCACCCAATGTATCTATAGTACTCTATAGGAACCTTTTGAAATATCTGTTTATTTTAAACTTGTTCGCTTGATTGAAAATAAATCGTTTTGGCCGAAAAGGGATACGGGCGGGTTTTTGAAGATACGACGACCTAATGTCGAAGTTTTTTTTTTGCTTAAAAAGGTATAAGTTTTGAAAAGGTTGAATATTCGAAGGAAAATTAACCTAAGTTTTTAATGAATGAAAGTATTCGCTCGATCGTTCTTTTTTGAGGACGTGAAGTCAACAAAAATTAGACAATTCCCTTGGATTGGTGCAAACAGAATAATCAAGTACGATGAAATAATTGACAGAAAATTATGTGGATAATGACATACAACAATTAAATGTGAATATGCATTTTTATAATCATGTTTTTTAGTTTTCATTTTTACTTTCATATGTTTTTAGAGATATCAAATATTTTTCAAATTAAATAAAACTTACAAGCCATGAATTTAAATTTAATTAGAAATAAGGAAGATTAAGATTATTAAATAAACCTAAACTTAAACTAAATAAGATTGGGTAAAATATTAAAAATTGTCTAATTAAAACCATATGTTTATTCCTAAGAAACTAATTAATCTAAATTAAATAAGTTAAGAAAATGAAATAAAATTTAACTAAAGAGCAAATAAAAGATGGGGTGTAAATAGCAATTAGAATGGGCTTAAGTTAAAAAAGAAATTGAGCTGGGTTGAGGGAAATGGAGCGGGTCATTGGAGGACCCAGACCCAAGAAAAGAAACACAATGCTTGTAACAAAAAAAACCTAGGAAAGTTGTAAGTTTGGCCGCCGCTGGTGGATCCTAAAACGCTAGATTATTTCCACGCGTCTCTTTCTTCTTCTCTCAATATTCACCCTCCTTTTGCGCATTATCAATCATACTGAGGTTCTTGAGGCATCGAGCCAAGCTTTGAATTTCTTGAAGATTATGGACCTAGGGTTTCAAACTTGAGCTCTTCGATTCAGTCTTGTGGTTTGTTTTCGTGTGAATCTGATGACATATTCATACTCGGTAGACGATTTAAGTTTGGGTTAATGTAAAGGACCTTCGATTGGAAATGGATTGGGGACGGTGGAGATAAAGAAGGGAAGCGGGACGGTGATGAATAGTGGTTAAAGGTGTTTGTCGCGGAATTGAGGCGAGATTGTTGGGGAGAGAAGAGGAAGCTGCATGCTACGATGGAGGTTGAAGGTACTTTGCTTCCTTTCTTTTTCAAATTCAGATTTGAATGATATGTTTTTGTGTGTGAAATAATGGTTTTACAGTAGAGTGATGATGTTGGAATGGTTATTGTTTCTATGCGATTTGAATCCTCTATGCTTGTGTCTTTTGTTTTTTTCGTTATTAAACGTGTGAAAACTGAGTAGTTGTGGTTGATTATGTCAAAACAGGATTGAGAGCATTGAGATAGAAGGAATAAGAGATGATGTTGGAAGCGAATGGAAGAGGGAGTTAAAGGGATGGTGGCGTTGGTGAAGAAATTGAGAAGCTGCTAGTGTTGGCGTGCGGAATTGAGAGGGGCAGAAGAATTGGATGAAGATGATAGCGATGAACCGCGAAGTCCGAATGGGTAATTGAAAAAAGGTTTGAGAATTCTATATTGTTTTCAAGTTGATTTTAAATTAACGGTGTGTTTATGATTGTGTTGGTCCTGCAACACCATGAATTTTGAAATTTTATCTATTGAGTTATTGCCGGTGTTAGTATAGGGAGTTGATGTATTGCTGCGGGCTCATTGATGATTCGCAATGATATTAAATGGCCATAACTTCATATCACTCTGAACAGATGCATCACTAATTCTACGTCCAAATCAACCTCTTAGCGATTCGAAATTAATACCCCGACTCAAGGTTTCATACGAACGAACATGGAAACGCAAAGATAGTTATGCAACAGTATAAGAAAAAGTAAGGGTGACGAAGAACTTACAAGTTCAGGAGTATTCTGATGGGTTTACGCTTCCAGTAAGATGGATAAACGGCTCAGGTACGGTGCTTTAAGTCATCTCTTCCAAACTATTCTGCTTCTTTTTCTTGCAACCATTTTCTCATATACTCATCAACCTTATCTGCCCAGCCACATGTCCTCAAAACTGACTTTGCTTCTATCGATATCTTCAGGAGGATCAATCTTAGATACACCCGGCATATCTTTCCAAGAAGATTGATCAGAATTTGATTTTTGCTTGCGCTGTTTTGAGTTACACATCAACCTTAGAAGATTCAGATTTTTGACTCCCATTGGAATGATGGGGCTTTACACCATTAGATGCAAGAGAACTATTGACTGATGCTGGCCTTGGGTTAGTTCGAGAGAAAAAGAGGATATAAACCTTTTCAGACAAAACTTCCTGCAGGGTTGCAAGTGTTACACAAGAATCATCACAGCAATACCACCGACCCATTGCATCCTTTACATAAGCGTAATAGTGACCAGATTCCGGTGAGTATCCTGAATGCACAATAGTACCGAAGAGCTTATATTCTGGTTGTGTTTTTATTGATAGCCGCCTTTTAATGGTTTCGGATAATACTGTTTTATATGGTTTTGATACAGTATGCAGGTTATGAAGCAGGTTATGTGGTTTTGCCTTATGTTATGGTTTTGAATAGTTTGATGCAGGTTCTGTTTGGAAATGGTTTGTGCAGATATGTTTTTACTGGTTTTGATTGGACAGGGCCAAGGTTTTTGAGATGGTACCGGTTATGGTGTTTATATGGTTTATATATAGGTTTTTGCTGGTGTGTGGAAATGGTTTGGTCAGATGCAGGTTTAATGGTTTTTATGCTATGCAAAATGATTTTGCAGTGGGTTATGTGATTTGCTTGGTAGTCTTGTGTAGAACCCCCTTTGCAGGTTATGACCTCTTCTCTCTTTTGAAGAGGATTCCTCTCATATGACCGTTGCTTCTTCTTTGATGGCTCAGGTTTGAGTATATTTAATATATTTTTCTGATGCTCTGCACATATGTTGCTACATATGGTTTTGACTTTATTCCTATTTCATGCTTAAATCAAAACCTGCAAAACTAAACCTCTTCCTCTCTCTCTCTCAAGTACAGAAATGATACATAAAAATGATATCTTGTACTGCTGTTCTGAAAAAGCAATAGGCTGGAATATGATGAAAAAAGGAAATACTTGCTTGCACCTTGTTTGAAATTGCATATCTCTATTGTCTTGCATGGGAGCCTATGTTACTCTCCTAAATGGCTGTAGGTTAACGTTAGCTTTACTTGTGGGAAATGGCATATGCTGTTACTTTTGTATGCTGTATGTTTTTTTTTGAAATATGCATTTAGATTTTTTTTTTTAAAAATGCAATTGATTTCTAATGTGCTATTTTGACAAGAAAAATGATTTGTGCATGTTTTAACTGTGCATTCATAAAAATTCCTCCCTTTTTGTGAACCGGGAGAAATCCCGTGATTTGCAAAAAGGGTAAACTGATTCCGGCCGTTTGCTTTTAATGATGAACATTAAATTTATTTTCTGCATTTTAATTATTTATTCAATTCTGACTTTTCCTTTAATCGTTTTTTTGCAGGTAAAATTTAAATGAGCAGACAAGAGCATTGGATAGAAGATTAGAATTAGAATTTAGAAAAATAGCTTTTTATTTTACTTTAAGCATTTGTGTAATTGCCTTTATAAATATTTTGTAATAACACAATATTTAAATGACAATTGTAATAAATAGAATAAAGTGAATAAAATTCTATTATTTCTCAATTAATTCTTTTTCTTTCCAATTATTTATTTATTGTTTATAATTCCTTAAATTATATAATGATTGAAAATCAAATCCAATCATTTAAATTCAGAATGATAAACAAATAAATAAACATCATTGATCAATTAATAACTTCAATTATTTACTTTATTATTATTTTTAATTCTTCTAAATTATAATAACTTGAAAAATAGAATTTCAGCTATTTAAATTTAGAACAATAAATAATCAAATAAACATTGCTTGATCAATTAATAGACTCCTTTTCAAATGTTTATTTCATTATTCATAAACCTTTAAATTATATAATAACGGAAAACAGGTTCCCATTATTTAAATTTAAGATAATGAATAATTAATAAACATTATTTGATCAATTAATAAACCTCTTCTCAAATATTTATTTTATTATTTATAAATCTTTAAATTACATAATAATCGACAATAAATTCCAATTATTTGAATTTAAGATAATAAATAATTAATGAACATTGTTTAAGTCTTGATCAGTTAATAAATTTAGCGTTCAACAAATAAACAGCTCCCGACTCGAAAAAATTATGAATTTTTAAACTGCTTTGAAAATTTGATAAAAATAGGTCAAAACCCTTGCAATGCGAATGATGCAGATGGAAGACGGTATCTTAGGTCAAAATTTGGGGTACAACAGCTGCCCCTATTTAAGTTCCTTCTATCCGGAGATATGAAGATTAAAATCTTCGTTTCGACGAGATTGAAGGTACTTAAATACATAATTACGCAAATTTTATCCTAAGATGCCGTCATCATGCAGTGATATGAATGTAGTGCTTGAATTCACAGAGAAAGATATTGTATGAAACAAGACAAATGTTGGAGGAATCGAACACCAACAAAACACAGAGACATGAATTATACGCTACTGGGGAAAACGAGCTATCGACTTCAAACGACAGACTCCTGACAGTGAGCAACATCGAGGGAATACAACCTCTAACCCTAACAAAGAGAGCATCTTGCATAGGCCATAACAGATGATTGATCCCAAAACAGTGAGTTCGCAACTCAAGGTCGATGGTAGTCAGAGAGTATCAAATTGCTGATAACGGATTACCGACTTCTGGAGGTATAAATTCGTAACAGACTTCTTTGCTAGATTTTCAGAGATATACATTAATGCTGAAATAACAAGATTGTAGATACACAAGCTGCTCAAATAAAGAAGTTGTCACTTGTTGTTGTCCAGAGAAGAAATAACGTACAAGTTGCTCAAATAAAGAAGCTGCCACTTGCTGTCGTCCAAATAAAATACCAATAACAAACAAGTTGCTCAAATAAAGAAGTTGTCGCTTGTTGTCGTCCAGAAATGTCAATAACATACAAGCTGTTCAAATAAAGAAGTTGCCACTTGCTGTCGTCCAAAGAAAAACCAATAACAAACAAGTTGCTCAAATAAAGAAGCTGCCGCTTGTTGTCGTCCGAAGAAAATACCAATAACAAACAAGTTGCTCAAATAAAGAAGCCGCCGCTTGTTGTCGTTCGAAGAAAATACCAATAACAAACAAGTTGCTCAAATAAAGAAGCTGCCGCTTGTTGTCGTCCGAAGAATAATAACGCACTAGTAGCTCGTGAAGAGCTGCTGCTTGTCGCTTTCAAAAAAACAAAGATGCACTAGTAGCTCATGAAGAGCTGCTGCTCGGCGTTTTCAAAAAAGTAAAATGACGCACTAGTAGCTCATGAAGAACTGCTGCTCGGCGCTTTTCCAAAAATACCAAATGACGCACTAGTAGCTCATGAAGAACTGCTGCTCGGCGCTTTCAAAAAGTAAAATGACGCACTAGTAGCTCATGAAGAACTGCTGCTCGGCGCTTTTCCAAAAATACCAAATGACGCACTAGTAGCTCATGAAGAACTGCTGCTCGGCGCTTTCAAAAAGTAAAATGACACACTAGTAGCTCATGAAGAACTGCTGCTCGGCGCTTTCAAAAAAGTAACGTACAAGTTGCTCGTGAAGAGCTGCCGCTTGTCGTTTTCCAAAGAATAACTCAGAAGGAAATTGCGATGACACTGGTAGAGAAATAAAATCTTCATCAAAGAGAACCCTAAATCAATCCTTCCCGAGGAGATCATATATTTTAACGTGCAAAATAAATGCACCAACCATCTAGGTCGCAATTTCACTGGGGAAAATCAATGAGATAGCCTATGCAAGAGGCAACAACTTCATCTAGGAATAAACCAGAGAGAAAACAGTCAAACAAGACTCCACCCAATGAGAAAGTAACTCGATTGGGGAATTTATCCTATCCAAAAATGGACAAAGTAAGCTAAATCAAAAATCATCCACGAGGATTAGCTCAGTTGGGGAATTAGAAAGGAGGCGCATTTTATGCTTAAGTTGGCACTCTATTTGGAAAGATCAAATGTGCTATTTGAAAAGACACAACCAAGGTGTACGAACTCAATGACATCAACAAATACAACTGTGCGTGCATGATGCAAGTGTGAATGAATGTCATGTGTATGCTGACAAAAACGACAGGGGAGATGGACAGAAGATGATAAGACATCACAGTACAACCCGGCGCTCGGCTAATCTCAAAAGGAGGGGAACATCACTGGAGATAGAAGATAAAGGCCATCAAAGGAGCAAAGTCATCCTACAAAGCTCAAATCTCTTGGAGAGGAAGATATTTTAGGTAGAAAACCCAAAGTCCAGTCTTCTACTGCTGACAACCCATTAAAAGGATAACAACACGAACAAATGCTTAAGCTGGAAAGAGTCATGCTTAGCTGGAGATACTGGGAACACCACCCTCTGATAAAGTGTGCGATACATAACACACATTCTGACAAGTCTAGATTGCCCCTGGGACCAATATTGGATGCCCCAAATTTACTGCTGATGAGCGACGATTCTTGCGAATAACTTCACTTCTAAAAAAACGCCCCTAAGCTATCTGATTGATGAGGAGAAAATGTCTCAAGAGGGTTTACAAAAGACCTGGCATTCACCATGCTCTGGTGTCTTCAAACTTTTAGAGGAAATCATCCAATCTTGACGTGATTGCCCCGGATTGACTGTAGTCGGCACAACAAAGTCTTCGAATTTTTTGCCCCAAACGAGCAAACAAATTGGGAAAAGCATTAACTAGGAGAAGCAACCTGTCCATGCTTAAGGTCTTCAACTGACATGCCCCTTGGATATGATTTTCTTGAATTGATTCTCCAATTACTCAACATAGTTTCAAGCCTTAAAAGGGTAAACTCATCACTGGTGTTTATGTGAGCTTCCTTGATATCAAACAAATGTTTTGCAGTTAGAAAAAGTTTACAATGAGAATGAGAATTCTAATACAACAGTTATATAAGTCTTGAAGATTTTTGAAAGATATCGCACAAATTTTGCGAGTTAAAGCGCCATTTGTTTTTGTATAGGAAAAACATATGATACCAACATAACTATTTAGAACATTCATGGGAGTCAGGAACACTATCTCATTGAAATATGCTTTCAAAATAACCTTGCTTCAATTAGGACTTTTGAAGGTTGTAATGTGGTCCGATTCATGGGTTTTTTAGAAAAAGATTTTAAGGCTCAAAATATTTGGTGCCCACCCATTCTTCATGATGTTCTCCAACTCTATGTTCGGTTAATTCAACATGAGTGTTCATCTCTCAAAGGATTTTGTGACGGTAACATCTTCCTTGCGAATTTTGAACACTCAATCAGATTAACTGAAAACTACCCTGCCCCAGGTTAAAATTCAAGGTTTTTTCGTATAGAAAAGAAACTTCTGCTTCAAAGGCTCAAAAGGGGTTAGCAAGGGATTATCTTCCTTATATCTCCGGTGTTTAGGGATTTGAAACAATGCCTGTACATCATCAACAAGATTTTATTCAAAAGCATGCAACCAAAGATTTTGTGTTCTTTAGATCATCATCCCCCCTTCAATCTCTGCCTAGGCAAGAGAATGGGCAACATGTTGGTATCATAATGCAAAAAGAAATTTAAAATTTGAAAACAAATATGAGTGAAACGAATGAATTTCTTCAAGACAAACATACTCATTGTAAAAATAATCATTCAGACGCAAACAAGTTCTCACGTGCAAACAATGTTTCGATAAATAAGAAAAGCTGCCAAAAGCAGAAACAAGTTAATAATCTGGGAAGGCTTTCCACTTGAACTACCGAAAACGTCTTCAAAAACTCAAAGTCACCCTCAATCGTGTTTACTCTTCGGCGCCTGTTTGATTTGAACTTCAAAACCAACGTCCTTGAATGACAAGATACCACTTCGGACCAACTTCTGAACCTCAATCTTCAAAGCAAAGCAACCCTCCAAGTCATGCCCAGGAGCACCTTGATGAAAAGTACAAGCCAAATCATCTTTGTAGTTCCAATGTATCTTCTTAGGGACCTTCGGTGGAGGTCGGGTCTGAACCAAATTCCTCTGCATCAGGATAGGGAACAACTCTGTATAGGTGATTGGAATTGAATCAAACTGGGTTTTCCTCTGACTAGGAACTTGCTGATTCTATTGATGAACGTGATGATTCTGATGATGATTATTTCTTCTGGTTCTCTTCTTGGAGAAGTCATTATCAAACTTCTTCACACCATTAGCTGCGCTACCGTCTTCATATAAACATCCCTTTCCAACATCTTCTTCTAGACGCACTCCCACATTCACCTTGTCAGGAAAGCCATCAGGTGCATTAACCATCACCTTTTCATGAGAAAAAGATTTTAGAGTTTCCGTGAAGATTTTTATCATTGCTTCCTCCCTCCTAGAAGGATTGACTTGGGCGGAGACCAGAATTTCAACCAAACCAGTTAAGTGCTCCACACTAGCTTTCAAAACAATCACCTCTCTGCGGAGTTCAGAAATCTCTTGCTTGATATTCTCCATTGTTCTCTTAGCGTCAGTGTTGTACTGGTGAGACCAAAGGAAAAAATAAGACTCGGAAAAAGACTTTTGAAAGTGAGACAAAGAAAATGTAGAATGATGTATGATATGCAAAAGAGAGTTTTATTCGACTTTCAAGGAACTCAAGATATCAAGTTATAAACATCCAAGTATGAAGATAACAGATGAATTTTAAATTGGCTCCAAACATTGATCAAGTTATCGTCAAGATCAATCATCCATTTTGGTGGATTAGGGTTTTCGCCCTATCGACACCCAAGATCCATTGAGCTTGACGAAACTAGTGATGTTTACAAAGAAAGACCTCCAAACTCCTTCAAAGTCAAGTGAAAAGAGTTTTATGGATGCATGAATGCATGGAGATGCAACAACCACAAGCAAGGTCAAAAACATGGGGTTAAAAGGTTCAACGTTCCACATGGAGTCGAGGGTAAGGCCCACCCAAAGGTATGTACTAACGTTTCAATCGCACCTGTAAGACAAGGTTCTAAGAGTTCCCAGAGTCTACATCCCTCTTTCGGATATTACCAACGTCTTGATTATTCAATAATTAGCAATATTCTCAAGAGAAACTCGTCCGAGCGTAGCATCGCGTGACAACTACTTCCGAATTACTCCGTTATAGTCTCCGCGCTACACCTAAAAAGGCCAAGATGGGTTGGGGTTCTACGGTCCTCAACTTCTCGGGCTCCTAGGTCGAAAATAATAATGTCTTCCCGATTACTCGGTAAACAAATATTAAGTTCAAGAGGGCCTTCCATTGAGTGGGGGATCTCATGCCTCCTTCTTCGGGATTACTCCCTCAAAGTTAACATGACTATACCGCCCGTCCTATTCCTTAAGTGTTACTTAATCCGGGTATAGGATTCGTCCTTTGCAAAAACCCAAACACCCCAAATTTAAACACATAATCAAGCAAATCAAATAATAGTAAACAGATAAAACAAATTAGGCTTAACCCACTTAGGGATGGACCAGCAAGAGGTCAATCTTTCCCCAGCAGAGTCGCCAATTCTGTAGCGATAAAAAATGTAGCGGGGTAAATCGGAGATCGAATTATTGATTAATTCGTCTCGCAAAAGCAAGAGTCGCCACCGCGCTTTATTGTTTCCAAAGGAAAAGGGAAAAGAGCGAAATAAAACCCTAGATATGCAATGTAAATACTAATAAAATACAAAGCGTTTTTGAAAAGAGATCTTATGGTTCGGGGGTTGGTTATACGATGGGAAGGTACTAGCACCCAATGTATCTATAGTACTCTATAGGAACCTTTTGAAATATCTGTTTATTTTAAACTTGTTCGCTTGATTGAAAATAAATCGTTTTGGCCGAAAAGGGATACGGGCGGGTTTTTGAAGATACGACGACCTAATGTCGAAGTTTTTTTTTGCTTAAAAAGGTATAAGTTTTGAAAAGGTTGAATATTCGAAGGAAAATTAACCTAAGTTTTTAATGAATGAGAGTATTCGCTCGATCGTTCTTTTTTGAGGACGTGAAGTCAACAAAAATTAGACAATTCCCTTGGATTGGTGCAAACAGAATAATCAAGTACGATGAAATAATTGACAGAAAATTATGTGGATAATGACATACAACAATTAAATGTGAATATGCATTTTTATAATCATGTTTTTTAGTTTTCATTTTTACTTTCATATGTTTTTAGAGATATCAAATATTTTTCAAATTAAATAAAACTTACAAGCCATGAATTTAAATTTAATTAGAAATAAGGAAGATTAAGATTATTAAATAAACCTAAACTTAAACTAAATAAGATTGGGTAAAATACTAAAAATTGTCTAATTAAAACCATATGTTTATTCCTAAGAAACTAATTAATCTAAATTAAATAAGTTAAGAAAATGAAATAAAATTTAACTAAAGAGCAAATAAAAGATGGGGTGTAAATAGCAATTAGAATGGGCTTAAGTTAAAAAAGAAATTGAGCTGGGTTGAGGGAAATGGAGCGGGTCATTGGAGGACCCAGACCCAAGAAAAGAAACACAATGCTTGTAACAAAAAAAACCTAGGAAAGTTGTAAGTTTGGCCGCCGCTGGTGGATCCTAAAACGCTAGATTATTTCCACGCGTCTCTTTCTTCTTCTCTCAATATTCACCCTCCTTTTGCGCATTATCAATCATACTGAGGTTCTTGAGGCATCGAGCCAAGCTTTGAATTTCTTGAAGATTATGGACCTAGGGTTTCAAACTTGAGCTCTTCGATTCAGTCTTGTGGTTTGTTTTCGTGTGAATCTGATGACATATTCATACTCGGTAGACGATTTAAGTTTGGGTTAATGTAAAGGACCTTCGATTGGAAATGGCTTGGGGACGGTGGAGATAAAGAAGGGAAGCGGGACGGTGATGAATAGTGGTTAAAGGTGTTTGTCGCGGAATTGAGGCGAGATTGTTGGGGAGAGAAGAGGAAGCTGCATGCTACGATGGAGGTTGAAGGTACTTTGCTTCCTTTCTTTTTCAAATTCAGATTTGAATGATATGTTTTTGTGTGTGAAATAATGGTTTTACAGTAGAGTGATGATGTTGGAATGGTTATTGTTTCTATGCGATTTGAATCCTCTATGCTTGTGTCTTTTGTTTTTTTCGTTATTAAACGTGTGAAAACTGAGTAGTTGTGGTTGATTATGTCAAAACAGGATTGAGAGCATTGAGATAGAAGGAATAAGAGATGATGTTGGAAGCGAATGGAAGAGGGAGTTAAAGGGATGGTGGCGTTGGTGAAGAAATTGAGAAGCTGCTAGTGTTGGCGTGCGGATTTGAGAGGGGCAGAAGAATTGGATGAAGATGATAGCGATGAACCGCGAAGTCCGAATGGGTAATTGAAAAAAGGTTTGAGAATTCTATATTGTTTTCAAGTTGATTTTAAATTAACGGTGTGTTTATGATTGTGTTGGTCCTGCAACACCATGAATTTTGAAATTTTATCTATTGAGTTATTGTCGGTGTTAGTATAGGGAGTTGATGTATTGCTGTGGGCTCATTGATGATTCGCAATGATATTAAATGGCCATAACTTCATATCACTCTGAACAGATGCATCACTAATTCTACGTCCAAATCAACCTCTTAGCGATTCGAAATTAATACCCCGACTCAAGGTTTCATACGAACGAACATGGAAACGCAAAGATAGCTATGCAACAGTATAAGAAAAAGTAAGGGTGACGAAGAACTTACAAGTTCAGGAGTATTCTGATGGGTTTACGCTTCCAGCAAGATGGATAAACGGCTCAGGTACGGTGCTTTAAGTCATCTCTTCCAAACTATTCTGCTTCTTTTTCTTGCAACCATTTTCTCATATACTCATCAACCTTATCTGCCCAGCCACATGTCCTCAAAACTGACTTTGCTTCTATCGATATCTTCAGGAGGATCAATCTTAGATACACCCGGCATATCTTTCCAAGAAGATTGATCAGAATTTGATTTTTGCTTGCGCTGTTTTGAGTTACACATCAACCTTAGAAGATTCAGATTTTTGACTCCCATTGGAATGATGGGGCTTTACACCATTAGATGCAAGAGAACTATTGACTGATGCTGGCCTTGGGTTAGTTCGAGAGAAAAAGAGGATATAAACCTTTTCAGACAAAACTTCCTGCAGGGTTGCAAGTGTTACACAAGAATCATCACAGCAATACCACCGACCCATTGCATCCTTTACATAAGCGTAATAGTGACCAGATTCCGGTGAGTATCCTGAATGCACAATAGTACCAAAGAGCTTATATTCTGGTTGTGTTTTTATTGATAGCCGCCTTTTAATGGTTTCGGATAATAGTGTTTTATATGGTTTTGATACAGTATGCAGGTTATGAAGCAGGTTATGTGGTTTTGCCTTATGTTATGGTTTTGAATAGTTTGATGCAGGTTCTGTTTGGAAATGGTTTGTGCAGATATGTTTTTACTGGTTTTGATTGGACAGGGCCAAGGTTTTTGAGATGGTACCGGTTATGGTGTTTATATGGTTTATATATAGGTTTTTGCTGGTGTGTGGAAATGGTTTGGTCAGATGCAGGTTTAATGGTTTTTATGCTATGCAAAATGATTTTGCAGTGGGTTATGTGATTTGCTTGGTAGTCTTGTGTAGAACCCCCTTTGCAGGTTATGACCTCTTCTCTCTTTTGAAGAGGATTCCTCTCATATGACCGTTGCTTCTTCTTTGATGGCTCAGGTTTGAGTATATTTAATATATTTTTCTGATGCTCTGCACATATGCTGCTACATATGGTTTTGACTTTATTCCTATTTCATGCTTAAATCAAAACCTGCAAAACTAAACCTCTTCCTCTCTCTCTCTCAAGTACCGAAATGATACATAAAAATGATATCTTGTACTGCTGTTCTGAAAAAGCAATAGGCTGGAATATGATGAAAAAAGGAAATACTTGCTTGCACCTTGTTTGAAATTGCATATCTCTATTGTCTTGCATGGGAGCCTATGTTACTCTCCTAAATGGCTACAGGTTAACGTTAGCTTTACTTGTGGGAAATGGCATATGCTGTTACTTTTGTATGCTGTATGTTTTTTTTTGAAATATGCATTTAGATTTTTTTTGAAAAATGCAATTGATTTCTAATGTGCTATTTTGACAAGAAAAATGATTTGTGCATGTTTTAACTGTGCATTCATAAAAATTTCTCCCTTTTTGTGAACCGGGAGAAATCCCGTGATTTGCAAAAAGGGTAAACTGATTCCGGCCATTTGCTTTTAATGATGAACATTAAATTTATTTTCTGCATTTTAATTATTTATTCAATTCTGACTTTTCCTTTAATCGTTTTTTTGCAGGTAAAATTTAAATGAGCAGACAAGAGCATTGGATAGAAGATTAGAATTAGAATTTAGAAAAATAGCTTTTTATTTTACTTTAAGCATTTGTGTAATTGCCTTTATAAATATTTTGTAATAACACAATATTTAAATGACAATTGTAATAAATAGAATAAAGTGAATAAAATTCTATTATTTCTCAATTAATTCTTTTTCTTTCCAATTATTTATTTATTGTTTATAATTCCTTAAATTATATAATGATTGAAAATCAAATCCAATCATTTAAATTCAGAATGATAAACAAATAAATAAACATCATTGATCAATTAATAACTTCAATTATTTACTTTATTATTATTTTTAATTCTTCTAAATTATAATAACTTGAAAAATAGAATTTCAGCTATTTAAATTTAGAACAATAAATAATCAAATAAACATTGCTTGATCAATTAATAGACTCCTTTTCAAATGTTTATTTCATTATTCATAAACCTTTAAATTATATAATAACGGAAAACAGGTTCCCATTATTTAAATTTAGGATAATGAATAATTAATAAACATTATTTGATCAATTAATAAACCTCTTCTCAAATATTTATTTTATTATTTATAAATCTTTAAATTACATAATAATCGACAATAAATTCCAATTATTTGAATTTAAGATAATAAATAATTAATGAACATTGTTTAAGTCTTGATCAGTTAATAAATTTAGCGTTCAACAAATAAACAGCTCCCGACTCGAAAAAATTATGAATTTTTAAACTGCTTTGAAAATTTGATAAAAATAGGTCAAAACCCTTGCAATGCGAATGATGCAGATGGAAGACGGTATCTTAGGTCAAAATTTGGGGTACAACAGTGGGGCATCGATGTGATTGGAGAAATCAAACCTGCAGCTTCTAATGGACACCACTTCATCTTGGTGGCCATTGACTATTTCACGAAGTGGGTTGAGGCAGCCTCTTTCGCTTCCGTTACCAAGAATGTTATGGCCAGTTTCATCAAACAAAATCTAATATGGAGGTACGGAATCCCAGAGATAATCATCACAGACAATGGTACGAATCTCAACAATACTATGATCACCGCACTATGTGCGCAATACAAGATCCAGCACCACAATTCTTCTCCTCACCGGCCAAAGATGAATGGTGTTGTCGAAGCCGCAAATAAGAACATCAAAAAGATCATACAAAAAATGGCAGTAACCTACAAGGACTGGCATGAGATGCTACCATTCGCTCTCCACGATTACCGTACCACAACACGCACATCAATCGGGGCAACACCTTACTCTCTGGTATACGGCATGGAGGTTGTCTTGCCTATTGAGGTCCAGATCCCTTCTCTGAAAATCATGAAGGACGCGGGGTTGAATGAAGAGGATTGGATCTAGACTTGACTTGACCAATTGAACCTAATTGATGAGAAAAGGCTCACGGTTGTCTGTCATGGCCAGATGTACCAAAAACGCATGATCAAAGCCTTTAACAAAAAGGTCAGACATCAGGTATATCAGGTTGGTGACTTGGTAATCAAGCGTATCATATTACCACAAGGTGATCCCAGGGGAAAATGGACTCCTACATACGAGGGACCATTTGTGATCAAAAGTATATTCTCTGGTGGAGCAATGATCTTAACCACTTTGGATGGCGACGACCTGCCGTACCCTGTGAACACAGACATAGTCAAAAGATACTACGCATAAGAGACTCGCTAGGTTGACACACCTCGGAAAAACAAGGGCATCCCGGCGAACCAAAAAGGTCTGGGAAAAAATTAGGGATAAAACAAAAAAAAATCTGTACACCCGGCAAGTTGAAAACCCGAAAGGGCGACTTGGGCAAAAAAGAGTATCCCGGTGGACTGAAACCCCAAAAGGGCGGTCCAGGAAAAATTTATGGATTTAAAGCCTATGACTATGTCCCGTTGGATCACCTTACAGGCAACCTTTAGCTTCGACTGACAAACTCAGTGGTTCTGATCAATCCAATCAACTTCCGACAAGGCAGCAAGTGGACAAGACGCTCAGAGACATGAAGGTTATAGAAGAATGGGAACCCCATGGGATTATTGCACATAGCTATCTTTTCTTTGTATCAAATTTCCATTTTTTTTACGACGACATTCTCTTACTAGAATGATCGTCTCATTATACAAAAATATTTATTCAAAGTTAATACAAAAATACTCCTTGGAAAGTGCAAAACTATATGTTTTTCCTTATTTCTGTGTTTTGTTTACAAAAACGTCCAATCATTTATTTTTGAACATATACATTTGAATGTAACTACTGTTTACAAATGAACAAAAAAAGGGGAACAAAAAAATAGAAAGACAATCACTAATGGCTTTAAGAAATAGGACGATGTCTTTAGACTATTCCATAAAATCCCCCACAGTGTGCAGCTTAATGATATCAAGCTCTCTCACATCCCCGGCAGAACAAAACTTCCAGTTATCACTCCCCAGTAGAAGTCGTCCAATTTCTTAGAATTCCCCAACAGGATTTCACAAGCAATACACGACGTTTCCCTTACAATAGAGTTTATTTCTCTAACAAATAGAAGCTCATCAACTCATCAGCACTTTAAAACATGAAGATTTACACTCCACGTCCCCAGCAGCAGTCAGGGATTTATTTTCCCTAATCCAATAGTATTACAGCAACATAGCTTACATACCCATACATCGCATCCATACGTCATAAACATCTATGACTTGAATGCATACAACATAATTTCATTCATTTGTTAGAACATCATTGTACAATGCATTTCATACATCATGACATTGCATACAACTAATCTTTCATCTCTTCAGGAAAGATCAGTCAGCAAATGGCTATCATCAACAATTTGCAAAAGGTCAGAGATTGACACCTGAAATAAGCCAGGACAATTATCTACACGATCGGCTAAAGTAATCCTATATGGGCTTCTTATCATACACCAGCTTTCAGATACAGTTCAGATACGCTCCAGATACGGACATCATTCTGATACTCATTCAGATTCATCTTTCAGATACGCTCTAGATACAGACGCCATTCTGATACTCATTCAGATTCAGATTTTAGATACAGTTCAAATACGCTCCAGATACGAACGCCATTTTGATACTCATTCAAATTCAGCTTTCAGATACAGTTCAGATACGCTCCAAATACAGACGCCATTCTGATACTCATTCGGATTCAGCTTTCAGATACAGTTCATATACGCTCCAGATACAAACGCCATTTTGATACTCATTCAGATTCAGCTTTTAGATACAGTTCAGATACGTTCCAGATACATATGTTATTCTGATACTCATTCAGTTTCAGCTTTCAGATATGCTCCAGATACGGACGCCATTCTGATACTCATTCAAGTTTCAGCTTTCAGACACAAGTCAAATACAATCCATTTATGGATATTATTCTGGTACTCAACCTAACACGTCCACTATTTCAGTATAAATCAACCAGAGATTTATTCTGACACTTCTTCCATTCCTGCCAACAATCATTTTGTGGGATGGAATCTGTAAGCCCATCTCCAACAACTTTCCATCATCTCTCCAAATGGAATCTTTAAGCCAATTCCCTACACCATCAACCATCACATCATCGAGTGCAAATATATGGGCACTCTAGTGTCCAATCATCTTTCACCTTCAAGTCATGAATGGCGGATCCTCCAATCTAACTCTCCAGGTTTAAGAAGATTGAACAGGGGTAGCTATTGTACCCCAAAATTTTCCCTCTCAATTAACAAATATTTTCTCACAAGATCTTCTTGGGTTCAAGACTGCACAAGGATTGATCAGCTCAAGACACCTCCTTAAGCACTGGTGACTGAAATTAGGGTTTGAGATTGCACAAGGATAATTTAAATTTCAATGCCTCATATGACTTTCATGGATCATTATGGACCCCCAAGATTACTCATGTCAAGTTTCAAGCCTTGGATCACATTTTTGCTCATTCAATTATGCAGTTGACCTAAAATCAGTTGTATTGGGGAAAAAAGTCATTTGTGGACAATTTACAGTCAAACTTCATAATTTTTTATCCAAATAAACATTATAAACTCATGTAATTCATTTGATCAAGTTTGGACCATAATTCCTCAAGAAATTTGATCAAATCATCAAAAGGGCAAAATGGTCAAAATTAGGGTTTTGACTGAGAAAGGGCAATTTCTGATTTTTTGACCTAGCAAATGGTTAATTGGTTTGAAGCATGATATCAAGAGTTAAATTTCACCATTTTGACCTAATGGTATGACTCAAAATATTGCTCAAGATCAATTGGATTGATAGTTGATTTTTAGTCAACTGATCAAAAGTCAATTATACACTGAAAAGTCAAACTTTGACTTTTTGGTCAAAATCAATTGTCAAAAATCACAATTCATCAAAACATGTCAAAATATGAAACTTGTTAATCAAGAAATAAAAAATTCAAGATTTCATTTTGAAAAGTCAAAGTTTTCAAACTTAAAATTTTTTCTAAGTGTTGAAAACTTCATGTTTTTTCACAACTTTGAGCCAATTTTTCACCATGATGCAAGATGATTCAAAAGAAACTTTCAACATGAAAGTTGTAGATATCCATGAGATCTACAACATTTATTTACACAACTTATCCTAGAAATTCTTGGATTTCAAGTTATTAATTCATGAAGTCATGGTCTTGAAATTAAACACTTAGTGAAATTTTTCCCTAGTTTAGGCAGGATTTTGACCTAACTTCATGGCACTTTTTCATATAGTTCCAAGGGTAATTTTCAAAAGTGATTCAAAGAGAGGTTTTATAGTACATTACAAGATTTCTAAAATGTCAAAGAACTCCTTGAGATCATTCTTGAGCAAGGAGAATCGAAGAGAGGAAGTTAGGGTTTCAAACTAAAATTATAGGTCATTTTGTGATGAACAAAGATTCAAATCTCAAACCTATGCTGCATAATCTTTACTTTACAGGCCTCAAACTTGTTAGGCACTCCATAATTAAATTCTTGCACAGTTGTTAGAGGCTTCAACTCAAGCATTCAATGCAATGCCCATGCTTTATGTCCATTTTAAGAAGAAAGTGCACAATGTCATTTTGAAAAAGTAGCTTTATACACAAAACTTGTTCTTGAGCCTTGAATTGGTTTTCTTCTGATCATACACGACCTATAACTCAAAAGAAGTTTGTCTCAAACCTCACAATCACTCAGCCCATGCTTGTACTTCATCTTGGAACCATACTTTCACTTTTCTTCAAAATCAAGTAACATAGCAATCAATCTAGAGCTTGTACTTCTGACCCTCTCAAGCACTCAAACCTTCTCATTACTTATGTACAAGTCCTTGCAACAAAACACGTGCATTCTTAAGCCCCAAAAACTCTCAAGAACTCAGAATTGTATCACATACCTCCATTCTTGCATAACCTGACCAAAAGTTTGAAACCTAATCTCCCTCATGCGTTTTCAAGCCTTTTTATTCCTAAAGCTTCTAAACATCATTTAAAACTCACCCCACACCCTGTTACAAGACTGTAACTCCATTAACACCATCCTCCATTTTCAAAAACAGAGCTTTGCACTTGGACTTCTCCAGCATGATTCAGCCATCTCCAGTACAAACTAAGCATTGCATTAGCTTCCTGGGACCTTAGTGGAGCTATTCTGATCATCACAACACCTTAAGGAGTGCTCAAAATCAGAACATGATTTCTAGTTTTGAGGTAAGTTTCCTTAACTTGGAACTCTTCATACAAGCATCATTAATGTTTAATTTGTGAATGAAAAATGTAGATATCATTGCCCTGAAGCTAACCATGTCCATAGTTTTCATTTATGTTGCTTGAGCTTAGAGAATTTTAAGATTGAAATTTTTGGAAAAGTTAGGGTTCAGATTAGGGCCATAAAATTCATGTTTGTCTTTGATCTATAGTTTTAATGCTTTACATTTCTGAAATCCTGAGAAAATTTTCCACAAGATTCATGTTTACACTTTTGCAAATGGATGAGAAATGAGCAAGATGTAGGTGGTCTGGCCAAGCGTGAGGTTGAAGATGAAGTTTGTTTTCAGGAAGCAGTTTCTAATATATATTTATGGTTTGACATAAGTTAACGGATGTATAGCCACCCCAGTGGTAAGGCAACACACTGGTAACCAAGAGGTCATGGGTTTAACACCCAGCGCGCTGCCTTTTGCATTTTTTCACATTTTCTCACATTTTTTTACTTTTTGCAGCGCCTGGGCTTCCTTTTGTTTGGGCCTTTTTTTTTTCTATGATCTAACCCCCCTGCTTTGTTGTTCATACATCCTGGCCCATTTTATTTTATTTTTATTTTTTATTTTCATTATTATTAGTATTACTATTAATATTAATTTTTATTGTTAATAATAAAAACCCAAAAAATATTTTTATTTATTATTTTCATATTTTATATTTTATTTTTCTTCACAAAAACAAAAGAATAAAAAACATTTCTTTTACATTTTCTTTAATAATTAAATTTACCTTTTTAAATACTTAGATAATTTAATTTTAATTATTATTATATTATATTATTTATTTTTCTTGTAAATTAAAATCAATTTAGGATTTAGGATTTTTATTTTAGTTATTTTTATTTACTAATTTAATAAAATTCACAAAAACCCTAAAAAACTTTTTTTCATTAAATTAATTTAGTTTACTAATTTAATATTAATTTTTTATTTTTAGTTAATTATTTTATTTTAATTAATTAGGTCAAAAAACCTTTTTCTTGAAGAAAACAAACAAAAATCATATTTCTTTTTACATTTACATTCTTGCATTTTATCTTAATTTTTGTATATTTTATTCAAGTTCAATATGGTTGTAATAATTATTTAGATTAAATTTCTTGGAATATTCCCCATTTGTAATTTGTATGCCCCCTCCCCTAAATGATGTAATAGCTTAGTATTTTTATTTTCCGCAATTTAAAATGCTTTATATACAAATGCTAGTAATTAGGGTTTGTATGGAAAGATTTAAATCAATGCTTAGCAAACCCTAATCAAAGACAAATCAAGCATGAAAATCAATACACTTGCACACAAACACCCCTAGGGTAAATCCACTTGGTTGCCTTACAAAAATGTCCATATTATGCATGTGAGGTATCTTAGCAAAAACAAGCAAAATGCAAGATCATAGTCCCTTGATGACGCTATCTATGTTGCCTTTCAAAATGATCTTAGTCCCTAAAGAAAAATGTTAAGATATCTCGCAACATTGTTAATCATGGTTATACGATGACCCACGCCCGTCCCTTTTACATCCAAAGATAGGGTTACTTACAAAATCAATGGTAAGATAACAATGTCTAAGGAAAAAGGAAATGAACATGAAAGACTTTTGAGTAGGTAGAATGTTCCTAGTTACTTGCTCTATTTCAAAACAAAAACATCCTTGCTATTTTCAAAACAAACACCAATACTTTCAAAACATATTTCAAAACTTGAAAACATTTTCAAAAGATCAAACACTATATATACATTCTTACGAACGAGAATCATTACAAAGTTTGCCTAAACAATGGCACCTTTTCAAAATACTTTCAAAAACTATACAAATCACACTTTCAAACAAACGCAAGTGATCTAGCAAGAAACTAAGATCCCATAGATGACTACGGATGAAAAGGGTGCTAATACCTTACCTTTTCATAATCTACCCCCCGAACTCAAGAAAACATCCCAAAGGTCTTTCCTGTTCTTTTCAGCCTTTCCTTTTGGATAAAAGAAAATTCGGTGGAGACTCTTGCTAAACCACAACATTTGCAATAAAACGCAAAACATTCAAGTCAGTTCTCCCACTATATCACACTACCACTTCCAATGGGCATCACTTTATCCTGATGGCCATTGATTACTTCACGAAGTGGGTTGAAGCTGCCTCTTTTGCAACTGTTACCAAGAACGTTGTGGCGCGGTTTATGAAGCATAACCTGATTTGGCGGTACGGTGTGCTAGAGAGAATCATCATTGACGATGGTGCAAATCTCAACAATATGATGATCACCGAGCTCTGTAAACAGTTCAAGATCCAGCACCATAATTCTTCCCCTTACTGTCCGAAGATGAATGGCGTTGTGGAGGCTGCTAACAAGAACATGAAGCAAATCATACAAAAGATGACGGTGAGATACAAAGATTGGCATGAGATGTTACCATTTGCTCTTCATGGGCACCGCACTTCCACACGAAAATCGACAGGGGAAACACCCTACTCTCTGGTATACGGTATGGAGGATGTCTTGCCTATTGAGGTCCAGATCCCTTCTTTGAGAATCATGAAGGATGCGGGTTTGAATAAAGATGACTGGATCCAGACTCGACTTGATCAACTGAATCTGATTGATGAAAAAAGACTTATCGTTGTTTGTCATGGTCAAATGTATCAAAAATGGATGATCAAGGCTTTCAACAAAAAGGTCATATGTCAAGTATATCAAGTCGGGGATCTAGTGATCAAGCGCATCATACTGCCGTAAGGTGATCCCAGGGGAAAATGGACTCCCACATATGAAGGGTCATTTGTGATCAAAAGCGTATTTTCTGGTGGAGCCATTATTCTGACCACCATGGACAATGACGACTTTCCTCACCATGTTAATGAAGACATGGTGAAAAGATACTACGCATGAATAAGACCCGCTAGGTTGACTGGCCTAGGCAAAAATAAGGGCTTCCCGGCGAACCAAAAAGGTTCAGATAAAAATTAGGGATGAAAACAAAAAATATATGTACACCCGGCAAGCCGAAAACCTGAAAAGGCGGCTTGGGCAAAAAAGGGTATCCCGATGGACTGAAAACCCGAAAGGGTGGTCCAGGAAAAATTTAGAGATTTGAAGCGTATCACTATGTCCCATTAGATCACCTTGTGACCAGACTTCAGTATCAACTATCAAGCTCAAACTGCACCAATCAATCCAGTCAGCTTCGGACAAGTAGCAAAGTGATGAGATGCTCGAAGACATAGCGGAAATAGCAGAATTGAAACTCAATGGGATTATTACACATAGTTGTTTTCTTCTCTTTGTACACTATTTTGTATAGTCTTCACTCTCACGATGGCGTTCTCCTACTAAATCGTCATCCTCTTTGTACACAACGCCTGTTATAGGCAGACTTCAGAAATTAATACAAGCCATTTTTGCAAAACCATTTGTTTTTCTTTTTCTTTTTCTGTTTTGTTTTGCAAAAAGGTCCAATGATTTATTCTTGACATATGCATTTGAATATGATTTCTATTCACAAATATTTGCATAAGAAACAGGAGGACATTTGCTTATGGCTTAAGGAACAGGGCGAAATCTAAAAAACAATTTGTAATTCCGATAGTTACTCCTTCCAGCAGGTACAGGGGCAAAGACAGTTTTGAGACGAAGTCACCACTACATGCGCCCCGTGACGTCTATGTTCCCCACAGAGTATAGGCAACAAAAAGTTTTGACATCTGCTTCCCTAAACAAGAGTTACTTTCCCCAACAAAGTTCCTTCAGAGAGTTGATATCTATATTCCCCAACCTAGTTTTTATAATCGCAAGCGGTTTATAAAGCCTTCTCTTGAGCAGAGTTTATTTCTCTGAATGCGGAAACTCAATCCCCAACAAAGTTCATTTCTCCAGCTACGGAAGTTCATCCCCCGGTGGAGTTTATTTCTCTGAATCGGCAAAATCTTCTAGCAAAGCATCTCCTCTCTTAAACAGAGTTATTCCCCCGTAGAGTTATTCTCAAGCGGAGTCTTTCCCCGGAAGAATATTCACAAACACAAAGGAGTAAATCCCCAGCATAGTCATCTCCATTCACCATCCCCAGTGGAAATGAAGAATTTGGATTCCTAATACTTTTCGGCAGCAGTCTGGGATTTATTTTCCCGACTAAGAAATACCTTAATAGCATCCCGTATTCATACATCATGGCATGCGCATACATCTTGCATACAACACAACCTCATTTATTTTGAGAACATCATCACAATGCATTTCATACATCATGACATTGCATACGACTAACTTTTTACCTTTCAGGGAAAAGATTAAATCAATAAGCTACGTCTAACCAAGGACTATTCTAGGATTTTCCTTAGAAGGATGTCCTCACAAGATTTTCCCTGGGTCAGACAGGTCGACACTAAGATCTCTCTGATTACTATTCCAGTGGAAGAGTTTCCAAGACTTTCGTCTAGGTCAGTTGAATCGGTGCTAAGATTCTCCTGATTACTATGCCAGTCAAAGTTAACCTAAGATTTTCCCTGGGTCAGACAGGTCGACACTAAGATCTCTCTGATTACTATTCCAGTGGAAGAGTTTCCAAGACTTTCGTCTGGGTCAATTGAATAGCCACTAAGATTCTCCTTATTACTATGCCAGTCAAAGTTAACCTAAGATTTTCCTTGGGCCAGACAGGTCGACACTAAGATCTCTCGGATTACCATTCCAGTGGAAGAGTTTCCAAGACTTTCGTCTGGGTCAGTTAAATCGCTACTAAGACTCTCCTTATTACTATGCCAGTCAAGGTTATCCCAAGATTTTCCCTGGGTCAGATAGGTCGACACTAAGATCTCTCTTATTACTATTCCAGTTGAAGATATTCCAAGACTTTCGTCTGGATCAATTGAATCGATACTAAGATTCTCCTTATTACTATGCCAGTCAAAGTTAATTCAAGGCCTTCCCCTGATTTAGTCAAATCAATACTAAGATTTATATCCCAGTTGAAGACAACTTGAGACCTTTCTCTGGTCTAATCAAATCGATACTAAGATTTCTACTCCAGTTAAAGAAGCTATGAAACCCAGAAACTGACCGGATAATAGTCAATCAACAATTCAAGACACTGTGAAGCCTGGATCCTGACCAGATAGCAGTTTAATCTCATCCCCCATTAAGTCGCTGTGAAGCCTGGAACATGACCAGATAACAGTCAGCCTTATTATTTTCAGCAAGTCACTGTAAAGCTTGGATCCCGACCAGATAGCAGTTCACTTCCATCTCTTCAATCAATTGATAACTCCCCAATAGAGTAACGGATAACTGAAGCTCTTAAAACTCTATGTTCCAAGACAGAGACCAACATTCCTCAGCGGAGTCCTCCCTAACAGCAAGAGCAAGAATTCTCACAAAGGGATATCTCATGAAATCATCACATTCTGGATGACATCTTTAAGCCCATCTCCGACGACTCTCCGTCACATTCTGGATGGCATCTTTAAGCCCATCTATGTTGACTCTTTGTCATATCCCCTGGATGGCATCTTTAAGCCCATCTCCGATGATTTGCCGTCATCTTTTCTAAATGGCATCTATAAGCCCATTCCTAATACTATCTACACAGTCAAGTATCATCTCAGACGAGTTCAAATTTTTGGGCACTTTAATGTTCAATCATCTTCCACCTTCAGATCACGAAAGGTAGACCAGCCAATCTACATCCTCAAGTTTAAGAAGATTGAACAGGGGCAGCTGTTGTACCCCAAAATTTTCCCTCTCATATTTTCTTAAGATTTTCCTCTTGCATAGGTGGTTACAAACCTTTGCCTAAAGACAAAGAAATTTTTCAAATGATGTTTCTAAGTTTTCGTCGATTGGCCTGTTTCTAAGTGTCCTTCGATTTCCATATATATAGCGCTCTTCGATTACCATCTATATAGTTTCCTTCGATTTCCATCTATATAGCGCTCTTCGATTACCATCTATATAGTTTCCTTCGATTTCCATCTATATAGCGCTCTTTGATTACCATCTACATAGCGTCCTTCGATTGGCACCTGCAAAGGCCTTTCGATTAGCATCATGACAAGTCTTTCGATGGGCATTGTGTCAAAGCCTTTCGATTGGCATAGCAAAGGACTCTTCATTTGATATCCCAATAAATACCCTTCAATTGGTACTTGGACAAGGACCCTTCGAAGGACTCCCTCCAGGCCATTCGAAAGAGGCCATCAAGAGGGGACTCTGAAAACATGTCCAGGCCAGAGTCTTGCCTTGTTAGGTCACAATGACACAAGAGTTATTTCGACTAGAGACTTCTCTTCAAATGGACAGGAAATCAAATCAAAGGGGGGGGGGGGGGGGGTCCAATTGAAGTTGACACAGTTCTACTCAGAACCATCAAGGAGAGCAAGGTTCTAATAAGGAAGGTCCTGACTAGTTCTAATTGAAGTTTAAGGCTGGCAAGGAAGGCATTCGAAGGAATGAAGATGGGATTTGGTCCAAAACAAGCCAAAAAGCCCATAATCGAAAGAAGATTGAAACAAACTAGCAAACCAAAGAAAATGTGTGGGAAAGAACACAGAGACTTGGCCATTTTAGAAACAAAAGATGCAAGATAAATCAAATCTTTTTTCACTCAATCTTCAAGATTCAGTTCAATTTTATTGACCTAATTCATTCCATTATATATACATAACGAACCCTGATCAGAAAAGAGGAATTTTAGCCGTGTAGAACATACAAGACTGTCCAAAATTTTGACAAAAAGTGTTGATCGAGTTTTGCTCTAGAGGTAGATTCAAGGCATTTCAAAGACTGCAATCCATTCCTGGGCATATTTGGAAGCTTTTTGGACCACTCTCGTGTATCAACACCTCCAGGAACGATTAACACAGGATTCACGGTTTGCACTTTTTCTTGAAACTGGTTTTTGAAATATATGCATGACCAATGATTTTTAAATATACAGTCATGTTTTTATGATTATTTAGAACATATCTGCATGATTAATTAAATGTTTTGATGCTTATTCGATTAAATGCCATTGTTAGGGTTTGAAGCTTCGTTTTAGGGTCTTTTATTTCAGGTAAAATCAGGACAAACGATGAGTACCATTGTACTCACAAGACCAAATCCATTTGATATGCATATTTGGTTTAAATTTATATTGCGTAATTATGATTTGTGAGATGTGCAGGTTTGTAGCTACAACATTGTCAGTAGGTAAAAACTTTAGGCTAAAACGACAGTCTCAACGAAGAAGATGATTGCGTGTCAAAACCTGAGTGGCCTGTTTGAATTCTTGCACGTTTTTATTACAGCCACTGACTTTTCATCACATATAATATATGTTGTTTGTTTATATTAATGATTGAACTACTGGCTCAGTGGCGAAGGGGAAGGCTTTTCAGCGTGCGTGTGTAGGAGGTCAGGGGTTCGATCCCTGCCTCCTACATGTTATTTTTCCTAAAAGTTCCTTGCAGATCCCATGTTATCTTTCCAAGCACGCACATCATAGGCCACCAGATCCTCATCCTTGGATCAATCAACTCTCCAATGCTCCCAACGAATCTCCCCATGGTGGACACTCCTGAGACAACCACATTGAATCACACGCAGCTATAGGCCTACGGGATTGGGCTTTGAATAGAAATTCAACATGCACCCTCCAATTTGGGTTTACACCCCTCAGGCTTACTCTTTTTCCCTTTTAATTAGTTTATTTGTTTGCTTAAATTAATTTTTCCATAAAATCATAAAAAATCAACATCACCAAAAAATAGGATTTAGTATTTTTTTTCAATAAATTAATTTTTGTAAATTAATTAATTTCATCAATTTTAATTTGTTTCATTAATTAAAATTAGTTAGAAAACTATGTCAAACTCTAATTTCTTTTTTCACAAAATCCAAAAAAAATGTTTTCAATGATCAAATTAGGTTTTTTGGGGTTTCAAACTTATTTCAATTTTTTATTCTCACGCGTAATTATTTTTGTCGTACGATTAATTTTCACTATTGATGTAACTGCGCCCGGTTTGTAATAGTTTAATTAGGGTTTTATTCCCGCACTGTGATCGGTGGAAATATAACTGACTGTTTTTTAAGCTGGTTTCGCAAAATGTCGCGGTAAGCAAGAGTCGCCACCGTCTTTTATGTTCTCCAATATGGAAAGGACAAAAGCACAACAAAATTCCTTATTCGAGAATGTTTCTCGGTTCGGGAGGTAGATTTATAGAAAGGGAAGGTGTTAGCACCCTTTCTATCTGTGGTTATCCACGGGCTCTTAGGTACTTGCTCTTATGTTTTCAAAAGATGTTTGCTTTTCAAATGTGTGTGGGTTTTGAAAAGTTTCGTTTGAAAGATTTCTAAGTAACTCTTGTATCTGTCCTCAAGAGTGTATGAAAAATTTGTTTGAAAACCTTTTGAAAGTGTAGGTGCGAAAAGTTGTTTTTGTTTGTTTTGAAAAGAGCGAGTACCTATGAGAAATCTACCTACTCTAAGGAATTAGGCTGTGTAAGAGTCCTTTAAACAATGCTATCCCACTATTGAGAAGCAGGTAGCACCGTCGTTGGAGGTGTTCGGGTCAATTCGATTATAGGGACAGTGTGGTCACCTAAGAAATAGTAGGACACCTTAGAAGTAACCCTAATGTCATAGGTCCTTTGTATCCGAGGTAACCGTTTCGAGGCAACTGGATCTTTTGGACAAAAGGGCGACCTCTAAGACACCCTATACTTGATGACCACGTACGAGGCAACCAGTGAGGCGTACCCTAGAAGTGGCATGTGCTTTGTGTGTTGTTTTTTAGTTAAGGTTATCTTGTACATGTTATTTGTGAGCTACGGATTGATTTTATTTACATACATTCTTTCATGCATTGTTAACAGTTAGGAGTGCGGAAAATAAATTGCGGAAATGTAAATCTAACTATTACAAGGCGCGGGTCTATACATCGCCAAAAAACAAAACCCGTTTGGAAATAAAGTGCGAGAAATAGTAAATAAAGAGATAAACCTAATTACTATTACATATCCGGAAACAGTTACATAAATAATCAAAATAAGAATAATGCGCAGAAGAAATAAATTGGAAAGTCTTAGGGTTTTGACCCTTTTTGAATAAGAATTGAATTTTTGTCCCTTTTTGTGATTAGATGAAATTAAAATTAATAACTAATTAATTAATTAATTAAAAAATGTTTTTTTGTGTTTTTATGTTTTTTATGAAAATAAAATAAAAAGAATTGAAATTAAAAGTTAACCTAATTCTAAATTATTTTTATTTATTGTAAAGAAAAAGAGATTAAAATTGACCTAATTAAACTATTTTATTTGTTAGTATTTTATTTACAAAAATAACATGAAATTAATAATAACAATAATATTAGTTCTTTTTTTTATTTTTTTGGGAAAAGTTAGTTTTGTTAATTTAGTGATAATTAGAAAGATTAATTAATAAACAAACAAAATAGAAATATAAAACAAGAAGAAAAAGGGATGAACCAAAAAAAAGGGGGTTAAGTGAAGCAATTTGGGCCCAATAATGATCAAGCCCTTGCTGACTTTTAGAATTTCCTGGAGACACGTTGACTAGGGAGCATGGTGGGGATCAGCTCCTGGCCTTTGGATCTGCTTCTGAGGACACATGGCGTGTTTGGGTGTGAGGTATATGATGCACCTTTCTTGTGAACCTGCACCTAAGTATGTAAAGAAAAAATGCATGAAAATTATGGGGGACCTGGGATTCGAACCCAGGTCCCAACGCTCACTACACCAACGCCTTAGCCAACTGTGCTGCATGCTTCATTCGTTATTAAAATAACACGTAATTATTAAATGGGAAAACCACAGCATATGCCTAAAAAAAATATAAAAATGCGCAATTTTTGAAATGGGCGAATCAAGCTGCAACACATCATCATCTTCTTCAATGAAAATTCCTGGTTATTTACCTGCGGATTTTTATCCGCAGGTAGTTTCGTAGGCTCTTCTGAAAATCATCCCTAGGCTTCGAAAATTAATTCCAAAACCATGGTTGGTTTCGTCTCCATGTCCTGATCACTTCTATACCCATCGTGGTGACCAATTTTTCCTGCACTGAAAACGCCTAAAAAACAAGCAAGCAAAACCTAGAATCTTGTATCACAGTATAAGGCCAAACAATGAAATTGGCTATTGTCATTAGATCAGAAATCAAACAAGAAACATAACTATGCTAATATTTTTGAAGGAAAATGCAAGAATAGAGAGTTCATGTTTCATGTACAGGGGTGACTTTGGAAGAACTTACAGCGCGGTATGATGAACCTTAGGACGTGGCAAGGATTGCTTTAGCTTCAGGGTATGGCAAAGAAGAGAGTCACGTCCTCCTTTTGATCTGAAAATGCTCGTAACTGTGTTTTAGAAGTCTCACTTTTTAGACAATTTTTGGTTTTGCTCTTGGCCATTTCTGCATACACTAGGTCGTGAATGAGGCTTGCAAGGCTTGCATATGTAGTCATGAATGAGAATAATTCATCTTTAGGAGCCTTAAACTTGTGCCATTATGTTTTTGGATTTTGTCTTAACCACCATTAAAGGCCTTTCAAAGCTTTGTCCAAATTCAAAATTTCGTGCATAAATGAGCTTGGCACGGTTTTGGTATGTAGAATATGACACATGAAGGCTAATCAAACCACAAGATACCATTTAATTAATTTTTTTTTAATTTTATTTGAATTATTATGGATTAAAATGAATTAAATCCATAAAAATTAAATAAAAATGGAAAAATAATTATTTGGTCTTGAAATTGATCATGGGACACGTGGGTGGCATGACAAAGCTGAATCAAGTGGAAGAAAGTGGGCCCTTTTGTCAAAAATTGAAGTTTCAAGGATAGTTGACTTTTGCCATTTCACAAAAATTTCTCAACTTCTCCAATGTATATCTTGCTCAATTTTGATCATATAAACATGTTCTTGAACATTTTGGAAAGGTCTTGAAGTCCTCTAACCAATGCCTTTGGTCCCATGTCATTTTGATTTACCAATCTCAAGTTATGGTCTTTGACTTAAAATGCCTTTTTGTTGACTTTTGAAAATGACCTATAATGTTGAAATTGATAACTTTTTGTGAGAGTATTTCTTGGACTTGGAATGTGAAGATGAGTTGTAGGAAATGTCATCCCCTTAAAGATGAGCAATTGATGGGATTTTTCTGATGAACCATGAAAAAGTTATGCCTTGGTCAAGTTACTGTTGACTTTTCAACTATCCAAAAATAGAAACTTTTGCATCTTGATGATTTTTGAGCCATTCTTGTGAAATCATGGTCAAGATTTGACGAAATGATGATTGTGGCTTCAAAATAAGATGTTGACCAAAATTTTTGACTTTTGACTGCCAAATGACCATTTTGCCCCTACAGTTGATTGTGAAGCAATTAGGGTTTTTGACTGTGCAACTTGACCTTGTGAGCCTTGAAACTTGGCATGTAGATGCTTGACAATGTGTATAGGCATATGTGACTTGATTGAGCCCTTGAAAACCTCAACTTCCTTGCAAGAACCAAAACCCTAATTTTGACTGGCTTAGGAGGATGTTTGACTGTGCAACCCTTGAGTAGATTTGAGCAAATTGAGGTGATGCTTGTCAAAACTTTGAAGAATATGGGAGGGCAAATTTTGGGGTACAACAGTTGCCCCTGTTCAATCTTCTTAGACCTGAGGATGTAGATTGGCTTGCGTGCCTTTCGTGATCCGAAGGTGGAAGATGATTGAACACTAGAGTGCCCAGAAATTTGCACTCGCATAGTAGAATATCAGCAACATGATGTCAGGAATGGGCTTACAGATGCCATTTGGAGAGATGGTGGATAGGAGGATGGGCTTATAGATGCCATCTGGAGATGTGACAGAACCTTGTCGGGAATGGGCTTATAGATGCCATTTGGAAAGATGGTATGGGAGGATGGGCTTATAGATGCCATCTGGAGATGTGACAGAACCTTGTCGGGAATGGGCTTATAGATGCCATTTGGGGACTGTTGGTAGCTGGATGGGCTTATAGATGCCATCTGGAGGTTGTCTGTTGAATTGTAATTTTGAAAGAGGGAACCTGTGTGGGGTTTCCTGATGATGAGCTCGTGTAAAACTGCATCTTGGAAAGAAGGACACCTGTGTAAGGTTGACTAATGATGAGCTCGTGTAAAACTGCATCTTTGAAGGAAGGAAACCTGTGTAGGGTTTACTGATAATGAGTCTGTATAAGAATGTATCTGAAATGGAGAAGGAACATGTGTAGGGTTACTTTGATGACGAGTCTGTGTAAAACCGCATCTAGAGCTTAGAAGGAAACCTGTGTAGGGTTTACTGATGACGAGTCAGTGTAAAACTACGTCTGGAGTTTGAGAAGGGAACCTGTGTGGGGTTACTTTGATGATGAGCCCGTGTAAAAACTGCATCCTGGAAGAAGTAAAACCTGGGTAGGGTTTCTGATGACGAGTCCGTGTAAAACTGCATCTTTGGAAAGAGAGAACCTGTGTAGGGTTTCTTTGACGACGAGCTCGTATAAAACTACGTCTGGAGAGAGAGAACCTGTGTAGGGTTTCTTCGGGATAAGTTCGTGTAAAACTTCTGGAGGAACCGGGGTAAGGTTACTTCGGGATAAGTCCGTGTAAGACTTCTGGAGGAACCGGGATAAGGTTACTGCAGGATAAGTTCGTGTAAAACTTCTTGATGAACTGGGGTAAGGTTACTGCAGGATAAGTTCGTGTAAAACTTCTTGATGAACCGGGGTAAGGTCATCTTGAGATAAGTTCGTGTAAGACTTCTGGAGGAACCGGGATAAGGTTACTGCAGGATAAGTTCGTGTAAAACTTCTTGATGAACCGGGGTAAGGTCATCTTGAGATAAGTCTGTGTAAGACTTCTTCTGAAAGGAAAGGAACCGGTGTAGGGTTACTTTGATGATAAGTCTGTGTAAGACTTCGTCTGAAAATTGAGAAGGAACCGGTGTAGGGTTTCCTGATGATGAGTTCATGTAAAACTACATCTGAGGTTGAGAAGGAACCGGTGTAGGGTTGCCTGTTGATGAGCCCGTGTAAGACTTCTTTTGAAAGAAAAGGAACCGGTGTATGGTTGCCTGAGGATGATCAAGTAGATAATTGTCCTGTTTGGTTTTGGATATTAACTCATGATCAGTCGTCCACAGAATTTTCCTGGCTTGTTACCAGTGTTGATCTGGAACTGTAAAGGTAGATGGTAATCATCTTTTGATTGACTTTTTCCTAAAAAGGCAAAGTATTAGTCGTATGCAATGTCATGATGCATGAACTGCATGATTTTAAGATGTTCTCAAAATAAATGAGATTTGTGTTGTATGATGCGTATGCATGCTATAATGTATGAAGAATTGATGTTTATGAACGTATTCTCGTATGGGAAAATAAATCCTTGACGAATGCCGGGAGTTTGTTGAATCCTGGGCTAATGTTGAAGAGTATAGTTCTTTGTTTCTGCTGGGGATGATGATTGCAAGAACAAACTGGTAGGAGAAGATGACTCCGTTGGGGAATAATCCTGGTGAAGATATTACTCTGAGGGGAATCTATTATGTGGGAAGAGATACTTCGCTGAGGTTTTGATGATAACTCCACTGGGGATTCCGTTGATATGTTTTGTTAAGGATTTTGATGAACTCTGTTGGGGGTAGGAAGAGCTTCGCCGAGGACGATCTTTCCGTGGTAATTAGCTGAGGATAACCCAGTTATAAGTTCTGGTGGGGAATAACTTTGAATAAAGCCGGGGAGAAGCGTTCGTACTCTGCCTGTGATAAGCTTCCAGAATCTACTGGGGATGAGCTCCCAGAATCTACTGGGGAGATTGATTCAACTCTCCCGGGGAGACTTTTGAACTGTACTGGGGAATGGCTCCACTGGGGGGTCTGGTATTCCACCGGGGAATAATCTTATATTAAGACGGCCGGGGATGCTTGCTTAGGAACATCTGCATACTACTGGAGAATATTGAGATTTTCTGGGGATACCCAACTCCCTTAAGGCTGACAGTAGACTAACTCTGCTTGGGGAGAGTGTCATTGACTTGCTGGGGGTACTGTGCCTTTTCGGGGATGTCGGGAGACCAACTCTGCTCGGGGGAGAGTATTGTTGAACCTTGTCTTACTCCCGGGGAATGGAGACCTCCTGGTTATGTTCTTCAGCCGAACCTACCTTGGTACCTTGGTGGACAGAGCAACTAGATTGCTTAGACAATTCATTATTGCCCCAGTTTCTGCGGGAGGAAGTACCTGTGGAGGTCTTGATTGACAAATCTTCTTCTGGTAGACAAGTGACGGGATGTCGGGACATAGTCGTACGCTTTTGATCCCTAACTTTTGCCTGGATCGCCCCTTCGGGTTTTCAGTCCACCGGGATACCCATTTTTGCCCAAGCCGCCCTTTCAGGTTTTCGACTTGCCGGGTGTACAGATTTTTTTCATTTTCATCCCTTATTTTGCCCGAACCCTTTTGGTTCGCCGGGAAGCCCTTATTTTTGCCTAGGTGTGTCAACCTAGCGGGTCTTTGATTATGCGCAGTATTTTTTCGACTATGTCCACGCTCTTAGGATACAAGAAGTTGTCACTGTCAGTAGTGCAGTGTTACCATACCACCAGAAGATCTTCGTTTGATCGTCCAATGCCCCAAGTGATCCAGATGGAGATTTGCCCCAAGCTGGTTGGCCTTTTGAGAGATTCTCCGAATCTTGACTTAACTGCCCCAGATAATGGACAATGATCATGCCATGCCCCTTGCTTGGAGGTGCTTTTGTTCATTAGACATCCGTCGTGCGAACTTCTATGTTGTTCAAACAAATAGTCATATGCAAGCAATGTTATATTAAAAATGCAAAGCTTATGTCTGTCTTGAAGTTTTTGAAAGTGCATTTTTTCAGTAAAACAAGCTAATTATGTAACATGTGATGTCAACTCAAGATTTTACAGCGAGCCTTAAGGAGTCAGGATACCTTTGTAACAGTATGCTTTTGAATTAACCCATGCTTCAGCTAGGACTTTTGAGGGTTATAACGTGGCCTGGTTCACGGTTTAAGAAACAAAGGATAAAGGCTCAAATTTATCTGTACCCACCCACTCTTCGTGATGTTCTTTAAACCTAAACTCAGTTGATCATGCGTTAGACCTTGTTTGAGTCTTTGCTTTGATATACCAGTGATGGTTCGGATACTGACAGTTTATTTTGAATAGGCAGTCATTTCCCTTTGTGTTGAAGGTTTGTAGGACCTCTTTCTTTTTTGATTTCGTTATCCCTATTTTTGCCTGAACTGTTTCTTTTGTGATTACAGTCAGCGGGATGCCCCGGTTTTGTAAGTCTCCTTCATAGGTTTTGACTTAATGGGCTTTTATTTTTGGGAGATAGTGACTGCCTGTCTTTATGATTATTCGGAGCCATCACTGTCTTTTGTTTTGTAAGGATTCCTTTGGTGCCATTCGTTGTGCACTTGGATCAACTGAGAGAACTACCCTGCCCCAGGTTATGATTAAGGGTTTTAATTTTCGAAAAGAAAACTCCTACTTCTTTGGCTCAAAGGGGTTGACGAGGGATTATCATCCTTATAACTCAAGTGTTTAGGAATTGAAACAATGCCTGTACCTCATTAGCGGGGTCTGTTCAAAAGCATACTGTAGATTATGGTATCGTTTTCTTCATCCTCCCTCAAGAGGCTTAGAATTTTCAATCGAGAGTTGAACATCAAGAAAAAATAAAAGCAATTTTGAATATAGAGAACACAATTACTTCAAAACAGACACGTGTAATGCATTAATGAAATAATAGAATTTGACATAATAATTGTTTGAATAAGCATATAAAAATACAATATCAGAATTTAAATGAACAAGAGTCTCTCAATCCTAGCCATGTTTTGGCAAGGGAGCAGTGATCACATCGGGAGTCTCAGCAGGCTTGAATTCGATCTCCTTGGTGTCAATCATGTTCTGAATCTTGTATTTCAGCGCCCAACAATCCTCAGTATCGTGCCCCGGGCTTCTGGAATGATAAGCACACCTCGCGTCTGGGTTGTAATTTGGAGAAGAGGTCTTGGGATTTGCAGGAGGGTTGATCACCGCAATCAGATTCATTTTCAACATGTGCTGCAATGCTTGTGATAATGGCATGTTGATGTTGGTGAATTGTCTTTTAGGCTCGTCTGGCCTTCGCTGATTTCCCTTTGGCGGTTGTCGGTGTGACGCAGAACCTGAGATCATGACTGCCCCTACGTGTTGGTCACGACGATCCTTCTGACCGTACGCAGCACTGGACTCTTTCTTGAATGGTTTCTTCTCAGCGTTCGAGGAGGCACCCCTTTGTATCTTCCCGGACTTGATACCAGCTTCTATCCTCTCACCAGTTAAGATCAGATCTGTGAACCCAGCAGAAGAATTCCCAATCAGATGGTTGAAGAATGGACCGGACAGGGTTCCCAAGAACATGTCAACAAGCTCACGGTCAGTCAACGGTGGCTGCACCCTGCCAGCCATGTCTCTCCATTTTTGCACGTACTCCTTAAAACCTTCACCCGTCCCAAGTGACATACCCTGGAGTTGGGTACGCGTGGGAGCGAGGTCGGCATTATACTGATACTGCTTATAAAAAGCAGTTGCCAAGTCCTCCCAGTTACGAATATTGGTTCCATCCAGCTGATAGAACCATTCGAGCTGAGTCCCTGAAAGACTTTCCTGGAAGAAATGGATCCATAGATTCTTATCTGCCGTGTAGGGCTGGATCTTCCTTGCGTATGAACGGAGGTGCAATTTAGGACAGGAAGCCCCATCGTATTTTGCAAAGGCAGGTGCCTTGAACTTGTGAGGGATCACCACCCCAGAAGATAAGCCTAGGTCTCCAAAGTCCAACCCGGCCACCTGTTGAATCTCCATGGCATTTAGACGGTCCTCTAGTTGCTTGTACTTGTCCTCAGCAGGAGGGTACTGTTCATCATTGAAATCTGTCTCGTTGTTGGAGACCACAGGACTAAGAACCTCTCTCCCTTGTGGGCTGTCTTTCCCAGCAGATGGGGTGGTCAGCTCAGCCTCATTTTGTGATCCATTTCTGGATTTGCGTCTAGGGTTGAACAAAACAGTCCTTTTCTTCTTCTTCTTCAAAAGCAAAGTCTTCAATTCCTGTTGTCCCTGGGCTAAGCTCATGACTAGCTCTTGGAACTGGGCGTTCTGGGCCTGGAGGGCCTTGATAGCTTGTTCATTGGATGATTCAGGATTCATGATGATGGCTGAAATAAACAGCGAAGAAGATTAAGCAACCTGTAGAACAGAGTACCTGTAATGCAATGATATGTATGTATGCATGCGATGTTTTCAAGGATCTCACGGGGTAAACAGAGAAACTTGTTAGAATTTGAATTTGGGTAGCTTGATTGAAGGAACTTCATGTTGCTGAGAGTCCTTCTTCAAGAGTCAAGGCTCACCATATCGAGTGGGTCATAGCCCCTGACTCAGGTCATTAACCTTGGCTAGAGGAAAATAAATCCCCTTTGCCCCTTGCTAGACATTTGATTCATCATGACCTGCATCACAAACCCTTGAGATCCTTGAAATGGATTAGTCCTTATGCAGGATGCATGCAATGGTATGATGGTATGATGTTATGATAAAGCACACCAATAGTATTCACAAAGGCAAACATGATAGGGCACACAAGTCACACCACAACCCTTAGAGTTTAGGCCAGCATGAGGTTTAGGGTACTACTCTCTTGAAGTTGGTGGGCTCAAAACCTGTCCTATCAAAAGTAACCGGGTTCTAAGGAGCTCAATATCATTGGGTTGTTTTCTATGTTCATTGTTTTGATTTAGCCACTGAACTGGCGATCAAAATATTCCAAGAAAGCAACCCTCAATGAGTGTAGTATCGAGTATCTACCAACTTCGGACTGCACCAAAGTCGGTCATCTCACTACCCCTAAAGAGGCCAGGATGGTCAAGTAAGGTTCCTAAGGTCAGTTGATGCTTCACGACACCACGCGGAGGCCCCGTACTCTCCTTGACTTGACTCAAGGGTTGCCGGTACTCACCAAAGTGCCACATCAACGTAGCAAACTGCTTCAACCATGTCGGTATACCCCGCACAGTTCCCTTACAGTTTGTTGCTACTTTCTACAAGGTATCCCCCAGATCCGGGTTAGGATCTATGAAATTCCCAAAATAGGCCCACAATATTAAATCAAGCAAAGCAAGCAATTGAAAACATGATGATGAACTATTCCTAAGGTACACCCCAATTATTATGTCCCCAACAGAGTCGCCAGTTCTGTGATCGGTAGAAATAGAACTGACTGTTTTTTAAGCTGGTTTCGCGAAATGTCGCGGTAAGTAAGAGTCGTTGCCGTCTTTTATGTTCTCCAATATGGAAAGGACAAAAGCACAACAAAATTCCTTATTCGAGAATGTTTCTCAGTTCGGGAGGTAGATTTATAGAAAGGGAAGGTGTTAGCACCCTTTCTATCCGTGGTTATCCACAGGCTCTTAGGTACTTGCTCTTATGTTTTCAAAAGATGTTTGCTTTTCAAATGTGTGTGGGTTTTGAAAAAGTTTCGTTTGAAAGATTTCTAAGTAACTCTTGTATCTGTCCTCAAGAGTGTATGAAAAATTTGTTTGAAAACCTTTTGAAAGTGTAGGTGCGAAAAGTTGTTTTTGTTTGTTTTGAAAAGAGCAAGTACCTATGAGAAATCTACCTACTCTAAGGAATTAGGTTGTGTAAGAGTCCTTTAAACAGTGCTATCCCACTATTGAGAAATAGGTAGCACCGTCGTTGGAGGTGTTCGGGTCAATTCGATTATAGGGACAGTGTGGTCACCTAAGCAATAGTAGGACACCTTAGAAGTAACCCTAATGTCCTAGATCCTTTGTATCTGAGGCAACCGTTTCGAGGCAACTGGATCTTTTGGACAAAAGGGCGACCTCTAAGACACCTTATACTTGATGACCACGTACGAGGCAACCAGTGAGGCGTACCCTAGAAGTGGCATGTGCTTTGTGTGTTGTTTTTTAGTTAAGGTTATCTTGTACATGTTATTTGTGAGCTACGGATTGATTTTATTTACATACATTCTTTCATGCATCGTTAACAGTTAGGAGTGCGGAAAATAAATTGCGGAAATGTAAATCTAACTATTACAAGGCGCGGGTCTATACATCGCCAAAAAACAAAACCCGTTTGGAAATAAAGTGCGAGAAATAGTAAATAAAGAGATAAACCTAATTACTATTACATATCCGGAAACAGTTACATAAATAATCAAAATAAGAATAATGCGCGGAAGAAATAAATTGGAACGTCTTAGGGTTTTGACCCTTTTTAAATAAGAATTGAATTTTTGTCCCTTTTTGTGATTAGATGAAATTAAAATTAATAACTAATTAATTAATTAATTAAAAAAATGTTTTTTTGTGTTTTTATGTTTTTTATGAAAATAAAATAAAAAGAATTGAAATTAAAAGTTAACCTAATTCTAAATTATTTTTATTTATTGTAAAGAAAAAGAGATTAAAATTGACCTAATTAAACTATTTTATTTGTTAGTATTTTATTTACAAAAATAACATGAAATTAATAATAATAATAATAATAATATTAGTTCTTTTTTTGATTTTTTTGGGAAAAGTTAGTTTTGTTAATTTAGTGATAATTAGAAAAATTAATTAATAAACAAACAAAATAGAAATATAAAACAAGAAGAAAAAGGGATGAACCAAAAAAAGGAGGGTTAAGTGAAGCAATCTGGGCCCAATAATGATCAAGCCCTTGCTGACTTTTAGAATTGCCTGGAGACACGTTAACTAGGGAGCATGGTGGGGATCAGCTCCTGGCCTTTGGATCTGCTTCTGAGGACACATGGCGTGTTTGGGTGTGAGGTATATGATGCACCTTTCTTGTGAACATGCACCTAAGTATGTAAAGAAAAAATGCATGGAAATTATGGGGGACCTGGGATTCGAACCCAGGTCCCAACGCTCACTACACCAACGCCTTAGCCAACTGTGCTGCATGCTTCATTCGTTATTAAAGTAACACGTAATTATTAAATGGGAAAACCACAGCATATGCCTAAAAAAATATAAAAACGCGCAATTTTTGAAATGGGCGAATCAAGCTACAACACATCATCATCTTCTTCAATGAAAATTCCTGGTTATTTACCTGCGGATTTTTATCCGCAGGTAGTTTCGTAGGCTCTTCTGAAAATCATCCCTAGGCTTCGAAAATAAATTCCAAAACCATGGTTGGTTTCGTCTCCATGTCCTGATCACTTCTATACCCATCATGGTGACCAATTTTTCCTGCACTGAAAACGCCTAAAAAACAAGCAAGCAAAACCTAGAATCGTGTATCACAGTATAAGGCCTAACAATGAAATTGGCTATTGTCATTAGATCAGAAATCAAACAAGAAACATAACTATGCTAATATTTTTGAAGAAAAATGCAAGAATAGAGAGTTCATGTTTCATGTACAGGGGTGACTTTGGAAGAACTTACAGCGCAGTATGATGAACCTTAGGACGTGGCAAGGATTGCTTTAGCTTCAGGGTATGGCAAAGAAGAGAGTCACGTCCTCCTTTTGATCTGAAAATGCTCGTAACTGTGTTTTAGAAGTCTCACTTTTTGGACAATTTTTGGTTTTGCTCTTGGCCGTTTCTGCACACCCTAGGTCATGAATGAGGCTTGCAAGGCTTGCATATGTAGTCATGAATGAGAATAATTCACCTTTAGGAGCCTTAAACTTGTGCCATTATGTTTTTGGATTTTGTCTTAACCACCATTAAAGGCCTTTCAAAGCTTTGTTTAAATTCAAAATTTCGTGCATAAATGAGCTTGGCACGGTTTTGGTATGTGGAATATGACACATGAAGGCTAATCAAACCACAAGATACCATTTAATTAATTTTTTTAATTTTATTTGAATTATTATGGATTAAAATGAATTAAATCCATAAAAATTAAATAAAAATGGAAAAATAATTATTTGGTCTTGAAATTGATCATGGGACACGTGGGTGGCATGACAAGGCTGAATCAAGTGGGCCCTTTTGTCAAAAATTGAAGTTTCATGGATAGTTGACTTTTGCCATATCACAAATATTTCCCAACTTCTCCAATGTATATCTTGCTCAATTTTGATCATATGAACATGTTCTTGGACATTTTGGAAAGGTCTTGAAGTCCTCTAACCAATGCCTTTGGTCCCATGTCATTTTGATTTACCAATCTCAAGTTATGGTCTTTGACTTAAAATGCCTTTTTGTTGACTTTTGAAAATGACCTATAATGTTGAAATTGATAACTTCTTGTGAGAGCATTTCTTGGACTTGGAATGTGAAGATGAGTTGTAGGAAATGTCATCCCCTTCAAGATGAGCATTGGATGGGATTCTTCTGATGAACCATGAAAAAGTTATGCCTTGGTCAAGTTATAGTTGACTTTTCAGCTGTCTAAAAATAGAAACTTTTGCATCTTGATGATTTTTGAGCCATTCTTGTGAAATCATGGTCAAGATTTGACCAAATGATGATTGTGGCTTCAAAATAAGATGTTGACCAAAAATTTTGACTTTTGACTGCCAAATGACCATTTTGCCCCTACAGTTGATTGTGAAGCAATTAGGGTTTTTGACTGTGCAACTTGACCTTGTGAGCCTTGAAACTTGGCATGTAGATGCTTGACAATGTGTATAGGCATATGTGACTTGATTGATCCCTTGAAAACCTCAACTTCCTTGCAAGAACCAAAACCCTAATTTTGACTGGCTTAGGAGGATGTTTGATTGTGCAACCCTTGAGTAGATTTGAGCAAATTGAGGTGATGCTTGTCAAAACTTTGAAGAATATGGGAGGGCAAATTTTGGGGTACAACACGCACTTTATTTTTTCAGTCAAATTTCTTATGTATCTGCACCAAAGCTTTGTAATAGCTTAGGACCTTTGTTTCTTGCTTTTATGTTTTGTATTCTGTATATAATTGTTAGCAACCTAGGCGTGTATGCTCAGCTAATCAATAGATCACTAAATTCAAGATAAATATATCTGAAAAAAGCACACTTTTGCACACTTGCACCCCTAGGGTATTACCTCACTTGGTTGCCTTTGAAAACAATGGTCATGTCCCTCGAACGTAGGGATACTCTTAGAAAAGACCCTCAGTTTAAAATCATCATAAGGATCATAGTCCCTAAATGTCCCTCGAGTTGCCTACGAGAAATGATCTTATGATGATAGTCCCTTCGAAATGCTAAGGTATCCTTACATGTTGCCTTCAATGACCATTACGTCCCTTTCGATAGTCCCTCAACATCCAACGACTAGGGTTACCTACTCACTAATAGTAGGATAACACGATCTAAAGGAAAGGAGGAGAAGAATAGTCTTTTTTTTGAGTAGGTAGATAACTGTTAGGTACTTGCTCAAATAAATTTTCACACCACACTTTCAAACATACTTTTCAAACAAAAGTTTTCAAAACGCTTTATCACACTCCTGAGGACTGATACAAGAGTTACCATAAAATGAATCGTCGTACTAAGGCATTTTCAAAGCTTTTCAAAAACACACAAACACGAAAGCAATTTCAGAAAATGAGCAAGTACCTAAGAGCCCATGGAAAATCATAGATGGAAATGGTGCTAACACCTTCCCTTTCCATAATCTACCCCCTTACTCAGAAACTCTCGAAAAAAGGTCTTTTTCTGTTCTTTTCATCCTTTCCTTATTGGATAAAAGAAAAGTCAGTGGCGACTCTTGCTTACCGTGACATTTGCAAACAAAAAACACAAACCAGTATTAACAGTCGATTCTCCCACCGTAACACACCAAGGATAGTATCAAAATAGTCCAAGTATCATTAAAGGTTTTTATGGTTCATGTTGATTATTAGGTGTCTTAGAAGATAAAAGAAAAGCTCAAGTGAGCAAAATAAAAATGACTTGAAATGTAATGCTTAAAGTAAATGGTACATAAAGCATAAAAAATAAAATCATAAAGTAAGAACAATTTAATAATTAGTATTTAGTTGGATGACCATCTTGAAACTTGCATTTGGAACTCATTAGAGGATTGGTAGAACCAAAGCCTCCAAACAACAAGTTGCATTTGCTTTTTGTCAAGTATATCTTCCATTAGGAATCCTCAAAAGTACCATTTAATGATCAAAGATGTTTAAGTTATCCGCGTTGACCAAAAGTGTTGTAGATCCATTAGAGGATTGGTAGAACCAAAGCCTCCACACAATGAATCTCAAAGTTATTGGATCAAAGAGATCAAACTATCATACTTGGGCTTGCAAACATAGGTTTGGGCCACGAACGATTATTTGTTTGAATCAGGACAAAATTTAGCGCTATGTTAAGCAATCGTAAGTGGACTTATGTAGAAGTCGCACCTATTTTGAGGCCGGTCAATAGCAATCTATGCACCATTTATTTTGAGACATGATATAGAGATCACGCTCCAATAACACTTAGTGCAATAAGAAGGGGATAAGATGAAGAGGGGTGGGAAAGAACATACAAAGCACATTTGAATTGAATTTCAATTAAACTATTATTAAAATCATTCATCCATTTTTATGGAGTTAAACTCAACACCATGGATCCAATGATGTTAACAAAGTTTATAATCAAAAATTCAACCCAAGATCAGCCAGAAAATAATCACAAAATAATATTGCATTTAGTATATACATTAAAAAAGATTTTAAAATGTTTTAAAATAGAAATAAAAGAGAAAAATATCAACTATGTTCAAATTAATCAATAATTAAAAATTAAGACCATAGAAAAATCAAAAATGAACTAAAATAATTTTATAAAATTTTTTGGTAATTTTTTAAAGTCATAAGTTATTTTTAAAATTAAAAGAAATGAGTAAAATAAACCAAAAATGGTTAAAAAATAACAAGTTCAGAAATAAAAAATGAATGAGGTTACTAATATTTGTCACAATATCATTGGATCATTCCATGATTTTTTTAGAATTTAAAAATGCATAAAAGTATTTTTAAACATTTAAAACAATTCAAATAAAGTGAAAATTTATAAAAAAATATCAAAACACAAAATAAAATTGTGAAAAAATAAAAATCAGAAAGAAAAAAATCAAAAATATTTTTCATAATTTTTTCAGATTTTTTGGACTAAAAATGAATTTTCTATGGTTTTTTGAAATTTAAAGCAATTAAATATAAAAATCAGAAAAGAAAAATAAAGTTAAAAATATGTGGACCATTGGATGAGAGTCAAAACGCGTTAGTAATCAAATCCAAGGGATCTGGCGCATTGTGCATATCATGGTCATTAGTGAATAAAGCATTGAATCATTAATTAAATCAGATTTAAAAAAAATAGATGGCGCACCTTCATTGGTTGGAAGATGACACGTTGATCATCTTCAACCTCCATCCAACGTGAATTGCAGGTCTCTCAAACTGTAAAATCAGAAGCTCGGACCTATGCCATTCGCTTCGTCTCTTCAAGACGAAGACAACCACACCCTCATGATAAATTTATATAAACTGTGGCTCAAGCAATTTGGAAGGAATGTTTTGAAAAGGGGTTTAAAATTTCATGGTCAAAACATGTTTCCATATAAAAGTAAGTGTTGCGACTAGAACCAGGGCAATGGGAGCATCACAATGATATTAATGTTTTGAAGAATTGATGGATAAATCTACCTATTGAAATTGAGTTGCAGAGCTCTGAAACTGGACTTCTATGGAGCAATATAGGGCACGATTCTTGAAGGTAATTGTATGGTTAGCTTCAGGGAAGATCAAGGAAGGTAAATTGATAGAAAAATTGGATTGAAAAAGGCTTGAACACAGATTTCGAAGTTGCATAAATTTGAGTTATGGAACAAGTTTAGCAGGGTGATTCTGGCTATCCAAGCTTGAGAAAGTGAATGATGGATGACCCTCTATTTATAGGGAATCAAATGGAATGTCCAAGCGTGTGAAATGATGAAGTTTAGAGGGAAATCGTGTGAAGTTGCAAACAAGAAAAGTGTGACTTCTAATTTGATCAAAACTCATCCAAAACGCGCGTTTTGCTGTGCTAGTCACTTCTGGAAGTTCACTAAACATGTTTAGAGGAAAAAACGCGCAGAAACAAAGTGTTTAGAAGCTAAATCAATGATTTCAAATTCTGACTTTTGAAGAAACTTCAGTTTCAAGTTACCAAGTTCAAATCAATGGCATTCTAAGCTCAAGGGATCTTAGGGCATGATTCTTGATGCTTTAGAAAGATGATGTTACAAGCTTTGCAATGGAAAAGGAATGAAATCAAATGGATGCTTGACCTGAAAGTTGCATTGAGTCAAAGTTGGAGAAAAAGGGTTGACTTTCCATACTTAGAAATATTTCAAATTTTTCTTTAAAAGTGACCTATAATGTTTTGCACCCAAACATGGCCTTCCACTTGGAATTTGCTCTTGACCAAAAAATATGGCATGAAATAGACCTCTTAAATGACACTTTGAAACTTTAACCATCCAAAATCTCCAAAAATTGAGAGAGTTATGAATTGTTGAAGTTGGCAAAAAATCATGAAATGGCCTATAATCTTTTGTATCCTTAGGACATCTTCTATTGATTTTCTCACTTTGCATATAAAATAAGGAATAAAGTTCACATCCTCAAGATAATTATGGAAAAAGAGTGGGCTCAAGGTGATAAAAATTTACCAAGTTACGATCATTTGAAGTCACACATGAGAAATTGGGGGTTCATCTGAAGGACTTGTAATCTTTATTCATCATCAAGTTTCTTCCACATGAAAACTCCTTTAAACTTTTTAAGTGATTTGTTAATAACCACATAAAGAGAAGGATGTCTTTGGAATCACTCAAAATTAGCAAAAGATGAGCAAGATATACTTCTTTGAAGTTCAAAACCCTAGCTCCTAGATCAAGAAAATGCTTTAGGGAACCTTGACAATTTTGAACCACCTTCTTGTACCAACATTCTTGCTTTGTAAATGGAAGTTATTAAGGATGAAAATTAGAATTAATAGCCACCAAAACCACTTCCATATCTTGATAATTTAGATAAATATGCACTTGTGACCAATGGGAACAGGGCCTTGTCCAACCATGACAACTTCCTCAATCAACCCCTTGCACTTTTGAATCAATCTTGATAACTTGGAAATGTAGTGAACCAAAATAACCTTGCCATGCCATCCTTTCCAAAACAAATTCAATGGTGAGGTTTGGACTTCTCAAGCTTTATTGACTAGGGCATGGAAATAAACTCATGAACACATGGAGCAACTTGCTAAGCCGTATTGCCTTTACCTACATTATTAACAAGTAAGACAAACCAACATTGCATTTTATTAATTAAAAATAAAATTAAGACAAAATATTCATGATCACAAAAGAAAACAAGTCAAGGTGCTTGGTGATTCCTCAAAGATAAAACCTAAAGATAGGGAGGAGAACCAAAAGCCCTAATGTGATCTTGTTGTGATTGAATCAACATGGTATGATGTAGGGATCTTAGGGGCAAAAATTGGGGTACAACAACGTGAATATGCAATTTCGATTTCAAGAAATCTTAGCAACCGGTTATGCATGGATCCGGTGATCTAGGATGTTGCAAGCCTTGGGAATGGGTGGAATAAGTTCCTAGGAATCTCAGAAATACGACTGAGCAGTTGGTATGGATGGATGATGGCTGAAAAACTCAGTTTCGAATTTCATAAATTTTATGATTTTTTGCAATTTTGTGGAGCTTTGGTAAGGCAATGTATTTTCGTGTCTTTTGCTCATGTTTTGGTCTTGTATTTATAGAGGGAGAAGATGGCTAGCAAAGATGGTAAGAATCTATCCATAATGGCCCTCTTCAAACCAAAATCAAACATATTAAAAAAATTCCAAAAATGAAAATTCTTGCCCATTTTGAGGTGCAATGCACCTGGCCTCCTTTCCACGAAATTTTGGGCCCAAAAACAATTCAAACCATCAGCCCATATTGCCATAACCAATATTTACTATTTTATGCAATTTTATTTAGCTTTTATTTGAATAAAAAAAAATATGGATAAAATAGGTAGAAATGGCAAGGCAATGAAGAAATAATTTTAGAGGTCTCTCATAAGGTTAGGAAGATGTTTGAAGTCCAAGAAGTTAGTCCATTGACCTAAAAGTTCAAGTTTGCCCAATGCACAATTCTTGAAATTTCCAAATTTTCCCAACTTGGGCAAACCATAACTTGCTCAATATTTATCCAATGATGATGATCTTGGACGTTTTGGAAAGCCCTATATGTCTACTTTAATCCCTCTTTTTATCAATTTCTAATTTGAAGAATTTAGCTTGAAGTAAATGGTCTTGGAAAAAAGTGTCTTTTGTTGACTTTTTGAAAATGACTTGTAATGTGTGAGCTTGTATCTTTCAAATGGTGCATTTCTTGAACTTGAGGATAAAATAGAAGTTGTAGGGAATTATATCCTAGTCAAAATAAGCTTTTGTTGGGGGAAAATTGATGAAGTGTGTGAAAGTTAGGCCTGGTCAAAGTTCAGTTGACTTTAACTATAGAAACCCTAATTTAGCAATTCTTGACTTTTGATAAATTAAGAGCATTCCTTGAGGAATCATGATCAACCCTTGATCAAATGATGGATATCACTTAAAAATGTTGATGTTGACCAAAAATATTGAAGTTTGACTGTATATTGGCCACATTTAACTTTTGATCTAGTACAATTGATTTTCAAACACTTGAGCAGTTGACTGAGCAAACTTGTAGTGTAAGGAATGAAATTTGGCATGGAAAATATTGAAGATATATTAGGACCATGGAAAACACTTGAGACCTTTGGAGCTCACACATCTTGGTGAAAAGTGAAACCCTAGTTGAAAGTCCATTGTTTAGGAGGAGAATTTTTCTAATCAATTCTTGGTCAACCTTGAGTAATTGAAGACCTTAATGAATATGTATTGAGTAAAATGGGAGGGAAATTTTTGTGATACAACAGTTTCCCCTGTTAAATATTCTTAAACCTGAGAATTTAGATTGGCTCGTCTACCTTTCATAATCTGAAGGTGGAAGATGATTGAACACTAGAGTGCCCAGAAATTTGCACTCGCATAGACATGAAGTAACACTATTAGTTGATGATATTGGGAATGGACTTACAGATGTCATTTAGATAAGATAATGGAGAGTCGTCGGAGATGGGTTTATAGATGCCATCAAAAGTAACTGTTGATAGGAGTATCAGAATGAACTTGTGTCTAGTTTTATTTGAATGAAATGCTGGAAAGAGCCTGTGTCAAGCCGCGTCCAGAAATGTATTAGAAGGGTGTAAGGCTGCATCAGGATGAGCCTGTGTTAGACTACACCTAGAAATGTCTTAGTAGGAACTTGTGTAATATTTCTTCAAGATGAGAGCGTGTTATACTACATATGGAAATGTCATAGTAGGAACTTGTGTAAGATCGCTTCAGGATGAGCCCGTGTGAAGCTGCATTTCAGGAGGAGAAGGAATCCGTATAAGATTGATTCAGGAAGAGTCCATGTAAAGCTACATTTCATGAGGAGAAGGAATCTTTGTAAGATTAATTCAGGATGAGCTCGTGTAAAGCTGCATCTGAAAGGTTATTAGAGGGAACTCGTGTAATATTGCTTCAGGAAGAGCCCGTGTAAAGCTGCATTTTAGGAGGAGAAGGAATTCGTGTAAGATTTCTTCAGGATGAGCACGTGTAAAGCTGTATCTGAAAGGTTATTAGAGGGAACTCATGTAAGATTGCTTCAGGAAGAGACCGTGTAAAGCTACATTTCAGGAGGAGAAGGAATCCGTGTAAGATTACTTTAGGATGAGCTCGTGTAAAGCTGCATCCGAAAGGTTATTAGAGGGAACCCGTGTAAGATTGCTTCAGGAAGAGCCCGTGTAAAGCTGCATTTCAGGAGGAGATGGAATCCGTGTAAGATTGCTTCAGGATGAGCCCGTGTAAAGTTGCATCTGAAAGGCTATTAGAGGGAACCAATGTAAGATTGCTTCAGAAAGAGCCTGTGTAAAGTTGCATTTCAGGAGGAGAAGAAATCCATGTAAGATTGCTTTAGGATGAGCCCGTGTAAAGCTACATCTGAAAGGTTATTAGAGGGAACCCGTGTAAGATTTCTTCAGGAAGAGCCCATGTAAAGTTGCACTTCAGAAGGAGAAGGAATCTGTGTAAGATTGCTTCAGGATGAGCCCGTGTAGAGTTGCATTTGGAAATTGTGAAAAGGAATTCGTGTAAGATTGTTTCAGGATGAGCCCGTGTAAAGCTGCATCTGGAGATTATGAGAATTAATCTGTGTAAGATTGCTTTAGGATGAGCCCGTGCAAAGCTGAATTTGGAGATCATGAGAAGGAACCCGTGTAAGATTGCTTCAAGATGAGCCCGTGTGAAGTTGCATCTGAAAATTACGAGAAGGAATCCGTGTAAGATTGCTTCAGTATGAGCCCGTGTAAAGCTGCATCTGGAGATCATGAGAAGGAACCCATGTAAGATTACTTCAGGATGAGCCCATGTGAAGCTGCATCTGAAAGTTGCAAGAAGGGATCTGTGTAAGATTGTTTCAGGATGAACCCGTGTAAAGCTGCATCTGGATGGTTATTAGAAGAAACCCGTGTAAGATTGCTTCAGGAAGAGCCCGTGTAAAGCTGCATTTCAGGATGAGAAGGAATCCGTGTAAGATTTCTTCAGGATGAGCTCGTGTAAAGCTGCATTTGGAAATTGTGAGAAGGAATCCGTGTAAGATTGTTTCAGGATGAACCTGTGTAAAGCTGCATCTTGAGGGTTATTAGAAGGAACCCATGTAAGATTGCTTCAGGAAGAGCCCGTGTAAAGCTGCATTTCATGATGAGAAGGAATCCATGTAATATTGCTTCAGGATAAGCCCGTGTAAAGCTGCATTTGGAAATCGTGAGAAGGAATCCGTGTAAGATTATTTTAGGATGAGCCCGTGTAAAGCTGCATCTGGAAATATATTAGAAGGAGCCTGGGTAGGGCTGCTTCATCTGGTTGTGTAGATAGTTTCCCTGTTTGTTTTGGGAATTAATCCATAATCAGATGTTTGCAGATAGTTGCCCTGTCTGGTTTCAGGAATTAATTTGGAACTGTTTTTGTTGGTTGTTAAGATAGTTGTCCTGTCTGGTTTCAGGAATTAATCTGGAACTGTTTTTGGCTAGTCACATAGATAGTTTCCTCGTCTGGTTTCGGGCATTAATTTGTGGCCTGCTATATTTATTGGTAAACTCGTCATTCTCTAGGAGTTCATACCACTTAGTCGTGTAGATAGTTTCCCCGTCTGGTTTCAGGCATTAATCTTTGACTTGTTATGCATAAGTTGATAGTATTCGTTTGTCTACGAATTCAACCAGTAAAGGTAAAGTAAGTTTCATACGATGTCATGATGTATGAATTGCATGATGTTCTTAAAATAAATGAGGATGTTATATGCGTTTCAATTATGCATATGCTACGATGTATTGTAAATGTTGTATGACTGTAATATGTGAGCTTATCAGTTGCTCTTTATGGTTTCGTTGTACTAAGATAAGATAAATCCCTGACTATTGCTGGGTATGAAGAATGTGTGTAATACGGTGGGAGAACAGACTTGGTTATTTTACGTTTGATCTCAATTGTTGCAAATAGCAAGAGTCGCCACCGACTTTTCTTTTATCCAATAAGGAAAGGGTGAAAAGAACAGGAAAGACCTTTAAGATATTTTCTTGAGTTCGGGGGGTAGATTATGAAAAGGAAAGGTGTTAGCACCCTTTTCATCCATAGTTATCTATGGGCTCTTAGTTGCTAGCTAGATTACTTTTGAAATTTCTTAGTTTGAAATGTGTTTGTTTTTTAAGATGGATTGTGAGCAAGCAACTAAGAACGTTCTACCTACTCAAAAGTCTTTTGTTCATTTCTCTCTTCCTTTGATATTGTTATCTCATCATTGATTGGTAAGAAGCCCTATCATTGAATGTGAAGGGACGGGCATGGGTCATCGTATAGTCATAGAAAGCAATGTTGTGAGATACCTTATCAATTTTTATAAGGGTCTAAGATCATTTATGAAGGCAACTTTGAAGGGCCATCGAGGGACTATGATCTTATATTTTTTATTGTTTTTGCTAAGATGTCTCACATGAATATCATGACCATTTTCTCAAGGCAACAAATGGAGTTAACCCTAGAGGTGCAAGTGTGCAAGTGTTTTGTATTTCATGCTTGTTTTGTCTTGGATTAGGGTTTTCTATAATTGATTTTATCTTGCCATACAAACCCTAATTACTAGCATTTAAAAATGAAAAATGAAAAATGAATAATGTAAACATGAAAGTTGTAGCAAACTCTATCACGATTCTAGAAATATAAATCACTAAAACTATAAATCAAAGATGAATGAGAACTTTATTGGCCCTAATTTCAATCTCAAAATTCTCTAAGCTCGGGCAATATAAATGAAAATTATGTACATGGTTAGCTTCAGGGCTATGATATCTACATTTTATCTTTGAAAATGGAAGCCTAACAATGCCTATATGAAGAGTTGAAAGTTCAGAAAGTTACCTTCAAAACAGGAAATCATGAAATGAGTTAGAGGACGTTTCAAGGTGTTGTGGTGATTGAGTTAGCTTCAGTGAACCTCTGGGAAGCTAATGCAATGATCAGTTTGTGCTGAGGATGGCTGGAATGGTCTGGAGAAGTCAAGATGTAATGCCCTGTTTTTGAAAATGGAGGTTGGTGAAGATGGAGTTACAGTTGGATAACAGGTGTTGGGATTGTTTATGTATGATGTTTAGAAGCTTTTGGAACCAAAAGGCAAAGAAACGCACAAGTAGATTTAAAGATTGGGTTCAAAACTCAAAAATTACAAGTTTTAAGGTGTTCTTGGTGATTCTCTATTTTAGGGTGTTTTAGGGCTTTAGAATCTGTGTGTTTCCTTGTAAATAACTTGTATAGTTATAAGCAAGAGGTCTTAGGGTTTGAAGTTGACAGATCTGTGATATATAGAGTTATGGCTATGTTACTTGATTTTGTAAAAAAGTGGAAAACAAGTTTCAATATGTTGTACAAGCATAGTCTGAGTTGATAGGAGGTTCTAGCCATGTTGCTTTTGGTTTTTGACTTTTCTTGTGTTCATATGAAACAAGTTAGGAGCTCTATGCATTGACATTTGCAATAAAGCTTGCTTTTTTAAAATGGAAGTGTTACCTTTGTGCCATTAATGGAATAACCATTTGGACAATGCCTCAAATGCTTGGATCAAAGCTCTATCAGTTGTGTAAACATTTAATTATGGAGTTAAATGCAAGTTAGAAGCCTGTAAAGTGGGATTTGTACATCATGCTTGAAGATTGGATCAAGTGTTCTTCACAAATTTGCCTTGCAAAACAAGAATGAAACCCTAACTTCATGGATTTGATTCTCTTAACTCAAACATGATCTCGATGAGTTCTTTGACTTTTTAGGAAGCTTGTAACATGCTCTACAACTCCTCCTTGAATCACTTTTTCAAACTCCAATTGGAACTATGTGAAACTTGGCCAAGAAGTTAGTTTCATGGACATGTATTTATGAATTAATAACTTGAGATCCAAGCATTTCTAGAAAAAGTTATGTCCTACAATGTTTTATATCTCATTGAGATCTACAACTTTCATGTTGGATGTTTTTCTTGAATCATCTTGCATCATGGTGAAAAATTGGCACAGAGTGAATTTTGACTTTTTGATTTCTTAATAAACAAACTTCATATTTTTACATGTCTTGATGAAATGTGATTTTTGAAACTTGATTTTGATCAAAAAGTCAAAGTTCGACTTTTCAGTGTATCAGTTGACTTTTCATCAGTTGACTGAATTTCAACTATCAATCAATTGATCTTTGGAAGTGTTTTGAACCATACCATTAGGTAAAAATGATAAATTTTAATCCTTGATATCATGTCTCAAACCAATAATTCGTGTATTTGGTCAACAGTCAAAAATTAAGCCTCTTCAGTCAAAACCCTAATTTTGACCATTTTGCCCTTTTGGTGATCTGATCAAATTTCTCAAGGAACTGTGATCCAAACTTGATCAAATGACATACATGAGTTCATAATGTTGATGTGGATCAAAAATTGTGAATTTTTACTATAAATTGACCATAGTTGACTTTTTCCCTAATATTGTTGATTTTGGGTCAATTGATCAATTGACTGAGCAAAAATATGATCCAAAGCTTGAAACTTTACATGAGAAATCTTGGGAGTCCAAAATGATCCATGAAAGTCATATGAAGCATTAAAAGTCCAATTATCCTTGTATAAACTCAAACCCTAATTTTGAGTCATCAGTGCTTGAGGAGGTGTCTTGAGCTGATCAAACATTATGCAGTCTTTAATCAATGGAGATCTTGTGAGAGAATTCTTGAGAAATTGAGAGGGCAAATTTTGGGGTACAACAATGTGATTCTTCAATATTTGTTGAAGTTGAATTGCTGGGAGATGAAATTTCGTGACGAGAGAAATAAACTCTACGAGGGAAAGAAAACTCTGTAAACTGCTTGGGGATTTTTAGGAATCCCTGTTGGGGAACCCAAGAAGTTTATGAACCAAGTCGAAGAAATATCCAAGATGTTGGGGAGATGATTTAAGATTTTGATCTATTAATAAGATGCGGGAATGTCTGAAATTGTTAGGTTATATACTGAATACATGACAGTGACTTTGCAGAGGAGGTCTTTGTCTCCATACCTACTGAGGAATATATCCTTAATGATGAGGAACTCTGCGAAGATATTCCCCTAGGGGTGGTTACTCTGTGGGGATTTTGTGGATGGTTTAAATGTTATCCCAACTCCTGGAGTCTTGAGTAAATGTTGATTAGGGTGATAAGCCTTCTATTGATAGACAACTGACGAGATGACGGGATATAGTCGTACGTTTAATCCCTAACTTTTGCCTGGACTTTCCTTTCAGATTTTCAGTCCACTGGGATACCCTTTTTTGCCCAAGCCGCCTTTTCAGGTTTTCGACTTACCGGATGTACAATTTTATTTATATATCCCTAATTTTTGTCCGAACTCCTTTGGTTCGTCGGGATGCCCTTGCTTTTGCCTAGGCCAGTTCACCTAGCGGGTCTTTTTTCATGTGTAGTATTTTCCGACTATGTCCATGTTCTCAAGGTGCGGAAAATTGTCAATGTCTATAGTAGTAAGTGTTGCAGCACTGCCAGAAAATGTTTTCTTGATCGCACGTGGCCCTTCCTGTTTAATGCCCCAAGTGATTTAGAAGGAGGTATGCCTATGGCTATTTGGAGCTTTTGAGGGATTCCTTAAATCTTGACTCGAATGCCCCTAGACCAGTTTAGACACCATGTCATGTCTCTTGATTATGAAAGGCATGTTATTGGAAATGCCTTTCCATCTGAGGTGATTTTGTTCATTGAGAGGATTTTCGTTCATTGAATATTTGTCGTACAGATTTCTCTGTTGTTGAAGAATTAGTTATATGCAAACAGTGGTATTAAAATTGCAAAGCTTATGTCTGTCTTGAAGTTTTTGAAAATTCATTTTTTAGTAAAACAAAATTTGCAAGAATGTGATATCAACTCAGGATTTATAGCAAACCTTACAGGAGTCAGGATACCTTTTTGTAACAATATGCTTTTGAACTAACCCATGCTTCATCTAGGACTTTTAGGGGTTGTAACGTGGCCTGGTTCACGGTTTAAGAAACAAAGGATAAAGGCTCAAAATTTATTTGTACCCAACCCGTTCTTCGTGATGTTCTTCAGTCCTATACTCAGTTAACTGTGTGTTTATATCCCAATTGAGTTCTGGAATCTTGGCCCTGATATTCCGGTGATGGTTCGGATACTGAAAGTTTATTTGAGAAGGCAGTCATTTTTGTAACCTTTTCTTTTTGTTGAGGATTTGTAGCGACCTCTTTTTTTTATTTTATCATCCCTACTTTTTTCCTGAACTGTTTCTTTTGTGATTACAGTCAGCGGGATGCCCCAATTTTTTTCTTAAGTCTCCTTCATAGGTTTTGACTTAGCGGGCTTTTCTTTTGAGAGATAATGACTGCCTGTTTTAATGATTATGCGAAACCATGACCATATTTTGTTCTGGAATGATACCTCTGACACTACTTGTCGTGTACGAGGGGAAAGCTTGCAATTGAGTGCGTTATTGAATTAACTGAGAAACTATCCTGCCCTAGGTTATGATTAAAGGTTTCAATTTGCGTGAAAAATAAAACTCCTACTTCTTAGGCTCAAAGGGGTTGACTAGGGATTATCTTCCTTATAATTGCACTGTTTAGGATTTGAAACAACGCCTGGACATCGTCAGTAAGGTCTGTTCAAAAGCACATTGTATGAGATTGTGGTATCGTCTTCGCCATCCTCCCTCTAAAGGCTTACAACTTTCAATCGAGAGTCGAATATCATAAAAAGGAAGTAAAAGCATAGTTTCGGTATAGTGAAAACGAATGGATTAATTTAAGACAAACATATGCAATGCATTAATAGAATAACAAAGTTTGACATAAAATAAGTGTTTGAACAATCAAAAGGAATTACAATTTGAAACTCAAATGAAATAAACACTCTCAATCTTGGCTATGAATCGGCATGGGAGCAGTGATCATGTTGGGAGTCTCAGAACGGTCGAATTCAATCTCCTTGATGTCAATCATATTTTGAATCTTCTATTTCAGCGCCCAACAATCATTAGTATCATATCCAGGACTGCCAGAATGATAGGCACACCTTGCATCGAGATTTTAGTTAGGAGAAGAAGTTTTGGGGTTTGGATGAGGTTCTGTCAACGTAATTAAATTCATCCTCAACATGTGTTGCAATGCTTGAGACAACAGTATGTTTATTTTGGTAAACTGTCTCTTGGGCTCATCTTGCCTTCGCTGATTACCCCGTTGTTGTTGTCGCACTGGTGTAGGATTAGAAATCATAACTGCCCCCACAGCTTGATGACGATCTTCTTTACCATGAACCTTCTGGAAGTACATAGCATTAGCCTTTTTATTCCCGTTGAAAGGCTTCTTCACAGCATTTGAATACACACCCACCTGAATTTTCCCACTTCTGATTCCAGCTTCTACTCTTTCACCTGTCGATATCAGCTTGGTGAACCCAGCCAGAGAGCTTCCGATCAAGTGGTTGAAAAATGGACCTGACATAGGAGGTTGGACTCTTCTTGTAAGATTTCTCCATTTCTGGGCATAATATTTGAAGCCCTTGCTAGAAGCCATTGACATGCTTTGAAGTTTAGTACGGGTTGAAGCAAGGTCAGCATTATATTGGTACTGCTTGTAGAAAGCAGCAGCCAGATCCTCCTAGGTATGGATGTTGGTTCCCTCCAGCTGATAGAACCATTCCAATTAAGTCCCCGATAAACTTTCTTGGAATAAATGCACCCCACAAATTCCTATAAACGGTGTGAGGTTGGATCTTCCTGACATAAGACCTCAGATGCATTTTAGGACATGAAACCCCATCATATTTAGCAAAAGCGGGAAATTTGAACTTTGGTGGGATGACCACTCCAGAAACCAGCCCTAATTCTTCAAAATCCAGACTAGGTACCCTCTGAATTTCCATGGCATTGAGACGATCCTCTAGCTACTTGTATTTGTCATCAGCAGGAGAATATTATTCTTCCGCGTAATCAGCCTCTTCTTCATCGGTCTCTGGTTTGTGGTCTTCTTCTTTTGGCTTCTCTTCCTGATTGTCTCCCTCGTTTGACGGAGTTGCGAATTCTAGAGCTCGCTTGGACGGTCCTATGAGTCTCCTTCCCATATTCAGGACATCCACTTGTTTATTGGCCTTTTTCTTCTTGTCTTTGAGAATGAGAGCCTTTAGGTCCTCTTGTCCCTTAGCCAGAGCCAGGAACATCTGTTGGAATTGAGCATTCTGGGTTTGAAGGTCTTTAATATTCTGTTCGAGAGCCATTTCTTTTTGCTAAAATAAACAGCGAAAAGATAAGAAACCTGACCTTGAAATACCTGCTTATGTAGTGTGATATGCATGATATGCTTATGCAATGTTTTCAAGGACTTTTAAGATTTAAATTTGTTTAGACAAAGGGAGAACAAAAATTGATTGCATTAATAATTTTGAACGGTTACAATGATGCCTCTTGGGCTTACAATGGAAGAAACAAATATAATATAAAATAAAACTCCAAAAACAAAAACGACTCAAGCTTCCCATGAGCGCATCCTCTTTGGTGCAATGTAGGCATTCAAACTCTGCTCTTCATGAAGTTGTCTTGTGAGCTCCAATACCTTCTTCTCGCTTGCATAGAACTGGGTTTCAAAGGTGTCTCATTCCTCTTTGAGTTAAATCCATGATCTTTGCAACTCCTCGAGAGTAGTCGACATGTCAGGATGGAGAATAATGTAAGGAACATATTTCTCGACAATAGGCTCCATGATGATAGGTAGGATGGCCTCATAAGGCATCATGAGCTTTTGAGTGCGTGTTCGTACCCACTTAAGATAAGGCTCCAAAGGAATGGAGTTCTTATTCCCCAATGTTTTGCTATCAACTTTGTTCACCATGCCCCAAGCTCGTATGAACCTCTGACGGTAACCTTGGACATCGTTCTCATAGTCGAATGCAATTCCTTGAACAAGTGCATCATGAGGACCATCCCTCCTAGCATACCCAAACTATCGCAACTCCAAACAAGGGTTATAGGTGATTCCTCCCTTAATGCCTAGGAGAGGGAAATTAGGGAATTCCCCGCAGCGATCAATGATGGTAACGTCCTCCAAAGATCGAGGACACCAGTGAATATCTGAATCCATGAGGGACATCAACCTATTAGACCATCTCATGCCTTGCTCATTCTTCAAAACAGATCGAGGTAGGTGCGAAATATACCACCTAGCCAACAGAGAAGTGCAACATATAAGGATCCCTCTTCTTTTCACGGTGCGGGTGTGAAGAGAGTGCAAGATGTCCCCAAGTAAAGTAGGCACCAGGTTACGAGACAGAAAAACTTTGACCGTATTCACATCTATGAGTTGGTCCAGATTAGGAAATAGTACCATCCCATAGATGAGGAGGGCCAACACTTCTTCAAAGGCTTATAAATCTAGAGTATCCCAAAAATAGTGAACCTTCTCAAACAAAAACTTGGCTAGAAACCCTTTGACACCACTTCTTGTTTCCCAATTTGCCACAACGTCGGACCGTTGTAAATATAGAGCTCGAGCAATCTCCTCAGGTTTTGGGTCTCTTTCCATAATGTTGAAGGGTAATTGATTAAGAATGGACACTCCCAATAATTGAGAAAACTCCTCAATGGTAGGCACTAATTGGTAATCGGGAAATGTAAAGCAATGGTGTAAAGGGTCAAAGAATTGAAAGAGCACTTTCATCATGTCTTCATCAGGGCTTGAGGTAACCAAATTGAGGAGTCGACCATTTCTCTTGGTGAATGGAGAATTCTCAGTAACCCTTGATGCCAACTCTTTGAGTTGAGGAAGCACTCTTACGAGGTTGACTTGGATAGTATTTCTGCGAGTGGAAGCCATGTCCTACAAAACAACACAAAGATAAGTCTTAAAAATCATTTAAATGGTTAGTGTGACATGCCATGTTATGATGTCATGATGTTATGTACAAACAAATATATACAAGCATACAAATAAGTCCTTAGGTTTAGGCTTGCGTGGGTTCCGTAGGTAAGTACCCTCTTGAATTTAGTTGGTTCAACCTGTCCTAGAAAGTAATCGGGTTCTAGGGAATCTCAATATCACTGATCTTTCTCCATCGGGCATTGTTTCAGCGCAAGCCTATTTATTGGCGACCGAAATATCCCTAAAGTCCAATCTCAATGAGCGTAGTATCGAGTATTAACCAACTTCGGACTGCACCAAAGTTGGCTATCTCATTACTTCCTAATGGCCAAGTTGTTCAATTAAAGGTTCTAAGGTCAGTTAGTGCTTCATGACACCACACAGTGGCCCTGTATTCTCCTTGACTAAACTCAAGGGCTACCGGTACCAACAAATGTGTCACACTAACGTAGTTATCGCTTCAACCATGTCAGTATACCCCGCACAGTCCCCACGATCTATTGCTACTTACCTAAAAGGTGCCCTAGATCCGGGTGTAGGATCTTTTAGTAACAACCCAAACAAGCCATCAAAGATAAAGCATACAAAACACACAATGTAAAGCAAATAATGAATAAACGAAACTCTAAGGTAACCCCACTTTATTATCCCCAGCAGAGTCGCCAGTTTTGTAATACGGTGGGAGAACTGACTGTTATACTGGTTTTGCGTTTGTATTCGCAAATGTTGCGGTAAGCAAGAGTCGCCATCGACTTTTCTTTTATCCAACAAAGGAAAGGGTGAAAAGAACATAAAAAGACCTTTCGAGAGTTTTCTGAGTAAGGGGAGTAGATTATGAAAAGGGAATATGTTAGCACCCTTTCCATCCGTAGTTATCTACAGGCTCTTAGATGTTTAGCTCATTTTGAAATACCTTATGTTTGTGTGTTTTTGAAAAGTATTTTTGAAAGCACCTTGATGCGGCGAACTTTGTAATGTTTCTCGGAATGGTAGAGAACATATACAAAGTGTTTGAAAATGTTTTTGAAAGAAGTTTTGTGTAAGTGTAAAAATTGTTTGAGCAAGCATCTAACAACTATCTACTTTACTCGAAAGGTTTTTCTTTTCCTCTTTTCCTTTAGACAGTGTTATCATACTATTAGTAAGTAGGTAGCCCTAGTCGTTGGATATTTGAGGGACATTTGAAGGGACGTCGTATAGTCACAAAGGCAACTGGGCAAGAAACCTTAGTAACTACCCTAGGGTTTTAATATCATACCGAGGCAACATCAAGAGTGTCATTTTTTATCTTTTAAACCAGAGGGTAGCCACTAAAGTCTCTCACGTTTCGAGAGTTGTAACTGTTTTTTGAAGGCAACCAAAGTAGGGATACCCTAGAGGTGTATATGTGAGAGTGTGTTGTATTCAGTTATTTTTGTCTTGTGTTAGGTTTGCTAGTGTTTGGTTATTATGTTCTTGCCATATAATCCTATTAGTCATGCATCTAGACAGTTAATAGTGTGCGGGAATTTAAAGTGCGGAAGTGTAAATCCTAAACTATTACAAGGCTTCGGGGAGGAGATTATTACAAGTCCAAATATGGGGGAAATAAAAGCAGTAAATGTAAAGTCGTAGTTTAATTCTATTACATTCCATAAGCAAATACATTAATATGAAAATAAAGTAGAAATATCAAACGCGCGTGAAATGGAAAAAATGTCTAAACCCTAAAAATGATAATCTTTTCTGTTTGTTTTTTGTTTTATGTAAGAAAATTTTTAATTGATAATTAATTAAATAATCTATATCTAAAGAAAAAAATGTTAATTATTAAAGAAAATTGAAATTTAAAAAGAAATTAATTAAGTTTTTTGTATTTTTGTTATGAATAAAAGAAATTAAATTAATTAAATCCTAGGTCTATTTATTTTTAAATTAAATAAAAAGTTAAAGTTATTATTGAATTAATTTACCAAGTTAATTTAATTAAAAAAAGACTAACCTAATATTTTTATAATTTTTTGTTTTTAATGTTGTAATGAAATAAAATTGATTAAAAAAGAAATGTTAATTAAAACTAAATAAATAAAATTGAAATGGGCCTGCAAACAAAATAAAATGGGAGTGAGTTTCAAAGAAGTATCAGGCCTATCAGCAAGAGGGCCCAGGCGCTGTAAAAATAGTTAGGGGGTGAGAATAAACAGAAACCCCATGCCAAATGACAAGAGAGCCCAGGCGCTTGTGGGATCTGCAAAACAAAGGTTAGAAAAAATAAAAATAGTTTCTTGCCTGGGTCGAACCCAGGACCTGGAAAAGGAGTGCCTTAAGAATGGTGTCATATTATTTTAGCATTGATTGTCACATGAAACACATTAAAACATTCCAAATGATTGTTAATAACACAATTATGGATGCAATAGGTATTTACATAGCGTGAGTATGCAATTTCGATTTAAAGAAACCTTACCAACCGGTTATGTATGGATCTGGTGATCTAGGATGTTGCAAGTCTTGGGAATGGGTGGAATAAGTTCCTAGGAATCTCAAGAAAACGATTGAGCAACTAGTATGGATGGATGATGGCTGAAAAACTCAGTTTCGAATTTCACAACTTTTATGATTTTTTGCAATTTTGTGGAGCTTTGGTAAGGCAATGTATTTTTGTGTCTTTTGATCATGCCTTGGTCTTGTATTTATAGAGGAAGAAGAGGGCTAGCAAAGATGGTAAGAATCTATCCATAATAGCCCTCTTTCAAACCAAAATCAAACACATTAAAAAAATTCCATAGATGCATATTCTTGCCCATTTTGAGGTGTAATGCACCTAGCCTCATTTGCATGAAATTTTGGACCCAAAAATAATTCAAACCATCAGCCCATATTGCCATAACCAATATTTACTATTTTATGCTATTTTATTTAGTTTTTATTTGAATAAAACAAAATAAATATGGATAAAATAGGTATAGATGGCAAGGCAGTGTAGAAATGGTTTTAGAGGTATCTCATAAGGTTACGAAGATGTTTGAAGTCCAAGAAGTTAGGCCATTGACCTAAAAGTTCAAGTTTGCCCAATACACAATTCTTGAAATTTCCAAAATTTTCCCAACTTGAGCAAACCATAACTTGCTCAATTTGTATCCAATGATGATGATCTTAGACTTTTTGGAAAGCTCGAGTTGTCTATTTCAATCCCTCTTCTGATCAATTTTGCATTTGAAGAATTTATATTGATGTAAATGGTCTTGGAAAAAAGTGTCTTTTGTTGACTTTCTGAAAATGACTTATAATGTGTGAGCTTGTATCTTTCAAATGGTGCATTTCTTGAACTTGAGGATAAAATATAAGTTGTAGGGAATTTTATTCTCTTAAAAATGGGCTTTGGTTGGGGGGAAATGGATGAAGTATGTGAAATTTATGTCTGGTCAAAGTTTAGTTGACTTTTCCTATAGAAATCCTAATTTAGCAATTCTTGACTTTTGATAAATTAAGAGCATTCCTTGGGGAATCATGATAAACCCTTTATCAAATGATGGATATCACTTCAAAATGTTGATGTTGACCAAAAATCTTGAAGTTTGACTGTATATTTGCTACAGTTGATTTTTGACCTAGTACAGTTGATTTTTAAACACTTGAGCAGTTGACTGAGAAAACTTATAGTGTAAGGCATGGAATTTGGCATGGACAATGTTGAAGACATATTAGGACCATGTAAAACACTTGAGACCTTTGGAGCTCACACATCTTGGTGAAAATTGAAACCCTATTTGAAAGGCCAATGCTTAGGAGGAGAATTTGTCTGATCAATTCTTGGTCAACCTTGAGCAATTGAAGACCTTAATGAACATGTCTTGAGTAAAATGGGAGGGAAAATTTTGGGATAAAACAATGATAAATGAAGAATTCAGAGTCTCGTATTTCATGGTAAAAATTTCCACGGTATTGATTGATTTTAATTGAAAAGATACTTCGTCGTATTCGAGTTGAAAGCACAATTTACCACCCATAAGTATAGGAAAGTGAGCATTTGCATCATCTTGATATGGATAACTTTACTTGGACTTTATCAACAAGCATGTCTAAACATTCAAGTGGAAATTGTCAATCACTTCCCAGTATCATGTAGAAGTATAGTGGCTTGCATCACAACTAGAATAAACTAATATCTAATCTTTGAAATTTTTTTTAAAAGAAATGGTGCACAAAGGCACAAAAATGAAGTTTGACGAGGTTTGTATTTTATATAAGTTTTGAAAGAGTTTTAATATGCTTAAGTGTATTAGCATTTATTAAGAAAATTATTTTTGGGATCACTTGATAAAGTCAAGGTTTATTGAGAAAATGTTTGAAGTTAAAACAAGAAGTTTTGAAAAAATAGAGAAGTTTTGAAAATTGAAGAAATGGGTAGGAGATGAAAAGACTATAGTGAAACATAAAGTGAATGGCAAGGAAATAAAAGGTATAATTGTAAGGTATCCCAATAGAAAGTCTTTGTGGGTGAAAGTGAACTAACCACAAGATGGAGAAAGCATTTGACATTGGTCAAAATGAGCATTCATTTCCCTTTGGATTAAGCGACAAGATAAGCAAAACACAAGCAAGAAATGGAAGCATATGAACATCAAAAGATCTAAATGAATATCAAAGCCATAGAACCATAAAGAGAACCCCCGAGTCTCAAATAAAGATCAAAGTTCCTCAAAATAAGGACATGTCTTGATTTGAAGTTCAAAACTCCAAATGAATTACAAGGTCTCAGATACAATAACTTCAAGCAAAGGAAATCACTAAGTCCTAAAGTTTAAAGTCCAAAATACTCCTCAAGAAAGGGATAGTAACATAAAGTCTATAAGATAAGATGAAAGGTTTTTAGGATTTTATCCATTAAAATGTTTTTATTCTTTTTGAAATAAGAGAAAGCAAAATGATAATGACATAAAATAAAATGCCAAAAAATAAAAGGCAAGAATAAATGACATGAATGTAAATGAAAATAACATAAATGACATAAAAGTAAAAGTTAGATGTTAGCACAATTAATATGTCAATGTAAGTATTAATAAGGAATTAACCGAGTCATGAAAATTTAGTGCTATGTTAAGCAATCATAAGTGGACTTATGTAGAAGTTACACTTATAAGAGGCCGGTCAATAGTAATTTATGTGTCATATATGTTAGATAAATGATATAAAATCATTCTCCTACAACATGTAACACAAGTTAAAACAAAATAAATAAATAAATAAAGAAGAATAGGATGGAGAAGGATAGGTGATCAAGCACAAAGGCAAGGGATTATCTATCATCAACCTCAATCATTCTTCTTCATGATACCATGAGATAAACTTATTATCAATTCAAAGTACCAAAAATGATCAAATGATCATTTGATGATAAGTTTGAAATGATGAAAGTCAATCAATCAAAGCATCATTTCAAAGTCCAATTGAACAAGATGAAGCATCAATCAACCACATATGGTCAAAGTCAACAAAAGTAGGAACCAAAAGCATCAAACAAAATAAACAAAAATGAATTAAAAAATGATTTTAAAATGTTTTAAAAAGGCTTAAAATGGAAATTAAATGGAAAATTCAAAAGATGCATCAAAACATCAAATAAATTGTCAAGAAAATTTGAGAAAATAAGAAAAACTACAAGTAAAAAGATCTCAAAAGTTAGGATAAAAAATGTTTGAAAATAAATTGTTAAAAGAAAATTAAAAATAAAATAAAGAGAAAATAGCAAAAATTCATTTTTAAATTCTGAAGAAAAAAAATATGTGATGAAAAATATTTTTGTGATTTTATAAAAAAATTGGAGTTAAAAATCATAAAAGAGCTATTTAAAATAATTTTTGAAAAGAAAAGGATTTTTTTTTAAAAAAGAAATAAAATATTCCAACGGCTAGCATACGCGTCGCTTTCTAATTGGCCAGATAATTTAAATTTCCCTCTAAGACGTGCAAAGCAGCTTCGTCTTCAACCTTGAGTTTAATTTTGCAGATCCATGAAATTTGAGTTTTAAGCTCAAACACCACATGGTTTAGATTCTACTCGTTTCATCGTTCATGTCTCTCTGTATCAGAGCAATTGATTTGCTCTGAGCAGAGAAAATTTGCTCAAATACACAGAAACCATAACAGCTTCAAAGTAAAATTAAATGACAAATAAGATAAATAAATTCCAGGTGAGTGAGGGCTTTTGATCATTGAATCAAGACGAAGAGTGTGGTATTTATTCAAGAATGTAACTCATATCTACCTTTCCAGTTAAAGCTTCAGAGGTCAACAATGGTGAAATCGAGTTGCAGGTTGCAGAGAGTGTTAAGCTTCAATAATGCTTCAGTTAGGTTCGGAAGGTGTCGCTGAGTGATTTTCAGCAAATAATTAAAGTTAAAATGAGCTTAAATTGAAACAAGGGTTTCTAGTTTTTTTGGTGTTTTCTAGTTTGAAAATAGCATGGTTTTAGTGGCTATCCAAGCTTGCGAATGAAGGCAAAATGATCTTCTATTTATAGGAAACTAAATGAGGTCATGGTATGTGTCAATCCAGATCTCAAACATGTGAACCAAGTTGAGATATGTTCATTTGCAATCCGTGTGAAAATGAGCATGAAATGCGTGAGCTGAGCATGAAGCAAGGTTGTTTTGCATACTATGGGACACGTTTTGTAAAGAGAAATAAGTTTACACATGTATTGGTGGTCCCCAAGTTGATTTTTGGTGATTTCTAATTACATGTCATGCACAAAATGCAGAGTTCATGGCATCATGTTCAAGCTTAGGCCAAATGAAATCCTCTCATGCATTCTTAAATATTTTTCATGCCAAATGTTCCTTTCATGGTAGAGAATCAGATACAAAAATAGCCACATCAAAAGTATGCTTGAGTTGAAAATGGAATTGATAAGAAGTTGAGGTCATGACTCTGAAATCCAGTTCTTGCATTAGGTCGACCATGTCATGAACTTATTTTTGTGCACATGTGACATTTTGACCAATTCCAAAATCGATGGACTTAGAGGTTGAATTGATGTTTGACCCATGAAATAAAGTTAAAGAGGAGATCAAATGTGACATTTAGCTCAAATAAGATTCCCAAAATGTTTATAAATGGGAGAGTTATTGTGTTTGAACCAAGTGGCATGTCATACTTGATGTTAGGTCAACCAACCATGCACCAACTTGTGATTTTTTTTCTATTCTCTTGCATTCAAAGGCCCAGCGATGAACACTTGAATACCAAATGAAAGAATCTTGATTGTCCTTTGAATAATCTAGAGGAAATGCTTGATAATTGGATGAAGCTGGCATGGAAATAAACACATGAAACATACTTAAACCATCTTTAAGATCATGTACCAAACTTGAACTTATTTTGATCAAATGATGTTGAATGGAGCTTGACATGAATATGACCTAAAATTATAGGTCATGCCTTGAAGTAAAAGCTCTTGTGGACCACTTGTTGGCCATAACTTTACCTTTGGGAACAAAACCCTAATTTAGAAACCAGACTTGATCCATTGATTGTAAGCCCTTACCTTGCATAATAAGAAGAGAAAACAACACATACTTTTGTATTTTGAATAAGGTTAGCAAAGTTAGAAGGATGAGAAAACATAGTTGCAAAAGAAACATAAAGGGTGCTTGGTGATCTCCCATAAAGATTGAACCAAAAAGATGGAGGTTAGGAGGATACCGTGTTTGTGATCCTGCAAATGATATGATAGGTGGAATCTTAGGGGTAACAATTAGGGTACGCCACATGTACACCTCTTCCAATAACTCACTATGTATAAAGGCATTTTTTATGTGTAGTTGATATAACACCCATTGATGAATAACAATTAAGGCAATAAAAAGGAGAGTAGGTGTGATCTTGGAAACTGGAGAAAAGGTGTCTCCATAGTTAAGGCCAAAAATATATGTGTATCCTTTCTCTACGAGACAAGCTTTTAGGTTATAAATCTTTCCATCAGGCCTCATGTGCTCATACTTTTTAATAAAATGGTATTGCTAAGAGAAATAATTGACACTTAGTTAAAACAGATCTGATACCATATAGAGTCTATAAATTATGTGTGTCTTAAGTTAGATCACATTGAATATATTTATAATAGCACTATAATAAATACATTGAAGCTTAATGAATAAGCATTAACCTAAAAAGTTTTTTAGTTTAGTAATACTAACAATCACTCTAGAATATCTACACTCATAAATAATTCTAACAGTGACAAAAAATTTATCCCTTAAAGAGGTTTTCTGAGTTTTGAAATATTTTCATCTTCAGGATCATATCAAACCCATAATACTAAAACACCAGAAATCTGAAACCCAATACTTAATTTGAAATCCAAAACACCACCTTCTCCGTTGACACATGTTTTTAGTAAACCATTCAACTTTTTTTGGAAAATTTACATTTTGAGACAAACAGGGTAAAAGGGTTTGTAATGATACCAACTATAATCAATTTTTTAAACAACAAAAAGGGTTGTCATTTGAAGGAATGGATTATAATCCTCAAACTATATTCTTGTTGCATATTTGTCTTAGTTTGGTATCTCTCAGTTGGCGAGTTTGTTGGTGTTGAGTTACAAGATTTGTGGGTTTGTAGGTTTGAGGAAGAAGATGATGAACAACAATCAAAATCATAAGATTATTTAATGACATATTTTTTGGTCGCTAAATTATTCACAAAAATTGGTATATGCCAATTGGTATTCCACATCGGTGCCACATAATTTTATTGATTTACTTTGACCAACAAAATAGACGGAAAGGATTAACGTAGTTCAGTTTGGATAGTTAAAAGACTCAAATTGAGATCTTTCTTATTGATCACTATCAGATTAAGATTCTTCTTATTGACTTCTCTTTTCTGAAATAGTCATCACTTTTGGTTTTCATTTTATTGTTAAAGATCTAAGTACCTTTAAACTTAATTCGTTGTTGGTGAATTTTTTTCCAATAACGGTTAAATGATTTGTCAAATGAATGAACCTATTTTGCAAATATATAATCTTTTCTCCTAATTATATTTTAAACATCTCATATTCTTGTGAGTGAATGTTTAGTCTAGATTGTTTGGCTTCTTTCGTACCTTCGTGTGTGATCTCCAAGGTTTCCCATATTTCTTTAACGGTTTGACAATTATACACCTTAAAAATTTGTACATCCCTAAGGAAGATGCTATTATGTTTTTGGCTTTCTTATCATATAGAAATTTCTTGTTATCATCATCATGTCGTGCATCTTCAGATTTTGGTTGATTTACACCTCCAACAACTATACTAGAAATGAATGTACCATTTTTCACTAATTTCCAAACATCCTCCCCTTGTGATTCTAGGAAAACGTGTCTTCTAATTTTCTAAAAATTATAACTATGAGATGCAACCTAAGAGGGAGGTGAATTAGAGGCTGGATTTTTCTCGATTTTGCGCTTAATTTACAAACTTGTTATTTTATTGAAAACAATGATTAGATTGGTTCTTAGGAAAAGGATTAAATGCAAAATTTTAAAGATATAAAGTAAAAAACACAAATAATTATACTAGTCCCCCTTATCAACTCAAGGATACATCTACTCCATCTACTCCTTAAAATATTTTTCACTATGTTTAAACCCATGTACAAGTATTACACCAAAACTTCTTTATAACCTTCTAACACATACACAAACACCAAATCTTATGATAAACTCTGAATCTCCTGACTCAAGAACCTTTTCAACAATCACCAAACACTATGATGATCCTCACAAAAATCAAAAAGTACACCATTTTCTATTTACAAACACTTTTCACCAACACACTATGATGAAAGATACAAACACTTCAATTTTATTGAGAAATGAAGAATGTAGTTAACTATTGAATGTCATGTAATATATAAACTGAATTTTTATTTTTATTCATGTCAATGTTTAATTTAAACATGTCATTAGTGTCGTACCATTTCCAACAAAAATACAATTTTTAGAAATATTGTACAAGTTTTCCTATAGCATGATTAAACCCAACCATATTCAACACAATTCCATAAATAAGATTTTTCTTAATCTTTGGAGTATTATGTATAATATCTTTTAGGATTAAATTCTTTCCATAGGTGAACTGAGGCTCAATGTCTCCTATTTCAATATTAGTGGTGTGCGCACTTAGGCATGGAAACGGGATGGGTCGTGGACGGTTATTACCTCCCTCAAATTCAAATCCAAATTCCCAAACAATCCCCACTCCCTGTCCCAAACTCAAACGGAGATGGAAAATTAAAATCCAAACCAACTCAAATAGATTCCGGTTGGGTTTGGGTATCTCCGCCCCGTCACCATCCATTTAGTGAAATCAATTTCTTTTATTAAAATAATTATTTTTTTCGAAATCAAATTACATTATAAATAATAAAATAAAACAATTTCAAAAAGTTCCATATATACATTTCAAATAATAAATACAAATCAAAATATCAAAACATTGGTCACATGTTTAGTATTCTAAAATATCCAAAATAAATCAATCATTAATTGGTCCAGTGGTGATTGGCGTTGAATTTGGTAGGAAGGACCACAATTTGATCCCCCACAACTGCGATCGGGAGGGGTGAAACCACTTAATGCCAGAACTAACCCCCGAAACGGGCTATACCGATGGTGAAAACTGGAAAAAATATCATAAATAAATAATAATATACATAATAAAATAAAAGAGGCGGGTTCGGGGATGGGTTAGAGTGGGTACTAATATCCCCCATTACCGGACATGTTCCCACATTTTGTAATCTGGGATAACCCAAACCCAATCAAAGCGGGTTTTCTCCGTCAACTTTAAGACGGGTTCAGATGGATACCTGCGAGTACGAGTTTTATTGCCATGCCTATGCGCATCTCACAATAAGACTTTCTTGTCTTCATCATCAGTGTGTTTTAAACATGTCATGATCGTATCATACATGGAGGAGATGGCTAGTATCTACCACTTGATCCACCTACAAGGTTGATCTCAATAATCATAGTAATAAACTGCTCTTCTCTCGCAAGGTTAGTGTACAAAGCAACATTTAACATGTGCCTAATCGTATGTGTCACATATCTTCGTTTTTCATAATTGTAGCAGAATTGTTAGCTACCTGGGTCAGTTCTTTAAAGAGATGATTGTTTTTGCCTTGGAACTTGACCCCTTGGAGAACACTCTTTTTCTTGTGGTTAGTGCTATTATTTCTATTCATATTATGGTTTTGATTCTTGTGCAGTTTTTTAGTTGACTTTAGAGCATCTTCTACAAATTTATTTTTGTTGTTTAAAACAACCAACACTTCTTCTTTCTAATCATGTTTCTGATATTTCTTTTCAACATGGAGGCGAGTTATCATACTTTTTATAAAAATTTATATAGTCTTGTGTCTTAAAATATTTTTGTAATCCTTCCAAAAGAAGGATAATCTGTAAATGATAACATTAACTTCAAAATTTTCATCTAAAAAATATCTCAAGTGATGATTTTTGTGTCATCTTATAGACTTTGTGAGATTGAGACTCCATAGATTTTTCATCAGTCATCTGGCAGCGTTTCACAACATATTTTTTTATATCATCTTCCTTAGTGATATTTATTTTTCAGAGCTTCACATGTCTTTGACAATCTTATCACATAAACCATCGGTCAATCCATTTGGAGTATAATCTTTGCATGATGCCATATAAAGGCTTTAGTTATTTTATCTTTTTCGACTAGGTCTGTTTTATCTTTTTTGGCGAGATCAGTTATTTCATCCATGAATGACAAGTCTTTACTCAAGACGTTGTTAAACAAAGATCATCTCTTATTGCCACTATTTTTTGAAATGACATCCCTCAAATTTAAAGAATTTGTTGGAGTAAAAAAATTGAATTGTTACCGACAATTTCTTCAAAAGACATGGCAGAAGAAGAAGAAGAAACGTCTTATTTGAGTTTAGAAAATTTTAAAAGGATTTTGAATTTACCAATACATCATTATTTTTCATTATTATACCTATATTTATTTTCATTTCATCTACCCATTTTGTTAATTACAATTAATAAAAATATTTACTAAATAATTAAAATTAACAATTGTTAACTTAAAAACCATGCATTTTTTATGAGACTTTTTAATAAGACAGAGAGATTATAATCTAACAACTAGTAGTTGTACCCGTGTGATGCACGGAAAATAAATTATTTTATAAATAAATTAATATAATAAATTATATAAATTTATTATTATTATTATTATTATTATTATTATTATTGTTTATTTTTTAAAATTATTTATTTATAAATATCAATATATTTATATTAATATATTTTAAATAAAAAATAAGTTTTAAGTTTTTGTGTTAAATAATAATCTGAGGTACAATTTACTACTCTAACTGCTACAACAAATTTGTGTATCCATTGTGGTATTTTTAATTATAATATTTAAACATATAAATTTATAGAAATAAAGATATACAAAAAGTGGGATTTGGATCCTCTCTAATTTATTTTCTGATTTTCTCATGCTGTCCTTTTTGCTTTGACTAATGGTGAAGAAAAACAAAGATAAAAATATATATCGTAAAATAAGTAATATCAAATTATTATATTAAAACTAAAGGCTAGAAATTATACTGAGACATGAAATTAGAAGAAATGTAGAAGGGATCCATTTTTCAAAAAAATGAGAGTCATTACCTTTTTGTCATCATTGTGATTCCACCATTTTTACTTATCTACTGTTAAATTGTAATTCATGGTGTCAAAGAAGATTTGATTTATTTTAGATTTAAATAGATTTGATTTAAGTCCAGAATAAATTTGATTTGATTTGATTTAGTAACAAAAAGATATTTTGGACTTTGGACTTAGGGTGTAAGCTCAGTTATAAATAGAGGGAGTAACCCCTATTTTTCAAAGAAAGTCAAGTAAGTCAATTCATTGTAATCACAGAATTTGCAGTTGCAAGTGATTAAGAAAGTTTTCCACAGTTTGTGGGCAGAGAGAAACTCTGTAGAAATATTTGTCTTGTCTTCTTTTCTTTGTTTGTCTCATAATTAAATTGTCATTGTGGTAGAAATTCACCATAGAATTTGGTGGATTTCCAACATCTGGTATCAAGAGCTTTTGTTTTGATTCAAGGGAAGTGTCAATCAAGAACGATTGAAGAATTCACGATGACAAGTTATGAGAATGCAAACTATCCAGCAACGCTACCAATTCTGAAAGTTGACAACTATGAGAATTGGTGCACACAGATGAAAGTCTTATTCAGGTGTCAAGGTCTTTGGGACCTTGTAAAAGATGGAGTCGAAGCGCTTGGTGAAAACGCTTCAGAAGAAGAAAAGAAGAAATACACAGAATCTGAGAAGCTGAGTTATAAAGCATTATTTATAATTCATCAATGTGTCAGCCCAGACAATTTCGAAAAGGTTAGTGATTTAGAATCTGCAAAAGAAGCTTGGGAGATCCTTGAGAAGTCTTTTGGAGGCGCTGAGAAGGTGAAAGAAGTGAGGTTACAAACTCATAAAAGGACCTATGAACTGCTTCAGATGGAAGACACTGAAAACATATCTGATTTCTTCACTAGAGTTACAAAACTAGTAAATCAAATCAAGATATATGGAGAAGCGTTAACAACAAGAGCTGTTGTGTCGAAGATCTTGAGATCTTTAGCTCCTAAGTTCGACCACATAGTGGTGGCGATAGAAGAGGGGAAAGACTTGTCGAAATTGACAAAGGAAGAGCTTCAAGGGACGCTTGAATCTCATGAACAAAGAATGAATGAAAGAGCTGCAGGAAAATCGAAGAGTGATGTGGCCTTGCAGGCACATTCAGCAAAAGAGACCAAAGACAAAGGAAAGTGTTTCGACAGAGGTAGAGGTGGCTACAACAAATCGAATGGTAGAGGAAACCAAATCGAAGGAGATGTGTCGAATCAAAGAAGACCATACCAAGGCAACCAAAGAGGTGGTGTTGCAAATATAGGAAGAGGTGGTGGTCGAAAACCTGATAAGAGTCACATTCAATGTTATAATTGTCAGAAAGATGGACACTATTCGAGTGATTGTCCAGAAAAACAAAAAAATCAAGAAAGTGATGCAAAGCTTGCAAAACATGAAGAAGAAGAGATGATGCTGATGGTCACAACAAGATATGAAGATAGGTTCAAGGACCAATGGTACTTGGATTCAGGATGTTCATCACATATGTCTGGAAGGAAAGACTGGTTTGTCAATATAAAGCCCTCAAAGAAAAATATGGTAAAATTTGCAAATGACAATACCCTGGCAGCTGAAGGTATTGGTGATGTTATGATTATGAGGAAAGATGGCAAAAGGTCAGTAATATCCAATGTGTTGTACATACCAGGCATGAAGAGCAATTTGCTCAGTATAGGGCAGTTGGTCGAAAAGAATTATAAAGTGTCAATCGAAGATAAGTTGATGAGAGTCGTTGATGCAAATGGGAGAGTAATCTTGAAGGCTCCTATGTCTCAGAATCGAACCTTCAAGATTGAACTAAATGTGATGGAGCACAAGTGCCTTTCGACTACAGCTAGCAGAGATGAATGGATATGGCATTATAGACTAGGTCATCTCAACTTCAGAGACATCAGAGATTTGAAGAGAAGAAATATGGTTTCAGGATTGCCAGAAATTGACATTCCAAACGAGGTATGTGAGGAATGTGTGCAGGCGAAGCAACACAAGAATAGCTTCAGCAAGGATGCAGGAAGCAGATCGAAGGCTAGTCTTGAAGTCATATACTCTGATGTATATGGACCAATCCAGGTGGATTCGATGGGAGGTAACAAATACTTTGTTACATTCATAGATGATTTCAGTCGAAAGCTATGGACTTACTTGATCAAGAAGAAAAGTGAAGTGATCAAAGTATTTACCAGGTTTAAGTCTATGGTCGAAAGACAAAGTGGTCGAAAGCTCAAAGTTTTGAGAACTGATGGTGGTGGAGAATATGTGTCGAAAGACTTCAACAGATTATGTGAAAAGGAAGGGATTATGCATGAGGTGGTGCCACCCTATACTCCACAACAAAATGGAATTGCAGAAAGGAAAAATCGAACCATCATGAATATGGTGAGAAGTATGTTGAAAGGCAAGAGTTTACCTAAAGAGTTTTGGGGTGAAGCTGTTTCGACTGCAACATACATTTTAAACAGATGTCCTACAAAGAAGCTAGAAGGAATTACTCCAGAAGAATGTTGGTATGGTGTGAAGCCTAGCTTGAGTCATCTGAAGGTATTTGGATCTATTGCACATAGACATGTGCCAGATCAGTTGAGAAGAAAACTTGATGACAAGTCAAGTCAAATGATCCTAGTTGGATATCATTCGACAGGAGGCTACAAGTTGTTCGGTCCAGAGAACAAGAAGATTGTGATCAGCAGGGACGTGATCATAGATGAGTTTAAAGAATGGGTTTAGACTGCAAATGTCAAGAAAGATTCAGTGGGAATCCTATTCGAAGAGCCAGAAACTCAAGTCGAAAGAGAAGTTCGACAAGAGGAACCAGCAGATATACGAAGTACAAGCAGACCTCAAAGAACAAGACGCATGCCTGCAAGATTGCAAGATTGTGTGATTACATCAGATGATGTAATAGATAATGAAGGTGAGCTGGTACATTATGCTTTCTATGCAGATGTCGAACCTGTTAATGCAGCTGAAGCATTAAAAGATTCAAAGTGGGTGAAAGCAATGAACGAAGAAGTAAAGTCTATCGAAGACAACAACACTTGGTCACTTGTCGAATTGCCTCAAGGCAAGAAGGAAATTGATGTCAAGTGGGTATACAAAGTGAAAACGAATTTGAAAGGTGAAGTAACTCGACACAGAGTAAGACTTGTGGCGAAAGGATTTCTACAGAAAGAAGGAATAGACTTCGACGAAGTTTTTGCACCTGTTGCTAGGATCGAAACAATCAGGTTGGTTGTTGGTCTAGCAGAAATAAACAGTTGGCACATATGTCAGATGGACGTAAAGTGTGCATTCCTAAATGGAGCCTTAGATGAAGAAGTCTATGTTAAACAACCAGTTGGGTTTGTGAAACATGACGAAGAAAGAAAGGTGTACAGGCTACATAAAGCCCTGTATGGATTGAAACAAGCTCCAAGGGCTTGGAATAAGAAAATTGATAGTTTTCTAAGGGAGAAGGAATTTGTGAAGTGCACAACTGAACATAGAGTATATGTAAGAAGAAGCAAGAGTAAATTGCTTATACTATGTCTCTATGTAGATGATTTGTTGATAACAGGTAGCTGTAAAAATGAGATCGAAGACTTCAAAGGTGATCTCAGCAAGGAATTCGAAATGTCTGATTTGGGTGAGATTTCATATTTCCTTGGTATCGAATTCTACAAGAGCAGTAGAGGTTTGATGATGCATCAAAGAAGATATGCAGGAGAAATTCTCAAGAGGTTTGAGATGGAAGAATGCAACTCAACTTCGACACTTGCAGAACCAAGACTGCAACTGTCGAAAGAAGCAGATGGGAAGATGAATTTGGAACACTGCAGAACTGAGAATCTGATTGCAGACATCATGACAAAGGGGGTGCAAGTCGAAGTATTCAGAAAGCTAAGAGTCATGATGAACATAGACAGTTTATACACAATGAATTAGGTGGTGTGTTAAATTGTAATTCATGGTGTCAAAGAAGATTTGATTTATTTTAGATTTAAATAGATTTGATTTAAGTCTAGAATAGATTTGATTTGATTTGATTTAGTAACAAAAAGATATTTTGGGCTTTGGGCTTAGGGTGTAAGCTCAGTTATAAATAGAGGGAGTAACCCCTATTTTTCAAAGAAAGTCAAGTAAGTCAATTCATTGTAATCACAGAATTTGCAGTTGCAAGTGATTAAGAAAGTTTTCCACAGTTTGTGGGCAGAGAGAAACTCTGCAGAAATATTTGTCTTGTCTTCTTTTTTTTGTTTGTCTCATAATTAAATTGTCATTGTGGTAGAAATTCATCATAGAATTTTGTGGATTTCCAACATCTACTTCTAAATCAATCTCTTACTTAAGATTGATAATTATTAATAAGTGAAATTGATTGATAATCGTTAATAGTGAAAGAATGAAATTGACGTTTTTATTTCTATCAAATATATTGCATAATAAATAGAGAAAAAATATGGATGAGATTGTGATAGAGAGAAAATGTGAGAGAGATTGCGATCAAAACTAGCGTCAAAACTAATTCAATGGAATTAATGAGTTAGTTTTGTTATGACTTTACAATTATTAACTATTTTTATTAATTTAATAATAAAAATATAAACAACATCTTAATATTTTATTTTTAAAAATAAATATTTTATTAATTAAAATAATAATTAGTTAGTGGAATAATTAATAATATTTTATTAATTAAAAATAGTTAATTAATTAAATAATTATTAAATAAATAATATTTTATTAATTAAAAAATAATTAATTAGTAAAATAAATAATAATAAATAAATAAATAATTACAACATTAGTCTCAATTTTTTTGTCATCAACATATAATTGTCCATGTGAAAAAATTGCGTCGATACCATTACCAAATGCATTGGATGCCCCATCAAAGAACAGGGTCCATCGGGATCCTTGTCCAGATCCGTCATATGGTCTGATTTCTTCACAATTGTCTAATGTCATGATATCCTCATCCGGGAATTCAAACTTCATGGACTGATAATCTTCTACAGCTTGATGAGCAAGATGATCAGCTAGCACACTGCCTTTTATAGCTTTTTGGGTAGTGTACTGTATGTCATATTCTATTAAGATCATCTACCATCTAGCTATCCTTCCAGACAGAGTAGGCTTCTCAAAGATGTACTTTATCGGATCCATCTTAGATATCAGCAAAGTGGTATGAGTCAACATATATTGTCTTAGCCGGCGAGCAGCCCATACCAGAGCGCAACAAGTTTTCTCGAGCAGTGAATATCTGGTTTCATAGTCGGTAAACTTTTTGCTCAGGTAGTAAATAGCATGCTCTTTTCGACCATACTCGTCATGCTGCCCCAATACACACCCCATTGAGTTCTCTAAAACGGTCAGATACATGATTAGTGGTCTCCCTTCGACTGGCGACATCAAAACAGGAGGCTCTTGTAAGTACTCCTTGATCTTGTCAAAAGCAACTTGGCATTCATCGTTCCATCTGACTACTTGATCTTTCTTCAACAGTTTGAAGATTGGCTCACAAGTGGCTGTCAAGTGAGAAATGAACCTGGCAATATACTTCAGGCGTTCCAAGAATCCTCTGACTTCCTTCTCAGTGTGAGGAGCAGGCATTTCTTGTATCGCTTTAACCTTGGCAGGATCAACCTCGATGCCTTTGTTGCTGACAATGAAACCTAAGATTTTACCGGGCCAGACTCCAAATGTACACTTGTTTGGATTCAATCTCAATTTGTACTCCTTCAATCTCACAAACAACTTTTGCAAGTGATCAAGGTGCTCCTCCTCAGTTTGTGATCGGGATATCATGTCATCTACATAGACCTCTATCTCATGATGTATCATATCATGAAACAAAGCTACCATGGCACGTTGATAGGTTGCCCATGCATTCTTCAGTCTGAATGGCATCACTTTGTAGCAGAATGTCCCCCACTGCGTGACAAATCTAGTTTTCTCCATGTCCTCAGGTGCAATTTTGATCTGGTTATAACCTGAGAATCCATCCATGAAGGAAAACACTTTGTGCTGGGCTGTATTATCAACCAGGATGTCGATGTGGGGAAGTGGAAAATCATCTTTAGGGCTAGCCCTGTTTAAATCTCTATAATCCACACACATTCGTACTTTACCGTCCTTTTTAGGCACGGGAACAATGTTGGATAGCCATTGAGGATAACAAGTGACAGCCAGAAATCCAGCATTGAACTGTTTCATAACTTCCGCTTTGATCTTCTCTGACATGTCAGGTCTCATGCGGCGAACTTTTTGTTTCACTGGTGGAAAGTCTTCTCTTGTGGGTAGACAATGTACCACGATGTATGTATCAAGTCCTGGCATGTCTTTGTATGACCAGGAAAAGATCTCAACATAATCATGCAATAGCTGAATTAGACGTTCCTTGACACTCGGCTCTAGGTTGGCACCCACCTTGATTTCCTTTTTATCTCCCTCAGTACCCAAGTTGATTGTATCCAACAGTTCCTCATGAGGCTGAATAGCTCTTTCCTCTTGTTGTAGTAGTCTGGCCAATTCCCCTGGCACCTCACAATCTTCCTCACCTTCGTATTCGGCTTGGTAGATTAGATCTTCAGAGTCACTGAAGGCTATAGCAATATCGTTACCCATGGGATCCGGAATGGAGGGGTACCTGCATTTGTGAGTGTGGGTGTGTGTAAAGGTATAACCATTTTTAAACAATAAAAATATAAAAGAAAGAAAATGAGCACAAAAGGTTTGTATGTGAAAAAGCGTCCATGATTCATTGAATGTCATATGAAGATGAAATAAAAACCCTTACAAATGGACCATTGTGCCTCGGGTAAGACACAAGGTTTTTAAAGTGTGAATTGTTTGTGAATATTACAAGTCCAATAGAAATGTAAAAGATAAATTACTGAGAGATGAAGGTTATTGGGACAAAGTCTCTGGCTTTCCATTTGCGAAGTCCTCCGTTGATAGTAGGAAATATCCAATCTTCCAAGCTGCCATCTTCCTCAACATCTTCCACTGTGTTGACCTCTTGGTTACAAATCTTCAAAGGTGGCCCTCCAGCACGGGCACGACGCACAGCCTTCTGAGCAGTTGAAGTAAACCCCAAGCCAAACTTGTCTAATTTATATGGGTTGTCTGGAAGCTGTCCCCAGATGGTGCATCCACCCTCTTCTACTAATGCCTTAGCAACCTTTAGAGATGACATTCGAAGCAGAGGTCTTGTGATCTTGGGAATCGAGGATACCGCCTTGGTCACCGCTACTTCTTGAGAGACTTCTTCAAAATGTTGGAAAGGGGTTTCAATGAACTCGCTATCCAACTCCACATATCGGAAGGAATTTAAATGACTAATCATGTACTCCTCCTCTCCGTGGACAGTTATGATCTTTCCTTGGACCAGGTACTTCAACATTTGGTGTAGTGTGGAGGTGACGACACTGACATTATGGATCCAAGGATCTCCTAACAGACAGGAGTAAGAGGGACGGATGTCCATCACATAGAAGGTTGAATTGAAGGTCTGAGTTCCCACCTTTATCAGGATGTCCACCTCCCCGTGGACCATCCTCTTTGAACCATCAAATGCTCTCACAACTATGTTACTGGGTTTTAGAGTCAGCCCTTCGCAATCCAATCTATCAAGGGCTTTCTTCGGTAAGACGTTCAAAGATGAACCTGTGTCTACCAATACATGGGCCAGAGTCGTTCCTCTACACTCCACAGAGACATGTAGTGCCTCGTTGTGTTTTCTCCCTCTGGGTGTCAAATCAGCATCAGAGAAGCCTAGGCCATTATCAGCTGTCAAACTGGCCACACAATCTTGGAACTGGTCAGCAGACGTCTCTTGTGGCACATGGGCTGTCTTCAGAAATTTTACCAGAGCTTTCGCATGTGCCTCAGAGCACAGCAGCAAGGCTAGCATGGAGATCTTGGAGGGAGTTTTCCCCAATTGTTCAACCACGTCATAATCACTCTTCTTTATTATCCTCAGGATCTCTTCCATCTCTTTCTTGGATGTTTCGAGAATAGCCAGTGATTGAGCCTTCATCCGGACAGGCTCTTCTTGAATGTTTTTTCCTCGGTTTTCAATAGTAGAAGTGTTGGTAGGGATAACAACAGGGGTCGCGTCGTCTTTGTTGGTAGGTGCACTTGCAGGTATGGTTATTGGTACAGAGGTAATCTTTGGAACGGCCACGGGTCCAAAAACTGCCTTAGGAGGGGCAATTTCTAGAGAGAAGATTCTACCGCTACGGGTAATCTTGCTAGTTCCGGCAATATTGCTAATGTCGGAATTTTCTTCTTTGGAGCTTTCTTCTTCGGTGGTCAACCCATCTTGCTTAATACCATGGTAGTAGATTTCTCCACCATAATTCCACAGTACTGTCTTGTCTGATTCGTATGGGACCGGCCCAGGCATTGTAATTATGAGAGGAGTAGTCTTCGGAGCTGATGTAATCCTAATGGGTCTTTTGGGGGCCCTGGAAGGATTGGAGGAGATGGTTATTATAGAAATGTCTTTAACGGGAACAGGTGAAACAGGAGCATTCTCGAACAGAATTTCTTGATTGTCAATCAGGCGTTGGATACTTGTTTTCAATATAGGGCAATCAATTGATGATGATAGGCAAACATGACAGTCTTTACCACAACCTGGGAATATACCAGCTTTTAACAAATTCAACTTGATGATCGGGAGCGGAGTCAAGAGTTCATCTATTGTAGCAACAAACAAATCTTCCTCAATAGCATTGGTGTTGTGACTATGTCTAGGCATAGGAGCAAAAATAACATTTGGTTTCTCTGGCGCCTCAAACTCAATCTCTTTTACATCTATGAGGTCTTGAATATTGTTTTTTAACGCCCAACAATTGTTGGCGTCGTGCCCTGGGCTTTCGGAGTGGTATGCGCATCTGGCATTCGGGTGATAATGGGGGGACGTCATGTTGAGATTCTTCGAAGCCTCCTTTAAGGTCGCTAAATTAGATTTCAGTAGATGTGGTAAAATCTGGGCTAGAGTCATATTAAGTCTGGTGAATTGCCAGACTGGCCTTTCCGTCCTTGGTTGGTTACTTCTCGGTTGATCAGATGTCAGTTTTGGGATCATAACGGCCCCTACCATTGGTCGGCATTCAGCTCTCCCTTGGTTCTTTTATGGATAAACAGCAGATACCTCCTTCTTTCCAGGGAAAGGTTTTCTCACAGCTGTAGAGGCAGATGAACCTTTTTGGATCTTTCCACTTTTTATGCCTGCCTCTACCCTTTCTCCGGTTAAAATTAACTCAGTAAATCCAGCAGATGAACTCCCAATCAAATGGTTGAAGAAAGGGCCCGATAGAGTACCCAAGAACATGTCTACCAACTCCCTTTCAGACAGAGGGGGTTGCACTCTCCCAGCTAGATCCCTCCATTTTTGTGCGTAGTCTTTAAAGCCCTCATTTGAAGCCATAGCCATACTTTGAAGTTGAGTACGGGTAGGTGCCAAATTGGCATTGTACTGGTATTGTTTATAGAAAGCTGCGGCAAGGTCTTCCCAATTGTGGATGTCCTCCCTTTCTAATTGGTAAAACCAATCGAGTTGTGTTCCGGATAAACTATCTTGGAAAAAAATGCACCCATAGGTCTTTATCGGTAGAGTGCGGCTGAATATTTCTCACATATGATCGGAGGTGCATTTTAGGACACGACACTCCATCGTATTTTGCAAATAATGGCACTTTGAACCTTTGCGGGATTACAATTCCTGACACCAGTCCCAATTCTTCAAAATCTAGACCCGGTACTCTCTGTATTTCCATAGCGCTTAAACGCTCTTCAAGATGTCTGTACTTATCATCAGTCGGAGGATATTATTCGTCAGAGTAGTCTTCCTCTTCCTCCTCTTCTTCAGATTCTGATGGTACCGCTGTTTCTTTTCCCTTCCCTTCTCCTTCCCCGGAAGTGGTTGCAAAATTTAAGGTCCTTCTAGTCTGTCCTTGAAATCTTCTACCCATGTTCAAAACCCCAGTGACCTTCTTTGTTTTCTTCTTTCTTTCTTCAGCTAACAGAGTCTTTAACTCCTCTTGCCCCTTGGCTAGGGTCATGATTAACTGCTAAAACTGCATGTTTTGAGCTTGAAGATCTTTGACCATCTGTTCGAGATCCATCTTACTGAAATAAACAGTAGAGAGATGAGGAAACTTGTTGCAAAACACCTATTTATGCCATGATGAATGATATGTATTCATGCAATGCTTTCAAGGATTTAAAGAAATTCAAATTTGTTTTAAACAAAAAGAAACACACGTTATATTAATAAGATAGAATTTTGAGTACATCAATGCCCCTTGGGCAAAATAATACAAAATTCTAGGATAAAAAAGTATTGCGCATCCTCTTTGGTGCTATGTAGGTATTTAGAGTTTGCTCCTCATGAAGTAGCCTAGTGAGTTCCAAAACCTTATTCTCTCTTGCGTAGAATTGGGCTTCGAAAAGCTTGCAAGTCTTGGGAATTCCAACAGCTTTGGGCCTTCTCAAACTGAAACTTTGCTAAGAAGCCTTTGACACCAGTTCTAGTTTCCCAATGGGTTGTGACATCAGATGAGTAAAAGTGCAAGGCTTGAGCAATCTCTTCTGGCTTTGGATCTCTTTTCGTACCATTGAAAGGTAGTTGATTGAGAATAGGAATCATCAAGAGTTGAGAAAGTTCCTCCAAAATAGGCACAAGCTGATAGTCAGGAAATGTGAAGCAATGATGCAAAGGGTCAAAGAACTGGAAGAGAACCTTCATCATATCTTCCTCTGTGTTGGAAGTGACCAAGTTGAGTAGACGACCATGCCTCTCGGTGAATGGAGAGTTCTCAGGGACCCTTGAGGCTAGCTCCTTGAGTTGTGGAGGAATTCTTACAAGGTTGATTTGGATAATTTTCCTGCGAAGCAAATCCATATCCTACAAAACAAGAACAAAGATGAATCTCCAAAATCCTTGAAATGGTTAGTGAATGCATATGATGTTCATGATGTTCATGATGTCCATGATGTTATGTACAATTATGCATATACAAGCAAAGCAAACAAGCTCTTAGTTTAGGCTTGCATGGGGTTTTATAGGTAAGTACCCTCTTGAAGTTTGGTTGGCTCAACCTGTCCTAGCAATAGTAACCGGGTTCTAAGGAGCTCAATATCACCGAATTGTTTCCTTGGTCATTGTTTCAGCTCAAGCCTCTTTTAATGGCGACCGAAATATCCCAAGAAACCAACCCTCAATGAGTGTAGTATCGAGTATCTACCAACTTCGGACTGCACCAAAGTCGGTCATCTCACTACATCCTAAAGGCCAAGTTGGTCAAGTAAAGGGTTCTAGAAGTTCATTAGTGCTTCATGACATCACTCAGCGGCCCTGTATTCTCTTTGATTAACTTAAAGGCTACCGGTACCCACAAATATGTCACACTAACATAGCTATTGCTTAAACCATGTCGGTATACCCCACACAGTTTCCACAACGTATTGCTATTTACCTATAATGTTTCCCAAATCTGGGTGGAGGATTCAAACCCAAACAAAGAACTATAATGTAAAGAAAACAAGTCAAACAATGTAAGCAAATAAGTGTGATCTAAGCCCTAAGGTAACCCCATTTTTATAAATTTCCCCAGCAGAGTCGCCAGTTCTGTGATACGGTGGGAGAACTGACTTGAAGGTTTTGCGTTTGATCGCAAATATTGCGGTTAGCAAGAGTCGCCAACGACTTTTCTTTTATCCAAAAGGAAAGGTGAAAAAGCACAGGAAAGACCTTTGAGATGTTTTCTTGAGTTCGGGGGGTAGATTATGAAAAGGGAAGGTATTAGCACCCTTTTCATCCATGGTTTTCCATGGGCTCTTAGTTAATTGCTTAGATCACTTGCTTTTGTTTGTTTGAAATTTGTGCTTTGTGTGGTTTTGAAAGTATTTTGTAAAAGAGGCCATTCTTTTAGGCAATATTTGTAATGATTCTCGTTCGTAAGAATGTATACAAAGATGTTTGTCTTTTTAAAAATGTTTTCAATACTTGTAGGATGTTTTGAAATGTGTGTGTGTTTGTTTTGAAAATAGCAAGGATTATTGTTTGAAATGGAGCAAGTAACTAGAAGCTATCTACCTACTCAAATGTCTTTCCTACGTATTTTTATTCCTTTGACATTGTTGTCCTACCATTGATTTGGTAAGCAACCCTATCTTTGGATGTAAACAGGACGGGTGTGGGTCATCGTATAGCCATGATTAGCAATGTTTGTAAAGTATCTTAGCATTTTTTAGGGGCCAAGATCATTTTTGCAAGGCAACTTTGGAATAGCGTCATCGAGGGACTATGATCTTATATTTGTTTTGTTTTGCCAAGATACTTCGCATGCGTAATATGGCTATTTTTTTATAAGGCAACCAAGTGGGGAAACCCTAAGGGTGTTTGTGTGCAAGTGTGTTTGATTGCATGCTTTTGATTTTGTCTTGTATTTAAGGTGTTCTATTTATTTTGTTTTGTTCTTGTCATACAAACCCTAATTACTAATCATGGCATATAAAAGCGATAAATTGCGTAATGTAAATATACTAAGCTATTACAACAATTTTATGGGAGGGGGGAATACAAGTTTGAATGGGGATTTGCACAAATATAAAGCTAAATACATTATTACAACCAAATCGAATTTGTACGAATGTAAGATAAATACAAAAAAAAACAATATTTAAAATGTAATACAATGTACATGTAAAAAGATTTTTGATGTCTTATTTTTATGTAAAAGAATATTTAATTTAAACCTAAAAATATAAGGAAAAAGATTTAATTTTTTGAAAGGGGTTTAACCCAAATTTTTTATTTAAAAGAAAATAAAGTTTTTACATGTATTATTTTGTGCATTTTCTTATATAAAAATAATAAATAATATTGTATATAAATATAAAATTATATATATGCAAAATTTGGTATTTATGAGTATGGAAATAAAAAATAAATTATACTAAATATATTTAATCATTTTTTACAAGTTTATTAAGAAAATGAATTATATCTTATTAAAATAAAGTGTATTTTATGTGAAAAATAAAATAAAATAAAATAAAATAAATGCAATATTATTAAAAAAAATTATAGGATTTTTAATCATTAAAGAAAATAATTAAAATATTAAATATGAAAGTAAAACAAATAAAATAAAATAAAAAATAATAAATAAGTTGGGAGGGGTGTTGTAGCAATGCTGATGGTAATATGCTAGAAAAAAAATGCCAAGCCCAAGGACTCAGCCCATCCTGCAAAAAGTTTCAAAAATGGAAAAGAAAATTGTGAAAAACACAAAAAGTAGCGCGCAGGTTCGAATCCAGGACATGGGTCTCACCAGCGCGCTGCTTTGCCACTGGGGTGGCTATACTTCCATTGTCTTCAGTGAAACAAAAACAATATATTACAAAACACGCCATATGCCTTGTTTCATCTTCTTCCTCAAGCCTTGGCCAGATCCCCTGTAACTTCCTCATGCTTCCATAAAAATGAAAACTAATAACATGAAAAATGTAGCATCTGAACTCACGAATCCAGCCATATAAGTTATGTAATCTAACTATCAAAGATCAAAGAGAATTTTAAAAGCCCTAAATTCTGACCTAATATTTTCAGAGATTTCAACTTCCAAATTCTCTTAGCACAAGTAAAATTAATGCAAGATAATGATATGTACAACTTCGTTATGATGAGGGCTACATTTTTTATTCACATATCGTGGCCTAAGGTTGCCTGTACAAAGAGATAGAGTTTGAAAATTTACCTCCTTCAGCTGGAATCGTGTATGGAAATATAGTGACTTTAATGGAGGCCCGATGCTTGCTTGAGCTTCCTTGAGCTTCCCTGAATCTATTCCAACCATTGCCTTGCTCTGAAAGTGACTAGAACTCCCTGACCGAGTCCAACTGGAAGCTTCAAAGTCAATAATGGCAGATGGTGGGAAAGAGATTACAGAACAGGGATGATGGTTTTGATGGGTTTGATATCAAGTATGTAAGGTGTTGGAATGATCTAAACACAAAACGCATAAGCCAAATGGAAGGTGGGTGTGTTTGTGCAGAAATTGTATGTTTGAGCAGGTTTTTGGTGTTTTGTTTGCTCCAAGTGTTTCAGGTCTTGGCTTGGTGTCCTTTGTGTTGCATATAGTTGGTATATTAGTATGAAAATGGTTTTAGGTCAGTCCTCCAACAGATATGCAAGCTCTAGCCTTTTGGCCGCTTTTCTTGTACTTGAAGCAAAGTGACAAGACCAAAGCTTCACATGCTTGTACCAGCTTGCTTAGGGTTGGTATGAGTTTGTATAACTTAATTAAGACCTGTGAGATTTGTATGTAACCAGGGGACAGGTCCAATGCTCAAGATTACAAAGTTTGCAAAATTTACTCTTTATGAAAATGGCAATGGAACCTTTTTGCCATAAATGGAATTACAAGTTGGATAAAGGTTCAAAAGCATGGATTGAGGCTTTGTCAACTGAGAAAGCATTTAATTAAGGAGTGTGGAACAAGTTTAGGACCTGTACAACATGAACTAGCCAGCATAGGATTGATTTGCAACTTGGTTCTTCATGAAATGGCTTGAACAAAAAGTGAGAAAATGTCAACTTCCTCTCTTCGATTCTCCCTACTCAAAAATGATCTTGAGGAGTTCTTGGACATTTTGTAAAGCTTGCAATGTTCTCTATAATTCATCTTTGAAATGAATTTTTAGATACCTCTTGGAACTAGGTGAAAAGTTACCATGAAGTTGGGTCCAAAACCTGCCTAAATTAGGGCAAAATTTCACTAAGTTAAGAAGTTCATGACCATGTATTCACAAATTTATAACTTGAGATCCAAGCATCTTTATGGAAAAGTTTGTGAAGCAAAGTTTTAGATTTCATGGAGATCTACAACTTTCATGTTTGGAAGTTTCCTTGAATAATTAGGCATCATGGTGTAAAAATGGTGTGAAGTTGAGAAAAAATAAGAAAATTTTCATACTTAGAAAATTTCTAAGTTATGAAAATTTTCAAATTCAAACCCTAATTTTCAAATTTGGATTTCTTGATGAACAAGTTTCACATTTGGAAATGTTTTGATGAATTATGACCCTTGATACTTGATTTTGACCAAAAAGTCAAAGTTTGACTTTTCAGTGTACAGTTGACTTTTGATCAGTTGACTACAAATTTCATCTATCAATCCAATGAATTTGAGATGTTTTGAGCCATGTAATTAAGTCAAGATGATTCCATTGGATCCTTGTAATCGTGCTTGAACTCAATTGGTCATTTGCTAGGTTAAAAATCAGAAATTGCCTTTCCTCAGTCAAAACCCTAATTTTGACCATTTTGCCCTTTTGATGATTTGATCTAATTTCTTGAGGAATTATGATCCAAACTTGACCAAATGATTCATATAAGTTTAAAATGTTGATGTGGTTTAAAAATTATGAAGTTTGACTGTAAATTGGCCATGGTTGACTTTTTCCCCAATACAACTGATTTTTAGGTCAATTGTCCAATTGACTGATCAAAAATGTGGTTCAAGGCTTGAAACTTGTCATGGGTGATCTTAGGGGTCCATAATGATGTTTGAAAGTCACATGAAGCATTGATAGTCCAAAAATCCTTTTGAAAACTCAAACCCTAATTTTGGGTCATCAGTGCAAGATGAGATGTCTTGAATTGACCAAACCTTAATCCAGTCTTGAGTCACAGAGATCTTGTGAGAAAAATACTGATAAATGAGAGGCAAAATTTTGGGGTACAACACCAAGCTTATTTGTACAAATAACAACACAATAATATTATATAGGAAAACAAGATTAATATCTGGAAATTTCAAAAACGCGCGCCAGTTTCAAATTGGCCAGTGATGGGCTTCCACCTAGTCATCTTCTCCAAAGAACCGTCATTTTAGGCATAAAGCTTTTACCTACAGACAACTTTCGTAGATATAACCCCTGTATTTTCAAAAATTTAGCACAAGCAATATAAATCTCAGATAAGGCCATAGATCGATCGCCCGTGATCTCCTGAGCATGAATTGACCCTTAATTGGGCCTAATTTAACCTGTACATGGAGTCCCCAATTTGGGACATTCAGAACCCTAGCTATGGCGAATATGATTCTTGCGCTTAAACTCCAATTAAACCAACCGGAATCATTGCAAATATGACGATGAACAGGAATATATAGCTAAAATGCATTTATGATACCAGAATTAAAGGAATCAAAATCAAGAAAATATGCAAACCATGATGAAGTTTGTGCATGATTCTGCAAGCTTCAAGCCTTGGGAACGATTGCAAAGGATTTAATGTATGTTCAGGAGTGTTGTTGTGTCCTTAGAATGCTCTGAATTAGCCTCTAGAGGAATATAAGGTCTGCACTTTCTTGGCCAAAATTTGGAATTTGTTCTTGCTGTATGAAGCAGATGTGCAGCCTCTTGGTCCTTTTTAGGGTTCACAATGCTTGTGTATATGTACCGAATCAATCTAGGGTAGCATAATTGGAAAGAATCACAAGATGTAATGGTTATTACTTTTGATTCAAATATTTCCACATTTGGATATTTCCTCTTGTTTTCAATCTTGCATGTTTTTCCTTGGCTATAGACAACTTGCATGATCTACAATTCAATGCAAAACAAATCTCACTCCATTGATTTTATTTATTTTGATTTTATTTGAATTTTAAATAAATAAAATCAAACTAAATTAGGTAAATAAATAAATGAGGAAAGGAGGGTCCCTTGGGTCGTGGACCATGCTAGGGATAAGATTCAATCTTGAAAAAGATGGGCCCATGTCGAAAAAATGCAATTTTGAGCATTGTTGACTTTGTGCAAATTTCCAAAAATGGCCAACTTTGACAATGAATATCTCTCTCAATTTTGACCCTAAGAGGGTGTTCTTGGACTTTTTAGAAATATTAGGATGTTCCCTAAACAACCCATTTGGTTTCACATCCATTGGATCTTCCATGTTCATGTAAGAAGCTTTGACCCAAAAGGTGTTTTTGTTGACTTTTTGGAAGGACCTATAATGTCTGAGCTTGTATCTTTTAAATGGTGCATTTCTTGTACTTGATGATTAAAGAGAAGTTGTAGGGAATTGGATTCTCTTCAAAATGAGCCTTGGATGAGAAATTTCTGATAAAGTATGAGAAAGTTATGCCTGGTCAAAGTTTGGTTGACTTTTCCTATAGGAACCCTATTTTAGCAACTTTTGAGTTTTGATGAATTGGGAGCATTCCTTGAGGAATCATGATCAACCCTTGATAAAATGATGGATATCACTTCAAAATGTTGATTTTGACCAAAAATATTGAAGTTTGGTTGTATGTGGGTCACAATTGACTTTTGACCTAGTATAGTTGATTTTCAAGCATTTGAGCAGTTGACTGAGCAAACTTCTTGTGCAAGGCATGAAATTTGGCATGGATAGTCTTAAGGACATATTATGACCATGGAAATTATTTTAGGCCTTTGAATCTATTACATCTTGATGAAAAGTGAAACCCTAGTTGGAGGTTCATTGCCTTAGGAAGAGAACTTGTCTAGTCAATTCTTGGGCATCCTTGGGCAAGTTGGGGACCTCAATGGGCATGTGTTGAATAAAATGAGAGGGAAAATTTTGGGGTACAACAGCTTCCCCAGTTCAATCTTCTTAAACCTGAGGATGTAGATTGGCTTGTCTGCCTTTCGTGATCTGAAGGTGGAAGATGATTGAATACTAGAGTGCCTAGAAATTTTCACTCGCATGAAGTGAATGTCGATCGATAATGTCGGGAATAGGCTTACAGATGCCATTTGGAAGGCGATGGAGAATCGTCGGATATGGGCTTAAAGATGCCATCCAGAAAAGATATCAGTTGCATAAGAGATTCCTTTGCTAAAATTCTTGTACCTGCCGTTAAGGAGGACTTCACCGAGGAATTTTGATTTATGTCTTGGGAAATAGAGTCTAGGAGCTTCGGTTGTCCATTACTCTACTGGGGAATTAACTCTTGATTGATGAGACAAAAGTGAGTTGTTATCTGGTCGGGTTCGGGTTTTACAATGACTTACTAGGGAATATGAAATCAACCGTTTCTGGTCGGGTCCAGGTTTTTACAGCGACTTACTAGGGAATATGAAATCGACCATATCTGGTCGGGTCCAGGTTTAACATTGTTGTAAACTATTGTCCGGAGATAAAAGAGAAGGAGCCTGTATAGGGCTTTCTCGAGACAAGTCCATGTAAAACTGCGTCAGGTAATTCATAAAAAGGAGCCTGGATAGTAGGGCTATGAGAAGGAACCTGGGTAGTAGGGTTACTTCGAAATAAAGCCTGGGTAGTAGGGTTGCTTCGGAATAAATCCTGGGTGGTAGGGCTGTGAGAATGAACCTGGGTAATAGGGTTACTTCGAAATAAAATCCTGGGTAGTAGGGCTATGAGAAGGAACCTGGGTAGTAGGGTTACTTCGAAATAAAGCCTGGGTAGTAGGGCTATGACAAGGAACCTAGGTAGTAGGGTTACATCAAAATAAAGCCTGGGTAGTAGGGCTGCTTCGGAATAAAACCTGGGTGGTAGGGCTATGAGAAGGAACCTGGGTAGTAGGGTTACTTCGAAATAAAAGCCTGGGTAGTAGGGTTATGAGAAGGAACCTGGGTAGTAAGGTTACTTTGAAATAAAGCATGGGTAGTATGGCTATGAGAAGGAACCTGTGTAGTAGGGTTACTTCAAAATAAAGCATGGGTAGTAGGGCTATGAGAAGGAACATGGGTAGCATGGTTACTTCGAAATAAAGCCTGGGTAGTACGGCTATGAGAAGGAACCTGGGTAGTAGGGTTACTTTGGGATAAGTCCATGTAAAACTTCAGAAGGAACCTGGGTAGGGTTACTTCGGGATAAGTCCGTTTAAAACTTCAGAAAGAACCTGGGTAGGGTTACTTCGGGATAAGTCCGTGTAAAACTTTAGAAGGAACCTGGGTAGGGTTACTTCGGGATAAGTCCGTGTAAAAATTTAGAACGAACCTGGGTAGGGTTGCTTTGGGATAAGTCTGTGTAAAACTTCAGAACGAACCTGGGTAGGGTTGCTTCGGGATAAGTCTGTGTAAAAATTCAGAAGGAACATGGGTAGGGTTACTTTGGGATAAGTCCGTGTAAAACTTCAGAAGGAACCTGGGTAGGGTTGCTTCGGGATAAGTCCGTGTAACTGTTTTTGGAAGTCAGAAGAAACCCCTGTAAGATTGCCTCATGTCGAACCTGTGTAAAGCTGTATTTGGAAGTTAGGAGAAACCCGTGTAAGATTGCTTCGTGAAGAGACCGTGCAAAGCTGTATTTGGTCACTGTGATGCGGTGGGAGAACTGACTTGAGGTTTTGCATTTTGTATTCACAAATGTTTCGGTTTAGCAAGAGTCGCCACCGACTTTTTATTTATCCAAAGGAAAGGTCAAAAAGCACAGGAAAGACCTTTGAGATATTTTCTTGGGTTCGGGGGGTAGATTATGAAAAGGGAAGGTGCTAGCACCCTTTTCATCCATAGTTTTCTATGGGCTCTTAGTTACTTGTTTAGATCACTTGCTTTTGCTTTTCAATTGTTTGAAATGGTGCTTTTGTGTGTGGTTTTGAAAGTATTTTGAAAAGAGGCCTTTGTTTAGGTAACCTTTGTAATGATTCTTGTTTGAATGTATACAAAAGTGTTTGTCTTTAAAAAATGTTTGAATTGTTTGAAAGTTTGTTTTGGAAATGTTTTGAAATTGTGTTGTGTTTTTGAAATTAGCAAGGATGTTTGCAAGTTTTGATCAAGTAACTAGGAGTTGTCTACTCTACTCAAAGATCTTTCCTACACATTTTTAACCCTTTGACATTGTTGTTTTACCATTGTATTTGGTAAACAACCTTGTGTTTGGATGTTAAACGGGACGAGCGTGAGTCATCGTATGACCATGATAGCAATGGTGCTAAGTATCTTAGCAAGTTTTTGAGAGACTAGATCATTTTTTGTATAGGCAACCAAGATAGCGTCATCGAGGGACTATGATCTTTTGTTTTGATTTTGTTTTGCCAAGATACCTAGCATGAATACCATGGCCATGTTTAAAGGCAACAAGTGGATGAAACCCTAGGGGTGCTTGTGTGCATTATGTTGTCATTTTCATGCATTTTTGTCTTGTTTTAGTCAAGCTATTTGTTTGATTTTGGATTTTTGCATACAAACCCTAATCTTTCTATCATGGCATATTTGAAAGCAATAAAAGCGTAAAAGTAAATCTACGACTATTACAACATGATTATGGGAGAGGGGTACAAGTTTTAATAGGGGATATTTTGCACAAAATAAAAAGCCCTAATTCAACTATTACAACCATATTGAATTCTTTGTACAAACAACAAATAAGCAAATATTTAAATGGACAATTAAATGAATATGCAATATATTAAAAATATGCAAAAAATGTTTTTGTATTATTTTTATGTATGTAAAAATAAATTATTTAATGTATCAAAAATAAGAAAAATATTATTGATTTATTTTTATTAAGGGTGGAAACCCTAATTTGTTTTAAGAAAATATATATATTATGTATTATTTATTTATGTACAAGAAAATAAATAAAATATATACAAATATTAAAAAGTAAAAATGTGTGAGAAAATATTATTTAAGTATATAAATAACAAAAAAAAGTATAATGCTTTTTATAATATTTACAAGTTTTTATTTAAGAAAATAAAAGTATATTATTAAAGTAATTATTTTTATGTCCAAAAAATAATAAAAATAATAAAATAAAATGTGAAAATTTATGAAAATATTTTTGGTAATTTTTAATATTTAAAAAAAATAAAATAAAGTCAGAAATGTAAATAGAAATAGAAAAATATAAAATAAAAGAGAAATGGGCCAGGGGGTGCAAATAGTAAGCTAGGGGGTGCAAAAAGCAGCACAATCCAAGCCCGGCCCAAGGTTCCTCTTCATCCCTGTCCTCCAACACAAGGAAACGCGTGCGTATGGTTCAAACTACTAACTCCTGCATTTGTGCTTTAAAACAAAAACTTGCAACATGAAAGTTATAGAGCATGATCACACGATTCTAACCATGTAAAAAAGTTAATCTAACTCTCAAAGACCAAAGAGAATTTCTCTGGCCCTAATTTCTAAACTAGTTTTTTCAGAAAGTTCTTCATTCAAATTCTCCCAACTCAATTAACTTAAATGAAATCTATGCATATGTACAGCTCAAGGGCAATGAGTACTACATTTTTTATTCACAAACCTAAGCCTAATGATTCCTAAATAGAGAGATAGAAGTTTGAACTTTACCTGTTTCAGTCAAGCTCGAGTATGGCAATGTAGGGGTTTTTAGTGAGGCCTGAGATGCTTGTGAGCTTGCTTGAAGTTCCTTTGAGCTTTCCCAATGCCTAGCTAGCTTTAAACTTGCCTGAATAAGCTTGTAGAAGTCAACCTGCACAGTCAGAATTCAAAAATGGTGAAGTGTGTAAATGGAGTTACAGTCACTTGGGAATGGTTGGGATAGTTTAGGTAGGTTGTATGGAATATGTTGGAAGAGGTTTGGGGCAAAATGCACGAGTGGATTGTGATTTGGAAATCAAAATGCAGAACATGCCCTGTTTTGCAAGAAAATGTGATTTTGGTGTTTTGGAAGGTTTGAGAAGTGGTTAGCTCGTGCTTCTGACTTAGTGTGATATGCAAAACTTGTTTGAAATTTTTACAACACTTGGTTTTATCAGATTGCAAAGTTATGTGATTTTTGCAAGTTGACTTGGTTTTGAAGAAAAGTGATTTTGACAATGCTCAAGAGCCTGTACAGGCCTCCTTCGTAGCTGCACAAAGTTGGTGTACCTTTGCCTAAGTTTGTGGAGTTGGTTTGCTGCAAAATAATGGGTTCACAGCTCAAGAGGAACAACTTGACATAAAGCCAACTTTATCAAAGTGGCAATGTTGCCTTTTTGCCATTTTTAGATTAATCCTTTGTGTAATCTTCCATTGATCAGAACAATGCCTCTAACCAAAGTGTTTGCATTCAATTTTTGAGTTTGTAAGGGTTTAAGGACCTGTAAACAAGTACAAGCAAGGCTTGACAGAAATTGTAACTTGTAGCATAGTGAAAAATGCCATGGATCAAAGTGATATTTTCCCAAATTCAAACCTTCGATTCTCCCTAACCACAAATGATTTTGGAGAGTTCTTGGACATTTTGGAAAGCTTGTAACATTATATACAATCCATATTTGAAATGAAATTTGAGATTCCAATTAGAACTATGTGAAAAATTTCCATGAAGATAGGTCAAAATCCTGCCTAGACTAGGGCAAAATTTCACTAAGTTAAAAGTTTCATGGACCTCTATTCATAAAATCATAACTTGAGATCCAAGCATCTTTTGGGAAAACTTTGTGAATAAAAGTTGTAGATTTTGTGGAGGAATACAACTGTTGTGTTTGAAGTTTTGTTTGAATCCAATTTCATCATGGTGAAAATATTGGGCAAAGTTGGAAAAAAATAAGAAAATTCATAACTTAGAAAATTTCTAAGTTATGAAAATTTTCAATCTTAAACCCTAATTTCCAAAATTAGGTTTCTTGATGAACAAGTTTCATGTTTTGACACATCTTGATGAAAAATGACCCTTGGCACTTGATTTTGACCAAAAAGTCAAAGTTTGACTTTTCAGTGTACAGTTGATTTTTGATTAGTTGACTAGAAAATTCATCTGTCAATCCAATGCTATTGAGATCTTTTGAGCCTTGTAATTAGGTCAAGATGATGCCATTGAGTCCTTAAATCCATGTTTGAACCCATTTTGCCATTGGCTAGGTAAAAAATCAGAAATAGTCCTTGTGCAGTCAAAACCCTAAAAATGACCATTTTGCCCTTTTGAAGATCTGATCAAATTTCTTGAGGAGTTGTGGTCCAAACTTGATCAAATGGTTCATATGAGTCTATAATGTTGATGTGGATCAAAAAAATTGAGTTTTGACTGTAAATTGACCACAGTTGACTTTTTCCCTAATACAGTTGATTTTTAGGTCAAGTGTCCAATTGACTGAGCAAAAATTTGATTCAAAGCTTGAAACTTGGTATGGGCAATCTTATAATTCCAAAATGAAGTATGAAAGTCACATTGAGCATTGGAAGTCCAAAAACCCCTGTGCAAACTCAAACCCTAATTTCAGGTCAACAGTGCAATGAGATGTCTTGAGCAGAGCAAACCCTAATCCTGTATGGAGTCCAAAGAGTCTTGTAAGGGGAAATCTTGATAAAATGGGAGGGAAAATTTTGGGGTACAACAGCTGCCCCTGTTCAATCTTCTTGAACCTGAAGAGTTAGATTGGCGAGTTTGTCGTTCGTGACTCGAAGGTAAAAGATGATTGGACATTAGAGTGCCCGTAAATTTGCACTCGTCAAAAATGTAGTTGAGGGAATGGGCTTAAAGATGCCATTTGGCGAGGTGACAGAATCTTGTCGGGAGATGGGCTTAAAGATTCCATCCAAGACTGTTTGTTGAAAATCAGGAGAATGAACATCAGAGTGGTATCCGTATCTGGGACGTATCAGAGTTGTGTCTGGAGATTGGATTTGTATGAGCAAGGGAATGGCGTCTGTGTCAGGTGCGTATTCAAGTTGTAACTGTATTTGATTCTAGAATGAATAACAGAATGATTGTCGTGTCTGGAGTGTATCTATATTGTATCTGAATCTGAAATCTGAATAAGCGACAGAATGACATCCGTGTCTGGAGCATCTATGGGCTGGGGAATAGGTTTGAATGAGTGACAGAATGGCTACCGTGTCTGGAGCGTATCTGGACTGTATCTGAAGTTGAGATCCGTACGAGTAGAGGAATGGCGTCAGTGTCTGGAGCGTATCCGTACTGTAACTGAGATCTGAAAAAGTGACAGAATGACTTCCGTGTCTGGAGTGTATCTGAACTTTGAAATTTGATAGTTGAATCTAAATGAGAAATAGAATGGCTTCCTTGTCTGGGGTGTATCTAATCTGTATCTGATTGTTGAAGCCTGAATGAGTGACAGAATGGCTACCGTGTCTGGAGCGTATCTGGACTGTATCTTGACTTTCAATTCTGAATGAGTAATAGAATGACCTCCGTGTCTTGGAGTGTATCCGTACTGTATCTGAAATCTTTGAATATTTGTTAAAGGTAGCTTTTAATCTTATCCTGAAAAGGGTAAAATGTTAGCTGAAAAACAAAGTTATATTGCATGACATGTATGATGCAATAAATATGCTTTATCATGTTTATGGTATATGAATGTAATGTATGCGCATGTAAGCTGATTAGTTGTCTTGCTGAGGAAAATAAATCCTTGATAGCCGGAGATAATGAAATCTTTGACCGCTGTTGGAGATTCAAAATCTTTGATTGCTAAGGATGAGAAATCCTTGGACCACTGTTGGGAATAGAAAATCCTTGGCAACTTGTGGGGATTAACAAGAACTTTGACAAACTCTGGGATGTGAGAATCCTTCATGACTTTCCTGGGGAAAAGGGATCTTTCAAGTCTGCTAGAGAAACCTGCTTGGGGAATCCAAAGATCTTTGATGACTTTGGTCGAGATTACACAAGGGGAATCCTTACTCGGCTGGAGAATAGGGAAAACTCTGACGATCTCTACTGGGGATCAGACAAAGGAAAACCTCGATCTGCTGGAGAATAAGGAAAACTCTGATGGCTTCTGCGGGGAATTAAAACTAAGAAACTTCAATTTTCTGGGGAAATTGAATTCCTTGGGGGCTTCACTGGAGAAGTGAGAATGAGAATATTCAATCTGCAGGGGATTAAAAATTCTGACAAACTCACGCTGGGGAGTTATGAATACTCAGGCAACTTTACTGGGGAACCAAGAATGAGAATCTTCAATCTGCTAAGGAAAAATAAATCCCTGGGAATCTCAAACTGGGGAGTGAAGAATGAGAATCTTCATTCTATTAGAGGAGTAAAAACTCGGTGGGGAACAGCTATACTGCTGGAGAGTAAGCTATCCTGCTGGAGGGTAAGTTCAAGACTCCGGGGGAAAAGGTTTATTCCTGTTTAGAAAAAAGTGCAGGAGTTTGGGTTGTATGACAATCTACTGGGGAATTATCCTTAGCCGAGGATAAAAGTTAACTGTTATCTGGTTGATTCTCAGATTTTTAAGATAACTTGCTGGGGAATCTGGAGAAATTGGATGGTTTCTGTTGTGGATTGGTAGTTGGAATTTTGACTTCGCTGGGGAAGAAGGTTTCATCTTTTCTGGGAATTTATGACCCAAAGTTTTTGCTCCGCTGAGGATTGGGAGTTTGAAAACTTAACTCTGATGGTGGATTAAGGGTTTGAAAATATGACTCCGCTGGGGATTGGGAGTTTGTAGATTTTACTCTGGAGGGGATTTGGAAATTGTAATTCCGTTGGGGATATGTATTTCAAGGTTTAGCTCTGATGGGGATCCAGATGATGTACTGCAGGGGATTTCTCTTGGAATAGCCTAAAGACATTTTCCTATCCTTTCAACCTGTCAGTAATTATTCTTTCACATTTCGTTTATTTGTAATCAGTAATTATATTCAAATGCATATGCTCATTTAATAAATCATTGGACGTTTTCAAATAAAACACAAGTGTAAAGAAAAGAAAAGGCAAATAGTTTTCTGCACTTTGAAGTATCTTTGTATTATCTTTGTGTAAGTATTTTGTACAAAGGAGACAAACATTCTAGTAAGAGAATGTTGTCATAAAATTGAGAAAAATTTATACAAAGAAAAGTGGCTATGTGTAAAAATTCCATGGGGTTCCCATTCTGCTATAGTCTTCGTAACTCTGGATGTCTTGTCCATTCGTTGCTTCGTTCGACGATGATTGGATTGCTCAGAAGCCAGGAGCTTGTTTGTGAAGAGATTGTCCTTAAAGTGATCCGACGAGACATAGTCATACGCTTTAATTCACTAACTTTTGCCTGGACCTCCCTTTCGGGTTTTCAGTCCACCGGGAAACCCTTTTTTTCCCAAGTCGCCCTTTCGGGTTTTCAACTTGCCGGGTGTACAGATTTTTATTTATCCCTAATTTTTGCCTGAACCGCCCTTTCGGGTTTTCGATTCACCGGGATGCCCATTGTTGTACCCCAAAATTTGCCCTCCCATTTCTCATGGATTTCTCATCACAAAGCCTTTGGAGATCAAGGTCCAGTTAGGGTTTCATCTGCTCAAGACTTCTCCTTGCACTGTTGACCCAAATTAGGGTTTGTGTTTGCACAAAGATGTTTTGACCTAAAATGCCTAAGATGACTTTCATGCTTCATATTGGACTCCCAAGTTTATCCATACCAAGTTTCAAGCCTTGATTCCAAGTTTTGCCCGGTCAATTGGACAGTTGACCTAGAAATCAGCTGTATTGAGGAAAAAGTCAACTGTGGCCAATTGACAATCAAACCTCATGAAAATTGACCCACATCAACATTATAAACTCCTATGAACCATTTGATCAAGTTTGGACCACAATTCCACAAGAAATTTGATCAAATCACCAAAAGGGCAAAATGGTCATTTTTAGGGTTTTGACTGCACAAAGGCAATTTTTGACTGTTTGACCTAGCCAATGGCAAACCAAGCTCACATATGGACTCAAGGACCCCATGGAATTATCTTGACATGCTCAACAAACTCAAAAGATCCCAAGTACACAAAATTGACAGTTGAATTTCCCAGTCAATTGATCAATTTTGACTGTACACTGAAAAGTCAAACTTTAACTTTTTGGTCAAAATCAAGAGTCAAGATTCATTTTTCATCAAAACATGCCAAATCATGAAACTTGTTCATCAAGAAATCACAAAATGCAAATTAGGGTTAGAAATTAGAATTTTTCATAACTTAGAATTTTTCTAAGTTATGAAAAACCCTAATTTTTTCCCAACTTTGCCCCACTTTCTCACCAAGATCCATTTGGATTCAAACAAAAGTCAAAACATGAAAGTTGTAGCTTGTTGCATAATCTACAACTTTTATTCACAAAGTTTTCCAATTTTAGGCTTGTATCTCAAGTTACAAATTTTTGAATAAGGGCACTAAACCATTCTTAACTTAGTGAAATTTTAACCTATTTTGACAAGGTTTTCTACCCAACTTCAAGGTCATTTTCCATACACTTCCACTTGGAATTTCAATTTTCATTTCAAAGATGGATTTTAGTACACATTCCAAGCTTTCCAAAATGTCCAAGAACTTCTCAATCAACCTCATAACTTAAGAGAATCAAATTTCACAATATGGCAAAAACTCACTTTTGAATTGATCATGAACATGTTCATAACTTAGGCCATTTTCAAGTCAGCATAGTTTGTGCTAAATTACAGGTCCTAAAACCCTTTGACACTCAATAACTCAATGCAAAACCTTTGTGCCAAGACCATGTTTTGTGTGTTCAAGCATTGCCTAGAGGATTAATCCCAAAATAGATAAAGCATTTCTTCCATTTTTGCAAAAGGTAGCTTTATGTCCAATTGAAAATCCAAGCAGTACAAATGAGATCTAATTGGAACAAGATTATTAGCAAAACACTTTGATCAAGGAGAGATTATGCAGCTCATTAGGGGGCCTCTACTGACCTAGAACACAACTTGGGCATTTGTTGCTTAAAGTGTAAGTAACTTGGCATATTGTAACATAACTCTCATATCAGCTTACAAACACTTAAGCAAACTTGTAAAACACATCCAGGACATCATAACCAAGCTAGTACACGACCCTAACATCTCTCATACACTCCCAATCTCAGAATCACCTTCAAACTGCAAACACAGGGCCAGGCCTGCAGTTTGAGTGCCATCTTCCATTTCCCTCAAGCTCTCTTGCCCAAACCAGTTCACACACATTCCCTAGCATATATGCAAGCTAACCATGACTTGAAACACGACCTGTAACTCCTCTAACAAGTTCCACCATTTTCATTTTTCCATTTTGCAGTTGAAGTTCTACAGTTCAGTTCAAGGTGTCTCAAGGCAAAGTAAATATTGGAACAGCATCACCACACCTCAAGGAAGCTATACCAACCATTATCTTGCACTGAAAGCTCCCCCATTGCCAGATAGAACTTCAACTGAATAGGTATTTTGGTGAACTTCTATCTCTCTTATTAGGCATCATTAGCTCTAAGTTTGTGAATAAGCAATGTTCTACTCATGCCACTGAACCTGTACATACTTTCACTTTTCATTTCTTTTGCCTGAGCTGTGAGAATTTAAGGTTTGAAAATGGCAGAAAATCTAGGTTAGGATTTGGGGGAGAAGAAATTCTCCCTCATCTTAGAGAGTTAGATCAAGTTCTGCATATGGTTGGATTCGTCTCTTGATGCTGAACATTTTTTATGTTATGAGTTTTCATTAATAAGCCAGGAATCAGGATGTGTGGATGGAAGAACAGGGCGCGCGTTTTTTTTTAATAACATGGTTCAGAGGTTGAAGAAGGTGCCTCATGGGTTGGGCCAGCTTTTGTTTTGCTTCTTACACCATGCTTTTTGGTTCACACCCCCCTGAGCCCATTTGCTTTATTTTTAATGTTTTTGACTTTTTCTTTTTTTAATTGACTCATTTATTTTTTCTCAGCATATTAAAAATATAAAAATATTTTTTCTCATCATTTTTGAATTTATTAGGTATTTATTTGATTTTTTCTTTTAGTTTGTACATAAATAAATAAATATATACTTTTTGTTTAGAATACTAAAATAGTACAAATATATTTTTATACATTTTTATCTTATTTTTACTTCCTGAAAATATTTTATAAAAAAAAATATACTTTTTTTTATTAAATATTAAATATTATTAATTAGTATATATAATACATATTTTATAAATAATATAAATGAATATATATATATTAATACACTTAGGATAAAATACCAAAATATACATATTTTATTTTATTAATATTTAATGCTAAAAAAATACATTTTTACAACTATACTTCATTTTTATTTTATTCTTTGTATATAAATAGCAAATATTATATATATTAAATAATTAATACCCTTTTAATTAAAATTAGGGTTTTTTTTGCCCTAAATATAAAAATACTCCAAAAAATACTACCCTTTTATTTCTCTTTTTATTTTACATAAATAATACTTTTTCATACATATAAAAATTCTTTTACATCTTGCATATTTATTTCATTTCCATTTAATTTATGCTTTTGATTATAATGTAAATATTCAAAGAAAATGATGTAATAGCTAGGTTTAATTTCTTGTCTAAATATACCCCATTTGAAACATTGTACCCCCCTCCCCATATTATTGTGTTGTAATAGTGTAGGAATTTAAATTTCGCACTTTAATGCTTTCTAAACATACCATGCTAGAATTAGGGTTTGTATGCGAATAAAACGAACAAAATAGTTTGACCTAATTTCAAGATAAATAAGCATGAAAATGGACAACACATTTCACACTTGCACCCCTAGGGTATTCCACTTTGTTGCCTTCAAATAATTGGGCCATGTTGCATGTTAGGTTTCTTTGGGTAAAACAAACAATCAAATGATCATAAGTCCCTCGATGACGCTTTCAAAAAAGGTTGCCTAAAATGATCAAATCCCTTTCAAAGAAAAATTGCCCAAAGACATTTAACACTATTGCAATTATGGTCTAAACGATGACCCGCGCCTGTCCCTTTCACCTCCTAATACAAGATTGTCCACCAAATGCAATGGTGGAACAAAATTGTCAAAAGGTTTAAAACATAACAAAAATCTTTGAGAAAACTTTAGGGTAGATAACTCTTAAGTACTTGCCAATTTGCAAAGAAAACACTTGCCTATTTTCAAAACCCACTTCACAAACACTTTCAAAACCAACTTTCAAAAAACCTTGAAACATCTTTTTAAAAGACAAAACACCTTTTGTAAAACATTCGAGTAAAGAATTGTTACAAGGGTAGCCTATACAAGGCATCTTTTCAAAACATTTTCAAAACAACACACCAAACACCATTTCAAACAATTGAAAACCAAGGCAAGTTGATCTAAGCAAGTACCTAAGAGCCCATGGATAACCATGGATAGAAAGGGTGCTAATACCTTCCCTTTCTATAATCTACTCCCCGAACCCAAGAAAAATCTCAAAGGTTTTTTACTGTGCTTTTTAAACCTTTCCTTAGGATAAAATAAAAAGTCGGTGGCGACTCTTGCTCAACCGAAACATTTGCGAAAATAAACGCAAAACCCTAGTCAGTTCTCCCACCGTATCACACCCATTTTTGCCCAAGTCGCCCTTTCGGGTTTTCAACTTGTCGGGTCATTTATGCATAGTATCTTTTGACTATGTCTGCGTTCGCAGGGTGCGGCAAGTCGTTGTCGTCCATGGTGGTTAAGATCATTGCCCCACCAGAAAAGATGTTTTTGATCACAAATGGCCCTTCGTAAGTACGAGTCCATTTTCCCCTTGGATCACTTTGCGGCAAGATGATCCGCTTGATTACAAGATCCCCGACTTGATATACCTGGCGCCTGACTTTCTTGTTGAACGCCTTGATCATTCGTTTCTGATACGCCTGACCATGGCAAACAGCAGTAAGTCGCTTTTCGTCAATCAAGTTAAGTTGATCAAGCCGGGTCAGAATCCAATCGTCTTCACTCAAACCAGTATCCTTCATGATTCTCAAGGAGGGAATCTGAACCTCGATGGGTAAAAAAGCTTCCATGCCGTACACCAAAGAATAGGGTGTTGCCCCAGTTGATGTTCGTGTCGTGATACGGTACCCGTGTAGAGAAAACGGTAACATCTCATGCCAGTCCTTGTAGGTGACTGTCATCTTTTGTATGATCTTCTTGATATTCTTGTTCGCAGCTTCGACAGCACCGCTCATCTTCGGTCGGTAGGGAGATGAATTGTGATATTGAATCTGGAACTGCTCGCACAAGGCAGTGATTATAGTGTTGTTCAGGTTTGTACCATTGTTAGTAACGATCCTGTCGGGGATACCATACCGGAAAATGAGGTTCTGCTTGATGAAGCGGGCAACCACATTCCTTATGACGGATGCGAAGGAGGCTGCTTCGACCCACTTGGTAAAGTAGTCAATGGCCACCAGGATGAAGCGGTGTCTGTTGGATGTTGTAGGCTTGATCTCTCCAATCATGTTGATTCCCCACATCGTGAATGGCCAAGGATCTATTAAGACATTAAGAGGAACTGGAGGTATATGTACCTTGTCCGCATAGATTTGACATTTGTGACAAGTACGGGAATGTTGATGACAGTCAGCTTCCATGGTAGACCAGTAATAGCCTGCCCGTAGAATCTTCTTAGCCATCGTATGTCCGCTTGAGTGAGTGTCAAAGGTACCATTGTGTAGTTCAGCCATGATCTGCTCAGCTTCAACCTTTTCTACACAACGGAGCAGAATGCAATCATGATTGCGCTTGTATAGGATACCATTGCTCAAGAAGAACTTAGCCGAGAACCTCCTTAAGAACTTTTTGTCATTGACTGAAGCTCCTTTAGGGTATTCTTGTACTTCAAGATACCTTTTGACGTCATGAAACCATGGTAGGTCCACCACTTCTTTGGTATTAATCTCGTGACAATGTGTTGGTTCGTCCATCCGTTCAACAGTGATTTGGGGAGCCTCATTATCCCAGTTAAGTTTAAACATGGATGACATTGTAGCTAGAGCATCCGCAAGTTGATTTTCTTCTCGCGGGAAGTGCTCGAAGGTAACCTGCTCGAAATGTGGTAACAATGTCAAGACATGTTCTTTGTAAGGGATGAGGTTAGGATGTTTAGTATCCCACTCTCCTTTGATCTGACTGATGACCAAAGCTGAGTCCCCAAATACAATCAAATATTTGATTCCCAAGTCAATGGCAGCCTTGAGACCAAAGATACAAGCTTCATACTTGGCCATGTTGTTGGTGCAGCTGAAGCAGAGTCTGGCGGTGAAAGGTGTATGGCAACCTTCTGGAGAGATAAGTACAACACTAGTACCGTTGCCAAGTGCGTTAGAGGCACCATCAAAGTACAGGGTCCATCGGGATCCTTGTTCAGGTCCGTCATACGGTCTGAAATCTTCAATATTGCTCAAAGTCATGATATCTTTGTCAGGGAAGTCGAACCTCATGGATTGGTAATCTTCGACAGCTTGATAGGCCAGATGATCGGCTAGTACACTCCCCTTTATAGCTTTTTGGGTCGTGTACAGTATATCATACTCTGTGAGGATCATCTGCCATCTAGCAATTCTTCCGGATAGAGTAGGCTTCTCGAAGATGTACTTGATTGGATCCATCTTAGAGATCAGTAAAGTGGTATGTGTCAACATATACTGCCTTAGCCGGTGAGCAGCCCATACCAAAGCGCAGCAAGTTTTCTCGAGCAGTGAGTAGCGAGTCTCACAGTCGATAAACGTTTTGCTAAGGTAATAAATGGCATGCTCTTTTCGGCCAGACTCGTCATGTTGGCCCAATACGCACCCCATTGAATTCTCCAAGACAGTCAGATACATGATAAGCGGTCTTCCTTCGACGGGAGGCATTAAGATAGGAGGTTCTAGCAAATACTCCTTGATTTTATCGAAAGCAACTTGATAGTCATCATTCCATTTAACCACCCGATATTTCTTCAACAGCTTGAAGATTGGTTCACAGGTAGATTTTAGGTGAGAGATGAACCTTGCAATGTAGTTTAGGCATCCCAAGAAACCTCTGACCTCCTTCTTAGTGTGAGGGGAAGGCATTTCTCGTATAGCTTTGACTTTGGCAGGATCAACCTCGATGCCTTTGTTACTGACAATGAAACCCAAGAGTTTACCGGACCTGACTCCGAAAGTGCACTTATTAGGGTTCAGTCTGAGCTTGTACTCTTTCAACCTGACAAACAGTTTTTGTAGATGGTCGAGGTGTTCTTCTTCTGTCTGTGACCGGGCTATCATGTCGTCTACGTAGACTTCTATCTCATGATGTATCATATCATGAAACAAAGCCACCATGGCGCGTTAATAGGTTGCCCCGACATTCTTTAATCCGAATGGCATCACCTTATAGCAAAACGTACCCCATTGTGTAATAAAAGTAGTTTTCTCCATGTCTTCAGGCGCCATTTTGTTCTGATTGTAACCCGAAAATCCGTCCATGAAAGAAAATACCTTGTGCTGAGTTGTATTGTCAACCAAGATATCAATGTGCGGTAGTGGAAAGTCATCTTTAGGGCTGGCCCTATTTAAGTCTCTGTAATCCACGCACATCCTGACTTTTCCGTCCTTCTTAGGCACGGGCACAATGTTAGCAACCCATTGTGGATAGGAAGTAACAGCAAGAAAGCCAGCATTGAACTGCTTCATCACTTCAGCTTTGATCTTTTCAGACATATCGGGCCTCATTCGGCGGACTTTCTGTTTAACTGGTGGAGAGTCTTCTCTTGTAGGGAGACGGTGAACCACAATATCTGTATCAAGTCCCGGCATGTCTTCGTAGGACCAGGCAAAGATCTCAACATATTCATTCAATAGCTAAACTAAGCGCTCTTTGACACTTGGCTCTAGGTTAGCACCCACTCTATTTTCTTTTCTGTCTTCCTCTGTTCCCAAGTTGATAGTCTCTAACAACTCCTCATGAGGTAGAATAACCCTTTCTTCCTGTTGCAGCAGTCTAGCCAACTCTCCAGGCACTTCACAGTCTTCATCACCTTCGTATTCGGCATGATTGACCAGATCTTCAGAGTCACTGAAGGCCATAGAGAATTGTTACCCATGGAATCCAGAGTGGATGGGTACCTGCATTGGTGAGTGTGGGTGTGTGTAAGGGATAGCCACCTTTAAACAAATAAAATGTAAAAAGAAAATGAACACAAAAGTTTATATATGAAAATGTCCATGATTCATTAAAATGGCATATGAAGATGAAAAATCAAATCCTTACAAATGGACCTATGTACCTCGGGTAAGGCACATGGTTAAAAGTGTACGAATTGTTTAAGAATTATTACAAACCAACATAAATGTTTGAAAGATAAATTACTGATTGATGAAAGTAATGGGAATAAAGTCTTTTTCCTCCCAATTGCATAACCCTCCTTCAACCGTAGGGAAAATCCAGTCTTCTAGATTGCTCTCCTCTTCACCATCCTCCAAAGCATTGACTCCATGATGAGTGATCTTCACTGGTGGCCCTCTAGCCCGGGAGCGACGCACAGCCTTTTGAGCAGAAGCAGTGAAACCCAAGCCGAATTTATCAGACTTGAAAGGAAAATCGGGAAGTTGCCCCCTGATTGTGCTTCCTCCTTCTTCAATCACGGCCTTTGCATCTTTGAGTGACGACATCCGAGGCAGAGGTCTGGTAATCATGGGTACAGAAGGCATTGCCGCAATCTCTTGAGCTACCTCTTCAAAATGCTGAAAGGGGGTTTCGATGAATTCACCATCCAATTCCATATAGCGGAAAGAATTAAGATGGCTTATCATGTATTCCTCTTCACCGTGAACTGTCACAATTTTCCCCTGGACAGGGTACTTGAGCTTCTGATGCAGAGTTGAAGTAACAGCTCCATCATGATGAATCCAAGGTCTTCCCAGCAAGCAAGAATAGGAGGGACGGATGTCCATGACATAGAATGTGGAGTTGAAGGTTTCAGTTCCCACTTTAATCGGGATGTCCACCTCCCCGTGGACCATCCTTTTAGAACCATAAAAGGCTCTGACAATGATGTTGATGGGCTTCAAAGTTAGACCTTCACAATATAGCCTATCAAATGCCTTCTTTGGTAAGACGTCCAGCGATGAACCAGTATCTACCAGAACGTGTGTCAGAGTAGTTCCTCTGCATTCTACCGAGACATGAAAAGTATCATTATGTTTTCTCCCTTTGATTGTTAAATCGGCGTCGCAGAACCCCTAGACCATTGTCTGCTGTTAGGCTAGCTACACATTCTTGAAACTGATTCGCGGAGGTTTCCTGGGGCACATGGGCCGTCTTCAAGAATTTGATCAAAGCTTTGGCATGAGCTTCCGAGCAAAGCAACAAGGCCAGCATATATATTTTTGAGGGGGTTTACCCCAGTTGCTCAACAACATTATAATCGCTTTTCTTGATTATTTTCAAAATCTCTTCCATTTCTTTCTGAGAGGTCTCAGGGATGATCAACGGCTGAGCCCTCGTCCTGACGGGCTCTTCTTGGGTCCCTTTCCCTCTATCATCATCAGCAGCAGAGGGGATAACTTCAAGAGTCACAACTTCTTCAATAACTGGAGTTCTCGCAGATATGTTGATCGGTACAGGGGTAACTTCAGGAGCGGTTGAGGGTCCGAAGATGCCTTTGGTGGCGCAATCTCCAGAGAGAAAATTCTTCCACTGTGGGTGATTTTACTCGTTCCGACAATGTTTCCAATGTCGGAAGTCTCTTCATCATAACTCTCGTCAGTTGATTCAATTTGCTTAACACCGTGGTAGAAGATCTCTCCCCCATAGTTCCACGGTATTGATTTGTTGGACTTGTACGGGATAGGCCCCGGCATAGTGATCTTTAAAGGTACAATCTTCGGATCGGACGTAATCTTAACAGGTCTTTTGGAGACCTTGGAAAGATTGGCGGATATGGTAATTATCGAAACATCGTTGACAGAAGTCGGTGTAACAGGAGTCTTTTCAAAAAGGATTTCTTGATTATCCATTAGGCGCTAGATGCCTAACTTCAACAATGGACAGTCGGTTGACAAGGAGGAACAGAGGTAGCAATCTTCTTTACAACCTGGGAAAATCCTAGCCTTTAGCAAATTTAACTTGATTATCGGTAGCAGAGTCATCAAATCATCAACAGCAGCAACAAAAAGATCTTCTTCAACAGCATGGACATTGTGACCATGTTTTGGCATTAGAGCAGAGATCACATTAGGCTTTTCAGGGGCGTCGAATTCAACTTCTTTAGCATCTATTAAATCCTGAATCTTATTCTTGAGGGCCCAATAATGGTTGGTGTCATGCCCCAGGCTGTCTGAATGATAAGCACATTTGGCGTTGGCATGGTAGTAAGGATAAGTTGTATTCGAATTCTTCGGGCCTCTCTCAAACTGGTAAGGTTTAACTTCAACTGATGGGGAAGAACCTGAGCGGGAGTCATGTTTATCTGAGTGAATTTTCGTGCAGGCCTTTCCACCCTTGCTTGGTTGGTTCTGGGTTGATTGTTTCTGGGCTGATCAATGGTATACTTATGAATCATTACGGCCTCCACCGCTGGCCGGTGCTCAACTCTTCTCTGACCTCTTTGGGGGTAGACAGTTGAGACTTCTTTCTTTGCTGGAAAAGTCTTTTTGATGGCAGCGGAAGCAGATGCATCCTTTTGAATTTTCTCTCTCTTGATTCCGGCTTCAACTCGTTCACCAGTCAGAATTAACTCGGTGAACCCCGCAGACAAACTTCCGATCAAGTGATTAAATAATGGACCTGACAGGGTCTCAAAAAACATATCCAAAAGCTCTCTCTCAGACAATGGTGGTTGTACCCTTCCACCCAAGTCTCTCCATTTCTGGGCATACTCTTTGAAACCTTCATTCTAGACCATGCCCATTGTTGTACCCTAAAATTTTCCCTCTCATTTTATCAATATTTTTCATCACAAGACTCTTTGAACTCAAGACCAAGCTAGGGTTTGCTCTGCTCAAGACATATCCTTGCACTGTTGACCTAAATTAGGGTTTGAGTTTGCACAGGGATTTTTAGACTTTCAATGATCAAAGTGACTTTCATACTTCATGTTGGACTTATAAGATTGTCCATACCAAGTTTCAAGCCTTGAATCAAATTTTTGCCCAGTCAATTGGACAGTTGACCTAGAAATCAATCGTATTGGGGAAAAAGTCAATTGTGGCCAATTTACAGTCAAACCTCATAAATTTTGATCCATATCAACATTATAAACTCATATGAATCATTTGATCAAGTTTGGACCACAACTCCTCAAGAAATTTGATCAGATCATCAAAAGGGCAAAATTGTCATTTTTAGGGTTTTGACTGTACAAGGGCAATTTCTGATTTTTAACCTAGACAATGGCAAATTGGGCTCAAACATGGATTCAATGACTCAATGGCATCATCTTGACCTATTCACAAGGTTCAAAAGATCTCAATTGCATTGGGTTGATAGATGAATTTTTCAGTCAACTGATCAAAATTTGACTGTACACTGAAAAGTCAAACTTTGACTTTTTGGTCAAAATCAAGTGCCAAGGGTCATTTTTCATCAAGATGAGTCAAAACATGAAACTTTTTCATCAAGAAACCTAATTTTGCAAATTAGGGTTTAGAATTGAAAATTTTCATAACTTAGAATTTTTCTAAGTTATGAAATTTTCTTATTTTCTCCCAACTTTGCTCAACATTTTCACCATGATGCAATTGGATTCAAACAAAACTTCCAACATGAAAGTTGTAGTCCTCCACAAATTCTAAAACTTTTATTCACAAAGTTTTCCCAAAAGAAGCTTGGATCTCAAGTTATGATTTTTGGAACAAGGGTCCATGAAACGTTTAACTTTGTGAAATTTTGCCCTAGTTTAGGCAGGATTTTGACCTATATTCATGACCATTTTTCACATAGTTCCACTAGGAATTTAAAAATGCATTTCAAAGATGGAATTTAAAGCATGTTACAAGCTTTCTAAAATGACTAATAACTCTCCAAAATAATTTACGGTTAGGGAGAATCGAAGGCTTGAAGTTGGCAAAAACTCACTTTTAATCCATGGCATGTTCATATTGATACAAGTTGCAAACTCTAATCAGCCTTGTTTGTACTTGATTACAGGTCCCAAAACCCTTCCATAATCAATAATTAAATGCAAATCCATTGGTCTAAGGCTTTGTTTTGGTCATGGGAGGATTGCACACAAGATTAATCCTTAAATAGCAAAAAGGCAACATTGTCATTTTTGTCAAAATTGCTTTATGTCAAACCACATCTCTTGAGCCTTGAACAAGATCTGATAAAGCATACAATATCCACCAATTGAGGGGGCCAAGATCACAAAGTGCAGGCTGATAGATAGTCTGTACAGGCTTGTCTTGCATCATGGCTTGCTTTTGCTTAAAATACAAGAAACTTCTCAAATACACTACAACTTGAACATCTGAAAAGACCGACTATTGCAAGCTTTTGAGACAAGTTTCACACATTGTATTGAACCTAAAACACGAGCCTTTGAGTCCTTAAGCCGTCCAGAACATAAAATCACCTTCCATTGGCAAAACAGGGTACTCCCTGCAGTTTGACTTCCATAGCAAAAAACCCTCGTGCGTTTTGCCTCAAACTGGTTCAAACACATTCCACATAACCTATCCAAGCTATCCCAACCATTGAAGAGTGACTGTAACTCCCTTTACAAGGTTCACCATTTCTGTTTTCAGCTTGTGCAGGTAGAGTTCTACAAGCTTGTTCAAGCACATTCAAGGCAAACTAGGCATTGGGAAAGGTCAGAGGAAGTTCAAGCAAGCTCCCAAACACCTTAGGCCTCGCTGAAAAGCTCCACATTGTCATACACGATTTCAACTGAAACAGGTTTTTATCAACTTCCTATCTCTCTATTTAAAAATCATTAGGCTTAGGTTTGTGAATAAAAAATGTAGTATTCATAGCCATGAAACTGTACACATGCTCAGTTTTCATTTAAGTTAAGCATGTTAAGAGAATTTGATTCATGAACTTTCTGAAAAAATTAGGTTAGGATTTAGGGCCAGAGAAATTCTCTCTGGTCTTTGAGAGTTAGAATGAGTTCTTTACACGGTTGGATTCGTCTTGAAAAATGATACAACTTTAATGTTATGAGTTTTTGCATTAGGGCACGTATGCAGGTTCTCCATGTTTGAATCAGGCGCGCGCGTTTTGTGACAAAGGTTGAAGATGAAGTCAGTGGGTTGGGCTTGGTTCTGGCCTTGTTTTTGACACCCCTCTCATTGCTGATTACACCCCCTGGCTCATTTCTTTATATTTTTTGTATTTTCCTATTTATTTTTCATTTCTGATTTTATTTTACATTTTCTGAATATAAAAAATGCCAAAAATATTTTTATAAATTTTCACATTTTATTTTGATATTTTTATTTTATTTTTCTAACACAAAAATAATTATTAATTAATACATACTTTTATTTTATGAAAACTTGAAAATAAAACATAAAAATATCATACCTTTATTTTTTTTATCATTTATACTTAAATAATATTTTTCTAAATATATTTTTATTTTGTACATATTTTATTTTATTTTATCATACATGAATAATACAATTAATATATATTTACTTTCTTAAAAAGAAACTGGGATTCCTACCCTCATTAAAAATAATAATTTTCTTTCTAATATATTTTATTTTTTGACACTTGAATATATTTTTATTTTTTTTATTCTACATAAATAAAGAATATTAAAAATATACTTTCTTAAAGAAAATTAGGGTATTTACCCTTAACAAAAATTATAATCTTTTATTTCCTTTTTATATATACATTAAATATTTTCACATACATAAAAAAAAAAACAAAAACATTTTTTGCATATTTATAATATTTAGCATATTTATTTGATTGAATATTTAAATTATTGCCAATTTATTCATTTGTACCATTTATTCAATTTGGATATAATAATAAATATTAGGGTTTTAATTTCTTGCAAAATAATCCCCATTCAAAAATTGTATCCCCCCTTTCCATATCAAATGTTGTAATAGTGTAGATTTATTTTACGCATTTATGCTTTCAAATATGCCATGACTAGAGATTAGGGTTTGTATGCAATATCCCAAATCAAAACAAATAGCTTGACTAATGCAAAGATAAAAAGCATGTAAATTGATAACACAATGCACACATGCACCCCTAGGGTTTCATCCACTTGTTGCCTTTAAAAAGGCCATGTTATGCATGTTGAGTACTTTGGCAAAACAAAAACAAAACAAAAATATCATAGTCCCTCGATGACGCTATCTTGGTTGCCTATACAAAATGATCTAGTCCCTCAAAAATTTGCTAAAGATACTTAGCACAATTGCTATCATGGTCAATATGATGACCCGCGCCTGTCCCGTTTAACATCCTAATACAAGGTTGTTTACCAAATGTAATGGTAAAACAACACTGTAAAAAGGGTTAAAAATGTGTAGGAAATACCTTTGAGTAAAATAGGGTAGATAACTCTTAGTTACTTGATCAAAACTTGCAAAAACATCCTTGCTATTTTCAAACACACCTCACAACACAAATTTCAAAACATTTCCCAAAAAAAAAAACTTTCAAACATTGAAATATCTTTTCAAAAGACAATACACCTTTGTATATATTCAAACAAGAATCATTACAAAGGTTGCCACAACGATGGCCTCTTTTCAAAACATTTTCAAAACCACACAGAAAGCATCATTCAAGCAATTGGAAAAGCAAAGCAAGTGATCTAAACAAGTAACTAAGAGCCCATGGAAAACCATGGATGAAAAGGGTGCTTGCACCTTCCCTTTTCATAATCTACCCCCCCGAACCCAAGAAAACATCTCAAATGTCTTTCCTATGCTTTTTGACCTTTCCTTTGGATAAAATAAAAAAGTCGGTGGCAACTCTTGTTAAACCGAAACATTTGCGAACACAAATGCAAAAACTCAAGTCAGTTCTCCCACCGTATCACAGAACTGGCGACTCTGCTGGGGAATATTCTAAAAGTGGGTTTACCTTAGGGTTTAGATCACCTTTACATGCTTACTTTGTTTTCTTTGATTGCTTTACATTTGATTCTATTGTTTGGGTTTGAATCCTTTACCCGGATTTGGGAAACATTCATAGGTAAATAGCAATACGTTGTGGAAACTGTACGGGGTATACAGACATGGTTGAAGCAATAGCTATATTAGTGTGACATATTTGTGGGTATCGGTAGTCTTTGAGTCAATCAAAGAGAATACGGGGCCGCTGAGTGATGTCATGAAGCACTAATGGACTTTTAGAACCTTTACTTGACCATCTTGGCCTTTTTAGGGGTAGTGAGATGATCGGCTTTGGTGCAGTCCGAAGTTGGTAGATACTCGATACTACACTCATTGAGGGTTGTTTTCTTGGAATATTTTAGTCGCCAGTAAAGTGGCTAAACTGAAACAATGAACACAGAAAATAATCTGGTGATATTGAGCTCCTTAGAACCCGGTTACTATTTATAAGACAGGTTGAGCCAACTAAACTTCAAGAGGGTATTTACCTATGAAACCCCATGCAAGCCTGAGACTAGGATCTTGTGTGATTTGCTTGTACATATACTTGTGCATACATCATGAACATCATGAAGCATCATTTGCATCCACTAACCATTTCAAGGGTTTGGATCTTCATCTTTGTTCCTATTTTGTAGGTCATGGAATCACTCCGCAGAAAAACTATTCAGGTCAACCTTGTGAGAATCCCTCCTCTACTCAAGGAGCTTACTTCCAAGATTCCAGAGAATTCTCTCTTCAGTGAAAGACGTGGTAGACTTCTCAGCTTGGTCAACTCTAACATTGAAGAAGACATGGTGAAAGTTCTCTTCCAGTTCTTTGACCCCCTACACCATTGCTTTACATTTCCTGATTACCAACTAGTACCTACTTTGGAAGAATTTTCTCAACTTCTAAGGATTCCTGTTCTCCATCAACTACCCTACAACGGTACGGAAAGAGAGCCAAAGCCTGAAGATGTTGCTCAAGCCTTACACTTGCAACCATCTGATATCAAAGGTCATTGGGAAACCAGAAGTGGTGTCAAGGGTTTCTTGGCGAAGTTTCTATTTGAGAAGGCACAAGAATGCTGGAATTCTCTAGATCTGCAAGCTTTCGAGGAGATTGTAGCACTTCTCATTTATGTGTTGGTCTTGTTCCCAAACCCTGATCAGCTTATAAATGTGAATGCTGTCAAGATTTTCATATCTCAGAATCTTGTGCCTACATTGCTTGGGGACATCTTACACTCATTTTACACACGAACAATGAGGAAAAGAGGTGTTCTTATGTCTTGTACTCCTCTTCTAGAAAGGTGGTTTATTTCTCACCTTCCCCAATCAGTCTTGAAAAATGAGCAAGGCTTGAGGTGGTCACAACGATTGATGACTCTTACACATTCTGATGTTCATTGGTGTTCTCGGTCTAGAGAAAATGTCATCATCATTGATCGTTGTGGGGAATTCCCTAATGTCCCACTACTTGGCATTAGAGGAGGCATTACCTACACCCTTGTTTGGCTCTGAGACAATTTGGGTATGCCCAAAGGGATGGCCCTCATGATATGCTGATTCCAAACTTGGTTTTTGACTTCGACAACGACGCTCAAGGACTTCGACAAAGGTTTATCCGAGCTTGGAGAATGCCCAATAAGGTAGATAGTAAGACACTGGGATACAAGAATTACATCCCTCTTGAGCCTTACCTCAAGTGGGTACGAACCCGCGCCCAGAATCTTATGATGCCTTACCCCTACATTATGCCTATGATCAAAGAGCCTGTTATGGAAGGAGAGGTTCCGTACACCGTCCTACATCCTGACACGCCAACATCATTGGAGGATTTGCAAAATAGTTGGATACAGCTCAAGGAAGAATGGAATACTTTTGAAGCCAACTTCTACGCTAGTGAGAAGAAGGTTTTGGAACTTACTCGTCGACTCCATGAAGAGCAGACTCTCAACAGCTACATCGCACCAAAGAGGATGCGCAACGTCTTTTTACATTAAGAATTTTGTAATATTTTTCCCATGGGGCATTTATGTACTAACAAATTTCTTCGTATTAATATGATGTGTGTTCTTTTTGTTTGCAACAACTTTGAATTTCTGAATCCTTGAACGCATTACATGAATACATATCATTCATCATATGCATAAATAGGTCTTCACACCAGGTTTCCTTATCTTTCTGCTGTTTATTTCAGCAGGATGGATATAGAGCAGACGGTCAAAGATCTGCAAGCACAGAATTCGCAGTTCCAACAACTCCTCATGACCTTGTCAAAGGGTCAAGAGGACCTTAAAGCACTGTTAGAGAAGGAAAAGGAAAAAGAAAAGAAGAAAAAGAAAAGAGTTGGCGTGGCCACTATGGGAAGAAGATTTGAGAACCAAGCTAGGAGAGTCCTGGATTTCCCCTCGACGTCTGATGAAGGGGCTGGCAAAGGAAAAGGAGTTGCAGTACCTTCCGAGTCTGAGGCTGAAGATGAAGAAGAAGAAGAGGACGAAGATTACTATGAGCAGCAGTACCCTCCTGTGGACGATAAGTATAAGAATCTGGAAGATCGGCTGGCGGCCATGGAGGTACAAAGAGTACCTGGGTTGGATTTCGAAGAACTAGGGTTGGTTGTTGGGATCGTCATTCCCCCTAAATTCAAAGTGCCTACATTTTCTAAATATGATGGTTTGTCTTGTCCGAAGATGTATCTGCGGTATTACGTCAGAAAGATCCAACCTCACTCTTCTGATAAGGATCTATGGGTCCACTTTTTTCAAGATACTTTGTCGGGTACGCAATTGGAATGGTTCTATCAGCTTGAGAGGGTTGACGTACATAATTGGGAGGATCTGGCTGCTGCGTTCTACCGACAATATCAATATAATGCAGATTTAGCACCTACTCGTACTCAACTACAGAGTATGGGTATGGTTTCTAATGAGGGATTTAAGGAGTATGCCCAGAAGTGGAGGGACCTGGCTGGAAGGGTGCAGCCACCATTGTCTGAAAGAGAGTTGGTTGATATATTTTTGGGGACGCTGTCTGGTCCATTCTTTAATCACCTGATAGGGAGTTCATCGGCAGGGTTCATTGAATTAATTCTGACTGGTGAACAAGTTGAAGCTGGCATCAAGAGTGGTTAGATTTAAAAAGATACATCTGCTTCTGCCGCTGTCAAAAAACCTTTTCCAGCCAAGAAAGAGGTGTCAGATGTTTACACTCAAAAAGGTCGAGGAAGAGAAGAGCGCCGGCCAACGGTGGGGGCTGTAATAATCCAAAAGACTGCAGCTGATCAACCTAGGAATGATCAACCAAGAACCAACCAACAAAGAGGGGGAAGGCCTGCTAGGCAGTTCACCAAAATAAACATGACGCCTGCCCAGGTTCTCCCCCATCTCTTGAAGCTGAACCTTACAACCTTGAGAGATCCGCCACAAAATCCGAATACAACTTCTCCTTTTTACCATGCCAATGCTAAATGTGCTTACCATTCTGACGGCATAGGGCACGACACCAACAACTGTTGGGCCCTCAAAAAAAAGATCTAAGATTTAATAGATGCCAAGGAGGTAGAATTCGATGCGCCCAAAAAGCCGAATGTAATTTCTTCCCCAATGCCGAAACATGGTCATAATGTCCATGCTATTGTAGAAGATCGTCATGTTACTGTTGTTGATGACTTAGTGACTCTATTTCCAATGATCAAGATGAATCTGTTGAAAGCCAGGATTTTCCCAGGCTGTGAAAAAGATTGTTACCTTTGTTCGACCTTGCAATCTGATTGTCCGCTATTAAAGTCATGCATCCAATGCCTGATGGATACTCAAGAAATCCTCTTCAAGAAAACTCCTGTTACTCATGTTACTCCTGTTACTCCTGTTACTCCAATCAATGATGTTGCTATAATCACCATTTCTGAAAATCTTTCCAAGGTCTCCAAAAGACCTGTTAAGATTACACCCGATCCAAAGTTTGTACCACTGAAGATTACTATGTCGGGGCCTATCCCATATAAGTCCAACAAGACAATACCGTGGAATTATAGAGGAGAGATCTTCTACCACGGTGTTAAGAAGAACGAATCAGTTGAAGAAAGTTCCGATGAAGAAACTCCTGACATAGGAAATATTGCGGGGACAAGTAAGATCACTCGTAGCGGAAGAATCTTCTCTCTAGAGATTTCTCCTCCAAGGGAAATCTTCGGACCCTCAAGTGCTCATGTGACTGTCAAGATATCTGTGCAAACTCCAGTGATTGAAGAAATTGTTACTCCCGAAGTTGTACCCTCTGCTGTTATTGATGATAAAGGTAAGGGGATCTAAGAAGCGCCCGTCAGGACGAGGGCTCAGACTTTGGTTATCCCCGAGACTACCCAAAAGGAAATGGAGGAGATTTTAAAGATAATTAAGAAGAGCGACTATGATGTCGTAGGGCAGCTGGGGCAAACCCCTTCAAATATCTCTATGATGGCTCTATTGCTCTACTCTGAGGCTTATGACAAAGCCTTGATCAAATTCCCGAAGACGGTGCATGTGCCTCAAGAAACTTCTACGGATCAGTTTCAAGAGTGTGTAGCCAGCCTTACAGCCGATAATGGTCTTGGCTTCTCTGATGTCGATCTAACATCTAAGGGAAGAAAGCATAATGATGCGCTGCATGTCTCGATAGAGTGCAGAGGGACCACTCTTGCTCACGTTCTGGTTGATATCGGGTCATCTTTAAATGTCTTGCCTAAAAAAGCGTTGGACAGATTGGACTGTGAAGGTTTGACCTTAAAGCCCAGTAATATCATTGTTAGAGCCTTTGACGGTTCTAAACGGATGGTTCACGGAGAGGTGCTCATCCCAATTAAAGTGGGTACAGAAACTTTCAACTCCACATTTTACGTCATGGACATTCGTCCCTCCTACTCATGCTTGTTAGGGAGGCCCTGGATTCATTACGCTGGGGCAGTCACTTCTTCTCTACACCAGATGCTCAAATACCCAATCCAGGGTAAAATCATAACAGTTCATGGTGAGGAGGAGTATATGATAAGCCACCTTAACTCTTTCCACTATGTGCAGTTAGATGGTGAATTCATAGAAACACCTTTCCAACACTTTGAAGAGGTTTCTCCTGAAGTTGCAACGGCCAAGATAATGACTTATGTGCCTGAAGTTATCAAGCATGTGTCCCAGATGTCATCCCTTAAAGATGTGAAGGCAGTAATCGAGGAAGGAAGAAGTACAGTGTGGGGTCAGCTACCAGATTTTCATTTTAAGACAGATAAGTTCGGTTTGGGTTTCATTGCTGCTGGTCAGAAGGTTGTGCGTCACTTCCGGGATGGAGGACCGCCGTTGAAAATCACTCATCATGGAGTTCATGCTTTAGAGGATGATGAAGAAGGAGCAATTTTGAAGACTGGATCTTTCCAACCCTTGAAGGAGGACTGAACAACTGGGAGGCGAAAGACTTCGTTCCCATTACTTTCATCAATCAGTAATTTATCTTTTGGACATTTTTCTGTTGGTCTGTAATATTTATTAAACAATTCGTACACTCTTTTTGCCTTATGCCTTACCCGGGTCATATAGGTCCATTTGTAAGGGTTTTGATTCTTCATTTTCATATGCCATTTTTAATGAATCATGGACGTTTTCATATATAAACTTTTGTGTTCATTTTCTTTATTTTTACATTTTTATTTGTTTAAAGGTGGCTATCCCTTACACACACCCACACTCACAAAATGTAGGTACCCATCCACTCCGGATTCCATGGGTAACAATTCTACTATGGCCTTCAGTGACTCTGAAGATCTGGTCAATCATGCCGAATACGAAGGTGATGAAGACTGTGAAGTGCCTGGAGAGTTGGCTAGACTTTTGCAACAGGAAGAAAGGGCTATTCTGCCCCATGAAGAGTTGTTAGAGACTATCAATTTGGGTACTGTCGAAAACAGAAAAGAGGTTAAAGTCGGTGCCAACCTGGAGCCAAGTGTCAAAGAGCGCTTAGTTCAGCTATTGAATGAATATGTTGAGATCTTCGCCTGGTCCTATGAAGACATGCCAGGACTGAATACAGATATTGTGGTTCACCGTCTCCCTACAAGAGAAGACTGTCCACCAATCAAACAGAAAGTGCCGAATGAGGCCCGACATGTCCAAAAATATCAAAGCTGAAGTGATAAAGCAGTTCAATGCTAGCTTTCTTGTTGTTACTTCCTATCCATAATGGGTTGCTAACATTGTGCCTGTGCCTAAGAAGGACGGCAAAGTCAGAATGTGCGTCGACTACAGAGACTAAAACAGGGCTAGCCCTAAAGATGACTTTCCACTACCACACATTGACATCTTGGTTGACAACACATCTCAACACAAGGTATTCTCTTTCATGGACGGATTTTCAGGGTACAACCAGATCAAAATGGCCCCCGAAGACATGGAGAAGACTACTTTTGTTACACAGTGGGGTACCTTCTGTTATAAAGTGATGCCATTCGGACTGAAGAATGTCGGGGCAACCTATCAGCGAGCCATGGTAGCTTTGTTTCATGACATGATACATCATGAGATTGAAGTCTATGTAGAAGATATGATAGCCCGTTCACAGACAGAAGAAGAACACCTCGACCATCTGCAAAAGCTGTTTGTCAGGTTAAAGGAATACAAACTCAGACTGAACCCTAGCAAGTGCACTTTTGGAGTCAGGTCCGGTAAACTCTAGGGATTCATCATCAGCAACAAAGGCATTGAGGTTGATCCTGCCAAAGTCAAAGCTATACGAGAAATGCCTGCCCCTCGCACTGAAAAGGAGGTCATAGGTTTCTTGGGACGCCTAAACTACATTGCAAGGTTCATTTCTCACCTAACATCTACCTATGAACCAATTTTCAAACTATTGAAGAAAGATCAGGTGGTTAAATGGAATGATGACTGTCAAGTTGCTTTCAATAAGATCAAGGAGCATTTGCTGGAACCTCCTATCTTGATGCCACCCGTTGAAGGAAGGCCTTTAATCATGTATATGACTGTCTTAGATAATTCAATGGGGTGCGTACTGGGCCAACATGACGAGTCTGGCCGAAAAGAGCATGTCACTTATTACCTTAGCAAAACGTTTACCGACTGTGAGACTCGCTACTCACTGCTCGAGAAAACTTGTTGCGCTTTGGTATGGGCTGCTCACCGGCTAAGGCAGTATATGTTGACACATACCACTCTGTTGATTTCTAAAATGGATCCGGTCAAGTACATCTTCGAGAAGCCTGCTCTATCCGGAAGAATCGCTAGATGGCAGATGATCCTCACCAAATATGATATACAGTACACGACCCAAAAAGCTATAAAGGGGAGTGTGCTAGTCGATCATCTGGCCCATCAAACCGTCGAAGATTACCAATCCATGAGATTCGACTTCCCCGACGAGGATATCATGACTTTGAGCAACATTGAAGAAAACAGACCGTATGACGGACCTGAACAAGGATCCCGATGGACTCTGTACTTTGATGGTGCCTCCAATGCACTTGGAAATGGCATCGGCGCAGTAGTTATCTCTCCAAAAGGTTACCATACACCTTTTACCGCTAGACTCTGCTTCAACTGTACCAACAACATGGCCGAGTATGAAGCTTGTATCTTCGGTCTCAAGGCTGCTATTGACTTGGTAATTAAATCTTTGATTGTATTTGGGGACTCATCTTTGGTTATCAGTCAAATCAAAGGAGAGTGGGATACTAAGCACCCCAACCTCATCCCTTACAAAGAACATGTCTTGACATTGTTACCATATTTCGAGTAGATCACCTTCGAGCACTTCCCGCAAGAAGAGAATCAGTTGGCAGATGCGTTAGCTACAATGTCATCCATGTTTAAACTTAATTGGGATAATGAGGCACCTCAAATCACCATTGAACGAATGGACGAACCTGCACATTGTCTCGAGATTAATACCGAAGAAGTGGTGGACCAACCTTAGTTTCATGACGTCAAAAGGTATCTCGAAGCACAAGAATACCCTGAAGGAGCTTCAGTCAACGACAAAAAGTTCTTAAGGAGGTTCACTGCCAAGTTCTTTCTGAGCAATGGTATCCTATACAAGCGCAATCTTGATTGTGTCCTACTCCATTGTGTGGACAAGGTTGAAGCTGAGCAGATCATGGATGAATTACACAATGGCACCTTTGGCACCCACTCAAATGGTCATACGATGGCTAAGAAGATTCTACGGGAAGGCTACTACTGGTCTACCATGGAAGCTGATTGTCATCAACATTCCCGTACTTGTCACAAATGCCAAATCTATGCTGACAAGGTACATATTCCCCCAGTTCCTCTCAATGTCTTAACAGCTCCTTGGCCATTCGCGATGTGAGGAATCGACATGATTGGAGAGATCAAGCCAACAGCATCCAGTGGACACCGATTCATCCTGGTGGCCATTGATTACTTTACCAAGTGGGTCAAAGAAGCTTCCTTCTCCTCCATTACAAAGAATGTGGTTGCTCACTTCATCAAGCAGAACCTCATATGCCGGTATGGTATCCCCGACAGGATCATCACGGACAACGGTACAAACCTGAACAACACTATGATCACCGCTCTGTGCGAGCAATTCAAGATTCAACATCACAATTCATCTCCCTATCGGCGAAAGATGAACGGTGCTATTGAAGCTGCGAACAAAAATATCAAGAAGATCATTCAAAAGATGATAGTCACCTACAAGGACTGGCATGAGATGTTACCGTTTGCTCTGCACGAATATCGTACCACGGCGTATACTTCAACTGGGGCAACCCCTTTTTCTTTGGTATACGGCATGGAGGTTGTTTTACCTATCGAGGTTCAGATTCCCTCCTTGAGAATCATGAAGGATGCTGGTTTGAATGAAGACGATTGGGTTCAGACCCGGCTTGATCAACTTAACTTGATTGACGAGAAGCGACTTACTGTTGTTTGCCATGGTCAGGCGTATCAGAAACGTATGATCAAGGCCTTCAACAAGAAAGTCAAGAGACAAGTATATCAAGTCGGGGACCTTGTAATCAAGCGGATCATCTTACCGCAAAGTGATCCCAGGGGAAAGTGGACTCCTACTTACAAAGGACCATTTATGATCAAAAACATCTTTTCTTGTGGGGCTATGATTCTAACCACCATGGACGGCGACGATCTGCCGCACCCTGCGAATACAGACATAGTCAAAAGATACTACGCATAAACGACCCGACAAGTTGAAAACCCGAAAGGGCGACTTGAGCAAAAATGGGCATCCCGGTGAATCAAAAACCCTAAAGGGAGTTTCAGGCAAAAACTAGGGATAAACAAAAAAATATGTACACCCGACAAGTTGAAAACCCGAAAGGGCGACTTGGGCAAAAAAGGGTTTCCCGGTGGATCGAAAACCTAAAAGGGCGATCCAAGCAAAAGTTAGGGAATTAAAGCGTATGACTATGTCTCGTCTGATCACTTTAAGGACAATCTCTTCACGGACAAGCTCCAAATTTCTGATCAATCCAATCATATGCGGACAAAGCGACGAATGGACAAGATACTCAGAATTGTGAAGGCTATAGCAAAATGGGAACCCCATGGAATTGTTACACATAGCCATCTTTCTTTGTATAAATTTTTCTCAATTTCATGACAACATTCTCTTACTAGGATGTCTGTTTCCTTTGTACAAAATACTTACACAAAGTTAATACAAAAATACTTCAAAGTGCAGAAAATTGTTTGCCTTTTCTTTCTTTTTACACTTGTGTTTTATTTGAAAACGTCCATAATTTATTAAATGAGCATATGCATTTGAATATAATCACTACTTACAAATAAAACGAAATGAAAAAAATAATTACTGATAGGATGAAAGTGTAGAAAAATGTCTTTAGGCTATTCTAGGAGGAATCCCCTGCAATACATCATCCAGATCCTAGGCGGAACTAAAGCTTTGAAATGCATATCCCCAGCAGAGTTAAGTTTCAAGAATCCCCACCGGAGCTGAGTTTTCAAATTTCTAACCCCCAGCGGAGCAAAACTTTGAACTGCAAACTCTCATTGAAGATGAAACTTCCTTCCCCAACGGAATCAAACCTTCGGCCTTTGAACACCAGTGGAGACCATCCAGTTTCCTCCATTGTACCTGAAGAGTCACTTTAAAACCAGATAATTCCCCAAAGAGTTATTCTTCCCCAGTGAAGTCGACACGATCAAATCAGCACGTCATTAAGATCCCCAGAGGAAGCCATTCAGTTTTCCCCTGATCTCCCCCCAATAGAACGGAGATTCTCGAGGTGCCCAGTAGATTGGAATACAACCCAAACTCCTGATCTCCCCAGCAATATAGTTATTCCCCACATAGTTTTTACTCCCTAACAGAATCAAGATTCCCACCTTTGATTCTCCAGCGAAGTTACCAGAGCCTTCTTTACTCTCAGCATAAATTTGTCAGAGTTTTTAATCCCCTACAGATCAAAGATTCTCGTTCTTGACTCCTTAGCACAAATTCCCCTAGAAGAATGAAGATTCTCATTCTCAATTCCCCGTAGAGCTTTTAAGCATTCCCCCAGCGGAGTTCTCCTCAAACAATAAAAACAGGAATCCCTGGTAGAAATATTCTAAACAAAGCTTGAAGACACACATACTCTTCAACAGTGGTCCAGGATTTATTTTCCCCGACAGCAGTCAAAGATTTTATTATCTCCAGCTATCCAGGATTTATTTTCCTCAGCAAAATAGCCAATCAGCTTACATGCGCATACATTACATTCATATATCATAGACATTTTATAAAACGCATCTTATTGCATCATACATTTCATGCAACATAACTTTGTGTTTCAGCTAACATTCTACCCTTTTCAGGATAAAATTAATAGCTACCTAAGACAGGTATTCAAAGCTCAGAAAATGGCTTAGAGATGCTCCAGACACGGACGCTCTCCTATTTGCTTATTCAAATCAAGGGGAAAATTCTTGTTCCAATTATGAAGCCTAGGTTCGGCCAGATATTACCTTGATTATACTGAAGCCCGGAGATCGACCATAAAATAGTTGAATCCCCTACAAATTCTTCTGAAAACTGGACGTTGATCAGATAGGAAGTAAAGTATCACGAAGCCTGAATGTTGACCAGATAGCAATACAAGACTGTGAAGCCTGGACGTTGACCAGATAGTAGTAAGGTATATTGTGAAACTTGGATGTTAACCAAATAACAGTTTACTCGGCCAATTACATTGAAGCCCAGATTCAACCAGATATTAGTAGGCCCCAAAATCAAAAGGGAAACCCGGATGTTGACCGGATAACCATTTGATATCCTTCTAAAGACTGGACGTTGAACAGATAGGAATTAAAGTATTGCGAAGCCTGGATGTTGACCAGATAGCAATACAAGACTGTGAAGCCTGGATGTTGAGCAGATAGCAGTAAGGTATACTGTGAAACTTGGATGTTGACCAAATAACAGTTTACTCGGCCAATTACTTTGAAGCCAGGATTCAACCGAATATTAGTAGGCCCCAAAATCAAAAGGGAAACCCGGATGTTGACCGGATAACCATTTGATATCCTTCTGAAGACTGGATGTTAACTAGATAGGAATTAAAGTATCGTGAAGCCTGGATGTTGACCAGATAGAAATACAAGACTGTGAAGCCTGGACATTGACCAGATAGCAGTAAGGTATACTGTGAAACTTGGATGTTGACCAAATAACAGTTTACTCGGCCAATTACTTTGAAGCTCGGATTCAACCAGATATTAGTAGGCCCCAAAATCAAAAGGGAAACCCGGATGTTGACCGGATAACCATTTGATATCCTTCTGAAGACTGGACGTTGACCAGATAGGAAGCAAAATATCATGAGGCCTGGATGTTGACCAGATAGCAATACAAGAATGTAAAGCCTGGATGTTGGCTAGATAGCAGTTCATTGTCACCTCTTCAACCAAGAGATGACTCCCCAGTAGAATAACAGACGACTGAAGTTCTATTTCTACCATAACAGAGACCAGCATTCCCCGGCATAGTACTCCTCAACAACAGGTGTACGGGCCCTCGCAAAGGAATCTCTTATGCGATCATTTTTCTTTGATGGCATCTTTAATCCCATCTCCGTCAAGATTCTGTCACATCTCCAAATGGCATCTTTAAGCTGATTCCCTCAGCTATACTCTGACGAGCACAAATTTACGGGCACTCTAGTGTCCAATCCTCTTTTACCTTCGAGTCACGAAAGGCAAACTCGGCAATCTAACTCTTCGGGTTCAAGAAGATTGAACAGGGGCAGCTGTTGTACCCCAAAATTTTCCCTCTCATTTTATCAATATTTTTCATCACAAGACTCTTTGAACTCAAGACCAAGCTAGGGTTTGCTCTGCTCAAGACATATCCTTGCACTGTTGACCTAAATTAGGGTTTGAGTTTGCACAGGGATTTTCGGACTTTCAATGATCAAAGTGACTTTCATACTTCATGTTGAACTTATAAGATTGTCCATACCAAGTTTCAAGCCTTGAATCAAATTTTTGCCCAGTCAATTGGACAGTTGACCTGGAAATCAGTTGTATTGGGGAAAAAGTCAATTGTGGCCAATTTACAGTCAAACCTCATAAATCTTGATCCACATCAACATTATAAACTCATATGAATCATTTGATCAAGTTTGGACCATAACTCCTCAAGAAATTTGATCAGATCATCAAAAGGGCAAAATGGTCATTTTTAGGGTTTTGACTGTACAAGGGCAATTTCTGATTTTTAACCTAGCCAATGGCAAATTGGGCTCAAACATGGATTCAAGGACTCAATGGCATCATCTTGACCTATTCACAGGGTTCAAAAGATCTTAATTGCATTGGATTGATAGATGAATTTTTCAGTCAACTAATCAAAATTTGACTGTACGCTGAAAAGTCAAACTTTGACTTTTTGGTCAAAATCAAGTGCCAAGGGTCATTTTTCATCAAGATGAGTCAAAACATTAAACTTGTTCATCAAGAAACCTAATTTTGCAAATTAGGGTTTAGAATTGAAAATTTTCATAACTTAGAATTTTTCTAAGTTATGAAATTTTCTTATTTTTTCCCAACTTTGCCCAACATTTTCACCATAATGCAATTGGATTCAAACAAAACTTCCAACATTAAAGTTGTATTCCTCCATAAAGTCTACAACTTTTATTCACAAAGTTTTCCCAAAAGAAGCTTGGATCTCAAGTTATGATTTTTGGAACAAGGGTCCATGAAACTTTTAACTTAGTGAAATTTTGCCCTAGTTTAGGCCGGATTTTGACCTATATTCATGACCATTTTTCACATAGTTCCACTTGGAATCTCAAAATTAATTTCAAATATGGAATGTAGAGCATGTTACAAACTTTCTAAAATGTCCAAGAACTCTCCAAAATCATTTATGGTTAGGGAGAATCGAAGGCTTGAAGTTGGCAAAAACTCACTTTTAATCCATGGCATGTTCATATTGATACAAGTTGCAAACTCTAATCAGCCTTGTTTGTACTTGATTACAGGTCCCAAAATCCTTCCATACTCAATAATTAAATTCAAATCCATTGGTATAAGGATTTGTTTTGGTCATGGGAGGATTGCACACAAGATTAATCCTTAAATAGCAAAAAGGCAACATTGCCATTTTTGTCAAAATTGCTTTATGTCAAACCACATCTCTTGAGCCTTGAACAAGATCTGATACAGCACACAATATCCACAAATTGAGGGGGCCAAGATCACAAAGTGCAGGCTGATAGATAGCCTGTACAGGCTTGTCTTGCATCATGGCTTACTTTTGCTTAAAATACAAGAAACTTTGTCAAATACACTACAACTTGAACATCTGAAAAGGACAACTCTTGCAAGCTTTTGAGACAAGTTTCACACATTGTATTGAACCTAAAACACAAGCCTTTGAGTCCTTAAGCCTTCCAGAACACAAAATTACCTTCCATTGGCAAAACAGGGCACTCCCTGCAGTTTGACTTCCATAGCAAAAAACCCTCGTGCGTTTTGCCTCAAACTGGTTCAAACACATTCCACATAACCTATCCAAGCTATCCCAACCATTGAAGAGTGACTGTAACTCCCTTTACAAGGTTCACCATTTCTGTTTTCAGCTTGTGCAGGTTGAGTTCTACAAGCTTGTTCAAGCACATTCAAGGCAAACTAGACATTGGGAAAGGTCAGAGGAAGTTCAAGCAAGCTCCCAAACACCTCAGGCCTCACTGAAAAGCTCCACATTGTCATACACGATTTCAACTGAAACAGGTTTTTATCAACTTCCTATCTCTCTATTTAGAAATCATTAGGCTTAGGTTTGTGAATAAAAAATATAATATTCATAGCCATGAAACTGTACATATGCTCAGTTTTCATTTAAGTTAAGCATGTTAAGAGAATTTGATTCATGAACTTCCTGAAAAAATTAGGTTAGGATTTAGGGCCAGAGAAATTATCTCTGGTCTTTGAGAGTTAGAATGAGTTCTTTACATGGTTGGATTCGTCTTGAAAAATGCTACAACTTTGATGTTATGAGTTTTTGCATTAGGGCATGTATGCAGGTTCTCCATGTTTGAATCAGGCGCGCGCGTTTTGTGACAAAGGTTAAAGATGAAGTCAGTGGGCTGGGTTTGGTTCTGGCCTTGTTTTTGACACCCCCCCCCCCCCCCCCCCTCATTGTTGATTACACCCCCTGGCCCATTTCTTTATATTTTTTGTATTTTCCTATTTATTTTTCATTTCTGATTTTATTTTACATTTTCTAAATATAAAAAATGCCAAAAATATTTTTATAAATTTTCACATTTTATTTTGATATTTTTATTTTATTTTTCTAACACAAAAATGATTATTAATTAATACATACTTTTATTTTATGAAAACTTTAAAATAAAACATAAAAATATCATACCTTTATTTTTTTTATCATTTATACTTAAATAATATTTTTCTAAATATATTTTTATTTTGTACATATTTTATTTTATTTTATCATACATGAATAATACAATTAATATATATTTACTTTCTTAAAAAGAAACTAGGGTTCCTACCCTCGTTAAAAATAATAATTTTCTTCCTAATATATTTTATTTTTTGACACTTGAATACATTTTTTTTTATTGTACATAAATAAAGAATATTAAAAATATACTTTCTTAAAGAAAATTAGGGTTTTTACCCTTAACACAAATTATAATCTTTTATTTCCTTTTTATATATACATTAAATATTTTCACATACATAAAAAAATAAATAAAAACATTTTTCGCATATTCATAATATTTAGCATATTTATTTGATTGACCATTTAAATTATTGCCAATTTATTCATTTGTACCATTTATTCAATTTGGATGTAATAGTAAATATTAGGGTTTTAATTTCTTGCAAAATAATCCTCACTCAAAAATTATATCCCCCCTTCCCATATCAAATGTTGTAATAGTGTAGATTTATTTTACGCATTTATGCTTTCAAATATGCCATGACTAGAGATTAGGGTTTGTATGCAATATCTCAAATCAAAACAAATAGCTTGATTAATGCAAAGATAAAAAGCATGTAAATTGATAACACAATGCACACATGCACCCCTAGGGTTTCATCCACTTATTGCCTTTAAAAAGGCCATGTTGAGTACTTTGGCAAAACAAAAACAAAACAAGAAGATCATAGTCCCTCGATGACGCTATCTTGGTTGCCTATACAAAATGATCTAGTCCCTCAAAAATTTGCTAAAGATACTTAGCACAATTGCTATCATGGTCAATACGATGACCCGCGCCTGTCCCGTTTAATATCCTAATACAAGGTTGTTTACCAAATGCAATGGTAAAACAACACTGTCAAAAGGGTTAAAATGTGTAGGAAATACCTTTGAGTAAAATAGGGTAGATAACTCTTAGTTACTTGATCAAAATTTGCAAAAACATCCTTGCTATTTTCAAACACACCTCACAACACAAATTTTAAAACATTTCCCAAAAAAAACTTTCAAACATTGAAATATCTTTTCAAAAGACAATACACCTTTGTATATATTCAAACAAGAATCATTACAAAGGTTGCCACAATGATGGCCTCTTTTCAAAACATTTTCAAAACCACATACAGAGCACCATTTCAAATAATTGGAAAAGCAAAGCAAGTGATCTAAACAAGTAACTAAGAGCCCATGGAAAACCATGGATGAAAAGGGTGCTTGCACCTTCCCTTTTCATAATCTACCCCCCGAACCCAAGAAAACATCTCAAAGGTCTTTCCTATGCTTTTTGACCTTTCCTTTGGATAAAATAAAAATTCGGTGGCGACTCTTGCTAAACCGAAACATTTGCGAACACAAACGCAAAAACTCAAGTCAGTTCTCCCACAGTATCACACCCATACTCTGTAATTGAGTACGGGTTGGTGCTAAGTCCGTATTATATTGATATTGTCTGTAGAAGGCAGCCGCCAAATCCTTCCAATTGTGCACGTCAGACCTCTCTAGCTGGTAAAACCAATCCAACTGCGTCCCTGAAAGACTGTCCTAGAAGAAATGCACCCACAGGTCCTTATCAGAAGAATGCGGTTGGATTTTTCTGACGTAAGGCCGCAGATGCATCGTTGGGAAAGACAACCCATCGTACTTAGCAAATATAGGCACCTTAAACTTGGGGGGAATGATAATTCCAGAAACCAACCCTAGCTCTTCAAAGTCCAGCCCAGGCACTCTTTGTACCTCCATAGCTTCCAGACGCTCTTCCAGATTCTTGTATTTGCTGTCTGCAGGTGGGTACTGCTTCTCAGAATAATCTCCATCCTCTTCTTCTTCTTCTTCCTCAGACTCAGATTGCACTGTAGTTCCTTTACCTTTTCCAACCCCTTCATCAGATGTTGAGGGGAAATCCAGGACCCTTCTAGCTTGACCTTCAAATCTTCTACCCAAGGTAGCCACACCAACTCTCTTCTTTTTCTTTTTCTCCTTTTCCTTTTCCATCAAGGTTTTGAGATCCTCCTGACCCTTAGCCAAGGTAATGAGTAGTTGTTGGAACTGTGAATTCTGCGCTTGTAAGTCTTTGACCGTCTGCTCTATATCCATCTTGTTGAAATAAACATCAGAGAGATAAGGAAACCTGGTGTGAAGACATGCTTATGCATATGATGAATGATATGTTATTCATGTAATGCATTCAAGGATTCAGAAATTCAAATTTGTTTGAAACAAAAAGGAACACACGTCATATTAATAATATAGAATTTGTTAGTACATAAATGCCCCATGGGCAAAATAATATAAAATTCTAATGTAAAAAGACGTTGCGCATCCTTTTCGGTGCAATGTAGGTGTTGAGAGTCTGCTCTTCGTGAAGTTGGCGAGTAAGTTCTAAAACCTTCTTCTCACTGGCGTAGAATTGGGCTTCAAAAGTATCGCGTTCTCCCTTGAGTTGTATCCAACTCCTTTGTAAATCTTCTAATGATGTTGGCATGTCAGGATGTAGGAGGGTGTATGGAACCTCTCCTTCCATAACAGGCTCTTTGATCACAAGAAGAATGTAGGGGTAAGGCATCATAAGCTTTGGGCGCGGGTTCGTACCCACTTGAGGTAAGGCTCAAGGGGGTGGAATTCTTGTGTCCCAAGGTCTTATTGTCCACTTTGTTGGGCATTCTCCAAGCTCGGATAAACCTTTGTCGAAGTCCTTGATCGTCGTTGTCGAAGTCAAAAACCAAGTCTGGAATCAGCATGTCATGAGGGCCATCCCTTCGGGCATACCCAAACTGTCTCAGAGCCAAGCAGGGGTTGTAGGTGATGCCTCCCCTAATGCCAAGTAGTGGGACATTAGGGAATTCCCCACAATTATCAATGATGATAACATTTTCTCGGGATCGAGAACACCAATGAACATCTGAATGTGTAAGAGTCATCAATCGTTGTGACCACCTCAAGCCTTGCTCATTCTTCAAGATTGATTGGGGAAGGTGAGAAATAAACCACCTTGCTAGAAGAGGAGTACAACACATGAGAACACCTCTTTTCCTCATTGTTCGAGTGTGAAATGAGTGGAGGGTTTCCCCAAGCAATATAGGCATAGGATTCGGGGACATGAAAATCTTGACAGCATTCACATCTATAAGTTGGTCAGGGTTTGGGAACAAGACCAACCCATAGATGAGAAGAGCTACAATCTCCTTAAAAGCTTGTAAGTCCAATGAATTCCAGCATTCTTGAGCTTTCTCAAACAGGAACTTTGCCAAGAAACCCTTGACACCACTTCTGGTTTCCTAATGACCTTTGACATCAGATGGTTGCAAGTGTAGGGCTTGAGCAACATCTTCAAGATTTGGATCTCTTTCTGTATCGTTGTAGGGTAGTTGATGGAGAATAGGAATCCTCGGGAGTTGAGAAAATTCCTCCAAAGTAGGCACTAGCTGGTAATCAGGAAATATGAAGCAGTGGTGTAGGGGGTCAAAGAACTGGAAGAGAACTTTCACCATATCTTCCTCAGTGTTGGTGTTGACTAAGTTGAGAAGACGACCATGCCTCTCGGTGAATGGAGAATACTATGGAATCTTGGAAGCAAGCTCCTTGAGTTGAGGAGGAATTCTCACAAGGTTGACCTGAATAGTTTTCCTGCGGAGTGAATCCATTACCTATAAAACATGAACAAAGATGAAGATCTAAATCCTTGAAATGGTTAGTAGATGCATATGATGCTTCATGATGTCCATGATGTTACGCACAAGTATATATGCACAAACAAGTCACACAAGTTCCTAGTTTCAGGCTTGCATGGGGTTTCATAGGTAAGTACCCTCTTGAAGTTTAGTTGGCTCAACCTGTCCTATAAATAGTAACCGGGTTCTAAGGAGCTCAATATCACTAGATTATTTTTTGTGTTCATTGTTTCAGTTTATCCACTTTACTGGCGACCGAAATATTCCAAGAAAACAACCCTCAATGAGTGTAGTATCGAGTATCTACCCACTTCAGACTGCACCAAGTCGGTCATCTCACTACCCCTAAAAAGGCCAAGATGGTCAACTAAAGGTTCTAGAAGTCCATTAGAGCTTCATGACATCACTCAGCGGCCCCGTATTCTCTTTGATTAACTCAAAGGCTACCAGTACCCACAAATATGTCGCATTAATATAGCTATTGCTTTAACCATGTCGGTATACCCCGCACAGTTTCCATAACGTATTGCTATTTACCTATGAATGTTTCCCAAATCCGGGTAGAGGATTCAAACCTGAACAATAGAACCAAATGTAAAGCAATCAAGGCAAACAATAAAAGCATGTAAATGTGATCTAAACCCTAAGGTAACCCCACTTTTAAGTTTATCCCCAGCAGGGTCGCCAGTTCTGTGATGCGGTGGGAGAACTGACTTGAGGTTTTGTATTTTGTATTTGCAAATGTTTCGGTTTAGCAAGAGTCGCCACCGACTTTTTATTTACCCAAAGGAAAGGTCAAAAAGCACGGGAAAGACCTTTGAGATGTTTTCTTGGATTCGGGGGGTAGATTATGAAAAGGGAAGGTGCTAGCACCCTTTTCATCCATGGTTTTCCATGGGCTCTTAGTTACTTATTTAGATCACTTGCTTTTGCTTTTCAATTGTTTGAAATGGTGCTTTTGTGTGTGGTTTTGAAAGTGTTTTGAAAAGAGGCCTTTGTTTAGGCAACCTTTGTAATGATTCTTGTTTGAATGTATACAAAGGTGTTTGTATTTAAAAAATATTTCAATTGTTTGAAAGTTTGTTTTGGAAATGTTTTGAAATTGTGTTGTGTTTTTGAAATTAGCAAGGATGTTTGCAAGTTTTGATCAAGTAACTAGGAGTTCTCTACTCTACTCAAAGATCTTTCCTACACATTTTTAACCCTTTGACATTGTTGTTTTACCTTGTATTTGGTAAACAACCTTGTGTTTGGATGTTAAACGGGACGGGCGCGGGTCATCGTGTGACCATGATAGCAATGGTGCTAAGTATCTTTGCAAGTTTTTGAGGGACTAGATTATTTTTTGTATAGGCAACCAAGATAGCGTCATCGAGGGACTATGATCTTTTGGTTTGATTTTTTTTTGCCAAGATACCTAGCATGCATACCATGGCCATGTTTAAAGGCAACAAGTGGATGAAACCCTAGGGGTGCTTGTGTGCATTATGTTGTCATTTTCATACATTTTTGTCTTGTTTTAGTCAAGCTATTTGTTTGATTTTGGATTTTTGCATACAAACCCTAATCTTTCTATCATGGCATATTTGAAAGCAATAAAAGCGTAAAAGTAAATCTACGACTATTACAACATGATTATGGGAGAGGGGTACAAGTTTGAATAGGGGATATTTTGCACAAAATAAAAAGCCTTAATTCAACTATTACAACCATATTGAATTCTTTGTACAAACAACAAATAAGCAAATATCTAAATGGACAATTAAATGAATATGCAATATATTAAAAATATGCAAAAAATGTTTTTGTATTATTTTTATGTATATAAAAATAAATTATTTAATGTATCAAAAATAAGAAAAATATTATTGATTTATTTTTATTAAGGGTGGAAACCCTAATTTGTTTTAAGAAAATATATATATTATGTATTACTTATTTATGTACAAGAAAATAAATAAAATATATACAAATATTAAAAAGTAAAAATGTGTGATAAAATATTATTTAAGTATATAAATAAAAACAAAAAAATGTATAATGCTTTTTATAATATTTACAAGTTTTTATTTAAGAAAATAAAAGTATATTATTAAAGTAATTATTTTTATGTCCAAAAAATAATAAAAATAATAAAATAAAATGTGAAAATTTATGAAAATATTTTTGGTAATTTTTAATATTTAGAAAAAATAAAATAAAGTCAGAAATGTAAATAGAAATAGAAAAATAGAAAATAAAAGAGAAATGGGCCAGGGGGTGCAAAAAGTAGCACAATCCAAGCCCAGCCCAAGGTTCCTCTTCATCCGTGTCCTCCAGCACAAGGAAACGCGCGTGTATGGTTCAAACTGCTAACTCCTACATTTGTGCTTTAAAACAAAAACTTGCAACATGAAAGTTATAGAGCATGATCACACGATTCTAACCATGTAAAAAACTTAATCTAACTCTCAAAGACCAAAGAGAATTTCTCTGGCCCTAATTTCTAACCTAGTTTTTCCAGAAAGTTCATCATTCAAATTCTCCAAACTCAGTTAACTTAAATGAAATCTATGCATATGTACAGCTCAAGGGCAATGAGTACTACATTTTTTATTCACAAACCTAAGCCTAATGATTCCTAAATAGAGAGATAGAAGTTTGAACTTTACCTATTTCAGTCAAGCTCGAGTATGGAAATGTAGAGGTTTTCAGTGAGGCCTGAGATGCTTGTGAGCTTGCTTGAAGTTCCTTTGAGCTTTCCCAATGCCTAGCTAGCTTTGAACTTGCCTGAATAAGCTTGTAGAAGTCAACCTGCACAGTCAGAATTCAAAAATGGTGAAGTGTGTAAATGGAGTTACAGTCACTTGGGAATGGTTGGGATAGTTTAGGTAGGTTGTATGGAATGTGTTGGAAGAGGTTTGGGGCAAAACGCACGAGTGGATTGTGATTTGGAAATCAAAATGCAGAACCTGCCCTGTTTTGCAAGAAAATGTGATTTTGGTGTTTTGGAAGGTTTGAGAAGTGGTTAGCTCGTGCTTATGACTTAGTGTGATATGCAAAACTTGTTTGAAATGTTTACAACACTTGGTTTTATCAGATTGCAAAGTTATGTGCTTTTTGCAAGTTGACTTGGTTTTGAAGAAAAGTGATTTTGACAATGCTCAAGAGCCTGTACAGGCCTCCTTCCTAGCTGCACAAAGTTGGTGTACCTTTGCCTAAGTTTGTGGAGTTGGTTTGCTGCAAAATAATGGGTTCACAGCTCAAGAGGAACAACTTGACATAAAGCCAACTTTATCAAAGTGGCAATGTTGCCCTTTTGCCATTTTTAGATTAATCCTTTATGTAATCTTCCATTGATCAGAACAATGCCTCTAACCAAAGTGTTTGCATTCAATTTTTGAGTGTGGAAGGGTTTAAGGACCTGTAAACAAGTACAAGCAAGGCTGGACAAAAATTGCAACTTGTAGCATAGTGAAAAATGCCATGGATCAAATTGATATTTTCCCAAATTCAAACCTTCGATTCTCCCTAACCACAAATGATTTTGGAGAATTCTTGGACATTTTGGAAATCTTGTAACATGCTCTAAAATCCATATTTGAAATGAAATTTGAGATTCCAATTGTAACTATGTGAAAAATTTCCATGAAGATAGGTCAAAATCCTGCCTAAACTAGGGCAAAATTTCACTAAGTTAAAAGTTGCATGGACCTCTATTCATAAAATCATAATTTGAGATTCAAGCATCTTTTGGGAAAACTTTGTGAATAAAAGTTGTATATTTTGTGGAGGACTACAACTTTAATGTTGTAAGTTTTGTTTGAATCCAATTGCATTATGGTGAAAATGTTGGGCAAAGTTGGAAAAAAAATAAGAAAATTTCATAACTTAGAAAATTTCTAAGTTATGAAATTTTTCAATCTTAAACCCTAATTTCCAAAATTAGGTTTCTTGATGAACAAGTTTCATGTTTTGACACATCTTGATGAAAAATGACCCTTGGCACTTGATTTTGACCAAAAAGTCAAAGTTTGACTTTTCAGTGTATAGTTGATTTTTGATCAGTTGACTGGAAAATTCATGTGTCAATCTAATGCTATTGAGATCTTTTGAGCCTTGTAATTAGGTCAAGATGATGCCATTGAGTCCTTGAATCCATGTTTGAACCCATTTTGCCATTGGCTAGGTAAAAAATCAAAAATTGCCCTTATGCAGTCAAAAAACTAAAAATGACCATTTTGCCCTTTTTGAAGATCTGATCAAATTTCTTGAGGAGTTGTGGTCCAAACTTGATCAAATGGTCCATATGAGTCTATAATGTTGATGTGGATCAAAAATTATGAGTTTTGACTGTAAATTGACCACAGTTGACTTTTTCCTTAATATAGCTGATTTTTAGGTCAACTGTCCAATTGATTGAGCAAAAATTTTATTCAAAGCTTGAAATTGGTATGGGAAATCTTATAAGTCCAACATGAAGTATGAAAGTCACATTAAGCATTGGAAGTCTAAAAATCCCTGTGTAAACTCAAATCCTAATTTCAGGTCAACAGTGCAAGGAGGTGTCTTGAGCAGAGCAAACCCTAATCCTGTCTGGAGTCCAAAGAGTCTTGTGAGGGGAAATCTTGATAAAATGGGAGGGAAAATTTTGGGGTACAACAATCACGCAGATTATTACTCTGTTTAGTTTTAGGAGCTAATCTTGGACCTGTTGGAAATTGTTGATGATAAATATATGTTGATTGATCTTTCCTGAAAAAGTAAAGCGTTAGTTGTATGCAATGTCATGATGTATGAAATGAATTGTGTAATGATGTTCTCAAAATAAATGAAATTGTGTCGTATGCATTTGTACTGCACATGCTATGACGTTTGTAGAATGATGTATGAATTCAATATGTGAATGTATCAGTTATTCCATTGCAGCGTTGTTGAATTAGGGAAAATAAATCTTTGATTGCAACTGGCGGTGAAGAATGTAGTTCTTCGGATTTTGTTAAAGATGAACTGCTGGTAGATGATCTTCCGCTGCTAGAGGAATAAACTCTGTTGGGGAAGGAAAGCTTTGTGCACTGCCTGAGGATTTTGTGAAATCCTATTGAGGAATCCTGAGAAGTTTGACGACTTCACTGGGGAAAACCTGATGTCGGAGCAGTAGTTGGGAATTCTTGTTTTGTCGGGGATACAAGAACACCTGACATCACTAGGCTGTAAACTAAGGATATAGCGGCGACCTTGTGTAAGATGCCTCTGCCTCTGTACCTGTTGGAGAAAGTACCTGTGGCGACTTTGTGGATGGTTGAGTGGTATCCCAACTCCTGGGGTGCTTGGTAAATGCTGATCAGGATGATAAACCTTCTACTGACTAAACAAGTGACGAGATGACGGGACGTAGTCGTACGCTTTAATCCCTAACTTTTTCCTGGACTGTCTTTTCAGATTTTCAGTCCACCGGGATACCCCTTTTTTTTGCCCAAGCCGCCTTTTCAGGTTTTCGACTTGCCGGTTGTACAGATTTTTTTTGTTTTTATCTCTAATTTTTGCCTGAACCCTTTTGGTTTGCCTGGATGCCCTTATTTTTCCCTAGGCCAGTCAACCTAGCGGGTCCTTATTCACGCGTAGTGTTTCCCGACTATGTCCACGTTCACCGGGTATGGATAATTGTCACTGTCCATAGTGGTAACTATTGCCATACTGCCAGAAGATGTTTGTTTGATCATACAGGATTCGTTGCTGGGATTCATACCTAATGCCCCAAGTCATTCAGATGGAGACCTTCCCCTGGCTATTTGGCATCTTTGAGAGATTCCTTGAATCTTGACTTGACTGCCCCAGATGATAGACAATGATCATGTCGTGCCCCTTTGGTTGGAAGTGTTTTTCCACTTGAGGTGATCCTTTTCATTGAGAAGGTTTTTGTCCACTGAATATTCATTGTGTGAATTTCTCTTCCATTTGAACAATTAACCATATATAAACAATGTTATTTAAAGAATGCAAAACTCATGTCTGTCTTTAAAAAAAAAATTTAAAATGTGTTTTGTGTAGTAAAACAAAATTTACAAGAATGTGATATCAACTCAGGATTTGTAGCAAGACCTACAGGAGTCAGGATACCTTTGTAACAGTATGCTCTCAAACTAACCCATGCTTCAGCTAGGACTTTTAAGGTTTGTAACGTGACTTGGTTCACCGTTTAAGAAACAAAGGATAAAGGCTCAAAATCTATTTGTACCCACCCGTTCTTTGTGATGTTCTTCAGTCTTATGCTCAGTTAATTGTGCATTTGGAGTCCCAATTGAGTTTGGTATCTTATCCTGGATGTTTTGGTGATAGTTCAGCAATTGAACATTTGTTTGAAGAAGGAAGTCATTTTTGTAACCTTTTATTTTTTGTCGAGGATTTGTAGCAACCTATTTTTTTGATTTTGCTATCCTTGTCTTTTTCCTGAACTATTTCTTTTGTGATTACAGTCAGCGGGATACCCCAGTTTTTTCTTTAAGTCTCCTTCATAGGTTTTGACTTAACGGGCTTTTATTTCGAGAGATAATGACTTCTTGTCTTGACGATTATACAGAACCATCACCTTCTTTTTATTTGGAAGGACGTCTTCGAATTCATTCATTGTGTATGAAGCAGAAGATTGTGATTGAATGTGCGTCTGAATTTACTGAGAAACTACTCTGCCCTCGATTATGATTTAGGGTTTTAATTTGTGTGAAAAGAAAAACTCCTACTTCTTTGGCTCAAAGGGGTTGACTAGGGATTATCTTCCTTATAACTCCACTGTTTAGGATTTGAAACAACTCCTGCACATCGTCAGCAAGGTCTGTTCAAAAGCATACTGTAGAGATTGTGGTATCATTTTCGTCATCCTCCCTCTAAAGGCTTAGAGCTTTTGATCGAGAGTTGAATATCATGAAAAGGAAGTATAAAGCAGTTTAAGCATAATGAAAACAAATTAATTCAAGACAAACATGTGAAATGCATTAATGAAATAACAAAGTTTTGACATGACAATAATTGTTTGAAAAATCCAAGAAAATACAACTTGAGAATTCAAATGAACAAAAATGCTTTCAATCCTAGCCATGATTTGGCATGGGAGCAGTGATCACATTGGGAGTCTCAGGAGGGTCTAACTCAATCTCCTTCACGTCAATCATATTATGAATCTTGTATTTCAGCACCCAACAATCATTAGTATCATGCCCCGGGCTTCCAGAATGATAGGCACACCTTGCATCAGGATTGTAGTTAGGATAGGAAGTCTTGGGGATTGTATGGGGACTTATTACCGTAATCAGATTCATATTCAACATGTGTTGCAATGCTTGTGACAATGGCATGTTGATTTGGGTAAACTGCCTTTTAGGCTCGTCTGGCCTTCGTTGATTACTCTGTTGTTATGGTCGTTGTGCGCGTGCTGAATTAGAGACCAGTATTGCCCCCACAGATTAGTGGTAGTCTTCCATATTACGACCCTTCTGGTCGTGCACCGTATTGGCTTCCCTCTTACCACCAAATGGCTTCTTCTCAGTATTAGAAGATGCAGCCATCGAGATCTTCTTGCTCCTGATACCACTTTCGATCCTCTCTCCCATCAGAACCATCTCTGTGAACCCGAATGAGGAACTCCCAATCAGCAAATTGAAGAATGGTCCTATCAGAGTGCCCATGAACTTGTCTACCATTTCGCGGTCAGTCAGAGGAGGTTGTACTCTACCAGCTAGATCCCTCCATTTTTGTGCATATTCCTTGAACCCTTCTTTCGAGCCCATGGACATATTCTGCAGTTGCACTCGAGTTGGTGCTAGGTCAGCGTTGTATTGGTACTGCTTGTAGAAAGCAGTAGCCAAGTCTTCCCGTGTATGGATGTTGGTCCCTTCCAACTGATAGAACCAATCTAGTTGAGTGTCGGTCAAACTTTCTTGGAAGAAATGGACCATAACTTCCGGTCAACAGTGTGAGGCTGGATCTTCCTGACATAGGATCTTAAATGCAACTTAGGGCAGGAGACACCGTCATACTTAGAAAATGTGAGGACCTTGAACTTTGGTGGGATGACCACTCTAGGAACCAGTCCTAACTCTTCAAAATCCATATCGGGCACCCTTTGGATCTCCGTGGTATTGAGTCGATCCTCCAGCTGTTTGTACTTTTCATCAGCAGGAGGATACTTCTCCTCATCATAGTCAGGTTCATCTTCTTCGGACATTGGATTTTTGTCTCCTTCATCTGATTCCTCATCTTCTTCCTCTTGATCACCTCCTCCCTTTGATGGGGGTTGCAAAATCTAGAGCTCGGTTCGCTGGCCTTCTTCTTCCCACATTCGAAACACAACTGGTTTCTTTGCCCTCTTAGCCTTCTTTTTGACGATCAGAGCTTTCAGGTCTTCTTGCCCCTGGGTCAGAGTCATGAACATTTATTGAAACTGGGCATTTTGATCCTGAAGGTATTTTATTGTTTGTTCAAGAGCCATTTCTTTTGCTAAAATAAACAGCGAAGAGATGAGAAACCTGTACTGGAAGACTTGTTATGCAATGATGTGTATGATATATGTATGCAATGTTTTCAAGGATATCGCGGGGTAAATAAGAAAATGTCAGAAGCTGAAATTTGCAGCTTTGGTTGAAGAACTTTGTATTGTTGAATATCCTTCTACGAGAATCAAGCTCACCATATCGAGTGGGTCATAGCCTCTGACTCAAGTTATCATGTTTTGGTCTTTTGACGGCATTGGCTATAGAAAAATAAATCCCCCTGCCCCTTGCTAGACGTCTGGTTCGTCATAACCTACATCACAAACCCTTGAGATCCTTGAAATGGTGAAGGAGATGCTATGTTATGGCATGATGTTATGACGTGTATGCTATACATTAATCAAAAAAGTAAGGTGACAAACACAACCCTTCAAAGAATTCAAGTTGTTAGACAATGAAGGCAAATAAGTCACACAAGTAGCCTTAGGTTTAGGCTTGCACGGGGTTTGTAGGTAAGTACCATCTTAAAGTTTAGTTGGCTCAATTGTCTTAGAAATAGTAACTGGGTTCTAAGGAGCCTCAAAATCACTGATTTTTCCCACAATTTTCATTCAATAGGCGATTGACTCGCAACCAAACTAAACTCAAGAGTCAAACCTCAATGAGTGTAGCATCGAGTATCTGTCGACCTGGGAATACACCAAAGACGACCATCTCACTACGTCCTAATGGCCAAGTTGTGCAATTAAAGGTTCTAAGGTCAGTTGACGCTTTATGATACCACGCGGCGGCCCCGTATTCTCCTTGATTGACTCAAGGGCTACTGGTACCAACCAAAGTGTCGCATCAATGTAGCTACTGCTTCAACCGTATTGGTATACCCCACACAGTTCCCTCACAGTTTATTGCTACTTACCTAAAAGGTGTTCCCAGATCCGGGTTTAGGATCTACATAACCCAAACAAATACCCTTAAAAGTAAATCAATCAAGACAAGCAAGAGAAGCAATTAAAATGACCTAGATCCTAAGGTATACCACACTTTATTATACATCCCCAACAGAGTCGTCAGTTCTGTAATACAGTGGCAGAACCGACTGTTATACTGGTTTGCGTTTTTTGTTCGTAAATATCGCAGTAAGCAAGAGTCGCCACCGTATTTTATTTTATCCAACAAATGAAAAGGGAAAAAAGAACATAAAAAACCTTTTTCGAGATATTTCTGAGTACGGGGGATAGATTATAGAAAGGGAAGGTGTTAGCACCCTTTCTATCCATGGTTTTCAAGGGGCTCTTAGGTACTTTGTCATTTTTAAATTGCTTTTGTGTGTGTTTTTAAAAGCTTTGGAAATGCCTTAGTGTGGCGTTTCACTTTATGGTAACCCTTGTGTCAGTCCTCAAGAGTGTGATAAAGCGTTTTTCAAAACTTTGTTTGAAAAGTGTTTGAAAGTGTAAGTGTGAAAAATTGATTGTTTTGAGCAAGTACTTAAAAGTTTCTACTTACTCGAAAAAGATTGTTCGTTTTCTTATTTCCTTTAGACAGCACTATCCTACTATTAGTGAGTAGGTAACCCTAGTCATTAGATGTTGAGAGACTATCGAAAGGGATGTAATGGTCATTGAAGGCAACATGTAAAGATACCTTGGCATTTTGAAGGGACTGTCTTCATAAGATCATTTCTCGTAGGCAAATCGAGGGACAGTAAGGGACTATGATCTTTATGACGACTTTGAATTATGGGTCTTTGCTAAGATATCCCTACGTTCGAGGGACATGACCATTGTTTCCGAGGCAACCAAGCAAGGTATACCCTAAGGGTGAAAGTGTGCAACAGTGTTTGTTTTCAGATATATTATCTTGCAATTAAGTGGTCTAAGATTGATTATTTATCATACACGCCTAGGTTGCTAACAATTATATACAAGCATATAAAATATAAAAGCGAGAAAGTAAAGGGGTCATTCGCTATTACAAGGCTTTTAGGCAGATACATAAATAATTGACTGAAAGTAAAATGCGGAAATAAAATCCTAATTAATTTATTACAAACTGGGCGCAATTACATCAATATTGAAAAAGTATTGTATAGCAAAAATAATTCAGCGCGAGAATAAAGCTTAGAAAAATTTTAAAACCCTAAAAAACCTAATTTGATCATTAAAATATTTTTGGATTTTTTGTGAAAAAGATTTGAACTTAACCTAATTTTTCTAATTAATTTTAATTAATGAAAAAGTAAATTAAAGTTGGTGAAATTAATTTATTTATGAAAAAAACTAAGTACTATTTTTTTGTGATTTTTGATTTTATGATTTTGTTAAAAAAATCGATTAATAAAAATAATTAAACAAAATAATGATGATAAATAAAAAAACTAGAAAAAAAGGTTAGAAATTAGGCTTGAGGGGGGTGTAGGCCCAAACTGGAAGATGTGTTGCTGAATTCTGCCAAGGCCCGGTCTTGTTGGACCATCACCAGCACTGGATCTGATGAGTTTGTGCTAAGAGGGTCCACCATGTGCCTGCATGCTTGAGACGCTAGATCTGGGATGGAGATGGATCTGATGGTCAAATCCTGAGCTCCATGATGGACACGTTGACTAGTGGTGCATTAGATCCTGCATAGAAATGTTAGAAAATGCAAAATTGGGTTTCCAGGATCGAACCTAAGTCTTTGACTTTACATGCTCGTTCCCTGGCCATCTGCGCTACCAAGCTTATTTGTACAAATAACAACACAATAATATTATATAGGAAAGTAAGATTAATATCTGGAAATTTCAAAAATGTGCGCCAGATTCAAACTAGCCAGTGATGGGCTGCCACCTAGTCATCTTCTCCAAAGAAACATCGTTTTAGGCATAAAGCTTTTACCTACAGACAACTTTCGTAGCTATAACCCCTGCATTTACAAAAATTCAGCACAAGCAATATAAATCTCCTGTACATGGAGTCCCCAATTTGGGACCTTCAAAACCCTAGCTATGGAGAATATGATTCCTGCACTTAAACTCCAATTAAACCAACCAGAATCATTGCAAATATGATGATGAACATGAATATATAGCTAAAATACGTTTATGATACCAGAATTAAAGGAATCAAAATCAAGAACATATGTGAATCGTGATGAAGGTTGTGCATGATTCTGCAAGCTTCGAGCATTGGGAATGATTGCAAAGGCTTCAATGAATGTTCAGGAGTGTTGTTGTGTCCTTAGAATGCTCTGAATTGGCCTCTAGAGGAATATAAAGTCTGCACTTTCTTGGCCAAAATATGGAATTTGTTCTTGCTGTAAGAAGCAGATGCGCAGCCTCTTGGTCCTTGTTAGGGTTCACAATGCTTGTGTATATGTACTGAATTAATCTAGCGTAGCCAAATTGGAAAGAATCACAAGATGTAATGGTTACTACTTTTGATTCAAATCTTTCCACATTTGGAGATTTCCTCTTGTTTTCAATCTTGCACGTTTTTCCTTGGCTATAGACAGCTTGCATGATCTATAATTCAATGCAAAACAAATCTCATTCCATTGATTTTATTTATTTTGATTTTATTTGAATTTTAAATAAATAAAATCAAAATAAATTAGGTAAATAAAAATGAGGCAAGGAGGGTCCCATGGGTCGTGGACCATGCTAGGGATAAGATTCAATCTTGAAAAAGATGGGCCCATGTGGAAAAAATGCAATTTTGAGCATTGTTGACTTTGTGTAAATTTCCAAAAATGGCCAACTTTGATAATGCATATCTCTCTCAATTTTGACCCTAAGAGGGTGTTCTTTGACTTTTTAGAAATATTATGATGTCCTATAAACAACCCTTATGGTTTCATCTCCATTGGATCTTCCATTTTCATGTAATAAGCTTTGACCCAAAAGGTGTTTTTGTTGACTTTTTTGAAGGACCTATAATGCCTGAGCTTGTATCTTTCAAATGGTTCATTTCTTGGACTTGAGGGCTGAAGAGAAGTTGTAGGGAATTAGATTCTCTTCAATATGAGCCTTGGATGAGAAATTTCTTATAAAGTATGAGAAAGTTATGCCTGGTAAAAGTTTGGTTGACTTTTCCTATAGGAACCCTAATTTAGCAACTTTTGAGTTTTGATGAATTAGGAGCATTCCTTGAGGAATCATGATCAAGCCTTGATCAAATGATGGATATAACTTCAAAATGTTGATGTTGACCAAAAATATTGAAGTTTCACTGTATGTAGGTCACAGTTGACTTTTGACCTAGTATAGTTGATTTTTAGGCATTTGAGCAGTTGACTGAGCAAACTTCTTGTGCAAGGCATGAAACTTGGCATGGATAGTCTTGGGGAGATATTAGGACCATGGAAATCATTTGAGGCCTTTGAATCTCATACATCTTGATGAAAAGTTAAACCCTAGTTGGAGGTTCATTGCCTTAGGAAGAGAACTTGTCTGGTCAATTTTTGGGCATCCTTGGGCAAGTTGGGGACCTCAACGGGCATGTGTTAAATAAAATGAGAGGGAAAATTTAGGGATAAAACACAACCCCACACAGACTCCTTATCATATATGCAGACTAACACAAACTCATCCTAAAACAGTCCTACACAGGCTCTTTTATTACATTTTTAGATAATGGTTAATTCCATTATCCCTCAGCAAGTCGCTGTGAAGCCTGGATTTCAACCAGAAAATAGAAAACTATCATCTCTCCAGTATAGAGATAACTCTTCGATAGATCTTTGGACAACTGAAGTTCCTAGATTCTATTCCCCACAGAGTTTTCCTCAAGCAGGAGAACATTAGAAACCAACCTTCCTCAGTGGACTCCTCCTCAGACAGCAAGAACAGAAATTCCCCATGCAGTGACCTCTTATGAAATCAGCATCTACTTTGGATGGCATCTTTAAGCCCATATCTGATGAATCTCAGTCATCTTCTCCAAATGGCATCTGTAAGCCCATTCCCGGCATCATCGATAGTGTTACTTCATGCGAGTGCAAATTTTTGGGCACTCTAGTGTTCAATCATCTTTCACCTTCAGATCACGAAAGGAAGACAAGCCAATCTAAGTCCTCAGGTTTAAGAAGATTGAACAGGGGCAGATGTTGTACCCTAAAATTTTCCCTTCCATTTTTACTAAAGACAGGCTAATAGAGATCCTCAATTGCTCAAGGTTGACCAAGAATTGACCAGACAAATTCTCCTCTCAAGCAATGAACTTCCAACTAGGGTTTCACTTTTCACCAAGATGTTTGAGCTACAAATGTATCAAATGTTTTCCATTATCCTAATATGCCTTCAAGATTGTCCATGACAAATTTCATGCCTTACACTACAAGTTTGCTCAGTCAATTGCTCAAATGTTTGAAAATCAACTGTACTTGGTCAAAAGTCAACGGTGGCCCATGTACGGTCAAACTTCAAGATTTTTGGTTAAAGTAAACATTTTGAATTGATATCCATGATTTGATCAAGGGTTGATCATGATTCCTCAAGAAATGCTCCTAATCTATCAAAAGTCAAGAATTGCTAATTTAGGGTTTCTATAGGAAAAGTCAACTAAACTTTGATCAGGCATAACTTTCACATACTTAATCCATTTTTTCCCTAACCAAATCTCATTTTAAATAGAATCCAATTCCATAAAACTTCTCTTTTGCCCTCAAATCCAAGAAATGAACCATTTAAAAGATACAAGCTCATATGTTACAGGTCATTTTCAGAAAGTCAACAAAAGTCACTTTTTGTCAAGACCATTTACATCAAGATAAAAACTTCAAATGCAAAATTGATAAAAATAGGGATTTAAGTAGACATCTTGGGGTTTCCAAAAAGTCCAAGATCATCATCATGAGATATAAATTGAGCAAGTTATGGGTTTCCCAAGTTGGGCAAATTTGTGAAAATGCAAAAAGTCCACTTAGAGCAAAAATGCATTTTTAAGTTCATGGACCTATTCTTTGGGATTCAAGCATGCTCATGACTTACTCAAGGACCCTGAAACTCATTCTTAGCATGCCTTGCAATTTCTAGCTATTTTATTCACATTTTATTTTATTTTATTCAAATAAATATAAAATAAAATGCATAAAATAATGGATATTTGTTTTGGACACATGGGCTGACATTTTGGATCAGTTTTGGGCCCAAGAATTCATGCACAAGTGTCCAGGTGCATGCAAGCATGGAAAGGGTAAGTTTTGCAAGTTTTGGAAGCTTTTTAATTTGTTGGGTTTTGGTATGAAAGCATGGTTTATGGCATTGATTCTTGCCATGTTTTCTGGTCCTCTCCACCTCCTTTATATATACATCACATTTTCAAGCAGGAGACACGTTGAAAGCTTCCTCAAAGAGCCATACAAAAATTGCAAATATCCATCAAAATTGTGAAATTTAAAATATAAAAAAAGTTCCAGACTCCTTTAGCCCATTCCAGGTCCTCCATAAACATCCTGAGATTCCCAACAGCGCATACCAAGCTTCATCCAAGCCATTCCATGCCCACAAGTGCCAAACCGAAGCAATTCATTTTTGGTAAAAGTTCACATTCCCAATCTATGATTTCATGATGTATTAACGCATTTCATTGCTTGATTCATGTTCAGGGTTATCCATAGAACAAGTTTAACGTGAAACATGCAAGGATAGAGGCCAGAACAAGATCGTGCCATTTCTAGGGCACAATCTATGTTCTTCTTTGTATCTCAAGATTCAGGGGGTTTCAGACCAAACGGGTTGCAAATTTGAACTCAGGGGACTCGAATTAGGGGGGTAGGGTAGTTTTTAATCCTTATTTTTGGCTATTTCGCATGATCCATATTGGAGCCTACCATAGAAGACAATCGGAGAGTTGACTCCGGTGGGTTGACTTTGGGGCCCACACGTCTCCTTCTTATTGGTACATTCAGTCAGCGCGCGTTTTTTTAATTTGAATAATTACAGTTTTGTTTTTACATATAATATTATGGGTTTGTTTATGTCAATGAATAATAGAGTGGTTGAGATGGTAAGACGTATGTGTGCAATGAGAGAGGACCTGGGTTCGATGCCCAGGTCTGGGTTTTGATTTTTCTAACATTTTCTTGCAGGATCCAATGCGTTGCATCATCAAACGCTGACCATAAGCCATCAGATCTACACCATCAGAGGTCAACGTAGCCAGATCCAAGTGCATCAAACGTGCACCCCCATCGTGAACCTTCAAAGGATCCTCTCACCAGATCCAATACAGCCTCTGGGCTCCCTCATACACGGGCCTCATGTTTTCTAGATTGCACCCCCCCCCCCCATTTGCTCCATAACACCAGGCCCATTTGCATTTTCTATTTTATTTGTTTTATCATTTTATTTCATTTAATCATTTTTCCATAATAATATAAAAAATAAGAAAAACAATAATAATAGACTTAGGATTTTTCTAATTAATTTTAACTTTTGTAAATTAATTAACTTAATTATTTTTGACTTGTTTTAATTAATTTAAAACCAATTAGAATTAGAATTATTTAATTCAAATATTTTCTTAATAAAAATACAAAAATATTAGAGTTAGGCTTAAATTCATTTAATAATTATCTATTTTAATTAAATTCAGATTTAAGGTAGTTTATTTATTTTCTTAACAAAAACAATGAAAAAAGATTTTTCTTTTACTTAGAACTTTTTAGGGTTTTAGGCGTTCCCTTCGACTCGCGCGTGTTATTTATTTATTATGTTTTATTTTACTAAATTATTGTAATTTCTCACAGTATGTAATAGCTTAAACTAGGATGTTACTTTACCGCTTTCTTTATTTTTCCCCCATTTTTGGACATGTAAATACCCCTTCCCCGAAGCATTGTAATAGCGTAGATTTAACTTTCCGCACTTTAAATTTCTGCAATATTTAAACATATTAATTGCTAGACTAATAGGATTGTATGACAAAATTAATAATCAAACATTAGCAAACTTAACACAAGACTAAAATAACTGAACACAACATACCTTACACATATACACCTCTAGGGTACGCCCACTTTGGTTGCCTTTCGGAAAAATAAAACAGTCATGTCCCTCGAAAATGGGGACGCTTTAGCAAAGACCCTTAAATTAAAAGATCATAGTCCCTCGATGACCCTACAGTGTTGCCTTTCGTTAAATGATCTAGTCCCTTAAACAAAATTGCTAAAGTGTCTCTATATGTTGCCTTTATGACTGTACGTCCCTTCAAATGTCCCTCAAACATCCAACGATAGGGCTACCTACTCACTAATAGTAGGATAGCATTGTCTAAAGTATAGGAGGAAAAGAACACACCTTTCGAGTATAAGTAGATAGTTCCTAGATGCTTGCTCAAAAACAAAATTTTACACTTACACAAAACATTTCAAAAAAACTTTCAAAAAACGCTTTATCAACACTCTTGAGGACTGATACAAGAGTTATCATAAATCGAATCGCTACACTAAGGCATTTTCAAAAATACTTTTCAAAACCCACAAAAGCACAAGGTATTTCAAAAAATGAGCTAAGCATCTAAGAGCCCGTAGAAAACTACGGATGGAAAGGGTGTTAACACCTTCCCTTTCCATAATCTACCCCCCTTACTCAGAAAATTCTCGAAAAGGTCTTTTTCTGTTCTTTTCACCCTTTCCTTTGTTGGATAAAAGAAAAGCCGGTGGAGACTCCTTCTTACCGCAACATTTGTGAATACAAACGTAAATCCAGTATAACAGTCAGTTCTCCCACCGTATCACAATATTCATACATCATTTACAAATATCATAGCATATGCATACAAAATGCATATAACATAATCTCATTTACTTTGAGAACATCATTACACAATGCATTACATACGTCATGACATTACATAAAGACTAACATTGTCTTTTTAGGTAAAGTCTACAAATAGACGAATATCATCAGCAATTTTCAAATGAGTCAAAGATTAATCCCCGAAATAGGACGGGGCAACTATCTATATAAATAGGTCACCGATTAATTCCCGAAATAAGACGGGACAACTATCTATACGACCAGGTGGTATGAATTCTTGAAATAGGACGGGTTCGCCAACAAAAAGCAGGTCAAAGATTAATTCCCAAAACCAGACGGGGTAACTATCTTTATAACCAGGAAAAGATTAATTCCCGAAATAGGACAGGGCAACTATCTTTATAACCAGGCAAAGATTAATTACTAAAACAAGACAGGACAACTATCAATATGACCAGGTGGTATGAATTCCCAAAACAGGACGGGTTTACCAACAAAAACAAATTATGGATCAATTCCCGAAACAGGACGGGGAAACTATCTACAAACATTTCCCTCAGAGACTAAATCTGACAAGCATTTCCCTCAAAGACCAAATATGACAAGCATTTCCCTCATAGACTAAATCTGACAAGCATCTACTTAAGAACTTCCCCCAGAGAGTCGTTTTGAAAAGCATTCTTCAGATACAGTCAAGCATAGACTCACTTCGACACTCTTATCAACAGTTACTTTGGGTGGCATCTATAAGCCCATCTCCAACGATACTCCGTCATCTTCCCGAATAGCATCTTAAAGCCCCTTCAAAAAATATTATCAACCAACATTATTACTTCATGCACATGCGAGTGCAAATTTATGGGCACTTAAGTGTTCAATCCTCTTCTATCTTCAGATCAAAAAATGGACGACATTCCAATCTAACTCTTAAAGTTTAAGAAGATTGAACAGGGAAGATGTTGTACCCAAAAATTTTCCCTCCCATTTTCTTCAAGACATCTTCTCGTGTCCATAGAGTTCTCAATTGCTCGAGGTTGCTTAACAATGGATCAGACAAATTCTCCTCCTAAGCAATTGACCTACAACTAGGGTTTCACTTTTCTCAAGGAAGATGGGGTTTATAATGCCTCAAGTGGATTTCATGGTTTCTTATACATCTCCAAGAATTCTCATACCAATTTTCAAGCCTTGCATCAAAAGTTTACTCAGTCAATGGCTCAGATGACTAAAAATCAATTGTATTGGACAAAAAGTCAAATGTGGTCAACATACAGTCAAACTTCAAGATTTTTGGTAAACATCAACATTTTGAAGTCATATTTATCATTTTATGAAGGGTTGATCATAACTCATCAAGAAAACTCTCAATTCATCAAAAGTCAAAAGTTGCCAAGTTAGGATTTTCATAAGGAGAAGTCAACTGAACTTTGACTAAGCACAACTTTCACATGCTTCATCATATTTTTCACAACCAAATATCATTTTGAAGTAAATTCAATTCTATACAACTTTGTCTCTCTAAGCTCAAGTCCAAAAAATGCTTCATTTGAGAGATATGGGCCAATACATTATAGGTCATTTCAAAAGTCAACAAAAAAAACACTTTTTGTCAAGGCAACTTACATCAAGATAAATTCTTCAAATGCAAAAATTATCATAATAGAGATTGTAGAGGACACTTTAGATTTCCAAAAAGTCTAAGATCACCTTTAAATGATTAAAATTGAGAGAGTTATGATTGGCGCAAGTTGGGAAATTTTGAGGAAATGCATGAAACCAAAAGTGATCAAACTTAAATTTTTGGGCTAATGGGCTATTATTTCAAGGTCCGTGCGTGATATATACCTCATTGTGAACCTCAGAACTTACTCATACACCCCATGTGTTTTTTATTCTTTTTATTTTTATTTTTTATTAATTTAAATTCAAAATTAAAAGGATAAACCAATACTTCTTACAAATGTCCAAGCCCATTCTTTGGTTGACCTAATTCGTCTCTATATATCTCATTCATTCAGACAAACCCTTACACAGACCCTTGCATAAAAACACCTCTCCAAAATTCCAAAAATATCAAAGAACTAGGGCAACTTGTAAACCCTAATTATAGCCACTCTCAAGGCAAACCAACCTTTTCATTCACTTCCAGGAACACTATATGGTAAGGTTGGATCGATTACAATGATCAGAAGGCCATAAAAACTCACATATGTGTCTCACCAGTTTTGTTACTGCATGAATTTCATACATTCGTTTTCTTCATGTTTTTATGCATACTAACTTTGCTAACGTGTTCATGAGGTTTAATAGTGCAGGAATAACCCAAAGCATGATCCACATAATGGCTAAATTGAAGCTTTCCATGTTCATACCGATTTGAGTTATCTTTGTTGTAGCTCACGATTCAGCGCATTTTAGCCTAAACCAATGGTTCCATTGAACTCGCAGGGCTTGATTTAGGGGAGTAAGTTCCCTTTGGATCATTAACAATTGTTGTTTTTACATGTTGAAAAAAAGAGTCACTGGAGAAGACGATCGGAGCTAGGGCTCCGGCGCTTCTCCGGTCCAGTTATTTTGTTTATTATATAACTATTTTGTTTCAGAAATATTACCGGATGTATAGTCACCCTAGTGGCAAGCGAGCGCGCGTTAAGGCATTTGTACAACAAGGCGTGGATTCGATCCCTGCTTTTGACACTTATTTTTTCATATTTTTTCTAATCCTTGCATTTTGTTTACGTATTGAATGGCGCACGTTTGGCTAACACCAAAGCGCGCCTGGTGCAGTGGTAAAACGTATGGTTGAAGAAGCTAAGGGTGTGGGTTCAACACCCACCCCTAACATTTTGTTTTTTTCTTCCTATTTTCTAACCTTTTTTCTCTTTTCCCTTAAAAACCCTAAATTCATTTAACAATAAACCATAAAACCTTTTCTTTTACAAATCCTAAATGTAATTAGGTTTTAGATTTTAGGTTTTTATCATTAACCTTTTTTAATTAATTTTAATTAAATAACTTGTTTTAATTAAAATTAATTAGACTTTTTTAGGTGTATTTAATTAATCATCAAAAAACCTTTTTTTCATAAAAAAACCTCCAAAAACATTTTCTTTTTTTCATCTCTCTTATCCTTATTTTATTTTCGCAACTGCAAATAGCGTAGTTTATTTTTGTCGCTTATTCATTATTACGTAACTGTTTATGGGTTGTAATAGTATAGAGTTTTATTTTCCACTTTACTATTATGTATCTGCCCCGAAGCGTTGTAATAGTTTAGGATTTATATTTCCGCCTTTATTTACCGCTTTTTATTATTTTATGTTTACTGCTTAGTAATTAGGGCTTGCATGGAAAGATAAAAACCTGATGATAGAAAACTCTAATCTCAAAGATAAAGTAACTGAAAATAACACCCCTCTCACACTCGCACCTCTAGGGTAACCTTCCTTGTTGCCCTCGGAAAACAGTCATGTCCCTCGAACGTGGGGACACTTTAGCAAAGCCCTCGATTCAAAGATCATAGTCCCTCGATGACCCTTTCGATGTTGCCTTTCGATAAATGATCTAGTCTCTTATGAAAATTGCTAAAGCGTCCTTACTAGTTGCCTTCAATGATTGTACGATGACCCTCGTTTGTCCCTTTACATCCAACGATAGGGCTTTCTACTAACTAATGGTACGAATAACACTATCTAAAGGAGGAATAAAATTACAAGAACGATCTTGAGTAGGGTAGAACTCCTAATCGCTTGCTCATAATCTTTCAAAATAAACACAATTTACACAAACACTTTCGAAATATTTTCAAAGCACTTTGTACGCATTCTCGAGAACAGATACGAGAATCATTACAAAGTTTTGCCTTACATTGGCAACTTCTCAAAATATTTTCAAAAAACACACACACGAAGCAATTTTCAAAAAGTGAGTTAAACGATTAAGAGCCCATAGATAACTACAGATGAAAAGGATGCTAACACCTTCCCTTTTCATAAATTACCCCCCGAACTCAAAATCTATCAAGGTCTTTCCTATTCTTTTCACCATTTCCTTATTGGATAAAAGAAAAGTCGGTGGCGACTCTTGCTATCCATAAAATTTGCGATAAAACACAAAACCAAATCAATTTTCCCACCGTATTACAATGACACTATTATGGATTCTAACGTCAAGCTACTACCAGGTCTGAGGCCACTAAAAAAACCTGATAGATATCGATGTCTAGTTGGCAAACTTAATTACCTCAAAGTGACCAAACTAGACATTACATTTGTTCTTAGTCTGATTCACCAATTTCTATATGCTCTATGTGATGACCATTAGAACGATGTGATTCAAGTTCTTAAGTATATAAAAAGTACCTAGGCTAAAGGGCAACACCCAAGTCATAAGTTATTATGATGCTGATTTAGCAGGCTCACCATCAGATAAAAGGTCCACTTCAGGGTATTGTATTTTCGTTGGAGAAAATTTAATTTCATGCCAGAGCAAGAAACATAATATAGTTGCAAGGTCTAGTGCAGAAGCAAAATATCATGCCATGGTACCAACATGTGAACTCACATGGATAATACAATTACTCCAACAACTTAAATTAGGAGTCGTCGAGGCAATGAAACTGATTTCACTACGCCAAACAAGACTTTAGACAACGTTTTTTTTTGCTTTAGACAGCACTTTAAAGTGTTGTCTATTCTAGCGCTGCTGTAGGAAAAGACATTGCTTTGTTAAAAGTAAAAGCGTTGGCTAAAGGGGGCCTTTAGCAGGGCTTTTACCTTTAAAGCGCTGGCTAAAGGGGGCTTTTAGCAGCGCTTTTAATTTTAAAGCGCTGCTAAAGCCCCCTTTAGCCAGCGCTTTAAAGGTAAAAGCGCTGCTAAAGGCCCCCTTTAGCCAGCGCTTTTTCCGAAACAAATTTTTTTAAATAAAAAAAAAACCCTTTTAGGCAGCGCTTTTAATGTTAAAGCGTTGTCTAAAGCCTCCTTTAGGCAGCGCTTTTTTTAAAGCGTTGCTAAAGGCCCCCTTTAGCCAGCACTTTTTCTGAAACAAATTTTTTTTAAAAAAAAAATCCCCTTTAGGCAGCGCTTTTACAGTAAAAGCGTTGTCTAATGGGGGCTTTAGACAGTGTTTTTTAAAGCGCTGTCTAATGTCAATAAAAAAATTTATATAACCTTTTTGAAAGAAAGCGCTGTTTGATATATACAATTTTATATACACAAATTTTAACCATATTTGCACCAGGTTTTCACCATATTTTGCACCTGTATATACCATTATAAATTTCACCAGATTTTCACTAATATTGGAGCTTTAATCCAATAAAAAATAATACCAAAAGATACTATGATACTTTTACAAATTACATATTACCCTAAACCATTACAAATTACTATGATACAAGTACATACAAAAGATACTATGATACCTGTATATACCATTACAAATTATAAATTTTGCACCTGTATATAATTTTATAAAAAACAACACCAAAACAACACCATTATATACCATTACAAAATCTATTCATCTATATCTTCTACATATGCACATATAACCTGAAACAACACCAAAATATCGTAATTCATACCATGATACAAACAAAATATATATAATTTACCACGTGACAAACAACAACAAAATTGCAACGCTTGAATATATATACTCAAAATTCTCATCAATTAAAGTAAGATTACAATATACCTTATATAACTTTCATCTCAATAATGTATTGACACCAATCCTCCTTAAGTTCATCCAACTGAGAACTTGAGTAATAAGCACACTTGAATTCATCAAAGTACTACATAATAATATAACATAGCATGTTTAAGTTAAAACTATTTAATTATATGAGAAATGTGTGTTAAATATTAAAATAACTCCTAAGTTAGAAATACATACCTTAGATGGAATCTCTATTCGATCCAAAAGAAGGATTTCTCTCATAAACCTCAACATGTAAAAACCGCAATCTACTTCATTACGCTGCCGAGGACACTACACATGAAAAGAAAATATGGATAAGGCCTAAGTTTTATCAAGTATCATCACTATTAATATAATCAAAATTGTGATAATTAATTAATATACCTTCACTATAATCCATGTAATGTTGTTGGATTTACTCTTTGGTACTTGAACACCTCTTTGTGCTCGAAAAACTTGTATAATGCTAATAAAACATAAACGCATATTTAGAACAATTCACATAAATAAATAAATAAATATACACACGAATATTTAGAACAATCTCACTTACGTATCAACCATATTCTTCATATCTTGGTATGTACTTGGATCATTGTATAAAGAATCCAGATAATATACAACTTCTCTGATAAGATTAATCGCGACCAACAACCAATGTCCACTGTAAGATTAAACAAATGTGAGATGAAAACTTTCTACACAATGTCAAAATATGAAAAATTATAATAGATGAATTTAGAATAAAAATCTAACCCGTTGTCGGTATTAAGCGGTAAGAAGAATAACTTTTCGGTATCTTTGTCGGCCATAAAGCGCTCGAGTACATACGCCATGACTTCATCTGATTTATGAATGATTAACCTTAAGTTGGTACTGAAAGGAGATAAGAAAGCGAATCTTTGCTCCATTCCAATCAGGCGCATCAATTTTTCATACAAAAACCTTAAATAAAAGACCTCATTAACATTTGAAATGAGTAAATGAATTGATCAATTAATTAGACAAAGTAGATCGGATATACCTTATGTATGTATTAACAACATTGATGCCTAATTGCGTATGTTGTAAAACTTGATCAAAATCCTCCATACCAATTATTTCGGAATATTAAAAACCAAAAATACAAAACTCCATAAGTAGAAGACGAGTATTTCCTTCCGGAATATCAGACATTTCTAAAAATGTCCCAAGGCACGACCTAAACTTGGAAGTAGGTTTTTTTTTAGCCGCGGCCTTCTTAGCAACAACCTTTTTTTGTGTGGAAATGTTGCTAATTTCAGGATTCTTATCCCTATCGACATCTTCATTCTCTTTAGCATGAATCTAAAGATCATATAATTAGTTATGTGAAGTATAAGATCACGAATTAACATTTAATTAGTTACATACATAAATATCATATAATTGTGATGTACCTCTTTTATTGATGCCACTGACTCGGTTTGCCGTGGAATTCTCTTGTCTTTTGCTTTGGATTTTGTTGGAATTTAAATAACATAACCATGTAAAAATAAATGTATGTAAAATGCGCGTAAAAACTTTGATTACTCAAAGGTTCATATATACGGTTTTAAGCATACCTCATTATCTACACTAATGAGGCTTGATGGCAATGCAACAAACGAATCGATTGCATCTCCCACAAGTGTGGCATCCAAAAATCGTCAAGATGTGGTAATAATGCATCCTTCTCCAAAGCAATGTCAACCTATACTTTCAAACAGCTAGTAGGAAGCGATTTAGTGTGAAGTAATTCTCCTAAAGTGTTATGCACTTTTCCCTTGCCAACCATCTGATAAGTCGGTGACGATAAGTAGAGATGACAAGGTGAAATGCCCTAAAACCAATAATAAATTTCAAATTGTTATTGTGTATATATTTCAATTAAATAAATTAAGCTACTTTAATTTCATAATTATATATAATTACCTCTGGAAGATTCGGTTGAAAATTACAACTGATACTACCTTTGTCACTAGTAGCTTTAAAACCTAAAGCTTGCCCTCTTAATTCTTTTTCCCTTCTCAATTCACGGACTTCAGCTTGTAGTGCTTCCAAGGTTTCCTGCAGTTATTTATTGCTAGGAGTCTTTTGTGTTTTCATCTTCAAGGATTTTGGAGTGATTCCTGTTAGAACATAGTTTGATTCTACAACCCTTAATTAGAGTTTTAATGATAACAAAATACAAGAATAAATAAATTCAAAGATATATATATATATATATATATATATATATATATATATATATATATATATATATATATATATATATATATATATATATAGAACAAATATGCTACTTAAAATTATGTTGTGTATTTACAGAAGTTCTGATGGAATCAGCATCAGAAGATCAATAACATGTGCTACACGCTGAAGCTACCAGATCATATGTTGAAGCTTGATGAACAGAATCTGCATATAAAACACTCTGACTCTGATCAAGATCCTTACCAAGTCATCAGCACTCAGAAGCGTCAGCATAAGTTAAAGCAAAGAACACTCTGATTATCATAAAGAAGACTCTGAAGCGTTACTAAACATACAAGACAGATTAATTGCCAACGGCTTTATTCAAAGACAAGATCCTCTCAAAAAGGAAAGAGTGTTATTAACATTGAAAGTGCTTTATGGAAAACAACGTATCTTTGCCTTGGCTATATAAACAAGTCTGTGTGAGAAAAGAAGATGCTAATCTACATGCACGCACTCATACAATTTACTAAGCCTTCAAACCACGCTCATTCCAACGCATTAGCAATCCAGTTTCATTCTAAGCTTAAATTTGTGTATTATCACACTTGTGGTATACTATTTTATTAGAAAACATCAAACACATTATTGTTCAATTATTTGTAAAGAGATTTCCTTGAGATAAACCGGTTTGTGGTTATACTCAAGAAGGCTTTAACAGTTGTTAAAGTGACTGTGTAATCCTTTGATTATAGTGGATTAAGACCTCGTTGGAGAGAGGCGAAATCACCTTGACGGGTGGACTGGAGTAGTTTGAGATCAAACGAACCAGGATAAAAATACAGTGTTGATTTAAGTTTTACAATTCAACCCCCCTTCTTGTGTTTTTCACATCTTCAATTGGCATCAGAGCGCCTGGTTCTGAGCTTATAGCACTTAACCGTGTCAGTACAAGATCCAGCGTCAGAAAAACACCATGGCAGGACCAAATCAAAACATCAGCAATGACAACAATGAAGAAAGAGACAGATTCAGTGGAAAACCTCCAGTCTTTGATGGAGAGAACTTTGACTACTGGAAAGACAGAATTGAGAGTTTCTTTCTGGCCCATGATGCTGATCTGTGGGACATGGTAACTGATGGATACACACACCCAGTGGATGGAAGTGGTCAGAAGATTGACAGGAAAACAATGTATGATCAGCAAAAGCATGATTTCAGAAATCATCACAAGGCCAGAACAATTCTTCTCAGCGCCATCTCTTATTCAGAATATGAAAAGATATCAAACAGAGACACTGCAAAGAATATGTTTGACTCTTTGAGAATGACGCATGAAGGCAACATTCAAGTCAAAGAAACCAAAGCTCTTGCGCTCATTCAGAAGTATGAGGCATTCAAGATGGAAGAGAGTGAATCAATAGAAACTATGTTTTCAAGATTTCAAATTCTTGTTCCTGGTCTCAAAGTTCTTGATAAAGGGTATTCTACTGCTGATCACGTTAAGAAGATCATCAGAAGCTTGCCAAAACAATGGAGGCCAATGGTCACAGCGCTTAAGCTAGCCAAGGATCTCAACAAAATCTCTCTGGAGGAACTTGTCAGCTCCCTTAGAAGTCACGAGATAGAGCTAGAAGCAGATGAACCTCAAAAGCAAGGTAAGCCATTAGCTTTAAAATCTAACATAAAATCTGACTCCAAAGTTTTGCAGGCTGTAGAAGAAACCTCTGATGGGTCCTCATCAGAAGAAGATGAACTGTCTTTCCTCTCCAGAAGGGTGAACCAATTATGGAAGCAGAGGCAAAGGAAGTTAAGGAATCCCAGAAGATCATAAAATCAGAATGAATCTTTCTCCGGATACAAAAGGTCAGAATCCTCCTCTAGACACAGAAGATCTGAAGGTTCTTCAGGAAACAGAAAGCCAAACAACAAAGACATCATCTGCTATGAATGTAACGAGCAAGGACACTACAAAAGTGATTGCCCAAAGCTTCAGAAGGAAAAGCCCAAAAAGAAGTTTGGCAAGGAAAAGAAGAAAAGTCTCATGGCTACATGGGATGATTCTGACACATCTGAAGCTGACTCAGAATCAGATGATGAAAGAGCGAACATAGCTCTCATGGCAAACATAACAGAAGACAGTGAAGCTTCTGAGTCAGACTCTGAATCAGATACAGAAGAGGTATTCCCTGACCTTGCTATAAACTTTACTAAGGCTGAATTAGCTGAAAGCCTTAATGAAATTCTGGAAAGATATCAGCAGATCAGATTCAAATTCAGAAACCTGAAAAGGAATCTTGCTTCTGACTCTGATAAGACTGAGAGTCTCAAATTGGAGAATTCTGAGTTAAAAGATAAAATTTCAAAATTATAAAATCTATTGCAAAACTCTCAGAAGGAAACAATCCCTGAAACTCCCAGCAGTTCTGATGAGATCATCAAGGAGTATGATCACAGCTTTCAGAAGTTTCTAGCTAAAAACATAGACAGAAGCAAAATGGCTTCAATGATCTATGGAGTTAGCAGAAATGGCAGAAAAGGGATAGGATATCAAGGTAAGGTACCTACACCAAAGAATGCCATGGATTTAGTTATAAAACGCACTTCACTTGATTCACACTTTATATATGGGCGCACACATGACATAAAATATACTAGTAGTGATTACTCTGTCAAACCAAAATTCAATCAGAGTTTTGGCAAAACTAACAAATCAGGACCCAAGAAAATATGGGTACCTAAGGATAAAATAATACGTGTGGCAGATATCTTTAGCAGCAAAGCAAAAACACCAGTCATGGTACCTGGACTCTGGCTGCTCACGACACATGACAGGAAGAAGACATATGTTCCAAAGCCTGGAACTTAAGCCTGGAGGCCACGTAGGTTTTGGAAGCAATCAGAGAGGAAAGATCATTGGCTCTGGAACTGTAGGTAATGGAAATCTTCCCTCTATAAGTAATGTTTTATTAGTAGATGGATTAATGCATAACCTGTTATCCATAAGTCAATTAAGTGATAACGGTTATGATATAATCTTCAATCAAAATTCATGCAAAGCTGTTAGTCAGAAAGATGGGACTATCCTATTTAATGGAAAGAGGAGAAACAACATTTATAAAATAAAACTTTCTGAACTAAAAAGTCAGAATGTAAAGTGTCTTCTGTCTGTTAACAACGAGCAATGGATCTGGAACAGAAGATTGGGGCATGTTAGTATGAGAATAATATCTCAGATTAACAAACTCAATCTGGTCAGAGGACTTCCTAACCTGAAGTTCAATTCAGATGCTCTGTGTGAAGCATGTCAGAAAGGCAAGTTTGCAAAACCAGCTTTCAAATCCAAAAACGTTGTTTCCACCTCCAAGCCATTAGAACTTCTGCACATTGACTTATTTGGACCAGTTAAAACTGCTTCAGTCAGTGGCAAGAAGTATGGGTTAGTAATCGTAGATGACTATAGCAGATGGACATGGGTAAAGTTCTTAAGACACAAGGACGAGTCACACTCTGTGTTTGTCACCTTCTGCAACCAAGTTCAGAATGAAAAGGATCTTAGAATTGTCAAAGTCAGAAGTGATCATGGTGGAGAATTTGAAAACAAAGATTTTGAGTTATTCTTTAATGATAAAGGCATTCTGCATGATTTCTCTTGTCCTAGAACTCCCCAGCAAAATGGAGTTGTAGAACAAAAGAACAGAACATTGCAAGAAATAGCCAGAACCATGATCAACGAGACTAACGTTGCTAAGATCTTCTGGGCAGAGGCAATAAACACAGCGTGTTACATTCAGAATAGAATCTCCATAAGACCTATTCTGGAAAAGACTCCATATGAATTGTGGAAGAACAGAAAGCCCAACATTTCTTATTTTCACCCATTTGGATGTACATGCTTTATTTTGAATACAAAAAATTATTTGAACAAGTTTGACTCTAAAGCACAAAAGTGTATTATGTTAGGATACTCTGAACGCTCAAGAGGGTACAAAGTATACAATACAGAAACACAGATTGTGGAAGAGTCAATCAGTGTTCGTTTTGATGATAAGCTTGACTCTCAAAAGTCAAAGCAGAATGAATTCCTTGCAGGTATGGAAGTTGAACTCACAGGTACTAAAGAAAAATCATCAGAAGCTCTCAACAGAGACACTCCCTCAACATCAGAAAGAGGCACTGCAAGCAATCCAGCACCTTCTATTGATCAACTCCAGAAAAGATCATCCAGAAGCAGCATGGATCACCCAGAAGAAACAATCCTAGGAAGAAAGGAAGATCCAATCAGAACAAGATCTAGCTTCAGAAACTCTGAAGAATCCCTCATGGGACTTGTTTCTCTAATTGAACCAACAACAATTGATGAAGCACTTCTGGACAATGACTGGATTCTAGCAATGCAAGAGGAGCTAAATCAATTCACAAGAAATGACGTATGAGATCTAGTTCCCAAACCAAAAGGATTCATCGTTATTGGAACAAAATGGGTGTTCAGAAACAAACTGAATGAACAAGGTGAAGTCATCAGAAACAAAGCACGACTGGTAGCACAAGGTTATAGTCAGCAAGAGGGGATATACTATAGAGAAACCTTTGCTCCAGTCGCCAGGTTAGAATCTATCATACTTTTAATTTCATTTGCTGTTAATAAAGGCACCACTCTGTATCAGATGGATGTCAAGAGTGCATTCTTAAATGGCTATATAGAAGAAGAGGTATATGTGCACCAACCCCCTGGTTTTGAAAGTTCCAAAAATCCAGAATATATTTTCGAACTAAAGAAGTCACTGTATGGTCTGAAACAAGCTCCCAGAGCTTGGTATGAAAACTAAGTAACTTCCTGTTAGAAAAGGAATTCACAGAGGGAAAGTGGACACAACCTTGTTCTGTAAGACAGTTAAGAATGACATTCTAGTATGTCAGATTTATGTTGATGACATCATATTTGGATCTACTAAACCCTCTCTGGGAAGAAAGTTTGCTAAATGTATGCAGGCAGAATTTGAGATGAGCCTAATGGGGGAACTAAAATTCTTTCTGGGCATCCAGATTAATCAAACCCCAGAAGGAACTTACATTCATCAGAGCAAATATGTCAGAGAACTTCTGAAGAAATTTGATCTCTCAGAATGTAAGCCATCAAGGATTCCAATGCATCCCACGTGCATTCTGGAAAGAGAAGAGGTAAGTAAAAAGGTAGAATAGAAGGTCTACAGAGGTATGATTGGTTCTCTTCTATATTTGACGACTTCAAGGCCTGACATTTTATTCAGTGTTTGCATTTGTGCTAGATTCCAATCAGATCCTAGAGAATCTCACTTAACAGCAGTTAAGCGAATTTTCAAGTATCTGAAAGGTACTACTAATCTGGGTTTGTTTTATAGAAAATCAAGTGATTACAGCTTAGTAGGATACTGTGATGCTGATTTTGCTGGAGACAGAGTAGAACGTAAAAGCACTTCTGGAAGCTGCCAGTTTCTGGGAGAAAATCTGATCTCTTGGTCCAGCAAAAGACAATCCACAATTGCTCTATCAACAGTAGAAGCTGAATACATAGCAGCAGCGGGATGCAGCACACAAATGCTCTGGATGAAAAGTCAACTTGAGGACTTTCATATATTTGAGAGTAACATTCCTATCCTCTGTGACAATACTTCTTCTATTTGTCTTAGTAAAAATCCAATTTTGCATTCTAGGGCTAAGCATATAGAAATAAAACATCATTTTATTAGGGACTATATTCAGAAAGGGATTTTAAATTTAAAATTTATTAACACAGACCATCAATGGGCTGATATTTTTACAAAACCTCTTTCTGAAGATAGGTTCAACTTCATTCTGAAACATCTCAGCATGAAGCTCTGCCCAGAATGAAATTGTTTTGATTCCATATCTTAACCTTCAGAACATTGTTTATTTTTCTGTGAACTACTGATCAATCTTTCTTCAGAGCTTTAGAAGTACAGATTGTATCAGAATCTATCCATGAAGATCTGAGCGCTTCATTTCAAGGATAGAAATGTGTTGTTCACTCAAGCAAACAAGTGTCATCCAGTCATCAGCTATTTTCTGAGGCTGAACACGCGTTCACGTTTCTGAAAAGGCAAAAGCGCTGATTGGATGCATTGAGACACATGTCATGGGTAACCGTTCCAAATATCTTTCTGAATCCCCTAAAATCAGCTATCATTAAATGCTAATAATCATTATTAATTTCTCTCTCTTGTTGTTTATGTTTTCAAAATTGTTTAGAAATCTATTTAAACACACTTCACACCATTTACACTTTTTTACCTTCACTTTCATTTTCTCTCAAACTTACTGATTTCAGCGTTCTTACTTCCTCAAGAAAAACCCTTTCAATCTTTTTCACAAAAACCTTCGTGTGAACATGGCTTCTTCCAGCATTCCTACTTCAGGTTCCCAGAAAACTGTTTCATCTGAACAATACGAAGAACCTTACAGAACGCTTCTCACTCCAATCAAAAACCTAGAGGTTCTGTCAGAATTGATCGTGGATTTCAACAGTCTTCAGGAGAATGGGTTCAATCTCTCTGAAGAAGTTAAAGCTCAAGGCTGGGAAAAGTATTTTGACAGACTGGTGGGTCCAACATTTCCTATTTTGGTAAAGGAATTTTGGATTCACGCTTCTTCCTCCAACCATCAAGTTACTTCTTACATCATGGGGAAGAAGACTGTTATTACTGAGGACCTGATTGCAAGACTCATAGGCTACAGTGGTGGTGGTGTTTGTTGCATTGACATGGCAGAAAGGTGCGCTGATGCTGCCCTAATTGCAAGGGAAATCTTCACTCTGGGGCTTCCCTCCAGTAAGATAAGGGATTTGAAAGACAAACACAGAATTTGGGCCAAGATCATTCTGGGGTGCATCAATCACAGGAAGCCTACCAGCTCTCCTGACTACATTAATATTGATCAGCAATTTCTGATCTATTTCATCTCTCAGAAGGTCAAGGTGAATCTGGCTCATCTTCTGTTTACCCATCTGAAGACAAGTGTTAAGGAAACAAGAGAAGAGGAGCGAACAAAAAGGGATTGGATACCCCTTGGAAGACTGATATCAGATATTCTAACAGAGAATAAGCTAATTGATCACCTTACAGAGGCTCAAGAAATCAGCTCTTTGGAAGCTACTGTGGGCAAACAGCTGAATGCTAAGAATCTGAAGAAGATGAAGTTGATTGAGAACATCAAGAACGAACCCAGCGTCACTCCTTTTGCAGCTATCTCCAGCAGAAGAGTCCCTCTGGACAACTTCCCTCTGTTCTCAGAGATTGATTCTAAACCAGATATAATACTCAGATATCTGGATGCTTGCAAGGCTGATGGTACAACACCAAATCTGAATATTCAAGATCTTCAGCAGAAGGCTCCAGAAGTTGTGCTGAAGAAAACCAAGAAAAGGAAAGTTGCAGCAGAAGGATCCTCCCAGCAGACTCCTAAAAAGAGAGGTAATCTTTCTTCTGTAATTGTTTTAGATTCAACTGTTGTATCAACATCTATCCCAACTTCCACTCATTCTGAAAACCCCACACCACAAACTTTTGATGATTTTGACCTTGACTTTGACCCCTCTGAATCATTAACTCTTAGAATATCTCTCTCCCAACCTCAAAATCCAAACATTATTGAAACCCAACAAGAACTTGCAAAAGTTCTTTCTGATATAGACCAACACACTTCTGTTCCCATACCAGAAAATCCAAATCCTGAAACCACCACAGAACCACAACCAGAAATTCCCATCTCACCACAACCAAAAATTCCACCCTCTCCAGAACCATAAATCCCACTACCTTCATCTCCTCAACCAGAAATTAATCCACCTTCTCCATAACCAGAACCATTTCAACCAGAAGTTCAAACTTCTGAAACTCAACCTTCAGAACCATCTCCTGAACCAGAACCTCTGGCCATTCATTTGCCCCGTGGCACCATTGTGAATTTTCCCCAACTTCCCTCTTCACCAGAATTAACTCCACCAAATTCCCCATCAAGTCCAATCATAATTCCTGACTCTCCCACTCCCTCACCAAAGAACAATCAAGAAGACAACATCAAGATTGTCATTGACTTAACAGTTTTTGAACATCTTGCTGCCATCAACCACAAAACAGCTATCCCTAAACCAAAACATCCAGATGTTGGTACCAGTATATTGAACTTTGAAACAGAAGTACATAAGTGGATCACTTCTCTGAAATAAGCTAGTCTTGAGCTGGTTGATCCTGCTGCATTAGACTACCTTTGGACAAAGTTCGGAAGATGGGTAGGCTATGAAACCTTTAAGTTGCAAGAACAGAGCTACGGACAAGCTCAACAGAACTTCAGCAATCTACTGAAAGAAATTGAAGGTCCAGTTCTGAGCAAGCTGCTTAAAGAAGAAGTTCTCCCTCTGGACAATGCTCTTTGGTCTGAACACCGTCCAGCATCCAAAGTTCAACCTGATACTCAAGATCTGATGGTTCCTGCTGAAGCACTGGTTCAAGAAGAAGATATTGTAGAAAGCTCTGAGAAGCATCCTGTTTCTGAAGATCCTCAAGCTTCCTCCATTGACAGGCAGACTCTTGAAGACCTGAAAAGATCTGATATGTTGATGCAGGAAAGAATGGATAAGCAGGACAACAAAATTGATGGAATAACAAGCATGTTAACTCAGCAACAGGAAACCAACACCCAAATCAAGAGCATGTTGGAGGCTTTGTTCACACGACTTCCTCCTCCTTCTTAGAATTTCCTTGTTTTTATAACTTGTTTATATGTAATATTTTTACAATATTCTGAACTTATCGTTGCTTCTGTTTTCAATATAAATGCTTTTTTAACTCTGATTATTTGTGCTTTTTGATAACTGACAAAAAGGGGGAGAAAGAATGGTATTTTTCAATAACGGATTACTGAGACATAAGTCTCAAACATTCTGACATTCTGATCTATTTGAATTTCTTTCTTCTGAAAAGCTTGAACAGGTACAAAATTCTGACGAAAGATACAGTAAAGTACAGTAAAGTTCTGATGCTCAAAGACTCATGGAATTAAAGGGAAGTAATCAACTCAGGGGGAGTTTTTCTCTTCTTAGCTCTGATACTTTTTATTCTTTATTTTTAATTGAAAAAAATCTGGTTTTTGTCATCATCAAAAAGGGGGAGATTGTTAAAACATAGTTTGATTCTACAACCCTTAATTAGAGTTTTGATGATAACAAAATACAAGAATAAATAAATTCAAAGATATATATATAGAAAAAATATGCTACTTAAAATTATGTTGTGTATTTACAGAAGTTCTGATGGAATCAGCATCAGAAGATCAATAACATGTGCTACACGCTGAAGCTACTAGATCATACGTTGAAGCTTGATGAACAGAATCTGCGCATAAAACACTCTGACTCTGATCAAGATCCTTACCAAGTCATCAGCACTCAGAAGCGTCAGCATAAGTTAAAGCAAAGAACACTCTGATTATCATAAAGAAGACTCTGAAGCGTTACTAAACATTCAAGACAGATTAATTGCCAACGGCTTTATTCAAAGACAAGATCCTCTCAAAAAGGAAAGAACGTTATTAACATTGAAAGTGCTTTATGGACAACAACGTATCTTTGCCTTGGCTATATAAACAAGTCTGTGTGAGAAAAGAAGATGCTAATCTACACGCACGCACTCATACAATTTGCTAAGCCTTCAAACCACGCTCATTCAAACGCATTAGCAATCCAGTTTCATTCTAAGCTTAAATTTGTGTATTATCACAGTTGTGGTATACTGTTTTATTAGAAAACATCAAACACATTATTGTTCAATTATTTGTAAAGAGATTTCCTTGAGATAAACCAGTTTGTGGTTATACTCAAAAAGGCTTTAACAGTTGTTAAAGTGACTGTGTAATCCTTTGATTATAGTGGATTAAGACCTCGTTGGAGAGAGGCGAAATCACCTTGACGGGTGGACTGGAGTAGTTTGAGATCGAACGAACCAGGATAAAAATACAGTGTTGATTTAAGTTTTACAATTCAACCCCCCTTCTTGTGTTTTTCACATATTCAATTCCAAATCCCTTACCCCTCACCCGACAGAATACTCACGAACATCTAATGCTCGACTAAATATGCTCCTGCAATCATTGTCTTCATCTGGACATATAGACTGAGATAGAGTCTCTTGAAATTCATATGAATATTGAAAATTTGTCTTAATTATACTAAACTTTTGATTTAATTAAAGAAATAATGCTATACTTACACATTTCTCAAAAACTTTTGAACATCTTCTTTGACAACTCAATCCTTACCCACACGGGTTTCCTTCCACAAAACATGTGTCAGAAGAGATGTTTCAGAACTATTCTCCTTTGTTAAATACACATAAAGCCAAATAATATGATCAAATATAATTCATGATGAACAAGTATATCATTGCAATTTATAGATACTTACGATAGACTGTTCTAAGCGTCCATATCCAATACGCCTTTTTTTGTATGGATACGCGGGACTTGATGCTCTTTGCCGATTTGTTTCACTTACACTCTGAAATTCTTGGGTTTTTTGTTTGGCCTTAAACGTTTCTCATTCTTTAGGTGAAACCAAACTTGCATATTTAGATGGAATGCATCAACAAAAATTTTATCCGCATCCCTAAGAAACTTGATATTTAAAAAAGTCCTAAACCCTCTTAGTAGTTTTCCGGCCAATCAGAGACAAAAAGTTTTTCTAGTATCATCAATGTTGTTGAAAGACCTCTACGAAAAATATACACAGAGTGTGTTAGTACAAGTAATTTAAAGACATAATCGTCATTAAAAATAAATTGGAACTTCATTAAATATGGTACCTGTATCTCACTCCAAATTTTTTCTTTAGCTTCTTTCAACTCTATTTTTCTCCAATCATCACAAGTAATTGGAACTTCATTCCTTACAAGTGCACCAATAAAAATTGTCACCGTTGAACCGTTAGGCTCAATTATTTGGCCACTTTGGCTCCAATGCGCATCTAATTTTATGCCTCGGTCTCTATCACGAATGACTTTCTTCATAACTGTTATTCTCCGTCTAATTTCCGCTTCCTGATCAGTAATGGTCGCATCATCATGTGGGTGATCCTCGTTACTAGCCATTTAACCTGTAATAAAGAAAAACATAAACTCAATATAAAAATCCATAATCAATTGAGTATATAACAAATGACAAATAAAGAATTACATATAAATTTATTGAAAATGACATGATATGTAACATTTTACTATATTACCTCTTTCACTAACATCTCTTTCTTTTCTTGGTTGGAATATGAATTACTTGTTTCTTAGCAATGCGGACGTCAGAATTGATCCAAATTCCCTCGTTATGATCGTTTCTAATATATGATTCATCCGCTATAATATTCTCATCTTGATCATTCCATCTAATATATGAATGATTCTTAACATTAATATCACCTTGATCTACACCGGTATCATCAACCACTTTGTTAGATAAAAGCATTATAGAACATTTCGTACTCGTCGGGTCAGTGACATAGAACACTTGTTTAGCTTGAGATGCTAGAATAAAAGGCTTGTCTTTGTATCCCATCCTATTAAGATCAACTTGCAGAAATCATGGTTTATCCATTCGTATGCCACTACTATTTACACACTTGCAACCAAAGATAGGAATCTGAAATTTCTCGTAATCAAACACCCAAATGTGCTCAATAAACCCCAAAATATGACAGATTTGCATATTTGGGGTTTAAGTCCTTCGTACTTGGTATGTGCATTTCTTCAGCTAGCACGGTGACACCACTATTTTGTATAGTACTTTTATCATCTTGTTCTTTGGTATAAAATGTGTATCAATTTATTGTGTATGCGCTATGAGAAAACACATGCAAACTTGGACCATATGCCAAACATCTCAACCTTCCTGTTATTGAAGTGGGATCTGAAGAGCGTTTTGAATAAATATGATCCTTAAACCATTGTATAAAATTTTGATTGTGCTCTCGTACTATCCAATTTTCATTTCTGTTCTGATTTAACCCTCGGAGTACAGCCTTGTGCATTTCAACATATGACTCAACCTCAATGTCATTGTGCAGAACATACAAATACACTTGCTCCCGTTCATCCCTTGATATTGTCTCAATTTTATTTTCAATTAATTTTTTACCTTCCTCTTTTTCAAAAATATGAGTTTTGGGGAGCCCAGCAGATTGAACATTGGACAAATATTCAGTACAAACGTCAACCGCTTCTTCAACAATGTATCGTTCAACAATACAACCCTCTGGGCGACTTCGGTTTTTCACGTACCCTTTTAATATTTTCATATAACGTTCAGCAGGGTACATCCATCTCATATAAGCTGGTCCACACAATTGTGTCTCTTTCACAAGATGAACAACTAGATGTACCATTATGTCAAAAAAAGAGGGAAGACAATACATCTCAAGCTCACACAAGATAATAATTATTTCTTTTTGTAGTGTTGGTAAGACTTCAGCGTCGATCACCTTACTACAAATTGACCTAAAGAAAAAACACAATTTAGTTATGACGCTTCTTACTTTTTCTAGCAAAATAGAATGTATACCTATTGATAAAAAATGCTCCATTATAACTTGACAATCACATGCTCAACCACAACAAAAAAAAAATGCTATAAAAAATAAACAAGGAGTTGCTACATTCTGATTTCACTATGCACTATATTATATGCTTGAGGAGAATAATAAATTTCAAAGTTGATTGAAGCCAATACACATTGTTACCATCAAACAAAAATAAAAATTGTCACTATCCGACTCGCGGGAAACAATAGCATAAGCCCACATTGTTTTTTACATTTTATTCCTAAACAAGCTTGAGAGAGTGTGTTTTGTCTTTAAAGCAACAAAAATAACAACCAATTATTTAAAAAGTCAACAATTGAAAATAAATGAATACTATAATACTATTGTGATTAGAATTTATTGGATTTATCGCTGCTGAATATAACTTTGCAGGCAGAAGTATATTGCTCCACCATAGGTATCTCAAATGAGTGAGATTTTCTACATTTTATAACACACACTATATAAAATCCCAAGTATGGAAAGCTATAGACCTATTTTCATTAAGTTTAATCCAAACTTATTTTAAAAGATTATAATTATAATGCTCACAACTATATTTGAGATTAGAGTTTTATCCTATTTTTGAATGAATGATCATATCATCATTTTTTTTCATACAAAATAAACATTATTAGTTACTAGTTATATATTTTTTTTGTATAAAAATAAATATTTTCTTCCAAACACAACTATATCCAAATATTCAAGAACAATGAATAATCCAAATGTCTCTATATAATATAGGATAAACATAAAATACATGCATGTCATTTTATTTTTTCTATTAGTTTAGTTATCAACACATTTGCAATTCTCTTCGACACATAAACAGCAATCAAGTGAATTTGTTTGTTCACCCGTCCCAACATCCCATACATTCACACAACTATCATCAGAACCACCAGTGACTATTTTGTATGAATCCATGTGCAACTTAGTTACTCGCCCAGAATGTCCATCTAACTCGGCTATCGATTCTGGCTTTAAGCAATTTTGATTTCTCCTGATATCCCAAAGCACTGCTCTGCAGCATTATAGTTTTGGTAAGTGTTCAACCATTATATGCATGCAAATTACATATCTAAAAATAAATAAATATAACATGACATAACATTTCAATGTAGCGCTAATACTTCAAGGGAAGAAAAACAAGGGTAGTTTCAGCAAATATGCAGGCCATAGAATCAAACATTATCTTAAGATGGTGTATTTGGACGTTTACGGACCAATGTAAGTTGACTCGTATAATGGAAATAGGTACTTTGTCATTTTTATTGACGATTTTAGTAGGAAGCTATGGATTTATCTAATCAAGAGGAAAGATGGGGTTTTTATGTGTTCAAATGTTTTAAATCCATGGCAGAGTAGCAAAGTGGTCACAAGTTGAAAAATTTCAATGCCGGTGGTGGAGGCGAGTATACCTCGAGTGAGTTTGAGAATTATTGTGATGTTGAGGATATAGCGCGTGAGATGGTACCACCTAATACGCTTCAACAAAATGGTATTACCGAGAGAATAAATCGTTCGATAATGAATATGGTTCGTAGCATGTTGAAGAGCATAAATTTATCGAAAGATTTATGGGGAGAAACCGTGTCTACAACCGCCTATTTGTTGAATAGGTGCCCTACTAAGAAGCTGGACAAAATGACACCAGAAGAGATATGGCCTGGTTCTAAATCAAGTTTGAGTCATTTGAACGTTTTCGGTTCGGTATCATTTTGACATATTCTGGGTCAACTTCGAAAGAAGTTGGATGACAAAGGAGAAATGATGTTACTCGTTAGTTATTATCCTACCTGTGGTTACAAAATATTTGATGTAAGTAGCAAGAAGATTGTGATCAGTCGAGATATGGTCGTGGACGAGTTGAGGCTGTTTGATAGCAGAAAAACTCACAGTTCAGTAGCAGAAATCGGTTTTCCAACAGAAGGAAACCAGTTTCCTTCGTGATTTTTACATTCTGAAGATGCTGGAATTGAATTTCTAGAAGCAGAAACCGGTTCCCCTGTTCCCAAAAAACGGTTTCCACCAGAAAATCCATAAGGTCAGCAGCCTACAGAAACAGTTTTACAACCGGTCGAATTCGAAAAATAGTGAATCCAGTAGACGACCAACAAGACACACAGGTCTACCTCAAAGGCTCTGAGATTGTGAAGTATTCCATGATAATGAGATCGACAATGATGGTGATCTTATTCACTTTGCGCTTATGGCCGAATCTGAGCCCGTGAGCATGAAGGAGGCATTAAGCAATTCAAAGTGGGTGTGTGCGATAAAAGAAGAGTTCAAATCGATTGAGAAAAATAGTACTTGGGAGATGGTCGATTTACGGGAACGGAAAAAAACCAATAGAAATGAAATGGGTCTATAAAGTGAAGGCAAATCCAAAAGGTGAAATTGTCAAGCATAAAGCTCGATTAGTTGCAAAGGGATTTTTGTAAATAGAAGGTATAGACTATGATGAGGTATTTGTTATGGTGGCTAGATTGGAGACTATATGGCTGGTTGTTGGTATCGCGAATAACAATAATTGGTTAATGTATCAAATGGATATAAAATCTACATTTTTGAATGGTCCACTTGAGGAGGAAGTCTATGTAGAGTAGTCCCCTAGTTTTGTGGTGAAGAATCAAGAGGCAAGAGTCTACAAATTGAAGAAGGAACTCTATGGTTTAAAACAAGCACCTAGAGCTTGGAACAAACACATAGATACATTTCTAGTTGAGGTTGGCTTCAAGAAATGTGTATCCGAACATGGTGTTTATGTGAAGATGGATGCAAGCAAAGAAGTGGTTATACTTTGTTTATATGTGGGCGACTTATTAATTACGGACAGTAATGAAGTGAATATTTCTAAGTTCAAGAGTGAGCTTATGGAAGAGTTTGAAATGAGCGATCTTGGAATCATGACTTACTTTTTTGACATAGAGTTGTATAAGTCAAAATTGGGACTGCTTATGTATCAAAGAAAGTATGCTCTTGAGATTTTGAAAAAGTGTGATATGGAGCATAGTAATGTTGCCATAACACCGACTGAAGTAAGGTTGCAGCTGCCCAAAAGTGAAGATGACAAAGGTGTGGATCCAATTCAATATAGGAGGTTTATTGGATCATTGTGTTACTTGTGCAATACGCGGCCAAATTTGGCGTTTAGTGTCGGTATTGCAAGTAGATTCATGGAGAAACCAAAGGTTTCTCATCTGACAACAGTTAAGAGAATTCAAAGATACATCAAAGGAACTCTTGGTTGTGGAATTATCTTTTCCGTAGCTGATACGGGCAGAAATTGTGAGTTACTCGGTTATACAGATTCTAATTGGTGCGGAGATAAGGACGATCGAAAGTCTATGGCTGATTATATCTTTATGTTCGGCGGAGCTCCAATCTCTTGGTGCTCTAAAAAGGAACTTGCGGTTTCACTCTCTTCTTGTGAGGCCGAGTATATTGTTGCGTCGATGTGTGCGTGTCAGACTGTGTGGCTTATGAATCTGCTAAGAGAGTTGGGCAGCAAAGAAGAAAAAGTTGTTACGCTCTTGGTTGATAATATTTCAGCTATTAACCTTGCAAGGAATCTCATTGCACATGGGAAGAGCAAGTATATAGAGATGAGATTTTATTACTTGAGGGAGTTGGTTTATGAAAGCCAGCTGAAGTTAGGATACTGTCGAAACGAAGAATAACTTGTGAATTTATTGACGAAAGGTGTAACAAATGATGTGTTCAAGAAGCTTCTAAGGATTTTAAGCATGAAGATTGTTGAGCACTTGACTTAAAATGGTGTATTGGATGTTATGTTTAAGTCCAATACTGTTTGGAAGCCTCTGGAAGCTGTTTTGGAAAACAACTTATCTGAAAAAGTTGTTCTGTGTCTTTGCTGGAACTGAAATTTTTAAAGAGAAAATTGGTTTCCTCATTTATAGAAATCGATTTTTGCAGCGAATTTTTGTTTTTCTGTTTATTGTTTGTAGCAGTTTTTTTTTTTTTGTTAATTTTTAACACATTATAAATATTCTCTCTTATAATATATTGTAGTTAATGTCAATTTATAATTTTCTCCTCAATTATTCTCTCTTATAATCTCTATTTTTCTCTCTCAACTTGATCATCTTCAATTAACCATTTTAATCATTAATTCATCCACTTCATTTTATTTATGTTCCAACACTAGTCGTATCCCAAACCTTCACCTGTTATAGTATAATGAAAGGCTTCAATTATAGAGCTTAACAGAAGCATTGTAGCAGAAGAAATGTGTATGTACCATCCATTAGAAAAGTTATTGAAGTTATTTAAGATAAACTACTGAAGACCTTCTTTATTTTCGAGAGAGATACTATTTAGAAATAGTTTGTCAACAATTTCTTATAAATATTCAACAAATTTATCAATCATTCAAAACATTGATAACGAATACATGAAAACTCATAAATCATATTTTGAACTTTTAATTAATTATATATATATATATATATATATATATATATATATATAGTCTATGATAGATTAGAAAATATCACTCAAATGAAGAAAAAAAAGCCTAAAAATATGACGAGTTGTTAACAGCTGATCTCCATTTAATAAAATTGAATGCTCAGAAGAGAATACGTGTTGAACCTTTAATGGAGTATAAAAATGCAATGACATTTCACTACAAGGCAAGGGCTGTGATTTACTCACCAATGTCAAATACAAAATTAATATAATTTGTTGGCATGACATGAAGCTACTTGCATGTAGGTTCCGGGAAGTTGGAGTTTCATTTGATTGTTCCACCATAAACAAACCTTTTTTTTTTTGTGGTGGAAATTTCTTGCAAGTATCAGAACGAATTAGGGTATGTATTATACTATTGGTTGAATAAATTTTAATGTTATTAGTAGTGGATTTTTCTTATTAAATAAAATAGTGAGAAGGTTAAGAATCAAATGTAATTTAAAAAATTAAAAGATAGTGGATTATAATAGTTTTTATTAATAACATTTACTTTTTTAGAATAATAGAAGTCATTAGGTCTATATAAAGACTAAGATTGTATTTTATTTTTAAAACAACAAGCAATAGAAGTTTGCTCCTTATTTAACAAATTGACATTAGAACAAATGGCAAACATGATGAATCAAATATTGTTGCCACGGCTAACGAAGTCAAATTATGAAAACTGGAGTATCTAAATGAAAGTTCTTCTTCGATCTCTAGACGCGTGGGATGTGACCAGAGATGAATTTGAAGAACCAACAGATGTTGGGGGATATACGGCAACTCAAAATAAGGCGCTGAAAGAGATGTGCTCGAAGGACAAAACGACACTATACATGTTGTTCGGGATTGTAGACGAATCGGGCTTTGAAAAGATTGCTGGTTCGACTACGTCGAAAGAAGCATGGAACACGTTAGAAAAAGTGTTCAAAGGAGCAGATCGGGTGAAGCAAGTTCGACTCCAAACTCTTTGTGGCGAATTGGAGAGGATACAGATGAAGGAGACAGAAATTGTATCTGACTACATCACACATGTACAAAAGGTGGTGAACCAACTCACCAGAAATGGCGAAACAATAACTGATGCATGAGTTGTTGAAAGGATCTTGAGATCTTTAACAGATAAATTTGAGAATATTGTGTGTGCAATAGAAGAGTCGAAGGACCTTTCGACGCTCTCAGTCGAAGAGCTCGCTGGTTCTCTCGAAGCACATGAGCAACGAAAGATGAAAAAGAAGGAAGAAGCGGTCGAAGAAGCAAATCAAACCAAGGAGTCGAACAAAGACGAAAAGGTACTCTTTCTCAAAACTTCCGAGGAAGAGGACGTGGCCGTGGAGGTCTTGACAATGGTCGAAGTGGTCGAAGCAGCAACTTTGAAAGAGGACAATTGAACCAATAAAATTAGCGTGAGAGAGGACGTGGTCAAAAAGGTGGTCGGTCGAACCACTCCAACTTCGAATGCTACAAGTGTGGGAGGTATGGTCATTACGCGAAGGATTGCAACTCCTACAAATGTTACAACTGTGATAAAGTGGGACATCTTGCAAAATATTGTCGAATCAAAAAGAAGATTGAAGAAACAACCAATCTAGCCTTGGAACCTGAAGCGAATGAAGGCTTTCTCCTGATGGCTCAAAATGAAATCAACACCAATAATGACAATGTTTGGTATCTTGACTCAGGAGCAAGTAATCACATGTGTGCTTACAAACACCTGTTTAAAGAAATGATGAAAATTGAAGATGATAATGTGTCTTTCGGAGATGCATCGAAAGTGAAGGTCGAAGGAAAGGGCACAATCAGTTACTTGCAGAAGGATGGCTTGATTGGATCAATCGAAGATGTTTACTATGTGCCAGATCTCAAGACCAACATCTTGAGTTTAGGACAACTTACAGAAAAAAGGTGTTTCGATACTTATGAAAGATCGAATATTGCATTTGAAGGACAAAGTAGGACATCTGATCGCCCGTGTCGAAATGGAAAGAAATCGAATGTACATACTGAACCTGAGGAACGTTCGAGAGAAATGTCTGTAAGTCAAAATGCAAGATAAAGCGTCACTATGGCATATGCGCTTTGGTCATCTACATCATGCTGGTTTGAGAAGGTTGGCAAAAAGGAACATGTTGCATGGACTACCAGACATGGATTATGAAGGAAAATTTAGTGAAGAATGTGTGTTCAACAAACAAACAAGAACCTCATTTCAAAAGAAGGAAGAATATCAAGCTAAACATATTCTCGAATTGATTCATACTGACATATGTAGGTCAATCTCTCCAGAATTCTTCAGTGGAAAAAGGTACTTCATTTCCTTTATCGATGATTTCTCACGAAAGACCTGGGTTTATTTATTGAAAGAAAAGTATGAAGCATTAGAGGTGTTCAAAAATTTCAAAGTAATGATGGAGAAGGCAATGGACAGACATATCAAAGCAGTTTGATCTGACAGAGGTGGTGAGCACACTTCGACAGCCTTTATGAAGTATTGTGAAGAGCAGGGCATAAGGAGATTCCTAATTGCACCATATTCACCTCAGCAAAATGGTGTGGCTGAAAGAAAGAATCGAACTATTCTTGACATGATTCGATCAATGCTTAAAAGCAAAAACATGTCGAAAGAATTCTGGGCAGAAGCTGTACAATGTGTTATTTGTGTTCAGAATAGATGTCCACATTTAAAGTTAGAAGATAAAACACCACAAGAAGCATTGAGCGGACAAAAGCCAACAATTTCTCATCTCAAAGTATTTGGTAGTGTATCTTATGCACATGTACCAGATCAACGAAGAACAAAACTTGAAGACAAAAGTCAAAAGTATATATTCATTGGATATGATGAGAAGACAAAAGGGTACAAGCTATTCGACCCCATAAGCAAGAAAGTGATCATGAGTATAGACATTCAAATAAACGAAGCAAGCAAGTGGGACTGGAACATTTCGACAGAAGTTATTGATGCATTCAAAGAATCATCTATAGTTGTACCAACAAGCATCTCAACAAAACATGAAGATACTGAAGATGAAGATGAACCTCTACAACCCAGAATGTGAAGTTTGCAAGATTTATATGATTCGAAAAATGAGGTACACCTTGTGTGCCTTCTGGAAGATGCTGAAAACATCAGTGTCGAAGAAGCGTTACGAGACAAGAAGTGGAAAAGTGCCATGGACGGAGAGATTAGAGCAATAGACCGCAACAACACTTGGGAGCTAGTCGAATTGCCAAAAGGTAGTCAACCCATTGGTGTAAAGTGGGTATTCAAGAAAAAGATGAACGATCAAGGAGAAATCGAACGACTCAAAGCGCGACTTGTTACGAAGGGATACAAACAGAAAGCACGAATTGACTATGACTAAGTGTTTGCACCTGTTGCAAGAATGGAGACAATTCGATTGCTCATTTCTCAAGCTGCTCAATTCAAATGGCCAATATTTCAAATGGATATCAAGACAACATTTTTGAATGGTGTACTAGAAGAAGAAATCTATGTCGAACAACCACTTGGATATATGATAATTGGAGAAGAGAAGAAGGTGCTGAAATTGAAGAAAGCGCTATATGGGCTGAAGCAAGCACCACAGGCATGGAACACACGCATTGACACATATTTCAAAGAGAATGGATTCGAGCAATGTCCTTATGAACATGCCCTCCGTGTGAATAAAAATGGAAGTAATGTATTACTTGTTGCTCTCTATGTTGATGAACTTATTTTTCTAGGCAGTGATGTTCATATGATAGAAGAATTTAAGAGCACCATGACACGCGAATTCGAAATGACAGACTTAGGTCTGATGAGATTCTTTCTTGGTCTGGAGGTTCGACAAGAAGAAACTAGAATTTTTATCTCACAAGAAAAATATGCAAAAGAAATCTTGGAAAAATATAAGATGAAAAACTGCAATCCAACTTCGACGCCAATGGAACCAGGTGCAAAACAGTCAAAATTTGATGGAGGAGAACGTGTCGAAGTAAGCAAATATAGTCTTCACTATCTCACATGCACATGGATAGACATTTCATTAAGTGTTGGCATTGTAAGTCGATTCATGGAGGAGCCAATACACACACATTGGAAGGCATTGAAACGAATCCTAAGGTACATCCAAGGAACAATGTCACTTGGAATATTTTATTCAAGAATAAAAGACTACAAGTTAGGTGGTTACTCTGACAGTGACTGGTGAGGAGATATAGACGATCGAAAAAGCACTTCTGGATATGTGTTCTTCATGGGAAACACTGCATTTACTTGGTTTCGATTGCACCATTGGCTCTGTACGTGTTTGCTTCGATTCACAAGGCAGGAGTTTTTCCTCTTGTTAGTATGCACAAGGAATTGTCACCTATATGTCTCCTTCGAAAACGCCTACATTCGGGCTTAGAATCAATCTTCAGGCTTGTTTCAAATCCATTTTCATGTAAACCTTCGAATCCTCCTACAAACGTGTATGCACAAGGCAGGAGTTTCTCTCATGCTAGCACCCATAAAGCAATGATTCCCTTTTAAATTGCTTCGAATACACCTACGTACTTGCTTTGAGTCCACCTTCAGGATTGTTTGGAGTCACCTTCATATCACTTTCGAATCCACCTTTCAAGATTGTCTTGAATCACTTTCGTATCACCTTTGAATCCATCTGCAGACCCTTCAACACACATAGTGCTGCATTATGATACATAACTTGGTGGCCCATTCGAAGGACTTGCCATGGTTGGGAAATAATTGGTTTTGTTTACTTCTGGGTATGGTCGAAAGGTTAGGCTTAAGTGATCAAAAGCAAGAAGACCCAGTGGCATATTCAGCTGAAGGAGGGCCATTTGAAGAACACACAGTTGGTCCATTCGAAGGATACACAATTGGTGGAAACGAATGTTTCTTTGTTAAGTCTGGTCGAAGGCTATGAAAAAATGAAGGATTTGATTCAAAGAGTCAAGTTGTCCGTAGGTCAGGCTACATAGGCCTCCAACTTGTGCCTCACTCCATATTAAATTGTTCTTTAAGCCAACTTGCTCTTGATGACATCACTGCCTTTTTAGAAAGTTCTTGAGCCTTGCGCCTGCCTCTTCTGCACACTTGCCCCCTATAAACTAGGAGCCACCCATCTCAACCATTGATTTTAGTGCTTTTACCTTGGGATTATAAAAAGTTGACACAAGTGAATGTTGGTCTTTAAAAGAAACTATATTTTATTCCTTCACAAAGTTGTTCATTCAAAATTTTCTCTATAAATAGAGAGTTCACTTGCACTTCAAAGGGGATAAAAAAAAAGAAAGAGAAAGAGGAAGAAGGCTGAAGAAGATTTTGGCCGTGTGGAAAGAATCTTGAAAGAACTCTTAAAACTTCCAAACACTTAACACCCTCCCAAACCCAGAACTTGAAGAAGCACCACACTTGTTTCTTTAAAATCTAGAAATAAACAAACACAAACCAACTTTTCTTGGTTTTCGAATCTAGCCAAAGAAACACCACGTTTTCTTCTTCCCCTTTGAATTCAAGAGCGCCTAGGGAAACAACTCAAGTCCAAAACCCACATCCCAGTTTCAAGCAAGGTAAGTTCTTTTGACCTTAACCTTTCGTTCAAGCATAACACGTGAATACTCATTTCTTTTCGTTTCAAGCATCATCATTACTTTGTTTTGTTTGTCTTTATTCTCACCTTTTTTCGTTTGCTTTCTTTACTAAGTCTTTTGATTTGTTTTTATTTATTTATCAAACATATTTTTTTAAGAATTAATCTGGCCATGAAGCAATATTAGCATGGCCTCACCCCATGCTGCTACTTAATCCCCAAATGAAGAAAACAGGAAGAAGGTTGTGTGAATCGAAGCCTTTTAGGCTTTGCCCCATGCTTCTATCTAAAATGAAAGAGGTGTGGTCGAAGGACATATATTCATTTTACTTTGCAGGACCAGTCGAAATAAGCAGAAAAAGGGGTGTGGTCGAAGGATACATTCATTTTTGTTTTGCAGGTCTAGTCAAAGTGAGCAGAAAGAGGGGTGTGGTCGAAGGCTATATTCATTTTTGTTTTGCAGGCCCAGTCGGAAGAAGCTGGAACAGGGTGAATCGAAGGAGCATAATGCTTGGGTCGAAGGACTCACTTTTCCTCTTTTTCTTTTTCTTTTCATAGTTGCAATAACTTAGGATTTATTCTTTGCATTTTTATTATTAGTAACTAGGCTATGTGGCAAAATAAAATCAACAAACAGATAACTTTCAAATTCAAGACAAAAACTCATGAAATCAAACACACTATTCACACATATGCACCTCTAGGGTAATATCACTTGTTGCCTCAGAAAATAGTCATGTCCCTCGAATATGGGCGTTTTAGCAAAAGTCCCTCGATAAAGAGATTGCAGTCCCTCGATGTCCCTCAATGTTGCCTTCGGTAAACGATCTAGTCCCTAAACTAAAATTGTTAAAATGTCTCATAGGTTGCCTTCTATGAATATATAATTGACCCACGCCTGTCCCTTTACATCCAAAGATAAGGCTTCTTACCAATCAATGGTAAGATAACAATATCAAAGGAAGAGAGAAATGAACAAAAGACTTTTGAGTAAGGTAGAACGTTCTTAGTTGCTTGCTCACAATCTATTCTAAAAAACAAAACATTTTTCAAACACACCAAACACTTTTAAAAAATATGAAATATTTTCAAAAGTCCAAACACTTTGTATACATTCTTATAGAGACGAAAATCATTACAAAGTTTGGCTAAACGAAGGCGCTTTTCAAAAATACTTTCAAAATCCACCACAAACACATTTTCAAACAAAGCAAGTGATCTAGCAAGCAACTAAGAGCCCGTAGATAACTACGGGTGAAAATGGTGCTAATACCTTCCCTTTTCATAACCTACCCCCCGAACTCAAGAAAACATCTCAAAGGTCTTTCCTGTTCTTTTCACCCTTTCCTTATTAGATAAAAGAAAAATTGATGGTGACTCTTGCTATCCGCAACAATTGCGATCAAATGCAAAACACCCAAGTCAGTTCTCCCACTGTATTACACATATGAACAACCTATCGCATGCTGCATTTCCGTTGGACCATTAATTGTTTCGTGTTAACTATACAATATCAAAACAATATATATTTTAGATATGCTGGAGTCAACCCACCACCTCCGGTGGTCAACTTCTTCTTCTCCGACAAGGGGAATTTGAAAACCTGCAAAATAAAGGCAAAGTGAGAATGAAAAGCATCCTTGTCCACTAATTGAGGCCTCACAAATATAATGGTGATGTCTGTTTTGATTGAAACGACCTGTAGCTAGGGTTTTGAAGATCCACGACCTTGGTGGCCTAACTATGGCAATCCTATTTTCCTGCGTGAAAACTCGCGAACGATGAGTCTAAATGAATCTAAACATGATTATAAGCAAGAATATATGCATGAATTTAATAAATAACGCATGAAATATAAATTGAGATTCAAGGAAATTCCATCAACTGGCGATGCTTGGATGCGGCGATCTGAGGGGCTACGACCTTCAAGGATGGTTGGGCATGACTCTTGGAAGTCTCTGGGAGCTGATAGAGTGCTTGTAACCGACTGCAACTTCCTGTAAAGGAGTGATTGATTATGCCTTAGTTTCTGAAAATTAGTGAGTTTTAAGGTTCTTCAAGGAAGGCTGCATGCGTGTCTTTTTTTATCTGAACTTGTTGAATATATATAAAGAGATGTATTAGGTCAACATTTGTGAATAAAATCTTTGTGCATTATGATAAAAATATTTTCTTTCAATTTTGCATGAAAAGTTTTATTTTTAAGCCATTCATGCCTCCATGATTTCACGTGAATTGCTAGCTGTACATGAGCTCTTTGGGCTTCAAATTTGGTCCAAGACCAAAGTCATGCGCCTAAGTCCATTCATTTGACATTTATTTAATTTATTTTGAATTAATAATGAATAAAAATCAAAATAAATAGAATAAAAGGTCAAAGGGTGCATGAGTAATATTTGAGGTTCATAATAAGTTGGAAAACCCGTTTGGACTTTGAAACAATGTCCCATTAGCCCAAAAATCCAAGTTTGCTCAATTTGAACTTCATGCATTTGCTCAAAATTTTCCAACTTGCACTGGTCATAACTCTCTCAATTTTCATCTTTTGAAGTTGATCTTGGACTTTTTGGAAATCTAAATGTGTCCTATACAGTCTCTATATTTACAATTTTTTCATTTGAAGACTTTATCTTAATGTAAATTGCCTTGACAAAAAGTGTCTTTTTGTTGACTTTTGAAGTGACCTGTAATGTTTTGGCCCATATCTCTCAAATGAAGCATTTTTTGGACTTGAGCTTAGATATGCAAAGATGTAGAGAATTGAATTTACTTCAAAATGAGATTTGGTTAAGGAAAATATGATGAAGCATGTGAAAGTTATTCTTGGTCAAAGTTCAGTTGACTTCTCCTAAGGAAAACCCTAATTTGGCAACTTTTGACTTTTGATGATTTGAGAGTCTTCTTGATGAATCATGATCAACCCTTGATCAATTTATGAATATGACTTCAAAGTTTTGATGTTGACCAAAAATCTTGAAGTTTGACTGTATGTTGACCATAGTTGACTTTTTATCCAATATAGTTAATTTTTAGTCATTTAAGCAATTGACTGAGCAAACTTGTGATGCAAGACATGAAACTTAGTATGAGCATTCTTAGAGACATATAAGAACCCATGCATTCAATTTGAGGCCTTATAAACCTAATATTCCTTGAGAAAAATGAAACCCTAGTTGTGAACCCATTGCCTAGAAGGAGAATTTGTCTGATCAATTATTGAGCAACCTTGAGCATTTGAGAACCCTAGGAGAATGTCTTGAAGAAAAGGGAGGGAAAATTTTGGGGTACAACACTTACCAATTGGAAAAGTTCCAATGCCCCTTCTACAACTTCCAAATGAGATATGGTGATCCTAACACCTTCTTGGGACCTTGGTGAAGCTAAAGGAATGCTCAACTTGCTTGGAAACCTTATGAATCTCCCTACCCAATTCAAGCTGCAAATGGCCAAAGTTAAAATAAAAGATGATGATGATGGAAGTGTTACATAAGTGTAGTGAGGGTTTTGATAACTTCTATAGGATGTATATGAAGTGTTTGAATGGTTAGCTTGCAAGGATATAACAAGGATTACAAATTTCGAAGATATGGTTCTTCAAAGTTCAAAAATGGAGTTTTTGAGAAAATTCTGAAATTGAGAGAGTTTGAAGGTGTTTTTATGCTGTGAGTTGGTATATTTGAAGTGAAAATGATCCCTTTATTTATAGGGAAAACTCATAGGTAATGAGATGGTCAGGTTTTCAAGTTGTGAAGTTATGGTTTGGTTCTAATGCAAAAATCAAGTTATGTGAATTTCCATTGTTCCAAGGTGAAGTAAAAAGAGTTATTGGCTGAAGAGATATTGATTCCTTGCTTTAGGGTGGAGTGTAATAATAGGAAGCAATGTATGGGCTCAAGGAGGATTTTGTGCAAAAAGCTTGCTTTTCTAAAATGGCAATGACGTCTTTCTCCCTTAAATGGAAAATTAATTAGACAATAGCTTGAATCCCTTGGATAATAGCTCAAAAATCCGTGAAATCTTCTAATCATGGATAGATTTAGAGATCTTAAGGCCTGCAAAGTGGGATTATAAATCATAACTTGGAGATTTGATCATAAGGTTATCACAAAAATGACCTATAATGTAACTTTGAACACCCAACTTCATCTCTTCGATTCTCCTAGCTTAAGTATGATAAATTCACGCTCTTGGACATTTTGGAAAGCTTGAAACGTTATCTACAACTTTAATGTTGAGCACTTCCTTTGAATCAATTGGGATATTAGTGAAAAATGGCCATGAAGTTGAGATATTTTTTTGATCAAAACTGTTTGAAAAAATTCTATGTGTTGGTAGAACTTCATATGCTTATATCTCTTGATTTGAGCATTTTTAGAGATCAACCATCAGTGGCAAAGTTGTTGTATGAATCATGCTCTACAATTTTCATGTTAAAAGTTTTTCTTGAATCAACTTGGATCTTGGTGGAAATTGACCATGAAGTTGAGGCTTTTTTGGGAAATAAAACACTTGAAATTTCTAAGTGTTTAAAATTCTTTCAACTTTGACTTTTGTTGACTTTTCTTGATTCTCTTGATTATAAATGATTGAATAGTTTTGAATATTTTGATGATTCTTGATCTTTGAAGTTCAATGTTGACCTAAAAGTCAAAGTTTGACTCTTTGTGACAGTTGACTTTTCACGAGTTGATTCCAATTCTTCCACTATCAATCAATTGTATCTTTAGAAATGTCTTGAGCCCTACAATTAGGTCAAGATGTTGCATTTGAGTTCTTTGAATCATGCTTAAAACCATTAGGTATTTCACTAAGCCAAAAGTCAATGATCCACTTTCTTCAATAAAAACCCTAATTGATCAAGACTTGTATTGATGAAGATTTCTTGCTTCAAAACCCTGCTTAATACAAGGAGCAAACACACAAGCTATTTTTGTATTTTGTTAGAGATGCAATGATGCATATGAGGTGGTATCTTGGATAAAAAATTAGGGTACAACACCTATAAATATATTTTATTGTTTATTCATAATGTATTGCTTGTTATAATTTCTAAGAGTTTATACATTTGTACCAACAAGTGTTATGCTAACAAGTATTATTATTTTAAATTATAAGTGTTTAGAGACAATACACCAAAAGAAATCTGACCATGTTGTGCATCTTAATTTATTCGGAATAGTGAATAAGTGCTTAATAATTTTGTATTCAAACATGCTAAAATGATGTTGTTGGATATCAAACCCACGACCTTTCTACTTTTCACTACGGTTGAATATTCTAACTGTGATGAAAAACAACGTGTTATCCAATATATTACCATAACCAATAGCCTGTAGTAGAAAATAACTCACTTACTATCACACCCTTTATTACCATGTAGCATCACCAATAATAAAATCATTATTCCAAACATCTTGAAATACATTTTTTTAGTAGTCCTCGTTATTAGACCCATTTAAAAATTTAGAAATAAAAATATACACTAATTAATAACCAATTAATTAGTCACGCAAATAATTAATAATTTTCTCAATTATATTTATATAGATACATGTAAACCTAAAGATTGGTCTAATGCTCATTTCAAGATCTCTTAGGTGCTAATCATGGAACAATCTATACAAAGTTTTATACAAAGATTTAAAGAAAAATTAAAATTAAAATATATAATTATCCAAAAAGTAGTTGAGTTTATTTAAAGTTTTGTCATTTTATTTATATGGCTTAAATACACTTTCGATCCTCGTGTTTTAGTTAACTCATGGAAATGATCCTGCCTTTTTCAAATCAACGAAACTGGTCGTTACCTCCATTCCCCTCCTTCAGAAACGTTGATGTGTAAAAAAAGACATACGTGTCCTTGCTTACATGGAAAATCACATTTAAAAATCCATTTTCATTATTTGCAAAAATTCTAAAAAAACTTAAAATCATAAATAATCCTAATCCCTAATTTATTTCAATCTCTTGTGTACATTTTTCTCCAATCTCTTGTTTTCATTCCATACTCGTCTTCTTTGGTTCCCATTCTCGTTATTCTGCAGAAACGTTTTCACAACCTCGTCGTCCTCGTATTCACCATTTTGTCCATCTTCATCAATTTCACAAGCGAGTTACATGTCGACTTCTAGATGTGCATCATGAAGAAGAGAAGTTCGTTGTTTCTGTGACCTTGATTCACCTCTCACTAGTTCGTGGACTATCAGAAATACCAGGAGGAGGTTTTACTGGGTTTAGGTTATACAAGGTAAGTGCAGTTATTATTGTTTTTTTAATGTGTTGTAGGGAATCTAAGTGCAAGTTAAACAATGTTAATCTTATTTGTTAATGCAGTTGCAGGAAATAAAGATATGTAATTTCTTCAATTGGTACGATGAAGAAATGTACGTTCATGCAAAGATGGTTATTTGTCACTAATGAAGAGAATTGATGAACTTAATAAGAAGGACAATATAAAGTTGAAACAAGATGAGGATTTGAATAAGAAGCTAAAGTTTTGGCAATGATTGGTTTTTGCATCTATTGTTGTCATAATGGGAGTGATATGTATTGTTAGCTTTAAGAATTGAAGGTTGTGATGTTTAGGTGTTATGTCTTGAGACTGAATATGTTTAGGTGTTATGTTGTTGTTTACATGTTATGTTTAGGATTTTTTAGGTGTTATGTGGAGATGGTGTCTGTTGTGGTGTACTTATTCTTGTTTGAATGAAAATGAAAGTTGTTGAACTACATTGATGTTTTAATGAAAATGTAAAATTGAAGTAATTAATTATGTTGAACCAAACATGGATAAATTCTTATTACATTAAAGCACAATTGTCCTTACATCTCCAAAATATTTGTCATTACATCACCAAAATAGTACCATAATTATATCTAAACCAAAAAACATTTGTTTGTGGAGCATACATTTACAACACATTTAACATATAAATTGCATCCACACAAAACAAAAAAACAACAACTTAAGTCTACTCTAATTTTGAGACGGTTGTGTCTATGAAGCCTGTGATCCTTGAGCAATAACTTCAACATCATTTGCCTTTTGTTTCTTCTTGGGCTGCTTGTTTCCTCCCTTTGCAATCTGCCTGTCAACAACAGTTTTGCCTTTACATGTCCTACTTCTATGTCCATACTTGCTACAATGTGTGCATTTCACTGTCTTTAATTGTCTTCGTAGCACACAAGCATTCCTTGGGTCATCGTTGGACTTGTTCATTAACTTCTTAGATCTTCCCGGTGCCCTTCTCATGACTGGTGGATGGATGTGCTCAGTATTTGTGACCGGCCATAGTCTTGGTTCATTTGATGGTAGGATAATGTGAGCATAAGTTGGCAGACACTGTGATTTCCTGTAGTAAGATGACACATGACTTTCAACAACCAATCCATTGCGCCAAATGCAAACAATAACATGTGTACAAGGTATACCAATTAGGTCCCATTTACGACAATCACAAGACTTTTCTTCCAGATTCACAATAAATGTATTAGTTTCATTATACACACTAAACATAGTCCTTTCCTCATCACCATGCCAAGTTGCCTTCCATCCCCGAGCTGCTCTTTTTTTTTTCTCTCAATCATTGTCTGAATCTTGGGACAGATCTCACCATTGTAACTTTCAAGCACTTGCCTTTGCTTCACAATTCTCACTGTTATATAATGCTTGACACCCTTAAGCAAAGTTATTATTGGTTTCTCCCTTATGCCAAGTATAGCCCTATTGAAAACTTTACACATGTTGTTGACCTGCAAATCACATGTTGTGTTAGTGCTAAATGCTGATCTAGTCCATTGTGTAGGTTGAACCTTGTTAATTTCAAAATACGCATCTCTATTTATGTCCTTCATTTTCTTCATGGCATTGTTCCAATCTAATACAGTAGTAGCTCTAGCATCTTTCCACAACAGTTCCTTCATGTGTGCTCTTGGGAATCTTTTCTTCCAATTTTCATAGAGATATTTAGCACACAACATGTGTTCCACATTCTTACCAAGTCCCTTAATGACCTCCACAAGTCCCTGCCATATTATACATAGTTATAACAAGTCAAAAATATAAGCAACCACATTATTATATGCAAGCAATAGTATAAGTAGCCATATAGTTAAATACATACCTTTTGTTGGTCAAATATAAATGCATATTCTCTAGGGATAATTTGGTTAAGATCTTCCAACAGTAGGTCAATAAACCACTTCCAATAATCCCTTATTTCAGATTCAACCACAACATATGAAATAAGCATTATCTGGTTGTTTCCATTCTTTCATATAACTGATATAAACTGACCACCATGTTCACCTTTCAAAAAACAAGCATCAAATCCAATTAATGGTCTACACATGATGTAAAATGTAACCTTACAAGCTTTCAGGAAAATATAAATCCTCTCAAAAAACAGATCCTATTGCAGATTGTCCACATTTGATGATCACTGTGCTATTAGGATTTGACCTTATAATCTCTTCAACATAATTCCTCAAGTGTGCATATTGCTCGCTTACAACACCTTCTATTAACTACATTGCTCTTTTTTTTCCCATATGCTTGAAAAAGTTTGAGCTTAACATTCCACCTTAGAAATGCTTCATCAACCGATCCATTTGGTTTAATATTAGGAGTGTGCCTAATCAATGGAATAAACTTCTTTGTTAGCCATCTAGTTTTAGCTTGTTTATTATCAACAGACCTAACACATTCATGATTTAGTTTCAAACTTGTCACTTGCCAAGATTGACTTCCACTCCTTTTAGCAACTAACATATGATATGGTCAATTTGTACAACATTTCACAACAATCCCAATTGCATCATTTTTCTTGAACCATAAGTTAGTCCTTGTTTCCATAGCAAGATCCTTCACAACATCTATGAGGAACTCCTTTGAGAGAAACTGCATACCCAACTCAAACCTAACTTGATCACCATTATCAGGCACTTTGAAAGTAAGGAATTTGCTTTTGTGAACAACTTCATCATCACTTTCAACTAGAGTATGTAAATCACTTCATCATCACTTTAAATGTTATTGACTTAAATTTGTAAATAATGAAAATAAATTTTAAAATGCGATTTTCCATGTAAGCAAGGTCGCATATGCCTTTTTTTTGACACATCCGCATTTCTAAGGGGGGAGTGGAGGTAAGGACCAGTTTCGTTGATTTGAAAAAGGCATGATCATTTCCATGAGTTGATTAAAACACGAGGACCAAATATATATATATTTTATGGGGTTAGGACGAGACCGAACACACTTTTCACGGAAAGACAATCTCTTACAAAAAAAAATCGATTCGAAGGTCAATTCTGATATCAAATAATTTCAATCTTCTCTATCTCACAGTTATGATTTATATCACATTTGCGAAAAGTCAACCGTAGTTCTCTCTATTAAATCTAAAAGCAATCATGATTGAACCAATTAAAGAGACAAATTTGTATTCATGGACGCAAATAAACTTTTTAAGTAAGATGATGAACCGAAAATTTAAAGAACCAAAATAAAATTCTCTTCAACCAATCCTCCTCCTAAAACCTTTCATCTTAGGGTATAATGGCATCTTCATCGCCGTCTCCGTCTCTATCTCCGTCGCCGGACTCGGCGGCGACAACAATTAGCGATCTTAGCGAGGACTCAATAGGTCAATGCGCAACAAACCTAACCCTCCGCGACGTGTGCAATTTGGCAATGAGCTCCACCGCCCTCAAACGCCTTGCTTATACCGATTCCGTTTGGCATCACTTGTTCAAGTCGCAATCCAATCTCTTCCTATTCCAATTCGAATTTTTAAAATGATTCAATTTCATCAAAGAAATACTTAATTAATAACAAAATGTTGTTGTTGCAGAAATCGTTGGCATCGAGATTTGCCTGCCGCCGGTTATGGAATTTCAGCCAGGGAACTGTACATTTCTAGACACACTGCTTTGCATCAGTTCAAATTCAGTGATCCTTTTGTATCAGACTGTCATACATATGCTGATAGAAATTTAGACCATTTGCTGCTTCATCAAAACAATATTTTCTTTGCTCAGGTACTTCTTTTAATAACCGACCTCACTCAGTGGGATAAGGCTTGATTAATGTTGTTTTGTTGTATTGTGTGTATCTAAAAACTTATAGAAGTGTTTAAGTCATTTGCTACTTTGCATTCACTCTTCTGAATGTTGCTGATTGTTGACCAGGGCTCAATTACCGGAGTGATAAATTTCGATGATAATCCAATGGGAGTAGTAAAGCATACCATGAATGATACTCATAAAGCAAGAATTACTTGTATGAGGTAACCTGTGTAGCATTTTTTTTCTTTTCCGTTGATGGTGAAATAGTTGCTAGATAATTTGATGTGTTTGATTCATATAATCATCTGAAGAGGTATATCTTGCTCCCGATGTATGTGACTTTATTCCAACTTTATGATTTTAACAAACATTAACAAACTCACTTGCTGAAACCAAACTTAGTTACTTTTTTTTCCTATTCCTATGTTTAACTATTTATCATTGTGCCAATGGAAAAACCAAACCTCACACCCTGAAATCATTGATTGGGAACCAATTCGACGGATCCCTGAAGTTTAACTATACACCAAGCATTCTGGTGATGATTTCCAATTAGATTATCAAAACATTGGTATACACGTTCATCTTGTTTGTGGTAGAAAGTTGCTTATTTGTTTTGATTTGTGAAAACTGTAAAATGTAAATGGCTGCCCATGTAGTTGTAAATAAATATAACCTAACCTATATGTAAGATGATACTCCAAGTCTTTGTCAGGGAAATATGTGTAAACTAAAATTCATTATGTTTTCTATACCCAAAAGAAATATATTTTCCAGCCAAATGATTATGAATTATATTTATTTTGTAAAGTTGAAACTGAAGATTAGTATGAGGCAGTATTGTCAATTGCACATTGCAGAAAATTACAGTATGTTCAAACTTCGTTAAGCTATAGCCGCTATTTGACAACACTTGCATGAGGCCTTGCTCATGGTCTGCTTGATGGCTAGTAGTAGTACTCAATAGTCAATAGCGGCCAATAACGACACTATCCCGCCATAGTGGAGCAAAGCGGAGGCTGACTACTATGGGAAGAACCTTAGCGGTGCAGAATACTATAGTGGCCGCTATAGGGTAGATAGCGGAGCAGAGCAGTTCTCGGCCCGGAGCGGTTTCTAGCCCGCTATCCTTTCCCCCCTAAAAAAACGGAATTTCCCCTTAAATTTACAACGTTTTAAGGATAATTTTGGGTTTTTCAATCAAATTTGAGTTGAGACTCAACTTTAACCTTCCTTCATAGTTGTTTATGCATTTCAAGAGTCACGTGTGCTTTGATTTATGAATATTTTATCAGTTGAGTTATATGTTTAATTTTATATTAAACATATGTTTATAATTATTATATGTTATTTGTCCAAAAAATCATCAAATAGATGGTCATCCCGCTATACACTAACCCACTATCCCACTTTTGAGGCTGGTCGCTTCACGCCGCTATCCGGGAATGACTACTCTGGAAGTACTACGGTTACTTGTACCATCATTCTTGGAAATTTTGGCAGTTGTTGAGTTTCACAAGTCAAATATCTTTTCCACTACTAATTGTAATTATAATTTCATGAAATTCCAGAAAGTTGGCTTAATCTTCTGAAATTTCATTGCAGGTTGTTTTCCCTGGGGGGACAAAATGTTGTGGCCACCTCAAGTTGTGATCACTCCATTCGTCTATGGTGGAAGGTATCACTTAGTTTATGCAAAACTGTAATAGGATCCTCATGTTTATGTACACTTAATAGAGAGCTGCATGAAAAATAGAGTCACAAAAGTATTATAATCTTCGCATTTTAATGTTTGACAAAGAAGGGTATGATGGGATATGTAGCCATGTTGATATCCCTTTTTTGATCGAAAGTAAATATATAAAAAATACACAAATTTGTTTTATGTTAGAATTTAATTTTCTATTGCCTGGTGTTGTATTTTAACTTCAAGTGTGTTCAGGATTCACCTAACAAACAAAACTAAAACAAAAAAGAAAACACATTTTTAAGATTTGTGTGTTCCTTCGCATATGTGCAAGATATTGTTTATGTCATGTGTCTTATTTTATGTTTCATGTTTCATGTTTCTTCATCCTTGTGCTGTAGGATTCTTGTCTGCGATCTTTGAGAGGTCACAATGGTCCAGTGTTGTCACTATCAAATAAGTTATTGGGAGACGGCAGCAGCAAAGTGTTGGCAAGTGGAGGAGAAGACGGTACTGTTCGACTATGGTCCCTTAACTCAAATGGAAAAAGAGGGCAGAATGCTTTGAAGGCTACACTCCATGGACATGAAAAAGCTGTATGTTTGATGTCAGTTTCCGGGTATGAGTTTGTCTATCACAGTTACTTGCCTTTCACCAATATTATGTTGAAAATAATGTAATGATGGGTAGCATTTGGGAATTGATCCAACTGATTACCTATTATTTTCTGTTTCAGTAGTCAGCCATATGCCTACACATTTTATTTTAAACTTGCGACTTTACTTACCCTCTCTGGTTTAAATATAAGCAAAAAAGCTAACTCACACCATTTAGTTAATACTAATACTTAATTAACTTGATGTCATAAAAATCATAATTGCATTCTCTAAACTATCCTTCATTTGATTTTATAATATGGGAATTGTGAATAAAATGTTGCTGGAAATCTTTAATTCTAACTTAATCAAAAGGATGTTTTAGGAGTGCTTTCAGTAAACAGGATATAACTAGTTAAGATTTGCTTATATATTTCTGCCATCAAAATTAGATTTTGTTATATATATTTGTGACCAGAGGAAGTATACTCTAGTTACAATTTTCACTTGTAAGTTCTGGCTAGCAGGCTAGCTGGTTTCAGAGATTCAACTGATTAAACTTTCCTGCGTGTTAAAACCAGTTATGAAACTTTGCTTAACAAACACAAACACATTTGTTAACAGCCAGCTTAAAACTTTACCAATCTTTACAACGTGGATATAAGAAATGAATTTCTTGTTGTACACGGCAACTTGTTTATGAGTCCTAAGATTGTTAAATTATAAGAGGTCAAGAATTTAATTTGAGAATTTGACAAGAATGATCTAATGTTGATTTTTTATCGAAATTTATTGTATTTCATATTTAATTCTGTTGATTTGAGCTTGTCATTAATTTTCTTGTCGAGATATATTTAACTGGAACTTTACCTGTTTTATAGAGTGAGTTCAATTTTAATAAAGTAAATGTAACAGAGATGAAGATGTTGTTGTATGTGTGGTGGTAAGATTAGACAAGTTTGAATTAAAAATGAAAATATTAGAGTGTTGGGGTACCTAAACTAGAGAAGACGGTGGAAAATAAACTTAGGTGGTTAGAGTGTTGGGGGTACTTACTCCTTTCATTTAAGTAAGTACTAGTCATCTCCTTTATTGGAATTTCCGTCTTAATTGCGGTTCGCCCCAAGTCGTCTTAGTTGTGGCACTTTGGCTTGCCTTCATTGCAATGCCCAACACCTTAATTGTGTTCGGTTTAAAGGAAGTGAATTTAGTCCCACATTGCTTAGAGATATGGCCTGTGTTGTGTTTATAAGTGGGGACGATCATCACCCTACAAGCCGGTTTTGTAGGGATGAGTTAGACTCAATCCAAATTCTGAGATGGTATTAGAGCCTATCCTGGATCACTTGTTGGGCTTCCCGCATCGTCCACGCCTTGGGCTCATTGAGGCCCAAGCGTGAGGAGGTGTGTTGGAATTTTCGCCTTAATTGCGGCCCGCCTCTAGTCGCCTTAATTGCAGCACTTTGGCTTGCCTTCATTGCAGCCCCTCATTCATTAATTGTGTTGGGTTTGAAGGGGTGAGTTTAGTCCCACATTGTTTAGAGATATGACTTGTGTTATATTTATAAGTTGGGGCACTCCTCACCCTATAAGTCGGTTTTGTAGGGATGAGTTTGGCCCAACCCAAATTCGGAGATCCTTCAACTTCAATGATTGATCCTTCCTGTTCTCATTTTTCAGGCACAAAACTTCGCTTTTGGTGTCCATCTCAAGAGATTCTAAGGTTCTTTCTCTCTTACAGAATGTTTTATGTTTATTGAACATTGACATCTATCTTGTATTATTCACACACTATTTGTGGCTTCAAAATTGTGTCATGGATGATACATACACATTTGTTCCGCTTCATTGCTTCTGTTAAGCTCTATAATTGAAGCCTTTTATTATGCTAATGTAGGTGAGGGTTTGGGATACGACTAGGTCATCATCGGTTCGCTCCTCAAGTTGTGTGGGAATGACTTCTGTTCATGGCGCACCGATAAACATGAAATGCCATGAATCATTGTTGTATGTGGCAGCTGGTCCCTCTGTCACTGCAATTGATTTAAGGACAATGCAGAGAGTTCTCACAGCAGCTGTCCATCATTCAAAGTTTTATTCATTTGACATCTCCCCTTCAAAATCTGTAATATGCACAGGCAGTGATGGCAGGTATGACTATTTGGAAAGAAACTTTGTTATTGCTGCTAAGTTACTCACAACACTGACATTGACATGTGTGAAGTAAACACTGATGATATAATTTAAGAAACTGAAAGTGACTGAATGTAACCACGTGTGGCAGTGTGTTGTTCGGTTTAGACACTGAATAAGCCTTCATTGTGAAGTATTAGCGCTACTTTGAAATATCATGTCATGTTATGTTTTGCTTTTCTAAGACATGTAGTTTACATGCATTTAATGGTGGAACACCAAAACTATAATGCTGCAGAGCACTGCTTTGGGATATCAGGAGAAATCAAAATTGCTTAAAGCCAGAACCGATAGCCGAGTTAGATGGACATTCTGGGCGAGTAACTAAGTTGCACATGGATTCATACAAAATAGTTACTGGTGGTTCTGATGATAATTGTGTGAAGGTATGGGAAGTTGGGACTGGTGAACAAACAAATTCATTTATTTGCTGTTTATGTAACGAAGAAGAGAATTGCAGATGTTGCTGTGATGCAATAGCTATAGATGGGTGTAGAATTGTCACTGCTACTTATTGTAAAGATTTTAATTTTGGTGATGGTATTGTAACCTTTAGAGACTTCCACAATGCTACAAGTCCTATTACCAAATTGGAAACATCTTCTAAATTTTGGGATTCTTAGTATGATGTTAATAGTGATAACTGATATGTGAATAATATATGGCTCCCAAATAGTATATAGAACAATTATTTTTTCCCCACTTGTTTTATATGGCATGGCTGAATGTGACATCAAACTAGTTTGATTGTGAGGATATTTTATATAAAATTGAGTTTAAATTTCTATTATTACCTTTTTCGTTTTCTGTGTGCTTAATTAAGTATGTGTTTATCACTAAACTAATAGAAAAAATAAAAATAAAATGACATGCTTGTATTTTATGTTTATCCTAAATTATTTATATAGACAAATTTGGATTACTCCTTGTTCTTGAATATTTGGATATAGATATTTTAATTTTGTGTGGCCACTTAGTTTTGGAGGATTTAACATGCAACCTAAAATTTTAAATTTGGCACCTCCAATATTTTTATATCCAATATTTTTATAATGCCAAAAATATCATGAATAAAAAGAATAAAATAGCCGAACAAAATTTCTGGTAACCAAATTTCCTGTAGTTTATTCAAAATTTTTGAAAACGTGCCTTTCAAAGATTTTAGTAAAAAATACAAGAGTTTTTATAAAAAAATTTGAAATTTCTGATAAAAATGTACATATTTCAAAATTGCTGGTAAAATTTTCATGAATTTTTATTTAAATTTTTTTGATTTAAATTTTTGATATAATTTTAAAATTTCCGTAAAAATTCATGAAAATTTCTAATATTTTTTCAAAATTTGTTATAGATTTGAAATTTTCAATAAAAATTTATGGAAATTTCAAAATTTTTGATATTATTTCAACATTTTTAGTATAGTTTTGAAATTTCCATAAAAATTCTTTTTTTTTTTTAAATTTAATAACTTTAAATAAGATTATAATAATAAAATATATTTTGGTAGCAAGTTAATTCTTAATTTTTGCTCATTCTCATACCACATAATATTCTTTAAATTTTTGGATTTCACTTCGACGAGGGTGAACTTATCAAAGAAATACTATTTGTTCGTGAATGTAGTTTATGCTTAGAAAATTTCTTAATGCATTCTAAGTGTTTCTTAGACACCAATGCAAATTTTTAAATATGTTCTCAGAAATCAAAAATGTATTTTCAAAACACACCAAAATCTAATTAAAAATAATCAAAATTGAAAATATATTTCCGGAACACAACAATATCTAATTTTGTCTGATTTGATGAGGATAGGGTACGCCTCGAAAATATATTTCTAAGAGGCATTTTTGATTTTACATAGAATATTATTCTTCTATATAAGATGCCATAAGAAATTCTCTTATGCTCATCACATTCAATAACTACATAAACAGATCAGACTTTTCATTTATATGATGCTCAACATCTAAGTTTTTTTTTTATTTAATGTGGAAATTGAAGGAAGATAGTCAAAGTAAATGCAAATAAAATTATAAAAAAAACTTAGGAATTGATTGATTATCTTTTGTAACACAAAATATTTGAAAATTTGTTCCCACCCTTACATCTTCTTAGTCATCTCTGGTGAAATTTCGTTTTTACCTTTAGAATTTGGAGATGTATAGTCGAAACTTTTTTTCTTCAAAATCATGGGTGTTTCGAAGATACATCTCCGAATTAGGACATTACAATAACAAATACGAACAACCACCTTCATTCTTATTTCTTCCAAATTCTAACTATCAAACACCTCAAAAACCTCCAAAATCTCTACTTTCAAAACTCATTAAAATTTGTCAACTCATTTGCACTTGTTACAACTCACTCCAACTCTTAATTTCAACATATTTCAACAACTCTAAAAGCTTCAAATTTGAGTAAGTTTTCCAATCCCTTTTAATCTTCACATTTCTATTTTAAGTTGTTAAGATTATGTATAACCTGTAAAAAGCTTGCTTTTATGTGTAAAAGTTGGATTTTGGTGTAAAAATGGGGTTGTTGGGTTGAAGCTTTGGTTATGAAAGTCGTAGGTTTTTCAGAGATACATCTCTAAAAACCCCTCTGAGAAGTTTTTGGAGATGCATCTTCGAAAAAAATCCTAAATTTTTTTTTTAAAATTTTCAAACATGTTCTTGTTTGTTCGCTTACCTTTGATTTGATTAACGATTATTTTTTCCAGAAAAATGACAGAGAACCTTAACAGATTGAGATTTGGTAGGCCTAGCCAAACTAGATCCGCTCAACGAGAGAAAGTTGAGCAGACTACGAGGCATCAAGGACGCGGTTGGGTACTGTGAGAGGAAGTGGAGGGAACATCGACTTCTTCTCCGAGGAGTCAACTTTCACGTACGTCCCTGTCTAGGGATTTCGAGAAGGAGGAACCCGAGCGGATTCAGGTTCTGAAACTCGAAATGGTTGATGCTTCGGAAGCCGAGGAGAAGGCTAACCCGAGTTTTATAAGAGAGCCGTCTGACACCTCTCTCTTGATCTATTACACCGATCATGTCGCTCTATATGTTTCATAGGGACACATATATTAATTTTTGTTACACTTTTCATTTTAATGATTTACGCACTAATATGTTAAAATTGATATTAATTATTTATCTTTACAGGAACGACGATCACTAAAGTGCTTGAACGATGCACGGGAGATATCTGAGTTGTATCACCCTGATGAGGATTGGTTCAGAGAGGACATTTTTGTCTCAAGACTTGCTGGCCTTTGTTATTCCGGTTACAACACCATCAGCCACGACATGCAGGGGGCATTTGTGGAGAGGTGGAACAAGGAGACATCTTATTTCCACTTGCATGTTGGGGATATAAAGATCACACTTGATGACGTCACCCCTCCTGCTACACCTTCCTATCAGCGGGAGGTTACTTAATCACCCCCGGATCGATCGTAGTGATGCAATTTAATGGATGGTCGATTATCTGGGATCTGAACCAGAAGAGGCATTTAAGCAGTGTTCCTCCACCAACGGGGCTCATGCCAAGTTCTCATTCCTTAAGAACTTATATCACCAGCTCCTCTCAGCGGCAACTGATTCTGAGTTAGAGGGAGACGACTTCTTTGTTATTTATCATTGTCAATATGTTCTTAGATGTTACTTCATGTTATTGGTTGGCACATCCATTTTTATGGACAAAATCACCAATTACATGGATGTAGCATACCTCCCGTACTTCATGGATTTAGATACAGTGATGTAGTGAAACTGGGGGCCGACTGTTTGGTATACCTGTACCAAAAGTTGAATGGAGCCTATAATTGGAGGACACAGAAGCTGACATGCTCTGCTACACTGTTGACAGTAATTATCATTCCAACTATTAAACTTAATTTACTATTAATAATTATAATTTGTTCTTACATGAATCTTATTTGAAGGGTGAGAAAATACTTAGAAGGGGAGGGGGGGGGGGGGGGGTGAATAAGTTTTTCCTTTTTCTCGCGCAATAATAATGGAAAGACACAAGTAATTTTATCCTAGTTCGTTTGAAACTCAAACTACTCCAGTCCATCCGCCAAGGTGATTTCGCCTCTCTCAATGAGGACTTAATCCACTATAATCAAAACTGATTACAAATACACAACCAAACTGTTGTGACTAACAATACAATGCACAAGCCAACTGCAAGTGACTAACACCTCTAAGACTCAACTAGTCCTAGCCCTCTTGAAAAATCTGACCCAACTGGTCTATCAGGGAACAATTACAAAGATTATCTCTTAACAATAGTGAATCAGAATGCTTCTAATAAGCTATATCACAAACTGTGATTTATCACTAAGATTTTAGTCCAAGACTTAAGAATTACCCACTATATACAAAGAGTTTACAATAATGAAAATGGTGAGCTTCAATATATTTTGTGTGGATCAGTAACATTGCTTTGAAACAAATGGTCTTCTATATATAGCTTCAAATTTTGATCGTTATTTCCTTGAAGAGAGAGTATGCATTAATGATGCGTGTTAGCTCGACCTTTATGTTTCTAATGCTCTCGTGCGTAGTACCACTTGAGTGCGTTAGCCTTATTAGCATTAAATGATCAACGGTACTGTCAGAGCTTGTCTCTGGAATTTTAAGAGTTTGCTTGTAGCGTTGCAACATCAGAGTTTGCTTTAACTTTTCTTCTATCGGAGTTTTCTATATCACTCCTTCTGTCAGAGTTTTCTTCATTTTATGTTCATCAGAGTTTGCTTCAGCTTGCATTATCAGATATTGCTTTCAGCATGCTTCTTTCAAATCTTTGCTTCAGCTAGCTTTATCAGAGGTTGCTTAAGATTACTTTTTATCAGAGTTTGCCTTGGAGTGCTTCCTTCAGAGTTTGCTTCATACTTGCTTTTACATAAAATTTCTTAGGAACTTCTTTATCCTTTTTCTACTCAGCATAGAATGATGTTTCACTTTTGAGAATGCTTGAGTCAGAACATCATCTAAATTAGGAAACACGCACATCAGAGTATAAAATATATTATACAAAATTTATTTCATTGTTATCATCAAAACTCTAAGATATGATTAGAACCAAACTTTGTTCTAACAATCTCCCCCTTTTTGATGATGACAAAACAATTCAGATTTTGATTTTTAAAATATTTTATACAAGAGTGAGAATCTCCCCCTGAGATTGATAATCTCCCCCTGAGATAAATATTTCTTCTTCTGAAATAAATAATAAAAAACTTAAATGCATAAGAGAAACTTCATGAGATTGTTCTTCAGAGCTTTGGAACATTTTTCTTTCAGCGTTTCTTTAAGAACTCCTGATCTTTTCTTCAGAGTTTCTTTAGCAGATCTTTACCAGATGATGTTTAGAGCTTAGTCTTTCAGAGTCTTGAGGTACATGCATATCTCTTAAACAGGAAAAACTTTGTATTTTGTTAGGAATGTTTGAGATTTAGTCCCATAACTGCTATCATGGATCATATCAAAATCACATTTTCTCCCCCTTTTTGTCATAATCAAAAAGCAAAAAAAAAATTAAAGAGATTCAAAAGATTTTTATATAGAAGATGCAAAGGACAGAAGCACAAAAAATGGGAAAAAATAAAACTAAGATTGACGAGAGACAAGAGAAAGAAGAAGATTCTTGATTTTTGTTAAGGATTCCACTTGTTTCATCATCCAAGTTCCGATTTCTTTGTTGGTTTTATCCTGTTTGTCTAGACGTTCATGTATGGCTTCATTTTCCTTCTTCAACTCATTCAGAGTGTCAATCACCAGCGAAGTTGGAGCAGATGTTAAAGCAGTTTCAGAAGATACAACCTTTGGAGAAAAATCAGCAGAGTCTGAGCCTACAACTTTGGAGAGAAGATTGCCAAGATCAATCAGAAGAGTTAGCACATTCTCAGAGGTAGCTTGAGCAGAAGGTTGGTGATACAGAGTCATTGCCAAGGAATTTGGATCTGACTCAGCCATCTTCAGATTTATCTTCTGAAATTTCCATGTGATCAGCAAGTGGTAAAGGAGCATTGGTAATCAGCAAAAGAGACTTCTTATCCCAGATATATACCACTTCTGTCTTGAAGGCATCCAGATTCTGGGTGAAATTCTCAAGAACCTGAGAATAACAAAGATCTTGCATTTTAAAGGATTCATCATTGAATTTCCTTATGAATGCTTCCCATAGAAAATCAGATGCAGCTGGGTTCAGTTTGTTGGCACTGTTTGCCTTCAGCAGGTCTATCCAAGTCTATATTTCTATTGCAAAATTCTGGAAACGTATATTAACATCTGACTGAACAGGTTTTAGGGTTGGTTTTGGAATAACCTTCTTGGTGGATTTAATTTGCAGATAAAGTAGAGATTCAAGATCAACTACAGTCCTAAGAAAGTCATATGGTTCAGGTGAGGTAGGTGTGGGAATTTCTGGTGACGTAGGTGGTGTAATTCCAGGAGAGATGATGATGGTGGTTTGAGCTGAGGAAGAGGGAATAGGTGCTGGGGATTTATTCATAGCAAAAATGTTTTTAGAGGGAATGATGATGAATGGAGGTTGTGTAGCCAGAGGAACATTGATTCCTGGTAATCTCTAAGAACCATCATACCACTCAGAGGATTTTGGGGATAGAGGTCTAATGGGGGATGTTTGAAGAGGGTTTTCAGCAGGAATATTTAGATTTTGTTGGTGGGGAGCAGAAGTAGAGATTTTAGATTGAGAGATATATGGAGAGAGTGGTGGTTGTATTTGAGTTTGTGGAGGAACTACAGTATCAAAATTATCTATGTCAGATAATACCTGGTCAATTTGAGGGTTATTTTGTAGGGGTTCAGAGGGAATAGTGAGGTCTATGTAAAATTCAATATCTCCTAGAGTTTGGGGTTCAGCAGATGTTGTTATATACACAAAATCACAAACAGAGATAGTTTCAGATGATATACCTGAAGATTTCTTCTTCTTCTTCTTCTTCTTCTTCTTCTTCTGAGGACGTGCAGAGGAACCTTCTCCTGCTTTCCTTTTCTTCTACTTCTGGAGGAAAACTTCTGGAGTAGGTACATTCCTTCCTTGAAGCCATGTCGGGTCAATGAGAATACCACTTTCCTTGCAAGCTTCAATAAAGTGCAGAATGATCTCAGGATGATCACCAGAGTTGAAGAGAGGAAAATCTACAACAGGGATTCTCCTTCTGGTGACAGTTGCTAACACATATGGAGTAGGTTCCACCAGAAGTTTGTCAATCAGCTTCCTTTTGAGCAGGTTCTTCCCAGACAGAGCTTTTCCACAAGTGGGCTCCAATTCTCCAAACAAATTTTCTTCTTCTAGATGAGCTACCACACCATTCTCTGTTAGAATATCTGAGATTAATCTTCCCAGAGGGATCCAATTTCTTTTAGACTTAGGGTTTTTGACTCTTTCAGCTTCCCTGGTTTCCTTTACATGCGTCCAAAGATGGTTGAACAGAAGATAGGGCAGATTAATCTTCACATTTGTGCCAAGACAGAACAGAAGATATTGTTGGTCAGCATTGATGTAGTCATGGGAACTGGTTTCCTTCCTGTGGTGAATGCATCCATGAATTATTCTTGCCCAGATTTTGTATTTGTTCTTCAAATCTCTGACCTTGTTGGATGCTTGCCCAGTAGTGAAAATCTCAGCATAAACTTTAGACATATCCATTCTTCCACTTGACATTCCAGTAACACCATTACCTTCAAATCCTAGTAGCCTCCTTATGAGATTCTCAGTGATGGAAATCTCTTTGCCCATTACGAATGATAGAATGACCTTTGGTGAAGTGATGTCATGAATCCAGAATTCCTTGACAAGATGAGGGAACACTGGTCCAACTAGACGATCAAAGAAATTTTGCCACCCTTGGAACTCTATAGCCGGAAAAAAATCAAACCCATTTGCTTTCAGATTTTCAAAAGCAACCATTAGTTCACTAACCACTTCCAAGCTATCAACAGGGATGAGTGTTGTTCTCTCAGGAGTGACATATTTCTCTGCATGTTGAGAGCTTCTTGAAGAAACATGAGTGCTTTCGGAAGGGGATGAAGATGAAGCCATTTAGAACGCTTAGGTTTAGGATTTAAAAAAAAAGAGAGAGAGTTTGCAAATACGCAGAAGTGATTGAAATTTGAGAGAGAGTAAAAAGTAAAAAAGGAATTTTGCAAAGTATTTATAGCTTATGAAAAATAATTTTAAAGTAATAAAACAGTTAAAGAATTTAGAACAATTGAATTAAAAAAAATTAATCATTACAAGAAATTAATGAGATTTGACATTGAGGGGATGCGTGAGATTTGATCAAATCTGAATAGTTACCTAGGAACGGCGTCTCAATAGCAGTGCACGCATGCGTGACCTTTCAGAGTTAAAACACGCGTTCAACTTCCGAGGATAGCGTGTGACAACTGTTTTAATGTAATGAACTTCTAAACCATTTTTATAATGAAACGTTAGACACATTTCAGAATATTATAGATGGTTTCTGAAGTAACTCCGCTTCTAACTTCTGAAGAGTTGTTAATCATAACACTCATTTCAGAACATTTTGAAAACATATATAGAAAAAAATTTCATTAAGGACAAAGTTCCATACTGATGTTTTTCAGAATGAATTTAAATTTATCTTTAGAAAGAGGTTTAGTAAAAATATCAGCCCATTGATGGTATGTGTCTACGAAGTTTATACTTAAAATTCCTTTCTGAATATAGTCCCTTATGAAATGATGTTTAATTTCTATATGTTTTGCCTTAGAATGTAAGATAGGATTTTTTTGAAAGACAAATAGCAGAGGTATTATCGCAGCAGATAAGAATCTTACTTTCATAGAGATGATAATCTTCCAACTGGCTCTTCATCCAGATCATCTGAGTGCTACATCCATCAACAGATATATATTCTTCTTTAGTTGTTGATAGTGCAACAATGGCTTGCTTCTTGTTGTACCATGAGATAAGGTTATCACCCAGAAACTGACAGCTTCCAGAGGTGCTTTTTCGTTCTATTCTATCTCTAGAAATGCCAGCATCATAATAACCTACTAGTTTAAACTCTTTAGATCTTCTGTAACACAATCCAAGGTTAGTAGTACCTTTCAGATACCTCAAAATTCGCTTAACATCAGTTAAGTGAGATTCTCCAGGATCTGATTGGAATCTTGCACATAAACATACACTGAATAATATATCTGGTCTAGATGCAGTCAGATAGAGAAGAGATCCAATCATACCTATGTAGAGTTTCTGATCTACTTTCTTACTTACCTCATCTTTTCCCAAAATGCATGTAGGATGCATTGGTGTCTTTGCTTCTTTACTTTCTGATAGCTGGAATTTCTTCAGGAGTTCTTTAACATACTTTGTTTGATGTCTGTAAGTACCTTCTGGAGTCTGATTTATTTGAATTCCCAGAAAGAATTTTAGTTCTCCCATCATGCTCATCTCAAATTCAGCCTGCATAGACTCAGTAAATTCTCTTCCAAGAGAGACATTAGAAGTTCCAAAAATACTACCATCTACATATATTTGAAAAATTAAAATGTCATTTTTAAGTGTTTTTCTGAACAAGGTAGTGTCCACTTTCCCTCTGGTAAAATTATTTTCTAAAAGAAAGTTACTTAGATGTTCATACCAAGCTCTGGGAGCTTGTTTCAGACCATACAGAGACTTTTTTAGTTTAAAAACATGTTCTGGATATTTTGAGTCATCAAAACCCGGAGGTTGATGGACATAAACTTCTTCTTCTATGTAACAATTTAAAAATGCACTTTTAACATCCATTTGATATAATGAGATGTTATGTTGAACATCAAAAGAAATTAATAATCTAATTGATTCTAACCTGGCGACTGGGGCAAAAGTTTCGTTATAATCAATTCCTTCTTGTTGACTATAACCTTGTACAACCAGTCCTGCCTTGTTTCTGACAACTTCTCCTTGCTCATTTAACTTGTTTATGAATACCCATTTTGTTCCTATGATATTGAATCCTTTAAATTTTGGAACTAGATCCCACACCTCATTTCTGGAAAATTGATTTAGTTCTTCTTGCATAGCTAGGATCCAATCATTGTCTTGCAGAGCTTCCTCTATTGAGGTTGACTCAATCAGAGAGACCAATCCAAACAGTGATTCTTCATTGTTTCTGAGGGAGGATCTTGTTCTGATGGGATCTTCTTTCTTTCCAATAATCACATTTTCTGGATGTGCTGATGTGATTCCGGGGAATCTTTTCTGTGAGGTTTATTCAGAAATTCTTAGATTGTCCAGAGAATTTGCAATAGAAGGACTTCTGAGTTGTCCTTTGCTTTTGACTCTTCAGAGTTTGTAAGATGATCTTCTGTACCTGTAGGAATTTCATTCTGCTTTGGCTTTTGCTGGCCAAGCTTATCATCAAATCTGACTTTGATTGATTCTTCAACAATCCGAGTTTCTGTGTTGTATACCCTATAGCTTTTTGAGCGTTCAAAATATCCAAGCAAAAAACACTTTTATGCTTTAGAATTAAACTTGTACAGATTATCTTTAGTATTCAAAATATAGCAAGTACATCCAAAAGGATGAAAATATGAAATGCTGGGTTTTTTGTTTTTCCACAATTCATAATGAGTCTTTTCAAGAATAGCTCTTATAGAGACTCTATTTTGAATATAACATGATGTGTTCACTGCTTCTGCCCAGAAGTGTTTAGCCACATTGGTTTCATTAATCATGGTTCTGGCCATTTCTTGCAAAGTTCTATTCTTTCGTTCTACAACTCTATTTTATTGGGGAGTTCTAGGACAAGAGAAATCATGAGAAATGCCATTTTCTTTAAAAAACTTTTCAAAATAATGGTTTTCAAATTCTCCTCCATGATCACTTATAACTTTTATGATTCTAAACTCTTTTTCATTTTACACTTGGTTGTAGAAGTCGAAGAACACATAATGTGACTCATCCTTGTGTTTTAAAAACTTAACCCATGTCCATCTGATGTAGTCATCAACAATGACCAATCCATACTTCTTTCCTCTGATGGATGCAGTTTTAACTGGTCCAAACAGATCAATGTGAAGAAGTTCCAACGGTCTAGAGGAAGAAACAACATTTTTTTGACTTAAAATAAGGTTTTGAAAATTTTCCTTTCTGACATGCTTCACACAGAGCTTCTGAGTTGAACTTCAGATTGGGAATTCCCCTGACCAGATTGAGTTTGTTAGTTTGAGATATTATTCTCATGCTAACATGTCCCAATCTTTTGTGCCAGACCCATTGCTCATTACTAACAGACATACGGCATTTTACATTCTGAGTTATAAGGTCAGAAAGATCAATTTTATAGATGTTGTTCTTTCTCTTACCAGTAAAAAGGATTGTTCCATCTTTTTGACTAACAACTCTACATTATTTTTGATTAAAGATTATGTCATAATCGTTGTCACTTAATTGACTTATGGACAACAAGTTATACGCTAATCCTTCTACCAACAGAACATTAGTTATAAAAGGAAGGTTACTGTTTCCAATGGTTCCAGAACTAATAATCTTTCCTTTCTGATTTCCTCCAAATTTGACATCTCCTCCAGATTTAAGTTCCAGACTTTGGAACATAGACTTTCTTCCCGTTATATGTCGTGAGCATCCAGAGTCCAGGTACCATAACTGGTGTTTCAACTGTGCTGTTAAGGACATCTGCAACATATATTATTTTCTTCTTAGGTGCCCATATCCTTTTGGGTCCTTTTTGGTTAGAGTTTATAAAGTTCTATTTGAACTTTGATTTAGCATAAAAAAATTTAGAGTGAGATGTGTATTTGATATCATGTGTGTGCCTAAAACTAAATTGTTTGTGCAGTGGTTTATATGTGATAACCATTTCCTCAACAGGTTTAGGTTTATATTTTCTTTCCCTTTGGGAGTTCCATATCCAATTCCTCTTCTGTTATTTCCACTAACACCATATATCATTGAACCCATTTTGCTTCTATCTATGCTTTTAGCAAGAAATGTTTGAAAACTAGAGTCATATTCTTTAAGAATATCTCTTGAACTTGAAGCAGAATCTGAAATAGAAATCTTTTGAACTTTTTGAACTTCCTCTTTGAGTTTAAAATTATTTTCTTTAAGTTCAGAGTTTTCTGTTTCAAGTTTCTCAAAATCAGATGCAAGATTCTTTTTGAGTTTCTTGTATTTGATTTTGAGTTGACTGTAGTTTTCAAGAAGTTCTAATAAGCTTTCTACAAGTTCAGCTCTAGATAATTCAGAGAATACCTCTTTTGGTTCTGAATCAGAGTCTGAGTCATTGTTATTTGCTGTGGTAGCCATAAACGCTAGGTTAGCGTGCTCATCTTCTGAGTCATCCCAGGTGGCCATCATGCCTTTCTTTCTTCCAAACCTTTTCTTTGGTATTTCTCTTTGTAGCTTAGGACAATCACTTCTGTAGTGTCCTGGTTCTTTACATTCACAGCAGACTATATCTCTTATGTTTGACTTCTTATGTCCAGAAGATTCTGGTTTATCTTTTGACCTCTTGTAGTTTCTGAACTTCTTTTGTCCGTGCTTCCACATCTGGTTGATCCTTCTGGAGAGCATATATAACTCATTCTGATGTAGAGTCTTCAGAGTTTCCTTCTTCTGCCTGAAAAGCGTTAGTTTCACATTTTTTAAATATATTTAAGGGCGACGGACTTACCTTTCTTCTGAGACTCATGTTCATCAAGTTCTATCTCATGACTTCTTAATGCACTGATAAGTTCTTCAAGAGATACATCATTCAAATATTTTGACACTTTGAATGCAGTAATCATAGGTGCCCATCTTCTGGGTAAACTTTTGATAATTTTCTTAACATGGTCTGCCTTGGTGTATCCTTTGTTCAGAACTCTCAGGCCAGCGATCTGAGTTTGGAATCTTGAGAACATAGCTTCAATGGACTCATTTTCTTCCATTTTGAAGGCTTCATACTTCTGGATGAGAGACAGAGCTTTTGTTTCTTTTACTTGAGCATTGCCTTCATGAGTCATTTTGAGAGACTCAAACATGTCATGTGCTATATCTCTGTTGGTGATTTTCTCATATTCCGTTTTAGAGATAACGTTCAGAAAGATATTTCTGGATCTGTGGTGATTTTTTAAATCTAATTTTTGTTGTTTATCCATGTTCTTTCTGTCAATCTTGTTTCCGTCTTTGTCTTCTGGATATGTGTAACCATCTAGGACCATATCCCATAAATCAGCATCATGACCTAGAAAGAAACTTTCTAGTCTATCCTTATAGTATTCAAAGTATTCTCCATCAAACACAGGAGGTTTGGTGCAATTTTTGTTGTTTTGTTCAATTGCCATAGTGTTTTCCTTCTGGATCTTTTTCTGACACTGTTAGGTGTTTGCACCCAAAACTGGAGCTCTGATGCCAACTGAAGGGTGAGAAAACACTTAGAAGCGAGGGGGGGGGGGGGGGGGGGGGGGGGGGGGGTTGAATAATTTTTTCCTTTTTCTCGCGCAAAAATAATGGAAGGACACATGTAATTTTATCTTGGTTCATTTGAAACTCAAACTACTCCAGTCCCCCCGCCAAGGTGATTTCGCCTCTCTCAACGAGGACTTAATCCACTATAATCAAAACTGATTACAAATGCACAACCAAACTATTGTAACTAACAATACAATGCACATGCCAATTGCAAGTGACTAACACCTCTAAGAATCAACTAGTCCTAGCCCTCTTGAGAAATCTGACCCAACTTGTCTCTCAAGGAACAATTACAAAGATTATCTCTTAACAGTAGTGAGTCAGAATGCTTCTAATAAGCTATATTACAAACTGTGATTTATCACTAAGATTTTAGCCCAGCACTTAAGAATTGGCCACTGTATACAAAGAGTTTACAAGAATGAAAATAGTGAGCTTCAGTATATTTTGTGTGGATCAATAACATTGCTTTGAAACAAATGGTCTTCTATATATAGCTTCAAATTTTGACCGTTACTACCTTGAAGAGAGAGTATGCATTAATGATGCATGTTAGCTTGACCTTTATGTTTCCAATGCTCTCGTGCGTAGTACCACTTAAGTGAGTTAGTTGTCTTAGCATTAAATGATCAACGGTACTGTCAAATCTTGTCTCTAGAAGTTTAAGAGTTTGCTTGCAGCATTGCAACATCAAAGTTTCCTTTAACTTTTCTTCTATCAGAGTTTGCTATATCACTCCTTCTGTCAGAGTTTTCTTCATTTTATGTTCATCAGAGTTTGCTTCAGCTTGCATTATCAGATATTGCTTTCAGCGTGCTTCTTTCAAATCTTTGCTTCAGCTAGCTTTATCAGAGGTTGCTTAAGATTACTTTTTATCAGAGTTTGCCTTGGAGTGCTTCCTTCAGAGTTTGCTTCAGACTTGCATTTACATAAAATTTCTTAGGAACTTATTTATCCTTTTTCTGCTCAGTGTAGAATGATGTTTCACTTTTGAGAATGCTTGAGTCAGAATATCATCTGAATTAGAAAACATGCACATCAAAGTATAAAATATATTATACAATTTTTTTCATTGTTATCATCAAAGCTCTAAGATATGATTAGAACCAAACTTTGTTCTAACATTATTCATTTTTCAGGGCTGGATCATTTCTCACTTCCACCACATCCATGGTTTTGATTATGCCCTGGATTATAGTGAGGACATGTCGAGGGATTCTTGGTATGCTCCATACAGAGGGAACCATGTTATGCCGCCGTTCCAGGTGTATATGGATAAGACTGTCTATGATGACATTCTATGGATGTCGTTCGAGGATCACCAGGAGATTATCCAGTTCGACTCAATCTCACTGTACTCTGGGTGGTTGGCATGTGGGACTAACACCATGGTCAAGTATCTACCGTAGAGATGCATGAAGAAGTTTGATTATGTGCAGACCATACCCATATCATTTTCAGACTGCTCCCGACACCATTGTCCGCCGGGAGCTCGATGGCATCTTCCAGGATTAGGGGAATCATATGGTGCCAGAGGAGTCTCGGATGATGCAGGCAACCAGAAGTTGGAATTGTGTTTAGGGATACATAACATGGTTCTACACAGTGTCACATCCTATCATGACATTTGATGATCATGTACATCCAATGTTGTTGCTGTAGAGCGGCAAGCAACAAAAGTTTTGTAAATATTTATCCGGGAATTTATCGTGTCCAGAGAGATTGGTTATTGAATTTCCGTTCGATAATTTCTTACGCTTATGAGTTTGGGAAAAAATGGTTTGTTTGTAAGGTGCGAGAATTAAAAGTTATAGACATAAAAAGAATTTCATTCTTCGATTAGTAAAGAACTCTCGAGTTTGTATTTAGTCTACCCTATCAAATACTTAAACTTACTACCCAGTTGCGCTTAACCTTAACTACTCGTTAATATCACCATGTATCGCTCACACAAAGGTCATCTCTAACGCAGAGTGAGATATCAACTGTATCGCTCTATGTCGACGATCTCTCAGCACAACATAAACAACACAGAGGCATTAAGAGTCGATACCTAAATGATTAGTAAGCCTAAATCTATCTCTAGAATCTAAGCCTAGTAAATATTCATCCTAAGTCCGGATTCAATCAGTCCATCTCTGCAACATCTCAAACCCAAACCCTTAGCAAGCTAAAAAGGATAAACATCAATAAAGATTTGTAAAGAAAGTTTCATATAACACCATGAACAATAAATATACATATAATCAAGGTAAAGTTACATACAAAATCCCACAAATAATGGTTACAAAGAGAGGAAGAGGAGAGAAAACCAAATTTCCCGTGGTGTCAACACAATCCATCAAGCTCCCGACCCCAGATAATCCAATTGCGAGCCACAAATGTTGTTTTCTAAGCTCTAAATATCAAAGAATGATGGTGACGGAGTTTGGGAACAAATACCCCCAAAAACCATAACCTAGAAAATGACTAAAATCTATTTTTATAAAACTATTCTCAGCAGACCGCACTAAGCGGCCTCAGCGCGCTAAGCGAGATGCATAATATTTACACACTAAACCGACCTAAACTGCGCTAAGTGCGCTATCTGCGCTAAGCGGGCTTCAAAACTTTGGTTCTGCCAAAATAATAAACGCAAGCAGCACGCTACAAAATACGCTGAGCGCCACTCGCGCTTAGCAGCCTCCTGCATGCTAAGTGGGCTCTCCTGGACAACAAGTTCCAAAACTGGTCTTTTATTCTGGAAACATGCATCCGAAGTTGTGCCTTTGACACCTTATTCCTAGATGCTCCAAATGTGAGACAAATACCTATAAAATAGACCAAAACTATCAAACGGTACATGATTTACATAAAAACACAATTATTCACAAAGTAAACATATTTACAAACAAAGCGAGGAATTGTTCAAAGAATATTAACAAAAGTATAAATAAGTGCAACAAAACTTATATACAAAAATAGCTACAATTTGCACTTATCAAACTCTCCCCAACTTGAACTTGTTTGTCCTCAAACAAGGCCAAACAACTCAAATAACAAATAAACAATAATCAAAGAATCACGAATCAACAGGTTTTTAAAACGGAAAACAAATGTATGGTTCAAAAATTAAAACCTACACACAAGGCAAAACTTACCACTAAACTACAACGATAACATGAAAATGAAACAACTCCTAAATACAAAGCACATGTCAAAAATTATAAAATAATACAATGTTCACAAGTGAATTACACCTAGCACACACACTTCATCGGTAGATGAAAAATGCAAACATGAGGTGCTCAACTCCCACTCAACAATCTTGCTAACAACAACTAAATTATGCATTCATCAAAGCAAATTCATATTGAAAAGCACAAAAGAAAAATCACAAGGGATTTAAGGGTTGTAATGTGGCTTGGGTAACAAGGAAGGGATAATATCTAGAGGTAATTGAAACAAACAACCATGCCTAATCCTATGGGAGTGATCAATTCACAAAGTCTCAAGCATCACTCAATCAACTTTTTCAACAATCTCAATTGTTACACAAACACACATCACTTATTTGTACTTTTTTTCAAAACTTTTTCTCTTTTTCCCTTCTTTTTCCTTTTCTAAATTTTTTTCACCACACAATTTATTTTCAACCTCAAACAACCATCTTATAAACAAGCAACATTGCTCTCCCCAATTTAAACACGATTACACATAGTGATAAATTGCTCCCACTTTCTAAGACAAGGAAAAACTCAACCACAACACATGGTTGTGGTTAAGTACCAACAAACGACATTAGAATCCATGATGAATTCTAACTAAAAGGCTCAAAGGGGTTCACAAATGATTTCTCACTCACAAGGTGAATTACTTTTGGTTAGGTGGTTTTTTCTCAAAATCAAACAAAATGCCTTGATAATTTCATGCTTTCATACGAATCAACATAAATGCAAGATTAAACATGATAAAATTGAGTTAAGACAAGATTGTCGAACTCCCGTGCATATAGTAAACAATGGAAAGCAACCTCATAAGGGATTTAGTCCTAAAGTGATTCAAAGTGAACACAAATTGCAAAAGAATGAATGACATGAAAATTTGTACAAAAGAAAAGTCTCCTAAACATGATATGTTCTAGAAAGTGATAAATGAGTACGTGATGTGTACCAAATTCAAAACACTATCATTACCATACATCCTTAAGTTGAAACATATAGACTTGGAAAATTGCCTCAAAATTCCTCAAGAAATCTGACCAAATTTGGAGTCCAAACAACAAACAAAAGAATTAGAAAAATAACTCTATTATTTATTAATCTAAAAAGCCTAGGTGAGAGTTGGAAAAAGGAAAGAAAGTGAAAAAATTAAAAGAATTCACTGGCTCTGCACAATAGGGTGCGCTAAGCAGCCTGGAGCATGCTTAGCACGCTACACCAGATGCAGAAAAACAGGACATCAACATCTGGTGTAGCTTCTATGCAACTCCACAAGCACCTACACACTCTATGTATAGAATATTTACAACATACAAACTTCCATAAGATAAACACGACAAGCTTGCGGAAAAACACAAATTAACACAACAAAACAAATAATTTGAAAGAGTATTAACAAGTTGAAAAGTGAAAATTTGAATTTTAAAAACTAATCTGAGTTCAACTTGTTAAAACACAAGTCAACACATACATAAATGAATACAAATAAAAAACAATAAAACATGCTTGTTTTACGTCGTAAGCTCGATGTCTTTATTGTGCGAGCTAGTAAACTCTTCTCGTCATGCCATGGTATTGTCACACCGCGTAAACCTAAAGAAAGTGTCCTAACATTCACACAACAAACGTTACGAAAATGAGATAATTCACAACAATATGTGAAAACAAAGAAAACACACATATATGCACAAGTATCATATACAAGTTAATATACAATTTCTATACACATATACACTAATAAAAAAACTCAAAAACAAAGAAACCATCGCAATGCGAAAACAATAGAACCAATCCCCGATAACGGTGCCATTTTGTTGTTGTTGTAGAGGGGCAAGTAACAAAAGTTTTAGAAATATTTATCTGGGAATTTATCGTGTTCACAGAGATTGGTTATTGAATTACCGTTCGATAATTTCTCGCGTTTATGAGTTTGAGAAAATAATGGATTTGTTTGTAAGGTGCGGGAATTAAAAGTTATAAACATAAAAATAATTTCATTCTTCGATTAGTAAAGAACTCTAGATTTTGTATTTAGTCTACCCTATCAAATACTCAAACTTACTACCCAGTTGCACTTAACCTTAACTACTCGTCAATATCATCACGTATCGCTCACACATATGTCATCTCTAACACAGAGTGAGATGTCAACTGTATCTCTCTATGCCGATGATCTCTCAGCATAACATAAACAACACAGAGGCATTAAGAGTCGATACCTAAATAATTACTAAGCCTAAATATATCTCTAGAATCTAAGCCTAGTAGATATTCATCCTAAGTCCGGATTCAATCTGTCCATCTCTGCAACATCTTAAACCCAAATCCTTAGAAAGCTAAAAAGGATAAACATCAATAAAAATTAAAGAAAGTTTCATACAACACCATGAGAAATAAATATACATATAATCGAGGTAAAGTTACATATAAAATCTAAAAATTAATGGTTACAAAGAGAGGAAGAGGAGAGAAAACCAAATTTCCCGCAGTGTCAACACGATCCATCAAGCTCCCGACCCCGGATCATCCAATTGCAAGCCACAAATGTTGTTTTCTAAGCTCTAAATATCAAAGAATGAAGTTGATGGAGTTTGAGAATAAATACCCCAAAAACCATAACCTAGAAAGTGACTAAAATATGTTTTTACAAAACTATTCTCAGCAGACCGCGCTAAGCGGGCTGCGTAATATTTACACACTAAACCGAACTAAACTACGCTAAGTGCGCTATCTGCGCTAAGCGGGCTTCAAAACTTTAGTTATGCCAAAACAATAAACACATGCAACGCGCTACAAAATGCGTTGAGCGCCACTCGCGCTTAACGACCTCCTGCGCGCTAAGCGGGCTCTCTTGGACAGCAAGTCCCAAAACTGATCTTTTATTATGGAAACACATATCCAGAGCTGGGCCTTTGATACCTTATTTCTCGATGCTCCAAATATGTGACAAATACCTACAAAATAGACCAAAATTATCAAACGGTACACTATTTACATAAAAACCTAATTATTTGCAAAGTAAACATATTTACAAACAAAGCGAGGGATTATTCAAAGAATATTAACAAAAGTATCGGTAAGTGCAACAAAACATTTATACAAAAATTTGCACTTATCAATCACCTAGGCCAGCTCATGAGGAGATCTTAGAGAACCAGTAGGCCGAGGATGACTATGCAATTGATCTCTTGCCGATCTGTCAGTGGATATAGATGATTGGGCGGGAGGCTTTGGACATAGGTATCATTGACCTGGGCGGTTCTGAGACCGTGGCCATTGTAGAGTGAATGGTTGTGGAGGCAGAGAGTGCAGTGGGATACAACAGACATATGAGGGGCCATGGAGTGAGGATCAGGCATACACAATAGTCTACACCTTTTTTTTTAATTTCAGAATAATTTATGAACAATTATTGTATTATTATTTTCATTTTAAATAATTTTTTGTGTTTGTTATCGTTTTTATGTCTTATTATTTTTCATTTGCATTTTTATTATCTTTTCATGTAATTATTTATCAACACATTGATGATTTAAAAAATATCACTGTCCAGGGTTTCGAAGATGCATCTCCGAAAGAACCAAAACAGGGTGTTTCGGAGATGCATCTCCGAAAATATCACTGCATGTTTAAATATAACGTCCAAGTTCAAACATATTGTTTTTGAAAACACATCTCTGAAACACCTTGATTTGAGGTACGTTCGAAGATGCATCTCCGAATGATATTTTCGGGTTTTCAAGGGTTTTTCTCCACCCATAAGACGTGTACAAAGATATTCCTAAATATTTGGTTGTTTGAACTCATTGATCACAAACACAACATAAACGAAAATGTATATATTGAGTCCATACCAGCAAAATCTACAATGAGGGTATCTTTTGCCTACAATGCTAATCGTGAACGAATATAAGTATTAAAGAGAATACAAATTCATAATTCCACCGTCGCAGAGTTTTGAGAATACGTGAATGAGTTACTATCATTTTATTTTAGTATAAAAATTAGATTTATAGAACAATTTATACACACCGTAGCTTATGATACATTATGTTTTTCTAATTAGCAGTAGTGTGTCAGAATAATTCACCATAGAATTATAAATGATTCTTATTGATTTATTTTCTTTATGTGTGACTATGTAGGTTTACGCAATATTGTCAATAATGTTAAATCACATATTTAATATTATAGAGTGGTGTTTAATAACAATCATTGTTATCCAAGCGACAAGAATGTGAAGTGGCTTGTATAACCTTTGTGATAATGATGACATGTATAATTATATTTTTGCCTTTATATCTATATTGAACATGAGCCATAGTTTGTGCCTGGTGACATTCCATTATCATCGAGTCTTATCAGACTTTGGAGAAAGTTGGCAATATTTACAATTCTATTTTTAGTATATTTTACATCATGACATATGTGCATTATTTTGATCATATCTATAGTTTTGTGGAACGATTTATACATGTTTTTATCTATTATAAAAGGAAGAAAATCAGCAGAATTTTTATGATTTCAAAATTTTATGGGGATTTTGGCGATCAGAGATTGAAGCCTTCACACTTTTGAAGACCAATTTTTAGATGTAATTTATGTATTTTTTTTAAAAACCTTTTGACTATGAATAATAATATTATGAGTAGTTAAATTCCCTTTGACTAGGCATTTGAGATGAATTTATTTTGAACTATTTGAACCATGTAATTGTAGAGTATTATTCTACAAAATTGCAATCTTACTATTATTTAGTTAAATTTGTGTTTAATGCCTTTTATATGTTGACGAATGTATGAATTAATTTTAAGTAGAGAATAATTACTAACTCTAACATTTGAGATTTGATCTAATTTAAGTGTTCAATCATATAGTACTCATTCTCATATCCATAGATGGAAAAAATCTCCGCACTCGAGTCCATATCCATTTAAGCATCAACTTTAGCACCCAAACTGTGCCTTGTGGATATATATAAGTACATGTACCCGTTACCCTCATTTATAATAAAAATAAATAGTTCAATTATTAAATAAATATCATTTTAATTTTTAAAAAAAATATCATGTTAATTATGAAATAAACAAATACATATATTAAATGCGTAATGGTTTAACATTGAAGTATTTTTTAAATTGATAAACAAACATTTTTATAAAATAATATAAAATAAAATATATAAATATATATAGTGTGCGAGTATGGGGCGGATTAGGTACTAGTGTGTATACCCGCATCCATACCCGTTTATTTTAGTGGGTAATTACCATAATATATGCTCGTATCCATTTTTGCGGGTTTTTACTATACCCATTGTGGATATTTTTGCAGGTGCACATTAGAGATGAGTCAAATTTCCATCCCTAATTACTTTAGATATATGAAGTATTCTTTTGTGATACAAAAACTAACACACATGAAAACCTCTTTTAATTCTGAAATCGCTAAGAAACTAGGGAGTTGTAATTAAAATAGAGGGTTATTCACCAAGAAATTGGGTATAACAATTTTGTTAGCTCAAAATTTGAGGGAATAGACTCAATTATCAAATAGTAAAAAATAAAGAATTTAAAAAAGGTCTGATCATTTTAATCTCCGATAAATTAAATCTCTTTTATTTTCTTATTTGTTAACCAAACTCTTATGAAAACCCCTCAATGTAACATCTTTAGTACAATAATATTGTTGGGTTGAAATTGAGTAATCCTTGTGGATACAAACTTATTATTTTTATTACTTGACAATGATTTAGTACACTTTCTAAATTATCAATCATGTTTTGGACGTTGTTGCGGAAGATTGTCAATTAATTTCAACAAGGCAATTACATTGCACTTGAATTTATTTAGTATTTTATTTTCTAATAATTTAAATTTAAATTTTATATTTATTATTTAGTTATGCAGTGCTATTGAGGTATTTTTCTTTCTGTTTGTGTATGCGAAGTGACAACTCTAGTGGCTTGTTATTTGATTTAGAGATCGAAAGTACAACAAAAGCAAATCGGAAAGTAGTCTGGTTAGTAGAAGATGCACATAAATAAGAGTTAACACAAATACTTTCATACAACGAGCCAAATCAAGAAGAAATAGTCATGGCTAACTATCCACCTAGGTAGACTATAAGAGATTATTATAGAAGGATTGATATTAGGAAAATTTCTCTTGGGTTCCAACTAGGAAATCATATGGCTTTGATATCAAGAACACAATTCTTACACGTCCGAGGAACAACCAATTTGATAGTATGTTATTAGAGACCCATGGGAACATCTCTCTCATTTCTGTGAGACTTGTTTTACGTGAAGACTAGTTGGAGTGACTAACTTCCAAATGAAACTTATATTTTTTGGTTTTAATTTAATAGGAAGATCAAAAGATTAGTTGCAATGTCTACCGAGTGGGACTATCTAGACTTAGAAAGAGTTAGAAGACAAGTTCTTGAAGCATTTTTTCACAAATTCCCAATTTGTGGGAAGAAGGGCATACATTTCCATTTTTGAGCAAGGTAACTAAGAATCTCTTTGTGGTGCTTGAAATAGGTTTTAATTATTTCTTAGGAAGTTTCATAATCATAATATGAACAACATGGAATACATGACACTTTTTACACGTGGCTTGAAAGTTCAAACTAGAATGCTTCTCGATTCCTCGGATGGTAGTACTATTAGGTTAAAGAGATGACTGAGAATATGTGTCAAAAGAAGAGATATAGTTCGAAAGAAGAAATGTATGACTGAGCTTGATACTCAACATGCTATACTAGTACAACTTAAAATTTACTCAAGCAAATACTAGTCAAGTCTAGGTTTTACAGTGTGATTTTTGTGGTGAATGTCATGTAAATGACAATTCTGTATCTGAAGGATAGGGTGAAAATGCTAACTATGCTGGAAATTTTCAAAGAGGGAATCCTTTATCTAATGCTTATAAATTATGATGGCAGGATCATCCTAATTTTAAATATAGTAATAATCATGATCAAAGTGCTAATCAAGGAGCTTCTAAAAATCTACCAGTCACCACCAAGGAATCCACCTCTTTAGAAGAGACTATGGATCAATTCAAGAAGAAGACTAAAATCAACTTTACAGCAATGAACTCAAATGTTGAAGGAACAAAATCAAATCAATAGGAAATGAGGTCAATTCAAGAGACATCCAAAAAGAACCAAGAAATATCCATAAAGAATCTTGAAACTCAAATTGGGCATTCATCTAAGTAATTGGCAACTCAATCAATTGGAAGTTGTGTTGGGAGATAATTCTAGAAATGAGAGTTGCAATGTTATTGAGTTGATAAACAAAGTAGTACCCACAATAGAAAATCTTAGAAGTGAAAAACATAAAGTGATTACATATGAATTATAAGTCTAAATGAGGAAGAAATTGAAAAAGAACTAGAATAAAAAATAAAAAATTAGAGGGAGAAAAAAGTGAGAATGGAGTGAGAAACACCATTGAGATAAATAAAGTGAGAATAAAGAGGGAATAAAGAATAAGGATTCAATTTTAAGGAGAACCAAAAATCAATTTCTCACAGATAATAAGAAATAGATTCTCTATTATGTCAAACTACTATATCCATAAGTGAAGAAGAAAAATACAGAGAATAAAAGGGACATTTCAAGAGATTTATAGAGATGTTTACTAAGCTTCAGGTCAAAGTTCCCTTTGGTGAGGCTTTAGAAAAAATGTTGGTTTACGCAAAATTCATGAAAGATTTGTTAATTATTAGAAGAATGTAGTACAATTATCCAAAGAAATATTCCACTAAAATCTAAAAGGTCTTGGTAGTATTACCATTCCTTGTTCGATTGGTAAGATAAATGTTGAAAGAGCACTTTGTGGCCTAGGAGAGAGCATTAACTTGAGCCTCTTTCTATGATGAAGAAGATTGATTATGGGAATACTAAGCCTACAAGGATGACTTTGACACTAGAAGATTATTCAATCACTTATCCATATGGTATATTAGAAGATGTGTTGGTTAAAGTAAAATATTTATTATTTCTGTCAGATTTTGTTATTTTAGACATGGGTGAAGATGTTGAAATACCTATCCTCTTTGGAAGATATTTATTAGAAAACAGTAGAGTATTAATAGATGTGGATCTGGGTGAAATTATTTTGATATTTCAAGATGAACATGTAATTTTTAATGTGTTTGAAGTGGTACGTCATTAGAACAAAAATCCTCTATGTTATCGTGTTGGTGCAGTCGAAGAAGTTTCTCAAAATGAGTTACCCTTGTTACCTATTAAGAGAGTTATTGTAAACTATTTTGTCATGGTTAAGGAAGGATAAGATAAAGAAGTTAAAGAACATGTTTGTCACTTAGAAGCATCTCATATAAAAAAGGTATAAGAAAATTTGAGGATTTAAGATACCATAAACCTAGTGTCATATCATCAAAGTCTGAGTTGAAAGAGCTTCCTACATAGTTAAAATATATCTTTATGGGGGATTGACCAATGCAACTTGCTATCATAAGTAATTATCTAACGATTTTGAAGGAAACACTTGATTATAGGTTCAAACAGTCAAGCTAATGACCTTAAAAGTGATGTGTGCGAGATAACCCACAGATTTGGGTGATTTACTTTGTTGGTGTGTTTAACTTTTAATTTATTTTGTTGCTAGATTTTAATGAAAATATTTTTTTCTAAATTTTTTACACCTTAGTAGTGTTTCTTCTTCATTATCGAATACCACAAGAGCAAATTAAAAATAATTTAGATATTGATGAAAAATCTCAGTTGTTATAAAAGTTCTAAACGCGGATTAAAATAAATAGAAGAGGAATAAATGAAGTTGCCTCTACCACCTAGGGCTTACCCGTTTATGTTTTTTTCGTGAACTTAATTTTTGATTTAATTTTGTCATAATTTATTTTCCTCACATAGTTACGCTTTAAAGGGTTGAGTTCTTAATCCATTTTATGCATGCATAAATCAAACTGTCTGATTATAGTGTTATCAATATGCTTCTAGTCAAATAGACAAAGGTTTGAATGAAGAAGCACATTTGAGAATGATTTAAGTCTGTGAAGTTTTGATTCAGAGTAGCACTTCATTTTGATGAAAATTTGAAAATATTGAAGGTGTAATTCGAATCATAAGATGTTATGACTCGAATCAAACTGTGTGAAAAAATCAAGATTTTTCTTATGCGAGTTTGCTTCGAATCATAAAATGGTTAGACGACAACGAATTATCTAGAAGGGGAGGGGGTGAATAGATAAGTTAAGTAAAAATTACCTTTCAAAAATAGGTAATTAAAATTTATTTTGAAGCACAATGTTGAGTGAAATATTTTTAGCCTAGATCAAAAAAGTCATCTAAATGAACATTTTTATTGGAAACTCGGATATGCACAAGTCATATCGATTTAAAATAATAATAAAAACGATCAACACAATTATATCTCAATTAATTGTTTATTACAAATCACAATGGTTACCTGTTTCCAATGAAATTATGTATAAAGTTAAACTTTATAATTTATCGAACACTTGGTGCACGATCGATTTTTTAGATTTTACTTTGAGATTTGTTGATGTCATAAATCACTTACAATAAAAGTGAATATAAGCTAATCAACAAAGCAATTTAAATTTTAATAATCAAAGAAAAATTCTAAACGAATCGATTGATTAAACAATAAGTTCAATAAATTGCATATAGTAAGTAAATGAGAGTAAACGAGAGAGAGAATGGCACAAGGATTTATTTAGGAATTTAACCAATACATCCTTGCTATGGCTACGTCTTCCCCTAATTCCAATTGAAATTGAGATATCAATCTTACTTTGCAAAAAGTTGATTACAAGAGAAGTGTTCCCAGAGAAACCCTATAAACCCTAACCGTTTGTTGTTGATTTAACCCCTTCTCTTCTTTTGATCTTGATCAAGATCAAGACACAATAGATCTAATTGACTCACTATTTCACGGTACTTCTTTGTGATATACCCAATCTCCAAAGCTTTCACTCGATCAAATCCAATTGCGAACTATTGACCATAATAAATTCCAATATGATCCACCTTCTCGCGCTACTATTTTGCAAGATACCAAATCTTGAAAGCTTTCACTCGGCGGAATCCATAATTGAGAAGTCTTGAACAAAAACCCCAAATATACCAAATATCTTGGAGGACAAACCCTATGTTTTTCCAGATAAAAACCCCTACAATTCTCAACCCAATATTCACGGTTACACATACCTAATTGGATGTTATCAAACCTCATCTAGATGGCACCCCAACAAAAAAATAATTATGTGTAGTTTATTAGTGTGTATGCATAGGTTGGAGGTTAAAGATGAAGATCAATGGTGTATTTATAGTTTCATCAAGTTGAAATGAAGCATGTATGATGTATTTATAGTTGTGGAAATTTGATGGAAAAGATGGAAACTTCGGAATAAAAAGAAATTGAGAAAATTTGACTCAAATAACAGAATATGCTGGTACATATGTGTTATGTGCCGACACATGATGCAAAACATTGACACATGTGCTGGTATGTTAGCGGGAAATATGTCGACACATGCAAATAGAGACTACATGCTTTAATAATGCAATACATGTGTCGACCTGAAAAACAGATGTGCTGAAACATAGAATTGAAAACTTCACTATGTGTCTACCTGAAATGAGTTATCTGATGACACATGTAAACATAGGCTACAACCTTTAATATTGAAGTACATGTGTCGATCTGAAAATCATACGTGTCGGCACATGCAAGTGATTTTTATGCAGAAACAATTTTTTATTTTATGATTTTGGCCAATTTCAAACTTGTTCTGAATGCTTTCTAAGACCTCTAATGCAAAGGCGCACCAAACAACACAGAGATACCATCCAATATATATAAATTCTAAGTTTTCCTAGTTTTGACATCATGCAAAATATCTAATGGTGAAGTTGAACTCACAAAAACTTCATGACTCGAATCAAACTCATTTCTGAAAAATAGGATTTTTCCTCTGTGAGTTTAATTTGAATCACAAAAATCCATGACTCGAACCACATATAATTAATTAGAATCACATATATGCTTGGCCCAAATCAAATTTGTACAATTTTTTTTTGGATTTTGGTTATGTGATTCTGATTCGAATAACATATCTTGTTGACTTGAATCACGTGATTCTAATCACAAAAAGGGTTGATTTGAATCACGAGAGAATTTTTTCTTGGTTATTGGATATTGATTCAAATCATCCACTACCTTGACTCAACTCATACTTCTTGACTGTGACTTGAATTAAATGTCTTATGTTCTCTCATTTTTGTGCTAGATCTTCATGACATATATAAATCATTTTCCAAAAAAATCCCTTTCACAATATTTATAACATACACATCCACTTTATGATTTAGAATACATAACCCACATTTTCTCACAACTTTTAAAAGGGGTTTTGAATCTTGTTTTAAGTGCCTACTCTTCTTCCTTCTCAACAATATCCCAGTCAATCTGTTAGCTATCATTTTCAATCATCTAAAGGAATTAATCGCGTATTCTAGAGACTCTAAAAAATTCTTCATTCCTTATGGGTGTGTCCTATCTGAACTATTTAAATTAGCTGAAGTAATCAAGATTGTTTGAAAGGCTCAATTCACAAGATAAAATGCTTTGTTTTATGAGAGTTGCAAAGTGTTTTAAGTCTAAGCTAGTGTCCTAGTACTCTAATTGAATATGACTTATTTAGGATATGTCTTACTTGTCAAAACATTCTTGTCATCAACCTATCTCTAAGTCATCTTTTGTCAAAGAAAAAGTATCAACATGAAATATTTTGTTTCATATCTATCTCTCAAAAGTTTGCTTACATATATTCTCTGTGATACTTTAAATATTTGGATGATTCGTGCTTTATTGACAAATACAAAATTAATAAGCATTAAGTGATTCTGTTATAATATCTCAATTATATATCAATTTCACCTCTCTATCCTCTATCACCTTTTTGATTTCTAATAAAGGGGGAGAAAGTAAAATGATATTTTGATAACATATAACTAACATATAAAATGATGTTGCTACCAACTGTTTGTTTTATGTTTCAATCTGGGAACTCTAAACAAGTTTACCAAGTATTCTAAGATAGGTTGAAGAATAAGACCTTGATGCTAAGGTTGAAAACCTTATGGGTGATAAAGTCAACTCCGATTTTATATCTAAGATGTTATACATCTTGTTGATATATGAATAATCAAACAGATGTACCAAACACAATTCAAAAGTTATAAACTTACTGAAAGTAAGGTAATCTTGCTTGATATCATAGTACTCAGAAGTTGTTAACTTTCTGAATGTATGAAATTCAGACTCAAAGCTAGAAGTTGTGCTCTTCTGAAAGGAAGTCAAGTTAACATTTTGATGCATGCTCTCATACAAAGATGCCACTCAGAATTTGTGCTCTGGTATGTGTGCTTCAGCAACATACACTCTATTCAGAAGTTGTGAACTGTCTGAATGTCTGATACAATAAAGAATATAAGATCAACCGCTGATGCTTGACAAGCATAATGTTTTGGTTGTGATATCAGAATCATGATCCAGAAGCGCTGATACATAATGTGTGGCATTATTCTAAGATGAAGACCATGCATTCTAGTCAGACTCTGATGAGTTACTGTAGGGAAGTGTTACTTCTCTATTCTTATGTTATGATACTCAAAGTTTATTTTGTGAGTCTTGGGCTCAGGGGGAGACTCTGAACAAGCTTAAATGATATTTTAGGTCTAACAGATTCAGGGGGAGATGTGAGCTTAACTCTGAATTTATCGATTAATGTGATTACCTTGTATAAATTGTTCTATCAAAATACATGGTTTTGTCATCATCAAAAAGGGGGAGATTGTAAGAACAATAAGTGTTTCCTACATCTGGCCTTGAGATTTTGATGATAACTTCACATGTTATCTTAGAGAATAATTGTATACACTAACAATTTCGTCTAGTGTGTAGCTGCTGCTATTATATTCCGACTCTGGTACAAGGCATGTGATGTCATTAGGTTCTGAACATACACTCTGGAAGAAAAAATGTGGTTACATATTTCGGTAAAGTCAAGGTTATGAATTGATCTTCTGCAACGTGTCTTAGGAACGTTAGTACAAGAAGTTCTGATCATGACTTTATGGTTTAACTTTGAAGGCTTGGATGAAGATTGGGAGATCCTACTTGAAATTCAACCGAAGATCTGGGGATAGGTGATGGTTGGTGGTGGCTTGAGAGGCTGAGGGGTAGAGCTGCTAGTGGAAGCAATTTCTGGCCGGCGGGGCGATTTTCAATTGCCTAGATAGAAGCGAGAGCTTATCTCTCTAAAAATATAACATGTTTGTTTATTTGGGCGTAGAGAGAGAAAGAAGTAATAAAAATGAGGCCCAATGTTATGTTTTCATTTTTATAGACCATCCACCCTCCCTGGATGCACACCACATGGCTTCTGGCAAGCCATGGGATTGGGAGACCATTGTCTGGTTCCCCTGTGCTCACATGCATCTTCTTCCCTAGTCAAACGCGAATCTCGTCCCTTCGTTCTTTATACTTTTAATCTACGCCCCAGGGTTAACTCCTGAGGGCCTTTAGATTAAGATGAACATTCTAGATCTCTATGCACCCACCATAACACATACGCTCGCCCACACACGATCCAAACGCACCCAGATTCTTGCTGAACTCTTATGCAAAATGCTGGGCCTAAGGTCTGTTCTACACGCACCTTACGTTTTACTTCGCCAACCATTATTCTAACCCCTGCCTTATGGACCCCCTACTGCATAATGGATCAAGTCCAAATTCTGGACTTGGGCCCTTAATGTTCACACTCCCTGATTTTACTACCCAATGCTAATTTGCACTCTCTGCTATTTGGGCTCAAATTTACATTTGGGCCTAAATATTTTTCCAATACACCACCTAGTCCTAATTTCTACACCCCCTTAAACTTAATTAATTAACTTTATTTATTCTATTTAATTAATCTTATTTTCTTATTTTATTTAATATTAATTCTACACATTTTTTAGCATTTGTATTAAATAATTTTGCATAATTATTAATAAATAATTATAAAATAGTTATTTATCAAAATATTTTTAAAACACTAACCCTATTTTTAATTTCACTAAATCTTTTTTCATCCAAATTATTTTTTTATCATATTACATCATACACTCGAAAATAGCTAACCAACCAAATACCAACCCTTTTCCTACTAACATGATTAAATTAAGATATTTTCAAAAAGGATTGTGGGGATCTCTTTTATCGACTGCGAACTTCGTCTACGATTCCGCTAACTTCAAACCAGACTTGGCTCAAGGAGAATCTAAGGAATTTCCACAATCCATAAAAAACACAACCAAACACTTCAAACTACGAATTATGACTCTGATTCTTCATAAGAGAATATGTAGACATACGACTTAAAAACTGTGGCGAGTCCCCTAATTAAAAGACTAAAACCCTTTTTCTTAAATATGTTAATAACCCTTGAAAACCCTGTCCTACCCTTTTAACCAAAATCCTAGGACTTCCTTGAGAACAAGGTAGATGAAGGGAGCCTAACACCTTCCCTTCGTCTAAAGTGAATCAAGAATTTAGAATCTTTGTACAATTAAGGTTATTCCATTATTCACCTATCGTTAAGACAAAAAGTAGTGGTAGCGGCTCGTTATTTTTTGCTGGTTACGACACATGAGCCGACCTGAAAAGCTGTATGAGTCGGCCTGACTAAAACATAAGAAAACTACTTATTTAAGACAGTACATGAGCTGACCTGAAATACATGTGTAATGCAGAAAATGATTTTTTTTTTATGATTGAGACATTTTTGACTATGTTTAAAATGATTCCTAAGGCCACTAAATGTATAAGGTTCCACACAAACTCAAAGATACCGTACAATATACAGAAATGCTATATTTTTATAGTTTTGACATCATGCAAAATACATCTAAAGGCAAGTTGCATTCATAACTATCACACACACACGCACACACACACACACACACACACACACACACACACACACACACACACACACACACACACACACACACACACACACACATATATATATATATATATATATATATATATATATATATATATATATATATATATATATATATATATATATATATATATATATATATATATATATATATATATATATATATATATATATAGGTCACTCATATCCCTCCACATGACTCTTTGAGTATCCAATTAAGTGACTTTATAATTGTATTGTTACATACCATGTCTGATAGTCCTAAAGTGATCAACTTTTCTTGTAAGAATTATAATGGTTTTAGGTCAAAGAGTGACATACACTTTTATCATTAAGAGAATAACTTATGACATTTATATAAACTACTATGTACTATCCTCCTGGTGGATTAACCCAATATAAATATTAATACTAATATTTATATATGTGAAAACTCAATATCACATATCAATGATGTGTGTGATATTGGGATATGCTCTTTGGTTTACTCATATAATAGTATCAATGCATTACAACGGTTCTATTTTAGTAAAATTTATCTATATGTACTTTTCGAATGATCTCCTTATACTTAATGGTGTCTCACATTTAAGTCATACTTATGCTCTCTATAACACGGTGGAAGAACTGACTTCAGATGTTTTACGTTTGGTCGCAATTGTTGCGGATAGCAAGAGTCACCACCGACTTTGCTTTTATCCAATAAAGGAAAGGGTGAAAAGAATAGGAAATACCTTTGAGATTTATTTTCTTGTGTTCGGGGGTAGATTATGAAAAGGGAAGGTGTTAACACCCTTTTCATCCATAGTTATCTATGGGCTCTTAATTACTTTCTAGATCATTTGCTTTTGTTTGAAAATGTGCTTTGTGGTAGGTTTTGAAAGTATTTTTTAAAAGCTCCTTCGTTTTGGAAAACTTTGTAATGGTTCTCATTTCTATAAGAATGTATACAAAGTGTTGAACTTTTGAAAATATTTCATGGAAAGTGTTAGTGTGTTTGAAAAGAGGTTTGTTTTGAAAATGAGCAAGCAACTAAGAACGTTTCTAACTAATCAAAAGTATTTTTTCTTTTCCTCCTCCTTTAGATATTGTCATCTTACCATTGATTTGTAAGAAGCCTTATCTTTGGATGTAGAGGGACGGGCGTGAGTCATCGTATAGACATGATATCAATGTTGTGAGATATCTTAGAATTTATCTTGAGGGACTAAGATCATTTGTAAGGCAACATTTGAAGCGTCATCGAGGGACTATGATCTTATATTTTTCGATCTTTTTTGCTAAGATGTCTCACATGCATAACATGACCATTATTAGGCAACAAGTGGACTTTACCCTAGAGGTGCATGTATGAATAGTATGTTTGATTTGCATGCATTTAGTATTTGATTAAGGGTTGTCTACTTGTTGTTTTTATCTTGCCATACAAATCCTAATTACTAGCATTTATATGAAAGCGATAAATTGCGAAAAGTAAATATTCTACGCTATTACAAACACTTGGGGATGGGGTGTACAAATTTACAAATGAGGATTGCATGAAATTAAAGTCCTAATTATCTATTACAACCATATTGAAATAATTTACAAGAAATGTAAAATAGACTTGTTTTTTTTGTTAAGAGAAGAAATAGATTTGCTTAAGAAAATATTTTTAGTCTTTTTGTTTTAAAGCAAACCAGGTGAATATAAAGTATTTTTGGTGTTTTTGATTAATGGAAATAAAGTGATGATAAAAATAATAAGGGAATAAGAGTTAGAGTCAGCGCGTTTCTGAAAGGATATAAATAAGGAGTAGAAGTTATGACTCTGGTGCGCTACAAATCAGAAAGAAAATGTTAGCAGAAATAGGGAAGGCTAGAAGTTCTGGATCTGGGCGTACTAAAGTTCTGGGGTTGCTGGGAACAAAGGAAATCCTAGAAGTTCTGATGCAACTGGGAACCTAGAAGTTCTAGTGTTACTAGAAGGTTGGAAGTTCTGGTTGCTGAGAGGGTCTAGAAGTTCTGGTTGTCGATAGAGTCTAGAAGTTCTAATGCAGCTGGAAACCTAGAAGTTCTAGTGTTACTGGCAAGCTAGAAGTTCTGATGATGGGTCCGTAAGGTGTCAATACTGTTGGATGGGAATATCTAGAAGTTCTGGTCCAGGATCACTGTTTTGATAATCAACTGAAGGGGGGGTTTATCTAGAAGTTCTGGTCCAAGATCAATGTTTGACAAATAATGGGGAAAAATGTCGAGAAATAAACATAAAAAGGTGTTTCTGGGGGCTAGAATTCAGGACCCTTAATACAAATGTCTTATGCGCGCTCTCTACCAATGGGGTGGCTGTACATCCGGTATTAGAAGTAAAAACATAAGCATATATTGTAAAGTAAGTTCTGATGATGAACTTAATCTCCTTCTCCATGCCAGTCAGAGTATCTGTAACTTATTCATTTCTCAACAAAAACGAAAAATACAAACATACCAGTTATGGCAAATTTCATCATGTTTGATTTGCAAAGCATCAAAACTGTAAATCATAAGCAAGCGTGAATTTTGCTAATCCTAATTCTGAACCCTAATTTCCTCAAGAAGTTCTGATCTGAAATTCTCTCTACTTAGGCCACATAAATGAAATCTATAAACAAGTACATATTCAGAGCCATGATATCTACATTGTATCTTTGAAAATGCGAGCCTGACAATGCCTAAGTAATGAGATAAAAATCAGAAGAAACTTACCTTGCAGCTGGAAATTGTTCTTGTGAATTAGAGCCTGGTTCATATTGCTGTGATGTTCTGGTCAGCTTCCTCAAGCTCTTATCAAGTTAAAGCAACTCTTAACTTGAGCTATGAATGGTTAGAAAGTTCTGGAGCAGTCAAGGTGCAAAGTTCTTTTTTTTGTTTTTGAAATAGAGAGTGTTGAATACTGTCTTACAGTTTGAAAACAGAAATTGGGAAAGCTTCTATGTGTATACTAGAATCTGTATGGATGATTTGGTCAAGAAACACTCAATCAAAATTAGATTTTGGATTCAAAAATCAGAAACTAACAGGTTTCGTGTTTGGGCTGCAGTTCAAGTTGTTGGGAATTTTCAGCAAGGTTTCAAGGCTTTTTTTTAAATCTTTTACCCACCCCCTTAACAGTTGCAAATTAAATTTAATTTATAGGCAAAGGATTTAGAATCTTAGAGAAATCAGAAGTACAACCATCATGTGTTATGGCTCGTTGCCTTGTTCTTGAAGCAATTTTAGACAGGCCTGGTTTCAAGGAAAAATAGAGTGGTTAACAACTTTAAACACACCAAATCTGAGTTTGTAGGCATGATTTGTGGAGAAGTACATTCGAAGCAAAAGTAAACCATGGGCCCAACATAAACTTTTTACAAAAGTTTACTTTCCAAGGATAGCAATGATACTTTCATGCCACATGTGGGAAGATCCTTTGGATAAAAACTCAAAAGTGGGTGTGAGCATTAAATGATGATGAGATCTAACAAGCTAGAAAGCCTGCAACATGAGATTATGTATCATAGCTTGAAACTGGATCAAAAGTTCAACATAAACGTAACTTAAATTAAGAACAAATGTCCAACTTCTGATCTTTAAATCTCCCTGCTCCAGCATGATCTGAAGGAGTTCTCAGACTTTTCAGAAAGCTTGTAACATGCTTTGCAACCTCTCTTTGAATTATCTTTGCAAACTCTGATTGTTCCTACGTGAGAACTGGCCCAGAAGTTCTAACCAAATTCTGACTTGGAAATGCCCAAAATTTACTAAGCGTCTTAGTTTCATGGACGAGTCATCAAGTATTTTTAACTTGAAATCCCAGCATTTCTAAAAGAAATTTTGTTCTGCAATGTTTTAGATCTCGTTGAGATATAAAACTCTCGTGTCATAAGTTCTTCTTGAATCATATTGCATCATGATGAAAATCTGGCCAGAAGTTCTGAACTTATCATATTTCTTAACACTTAGAAAAATTTCTAAGTGTTTAGAATTTTGACTTTTCCAAAGTAATTTTGACTTTTTGATTTTCTTGATGAACAAACTTCATATTCTAACATGTCTTGATGAAATATGATTCTTAAAACTTGATTTTGATCCAAAAGTCAAAGTTCGACTTTTCAGTGTGCATTTTGACCATTTTGCCCTTGTGCCAATTCCAAACCTAAATTGATGTATTAGTGCTGCAAACTTGAGTCATGGGAGATTTTGGGAGGAAACTCTTGAGAAATGAGAGGGAAAATTTTGGGGTACAAGATCTGCCCCTGTTCAATCTTCTTAGACCTTAAGAATTAGATTGGTGAGCCCGTCATTCATGACTTGAAGGTGGAAGATGATTGGACACTAAAGTGTCCAGAAATTTGCACTTGATGATGTGTTAGTTGACTGTGTAAGGAATGAGCTTAAAGATGCCATCCAGAGTGATTGGGGAAGGTATCAGAATAAATCTTTTCGTTGACTTTTACTGAAATGGTAGATGTTTTTTGCATGTTGATTTTTTTTCTACAAGGAAGAGGATTAGTTGCATGCAAATGTATGTATAGCGTAATGATGTTCTCAAAATAAATGAGATTATGCTGTGTGTATTTGTCATATATGTGTTATGATTTATGAATGTGATGCCTTTATTGTAGTGTATCTTTGTCTGGAAAATAAATCCTTGGCGACATGTTAGGGAACCTTGGGAGGCTGAATCTTGAACTGTTGTTGGAGAGTAAGTGTATCTTCAACTTTGTTTAGAATGTTTTTGCTGGGAATCCCTGTTTTATTGTTTGAGGAGAAATCTGCTGGGGCATATTGACTTTGACTCTATGCATGAGGAAACTCCATGGGGAGTGTTGATTTCTGCTTGGAGGAATAAAGTTCAGGAACTTTGTTTGTCCATTGCTCTACTGGGGAATTAAACTTGGCTGGAGAGCATCAGAAGTTAGCTGTTATCTGGTTGAAATCTAGGCTTGGCAGAAATTTGTTAGGGATAATGAAGTTGACTGTTATCTGGTCGTATTCTAGGCTTCGCAGCGACTTATTGGGGAAGATTGAATTAATTGTTATCTGGTCGGATTCCAGGCTTCAAAGAAAATTACTTGGGAAAGTGAAGTTAAACTGTTATTTAGTCAGATTCCAGGATTCGCAACAACTTACCAACTTTAAACTGCTATCTGGTTGGATTCCAGGCTTCAAAGAAAATTTCTGAGGTGGATAAAGTTAATTGTTATCTGGTCAAATTTCAGGCTTCGCAATAACTCATTTGAAAGGATGAAGTTGAACTGATATCTAGTCAGATCCAGGCTTCACAATAACTTGCTTGAATGAATGAAGTTGAACTGATATCTGGTCAGGTCCAGGCTTCACAGTAACTCGCTTGAAATGATGAAGTTGAACTGATATCTGGTCGGATCCAGGCTTCACAGTAACTTGCTTGAATGAGTGAAGTTGAACTGATATCTGGTTGGGTCTAGGCTTCACAGTAACTCGCTTGAAAGGATGAAGTTAAACTGATATCTGGTCGGATCCAGGCTTCACAGTAACTTGCTAGGAAGGGTGAAGTTAAACTGCTATCTGGTCGGGTCCAGGCTTCACAGTAACTTGCTGGGGATAGAGGTACACTCTACTAGGGAAAAGAAGTTAAACCCTTGTCTAGTTGAATTCCAGGTTTTTTTCTTCTTCAAAATCTCGTGAAGTTGAACTATTATCTGGTCGAGTCCAGGCTTCATAGTATCTTGAGAAATTAAACTATTATTCAGTCGGGTCCAGGATTCATAGCATCTTTGAGAAGTTAAACTATTATCTGGTCGGGTCCAGGCTTCATAGTTTCTTGAGAAGTTGTTTGAACAGGAAATGGTTCTGTTGAGGAGTGTATTATTTTGTTGGGGAATAAACCCCGTTGAAGAGAAGATTTGATGATATGCTGGCAAGGTAAATTCTTTAGGAAGAAATCCACAAGGCTTCTTCTTTTAAGGCCAACTCATCTAGGGAGAGGGTTATCGAGAGATTGAGACTCTGAACGAGGTTTGCATGAATCCAACTTTGCGGGTAATCCTGTTAGGGCAGAGGTTTATTGTAGCCAGCTCTGCGGGGATAATGCTAATGAGATAACTCCATGGGGATATCTCAACTGCATTGAACAGATGCTCGTTACTGCTGGGTGGCACAAATTTACTAAATAGTTTAAACATGTTCATATGCACATGTTCATTCAATTTTAGTCATTGGACATCTTTGCACTCAAAACAAAAACAAAAAGTTTGTACTTCAAAGTATATTTGTATTGATGTTTTTCCCATGAATAGGCGTTTTTGTACAAAGAGAAGGAGATCCTAGTAAGAGGAAATCGCCAAAAAGATAACAAAATTCAAAACAAAGATAACAGCCATGTGGAAATGATCTCATTGTGTTCCAACTCTACTATTGCCCCAATTTCTTTGAACTTCCCATGCCATTGACAGAAGTTGATTGGATTGATCTTGGATCGTTTGAACTCGGATCTTGGTGTTGTACCCCAAAATTTTCCCTCCCATATTCTTCAAGATTTATCAAGAATCATCTTCAAATGGTTCAAGATCTCTCAAAGGGTTGCACAGTCCCAAACATCTCCTAAGCCAGTCAAAACTAGGGTTTTGGTTCTTTCAAGGAATTTGAGGTTTTCAATGGCTCAATCAAGTCCCATAGGCCTATATACATTGTCAAGCATCTACATGTCAAGTCTCAAGACTCACAGGGTCAAATTGCACAGTCAAAAGCTTCATTTGCTTCACAATCAACTACAGGGGTAAAATGGTCATTTTACAGTCAAAAGTCAGAATTTTTGGCCAACATCTTATTTTGAGCACACAATCATCATTTGATCAAGTCTTGATCATGATTCCACAAGCATGGCTCAAAAATCATCAAAGATGCAAAAGTTGTTATTTTTGGACAGTAGAAAAGTCAACTGTATCTTGACCAAGGCATAACTTTTTCATGGTTCATCAGAAAAATCCCATCCAATGCTCATTTTGAAGGGGATGACATTTCCTATAACTCATATTCACATTCCAAGTCCAAGAGATGCTCTCACAAAAAGTTATCAATTTCTACATTATAGGTCAATTTCAAAAGTCAACAAAAATGCACTTTAAGTCAAAGACCATAACTTGGGATTGGTAAATTCAAATGACATGGGACCAAAGGCATTGGTTAGAGGACTTCAAGACCTTTCCAAAATGTCCAAGAACATGTTCATATGATCAAAATTGAGCAAGATATGCATTGGAGAAGTTGGGAAATATTTGTGAATTTGCAAAAGTCAACTTTGCTCAAAACACATCATTTTTGCTAATGGGCCTCAAATTCCTTCTTGAAACTTTGTCCAAGGCCTATGCACGACCCATTGATATTAAATTGAGTTATTTTCTTATTTTTATTAATTAATTGGATTTTTAATTGATTATTAATTCATTTAATTCATTTAATTGTAGGAAAATACCAAGATATGTTTTTCTCAATCTTTTGTGAAGCAAATAAGTTCAAGACAAGCTGGAGATTTCGTGTGCACATCAAGGGGACAAGGATCTCTCAATTTGACAAGGTTTTTCAATAAAAAATATGCAAAAAGATTTGATTGAAAATCAAATATTGAAAACATGAATTCCATGGATCTTTGGGCCAAGACTTGACCTAATTCCCTTCCATTACATATGCATAACGAAACCCTAATGCCATTGACGTGAGATTGCTGCATACAGAGCCATAACCAATATTGAAAAATCAAGAAAAAGGCCAAAACTGTTTTCCAAGTTCCAGGCCCTTTCAAAGCAATTTGAGGATTCAAACACATTGCATAGATCCCCAGGAACGTGTAGGGATCAAAATCACGTGCTAAAGATCAAAGAAACGCTCTACACAGACCCACGGTTTGAACAATTTTTCCAAAATCATATACTTTGATTCATGCATATTTAACATCTCTTGTTGATTGTTTTGTGTTCATAAGGACTGTACGAAGCTTTTGGTATAAGATAATTGGATTAAGATGCCCTGAAACAGAAATCACCATTGACAAATATTAGGGTTCTTCAGTTTCAAAATTGGGGCTTTCCCATACAGGAAAAATTAAGCTTGGAAAGACCTATGGTTGAATTCGTCAAGGCCAGACGAATCCAACCCCATGCTCGCGAACAATTTCTATTTAACGTACGCCTAATCACTATTAATCGTGCTTGCAGGTTATGGGGGTTAAAAACCCCCGCAATCTAACGTTGGTTTTACAGTTTCAGTGGGGAAGACGATGATGTGTTCATGCATCATTGGTGGATTCAAAGCTACGCGCGTTTTTTTTTTGCTTCAGCATGATTATTATTTTTCACATATTATGTTTGTCTCATATTATAATTACAAAAGCAAGCAGATGGTGGAGTGGTTAGGCGCGCTGGCTATTGATCACTGGGACCTGGGTTCGATTCCCAGGTCCCCCAAATATTGTTTCTATTTTTTCATAACACGTTCCTATGCAGGCCTTGCCAATATATTCCACCATGAACCTTCAATGATCAGCGTGCCAAGTGGCCACAAATGTGAATCCAAAGGCCAGAGATGGAGGATCATGGTATTCCTCAGTCAACATGCACGTAGACCATTCAGAAAGTCAACGCAGGCCTGAGCTTAGTGGGCCATAAACTGCAGTCAACACCTCCATACATGGGCCAGCAACCCTCCTGGTTTCTATTTTCTCTTTTATTTTCTTTCTTTTTTTTCTTTTAATTATAATTATTATCATTATTATTATTAACTAACAAGTAATTATTTTTTATATGATTAATTCAGAAAACCATATTTTTGATATTATTATTATTATTTAGTTTCAATTATTATTTTGTAAATAAACTCTAATAAATTAATTTAGTCTAATTAGGTTAATTTTGACTATTTTTCATAATAAGTAAAATAAACTAGAATTAGGGTTTTCTTGACTTTTAATTTCTTTTATTTTTATTTTTATTAAAGACTTAAAAAACACAAAAATACTTTTTCTTTTAATTAATTAATTAATTAGTTTTAGGATTAATATTTAATTAAATGCCAAAGGACAAATTACTTTCTTTTCTTAAAAAGGGTCAAAACCCTAAGACGTTCCCGATTTAATTTCTTTCGCGCTTTAATTCCTTTTGATTATATTGATGTAACTGTTTCCGAGGATGTAATAGTTAATTAGGTCTTTTACCGCTTTCTTTACTTTTCTCGCATTTATTTTCCAAACGGGTTTTGTTTTTGGCGATGTATATACCCGCGCCTTGTAATAGCGTAGATTTACCTTTCCGCACTTTATTTCCCGCAAACTATTAAACTGTTAAATATGCATGCAAGACTTGTCTGAAAATAAAATCAATCCGTAGCTCACAAATAACATGTACAAGATAATCTTAACTGAATTTGACATACGTGCACATGCCACTCCTAGGGTACGCCTCACTTGGTTGCCTCGAGGTGGTCGTCAAGTATAGGGTGTTTTAGAGGTCGCCATCTTGTCTAAAGATCCAGTTGCCTCGAAACGGTTTCCTCGGATAAAAAGGATCTAGGACATTAGGGTTACCGCTAAGGCGTCCTACCATTGCTTTGGTGACCACACATGTCCCTAATAATCGAATTGACCCGAATAACTCCAACGACGGTGCTACCTACTCCTCCATAGTGGGATAGTATTGTCTAAAGGACTCTTACACAACCTAATTCCTTAGAGTAGGTAGATTTCTCCTGGGTACTTGCTTTTTCAAAAAACAAAAACATCTTTTTGCACCTACACTTTCAAAAAGTTTTCAAACAAATATTTCATACACTCTTGAGGACAGATACAAGAGTTACCTAGAAATTTTTCAAACGAAACTTTTTCAAAACCCACATACACTTGAAAAGCAAACAATTTTTGAAAACATAGAGCAAGTACCTAAGAGCCCGTCGATAACCACGGATAGAAAGGGTGCTAACACCTTCCCTTTCTATAAATCTACCTCCCGAACCAAGAAACATCTCGAAAAGGAATTTTGCTGTGCTTTTGTCCTTTCCATGTTGGAGAACATAAAATATGGTGGCGACTCTTGCTTACCGCGACATTTCGCGAACCAGCTTAAAAAAACAGTCAGTTCTATTTCCACCGATCACAGAACTGGCGACTCTGCTGGGGAACATTATTATAAGTGAGGTGTACCTTAGGATTAGATCATACTTATGTTTTCAATTGTATGCCTTGATTGCTTTAATATTGTGGGCTTGCATCGGAGTTTCATAGATCCTAACCCGGATCTGGGGAATACCCTTTAGGTAGCATAAGTTGTGAGGGACCTGTCCGGCGTAGACCGACACGGGTGAAGCAGTAGCTACATTGGTGTGACACCTTGGTCTGTACCGATATCCCTTGTGTTGGAACAAGGAGAATATGGGTCTTTTGAGGAGTCATTAAGCACCAACCGACCTTAGAACCCTAAATTGACCCAACTTGGCCATAGAACAGTAGCAGTATGCTACACTCATTGAGGCTAAACTCTCGCGATGGTTCTGGCCGCAAGAAAAGATTGCGACGCTGGAGTTATGACCGATCGAGGGTAGTCGATGATATTGAGATCCTCTAGAACCCGGTTACTTTTGATAGGACAGGTTTTGAGCCCACCAACTTCAAGAGGGTAGTACCTAAACTTCATGCTGTCCTAAACTCTAAGGGCTTTCTGGTGTGACTTGTGTGCCTTCAAACTTGACTACTTGCATATTCTTGTTATCCGACAACATGAGTTTCTTGCAGGTTTTGTTTACAGTCCTTAATCTGGGCTTATAACAGGGCTTACTTACATCACTCCACGCATAGCATAACATCATACCATCATACCATTGCATACATCCTACATAAGGACTAATCCATTTCAAGGATCTCAAGGGTTTGTGATGTAGGTCATGATGAATCAAAATGTCTAGCAAGGGGCAAAAGGGGATTTATTTTCCTCTAGCTAAGGTTAATGACTTGAGTCAGGGGCTATGACCCACTCGATATGGTGAGCCTTGACTCTTGAAGAAGGACTCTCAACAACATAAAGTTCCTTCAATCAAGCTACCAGATTCTAACAATTTTCTTGTCTACCCTGCGAGATCCTTGAAAACATTGCATGCATACATACACATCATTGCATAACAGGTACCCTTGTTACATGTCTCTCACGTTCTCGCTGTTTATTTCAGCCATGGCTCTCCAACAAGATCTTCATACTCAAGAGACTCAGTTCGGGGAAATCCTCCTAAATCTATCCATGGGGCAGGAAGAGCTGAGAACACTCCTCATGGGGACTTTGTTAAAGAAGAGTCCTGAAGACGATAAGGACGAACGGCTGAAACGCTTGCAAGCTGAGGTAGATACTATGAGAACCCAAATGCTGGGGCAAATGGTTCTTATCCAAGGCTTGGCTCGGGAGCAAGAAGAGTTGAGAACCATGGTCAACCAGCTTCACCAAGAGAGATACAACATCAAGCAAACGGTCCAAGTCAGGGACCAGGTCATTGATCAGTTTCCAAGAGGACAAGAGTCTGGTATGGTGAAGAATAGACCTCTCCAAATTGCTACCACTTCACAGGTCCAAACACAACCTCGCCCAGAGCAACGGGTTGATTAGAGTAAGCCCCGAAAGCAATTTACCAAGCTCAACGCATCGCTGTCTCAAGCTTTACAACACTTGTTGAGGTTGAATTTGGTAACTCTAAGGGCTCCTCCCCGGAATCCCAACATCTCTGCTCCTACTTATCATCCCAATAGAATATGTGCATACCACTCTGATGGTCCAGGACATGACACAAACGACTGCTGGTCTCTGAAGAACAAGATCCAGGACCTAATTGATGAAGGAGCAGTGGAATTCACCCAAGATGGCCAGGCTGAGTTCTTCTACTATCCCTGCAAGATTCACCATTTGAAGTGACAAGTCCTGAGACGAGAAGACTTTTTGTCCATTAGAATTTTCAAGTTGTAATTTTCTTTTGATTGTTCAAACAATTATTGTCATGGCAAACGTTATTACTTTATCAATGCATCGCATATGTCTGTTTTGAATCAATATATTCGCATTCGCTATATTCAAACTGCTTTCATTTTTGATGTCAACTCTCGATTAAATTCTAAGCCTTTTGAGGGAGGATGACGAAAACGATACCACGATCTTTACAATATGCTTTTGAACAGACCCCACTGATGAGGTACAGGCATTGTTTCAATTCCTAAACACTGGAGTTATAAGGAAGATAATCCCTCGTCAACCCCCTTTGAGCCAAAGAAGTCGGAGTTTTTCTTTTCAAAAATTAAAACCCTTAATCATAACCTGGGGCAGGGTAGTTCTCTCAGTTGATCCAAGTGCATAATGAATGGCATCAAAGAAGTCCTTCCAAAACAAAAGACAGTGATGGTTCCCTATAATCGTCAAGACAGGTAGTTGTTGTCTTTCAAAAACAAAAGCCCAATAAGTCAAAACCTATGAAGGAGACTTACAAAAACTGGGGCATCCCGCTGACTAATCACAAAAGAAACAGTTCAGGCAAAAAAATAGGGATAATGAAATCAAAAAAGAAAGAGGTCCTACAAACCCTCAACAAAAAAAAGAAATGACTGCCTATTCAAAATAAATTATCAACATCGGAACCATCACTGGAATATCAAAGCAAAGACTCAAACAAGGTCTAATGCACGATTAGCTGAGTTTAGGATCGAAGAATATCATGAAGAACGGGTGGGTACAAATAAAATTTGAGCCTTTATCCTTTGTTTCTTAAACCGTGAACCAGGCCACGTTACAACCCTTCAAAAGTCCTAACTGAAGCACGGGTTAGTTCGAAAGCATACTGTTACAAAAGGAAATTCCTGGTATGTCACAAACTCAGGATGTCTAATGAAATGTTAAGACATCTGATCTGACACTAAGCGCTGTTCAGGTAGAATAGGCTGTACTTTTGATATCAGTTCTACAACAGACACTTAACTATCATACCAGAACCTGCAACACCTTTGACAAATGCAGATTCTGATTTACTGAAGTTCAGAACAGTTAAGGTTAATCATATACATTGATGTCATGAAGAATGCTGAGACATCAAACAAATAACCAATGCAGAAAGTAAATAACGCACAGAATTGTTCACCCAGTTCGGTTCAACCAACCTACATCTGGAGGCTTCCAAGCCAGGGATAAAGTTCACTATTAGTAGTATTAATTCAAAGACCCTACAACCAACACACCCGTTGACAGCCTTCTCACTTAATCACTACCCAATGACACTTTTACCTAAGATCCAATCCTAGATATGAGACCCCTCTCACTCCCCCTCAATCACCGCAGTGATAACTTTCTACAGTACATATACTGTTCAGAAGATACACTTCCATTACACATCTTGATCATGCTTAAAAGCTTCAATCAAGTACAATGCATACATCCTCTAACCTACAGGTTTCAAGGAGTATGGTGACCATCCCACAGCCCGGGTGGTTCACAACAAAACTAGCCCTAAAAATATTACATCTTGTCAATACTCGACCTCTCTTAAATTAGGTTACAATGCTTCTATTTATAACCCTTTTTACCCAACTGGATTTGGGCCTTCATATGACAGCAATGCAGCTTTAACGACCTGCATAAATTAAGCAGAAAACTTCTGCTGTAAGTTAGGTCTCCCATCGAGCTTTTCACCTTATCCTTAGCTTTTGATTGAATCTTCTAGGGCTCCACATATGCCTTCAATTTTCGCTACTTGTTATGCATTCTATTTGGCAGAATATTCTGCATAACTTCAGGAACAGAACTGCATCAGACTTGACAGTTCAGTAGCTTGATGTCTGGTATGATGTTATGACATCTCTTGAGACATGTTGTTCCAGATGTTGATTTAAATCAACACAACATGTTTAGGCATTTACAATAGGATTTTCAGGCTGTTCCTATTGTACATTACATTATTGTTATTACTATTTGTTTTACAAGAAATGAGCCAATCCTAAACGAAGGCACTTACAAAAGGTATCCTGACTCCTGTAGGGCTCGCTGTAAAATCCTGAGTTGACATCACATTTTTACAAATTTGCTTGTTTTACTGAAAAATGCATTTTCAAAAAACGTCAAGACAGACATAAGCTTTGCATTCTTAAAATAACATTGTTTGCATATGATTATTTGTTCGAACAGCAGAGAAATTCGCACGATGAATATCTTATGAACAAAAATCTTCTCAACAAAAGGAGTCATCTCAAGTGGAAGAAACACTTCCAACCAAGGGACAGACATGATCATGGTCTGTCATCTGGGGCAGTTAAGTCAAGATTCAGAGAATCTCTCAAAATGCCGAATAACCAGGGGAAAATCTCCGCCTTAGTCACTTGGGGCATTGGACACGAATTCCGGCTACGAATCTTGCACGATCAAACATCTTCTGGTGGTACGATGATACAACACTATTGACAGTGACAACTCCCTATATTCAGAGAACATGGACGTAGTCGAAAAAATACTGCGCATAATCAAAGACCCGCTAGGTTGACACACCTAGGCAAAAATAAGGGCTTCCCAGCGAACCAAAAGGGTTCGGGCAAAATAAGGGATGAAATGAAAAAAATCTGTACATATGACAAGTCGAAAACCTGAAAAGGCGGCTTGGGAAAAAATGGGTATCCCGGTGGACTGAAAACCCGAAAGGGCGGTCCAGGAAAAATTAGGGATCAAAGCGTACGACTAGGTCCCGTCATCTCATCACTTGCCTACCAGAAGAAGATTTGTCATCGGCAGGTATCAAGCACCTCCACAGGTACCTTCTCCCACAGAAACTGGGGCAGTAAGAACTGTCCAAACTGTACAAGCCACTCTGTCCACCAGGTACAAAGGTAGATTCAGCTGAAGAATTTAACCAGGATACCTTCACTCCCCGCAGAGTAAGACAAGACTCAACAATACTGTCCCCAAGCAGAGTTGGTCTCCCATCAGCCCCGAAAAGGCACAGTACTTCCAGCAAGTCAGCAATACTCTCCCCAAGCAGAGTTAATCTACTGTCAGCCTTAAGGAAGTTGGGTACCCCCAGAAGATCTCAATATTCCCCAGCGGAGTATACAGATGTTCCTAAGCAAGCATCCCCGGCAGTCTTAATATAAGATTGTTCCCCGACGGAATACAGACACCCCAGTGGAGCCACTTCCCCAGTACAGTCCAAAAGTTTCCCCAGGAGAGTTGAATCAATCTCCCCAGTAGATTCTGGAAGCTCATCCCCAGTGGATTCTGGAAGCTTATCCCCAGTAGATTCTGGAAGCTTATCCCCTGCAGAGTACGAACCCATCCCCCCGGCTTTATTCAAAGGTTATTCCCCACCAGGGTCTAACTGAGTTAACCTCAGCTGCTAATTACCACGGAAAGATCGTCCTAGGCGAAGTTCTTCCTATCCCCCAGCGGAGTTCATCAATTCCCCAACATAAGCTCATCAATGGAATCCTCAGCGGAGTTCTCATTAAAATCTCAGCGAAGCATCTCTTCCCCACAGAGTATTTCCCCACAGAGTAATCTCTTCACCAAGTTTATTCCCCAACAGAGTCATCTTTTACTACCGGTTTATTCTTGCAACCATCATCCCCAGCGGAAATGAAGAACTCTACTCTTCAACATCAGCCCAGGATTCAACAATTTCCCGGCATTCGTCAAAGATTTATTTTCCCAGACAAAAATACATTCATAAACATCACATTATCATACACCATGACATATGCATATACGCATCATACGACACTATCTCATTTATTTTGAACATCATGACATCATGCATTCCATACATCATGACATTACATACAACTGATGTTTTGCCTTTTCAGGAAAAAGGTCAATCCAAAGATGATTACTATCAACTGTCGCAATTCCAGATTCGATACCTGTATCTAGCCAGGGCATATCTGTGAGTGACTAATTGTGGATTCGATACCTGTATCTAGCCAGGGCATATCTGCATGAAGAGTTTAGAGATTTGATACCTGTATCCAGCCAGGGCATATCTATAGACGACTAATTCTAGATTCGATACCTGTATCTAGCCAGGGCATATCTGTGAGTGATTGATTGTGGATTCGACACCTGTATCTAGCCAGGGCATAGCTGCATGAAGAGTTTAGAGATTCGATACCTGTATCCATACAGGGCATATCTGTAGACGACTAATTCCATATTCGATACCTGTATCTAGCCAGGGCATATCTGTGAGTGATTGATTGTAGATTCGACACCTGTATCTAGCCAGGGCATATCTGCATGAAGAGTTTAGAGATTCGATACCTGTATCCAGCCAGGGCATATCTATAGATGACCAGTTCCAGATTCGATACCTGTATCTAGCCAGGGCATATCTGTGAGTGATTGATTGTAGATTCGATACCTGTATCCAGCCAGGGCATATCTGCATGAAGAGTTTAGAGATTCGATACCTGTATCCAGCCAGGGCATGTCTGTAGATGACTAATTCCAGATTCGATACCTGTATCTAGCCAGGGCATATCTGTGAGTGATTGATTGTAGATTCGATACCTGTATCTAGCCAGGGCATATCTGCATAAAGAGTTTAGAGATTCGATACCTGTATCCAGCCAGGGCATATCTGTAGACGACCAGTTCCAGATTCGATACCTGTATCTAGCCAGGGCATATCTGTGAGCAATTGATTGTAGATTCGACACCTGTATCTAGCCAGGGCATATCTGCATGAAGAGTTTGAAGATCAACACCTGTAACAGGCCAGGGAATTATCTTTCTTTCTCATGTACGCAAGTTCTCGCTAAGGAATCTCTTACGCGATGGACACCCCGGATGGCATCTTTAAGCCCATCTCCACAACTATCCGTTACACTTCCAAATGGCATCTATAAGCCCATTCCCGACAAGGTTCTGTCACATCTCTGGATGGCATATATAAGCCCATCCTCCTATCCATCATCTCTCCAAAATGGCATATGTAAGCCCGTTCTCGACATCACACTGCTGATACTCCACTATGTGAGTGCAAATTTCTGGGCACTCTAGTGTTCAATCATCTTCCACCTTCGGATCACGAAAGGCACGCAAGCCAATCTACATCCTCAGGTCTAAGAAGATTGAACAGGGGAAACTGTTGTACCCCAAAATTTGCCCTCCCATATTCTTCAAGATTTATCAAGAATCATCTTCAAATGGTTCAAGATCTCTCAAAGGGTTGCACAGTCCCAAACATCTCCTAAGCCAGTCAAAACTAGGGTTTTGGTTCTTTCAAGGAATTTGAGGTTTTCAATGGCTCAATCAAGTCCCATAGGCCTATATACATTTTCAAGCATCTACATGTCAAGTCTCAAGACTCACAGGGTCAAATTGCACAGTCAAAAGCTTCATTTGCTTCACAATCAACTGCAGGGGTAAAATGGTCATTTTATAGTCAAGTCAGAATTTTTGGTCAACATCTTATTTTGAGCACACAATCATCATTTGATCAAGTCTTGATCATGATTCCACAAGCATGGCTCAAAAATCATCAAAGATGCAAAAGTTGCTATTTTTGGACAGCAGAAAAGTCAACTGTATCTTGACAAAGGCATAACTTTTTCATGGTTCATCAGAAAAATCCCGTCCAATGCTCATTTTGAAGGGGATGACATTTCCTACAACTCATCTTCACATTCCAAGTCCAAGAGATGCTCTCACAAAAAGTTATCAATTTCTACATTATAGGTCAATTTCAAAAGTCAACAAAAATGCACTTTAAGTCAAAGACCATAACTTGGGATTGGTAAATCCAAATGACATGGGACCAAAGGCATTGGTTAGAGGACTTCAAGACCTTTCCAAAATGTCCAAGAACATGTTCATATGATCACAATTGAGCAAGATATGCATTGGAGAAGTTGGGAAATTTTTGTGAATTTGCAAAAGTCAACTTTGCTCAAAACACATCATTTTTGCTAATGGGTCTCAAATTCCTTCTTGAAACTTTTTCCAAGGCCTATGCACGACCCATTGAGATTAAATTGAGTTATTTTCTTATTTTTATTAATTAATTGGATTTTTAATTGATTATTAATTCATTTAATTCATTTAATTGTAGGAAAATACCAAGATATGTTTTTCTCAATCTTTTGTGAAGCAAATAAGTTCAAGACAAGCTGGAGATTTCGTGTGCACATCAAGGGGACAAGGATCTCTCAATTTGACAATGTTTTTCAATCAAAAATATGCAAAAAGATTTGATTGAAAATCAAATATTGAAAACATGAATTCCATGGATCTTTGGGCCAAGACTTGACCTAATTCCTTTCCATTACATATGCATAACGAAACCCTAATGCCATTGACGTGAGATTGCTGCATACAGAGCCATAACCAATATTGAAAAATCAAGAAAAAGGCCAAAACTGTTTTCCAAGTTCCAGGCCCTTTCAAAGCAATTTGAGGATTCAAACACATTGCATAGATCCCCAGGAACGTGTAGGGATCAAAATCACGTGCTAAAGCTCAAAGAAACGCTCTACACAGACCCACGGTTTGAACAATTTTTCCAAAATCATATACTTTAATTCATGCATATTTAACATCTCTTGTTGATTGTTTTGTGTTCATAAGGACTGTACGAAGCTTTTGGTATAAGATAATTGGATTAAGATGCCCTGAAACAGAAATCACCATTGACAAATATTAGGGTTCTTCAGTTTCAAAATTGGGGCTTTCCCATACAGGAAAAATTAAGCTTGGAAAGACCTATGGTTGAATTCGTCAAGGCCAGACGAATCCAACCCCATGCTCGCGAACAATTTCTATTTAACGTACGCCTAATCGCTATTAATTGTGCTTGCAGGTTGTGGGGGTTAAAAACCCCCGCTATCTAACGTTGGTTTTACAATTTCAGTGGGGAAGACGATGATGTGTTCATGCATCATTGGTGGATTCAAAGCTACGCGCGTTTTTTTTTGCTTCAGCATGATTATTATTTTTCACATATTATGTTTGTCTCATATTATAATTACAAAAGCAAGCAGATGGTGGAGTGGTTAGGCGCGCTGGCTATGGATCACTGGGACCTGGGTTCGATTCCCAGGTCCCCCAAATATTGTTTCTATTTTTTCATAACACGTTCCTATGCAGGCCTTGCCAATATATTCCACCATGAACCTTCAATGATCAGCGTGCCAAGTGGCCACAAATGTGAATCCAAAGGACAGAGATGGAGGATCATGGTGTTCCTCAGTCAACATGCACGTAGACCATTCAGAAAGTCAACGCAGGCCTGAGCTTAGTGGGCCATAAACTGCAGTCAACACCTCCATACATGGGCCAGCACCCCCCTGGTTTCTATTTTCTCTTTTATTTTCTTTCTTTTTTTTCTTTTAATTATAATTATTATCATTATTATTATTAACTAACAAGTAATTATTTTTTATATAATTAATTCAGAAAACCATATTTTTGATATTATTATTATTATTTAGTTTCAATTATTATTTTGTAAATAAACTCTAATAAATTAATTTAGTCTAATTAGGTTAATTTTGACTATTTTTCATAATAAGTAAAATAAACTAGAATTAGGGTTTTCTTGACTTTTAATTTCTTTTTATTTTTATTTTTATTAAAGACTTAAAAAACACAAAAATACTTTTTCTTTTAATTAATTAATTAATTAGTTTTAGGATTAATATTTAATTAAATGCCAAAGGACAAATTACTTTCTTTTCTCAAAAAGGGTCAAAACCCTAAGACGTTCCCGATTTAATTTCTTTCGCGCTTTAATTCCTTTTGATTATATTGATGTAACTGTTTCCGAGGATGTAATAGTTAATTAGGTCTTTTACCGCTTTCTTTACTTTTCTCGCATTTATTTTCCAAACGGGTTATGTTTTTGGCGATGTATATACCCGCGCCTTGTAATAGCGTAGATTTACCTTTCCGCACTTTATTTCCCGCAAACTATTAAACTGTTAAATATGCATGCAAGACTTGTCTGAAAATAAAATCAATCCGTAGCTCACAAATAACATGTACAAGATAATCTTAACTGAATTTGACACACGTGCACATGCCACTCCTAGGGTACGCCTCACTTGGTTGCCTCGAGGTGGTCGTCAAGTATATGGTGTTTTAGAGGCCGCCCTCCTGTCTAAAGATCCAGTTGCCTCAAAACAGTTGCCTCGGATAAAAAGGATCTAGGACATTAGGGTTACCGCTAAGGCGTCCTACCATTGCTTTGGTGACCACACATGTCCCTAATAATCGAATTGACCCGAATAACTCCAACGACGGTGCTAACTACTCCTCCATAGTGGGATAGTACTGTCTAAAGGACTCTTACACAACCTAATTCCTTAGAGTAGGTAGATTTCTCCTGGGTACTTGCTCTTTCAAAAAACAAAAACATCTTTTCGCACCTACACTTTCAAAAAGTTTTCAAACAAATATTTCATACACTCTTGAGGACAGATACAAGAGTTACCTAGAAATTTTTCAAACGAAACTTTTTCAAAACCCACATACACTTGAAAAGCAAACAATTTTTGAAAACAAAGAGCAAGTACCTAAGAGCCCGTGGATAACCACAGATAGAAAGGGTGCTAACACCTTCCCTTTCTATAAATCTACCTCCCGAACCGAGAAACATCTCGAAAAGGAATTTTGCTGTGCTTTTGTCCTTTCCATGTTGGAGAACATAAAAGACGGTGGCGACTCTTGCTTACCGCGACATTTCGCGAACCAGCTTAAAAAACAGTCAGTTCTATTTCCACCGATCACACTTGGTAATAAAGTCGACTGTGGTGATTCCACGGGACATAGTGATACGCTTTTGATCCTTAATTTTTTCCTGGACCTCCCTTTCGGGTTTTCAGCCCACCAGGATACCCCTTTTTTCCCAATTCGCCCTTTCGGGTTTTCGACTTGCCGGGTGTACAACCTTTTACATATATCCCTAATTTTTTCCCAAACCTTTGGTTTGCCGGGATGCCCTTATCTTGCCTAGGTGTGTCAACCTAGAAGGTCTCTTATGCGTAGTATTTTTTAACTATGTCCGTGTTCACAGGATGTGGGAAATCTTCACTGTCCATAGTAGTCAGCATCATGGCACCACCAGAGAAAACTTTCTTGATAATAAATGGCCCTTCATAGGTGGGAGTCCATTTGCCCCTGGATTCGCCTTGTGGAAGAATGATGCATTTTATCACCAAGTCACCAACTTGATATACTCGAGGTCTGATATTTTTGTTGAAATCCTGGATCATACATTTTTGGTACATCTGACCATGACAAACAACAGCCAGTCGCTTTTCATCGATCAAGTTCAACTGATCCAATCTTGTCTGAATCTAATCATCTTCGCCTAGGCCTGCTTCGTTCATAATCCTTAGTGAGGGAATCTGAACTTCTACTGGCAGGACAACTTCCATGCCATAGACTGAAGAAAAAGGAGTTGTCCCAGTTGATGTCTGAGCTGAGGTACGGTAGCCATGAAAAGCAAACGGTAACATTTCATTCCAGTCTTTGTAGGTTACTACCATCTTCTGCACAATATTCTTAATGTTTTTGTTGGCTTCTTCCACTGCACCATTCATTTTAGGTCTATAAGGAGAAGAATTGTGATGCTTGATTTTGAACTGAATACAAAGTTCGGTAATCATAACATTGTTGAGATTGGTCCCATTGTCAGTGATGATCCTTTTAGGGATACCATAATGGAAGATGAGGTTATGTTTGATGAATCTGGCTACAACGTTCTTTGTGACTGAGGCAAATGATTTGACCCATTTGGTAAAATAATCGACAGCGACAAGAATGAAGTGATGTCCATTGAAAGTCATAGGTTTAATCTCTCCAATCACATCAATTCCCCATATTGCAAATGGCCATGGAGCAGTCATGACATTTAGGGGAATATGAGGCACATGGACCTTGTCAGCATAGACTTGGCATTTGTGGCAAGTCCTTGAGTGGTGATGGCAATTAGTCTCCATCGTTGACCAATAGTAACCAGCTCTCAGGATTTTATTGGCCATAGTATGTCCGCTAGAGTGAGTCCCAAAGAGACCATCATGCATGTCTTCCATAATTTCTTCTGCCTCTTTCTTGTCCATACATCAGAGTAGAGTAGAATCACGGTTTCGTTTGTACAAGATTCCATTGCTTAGGAAGAAATTGGCCGAGAATCTTCGTAAGAACTTTTTATCATTGATGGATGCTCCTTCGGGATACTCTTGTGCTTCAAGGTATCTCTTCACCCCATGGTACCATGGCTTCTCGACGTCAGTGTCAAGCTCATAGAAGTGTGCAGGTTCGTTAAATCTCTCAATTATAATCATAGGAGCTTCGTTGTCCCATTTAACTTTGAACATAGAAGACATCATGGCCAAAGCATCAGCTAACTGATTTTCTTCTCTAGGGAAATGTTCAAAGGTGATTTCTTTGAAGTAAGGAATTAGAGATAGCACAAGCTCCTTATAAGGAATAAGATTAGGATGCTTAGTATCCCAATATCCCTTTACTTGGCTAATCACTAGAGCGAAATCCCCGAACAGATTCAAATGCTTGATCCTTAAATAAATGGCAACCTTCAGACCCAAAATGCATGCTATGTACTCGGCCATGTTGTTTGTATAATCAAAGCATAATCTAGCGGTGAAAGGAGTGTGGAAACCTTTAGGGGAGATTATCACATCACCAATTCTGTTACCCAAAGCATCGGAAGCCCCATCGAAAACCATAGTCCATCGGGTTCCTTGTTCAGGTCTGTCATACGGTCCAGGTTTTGTACAGTCGGTCACTAACATGATATTCTCATCCGGGAAATCAAAGTTCATGGACTGATAATTATCAACAACTTGATGGGACAAATGATCTGCCAATATACTTCCTTTGATGGCCTTTTGTGTTGTATATTGAATTTCGTATTCCGTCAAGATCATTTGCCATCTGGTTATTCGTCCAGAAAGAGCAGGTTTCTCGAAGATCTACTTGATAGGATCCATCTTAGAAATCAATAGAGTGGTATGAGTTAACATACATTGTCTTAGCCGGCGAGCAGCCCATTCCAGAGCGCAACAAGTTTTCTCGAGCAGTGAATATCTGGTTTTACAGTCGATAAACTTTTTGCTCAGGTAGTAAATTGCAGGTTCTTTTCGGCCAGACTCGTCATGTTGGCCCAACACACACACCATGGAATTCTCTAGCACAGTAAAGTACATGATAAAGGGTCTTCCTTCAACTGGAGGCATGAGGATAAGAGGTTCTTGCATATATTATTTGATTTTGTCGAAGGCAGCTCGACATTCATCATTCCATCTGACTACTTGATCTTTCTTCAAGAGTTTGAAGATTGGCTCACAAGTAGCAGTTAAGTGAGATATGAAGCGGGCGATGTAGTTAAGACGACCCAAGAATCCTTTAACCTCCTTTTTAGAATGGGGAAAAAGGCATTTATTGGATGGCTTTTACCTATGCAGGGTCAACTTTGATGCCTTTACCGCTGACAACAAAACCTAGAAGCTTTCCAGACCGTACTCCGAATATGCACTTATTAGGGTTCAACCTCAACTTGTACTTTTTCAGCCTCTCAAATAGCTTGTATAGGTGACTGAGATGCTCTTCTTCAGTTTGTTATCTTGCAATCATATCATCCACATTTACCTCTATTTCATGATGGATCATATCATGAAACAAAGCCACCATATCCCTTTGATATGTTGCCCCTGCATTCTTTAATCCGAATGGCATGACCTTGTAACAAAAGGTGCCCCATTGCGTAACAAAAGTGGTCTTCTCCATGTCTTCGAGAGCCATCTTAATCTGATTATAGCCGGAGAAACCATCCATGAAAGAGAAGACTTTATGTTGAGCGGTGTTATCGACCAAGACGTTAATATGAGGTAGAGGGAAGTCATCCTTGGGGCTTGCCCTATTCAGATCCTTGTAATCTATGCACATATGAACTTTTCCATCTTTCTTCGGTACTGGCACCACATTTGCAACCCATTGAGGATAAGATGTCACAGCTAGGAATCCTGCATCAAATTTTTTCATCACGTCAGCTTTTATCTTTTTAGACATGTCAGGCCGCATGCGACGAACTTTTTGTTTGACAGGAGGACAATCTTCCTTTGTTGGCAGACGATGGACTACAATATCGGTATCCAAACCTGGAATATCTTCATACGACCAAGCAAACACTTCCACATGATCATGCAACATCTGAACTAATATGCTTTTGACACTGCTTCCTAGGTTGGCGCTGATCTTGACCTCTTTCTTGTCTGTCTCGGTACCTAGGTTGATGACTTCAACTAACTCTTTGTGCGGTTGAATAGATTTTTCCTCTTGCATTAGGAGTCTGGCTAGTTCACCCGGTATTTCACAATCTTCCTCGCCTTCGTCTTCGGCTTGGTTAATTGGATGTTCGAAATCATAGTTGGCAATAGTAGATTCATTGGCAATGAGATCTGGAGTGGACGAGGATCTGCAAGAGTGTGTGTGTGTGTGTGCATGTAAGATACATGGATATTTTGAAAAACGCATTGAAAAAAAAGAAAGACAATGAGCACAAAAGTTCGAATTCAAAAAGTCCAATGGTTTGTATTGAATGATCATATGATAAAATTAACATAAGTAAAACCCTTAACAAATGGACCAAAGTGCCCCAGGCCAGGCATATGGCTTAAAAGTCATTGTTTAAGATTACAGATAAAAGGTTCTTGAATTGATAGAAAGTAATAAATAAGTAATTACCCCTCAATGAAGGAGATGGGAATGAAGTCCTCTGCGTGCCAATTGCTGAGCTCTGTTGTAGTAGGGTATACCCATTCTTTAAATGCACATTCATCACCAGAATCCTCCACATCGTTTACTTCATAATTACCGATAAAGAGGGGGATTTCCCACACGAGCGCGCCTCACTTCTTTCTGATCCTCGATAGTGAAACCTAACCCACATTTGTATGCTTTGAGCGGGATCTCGGGGATTTATCCTCATGTGTCACAACTTCCATCTTCGATTGCGGCACGGGCATCTTTAAATGAAACCATCCTTGGCACCACTTTATCGGCTTTGGGCATGCTAGAGGAAACTTTGGCAGTAGCAACCATAGGCAGGACAACTTCAAAAGCTTGGCACAAGGTTTCTATAAATTCGCCATCCATCTCCACATACTTGAAAGAATTGAGATGGCTTACCATGAATTCCTCCTCACCGCAAACAGTGATGATCCTCCCCTTGACTGGGTATTTTAGCTTTTGGTGAAGCGTAGATGTTACTTTCCCAGCTCCATGGATCCAAGGGCAACCTAACAAACAGGAGTAGGCAGGACGAATGTCCATGATATAGAAAGTAGAGTTGAAAATCTGTGAGCCCACTTTGACCGGGAGATCCACCTCTCCATGAACCGTCCTTTTGGACCCATGAAAGCCCTTACAATGATATCACTCGGCTTCAACACCAGTCCTTCACAGTCTAACCGGTCCAAATCCCCCTTGGGTAACACGTTTAAAGAGGAGCCAGTGTCAACCAAAACATGTGCTAGGGTAGTCCCCTTACATTCAACAGAAACATGCAGAGCTTTGTTATGGTTTCTTCCAAGTGGTGTTAGATCAGCATCCGAGAACCCCAATCCATTGTCGACCGTCAAGCTTGCCACATAATTTTCAAATTGACCAGTTGTGGTCTCATGAGGAACATGAGCCTTATTTAAGAATTTGATCAATGCTCAGGCATGAGCATCGAAACAAAGTAGCAAAGATAACATGAAGATCTTAGAAGGGGTTTGCCCTAGCTTCTCCACTATCTTGAAATCACTCCTTTTTATAATTTTCAAGATTTCATCCATTTCTTGAGCGGAATGTTCCTCAGCAGCAATGTCTTTTGCGGGCGTTTCTGTTTCAGCAGGCTCAACTACTTTCTCTTTTCCCTTTGTGTCAGCACTAGGCTTAGCAGTGGTGATGCAGACAGGTGTCGTTGTAGTAGTTGGGGGTGAAATGTTGGGCGAAAAGATTCTCCCAGTTCTGGTCACCTTACTAGAGCCAGTAATATTACCAATGTCATCAGCCTTGCTTTCTTCAATCCAAGCATCTTGCTTTATTTCATGGTAAAACACTTCAGCACCATAGTTATATGGCACTGCTTTGTTGGAAGAGTACAGAATTGGCCCAGGGGAAGTAATTATCAGAGGAGCAACAATTGGTTCATTCGAAATCCTGATAGGACCCTTTGAGGAGATCCTAAGAGGCTTGTTTGAAACTGTTATGATGGAGAGGTCTTCAATCTTATCGGTCAAATTTTTTATGGATGTAGTTCTCTCAAATAGGATCTCATGACTATTCATCAGGCGTTGAACACCTTCCTTCAGCCATTTGCATCCATTAATTTATTTGGCGCAGTAATCACAGTCCTTCAAACAGCCAGGGAAAACCCCGACTTTCAGCAGATTCTTTTTGACAATGGTTAACAAACTAGTTAGATCTTCGACGGAGGAAACAAAAACGGTGTCTTCAATTGACACCTTTGCCATGGTTTAGAATTGGTGCCGTTATCACATTGGGAATTGTATGCGGATCAAATTCGATTGTCTTGTTGTCTATTAGGTCTTGAATTTTACTCTTCAGTGCCCAGCATTGGTCGGTATCATGCCCGGGGCTATTCGAGTGATATGCACACTTGGTATTTGGATTGTATTTAGGTGAGGAGGTGTTCGGATTGGCCGGAGGATCACGCAGTGTCACCAAGTTAGCCTTTAACAGGTGTTGTAAGGATTGGGATAATGACATGCCTATCCTTGTGAGTTGTCTTCGTGGAGCCTCAAATTGTTGATGATTGGAAGATTGTCTTTGAACAAGAGTCGGGTTGGAAATCAGAACAACATTAACAGACATATGGTTATCCTTCTTGGTACGGTCCCTTGCCCCATACATAACATTAGTTTCTTTCTTCCCGGTGAAGGGTTTCTTTACGGGGTTTAAGGTGGAGGCAGATGCCGTGGGGATTTTCCCGCTTTTGATACCACTTTCGACCCTTTCACCGGTTAGAATCAACTTGGTGAAACCGAATGAAGAACAACCAACCAATAAGTTGAAAAATGGACCAGATAAGGTACCCATAAACATATCAATATGTTCCCTGTCAGTTAACGGTGGTTGGACCCTATTGGCAAGATCCCTCCACTTTTGAGCGTACTCTTTGAACCCTTCGTTTTTACCCATCGTCATGTCTTGCAGTTGAACTCTAGTCGGCGCTAGGTCGGCATTGTATTGGTATTGGTGATAAAAAGCAGTGGCCAAGTCTTCCCATGTATGAATACAGGAACCCTCCAATTGGTAAAACCACTCTAGTTGAGTCCCAGCCAAGCTTTCTTGGAAGAGGTGGACCCAGAGTTTCTTGTCGGCGGTGTGCAATTGTATTTTGTGCACGTAAGACTTTAGGTGAAGTTTTGGGCAGGACACCCCATCATATTTAACGAAGACTGGTATCTTGTGTTTATGAGGGATGACAAGCCCAAATATTAAACCCAAATCATCAAAATCCAAACCAGGGATGGCTTGAATCTCAACGGCCTTCAGTCTATCCTCTAGCTGCTTGTATTTATCATCGACAGGAGGATATTGCTCGTCAAAATAGTCTTCATCATCAGACACTCGGTCATTGACACACCCAACCTGGGTACTCCTTGCTTCTCCAATTTGATTTTCGTCTTCCTCAGATAAATCTTCAACTATTGGTATCTGGCGGATCGACTCTCTGAATCTTTTACCCATGTTGACTAGGGCTTTCCTTTTTGGTTTCTTTTTAGATGCCAGCAACGTCATCAACTCTTGTTGCCCCTTGGCCAGGGTCAGCAGAGTCTCTTGAAACTGGGAGTTTTATGCTTGCAGGTCTTTCACTATTTTCTCGATATCCATCTTACTGAAATAAACAACAGAAAGATAAGGAAACCTATCGTGGAAAACATGTTATGTTATGATGCATGAGAAATGTGCATGCAAATGATTTCAAGGATTTATTAAATTTAAATTTGTCTAGACAAAGAATGAACAAACGCTAAATTGCATTAATCAATTCAAAATGGTTACAACGTGCCTCTTAGGCTTACAAAATAAATTTCTAAGACAAAAAGGTCGAACGCATCCTCTTTGGTGCTAGGTAGGCATTCAAGCTCTGTTCTTCATGAAGTTGCTTTGTAAGCTCCAAAACCCTTTTCTCGCTAGCGTATAATTGAGCTTCAAAGGTGTCTCTCTCTTCATTTAGTTCAATCCAACCCTTTTGCAAGTCTTCAAGAGAAGTAGGCATGTTGGGATATATAACAATATACGAGACTTCTCCTTCAGCAACAAGCTCCATGATAACTGGTAGCATGGAAGGGTAAGGCATTATGAGCTTCTGAGCACGAGCTCGTACCCACCTAAGGTAAGGCTCAATGGGGGTAGAATTATTGTGTCCCAGCGTCCCACTATCTGCTTTATTTACCATCGTCTAAGCTCGCACAAACCTTTGACGGTAGCCTTGATCGTCACTCTCGTAGTCGAACACCCTTCCTTGGATGAGCATATCATGAGGGCCATCTCTTTGGGCATACCCAAAATGTCGTAAAGCTAAGCAAGGGTTGTAAGTGATACCTCCCCTAATGAAAAGCAGAGGGACATTATGGAATTCCTCACACTGGTTAATAATAGAAGTATCTTCCAAGGATCTCGAACACCAATGAATATCAGAGTGGGTGAGGGACATCATCCTTTGAGACCATGTCAATCCTTGCTCATTCTTTAATGTTGATCGAGGTAGGTGAAAAGTAAACCACTTGGCGAGTAGGGGAATGCAACACAAGAGAGTACCTCTTTTCTTCATAGTGCAGGTATGGAAACAATGTAAGATGTCTCGTAGCAAGGTAGGTACTGGGTTACGAGAGAGAAAGACTTTGATGGCATTCACATTTATGAATTAGTCTGAGTTGGGAAATAAAACCAAACCATAGATGAGAAGGGCCAGGACATTCTCAAAGGCTTGAAGATCCATATCTTCCCAGAATGAACGAGCCTTCTCCAACAAGAACTTGGCTAGGAACCCTTTAACTCTGCTTCTTGTCTCCCAATTTTATATAATGTAGGCTCCCTTAGATGCAAGGCTTCAGCAATAACTTCAGGTTTCAGAATCCCTTTTAAACCGGTGAACGGTGCTTGACCAAGCATGGGCACTCCTAATAGTAGAGAGAATTCTTCTAGTGTTGGCACCAATTGATATTCAGGGAAGGTGAAGCAATGATGTATGGGATCAAAGAATTGGAAGAGCATGCACATCATCTCTTCTTTGAAATTGGAGGTAGCCAAACTGAGGAGTCGACCATATTTCTTGGTGAAAGGAGAGTCTTCAGGAACCCTTGATGCTAACTCTTGGAGTTGAGGGTGTGCTTTCACAAAGCCGATTCTGATAGTATTCCTTTGGACGGGATTCATGGGCTACAAAACAAAACAAAGATAAATTCCTAAATCCTTGAAATGGTTAGTGAAAATGCTTATGATGTTTATGATGTTATGTACAAGTAAGCAAGTTGTTATGTACACACAAAACAAACAAGTCCTTAGGTTTAGGCTTGCATGGAGTTGGTAGGTAAGTACCCTCTTGAAGTTTAGTTGGCTCAACCTGTCCTAGGAAGTAACCGGGTTCTAGGGATCTCAATATCACCGACCTTTCTTTTAGGAATTGTCTCAGTATAATCAATCTTTTCTTGTGGCCGAGATATCCCAAAAGTCCAATCTCAATGAGTGTAGTATCGAGTATCAACCAATTTTCAGCTTTCCACCGAAACTGGCTATCTCACTACTTCCTAATGGCCAAGTTGTTCAATTAAGGTTCTAAGGTCAGTTAGTGCTTCATGACGCCGCTCAGCGGCCCCGTATTCTCCTAGATTTAACACAAGGGATACCGGTACCAACAAATACGTCACACTAACATAGCTATTGTTTCAACCATATATTACTACTTACATAAAAAGGTGTCCCAGATCTGTGTAGAGGATCAAAGCAAGCCCAAACAAGGAACACAAATTTAAAGAAAACACGTCAAACAAAGAAAAGCAAGTAAAGGTGATCTAGCCCTAAGGTAGCCCCACTTTTAAGTACAACAGTCCCCAGCAGAGTCGCGAGTTCTGTAACACGGTGGGAGAACTGACTTGGGATGTTTTACATTTGATCGCAATTGTCACGGATAACAAGAGTCGCCACCGACTTTTCTTTTATCCAATAAAGGAAAGGGTGAAAAGAACAGGAAATACCTTTGAGATTTATTTTCTTAAGTTCGGGGGGTAGATTATAAAAAGGGATTGTGTTAGCACCCTTTTCATCCATAGTTATCTATGGGCTCTTAGTTGCTTTCTAGATCATTTGTTTTTGTTTAAAAATGTGCTTTATGGTAGGTTTTAAAAGTATTTTTAAAAAGCGCCTTCGTTTTGGCAAACTTTGTAATGATTCTCGTTTCTATAAGAATGTATACAAAGTGTTGTACTTTTGAAAATATTTCATGGAAAGTGTTGGTGTTTTTGAAAAGAGGTTTGTTTTGAAAATGAGCAAGCAACTTAGAACGTTTCTACCTACTCAAAAGTCTTTGTTCTTTTCCTCCTCCTTTAGATATTGCTATCTTACCATTGATTGGTAAGAAGCCTTATCTTTGGATGTAGAGGGACGAGCGTGGGTCATCGTATAAACATGATAGCAATGTTGTGAGATATCTTAGTATTTCTCTTGAGGGGCTAATATCATTTTTAAGGAAACATTCAAAGCGTCATCGAGAGACTATGATCTTGTATTTTTCGATCGTTTTTGCTAAGATGTCTCACATGCATAACATGACCATTTTTAGGAAACAAGTGGACTTTACCCTAGAGGTGCATGTGTGAATAGTGTGTTTGATTTGCATGCATTTAGTCTTTGATTAAGGGTTGTCTACTTGTTGTTTTTATCTTTTCATACAAATCCTAATTACTAGCATTTATATGAAAGCGATAAATTGTGGAAAGTAAATATTCTACACTATTACAAACACTTGAGGATGGGGTGTACAAATTTACAAATGAGAATTGCAAGAAATTAAAGTCCTAATTATCTATTACAACCACATTGAAATAATGTACAAGAAATGTAAAATAGACTTGTTTTGTTTTTGTTAAGAGAAGAAATAAATTTGCTTAAGAAAATATTTTTAGTCTTTTTGTTTTAAAGTAAAGCAGGTGAATATAAAGTATTTTTGGTGTTTTTGATTAATGGAAATAAAGTGATGGTAAAAATAATAAGGGAATAAGAGTTAGAGTAAGCACATTTCTCAACGGATAGAAATAAGGAGTAGAAGTTCTGACTCTGGTGCGCTGCAAATCAGAAATAAAATGTTAGCAGAAATGGGGAAGGCCAGAAGTTCTGCATCCAGTCGCTAAAGTTCTGGAGTTGCTGGGAACAAAGGAAATCCTAGAAGTTCTGATGCAACTGGGAACCTAGAAGTTCTAGTGTTGCTGGAAGGTGTGAAGTTCTGGTTACTGAGAGAATCTAGAAGTTTTGGTTGTCGAGAGAGTCTAGAAGTTCTTATGCTGCTGGAAACCTAGAAGTTCTAGTGTTACTGGCAAGCTAGAAGTTCTGATGATGGGTCCGTGAGGTGTCAATGCTGTTGGATGGGAATATCTAGAAGTTCTGGTCCAGGATCAATGTTTGACAAATAATGGGGAAAATGTCCAGAAATAAACATAAAAAAGGTGTTTATGTGGGCTAGAACTCAGGACCCTTAATACAAATGTCTTATGCGCGCTCTCTACCAATGGGATGACTGTACATCCGGTATTAGAAGCAAAAACATAAGCATATATTGTAAAGTAAGTTCTGATGATGAACTTCATATCCTTCTCCACGCCAATCAGAGTATCTGCAAATTAGTCATTTCTCAACAAAAATGGAAAATACAAACATAATAGTTATGGCAAATTTCATCATGTTTGATTTGCAAAGCATCAAAACTGTAAATCAGAAGCAAGCATGAATTTTGCTAATCCTAATTCTGAACCCTAATTTCCTCAAGAAGTTCTGATCTTAAATTCTCTCTACTTAGGCCACATAAATGAAATCTATAAACATGTACAGATTCAGAGCCATGATATCTACATTGTATCTTTGAAAATGCAAGCCTGACAATGCCTAAGTAATGAGATGAAAATCAGAAGAAACTTACCTTGCAGCTGGAAATTGTTCTTGTGAATTAGAGCCTGGTTCAGATTACTGTGATGTTCTGGTCAGCTTCCTCAAGCTCTCAGCAAGCTAAAGCAACCTTTAACTTGAGCTATGAGTGGTTGGAAAGTTCTGGAGCAGTCAAGGTGCAAAGTGTGATCGGTGGATCTGGAACTGACTGTTTAACGCTGGTTCGCGAAATGTCGCGGAAGCAAGAGTCGCCACCGTCTTTTATTTTCTCCAAATGGAAAGGACAAAAGCACAGAAAAATTCCTTAAAGAGATTGCTCTCGGTTCGGGAGGTAGGTTATAGAAAGGGAAGGTGTTAGCACCCTTTCTATCCATGGTTATCCATGGGCTCTTAGATACTTGCTCAATGTGTTTTCAAAAATGTTTGTTTACTTTTCAATGTGGGTTTAAAAAAGTTTCTTTGAAAAATTTCAGTTCGACTCGTACGTCAGAGTGTTTGAAAAGTTTGTTTTGAAAGCTTTTGAAAAGTGTCGGTGTGAAAAGAGTTTTGTTTTGTTTTGAGATTAGAGCAAGTATCCTTGAGAACCTACCTACCCTAAGGAATTCGTCTGTGTAGATGTCCTTTAAAGTAGTGCCATCCCACCATTGAGAGGTAGGTAGCACCACCGTTGGAGGTGTCCGGGTCAATTCGAGGGTTCGGGACATGGTGATCACCGGAGCAATAGGAAGACACCTTAGAAGCTACCCTCATGCCAGGTTCCCGGATCATGAGGACTTACTAAGACATCCTCTACTCGACGATCACCTTTCGAAAGGCAACAGTGAGGCGTACCCTAGGGGTGGTGTGTGCGATTCGTGCGTCGTTTTCATTGATATTTGTCTTGTCATGTTTGTTGTGATCTACGCTTGATTTTATTTTAAGTCCATACATTCTTTCATGCTTTTGTTAACAGTTAAAAAGTTTGCGGGAAAAGTAAATCTAAGGCTATTACAAATGGCGCGGGTCCACATCGCCAAAATTAAACCGGACCCGATTTGACGGAAAGTAAATAAAGCAAATAAAAGTGCGAAAAGTATAAAACGTTACAAAGCTTTGGGAGAGATACATAATTATTTGAGCGAAATAAAATAAATATGCGAAATAAAAGAATTAAAAATAATGGGCGTTGGACCCTTTTTGCAAAAATTAAAGTTAATGAGGAATTGAAATTAAAATTAACGTTTTTGGTATTTTAGTGTTTTTTAGATTTAATGGAAAAAAAAATAATTAAAATTAAAATAAAATGTCAAACCCTAATTAATTCACATGCAAATTTAATTACAAAAATAAATAACATAAATATTATTATAAAAAAAGAAAATTAAAAGGAATAAAAAATTATTAAACCTAATTCTACATTTTTTAGATTTATTAGAAAAGAATTAAAATGGCAAAAACCCTAATTAAAACTAAATGATTACATGTGAATTTATTTATGAAAATAATTAAGATAAAAATACTTATTATTTTTTGGTCTTTTTCTGATTTTTTATGATGTTTTTTTATATTTTGTAAAAAAAATAATAATTAATTTAAACAAATAAAGAAAATAAAATAACAATAAAAAATAAAATAAGAAAAATAATAGAGAAAGCAAACCAGGGGGGGGGTTCAGGCCCCAGATGTGAGGTGTGGACTTAGGAAATCAGGCCCAATGCTTCAGGTCCATTGACTTTTGCCACTAGCGTGTTAACCCTTTGACCAGGCTTATGATGTACATCCAATCTCAGCCTTTGATTGGAATTTGTTAGATACGTGGATGGACGGATGATGAAGGCATATGGTGAACCATAGCGCTGAAGCTGCATGGGAGCATTTTATGAAGAAAAATAAGAAGGAAAGTAAGGACCTGGGTCTCGAACCCAGGTCATGTGGATTGCCAACACACCTAATTGCCACTGGACCATTACCACGCGTTTGTTAACTAAATATACAATAAATAATATAATACAAAACAATGCATCAGTGGCTAAAAGCGCGAAAAATTCAAATCATCCAACCAATGCACGCCACTTCATCGTCTTCCTCAAGATTTCGTTTTGCCTGAAAAATAGAGAAAGATTAACGGGGGTTTTGAACCCCCTCAAAACAAGCCAAATTCCATAATAGCGATTAGGCCCTCATTGAACATAAATTAGGCGCGAGGGTTGTATATTGACCGTCCAATCGCACTGGTTTTTTTTATGGTACTGATGAGTCTCAATTTTACAGCATTATAAAATGCCCAAATCAAAGCTTGTGAAACCCTAGAACATAACCATGGCAAATCTGTATATGGCGCATGAAAACTCAATTAAACATGATGGTTAGTCTCAAAACATCATAAGGAACATGAATATACAATTAAAATGCAATGAGGATGCCTGGAAATCAAAATACGATCATGGATTTTTCTTGGCACAGTTTGAGTTCGTTTTACCAATTCTTTGCGTTTGAGTTGATGGTAGGGATTGGAATACGTTCAGGGATACTTGAGGAAGCCAATGGAATGAATATTAGGGCTTGAATTGACCTCCAATCCTGATTTCAGTGTTGAGTTTTCAAGGAGTTTTTCCAAGTTTGTCTATGGCCTTTTAGCGCAGCATCTAGTCCTTTTGGATTAGGTTTTGAATCATGCTTATGTATTGAAGCTATTAGGTCAAGAAAATTGAATAAAATCCATGGCCATAATGGTTTTCAATATTTGATTTCTTAAGGATCTTTTCCATATCTTTTCATGTGTATTTTGCTCTCAATCATGCCAATCAGCTCCAAATCTTTCCCCATTTGCATTTACACGAAATATTGAGTCTAGAATGTGTATAAAAAGATTTGTTTGGTTCATTTAGATATTTTCCACATATTTAATTGATTTAAATGAATTAATATTAACAGAAATTCAAATAAATAAATAAAAAATGAGAAAATACTTCCCTTTGGGCCAAGTGGTCGTGCATATGCTTGGAATGATGAATCATGGAAGAAAAATGGGCCCATTAGCAATTTTAGGTCATTTGAACCATTGTTGACTTTTCAAAATTCCCAAAAATTTCCCAACTTCCACAAGGCATAACTTGCTCAATTTTTAATCTTTTCTCATGTTCTTGGACATTTTGGAAAGGTCTTTGAGTCCTTTAACCAATGTCTTTGGTCCCATGTCATTTTGATTTACCAATATCAAGTTATGGTCTTTGACTTAAAGTCTCTTTTTGTTGACTTTTGAAAATGACCTATAATGTTGAAATTGATAACTTTTTGTGAGAGCATTTCTTGGACTTGAAGTATGAAGATGAATTGTAGGAAATGTCTTTCTCTTCAAAATGAGCTTTGGATGGAATTTTTCTGATAATCCATGTGAAAGTTATGCCCTGGTCAATTTCAGTTGACTTTTTCAACTGTCCAAATATAGTAACTTTTGCATCTTGATGATTTTCTGAGCCAAATTTTGAGAATCATGATCAAGCATTGATAAAATGATGTTTGTGGCTTCAAAATGATATGTTGACCAAAAATTTGAACTTTTGACTGTCAAATGACCATTTTGCCCCTACAGTTGACTGTAGTGCAATCTAGGGTTTTGACTGTGCAACTTTGAGCTGAATGCCTTGAAACTTGATATGAAGATACTTGACTATCTTTTTAAGCATATGAGACTTGATTAGGCCTTTGAAAACTTCCTTGTCTGGATCAGAACACAAACCCTAGTTTTGACTGTATAGGAGACCTTTGTACTGAGCAACCCTTGGGGGAGTTTTGTGACTTGGCTTGGCAATTTCTTGAAGAATATGGGAGGGCAAATTTTGGGGTGCAAAAGTTGCCCCTGTTCAATCTTAGATCTGAGGATGCAGATTGGCTGACGTGCCTTTCGTAATCCGAGGGTGGAAGATGATTGGACACTAGAGTGCCCAGAAATTTGCGCTCACATAGTAGCAGTGTGATGGGGGAATGGGCTTATAGATGCCATTTAGAGATTGATGAATAGGATGATGGGCTTATAGATGCCATCTGGATGTTGATCGCGTAGGAGATTCCTTAGCGAGAACCTGCATACCTGCAAAAGAAAAATGAGTACCTGACACGTTGCAGGAGCTGATTTTAGATGCTTGGTATAGATGTGTCCTGACTGGTTACAGGAGCTGAGTCTGGAGCTTCAAACGGAGATGAATGAACCAGGTATGGTTACTGCCTTAGCATGAATGGTAAGAGAACCTTGGGTGATTTTAACTTCAACAACGCTCGTTGAGAAAATCTTGGTGGGAAATACCATCTTCGCAGGATCGGGAAGAGAGCCATAAGCAATTATAATCTGAAAGGGAATCACCTCACTCGCCGTCGGAGAGGGAATCATCTGAAAAGGACTTTCCACCTCACACACCATCGGAGAGGGGACCAATAGGAGACTATCACCTCACACTCATCGTCGGAGAGGGAAACATCTGAAAAAGGAATTACCACCTCACGCACTTGTCGGAGAGGGGACCATAAGAGACTATCACCTCACACTCATCGTCAAAGAGGGAAACATCTGAAGAAGGAATTACCACCTCACACACCGTCGGAGAGGGGACCATAAGGAGATTATCACCTCACACTCATCGTCGGAGAGGGAAACATCTGAAGAAGGAATTACCACCTCACACCTCGTCGGAGAGGGGACCATATGAAAACTTCTACTGAGTCTTCATCAGAAAAATCTGTTGGGAGTCTATTTAGCTGGACTAGAGGAGGTCTTGAAATATCTTCAACTGGAATAAGTGTCAGAACGTCGCCATATCTGGTTCATATCTGGACTATATCTGGAAGGAAATCTAGAAGCAGTGTCAGAACGTCACCATATCTGGGTCATATCCGAAACTATATCTGGAAGGGAATCTAGAAGCAGCATCAGAACGTCGCCATATCTGGGTCATATCTGAAACTATATCTAGAAAGAAACTCTGGAAGCAGCATCAGAACGTCACCATATCTGGATCATATCCGAAACTATATCTAGAAGGAAATCTGGAAGCAGCATCAGAACGTCACCATATCTGGATCATATCCGAAACTATATCTAGAAGGAAATCTGGAAGCAGTATCAGAACGTCACCATATCTGGATCATATCCGAAACTATATCTAGAAGGAAATCTGGAAGCAGTATCAGAACGTCACCATCTCTGGATCATATCCGAAACTATATCTAGAAGGAAATCTGGAAGCAGTATCAGAACGTCACCATATCTGGATCATATCCGAAACTATATCTAGAAGGAAATCTGGAAGCAGTATCAGAACGTCACCATCTCTGGGTCATATCCGAAACTATATCTAGAAGGAAATCTGGAAGCAGTATCAGAATGTCACCATATCTGGATCATATCCGAAACTATATCTAGAAGGAAATCTGGAAGCAGTATCAGAACGTCACCATATCTGGATCATATCCGAAACTATATCTAGAAGGAAATCTGGAAGCAGTATCAGAATGTCACCATATCTGGATCATATCCGAAACTATATCTAGAAAGAATTGCGTTAGTTGATAGTAATCATTTTTGTATTGATCTTTTTCCTGAAAAGGTAGAACATAATTGTATGCAAAATCATGATGCATGAACTGTATGTCTTCAAAATCAATGAGATTCGTGTAATATGATGCATATGCATGCTATAATGATGTATGTGACGTTTTATGAATGTATGTTTGTCTAAGAAAATAAATCCTTGACGGGTGCCGGGAAGTCGTATCCTGGGCTGATGTTGAAGAATAGTTGCAAGAATTCCAATAGGCGAAGATAACTCCGTTGGGGAATAAACTTGGCGAATGGAGGATTCTGCGGGGAGAAAAGATACTCTAGCGGCCATGCTGGGAAGTAATACTCTGTGGGAAGAGGGACGCCTTGCTGATTGTTGATAGTAACCTGCTGAGGGCATCCTTGTTGTTGGAAGTATTGATGGACTTCGCTGGGGTAAGAAGACTGTATCGAGGGCGCTCTTTCCGTGGCTTTTGGCTGGGGATAACCCAGTTATATCCTATTAAGGAAATAACTCTTTAAATCAAGCCGGACGACGCGTTCGTGCTCTGCGGGGGGATAAGCTTCCAGAATCAACTGGGGATACGCTTACTGCTTGGGGAGATGGATTCCAACTTTCCTGGGGAAGCTGGGTTGGACTCTCCTGGGGAGGTATTGAACTGTATTGGTTATGTTCTTCAACAGGACCTACCCTGATACCTTGGAGGATAGAACAATCAGACTACTCAGACCAACCTTTATTGCCCCTGTTTCTTGTGGGGTGCTGATAGTTGTTGGCGGACAAACCTTCTTCTGGTAGACAGATGGCGGGACATAGTCGTACGCTTTTAATCCCTAACTTTTGCCTGGACCGCCCTTTCGGGTTTTCAGTCCACCGGGATACCCATTTTTGCCCAAGCCGCCTTTTCAGGTTTTTGACTTGCCGGGTGTACAGATTTTTCATTTCATCCCTTCATTTTGCCCGAACCCTTTTGGTTCGCCGGGAAGCCCTAATTTTTGCCTAGGTATGTCAACCTAGCGGGTCTTTGATTGTGCGTAGTATTTTTCCGACTATGTCCGTTCTCAGAATGTAGGGAGTTGCCCCTGTTAGAAGTGTTTTGTCATGCCACCAGAAGGTATTTGATTAGGCAAGATTCGTTGCTGGAGTGCCCCAAGTGACTCAGGCGAAGATTTGCCCCAGGCTATTTGGCCTTTGAGAGATTCTCTGAATCTTGATTGGACTGCCCCAGATAATGGACCATGATCATATCATGCCCCTTGATTGGAAGTACTTCTGTTCATTAGGCATTCGTCGTGCGAATTTCTATGCTGTTCAAACAAAAAGTCATATGCAAACAAAGTTATGTTAAAAATGCAAAGCCTATGTCTGTCTTGAAGATTTTGAAAATGCATTCTTTTTTCATAAAACAAGTGAATGTTTGTAAAACGTGATGTCAACTCCGTATTTACCGTAGGCCTTAAGGAGTCAGGATACCTTTCGTAATAGTATGCTTTCGAACTAACCCATGCTTCAGCTAGGACTTTTAAGGGTTATAACGTGGCCTAGTTCACGGTTTAAGAAACAAAGGATAAAGGCTCAAATTATTTGTACCCACCCGCTCTTCGTGATGTTCTCCAAACCTAAACTCAGTTGATCGTGCATTAGACCTTGCTTGAGTCTTTGCTTTGATGTTCCAATAATGGTTCAGATGTTGATGATTTATTCTGAATAGGCAGTCATTTTTGCTTTGGTTGAGGGTTTGTGAGACCTCTTTCTTGATTTTGTTATCCCTTTCTTTTTTTGCCTGAACTGTTTCCTTTTTTGGAATCACAGTCAGCGGGATGCCCCAGTTTCATAAGTCCCCTTTGTAGGTTTAGACTTTTTGGGCTTTTCATTTATGAATTTTGATGATGACTGCCTGTCCTTTTGATTGTTCTGAACCATTACTGTCTTTGTTCGTTTCGTAAAGATCTCTTCGGTGCCATTCGTCGTGCACTTGGATCAACTGAGGGAACTACCCTGCCCCAGGTTATGATTAAGGGTTTCAATTTTCGAAAATAAAACTCCTACTTCTTTTGGCTCAGATGGGTTGGCGAGGGATTATCTTCCTTATAACTCCAGTGTTTAGGATTTGAAACAATGCCTGTACCTCATCAGCGGGGTCTGTTCAAAAGCATACTGTAAAAGATAGCGGTATCGTTTTCGTCATCCTCCCTCAAGAGGCTCAGAATTATTAACCAAGAGTTGATCATCAGAAAAAATATGAAAAGAATTTTGAATATAATGAAAACAATTGTATTAATTCCCAAAACAGACATATGCGATGCATTAATAGAATAAAAGAGTTTGTTATGACATTAATTGTTTATATAAGCAAAGAAAAACACAACTCAGAAATTCAAATAAACAAAAGGTCTTCAACGATTGGGTAACGGAGCAGTGATTATGTTCGGAGTCTCAGGCACTTCAAACTGAATCTCCCCGACGTCGATCATGTCTTGAATTTTGTTCTTGAGCGGCCAGCAGTTGTCCGTAGTATGCCCCGGGCTATCAGAATGATATGCGCACCTGTCATTGGGATGATATTTGGGCGCAGAAGTGTTCGGATTCCGAAGAGGAGCCCTTAAGGTGATCAACCCTGCCTTCAACATTTGTTGCAGTGCTTGATCCAGCGACATGTTGAGTTTGGTATACTGTCGTTTCTCCTTTCGTTGCTGCCCCTGTCCTTGTTGAGCAGGTCCGGGATTGGAGGTCTGGATTGCCCCTACCTCATGACGGCTCTTTTTACCGTGCACAGCATTGGATTCTTTCTTTCCATGATGAGGCTTTTTATCCGAAGGTGCAGCCTCTTGAATTTTCCCAGACCGGATGCCGGCTTCAATTCTCTCCCCAGTCAAGATAAGATCTGTGAACCCAGCAGAAGAATTCCCGATTAGATGGTTGAAAAATGGCCCAGATAGGGTCCCCAAGAACATGTCTACCAACTCTCGATCAGTCAATGGTGGCTGCACCCTGCCAGCCAGGTCTCTCCACTTCTGAGCGTACTCCTTAAAACCTTCGCTTGCACCTATCGACATACCCTGGAGTTGGGTACGTGTGGGGGCAAGGTCGGCATTGTACTGGTACTGCTTATAGAAAGCAGTTGCCAACTCCTCCCAGTTACGAACTTTGGTCCCATCCAGTTGATAGAACCATTCGAGGTGAGTCCCTGAAAGACTTTCCTGGAAGAAGTGGATCCACAAGTTTTTATCTGCTGAGTATGGCTGAATCTTCCGAACATAGGACCTGAGATGTAACTTGGGACAAGACGCCCCGTCATATTTAGTGAATGATGGTGCCTTGAACTTCCGAGGGATGATCACACCAGTTGACAAACCCAAATCTCCAAGATCCAGCCCAGGTACCTGTTGGATCTCCATAGCATTAAGCCTATCCTCCAACTGTTTGTACTTGTCCTCAGCCGGAGGGTACTGTTCGTCGTCGAAATCTGTTTCATTGTCAGAGACCACTGGGCTGGGAATCCTTTCCTCTTGATGGCTGCTTTTTCCCACAGATGGAGTTGTCCTCTCAGTTTCAATCTGTGGTGCATTCCCAGATCCGCGTCTAGGGCTGAACAAGACAGTCCTCTTCTTTTTCTTGTCCTTCTTCAAGAGCAGAGCCTTCAGATCTTGCTGCCCCTGGGTCAAATTCATGATCAGCTCTTGGAACTGGGCATTCTGAGCCTGGAGGTCCTTGATAGTGTGCTCGGTTGAAGATTCAGGATTCATGACGATCGGCTGAAATAAACAGCGAAGAAGGGTAAGCAACCTGTCAAAGGGACACCTGCAATGCAATGAGATGTATGACATGCATGTAATGTTTTCAAGGACCTCGCGGGAGAAACAAGAAAATTTGTTAGCATTTGAATTTGTAGCTTGATGGAAAGAAACCCATGTTGTTGAGAATTCTTCTCCAAGGGTCAAAGGCTCACCATGTCCAGTGGGTCATAGCCCCTGACAACCTTGGTTAGAGGAAAATAAATCCTCTTTGCCCCTTGCTGGACAGTTGGTTCATCATGACCTGCATCACAAGCCCTTGAGATCCTTGAAATGGATTAGGATGTATGCAATGGTATGATGTCATGCTATGCATGGGGTGATGTAGGTAAATCCTGTTATGAGTCCCAATTAAGGACTATAAACAAACCCTGCAAGAAATTTAGTATACTTTGTTATGAGTCCCCATTAAGGACTATAAACAAAACCTGCAAGAAATTTAGTATACTTTGTTATGAGTCCCAATTAAGGACTATAAACAAAACCTGCCAGAAATTCGGTAAACTTTGTCATGAGTCCTAGTTAAGGACTATAAACAAAACCTGCAAGAAATTTGGTAAACCTTGTCATGAGTCCTAGTTAAGGACTATAAACAAAACCTGTAAGTAGTTCATGTGTCAGCTAACAAGCATGCAAGTAGGCAAGTACAAAGGCACGCAAGTCACACAAGAGAAACCCTTAGGGTTTAGGCCATCATGGGGTCTGGGTAGTACCCTCTTTCAGTTGGTGGGTTCAACCTGTCCTATTAGAAGTAACCGGGTTCTAAGGGTCCCAATATCACGGGATTGCTTTCATTGTTCATCGTTTCGATTTAGCCACTGAACTGGCGACCGAAATATTCCAGGAAAGCAACCCTCAATTGAGTGTAGTATCGAGTATCAACCAACCTCGGACTGCACCAAAGTCAGTTATCTCACTACCCTAAAGAGGCCAAGATAGTTCAATTAAGGTTCCTAAGGTCTGTTGATGCTTCATGACACCACGCGGAGGCCCCGTACTCTCCTTGACTGAACTCAAGGGTTACCGGTACACACCAAAGTGCCACATCAACGTAGCAGACTGTTTCAACCATGTCGGTATACCCCACACAGTTCCCTCACAGCCTTGTTGCTACTTTCTAAGAAGGTATCCCCCAGATCCGGGTTAGGATCTATAGAACTCCCAAGCAACCCACAATAATAAAGCAAGCAAAGAAGACAATTGAAAACATAGTTATGAGCTAGCCCTAAGGTACACCTCACTTTAAGTAGTGTCCCCAGCAGAGTCGCCAGTTCTGTGATCGGTGGATCTGGAACTGACTGTTTAACGCTGGTTCGCGAAATGTCGCGGAAGCAAGAGTCGCCACCGTCTTTTATTTTCTCCAAATGGAAAGGACAAAAGCACAGAAAAATTCCTTAAAGAGATTGCTCTCGGTTCGGGAGGTAGGTTATAGAAAGGGAAGGTGTTAGCACCCTTTCTATCCATGGTTATCCATGGGCTCTTAGATACTTGCTCAATGTGTTTTCAAAAATGTTTGTTTGCTTTTCAATGTGGGTTTAAAAAAGTTTCTTTGAAAAATTTCAGTTCGACTCGTACGTCAGAGTGTTTGAAAAGTTTGTTTTGAAAGCTTTTGAAAAGTGTCGGTGTGAAAAGAGTTTTGTTTTGTTTTGAGATTAGAGCAAGTATCCTTGAGAACCTACATACCCTAAGGAATTCGTCTGTGTAGATGTCCTTTAAAGTAGTGCCATCCCACCATTGAGAGGTAGGTAGCACCACCGTTGGAGGTGTCCGGGTCAATTCGAGGGTTCGGGACATGGTGATCACCGGAGCAATAGGAAGACACCTTAGAAGCTACCCTCATGCCAGGTTCCCGGATCATGAGGACTTACTAAGACATCCTCTACTCGACGATCACCTTTCGAAAGGCAACAGTGAGGCGTACCCTAGGGGTGGTGTGTGCGATTCGTGCGTCGTTTTCATTGATATTTGTCTTGTCATGTTTGTTGTGATCTACGCTTGATTTTATTTTAAGTCCATACATTCTTTCATGCTTTTGTTAACAGTTAAAAAGTTTGCGGGAAAAGTAAATCTAAGGCTATTACAAATGGCGCGGGTCCACATCGCCAAAATTAAACCGGACCCGATTTGACGGAAAGTAAATAAAGCAAATAAAAGTGCGAAAAGTATAAAACGTTACAAAGCTTTGGGAGAGATACATAATTATTTGAGCGAAATAAAATAAATATGCGAAATAAAAGAATTAAAAATAATGGGCGTTGGACCCTTTTTGCAAAAATTAAAGTTAATGAGGAATTGAAATTAAAATTAACGTTTTTGGTATTTTAGTGTTTTTTAGATTTAATGGAAAAAAAAATAATTAAAATTAAAATAAAATGTCAAACCCTAATTAATTCACATGCAAATTTAATTACAAAAATAAATAACATAAATATTATTATAAAAAAAGAAAATTAAAAGGAATAAAAAATTATTAAACCTAATTCTACATTTTTTAGATTTATTAGAAAAGAATTAAAATGGCAAAAACCCTAATTAAAACTAAATGATTACATGTGAATTTATTTATGAAAATAATTAAGATAAAAATACTTATTATTTTTTGGTCTTTTTCTGATTTTTTATGACGTTTTTTTATATTTTGTAAAAAAAATAATAATTAATTTAAACAAATAAAGAAAATAAAATAACAATAAAAAATAAAATAAGAAAAATAATAGAGAAAGCAAACCAGGGGGGGTTCAGGCCCCAGATGTGAGGTGTGGACTTAGGAAATCAGGCCCAATGCTTCAGGTCCATTGACTTTTGCCACTAGCGTGTTAACCCTTTGACCAGGCTTATGATGTACATCCAATCTCAGCCTTTGATTGGAATTTGTTAGATACGTGGATGGACGGATGATGAAGGCATATGGTGAACCATAGCGCTGAAGCTGCATGGGAGCATTTTATGAAGAAAAATAAGAAGGAAAGTAAGGACCTGGGTCTCGAACCCAGGTCATGTGGATTGCCAACACACCTAATTGCCACTGGACCATTACCACGCGTTTGTTAACTAAATATACAATGAATAATATAATACAAAACAATGCATCAGTGGCTAAAAGCGCGAAAAATTCAAATCATCCAACCAATGCACGCCACTTCATCGTCTTCCTCAAGATTTCGTTTTGCCTGAAAAATAGAGAAAGGTTAACGGGGGTTTTGAACCCCCTCAAAACAAGCCAAATTCCATAATAGCGATTAGGCCCTCATTGAACATAAATTAGGCGCGAGGGTTGTATATTGACCGTCCAATCGCGCTGGTTTTTTTTATGGTACTGATGAGTCTCAATTTTACAGCATTATAAAATGCCCAAATCAAAGCTTGTGAAACCCTAGAACATAACCATGGCAAATCTGTATATGGCGCATGAAAACTCAATTAAACATGATGGTTAGTCTCAAAACATCATAAGGAACATGAATATACAATTAAAATGCAATGAGGATGCCTGGAAATCAAAATACGATCATGGATTTTTCTTGGCACAGTTTGAGTTCGTTTTACCAATTCTTTGCGTTTGAGTTGATGGTAGGGATTGGAATACGTTCAGGGATACTTGAGGAAGCCAATGGAATGAATATTAGGGCTTGAATTGACCTCCAATCCTGATTTCAGTGTTGAGTTTTCAAGGAGTTTTTCCAAGTTTGTCTATGGCCTTTTAGCGCAGCATCTAGTCCTTTTGGATTAGGTTTTGAATCATGCTTATGTATTGAAGCTATTAGGTCAAGAAAATTGAATAAAATCCATGGCCATAATGGTTTTCAATATTTGATTTCTTAAGGATCTTTTCCATATCTTTTCATGTGTATTTTGCTCTCAATCATGCCAATCAGCTCCAAATCTTTCCCCATTTGCATTTACACGAAATATTGAGTCTAGAATGTGTATAAAAAGATTTGTTTGGTTCATTTAGATATTTTCCACATATTTAATTGATTTAAATGAATTAATATTAACAGAAATTCAAATAAATAAATAAAAAATGAGAAAATACTTCCCTTTGGGCCAAGTGGTCGTGCATATGCTTGGAATGATGAATCATGGAAGAAAAATGGGCCCATTAGCAATTTTAGGTCATTTGAACCATTGTTGACTTTTCAAAATTCCCAAAAATTTCCCAACTTCCACAAGGCATAACTTGCTCAATTTTTAATCTTTTCTCATGTTCTTGGACATTTTGGAAAGGTCTTTGAGTCCTTTAACCAATGTCTTTGGTCCCATGTCATTTTGATTTACCAATCTCAAGTTATGGTCTTTGACTTAAAGTCTCTTTTTGTTGACTTTTGAAAATGACCTATAATGTTGAAATTGATAACTTTTTGTGAGAGCATTTCTTGGACTTGAAGTATGAAGATGAATTGTAGGAAATGTCTTTCTATTCAAAATGAGCTTTGGATGGAATTTTTCTGATAATCCATGTGAAAGTTATGCCCTGGTCAATTTCAGTTTACTTTTTCAGCTGTCCAAATATAGTAACTTTTGCATCTTGATGATTTTCTGAGCCAAATTTTGAGAATCATGATCAAGCATTGATCAAATGATGTTTGTGGCTTCAAAATGATATGTATACCAAAAATTTGAACTTTTGACTGTCAAATGACCATTTTGCCCCTACAGTTGACTGTAGTGCAATCTAGGGTTTTGACTGTGCAACTTTGAGCTGAATGCCTTGAAACTTGATATGAAGATACTTGACTATCTTTGTAAGCATATGAGACTTGATTAGGCCTTTGAAAACTTCCTTGTCTGGATCAGAACACAAACCCTAGTTTTGACTGTATAGGAGACCTTTGTACTGAGCAACCCTTGGGGGAGTTTTGTGACTTGGCTTGGAAATTTCTTGAAGAATACGGGAGGGCAAATTTTGGGGTGCAACACAAAGTTATGTTTTTTTTGAAATAGAGAGTGGTGAAATTGTCTTACAGTTTGAAAATAGAAATTGGGAAAGCTTCTATGTGTATACTAGAAGCTGTATGGATGATTTGGTCAAGAAATACTCAAGCAAAATTAGAGTTTGGATGCAAAAATCAGAAACTAGCAGATTTCGTGTTTGGGCTGCAGTTCAAGTTCTTGGGAATTTTCAGCAAGGTTTCAAGGCTTTTTTCAAATCTTTTCCCCGACCCCTTAACAATTGCAAATGAAGTTTAATTTATAGGCAAAGGATTTAGAAGCTTAGAGAAATCAGAAGTACAACCATCATGTGTTATGGCTCGTTGCCTTGTTCTTGAAGCAATTTTAAACAGGCCTAGTTTCAAGGCAAAATAGAGTGGTTAACAGCTTTAAGCACACTGAATCTGAGTTTGTAGACATGATTTGTGGAGAAGTACACTCAGAAGCAAAAGTAAAGCATGGGCCCAACATAAATTTTATATAAAGTTTACTTTCTAAGGACAACAATGATACTTTCACGCCACACGTGGGAAGATCCTTTGGATAAAAACTCAAAAGTGGGCGTGAGCATTAAATGATGATGAGATCTAACAAGCCAGAAAGCCTGCAACATGAGATTATGCATCATAGCTTGAAACTGGATCAAAAGTTTAGCATAAGCGTAACTTAAATTAAGAACAAATGTCCAACTTCTGATCTTTAAATCTCCCTGCTCCAGCATGATCTGAAGGAGTTCTCAGACTTTTTAGAAAACTTGTAACATGCTTTGAAACCTCTCTTTAAATTATCTTTGCAAACTCTGATTGTTCCTACGTGAGAACTGACCCAGAAGTTCTAACCAAATTCTGACTTGGAAATGCCCAGAATTTACTAAGCGTCTTAGTTTCATGGACGAGTCATCAAGTATTTATAACTTGAAATACTAACATTTCTAAAAGAAATCCTGTTCTACAATGTTTTAGATCTCATTGAGATCTAAAACTCTTGTGTCAGAAGTTCTTCCTGAATCATCTTGTATCATGATGAAAATCTGGCCAGAAGTTCTGAACTTATCATATTTCTTAACACTTAGAAAAATTTCTAAGTGTTTAGAATTTTGAATTTTCCAAAGTAATTTTGACTTTTTGATTTCCTGATGAAAAAACTTCATATTATAACATGTCTTGATGAAATATGATTCTTGAAACTTGATTTTGATCCAAAAGTTAAAGTTTGACTTTTCAGTGTGCATTTTGACCATTTTGCGCTTGTGCCAATTCCAAACCTAAATTGATGTATTAGTGCTGCAAACTTGAGTCATGAGAGATTTTGCGAGGAAACTCTTGAGAAATGAGAGGACAAATTTTGGGATACAACACTCTCTTTGATAAGACACATTTTTGAGCTTATTTTTATCGCGAGTTTGTAGCTTATTTTTAGATGCTATTTTAAATAGTGTTTTATCTTATAACTTATAGCTTATTATTTTTCTTTCATTTTTACCCTTATTATTTTAACAAAAATCCACTTTTATTCTTTATAATTAAAATAAAAAACTATACTTTTATAAATTAATTAAATAATTAATTTTACCAAACACTTCAATTAACTAATCAATTATCAATCATTAACTATAAACTATAATTTATAAATCATCACTGATCAACCGTAAACCATAAAACATACAATATAAGATTATTTTTTTTTTGAATAACCATGTATTAAATTTTTTTCCGCAAATAACCGTGTTTCGGAAAAAAATTACGCAAATAACCATGTTTCAGATGACTCCCCAAAGGAGGAGCCATCTGAATTGGCGCCTACTCCCATTGTTTAAGGGGAGGCGCCATCTCACTTGGCACCTATGTGCTTAGGGCATGCCCTAAGCCAAGTGAGATGGCGCCTAGGTGTTATTTTAGGGCAAAATTTGAATTTTTTTTTGTCCGGTGCGTTGCGTGTTGGATACAGGATCAACAAAATGGACTTTTTATTTAAAAAAAATAATTACATCCAACTGTATTACATTAAAAAAATAGATAGAAAAAAAACAGATAAAAAAAATAGAAAAAAAATAGATAAATCAGTGATCCCCCGGAACCCGGTAATGACCCCCGGTTCCGCATCCCCGTCCTCGTCTTTCCCGTGCTGGGTGTCGTCGCGTTTCCTGCTACGACAGGGTCGATGGCCCAGCGAAGTCAATGCGGTCTGGATCCATAAAATCAGTCAGATCTTCATATCTAGAAGATCCGCTTTGGTACAGTCGGTTACCCATACCCTCATAGTTTGATCGTGTTGGTGGTGGGTGGGGTTCCATGGTAGGTATGTAGCATTGATCGTCTGAGTATGGTGGGTAGAAAGGAAATGGATATTGGGGTGTTTGGTATTGAGGATGTTGGGTGGTTTGGTGATATTGTGGTTGATGGTAGGCTGGGTCGGTTTGTTCGTAATCTTCCGACATTCCCATATCAGGGCTAAGGCTGGATGTTGAGGGGCCCATATTGGGATATACAGAAGACTGAAATTGTGTGTGGGGTATGCAGGTGTGCTAGTATTGTGATTGGTATTGTGGTTGGGTGTGAGGCATATCGGGGTATTGGTAGTGAGGTGGTGATTGTGGTTGGTTGTGTGGCATTTGAGTGTAATTGTGTTGTGGTGGGGACTGTGGTTGGGTGTTTGTGGGTCTGTTTCTTCTTGGGGGTTGGTGGGAGGTTGATGGGTTTTGGGTTTGCTGTTGGGGAAACGAGGGTTGTGCCCATTGTGTGTGTGGGTCAACCAAGTACCTTAGATGAGACACGTGCATTTCAGGGTTACTAACCGACCTGTACTAAGATAAATATTGATTCGTGTGTCGCATATTACCATGATTAAGGAAAACCGGGAATTGCAAGACATAGCGGTGACGCCTCTGCCACATCTTACACCATTCCAGAGCGAAGTCTTTCCAGTTGGTAAGACCCCACTGGGCGTCGACCCTTTTAAGATGCCATGGGGACAAACAAGTTGGATCACTTGGTATCTCTTGATGCATTCCGAACTGCATCTTCACACGGTCGCTGTGGTGCATCTCCATAATGTTGAACCGAATGATTGCAGTCTTCGTGGTCCAAATTGCTGCATCCTCCGGGTTTGGATCATGGCCCAAACCCAAATATGGTCTCCAGACGAACTGCGATAAAATTTAAATCAGGTTAACGAAAGCGTAATGTATAAATAATTTAAATGAAGAAAAGTTTAAAGCTACGACGTACATCATCCGGGCCTAAGTGATCCAACAGATTACGGTATAGTGCGACATTGAATCTTGGATTCTTGCCGTAATTCATACCCCTCATGCAGTACCTAAAGGAAATGAAAAACATTTTATTCTTAGCATATATTTGGTGAAGAGATGAATAGTAATAAATGATATAACTTGATGACTTACTTTGTTGCGTACGGGAAACCGAAAATGTTGTTGTTGACGGGGTTTAAGGACTCCATCCTCCACCAACCCCAGGCTTGTAGTAAAAAAGCGCACCCATAAAATGTACATTTTTCCTTGACTGCATTTTTGCACAAGGAACTGTATAGGTGGGCTAAAACTGCAGAACCCCAACTATATTTTCTTGTTTTTTCAAAATTTCTTAGTAAATGTAAATACATAAAATTTACACTATTTCCCGTACTTTCGGGAAATAAAAAGGTACCAAATAGTTTCATAAGATAAGTTATAGCTTTTACTACCCTGTCTTGCTCGGAGGAATTTTCGTTTAATTCCAAACTTGCATAATGACTTTTCAGCTCAGTGAGTAGTATTCCCTGACCTCTCGCACCACCACCTTCAACCATATCCCTGCCCAACAGTTCTTCACACTGAGAGTTGGGTTGTTGAACTGACCCATTCACGACCTTACCGTCGACAGGGAGACCTAGTAGCATGTACACATCCTCTAGCATGATGGTACATTCACCTATTGGTAGGTGAAATGTATGGGTCTCTGGTCTCCACCTTTCCAACATTTCAAGAATGAACTTCGAGTCAATGGTGCAATTGGAGATCTTTATGACATGTCCAAAACCTGCGTATTCCAGGTATGGTACGATAATGGGTCGGGAGCCAGGTAGTTGTGAGAACGGATTCTGAATCTTTTGGTGTCCTGAGTTCATAATGTAAAAGGTGTAAGATTAAGTAAGACGAACAAAGCATTATATGAAGTATGAAAAATGTATAACCAAAATAGAAACTTACAAATGCGGCAATGTTTTCCCTTGTGCCTCTGTGAGAATCGCCCATTGTTAGAAGAGCCATTATTTAAAATGCTTGAGATTATGAAAGACTTAGAAAGTGTAAGAGAGTATGAAAGACTTGGAAAGTGTAAGAGAGTATGGAAGATTTCGTAGCAGAGAGTGAGACTTGTGTGGGTGTGAGAGATGTATGATATGGTATGTATTTATAGGTAAACAAATTTCATATAGTGGTTGCTGGTGCTTGCATGCATGCAAAGTGTCACTCTTGCAGGCTAGGTGGCAGCCTATGGGGTTACATATATGCATGCATGTAAAAAAATGAAAGGTGTCACTCTTGCAGGCTAGGTGGCAGCCTAAGGATGTATCACGATTGAACAGTAAGGGAGGCGCCACTGGACTTGGCGAAAGAGTACAAAAATGAATGGTGTCTCCATCCCAATTGGCGAATAAGAGGTGTCCTTGGTTGCAGGCTAGGCTCAGGCTACGTGATAGCCTTTGGGATGCCTTTCCTGAATGCATGTAACCCCATTGGAGGTGATGGGAGGAGACTTACAACATACAGTATAGGTGCAGAGTAGGCACAGGCTAGGTGGCAGCCTAGGGGGTTACATATCTTCATGCATGTATCACGATTGGACAGTAAGGGAGGCGCCATTGGACTTGGCGAAAGAGTACAAAAATGAATGGTGTCGCCATCCCAATTGGCGAATAAGAGGTGTCCTTTGTTGCAGGCTAGGCTCAGGCTACGTGACAGCCTTTGGGATGCCTTGCCTGAATGCATGTAACCCCATTGGAGGTGATGGGAGGAGACTTACAACATACAGTATATGTGCAGAGTAGGCGCAGGCTAGGTGGCAGCCTAGGGGGTTACATATCTGCATGCATGTATCACGATTGGACAGTAAGGGAGGCGCCATTGGACTTGGCGAAAGAGTACAAAAATGAATGGTGTCGCCATCCCAATTGGCGAATAAGAGGTGTCTTTTGTTGCAGGCTAGGCTCAGGCTACGTGACAGCCTTTGGGATGCCTTGCCTGAATGCATGTAACCCCATTGGAGGTGATAGGAGGAGACTTACAACATACATTATATGTGCAGAGTAGGCGTAGGCTAGGTGGCAGCCTAGGGGGTTACATATCTGCATGCATGTATCACGATTGGACAGTAAGGGAGGCGCCATTGGACTTGGTGAAAGAGTACAAAAATGAATGGTGTCGCCATCCCAATTGGCGAATAAGAGGTGTCCTTTGTTGCAGGCTAGGCTCAGGCTACGTGACAGCCTTTGGGATGCCTTGCCTGAATGCATGTAACCCCATTGGAGGTGATGGGAGGAGACTTACAACATACAGTATAGGTGCAGAGTAGGCGCAGACTAGGTGGCAGCCTAGGGGGTTACATATTTGCATGCATGTATCACGATTGGACAGTAAGGGAGGCGCCATTGGACTTGGCAAAAGAGTACAAAAATGAATGGTGTCGCCATCCCAATTGGCGAATAAGAGGTGTCCTTTGTTGCAGGCTAGGCTCAGGCTACGTGACAGCCTTTGGGATGCCTTGCATGTAACACTATTGGCAGCCTTGGGGGTTGCATCCTTACTTAATTGAAATTTTTAGTCTTACGTTTATCATAACATTGATTCACTTAATCTGTCAAATCTTCCAACCTTCAAACGTTCTTACAATCAAACCTTCAAACCTTCAAACAATCAAACATACAAACCTTCGAATAACTCATAAAGTTCAAACATTTCAACCTTCAAACCTTACAACATTCAAACCTTCATACAATCAATAAACTTCAAACATTCCAACCTTCGAATCACTCATAAAATTCAAACATTCCAACCTTCAAACCTTTAAACAATCCTACGCAATGGCCTTTGCACCACAATTTGTCGTCAAAGCACATTTCAATGGTGAGACATACATTTGTCCCACCGCTGGGTTTTTGTTTAGAGACACAGACAACATTCGATTTCTCTTAAATGGGAAAGCCAATTTCTCGTACTTCAAAAAACGATTGGAGGCCAAACTTGAACGAGGCCCGGTGACCCAAATATTTTATCAGAATCCCATTTTTTTTTGGAAACAACCAAATAATTTTTTATAAGGTTGAAGTTCAAGATGACGAGGATCTCCAGAATATGTTTTCCAACCATGTGTATTCTGGGTACGACTCTATTGAGTTATACGTTATGCTGCGAGAGCCTCAGGTGACACAAGAGGTTGATCCTTTGGAGAATGAACAAGCTGAGGTAGATGCAGTTGATGATGAAAAAGAAGATGACGAGTTAGAGTTTGATGAAATGGTGAATGGTGATTCCGACGATGATGGCATCCCTAGTATTCCTGCAAATGAAATCTACACACCACCTCTGCACATGACAAACTTCAACATGGGCGGAGATGAACCTTCTACTGACTTATTTTTCAATTTGTATATGCAGTCGGATGAAAATTTAAAAGAGAAGGACAAGTTTCGTAACAGAGAGGAATGCATCAGAGCCATAAAAAAATTCCACATGCTCAACTCAGTTGATTTTAAGGTGGACCGTGTCAACCCGAAAAGGTACAAGATCAAGTGTGTCCATCCTGACTGTATGTTCAAGCTGACCGCATCATACAGATTAAGAGGTGACTGCTGGGTCATAGGTTCCATGACTACCCACACTTGTGTAAGTTCCACTCAATCACAGGACCACCGAAAACTCAACTACGATCTCATCTGTCAAGAAATCCTACCCCTGGTCAGCAACGACCCATCTTTGAAGGTGAAAACAATCATCTCCCACATCACCACGGTTTTTAACTACACTCTGTCTTACCGTAAGGCGTGGTTAACAAAGACTAAGGCGATTGAAAGGGTGTAAGGAAACTGGGAGGAGTCATACCAAGAACTTCCCCGCTACCTGAATGCACTCAAGACGTATTCTCCAGGTAGTGTTTATGTTCTGGAAACAGTGCCAGCATACGCCCAATATGGTAGTCTACTAAATGGCAACGGAATATTTAGTCGATTGTTTTGGGCATTTCAACCATGCATCACAGGGTTTGCATCATGCAAACCAATTATACAAATTGATGGCACTTGGTTGTATGGGAAGTACAAAGGCACGCTACTGATGGCAGTTGCACAAGATGACAACAACAACATTTTCCCCATTGTCTTTGCCCTTGTCGAGGGGGAGACTGGTGGTGTTTGGAGCTTTTTTCTGAAAAATCTGCGGACACACGTGGCTCCTCAACCAGATCTCTGTTTGATATCGGACAGACATGCCTCCATTGAAAGTGCCTACAATAATCCTGCAAACGGTTGGCATGACCCTCCTTCTACGCATGTCTATTGTGTTAGGCATATCGTCCAGAATTTCACGAGGGAGATCAAGGACAAAACATTAAGGAAAGCGGTTATGAATGCAGGATATGCATTGACACAACCCACATTCAAATATTACCGCAACGAGATCCGTTTGTCAAATCCGGAAGTCGGTAGGTGGATCGACAATATTCTGGTGGAAAATGGACTAGGTCATACGATAATGGCCAAAGATGGGGGCATATGACAACGAATCTTATTGAAGCAATGAATGGGGTATTCAAAGGCATACGAAACCTCCCGATCACTGCTTTGGTAAAATCTACATATTTTAGGATGGCTGCGTTATTTGCCAAAAGAGGTGAAATATGGAATGCGGTGTTGCAATCGGGACAACTATGGAGTGAAAGCTGCATGAAATACATTAAGTCTGAAAATGCTAAAACCAACACTCATATGGTTATACGGTTTGACCGACACAGCCACAACTTCATAGTGAAAGAGACAATCGACCACAACGAAGGCCTGCCAAGACAAGAATATAGGGTCATGCTACCTTCTTGTTGGTGCGATTGTGGTAGGTTTCAAGCATTTCGTATGCCTTGCTCTCATGTCATTTCCGCTTGTGCTCATACCCATCAAGACGCGCTGCAACTTCTGTCAAACATTTACAAAACTGAAACGTTGCTCAACGTTTACAACAACAACTTTCCTTTGGTAGCAAAACCAGATTGTTGGCCTGCATACAACGGCGAAATAGTGTGGCACAATGACCAAATGCGAAGGAACAAGAAGGGTCGTCCCAAAATTAAGCGCATCACAACAGAAATGGACGATCTTGACAAGTTGGAAAGAAAGTGTGGTTTATGCCGTCAGGTCGGACACAATCGCAAAAATTGTCCGAATCGGGCGTCTGCCTCGACCACATAAAAATTGTAATACATAAAATCTTTCCTTAATTATGTTGTAAACATTAGGGTTTTTCGTTAACAGATTTTGCTACAATAAATATTGCGCGTACAAGAAAAATTAACGATATTCCGTCTACGAAATTACAACTGTTAACACAATTTCATCTGACCCATGCATCATCAACATTACATCGCTGTCTGTTTTGACTTCCTCCAACCATACATTAGGTCTCCCTGTCGCATGTGAGGTTGTTGTTCGTTTTCGCTGGATCCTTCGAATTTTTTCCCCCTCCCCAATGTCTCCATCTAGCCATCGCATCAACTCCCGCTTCAGACGCTCCATGGAGTGAATGTGCCAGAATTTCATTTTCATCGCAGGTTTCGTGGCGGAGAAGATAACGTAACCATCTCTGCTAAAAATCATAGGCGACGTCATGACGCAAATAACAGAGTAAAAAATAAAAATACAGTGCGAGAAAGTGTGCGAAATTTCAGAGAAACAGATGAATTATTTATAAAACAGCATTTTGCCCTAGTTTTGCCCTAGGAGCCAAGTGAGATGGCGCCTCCTCTCACTTTTAAGGAGCATGCGCCATCTCACTTGGCTAAAAGTGAAAGGAGGCGCCAAGTGAGATGGCGCCTAGGGCAAAAGTAGGGGTGGAGGCGCCAATTCAGATAGCTCCTCCTTTGTGGAGTCATCTGAAACATGGTTATTTGCGTAATTTTTTCAAAACGTGATTATTTGCGATTTTTTCTAATACATGATTATTGTTAAAAAAAATTCTACAATATAAACTAGTTTATTAACCAAGTACTAATTTTACCAAGCAGAACTTTAATATTCTATCAAACTAATTAATTATTGTAGAAATTTTATTACTTTGTAAACAAATAAGTTTTAAAATTAATTATAAAATTATTGACCTCTACTATTTATACCAAATGAACATCTAACTCATACATGATACACCGACAATTCACTCATTAATTCAAATGTGATTTTCCCCTTTAACAAAAGTTTTTCTTCCATGTTCAAATGCATCATCGTTATATTTGTTGAGAATCAAGTGTGAGGAAGAAGTCCCACATTGATTATAAAAAGGGAAGATTGAGCACTTATATATGAGAGAACCCATTCATCTATCACCTTAAGGTTTTAGATGGACAAGTGGCGTGTCTCTCACAAAGGTGTGTCCCAAGTAAAATTCTCTCTCCTCGGAATTGCCCCTACAGTGGTATCATGAGCCTTTGGTTTCGAGATAGGGACCGGCTTACTTGTATCAAGAGGTGGTACAAGTGTATGTGGAAGAGAGTCATTCCACATGAGGGGGAGAATTGTGACTCACACTTAAGGGGGAGTGTTGAGAATCAAGTGTGAGGAAGAAGTCCCACATTGATTATAAAAAGGGAAGATTAAGCACTTATATATGAGAGAACCCACTTATCTATCACCTTAAGGTTTTAGATGGACAAGTGGTGTGTATCTCACAAAGGTGTGTCCCAAGTAAAATGCTCTCTCCTCAGAATTGCCCCTACAGTGGTATCAAGAGCTTTTGTTTTGATTCAAGGGAAGTGTCAATCAAGAACAATTGAAGAATTCACGATGACAAGTTATGGGAATGCAAACTATCCAGCAATGCTGCCAATTCTGAAAGTTGACAACTATGAGAATTGGTGCAAACAGATGAAAGTCCTATTAAGGTGTCAAGGTCTTTGGGACCTTGTAAAAGATGGAGTCGAAGCCCTTGGCGAAAACGCTTCAGAAGAAGAAAAGAAGAAATACACAGAATCTGAGAAGCTGAGTTATAAAGCATTATTTATAATTCATCAATGTGTCAGCCCAGACAATTTCGAAAAGATTAGTGATTCAGAATCTGCAAAAGAAGCTTGGGATATCCTTGAGAAGTCTTTTAGAGGCGCTGAGAAGGTGAAAGAAGTGAGGTTACAAACTCACAAAAGGACCTATGAACTGCTTCAGATGGAAGACAGTGAAAACATATCTGATTTCTTCACTAGAGTTACAAAACTAGTAAATCAAATCAAGATATGTGGAGAAGCGTTAACAACAAGAGTTGTTGTGTCGAAGATCTTGAGATCTTTAGCTCCTAAGTTCGACCACATAGTGGTGGCGATAGAAGAAGGAAAAGACTTGTCGAAATTGACAAAGGAAGAGCTTCAAGGGACGCTCAAATCTCATGAACAAAGAATGAACGAAAGAGCTGCAGGAAAATCGAAGAGTGATGTGGCCTTGCAGGCACATGCAACAAAAGAGACCAAAGGCAAAGGAAAGTGTTTCGACAGAGGTAGAGGTGGCTACAACAAATCGAATGGTAGAAGAAACCAAATCGAAGGAGACGTGTCGAATAAAAGAAGACCATACCAAGGCAACCAAAGAGGTGGTGTTGCAAATAGAGGAAGAGGTGGTAGTCGAAAACCTGATAAGAGTCATATTCAATGTTACAATTGTCAGAAGTATGGTCATTATTCAAGTGATTGTCCAGAAAAACAAAAGAATCAAGAAAGTGATGCAAAGCTTGCAAAACATGAAGAAGAATAAGAGATAATGCTGATAGTCACAACAAAAGATGGAGATAGATTTAAGGACCAATGGTACTTGGATTCAGGATGTTCATCACATATGTCTGGAAGGAAAGACTGGTTCGTCAATATAAAACCCTCAACGAAAAATATGGTAAAATTTGAAAATGATAATACCCTAGCAACTGAAGGTATTGGTGATGTTATGATCATGAGGAAATATGGCAAGAAGTCAGTAATTTCAAATGTATTGTACATACCAGGCATGAAGAGCAATTTGCTCAGTATAGGGCAGTTGGTCGAAAAGAATTATAAAGTGTCAATTGAAGATAAGTTGATGAGAGTCGTTGATGCAAATGGGAGATTAATTGAAGGCTCCTATGTCTCATAATCGAACCTTCAAGATTGAACTAAATGTGATGGAGCACAAGTGCCTTTCGACTGCAGCTAGCAGAGATGAATGGATATGGCATTATAGACTAGGCCATCTCAACTTCAGAGACATCAGAGATTTGAAGAGAAGAAATATGGTTTTAGGATTGCCTGAAATTGACATTCCAAATGAAGTATGTGAAGAATGTGTGCAGGCGAAGCAACACAAGAATAGCTTCGGCAAGGATGCAGGAAGCAGATCGAAGGCTAGTCTTGAAGTCATATACTCTGATGTATGTGGACCAATCCAGGTGGATTCGATGGGAGGTAACAAATACTTTGTTACATTCATAGATGATTTCAGTCGAAGTTATGGACTTACCTGATCAAGAAGAAAAGTGAAGTGATCGAAGTATTTACCAGGTTTAAGTCTATGGTCGAAAGACAAAGTGGTCAAAAGCTCAAAGTTTTGAGAACTGATGGTGGAGGAGAATATGTGTCGAAAGACTTCGACAGATTATGTGAAAAGGAAGGGATTGTCCATGAGGTGGTGCCACCCTATACTCCACAGCAAAATGGAATTGCAGAAAGGAAAAATCGAACCATCATGAATATGGTGAGAAGTATGTTGAAAGGCAAGAATTTACCTAAAGAGTTCTGGGGTGAAGCTGTTTCGACTGCAACATACATTTTGAACAGATGTCCTACAAAGAAGCTAGAAGGAATTACTCCAGAAGAATGTTGGTCTGGTGTGAAGCCTAGCTTGAGTCATCTGAAGGTATTTGGATCTATTGCACATAGACATGTGCCAGATCAGTTGAGAAGAAAACTTGATGACAAGTCAAGTCAAATGATCCTAGTTGGATATCATTCAATAGGAGGCTACAAGTTGTTCGATCCAGAAAACAAGAAGATTGTGATCAGCAGGGACGTGATCATAGATGAGTTTAAAGAATGGGATTGGACTGCAAATGTAAAGAAAGACTCAGTGGGAATCCTATTCGAAGAGCCAGAAACTCAAGTCAAAAGAGAAGTTCGACAAGAGGAACCAACAGATATACCAAGTACAAGCAGACCTCAAAGAACAAGACGCATGCCTGCAAGATTGCAAGATTGTGTGATTACATCAGATGATGTAATAGATAATGAAGGTGAGCTGGTACATTATGCTTTCTATGCAGATGTCGAACCTGTTAATGCAGCTGAAGCATTAAAGGATTCGAAGTGGGTGAAAGCAATGAACGAAGAAGTAAAGTCTATCGAAGACAACAACACTTGGTCACTTGTCGAATTGCCTCAAGGCAAGAAGGCAATTGATGTCAAGTGGGTATACAAAGTGAAAACAAATTCGAAAGGTGAAGTAACTCGACACAAAGCAAGACTTGTGGCGAAAGGATTTCTACAGAAAGAAGGAATAGACTTCGACGAAGTTTTTGCACCTGTTGCTAGGATCGAAACAATCAGGTTGGTTATTGGTCTAGCAGAAATCAACAGTTGGCACATATGTCAGATGGACGTGAAGTATGCATTCCTAAATGGACCCTTAGATGAAGAAGTCTATGTTAAACAACCAGCTGGGTTTGTGAAACATGACTAAGAAAGAAAGGTGTACAGGCTACATAAAGCCCTGTATGGATTGAAACAAGCTCCAAGGGCTTGGAATAAGAAAATTGATAGTTTTCTAAGGGAGAAGGAATTTGTGAAGTGCATAACTAAACATGGAGTATATGTAAGAAGAAGCAAGAGTAAATTGCTTATACTATGTCTCTATGTAGATGATTTGTTGATAACAGGTAGCTGCAAGAGTGAGATCAAAGACTTCAAAGATGATCTCAGCAAGGAATTCGAAATGTCTGATTTGGGTGAGATTTCATACTTCCTTGGTATCGAATTCTACAAGAGCAGTAGAGGTTTGATGATGCATCAAAGAAGATATGCAGGAGAAATTCTCAAGAGGTTTGAGATGGAAGAATGCAACTCAACTTCGACACCTGCAGAACCAAGACTGCAACTGTCAAAAGATGCAGATGAAGATGATGTTGATCCAACCCAATACAGAAGACTTATTGGATCATTAAGATATCTTTGTCATACAAGGCCTAACTTAGCATACAGTGTAGGTATGGTAAGTAGATTCATGCAGAAGCCAAAGGTATCACATCTAGTAGCAGTGAAGAGGATACTAAGGTATCTCAAAGGAACTTTCGATTATGGCATTTTGTTTCCTGCAGTTAATAAAGGAAAAGAATGCAAGTTAGTGGGATACACTGATTCGAGTTGGTGTAGTGATGCTGAAGATCGAAAGTCAACAACAAGATATGTGTTTATGCTAGGTGGTGCACCAATTTCTTGGAATTCGAGAAAAGAACCAGTAGTGGCATTATCATCATGCGAAGCAGAATACATAGCTGCTTCTCTTTGTGCATGTCAAGCAACCTGGATGGTGAACTTGGTCGAAGAGATAACAGGGGAAGATCATGGAGCAATTACCATGAAGATAGACAGCATGTCAGCTATTAATCTGGCAAAGAACCCAATAGCACATGGTCGAAGTAAGCACATCGAAATGAGGTTCCATTATCTTCGAGAGCAGGTAGCAGATGGGAAGATGAATTTGGAACACTGCAGAACTGAGAATCAGATTGCAGACATCACGACGAAGGGAGTGCAAGTCGAAGTATTCAGAAATCTAAGGGCCATGATGAACATAGACAGTTTAGACACAATGAATTAGGTGGTGTGTTAAATTTTAATTCATATGTGTCAAAGAAGATTTGATTTGTTTTAGATTTAAATAGATTTGATTTAAGTCTAGAATAGATTTGATTAGATTTGATTTAGTAACAAAAAGATATTTTGGGCTTTGGGCTTAGGGTGTAAGCTCAGTTATAAATAGAGGGAGTAACCCCTATTTTTTATAAGCAAGAGAAAAGCAATTCAAGCAAGTCATTCACAGTATTTTGCAGTTGCAAAGTGAATAAGAAAGTTTTCCACAGTTTGTGGGCAGAGAGAAACTCTGCAGAAATATTTATCTTGTCTTCTTTTATTTGTTTTTCTCATAACTAATCATCATTGTGGTCGAAATTCATCATAGAATTTGGTGGATTTCCAACAATATTAACGTCAATGAGATATTGCCTGACCACTATTGTCATGAAAATTTTCCGTAGAAAAAGTCAAATGAACCATCAACCTCTTATTATATTGTTGGTTGAAGAGAGTCTATGAGATCATTTCATTAAACTTTTGAACAATCACATTAGTAAATTAATCACTACATCTTAATTTTAATTTTAAATTTGAAGACATTAAAGTTGTGTCTGGGAGTTTTTTTAAAAAAATATAAAAAAATATTTTTATATTTTTTGAATTTTTTATTTATTTAGAATGATAAAATAATTTTTATTATTAATATATTTTTAGTTTTTGAAATACTATAACAACAAAACATTTATATTTAAACAAATTAATTAATTCTCTTAAAACCCTCCAAAACTCTTCTTCAATATAAATTTTGAATACTTCAAATTAGAAGATTTTTAGTATTATGTAAAAAAACAAATCCTCTTAAAAATTATTTTTCTACTCTTTTCAATCTTTCTTATTTTTCAAACTTCATTCTTTTTCAAACTTTCTAACATAACCTAAATACATAATTATACTACTAATCAACAACTATTATTTTATCAAACATAACATTTTCAACATGTGTAACATAAATTAAGAGAAATACTTGTATAAGCTCACCAATATCTATATTTTTATATTTTTAGAACAATTAATAAAAAGAAAAATAAATTTTAAATTTAATTTTTTATTAGAATTATGAAGTGACGGTGATAACGAAGAAAAGAATTTTTTTATTTATTTTAATTAATAAAAATTATAATTAATTATTTATAAAATTAAATGTTATGTTCATTTCTGATCTGACCTGATCAGAAATGGACCGTCACGGCTGGCTCCGAGCAGAAAGCTTTTTGAACGAAGTGGGGGGGGTACCTGCAAGTCACTCCGATGCTGAAGTAAGTAGGAGTACGAGCAGATAATAGCAAGTGTAAGGTTAGAATGATGAATACCTGACCCTCTGGAAACAGAGGGTATTTATAGCCCCCAGCGCTGGGCCAAGGTTCCTTCATTGGGCCGGGCAGGTTTGGCCCAATGGAGGAACTGCCAGGTTCTACGTGCGTAGTGGGGACCCGCACGTGGTCCCCTTCCTGGATGTTCTGCGTGAAGTGCGGGCGGACGGAGACGCGGTCTTTTCGGGGTATCGTTGGGGGAACAGTGGACTGAGTCTGCCCTAGTTGAGGTGCTCGAGGTAATGTCGAGCTGGACCTCAGGATGTGGAGCTGGACCGCAGCATGTCGAGCTGGAGGTGTAGCTGTCGAGCATGTGACTACCCGTCGGGCATGGTCGCGACTCTTTGGTCGGCGTGGCCCTTGTAAGTCCATTTGGACTGGGCCTTAGCAATGCTTTTGGGCCTGTCGGGCCCAGTCCAGAACAGGAGCCCCCCAAGTCGTGGTTCCTTTGTGAGGAGCCATGGCTTGAACTCAGGTCGTTTCCTCATCGAGGTCTCGTGCCCGGGACAGAGGTGCAGACCCTCGAGGGCCTCTCCGTGCCGTGCTCGGGGACATCTTCCGCGGTGGATGCCTGGAGGGTCCTCACCGGGGCGTGTCTGTCGAGCACACGAGGTATCTTTCGGGAACTGTGCCGCCACCCTATGGAGATAGGGTCATCATTGCGTTGGGAGCAGCGCGTCGGGGAGAGAGACTCCGTGGTTGCCCGAGGTGACGTTTGGTATTCCACGTCATCACTATAAATAGGAACCTTGGGCCCCATAACACGTTTCTATTCTTTGTGCTCTCTCTGCTGTTGCTCTTCCAGATTTTTCCCAGTCGCGATCTTCTGTCACAGATTCTTCTACTCCGTAGCCGAATCCTACTTTTTGATTCAAGTAAGTGGTTTATCTTCTTCATTTTCCTGTTATAATGCATGATTTTTAGCATTTGTAGATGTTTTAGGGACTGCGCGCGTGGGATTAGCCCGGTAAACTCATACTTAGCTCGACATATTCATGCTTAGGACCGACAAACGCATGTTTGTGGCCGGCATATTCATGCTTAGGATCGGCAGACGCATGTTTGTGGTCGGCATATTCATAGTTTTAGGTGATAAACTTTAGCGCTGCCCGGGGTCTTCATGATCCAGGGCGCCTGATTCATGATCGCGCCCGGTATGTTCATGGTCTTGGCCGTAGGCCTCATGATGTTGCTCGCCATGCTCATACCTTGGGTCGACATGTTGGAGAGTGGCCGCGTGGTCGGTTTGGGGAAGAACACATCGAGTTTTCAGGATGTCGGGGAGGCGACTACTCGTGTAAACTGACTTTTGTGGTCGTGCGTGGGACGACATGGTTTGTCGAGCGTATGGCTTCGTGCCCAATTGACTGGTTTCCCGTGCTCTGCAAGTAACCATGGCGGACGAGCCGTGCTCCTCTGGGCGCCACGATCGTGAAGAACAAAGTGCTGATGAATCGGTCAGCTTGATTGATACTGTCGACGACCCTTTGCTGGATTGGGTGGGCGCCGAGCCCCGAGGGATCGCGTCGATCTACAGCCGAGGTGACCGAGATCCATATGCTGTCCTCGAAGCGGGCTAGGGCCAGCCCGACTTCCAAAAGAATTTCGTTGTCATGCGCCCGTCCTCCCGTTCACGGATCTGCTCGGTGTATCCAGAGTATAGCTTCGCGATGTACGAGATCGCATTCAAAGATCTTGGGCTGCAGCTGCCCTTCAGTGATTTCCAGGTCGGGGTCTTCACTCATCTGGAGTTGGCCCCGTCTCAGCTACATCCGAACTCACTCGCCTTTATCTGGGCGTTTAAGCTGACGTGTCGCTTCCTGAGGATCGGGGCGACCATACCGCTCTTCTTTAGGATTTTTCATCTGCAGCGCCAGTCTCGAGGAGGGAAACACAGTTGGGTCTCCTTGAAGCAGTCGAGGAGACTCTTCAAAATGTATATGGACTCCGTAAGGGGTTTTAAAGACAAGTGGTACGTTGTGCGGCCAGTGACCACCTCTGCTTTAGGATCCCTGTATGAGGAGGAGGAGCCCCTAAGCGATGATGATGGGGAAGCAGTTTTGGGCGACGATGGGAATCCTGTGATGGCCCGTACGGCCAAGTTCCCTGTGCACTGGATGTTCAGGCACTACGAGCATGGGACTGGTTACTACCATACTGCTGCCGGGGACATGTGCTCGGAGGATGAGGAGGCGTACGCCACACTTTGTCGGTTTGTCGATAGCTTCAACCCTGCCCGGTGGGCCACGAGGGAAGGGGACGATATCTTGGATGCCGAGGGCTATCCGACATTTGAGTCCCGGCCGATTGATACTAAGGCACTCGTGGAGTTCCAGACGTACAGGCAGGCTGCTCGTCTGCTAGGTTGTTTTATTGCTTGAATTTCTTTGCTGGTCATTTATTTATGAGCTTGCTCGACACTAACCCATCTTTTATTTTGTGCAGGTTCGATGGCCGGTCGACGGGAAAGGCTTTTGAAGTTGTCTTGCGACCAGAAGCGAGGCAGGAGGGTCGTGAAGGCCCCCCAGGCGACGAGGATGGGCCCGCCACACAGTTCAAGTGCTCCTCAGCCGGTGAGGGTGGATTCGCCGCCCAGCTCGGGGGCCGCGTCGGATGGGACCCCAGAAGTTGAAGAGGTCGACACTAGTGCCGTCCTGACACAAAGGAAGAGGACCCGGGTGGAAAGTGGTCTGACTGTCGGCGAGGACGCCAGTGCTGTCAGGTCTTTCGCGTTCCCCCCTTGTTTCAAAGAGGAGGGCTTCTTCGAGAGATTCCCTCTGATAGTGGTTGCCGACGAGGCTGAAGCTATCAAAAGGATGAGCAAAGAGGATCGGAAGATGTATCTGGCCACCAGCATGGACGGGCTGGTGAAAATGGCCGAGATGGCCCTGGTGCTGTCAGAGGAAGGGGGGATCTTGTCCGTATCGAAGAACTCGAGCAGGAGAAAGCGACACTTACCTCGAGCTCGCGGAAGTTGAAGACTGCTCTGGAACGCTCCGAGGAGATGTTCCGCGAGCAGACGGCGATGCTGGATGCTGAGAGGGAGATGTTGACCCTGGAGAAGGAAAAGTCGGGGAAGCTGGCCGAGGAGGGGGAGCTTCTCCGCGCGGACAAGGATCGTCTGGGGACCGAAGTCGGGCGCTTGGCCCAGCAGATCGAGGAAATGAACGTGGCCATGCAATCTGCCGAGGACGAGCCGGAGGACATAGCGGCTTTGAAGAGTCGGTTGGAGCTGGTCGCCCATATCCGGCTCCTCGAGGCAGACTGCGTCGGTGCTCTGGAGGAGGGGTTCGACTCCGCAGTCGGTCAGCTCTCCTTGTTAAACCCAGGTCTGGTCACTAAGGGTATAGGCCACATACATCAGATCATGGATGGCGTGATCGTGCCCCCGCCCGACTCTCCAGGCGTCGCCAATGATGGTTCTGGGGAAACCTGACTAGGATAGCAGGCCTGCGTGCCTTTGACATTTGTATTCTTTGGGCCTGCGTGCCCGTTTGTTGTACGTTATAAACTTCGCCGGCCTTCTTGGTCGGTTTATAATTGTTTGCTTTGTCGCCTTCGGGCATTTTTATCTGAATGCTGTTTTACATTTTGAATGTTTTGCCCTTGCTTGAAATCTTATATATTTGCATAAAATTTTAGCCTAAGTCATGGGCTCGAGGCGTGCCCGTAAGCGGCTGTGATTTGGCGAGCGAGTCTGCCCGCCTTCCGTTTGTATACGTGCCCGGCCCTCTTTCTCTAGCCAGAGTCACCTAAGTGTTGTGCTCGAGGGGAGAGACTTCCCTTTGACCCTTTTAGATGGCCCGTCATTCTTGACGACTTGCCGGGCATTTGGAGCGAAGTCGCTCGGTCGGGCGTGAAGCCCGGTAGGGACTATTCGCCCTTGGCGTGAACTGCCCATCGCGAGCTGGGTGTTCTGCCTTATGGGTACAACGACGGTGGTGCTCGGTATAGCTGTCCACGTCGGGCACTATCGATCGTCATCGTTTGCCGTGCGATGCTGTGCGATTTGGCCGTATGTCGGGCTTGTACCTTAGCCTTTATACGAAGTCGGACGTTTTTCCTCGTTGACCGAGCGCGGGTGCCGTTGGTCGAGGGTCCCAGGTGTTGGTAGTTTCTAACTGTAGTACTGCTTTAGCTTAGCAGCGTTCCAGGGTCGTGGTAATGGCTCTCCGTCTAATTGCTCGAGGTAGTACGCCCCGGTATCCGTGGTGCCATGGACGCGATAAGGTCCTTCCCAGTTCGCGGCCAGCTTCCCTTCGCGGGAATCTTTCTGGTTCCTGCGTAATACCAGGCTGCCGATTTCGAACTCGCACTTGATGACCTTGTCGTTGTGGCGTAGAGCCACTCGTTGTTTTAGGGTGGCTTCACGCAGGGCTGCACCCGATCGGATTTCCTCGACTAGGTCGAGTTCATCCCTTAGTGCTTTATCGTTCATTTCTTCGTCGAGGGGGTCCTCCGTTCGTCAGGATGGTTCCATGATTTCGACCGGGATGACAGCCTCGGTGCCATATGTCAGTCGAAATGGTGTCTCACCCGTCGTTGAGTGGGGTGTGGTGCGGTATGCCCACAAGACGCTGTGGAGTTCCTCGACCCATCCTCTCTTGGCTTCATCGAGCCAACGTTTGAGCCCTCGTAGGATGACTCTGTTCGCGGCTTCGGCTTGCCCGTTGGTCTGAGGGTGCTCGACTGATGTGAAATGTTGTTTTGTCCCTAGTTTGGTGACGAAGTCCTGGAACCCGTGGTCGGTGAACTGGGTACCGTTGTCGGTCACCAGGGCCTGCGGAATTCCGAACCTGGCGAGGAAGTTTCTTTTGTAGAAACGGAGGATATTGTGCGAGGTTATTTTTGCGAGGGCCTCGGCCTCGATCCATTTTGTGAAGTAATCCACGGCGACGATGAGAAATTTATTCTGGTAGGTTCCTTGCACGAAGGGCCCGAGGATGTCCATGCCCCCACCAGGCGAACGGCCACGGGGACGACAATATGCTCAGCTCGTGCGGGGGGGCGAGGTGCATATCCCCGTGCTTCTGGCACTTTTCACATTTTTTTACGTGTTCCTTGGCGTCCTGTTGCATCGTCGGCCAGTAGTATCCTGCTCGAAGGGCTTTCCGTGCCAAGGATTTACCGCCCATGTGCTGGGCGTTGATCCCTTCGTGTATCTCCCGTAGTACGTCGGGGATGGTGGATTCATCGATGCATTTCAGGAGGGGGATGGAGAATCCTCTTCGGTACAGTTTCTGCTCGAGAACTACGTAGGAACATGCTCGTCGCTTGATAATGGCAGCTTCGGCCTGGTTCGACGGGAGTTCTCCTTTTGTCAGGAAATTATAAACCGGGGTCATCCAGGACGTGGCATCCCCGATGGCATGGATCTCGACTGTAGTCGAGGGTGGTTCGATACTTGGACGTGCTAGAGATTCCTGGATGACGGATTTATTTCCGCCCTTCTTTCGTGTGCTCGCAAGTTTGGACAATATGTCTGCCCTCGTGTTTTGCTCGCGGGGAACATGAGAAATTTCTGCTCGTACGAACTTTGTCATGTGTTTTTTGACTAAGTTCAAATACTCGATGAGGTTGTCGTTTTTGGCCTGGTAGCTCCCCTGTACCTGAGAGGCGACAAGCTGGGAGTCGGTGTAAATCTGTACCTCGCGGGCTCCCAGGTCCTCGGCTAGTCTCAGTCCTGCGAGCAGGGCTTCGTATTCTGCCTGGTTGTTTGACGTCGGGAAGGAGAGAACTAAGGAGTGCTCGATTACTACGCCCTCTTCGTTTTCCAGGAGGATTCCTGCGCCGCTTCCGGACGAGCTGGATGCTCCATCGACGAAGATGGTCCACTTGTGTTCCTTCCCCGGGGGAAGGTCGTGAGTGGTCATTTCCGCGACAAAATCGGCCAAGGTCTGTGCTTTCAGGGCTTTCCTGCTTTCGTACTGAATGTCGAATTCGGAGAGTTCCAAGGACCACTTCAGCATCCTGCCCGCCATATCTGGCCGACCCAGGAGTTGCCTCACCGGCTGATCGGTTCGCACGATGATGGTGTGGGCCAGAAAGTAATGCCTGAGCCTCCTCGCAGCGTTGACGAGGGCCAGAGCAACCTTTTCTATCTGCTGGTATCTGCTTTCGGGCCCTTGTAGGGCTTTGCTCGTGAAGTAGACGGGTTTCTGCCCGTCGGGGGTCTCGCGGACAAGAGCTGCGCTGATGGCTTCGTTTGAAACGGCCAGGTATAAGTACAGCGGTTCCCCGTCGTCGGGTCGAGATAGCACGGGCGGCTGAGACAAGCTTTGCTTTAGGTGGAGAAGTGCCTGCTCGCATTCCTCATTCCATTCGAAGGCCGCTTCCTTTCGAAGGAGTTTGAAGAAGGGGAGGGCGTGCTGAGCGGACTTCGCGACGAAGCGGGACAGCGATGTAATCATACCGTTCATGATTTGTATCGACTTCTTCGACGTCGGTGTTGGGAGGTCGGAGAACGCCCGACATTTGTCGGGGTTGGCTTCAATCCCTCGTTCTGTTAGATAGAATCCAAGGAATTTTCCTGCCTTAACCCCGAACGTGCATTTCTCGGGGTTGAACCTCATTTTGCACTGTCTCGCTTGGGCGAAGACTGTCTTGAGATGAGCTACGTGATCGGTGTCTGCTCGGGATTTGACGATCATGTCGTCCATATATACCTCGAGCATGTCGCCGATCTGTTTGTTGAAAACTCTGTTCATCATGCGTTGGTAAGTTGCTCCGACGTTTTTCAGTCCGAAGGGCATTACGTTGTAGTAATAGTTGCCCGAGCTGGTCATGAATGCCGTGCAGTGTTTGTCGCCCAGAGCCATTGGGATTTGGTTATATCCCGAGTAGGCGTCCATGAACGACAAAGTTTTGTAGCCGACCGAGTTGTCGACCAGCATGTCTATGTTAGGTAAGGGAAAAGCATCTTTCGGGCAAGCCCGGTTGAGATCGGTATAGTCAACACACATTCTCCATTTTCCATTATTCTTTTTCACAAGTACAACATTTGACAGCCAGGTGGAATACCGGGCTTCAGAAATAAAATTTGCCTCTAGGAGGTCTTTTACAGCTTTTTCAGCAGCCTCCGTTTTTTTTGGAGACTGCCTACGCCTACGTTGTACTACGGCCTTGGCGGCTGGATCAATGGCGAGGTGGTGACAGGCGACCTCAGGGTCGAGTCCGGGCATCTCCGCAGCGCTCCAGGCGAAGAGATCAGCATTCTCGCGCAGACAGGCCTTGATTTGCTTCCTGGCCAAGTCGGGGAGGTCTTTACCAATCTTCACTCCCTTGGTCGGGTCTGTGCCGAGGGGAACGAGTTCAAAATCCCCGTCCGGAATTGGTCGGAGTGGGATTTGCTCGCTGCTGGATGGCTCGTCCTGATCGAAGCGAGCGTCGAGGGCTATGGAGTCGACCTTTGGTGGGGCCTTCTGGACTTCTTCCTCGGGGGATGCTTTCCTGTCGGACTCCTGTTTTGTCCTTTTGGTGGGTCTGGTCCCTACGTCGACGGTATCCCGTCCCTTAGAAGCAGCATTGAAGCACCTACGGGCAGCGGCTAGGTCTCCTTGGATGGTGGCTACCCGTGCCCTTCTGGTGTAGAACTTCATCTTCAGATGGACGGTCGAGGGCACCGCCGTCAGCTCCGCCAGTATCGGTCTCCCCAAGATGCAATTGTATAGAGACGGGCAGTCAATGACGAGGAAGAGGACCTTAACCTGTCTCGTAGCCGTTCCTTCGCCGAACGTAACCAGGAGCTCGACATAACCCCAAGGTTTGGAAGTCGAGCCGTTGAAGCCTTGTAGATCCGACCCCACATACGGAGAGAGATGTGAGTCGTCCAGTTGTAAGGTCCGGAACAGTTGGCTGTACATCACGTTGACGGAACTCCCTTCGTCGACCAGGATGCGATGCACGTCAAAATTGGCCATTTTTGCCCTTATCAGTAAGGGGATGACTGCGTTCGGGGCTGCGCCGGGGAGTTCTTCTAGGTAGAAGGTGATGGGCTCTGACCTGCCCTTCACCCTTTCGAACGTTACAGTTTGCGGGGGAGCTATGTCGACCAGCTCGTCCAACTTCCTCTTAGCTGAATTGATGGTGAGGTCGTTGAACCCGCCCCCGTTGATGACCATGGCGGAGGGAAAGTATTCCCACCTGTTGTGCATTGTCAGCGGCTCCTGCAGGAGCTCGGGAATGTCGAAATCCTCGGGCCTGGTTACCGAGAAGGCGATCTGGATGGGCACCGACTCGTCTGATGGTCGGGTGTCTTCTTCGGGCTCCTTGGTTTCATGGGTGTCACGACGAGGAGCGTCGTTTCGCCTGTACTGCGCGAGCCTCCCTCCTTTGATGAGGGTTTCAATAGAGTCCTTGAGGTGGACGCAGTCCTCTGTCAAGTGGCCATGACTCCTATGGTACTGACAGTATTTATTTTTATCTGCCCCTGGCTTGGCGGGAGCAGGCCGGGGACGCTTGACGCCGCCGTCCTTGAAGTCTGTACTGGCACACTCCGCCAGGATACGCTCGCGGGAAGCTGTGAGCGGAGTGTACTCGGTGAAACGGCCCGAGGGGCCCCTTTGCTCCCGGACTTCCCGGGGTCGGTCTTCTTTCCTTTTCTCCCCCGTACGTCGGGGAGGAGCCTCTTGTCGTGAGCTGCTGCTGTTGTTTGGACCCCGAGCCCTCGAGTTTCGGGCCCTGTTGGCAGCTTCCCTCTCCTCGTAGTCCATATATGCTCGGGCCTTATCGAGGAGGGCATCAAAAGTCGGAGGTGGCTCAATACCCACAGCCTTTCTGAATTCTGTGCCGGGGAGGAGACCCCTCTCCAGCAAGTATCTTTTCATATGGTCCGCGCAAGGGACCTGTATTGCTTCTCGGTTGAAGCGGTTGATGAACTCCCTCAAGGTTTCATCCTGTCTTTGGATGATGGCCTCGAGGGCCGCCTCGGTCTTCGGATGGCGCCGAGAAGCTGTGAAGGAACTGATGAAATGGTTCTTCAGGTTCCGCCACGACGTGATTGAGCCCGGGGTGAGTCCTTTATACCAGTCCATGGCCGCCTTCCTGAGAGTCGTGGGGAAAAGACGGCACTTGATGGCCCCCCCGACATTATGATAGTGGAGCATGGCTTCGAACCCGTCAATGTGGTCGACCGGGTCCGCAACTCCGTCATACTCCTTCAGATGTGGGGGCTTCTCCATGCCCGGGGGGATGGGTGCATCCATGATGGCCTGCGATAGGGGACCGCGGGGGTCGTCCTCGTCGCTCCTCTCCGGAGAAAGAGATGGGGACCTGTAGTTTTGTCTGGCACGATGGTCGTGCTGAGTTTCCCTCGAGCGTGATGCTCGGTGGTTGAATGTCACACGCCCGTCCCCGGCGTGCCTCTTGTCGTGCCTTGACGGGTCGCGACTCGGTTCTCCGGCAGGGATGGCGGGCTGTCTCTCATAGTAGGGCCGCCTCTGCTTTGGCCGGGGAGAGGGGCTCCTGGAGTTCTCCCTGTAGTGTCTCCGCGGGGGAGAAGGGTGTCGAACTTCTGTGACCCGAGGAGGTGGAGAATGTGGCCTTCGATGCCTCCTCGGGGGTCGTCGGTCATCTTCAAGTGCCCTTAATCTTTCTCCTTGGGCGAAGATGAGATAGTTCGTCTGATTAATGGCCGCGAACAGTGCCTGAGTCGTGGCATCTGCCCCGGCGGGGACTGGGACTTCGCGGAACCGGGCAGCTCTGTAATGAGCGAGAGTTACCGGGTCGTCTTCAAGTGGTGGTGGGATCGGGGAGGATGATGCAGTAGCCCCGTCCCTGTAGGAGGAAGTTCCAGGGGCGATCGCCATAGGAATGGTACTGTGGCCGGGATCACCGGGGTTATCGAGGTGTCCATTCTTGTCCGCGGTGCCGCTATTAGTGTCGGCGACACGGACGTGCTGCTCGTCGCGAGCTGGATCAGCCATGACAGGTAGTTGAATTGAGCTTTGGTCTTTAGAGTTGTTCGTTAGACGGGGAAGCTAGGTTCCCACAGACGGCGCCACTGATCTGACCTGATCAGAAATGGACCGTCACAGCTGGCTCTGAGCAGAAAGCTTTTTGAACAAAGTGGGGGGGGGGGGGGGGTACCTGCAAGGCACTCCGATGCTGAAGTAAGTAGGAGTACGAGCAGATAATAGCAAGTGTAAGGTTAGAATGATGAATACCTGACCCTCTGGAAACAGAGGGTATTTATAGCCCCCAATGCTGGGCCAAGGTTCCTTCATTGGGCCGGGCAGGTTTGCCCCAATGGAGGAACTGCCAGGTTCTACGTGCGTAGTGGGGACCCGCACGTGGTCCCCTTCCTGGATGTTCTGCGTGAAGTACGGGCGGACGGAGACACAGTCTTTTCGGGGTATCGTTGGGGGAACAGTGGACTGAGTCTGCCCTAGTTGGGGTGCTCGAGGTAATGTCGAGCTGGACCTCAGGATGTGGAGCTGGACCGCAGCATGTCGAGCTGGAGGTGTAGCTGTCGAGCATGTGACTACCCGTCGGGCACGGTCGCGACTCTTTGGTCGGCGTGGCCCTTGTAAGTCCATTTGGACTGGGCCTTAGCAATGCTTTTGGGCCTGTCGGGCCCAGTCCAGAACAATTTCTATATTTTTTCATCGATTAATATTGAATAAGTGAACTACATAAAATTTCACAATAACATATCCAGTATATTTTTATGCTGTAAAGTATTGATATCCACACTTATATTTATAAGAGATATGTTATAGTGACACCAAAAATATAACATCGAATGCTTATATTTAGGGTGTTCGTGGTGCGGTTTAGACGGTTTTGCAGTAAAAAATTATCTAAACTGTAAGAGAAATAAATATACAGTTCGGTTTAGTTTGGTAAAAATAAATCTGAATCAAACCAAATTAAACTAATGCGGTTTGGATTAATTCAGTTGATTCGATTAAAAAAAAAAATTATTAAGTCATACATACAAATATAGAGAAAAATATAATTTTGTGTTTAATTTTTCATACATTATCATAAAAAAATTTATAATTGTCAAAATAAATTTATAATTTGATATATAAAATTATGTATTATAATTTTATCTAAATCTAAATAATGATATAAACAAGATTCCATTCTTAAATAAATATTATATAAAGAATACGATAAAATATATTTTGTGAAAATAATATTTATAAATGAATAATATTTTTTTTTATGATTTATAAATTAAAATGAGTATAATACAAAGTATGATAAAACATAATATAGTTGATTTCTCTAAAGAATTAAAAATATATATGTTAGTTAGGAAGATTTTATAATATAATACGGTTTTGTTTGATTTAGTTCAGTTTGTAAAATATAAACGGCAAACTGAACCGAATCGTGTGGTTTCGCGAGAAAATGATCCAAACACATTTGAATCAATTACGATTTTTACAATTTCAATTTAATTCAATTCAGTTTTACGCTTTTTTATTAAATCGATTTAATTTTGAATACCTATACACTGTATACTTGTAAGCTTATTTTTAAGTGAGGCACAGATTTCAACTTAGATAAAAATATTAATCAGTTGGTACCGTATAAAAATACGGTGTGTAAATGTCAAATTCAAGTGTTAGGATATCGTTTCTTTGTTATAATATTGTATGCATAGACAATACCATAAAAGTACGAGAAAAATACATTGACATTTTTTTCTTAACACTACATCATATTTTCACGTCTCATAAAAAATATGAAATTTAAGTAATGTGCGGTTTTTAAAAAAATAATTAAATATATCAATTTAAATGATAAAATTAATATTATTTATTAAAATATTTTTCTTAATTATAGATAATAGGATAGTTAATAAAGTAAAAATTAATTAATAGAAATATAGTAATAAAAAACAATAATAATTACTATATTGATATTATAAAAAAACAATAATTTTAAAACATAGACAAAGTGTAAATGAAACACTTTTATGATAAGGAGGAAATAATTTTATACACAATACATACTATTTTTACTTTTTAATAAGTGTAGCTACGGTGTTTAAACAAAACGGCACACCTCTGACCTCACAAAGTATATATTAAAAACAACAACATACAAATAACCAATTCATGGTCGGAATCGAACGAATCTGGTATAAAAACACTAAACATTTGTTAGAAAACCTCGTGTTCAATGTTTCCTTAAAAGAGGCACTAATGCAATGTGGGAGCTAATATAATGCATATTTGTTATAAATTGATTTAATCCCGTCAAAAAAAATTGTTATCAACTTGATCATTATTTTGTTTATTTATTTTAAAAAGGTGTATGTATGCTCTTTGGTTGTACTTGAATATTTAATCCAGAGAATTAATATTTTATATGATGGCATGACTCATGAGGATCTTCAAGTGTTTCGAAGAAAGAGCTTATTTTTGAAGTGCTTAAATTAAACAAAACATTTTTCTTTGGTGCCCAAGGGACCCCGTTTTCTGTTCCATTAATTGACTCTTCTTTACTATTTTTTAAGTTTCATGTTAGTTAGTGTCACAGATGTATTTGTATGGATTACCATGATATGACTTGCTTGTTCAACGAACCTTACTCAAGAAAGACAATATAAAAGTGTATTGTTCATTACATTTCATTCATACACCCCCGTAAAATTATAAAAATATTCTTAAAATCTGGATTCAAATTCCTAATTCATTAAATACACAATATACTATCTCAAAAAAACTTTAAATTAAAGATAAAAATGTTTGGATTTTGAAATTCGGATAAAAAACTTATGAATATTAGAATTCAAACGGGTCTTAACACATCACATCAAATCCAATCTTAGAACCCGCAAAATCAAAATTAAAGGGTTTGCCCGAATTTCAAAATTCATACCGGGCTATCCTCACACCAAATCCAATCTCGGAACCATGCAAAATCAAAGTTAAAAGATTTATTTGAATTTTGAAATTCGAACGCTTTCATTTAAGTATACATGCTCACACTTTTCTCTATTCACTTCCTTTCATTTTATCAAAGTTACACATAAGTGAAAATAGAGCTCACTAATGCCTACTCCTATTCCAATATTTTTCAATCTTTCTCATTACTTCAAATCCACTATATTCAAGCTTAGCACATCTCTCAACTTCTACTCTACTACATTCAAGCCAAGTTCATTCATCTCTCACATTTGATAAGTTTCTTACTTTCTTACTTTTTTTTATTTGTGATGCAGCCATTCCTAGATAGGTTATAGTTATGCTACACTAAGTTACATGCAATAGAGTTGTTATATTTGTTTTGTTGTAATTAGATTGGGTAGAAATTTTGAACATTTGAGACATATAGTTTGTAATGCTCTATTTATGTATCTGTTATGGATTCGAGCAATCTAGGTTTTGAAATCCGAATCTTTAATCAGATAACAAAATTTGGATTTATTTGTTTTGTGTCATGTTTTTTTTAAATTCGGTTTGCTAATACATTGTTTTTGCTTATTTGATTATAATACTTTATTGTTTGATTATAGGAAAAATAGACGACAACCAACAAAGATTGAGACATGGTAGAGTGGCTCAACGTGCTTCAGTGTGTAGGGAGAAAGCTAGACTCTTGTGACCTATAGTTAGAGAATCTTCATTTGCTGCTGAAGTACTGCATTCCATCGTTCATGTATCTCTATCTCATTACAAATCCCCAATCGCTCTAGTACATGATGTTGTACCTAATGTTGAACCTGATGTTATCGTGCCTGCTATTTTTTCATGAGACTCCTCAAACCTTTCACTACTTCTTCTATATGCACACCATACTTCTAGGCACGAGTGAGAAGGAGAGGTAGCAATAATATTTAATTACTCTTTTAAACATTTGTGTTATAATAATTAAAATGTATGAAAATGATATATTTTTTATTTGGTAGTAATGCGAGAAATATGATAGATCATACATGCTTCTAGGAGCTTCAACACTTCCTTCCTCATGACTTCTTTCATGGTAGAATTCAGTCTTCATTGAGGTTGAACTACCAACTTGAATTCTTCTTCAAGTATGATCTCGTGCATGCAATATGACTTACTTATTCCTTTCAAATCCATCACACTCAAACTAAGTGCCTTTTTATTACCTCTTAGGACTCTCAAAAGTTTATCTTCTTCTAAAACAAACAAATAATTACTTATGTTGGCAGTATACAACGATTGCTCCCCCAATAATACATATTTCAATTGTTTTGACAGTTATTTTAATTTAGGATCGTTTCAGAGTTTTATTGAACTCTTTTGCTCACTTCCACCTAATTCTTCAATATTTATTGTGGTTTTCTTAACCTCTGTAGGTTGCAATTGAATTAAACATTTGGCTATCACCATGCCAAATTCATCTTCAATTGTGTTGACTAAATTTATAATGACTCAATCCGTTGGTGATGATGGTGATTCCTCAGCTGCTATTTCGTGAACAATCTCTTCCATTATATCAATTCTATAACATTGAGGATTCTCTTTTATATGTTTCATTGCTTCAAAAACATTAAACACAACATTTTCTTTGTTGAATATTAAAATAAACTCTCCCAATTCAACATCAATTAAAGCTCTACATGTTGTAAGAATGTTATTTCTAAGAGTAGTGGCATTTCATAGTTTTGTGGCATATCAAGAATCACAAAATCAATTGGGAACAACAAATCATCTACTCTCACAAGTATATCTTTGAGAACTCCGTACAAGTAAATGATAGATCGATCAGCTAATGTAAGAGTCGTCGAAGTTGGTTTGTGTTCTCCAAAATTTAACTTTCTCATCATAGACAGTGGCATCAAATTGACATTTCTCCTAAATCACACGATGTATGACTATTCTGTTAGACGATTACAACTTATCTAGAGAGGGATGAATAGATATCAAATTATATAAACTTTTTGAAAAATTAGTTTTAAAAACTTTGACACGTGGAAACCACTTGGATCAACTATCGTCCAATTTAGTATGGAATGATAATGATAATAAATTGAGACAATATATTTTCACAACCAATACGTTTTAATGTTAATTCAATCAAAACGTAATTCCAATGAAATCAAAATAACAAAACACAAGGAGGAAAGTTTTCAAACACTTGGTGTGCAATTAGATATTTCATATATTCCTTTAGACTTTGTTGATAGGAAACTCAATTAAACTCTTAACCATTGTAGTCTAATCAACAAAGCAATTTCAAGCTTAATTATCAAAGATTTTCTATACGTATCAATTGCATATTCAATGAATTTAACACTTTGTGGTTAAATGTAAAATAGAGAAGTAAAGAGATGTGTAACGATAGAAATGTTGAGACTAAGCCATTGGATTGACTAGACTCGCACAGATCAAATAAAAATCGCCACCGCACTTTACTGTTTCTAAAGGAATGGGAAAAGAGCGAATAACCCAAAAAGAGGGGAGAAAGAATCCAGGTACATGGGTTGGTTCTGAAAAAGAAAGGTATTAGCATCCTAAACATCTACGGTACTCCCCAAGAACCTCTTTAAAAATTTGTGTATTTGGCTATATGGTATAGAAAAATAGATGGTAGAGATGAGAAAAGAAGTATTTTTTTTCAGAATTTTGTACCCGCCGCGGTTGCGAACCTTTAGTGCCTACGTACCACCTTCCGTGCAATAGGGGATCAGGGTACTCTTAGTTCACCTTTAAAATTTTTAAAATATAAGTGTGTTGGTTAATTTTAAGAGACGAGATATCATCGTCATATTCGAGTGAAAAACATACTTACTACCCACGATATGAGAAAAGAGAATTTGCGTCATCTCAAAGTGGAGGATATAACTTGGATTTTAAAATAAAAAACTTCTTGATAACACATAAATGTATCACATATTTAGCTTGATTTAATTAAATTATTTTCCATTTTATTCTAAATTAAATTGCTTTGTAGTTGGTATTTGACTATTTTGCATATATCAAATTAATTATGAGAAAAAGAAGAAAAGGGGTACAAAACAAAAAGAAGAGCCAAAGGATAAGCCTAAGCCCAAAAGCGTGGCCCGCTTGAAGTAGCAAGTCTGTGACGACCGGCAGTGCATATGACCAAGTAGTGACGAACGTCACTTGGACCATGACGAACGAAAGCACACTTTCTCCTACTATTTTGCCCACGTTTCAAGCTTGCAATGAAAATATCTCCCTTGCTATATTCATGTTCCAAGCTACTCAGAGATCCAACAGCCCTAGAAACTCTCCTACAAATTCTCACATGCAGTTATTCAAGACCAATATAAATAGTATACTTCACACATTCAGCGGGCAGTTCCGTTTTTTGCCGTTCTTGCATTATTTTCCAGAATTATTGTTCTTCCTTAATTTTAAGCAGTACTATTTTCCCAATCCATTTAAGAAATAGAGTTCGACACTGGAAATCTATTGGCCGTAGCTTATTTCAAGACCTTCAGAATTTTTATTTAAGTTTATTATTTTATTTCTTTGCAATTGTTTCTCTTCCGGATCAAAGCAAAACCTACCAACCTGTGGAGGAGTGCCTCTCGTTAGAGCTGAACAAATTGTTACCGTTTTCCAGTCGTATTTATTTTCAGGTTTTTATTTTAATAAATTATTATTTGCCTTTAATTCAATAATCATGTTTACTTTGTTGTCTGGCTTTTATTATTCTGTGATTAAGTTTTATAATATGCTAGGCTAGATTTCTATACCGGTATGTAAGGTCATAAAACTGAGGGAATTTGGTAATACTATTGGTTATTTATTTGTTGAACTATTTTCTGGACTAGATTACTTTGTTTTTAATGATGAACCGTTTTGTTACGAGAGTAAAAGACGAATAGAAGTTAGGTTCAATAAAGCGAGAGCTTGAGGATCTTTAATTGGACAGTAGTAATTAGGCATTGGCTTTAAAAACAAAGAGAGTGCTTTAAGGCGAATTAGAGTATATTTGTTTTCAAAAGAATGTTTCTAACTCCGACGGGATAGCGAGAGCATACGTTAGGACTTAACTTCATAACCTAAATCAACAACCACGACAGTGTGAGACGAGGGTTTTTAAACTGATAAATTTCTACCGAGAATTGTTGGAAACTACGAGTTACCAAATAGGTTACTAATTCCCAAAGTCCGATCATTACATACTGGTTGTTTCCCCCTCTGATTATTTAATTAGATTTAAACTTAATTTTAGTTCCCCTAATCTAAACCAAATATTTTTAGCCTTGGATTTACACAGTAACACTAGATAACGGTACATTTGACTTTTGGTCCTTTGGGTTCGATAATCTTTAAAGTTACGCAATAAGACTGTGCACTTGTAGTCCATATTATTTAGACTACCATATCCATCGATCAAGTTTTTGGCGCCGTTGCCGGGGACCAATTTAGTTAATATCGTAATTCTGCTGTTGCACCGTATAGACTAAGGAAACATTTATCCTTTCCTTGAACGATTGTATGTCAAATACTCATTTACAAGGAGGGGAATTAATACAACGAATCAATGAAATCGAACATTTTATTAACATAATACGTCGAATCCTTGATGTTCCCGAAGTAGCTCCAATTCCAATTCCCATTCCTGAAGAACCAACTCCGAAACTAGACATGGCTGAACTAGGTAATCGACCTCTTAAGGAGTATGCTGCTCCTTCTCGAGCTGAACCGCACTCGAGTATTTCTCCTCCTTCCATCGAGGCGAATAACTTTGAGTTTAAACCTTCATTGTTGCAAGTCGTGCAACAAAATCAATTCTCTGGAGGCCCTACGGATGATCCAAATCTCCATTTATCTGTGTTCATACAATATGCCGACACAGTAAAAGCTAATAACGTTAATCCCGAAGCAATTTGATTACGTCTTTTTCCCTTTTCTTTAAGAGATAAAGCCAGAGTATGGTTCCAATCCTTACCTTCAAACTCCATAACTACATGGGACGAATTGAAGAAAGTATTCTTAGCAAGATATTTTCCACCTAGCAAAACTGCAATGCTGAGAAGCCAAATCAACGGATTTACTCAAAAAGACGACGAATCACTTTTCGAAGCTTGGGAGAGATACAAGGACATGCTGATACTTTTCCCACATCATGGACTTGAACCATGGCTAATCATCCAAACCTTCTATGGTGGTCTCCTATATAACACCAAACTATCTCTAGACGATGCCGCTGGTGGTGCGCTAATGGACAAACGCTATAATGAAGCTTATCAACTAGCTGAAAACATGGCGCAAAACCATTATCAATGGGGAGGAGAACAAGCCTCCACACGAGGATTGCACGAAGTCAGTGGAATAGACCACGTCAATGCTAAAGTTGACGCCCTGACTCAAAATATTGAGAGTTTAGCAGTAACCCCCGCAGCCACCGTGGCTGTCGTAGCTCGAAACTGTGACTTGGATGGAATACCTGGACATATCATTTTCGAATGCCAATTGCTAGCTGGAATACCTCCTAACCAGATGAAATACGCTCAAGGAAACTCGTATTCTAACACCTATAACCCAAGTTGGAAGAATCATCCTAATTTTTTCTATAAGAATAACAATGTGTTATACGCCCCTCAAGCATCTCCTGGTTTCCAAAAGGCACCTCAAGCTGCACCTCAAGCACCCCGTAAGTCCAACCTTGAGATAATGATGGAAAAATTTGTTGCTGCTCAAATACAACAAAATAAGGAATTTATAAACCAAAACATACACACCTCTGAACTAGTAATACAATTAGCAACCAAAGTAGATGCCTTGGATACACATAACAAAATGCTAGAAACCCAGATTTCTCAAGTAGCCCAACAACAAGCAACAACTTTCACTCCAGCGGGGGTGTTTCCCAGTCAACCACAACCTAACCCGAAAGGTCATGCTAATGCCATTATATTAAGAAGTGGGAATGAATTAGACGGACCAGTAGATCCGAGAATCTCAACTAAGTCGATGTCTCAACAAAATGAAAATGAAACCGAAAAGGCAAAGAGCAATGACGAATTGAATAAAAACATTGAGTCAGAAATCATAGCTAGAGATGAAGCTGAAAAGGAAAAACCATACGTACCTCCAACACCATATAAGCCACCTATCCCATTTCCTCAGAGATTAGCTAAATCTAAAACCGAAGGACAATTCAAGAAATTTGTAGAACTTATGAAACAATTAAACATAACAATACCATTTACAGAAGCCATAACACAAATGCCATCTTATGCCAAATTTCTTAAAGAAATATTGTCTAATAAAAAGAAACTCGAGGATAATGAGACAAAGCACTCTGCGATTTAGGAGCTAGTGTGAGCTTGATGCCCCTTTCAATATGTGAAAAGCTGCAACTAGGAGAACTGCGACCAACTAGGATGTCCCTACAATTAGCTGATCGATCTATGAAATACCCAATGGGTATTCTAGAAAACATTCCTGTTAGAATAGGTTAATTCTATATTCCCACAAATTTCATTATAATGGACATTCAAGAAGACTCAAACATTCCCATCATACTAGGAAGACCGTTCTTAGCCACCGCTGGCGCCATCATTAATGTGAAATGAGGGAAATTGACTTTTGAAGTCGGAGAAGAGAAAATTGAATTCATTCTTTATCAATTCCTTAAATCCCCTGCAATAAGTGACACATGTTGTTTTATTGACATCATCGATGAATGTGTGAAGGAAATAAAGTCAGAACCAACAAAGGATACTGAAATCCTAAGAATTCCAGGACCGCCTATTTTTGAAGACGACAACTGGCGTGGGGAACACCAGGACAACCACCTAAGTGAATGCCTAGCACTGACTCCCGATCCCATACCTAACCCCAAGAAACCTGCTGTAAAACTTAAAACATTACCAAATGATCTAAGGTACGAATTCCTAGATGAAGAATGTAAATGACCCGTCATAGTCAATGCTGACTTAGGACAAACCGAAACGGAAAAGTTACTTAATGTCTTGAGAAAATATCCAACCGCTCTAGGCTATAACATCTCGGATCTAAAAGGAATAAGTCCTTCAATCTGTACGCATCGCATTATGCTCGAGGAAGATTGCAAAACCTCTAGAGAGCATCAAAGACGAACCAATCCCATTCTAAGCGATGTAGTTAAGAAGGAAATTCATAAGTTGTTGGAAGCTGGAATCATATATCCTATATCTGACAGTAAATGGGTTAGTCCTATACATGTCATACCTAAGAAAGGAGGAGTCACCGTAGTCACCAACGAAAAAGGCAAATCTGTAGCCCAATGCACTCAAACTGGATGGAGAATGTGCATCGACTATAGGAAGCTAAACAAAGCCACCCGCAAGGATCATTTTCCTCTACCTTTCATAGATCAAATGCTCGAGCGTTTGGCCAAACATTCCCATTTCTGTTACTTAGATGGTTATTCTGGATTTTTCCAAATTCCTATCCACCCCGATGACCAAGAGAAAACCACATTTACATGCCCTTATGGTACATTTGCTTATAGACGAATGCCTTTCGGACTTTGCAATGAACCCGCAACCTTCCAGAGATGCATGATGGAAATCTTTGCTGATTTCCTGGACGGAATAATGGAAGTCTTTATGGGCGATTTCTCTGTCTGTGGAGAAATTTTTGAAGGATGCTTAGCAAACCTTGAAATGGTACTCAAACGATGCGTGAGCATCAATCTTGTTCTCAACTGAGAAAAATGCCATTTCATGGTCCGACAAGGGATTATACTTGGACACATTGTGTCCGATAGAGGAATCTAGGTGGATAAGGCAAAAATAGAAGTGATAAAAAACCTTCAACCTCCTAAAACTGTTCGAGAAATAAGAAGTTTTCTAGGACACACCGGTTTTACCAACGTTTCATCAAAGATTTCTCTAAAATAACCAAGCCATTAACTGAGTTGCTAATGAAAGACGCTGAATTAATTTGATAACAAATGTCCCTAATGATTTTGACCCTCAGACTCCTCCTCATTATTATGATCTTCCTTCCCCTGTTCATCGTGAAGTTACCCCTGATGCTTCTCCCGTGTCTACTGTTGTTTCTATTCCGGCTAATGCTGGACCTCCTCTTTCTGAGTTTACTACCGCTATTTCTAATTTAGAGACACAAATTGAAGGTGTACGCGGAGAGTTCACCACTTTGCATTCGAACTTTCACGATTTCATGGATATCATAACAGAACATTTTGATCATCTATATCAGCACATCTATTCTGTTACTGCACCTCCTGGAGGCCCACATCATGGCTAGATGGCTTCTACTATTTTTATTTTTCTGATCCTTCTTCTTAGAGCAGTGAAGACACTGTCTGTTTTAAGTATGGGGCAGGAAACATTATTGTTTTACATTACTGTTTTCTTTTCTTGTTTTCAGATATTTTGTTATTTCATTTTTTTGGCTTTTGTACCCTTTCACATTCAGTTCTTTACCTAGTAATATTATTTTATTCCTTATTATTCCTATTTTTAATGTTTTTGGTTATTTAACATTATTGAGTTTTTATTATCTTTATTTTATTACGCATCTTATCAGTATACTGAATAAATATTTCCTATCATTTCTTAATCTAAGCTGACCATTAAAGATATCTACTGTTGTTATCATATATATATATATATATATATATATATATATATATATATATATATATATATATATATATATATATATATATATATATATATATATATATATATATATATATATATATATATATATATATATATATATATATATATATATATATATATGTATACCAAGCTTTAAAGTACAATTATTCATTATATATATGTATATGTATCAGTAGCATTAGACATTATTGCACTGCCGGTTTATTTGGTCCAATGAAATTGCATGCATAGCCTTGTTGCCGACCGTGAAACTGGTTGTCTGCCAGCCTTATCCGCCATGCATCTGACGTTTGTCAGCCTTGTGCATGTGACGTTCATCAGCCTTATCTGACGTTCGTCAACCTTGTGCATGTGACGTTCGTTAGCCTTATCTGACGTTCGTCAGCCTTGTCTCCCACGCCTAAATGACCTCGTGGCCACATACTTTGACTGCAAAACCACACCGTTTCACCTTTTCTTTTTCTATAACTTCCATCTTCTACCATTTAAACCCCATAATTCCTACCACTCCATTATCTACCACCATTACCACTCATTCATTTCTTATAACTCCTATAACCTCCCACTTTCAAAACTGTAAATACCATCCATTACCCACTCATAATTTCCACCTATTTAAACCACTTCTTCTATCCTTATAATATCACTACCATTCACTACCTTCTTTGCACTACACAAACACCTTTCCTTTTCCTCTTTGTCAAACATACCATGGTCGCTCGTAGAAATCAACCCAAAGGAGGAGAACCCGATATGACTCATCTCGTGTTTCGACAAGGCAAAGATGGCGAACTCCAACAGAAAAAATATCGGAAGTTTTATCAGCGAGGATTGACACCCACACGATATGTCGATAATGACTGTTTATGCAATTTAGGGATGTATGATAGTATGCAAGGTTTGCTAAACAAAGCAGGTCTGTGATCTATAAGCACGATGGGCTTACCCACCTACGAGGCTCTAACTTTGGAGTTCTTAAGCTCTTACTTCTACATCACTCCCACTGACGCTGATGCAAATCTCTTTGGAGCCGCCACATTTTGTACGTTCAACCAGGAATACACGGTGAACCATGATTCTTTGAGCGACATGTTTACTTTCCCTTGTGGAGACAATATGCAATACCGAATTCCCCCTAAATTGGATTGGAATAGAACATCATATGAATTATGAGAAAGAATATCCGGTGAGCAAAATGTTGCCCCAGAAGCGCGCTACTCCACTCACATCCATAATCTAAGCATTCGCTACATTCACCACACCTTGGCCAACACTATTTTTGGAATGACTAACAACAACAAGGTCAATACCAAGGAGTTGTATGCTCTCCATTGCGCCTTTGCACTAAACCTCTGTTTAAACCCAAGTACCTTCCTAATGGCTCACATTCAAAAGCTTGTAACGAGAGATGGGATTGTGCCTTTCTGTATTGGAGGTATCGTCACCGTGATAGCAGTTCACCTGAACCTGGGAGGGAGAATCCTGAATCTACCTTCATTGCCAGCAGTGTTCTTGGACATTAACAATTGTCGAGCTGGTCGCCTTATTAAGGTAAGAGAAGCAGGAGGATATTATCTAATGGTGAGGAATAATGAAGTTCGTAGTGTCATTTTTCCAAATCCAAATACTACGAACTTAAGCATTACAAATAACTGGTTATACGACCTCAACGCCCCCGATCCTGGTGTGAATGCACAAGGAAACCAAGGCGAAGCCAATAATGCTGCAGTTGATGAAATGGAACAAGAATTAGAACATCAAGCACCTCAACTTGACATTCAACCTCCCGAATCCCAAGAGCCACAAAATTCCAATCTACCTACCACACTTGATGCCATCTATGCTACAATACTGCAGCAGAACCAATTGTCTAACCAGCACTACCAGAACATCGAGACGCGCCAAGAGGAAATGATGCATCTCGTCCAACAGATGCAAAGAGATCAACATGATTATGCTCACTGGAAGGACCAAAGTATGCTAGAATTCACTGCAGGGATGACAAAATACATGCAGGATTTGACACTCCGTGTTGAAGGTTTACATGAAGTTGTTTCCCGTGTGGAGGGTCAAAGATATGAAGCAGAATCTTCCAGAAGGGGTGAGCAAGCACGTAGAAGATCTAGACCAAGGATGCGTGGTAGATTCCGTGGCCAAGGAGAGGAAGAATGAGTATTTAGTTTTTCACTCTCCTTTTTCAATACATTGAGGACATTGTATGATTTAAGTATGGGGCAGGAAGTATTTCCACTTTTTCTAGTAAATTTTTATTATCATCTCCCTTCTTGTTATTTCCCTTCAATAAAAATCTTTGTTTCTAGTCATTTATGCAATATTTGTGTTGTTTTTTCGATTCCCTCACTTTATTGAGCCCCAACAATTTTTTTCCGATTTAATACATAACTTGACTCACTCGACGAGTATGTAGGTTGCCAATCTTTTTTAAAAAAAAACTTGTTAGAAATTTCCACATGATTTGACGAAATCACTACCGTCTTGACACTCTAGAACCCCAGAGTATAATAGACTAGTTAAAGTACCTATTATTCTAAAACCCAGATCTTTAGTTTTGAAGTAACCCTGAGTAGTTTATCTAGCAGTCATCACCATCTTAAACACAAACTATGCACAAAGTCGATGAATATAAGTGGATGATCTTGGTAATTTATTTAGAAAATGTTACAGGAAATGCACCTATTAAATTGGGCGATCCTCATCCGACCATTTAATCTAACGGATGTAAGCCCTACAAAGTAACATAAAATCCATTGTAGGTGGTTCAGAGGCGTCTGGTACTGAACTTGGTAGGGCAGACTACGGTTTGATCCCCTGCATCATGCAAATGGGTAAAAGAAGGTTGCCACATTATTGTGCCAGAAACCACTGTGCTAAAAAGGTCATAACCACTAACCGACTATTCTGTTATGTACGTGTTAGGATAAAGGGCTTAATGTGATTGCGCTCGAATGAAAATGGGTGAAACGAGACGACTACTTGGGGTGAGCTATAATAGCATCTACAACCGGTTTACGTAAGACGGGATTATCTAGTGTTGTTACCGTAGTGATAGAGTATAGATTAAGCTTTTGATTCTCTAACAAAAACACCATGCAACCGCGAACAAGTTGATTTACGTCATACATTTACACCTGACCAATGTTTAGACAAACATCGTACTGAGCACTTGCTTGAGGACAAGCAGAGATTCAATTATGGGGGAGTTTGATAACACATAAGTGTATTGTATATTTAGCTTGATTTAATTAAATTATTTTCCATTTAATTCTAAATTAAATTGCTTTGTAGTTGGTATTTGACTATTTTGCAGGTATCAAATTAATTATGAGAAAAAGAAGAAAAGGGGTACAAAACAAAAAGAAGAGCCAAAGGATAAGCCCAAGCCTAAAAGTGTGGCCCGCTTGAAGCAGTAAGTCCGTGACGACCGGAAGTGCATATAACCAAGTAGTGACAAACGTCACTTGGACCATGACGAACAACATCACACTTTCTCCTACTATTTTGCCCATGTTTCAATCTTGCAACGAAAATTTCTCACTTGCTATATTCATGTTCCAAGCTACGCAGAGATCCAACAACCCTACAAACTCTCCTATAAATTCTCACATGCAGTTATTCAAGACCAATATAAATAGTAGATTTCACACATTCAGCGGGCGGTTCCGTTTTTTTGCCTTTCTTGCATTATTTTCCAGAATTATTGTTCTTCCTTAATTTTAAGCAGTACTATTTTCCCAACCCATTTAAGCAATAGAGTTCGACACTAGAAATATATTGCCCGTAGTTTATTTCAAGACCTTCAGAATTTTTATTTAAGTTTATTATTTTATTTCTTTGCAATTGTTTCTCTTCCGGATCAAAGCAAAACCTACCAACCTGTGGAGGAGTGCCTCTCGTTAGAGCCGAACGAATTGTTACCGTTTTCCAGTCGTATTTATTTTCAGGTTTTCATTTTAATAAATTATTATTTTCCTTTAATTAAATAATCATGTTTACTTTGTTGTCTGGATTTTATTATTCTGTGATTAAGTTTTATAATATGCTAGGCTAGATTTCTATACCGGTATGTAAGGTCATAAAACTGAGGGAATTTGGTAATACTATTGGTTATTTATTTGTTGAACTATTTTCTAGACTAGATTACTTTGTTTTTAATGATGAACCGTTTTGTTACGAGAGTAAAAGACGAATAGAAGTTAGGTCCAATAAAGCGAGAGCTTAAGGATCTTTAATTGGAGAGTAGTAATTAGGCATTGGCTTTAAAAACAAAGAGAGCGCTTTAAGGCGAATTAGAGTATGTTTGTTTTCAAAAGAATGTTTCTAACTCCGACGGGATAGCGAGAGCATACGTTAGGACTTAACTGCATAACCTAAATCAACAACCACGACAATGTGAGACGAGGGTTTTTAAACTGATAAATTTCTACTGAGAATTGTTGGAAACTACGAGTTACCAAATAGGTTACTAATTCCGGAAGTCCGATCATTACATACTGGTTGTTCCCCCTATGATTATTTAATTAGATTTAAAATTACTTTTAGTTCCCCTAATCTAAACCAAATGTTTTTAGCCTTGGATTTACACCGTAACATTAGACAACGGTACATTTAACTTTTGGTCCTTTGGGTTCGATAATCTTTAAAACTACACGATAAGACTGTGCACTTGTAGTCCAGATTATTTAGACTACCATATCCATCGATTACCTCTCTCAAGACTCAAGTGGAAAATATCTTACTTCACTACATATCGTAGAAGTATAGTAGCTCGCATCACTACAAGGATTGACAAGAGTCTAATTTTTTGAGAAAATTTTTAAAGTAAAAAAACCAAAGTGGCAAAAGTGGTTTGAATGAGGTTGATTGATTTTAGCCTTCTCACAAAAAATGTCAAAGTATGATTAAGTTGGTTAAAGTTTGATTAAGAAAATATTTTTTTGAAAATGCATGGACCTAAGTCTAAGTTTATTATGAAAGCGGTTCAAATTAGAAAAACCAGAAGAGTTTTGAAAAGAAGGGAGAAGATTTTTGAAATTAAAGAAGATGGGAGGAGATGAAGGGACTATCCTAAAGCATAAGGTAAAAGTGAAAGAAAAGAATTGTCTAACTAACAAGAAGCCAACACTTGACTTAAAGATTCAATGTAAAATTCCCATCCTTTGGATTGAAACAAAGCAAGCAAAAATACTAAACCTCTTAAGAATAACAAGCTTCAGATGCATTAAGTCTTCTAAAACAATTGGGTAGAGTAACAGATGTATACATAGGAATTCTCAATCACAAACAAATTATATATTCAGAATAACCTGTACACAAAGAGAAACAATCCAATATCTTGGGGTAAACCCCAAGAACTCCAGACAAAGTAACAACAATGTCACAAGGTCCCAAGGGTATCAAGGCATCTAATCCTAAGTCCAAGAGGTCCACAACTCCATAATGCCAAGGATAGTAACCAAATAGTCCAAGTAACCTTAAAGTTTTTTATTGTTTTAGTTGGTTATTAAGCGTCTTTAAAAAGAAAATGAAAATCTCAAGTGAGCAAAATAAAAATGGCATAAAGATAAATGCTCAAGTGAGCAAAGATGAAAATAACATGAAATGTAAAATGTTAAAATAAATGGGGCATAAAAGTAAAGGTATAAAATAAAAGCATAAAGTAAAAGCACAAAGTAAAATTCAATTGTTAGTGAATTAGAAAGTTAGAGGTTAGTTGAATGACCATCTTGAAACTTGCATTTGGATACTCATTAGAGGATTGATAAAATTAAAGCTTCTCAATAAACAAGTTTCATTTGCTTTTTGTCAAGTATATCATTCATTTCAAATTCTCGAGGAAACAACATATGATCAATAATGTTTAAATGATTCACTTAGACCAAAGTTTATAATGGTTCATTAGAGGATTGATAAGACCAAAGCCTCCTAACAATGAACCTCAAGGTTATTGGATAAAAGGTTTCAAATTAAACATACTTGGGCTTGCAAACATAGATTTGGGCCACAAATGATCATTTCTCAAATCGGGAAACATTTAGCGCTATGTTAAGCAATCGTAAGTGGACTTATGTAGAAGTCACACCTATTTTGAGGCCGGTCAATAGCAATCTATGTACCAACATGTTAGAAAAATGATATGTAGATCATTCTCCAAAAATATGTAGCACGCGTAAAAACAAGACAGGGATAAGATGAAGAGGGAGGGGAATGATAAGCTAATTTGGATCACAACCTCAAAATTCTTTCATCATTAAATTTTATCACTCATCTTGGTGGATTAAAGTACTAAACATATCACTAATTCAAAACACCAAAAAGGGATTAAATAATTCACTCTTAGGTAGATTTGAATTAATGAACATTTATCCAACTTCATCTACACCCAAAGTCCATTAAGTTTAAAGAGAAATTGGATATTTAAAATTATAATTCAAAGCAACAATCAAAAGAAGTGAGTAGAAAAAGAGAAAGGAATCAAAACAACCCCAAAACAAGGGAAAAAAACACATTCTGTCCTAGTGCAAATTGATTTGCATGTCTCTGCAATTCGATTTGCACAACAAAATTTTCAAAAATTTATGTAAAATAACACTGTTCAAATCGATTGCACATTGGGAGCAATCAATTTCTCACTACGAAAAACAGAAATTCAGCATTTTAAAAGGAAAAACACTTGCTCAAACTTTTCATCAAACACCTTATGATCTTGAATTTAATTGAGCACGAAAATTCCATCAAATTGTAAGAAATTAGGACCAGTGGAATAAAAAAAGTAGCTCAAAGAATTAAATCACAAAGATCAACAAGAGATCACATTGTGAAAGATGAAGATCCAACTTACCAAAGGTAGATCTAGAAAATTATCAAACAACTTCAAGAACTTGCTTCAATTCAGCCCCAAGAATCAATCTCGCAAGCTTGGATATAGAGAATTGACGAAGAAAAAATGTTTGGATGAAAGTTTAGCTCAAAGGCTAGTAAGCTTCAATGAAAAGCTTACTAACTTTATGAAAATGGAGCTTTGAGTGAATTTGGTAGATGGAGAGAACTGAGAGAATTTTTTTGCAAGGTGAATTTAGCTATCAAAAGCTTGAGAATTGAATGAAATGAGAGCTCTATTTATAGAGTTTAGGCTTGGGATTAGTGGTGGTTTGGAACCCAAATTAGGCTTGGTAATTGATTTTTGGAGCCAAAAATTGAATCAAGTGGCGCACATGTGATCAAATGAAGGTGTATGATGGAATTTAATTTTTATGAAGTGGGGAATTAATTTTTGATAATCAAGGATATTTTTAAAATAAAAGAAAATTGGAGCCAAAAATTAACAAACTTGAAGATGTTTTTTTTCTTTCAAAATTTCGCGTATGTAAATCAATTTGCACAACAAAAATATAAAATTTTAGTGCAAAAAAAGAAAAAGAAATTATGGAAATCGATTTTCTCAGAGAAAAATCATTAGAAAATTTTGCTCGTGGATGCTTTGGCTTGATACCTACAAAACACAAATATAAAAAAACAAAGCAACTATTTTGGTATTTTAATTAGAGGTTAGTCAATAGCACATATACAAAATACACAACTAAGGTGCTTGGAGATCCCTTGAGAGCAAACTTAAAGATAGGGGAACGAACCCAAACAAATAAGCAACCAGAAAGTGTGATCTTGATGTATTGATGTTATGAGATGATGAGAGGATCTTAGGGGCAAAAATTATGGTATAACAGCTGTCCTTATTTAAGTGTCTTCTATCCGGAGATACGAAGGTGTTGTACCCCAAAATTTGCCCTCCCAGTTTTCACTCAAGATGCTATCCTAGGGTTTTTCAAACACTCAATTTGGCTCAAAAGCTGATCAAGCAGATTCTCTTCCTAGGCAACCAGTCATCAATTAGGGTTTTGCACTTCTCAATGGAATTTGAGTCATGAAGGTTTCAAATAAATCACCATGTCTCCTCAAAGTCTGTTTAAGTCAATTTCCAAACCTCACATTGCAAGTTTTCCCAATCCATGGCCCAGATAACTGAAAAGGAATTCGTGTGATTTTAATTTTTTCTTAACTATAATCTTCTGAGGGTTGATGTTATTTTTGAGAGCATATTTTGTTTGAATAAGGTATAAAGTCTAAAACTATCATTTTAAGCAATCATGATTGAGGGTTCAATTAATCATTTGGGTTTGAGTTTTTAAACATTTATTTTGTTTAAGAGTGCAAATACATGATTTATCCTATTATATTATGTTTACTTAAAATGCAAGTTATCAAGCCAAGATGTTTTATTCAAAACATTCAATCAAGAATTTCAAAGTTAAACTAAAACTCAAAGTTTTGTACAACAAATTTCATTATTAATCAAGCTTTGTGTTCATTACAGTTTTGTGGGTCATTCACAAAGTAAATTAAAAATGATTACAAATGATTACAAATGGATTACAAGTGAAATACAAAGTTAAATCTACAAGGAAATAATTGCTTCTTCTTCAAGACTCTTTGCTTCATCTTCAAGAAATTCCCCATTGCTAGCCATGGTTTTCTCTTCATCTTGTCTTGCTTGCCATTCATTTGATTGTACATGTAACAAAAGAAAGAAAAAAATATTAGCAAAAAATCAACATTGAGAAGTCCAAGCAAAAAATTGATTTTCATCACTAGGGTTTGCTTTTAGGAATCATAATTTTGTTTGTCCATTTCTCCCTATTTCTGCAAATCTCAAAACCTAGGTTTTGGTTTACAAAAAATGGGAAAAAGAAATAAATTTACAAACTGGACAGGCAAGGAAGCAAAGCTACAGGCTGCAAACAGCAGCAGTCAAATGCACAAGTCAAACTATACAAACAGCCAAACTGCATCACAAAAAAGCAGTGCTATGTAAAGCAATAATAGCAGCACAAGATGCAAGGCAACATGATGCAAACAACAACAGTCACATCCAAGGCAGAACCGAGCCTGCTGTACACCTACAAGAAAAATACAACAAAGGCTACAACAGAACAAAACAAATAATATGCAAGCAATAAACCAAAGGCATCAAATATTGCAATACAAGTCAACACATCATCACTTTCCTAAAAAACAAGCAAACCCTTCAGAAAATGTATCAAAAGCAAAAAGTGCTTTATTTCATAAAGAGAGGAAAGAGGAAAGATATCACCTAGCCAACAAATAATCTAAAGCCATGCCAAGACAAACAGGCTGCTATTGCTACAAAGGCATGCTATAAAAACAGTCCAAGAAGACCTGCTCAAAAAGCCTCCTTATGCTGCCCATAGCAGTCCAAGACCTATCCAAGTTCTGCATAAGAGCATGTCAAAATAAACCACATCAAAACCAGCCTGCATTACAGTCCAAAAACCTGCCCAAACTTGCACCAAAATGGAAACAGTTCAAACTGCACTCAAAAGCCCAAAGCTAGAAAAGCCAAAAATGTCAAAATTCAAAGTTTTTCCCTCCTATTTTCACCCTAAATCTGATAGCAAGGAGAGGACTGTTTTATAAAAAGAGAGGAGACTATTTGAACAAAGAGCCATCACTGTAAAACCAGAACCAACGAAAACCAACAAAAATTTCCATCACCAAAGTCCATCACCAAAACATTGTCATCAAACATCATTATTCAAAAACCCATAGGCAAATCAGTAACTCAAACAAACAGCAAAAAAAGCCAAATACTTTGTTCATCATTTTTCCCTTTCACAATCCATTCAGAACATACAAAACTATACACAAATTTCAGAAATTGCAAAACCCCCACAAAATCACAGTAAGCTACCAAAAGAAGAAAGAAAGCAATTTACAAAGAGTCAGAACAGTCTTACCAGAAAAGCTTTAGGAGGTTAGTAAGGTTATAGATCCGAACCTCACAGACGATATCCTTCTTCTCTTTCCTGTACTTTCATGGATATATCGTTGCATGCACCATTACCTTCACCGATCCCACCAAACTGAGAACTAGGGTTTCAGTTTCTCCCTTTTTAGATTTAGGGTTATTAAACAAGAATCTGCAAAAATTAATCATAAATTAGTAACCAGGGAAAGGAGACGATCAAAATGATATAAGAAAAGTAGGGTTTGGAGACACGCCGCTGCCGTCACCACCGTAAGGCGATTTCCGGCGTGGTCAAAGGGTCTTCTCCGGTGAAGGCTCATAACAAGGGGGAAGAGAGAGGGCAAAGCGTTTAGAGAGAGAACAAATATGAATTATGAGGCCTGTGCTTCCAGCCTAGTTCGTTTTGTTTTGTTTGATAACAATACCTTGGCCCAATCCGGTGGTGACACTTGTCACCACCTATTTAGGCACCCTGAATAATCACCCCCATGCACCCCTATGTCAATCTGATGCGCCCTCATCATCCCTCCACCCGTTCATTTATCATAACCCTTTCAACGCACCATAGATGCACGCCCTGGTACACCTCCAGGGGGATGCTACACTGGATCAGCCAGAAACATTTGGGCCTTTTAATTTCTACACCCCTAGTTTTGCTCTATTTGCAGGCCCATTTCTAGCTTTGCCTTTATTCTTTTTGTTGTTCATATTTTTTTCATTATTTGATTCTTATTTTATTTTTTCACATACATTTAAAAAATTGAAAATAGATAGACATTTGTTTTAAATAATTATTAGCTTTAAAATAATTTTTGTTTGACATTATTAATTAAGTCCTTAATTAATTTTATCAAATGAAAAGAGTTTTCACTTAAATAATTATTTAACGGTTTGGACTTGTATTGTGTGATTTAAATATTTATTTCTTACTATCACCCATTCATTAATTTGTACCCCCCATTTCGGAAGCTCTGTAATAGCGTAGAATTTCAATTTCCGCATTTTATTGTTTTACTTATTACTGTATAGTAATTAGGCGTGTATGGCAAGATTTAAAATCAATCGCTAGATAAACCTAATTTCAAAGATAAAATTAACTTGAATCAAACACACTTTTCCACACGCATACCTCTAGGGTAACCTCGCTCATTGCCTTGGAAATACAGTCATGTCCCTCGAATATGGGACGTTTTAGCAATGACCCTTCGATAGAAAATATCATAGTCCCTCGATGACCCTCGTCGCTGCCTTCGATAAAACGATCTCGTCCCTTACAAAAATTGCTAAAGCGTCACATAAGTTGCTTTCGATGACTGTCAAATTGACCCGCGCCTGTCCCTTTACATCCAACGATGGGGCTTCTTACCAAATCCATGGTAAGATAGCAACATTAAAATGAGGAAGAAAAGAACCTTGAGACCTTTCGAGTAGGTAGATTCGCTCCTAGTTACTCGCTTGCTCACGACAAAAACATTCTTACACCGACACTTTCATCTCAAAACATTTTTTCGAAAAGACAAAAAACATTTTGTATACGTTCTTATAGAGACGAGAACCATTGCAAAACATTTGATTAAAACACTTTCTAAAACAAAATCCACAAACACATCTTTGAACTATCTTTCGAAACAAAACTTTGTACGCGTTCTTATAGAAACGAGAACCAGTACAAAGATATTTTTCAAAATACTTTCAAAGCCCACATCACAAGCACACTGTCAAAACAAAAGCAAGTGATCTAAATGAGTAACTAAGAGCCCATGGAAAACCATGGATGAAAAGGGTGCTAATACCTTCCCTTTTCATAATCTACCCCCCCGAACCCGAGAAATAATCTCGAAAGGTCTTTCATGTGCTTTTTTACCTTTCCTTTTGGATAAAAGAAAAGTCGGTGGCGAATCTTGCTATCCACATGAATGTGATAAAAACACAAAACACCAAGTCAGTTCTCCCACCGTATCACAGAACTGGCGACTCTGCTGGGGACTATTCTAAAAGTGGGTTTACCTTAGGGTTAGATCACCTTTACTTGATTTCATTATTTGATTTGTGTGCTTTATATTTAGTTCTTTGTATTGGGCTTGCTTTGATCCTCCCACGGATCTGGGACACCTTTTTTAGGTAAATAGAAATAGATTGTGGAAACTGTACGGCGTAGACCGATATGGTTGAAACAATGGCTATGTTAGTGTGACACATTTGTGGGTACCGGTATCACTCGTGGTGAATCGAGGGGAATATGGGGCCGCTGAGTGGAATCATGAAGCACTAATTGACTTTAGAACCCTAATTGAACAAACTTGGCCATTAGGACGTAGTGAGATAGCTGGTTTTGGTGTAGAGCTGAAAATTGGTTGATACTCGATACTACACTCATTGAGGCTAGAATTTTGGGATATCTCGGCCGTAAGAAAAGATTGTTGTGCTTAGATAATGCCTAAGAGAAAGGTCGGTGATATTGAGATCCTCTAGAACCCGATCACTATTAATAGGACAAGTTGAGCCAACTAAACTTCAAGAGGGTACTTACCTACAAAACTCATGCAAGCCTAAAACATAGGGACTTGCTTGTTGTGTGTGTATATACTTGTACATAAACATCATAAACATCATGAACATCATACGCATGCTCACTAACCATTTCAAGGATTTAGAAATTTATCTTTGTTTTTGTTTTGTAGGACATGAATTCTCTCCGAAGAAACACCATCCGAATCAGCTTTGTAAAAGCACACCCTCAACTTAAAGAGCTAGCTTCAAGAGTGCCCGGGGATTCTCCTTTTATCAAGAAGTATGGTCGACTCCTCAGTTTGGCTACATCCAACTTCCAAGAAGAGATGATGTGTGTACTATTCTAATTCTTTGATCCCGTACATCATTGTTTCACTTTCCCGGACTATCAGTTGATACCTACACTGGAAGAGTTCTCTCTACTCTTAGGGGTGCCCGTGCTTGATTAGATAACGTTCACCGGTCTAGAAGGGATTCCAAAACCTGAAGTCATTGCCGAAGATTTACATATGAAGAGGGCCGACGTCATAGCCAATTGGGAGACAAGAAGCGGGGTTAAAGGCTTTCGAGATAAGTTTCTATTGGAAAAAGCTCGTTCATTCTGGGATGACATGAATTTCCAAGCTTTCGAAGACGTCCTGGCTCTTCTCATTTATGGTTTGGTTCTGTTTCCCAATTCGGACCAATTCATAGACGTTAATGCTATCAAAGTCTTTCTCTCTTGCAATCCTGTACCTACCTTACTAGGAGATATCTTACATTGCCTTCATACCCGCACCATGAAGAAAAGAGGTATTGTTTTGTGTTGTATCCTCCTACTCACTAAGTGGTTCGCTTCACACCTACCTCAATCAGCATTGAAGAACGAGCAAAGACTGACATGGTCCCAAAGGATGATGTCTATCACCCACTCTGATATCCGTTGGTGTTCGAGATCCTTGGAAGATGTCTCTATCATTGACCGCTGTGGGGAGTTCCCTAACGTATCTCTGCTTAGTATTAGGGGGGGTATCACCTACAACCCCTGCTTAGCTCTTCGATAGTTTGGGTATGCTCGAAGAGACGACCCTCATGAGATGCTCATCCAAAGTCTAGTGTTCGACTATGACAAAGAAGACCAAGGTTACCGCCAGAGGTTTACACGTGTGTGATACGGTGGCAGAACCAACCGTTTTGTAAAATGCTTGTTTGCATTTTGCGTTTTATGTTTGCAAAATGCCGCGGTAAGCAAGAGTCACCACCGACTTTTATTTCATCCAACCGGAAAGGAAAAAAGCATAGAAAAATCCTTTTTCGAGATATTCTGAGTACGGGGGGTAGATTATAGAAAGGGAAGGTGTTAGCACCCTTTATATCCATGGTTTTCCATGGGCTCTTAGGTACTTGCTCATCTTTTAAAATTGCTTGTGTGTGTTTGTTTTGAAAAGTTTTGTTTTCTTCGTTTTAACCCTTGTTTCGGTCCTCAAGAGTGTTACAAAGTTGTTTCTGAAAACTCTGTTTAAAAAGTGTTGGTGTGAAAACATTTGTTTGTTTAGGCAAGTACCTACTAGCATCTACCTACTCGAAAAAATATCGTTTCTGTTCTCATTTCCTTTAGACAATGCTATCCCACTATTGAGAAATGGGTAGCACCATTGTTGGAGTTGTAAGGGTCAATTCGTAAAGGACGTACAATCACTAAAGCAATGTTAGGATGTCTTAGTAATAACCCTAGAGTCTTGAGATCATATTCGAGGCAACATTTCCGAGGTGACGTTTCCGAGACAACATTTCCGAACGAGACTTTTGATCTTTGTTTAGACAGGAGGGAAACCACTAAGACACCCTATACTTAATGATCGTTTACCGAAGGCAACCGAAGTGTGAGTATACCCTAGGAGTGCACAGGTGCATGTGATTTGATTTCAGTTATTATCTTTGCACATTAGGGTTTTCTAGCCATTTTAAATTATCATACAATCTTGTCATACAATCCTAATAACATGCATCTAAACAGTTAATATTTGCGAAAACTAAAATGCGAGAAAATAAAACCTACACTATTACAAGGCTTCGGGGTATGGATTAATTACATAGCAAAAAAAAACTCGTAAAAGACGATAAAAAGAAAATCCTAGATTAAACTATTACATACCGTGGACAGTTACATTAGTATTGCAAAAATAATAAACACGCGCGATGAATAGAAAATAAGAGAATTAGGGTTTTGACCCCAACTAAACCTAATTGCAATTTAAAGGGAAAAACATTTTTTTTGTCGTTTTTGTGTTATCTGAGAAAATAAAGTTCAATTGAATAAAAACAAAAAAACCTAATTACTAATTTAATTTTAATTAAGAAAAAATAATTAAATTAACCTATTTTTGTTTTTTTTTTTACTTTGAGAAAATAAATAAAAATTAAATCAAGAATCTAACCCTAATTTTTCTAATTGATTTTAATTATATAAAAAAAATTAGAATTACCCTAAATTAAATTAAACTAATATTAAATTAAATTTGATAAAATAAAACCTAATTCTAATTTTTGTGAAAACTTGATTTTATGATTTTATGAAAAAAGGAAATTAATTGTGTTAGAAAATAATTAAACAAATTAATTTAAATAAAAGAAATAAATAAAAAAGAAAAAGAATGGGCCTGGTTGCTTAGCAAAAAAAGGGGGCGTGGTTTGCAATTCTGAGCCCAATAAGCTCCTGGCCCCATTGACTTCGCTAGATCCTGTGTGTACGCTTGACTGGGCGCATGGTGGACCCTCATGGGAGAAGCCTTGGATCTGACTTGTTGATGATCTGATGGTTGAACGCTGATGATGCATGGTGGTCACACTGGATATTAGCGCACCTGATCATGTAAAGAAAAATAATATGAAGCCAATGTTGGGACCAGGGGATCGAACCCAGGTCCTTGAGCATTATCCCCTTGCCATGCTTCCAGCTAAGCTAGAATGATTAGTTGTCATTACAATAGCAAACAATTATTATATAATATAAACAAAAAGCTAATTTGAAACGCGCGAAATTCAAACTGGCAAGCCAAGGAGCGCCACGTATCCTTCTTCTTCCTCCCACCGTCGCTGTAAGTTTCATGGATTTTACCTATGGACATTAAGTGTAGGTATAACCCCTGTGTATTTCCAAAACCCTGTACACGCATGATAAGTCAAAACCAATGGTAGCAATCAACTGGTTGCAACCTCACGAGCATCATGGTACCATTATCACTGGCCAATTTTCCCTGTACAAGAAACCCCTAAAAACAAAGAAAGAAACTTAGCCATGGAAATTTCGTGTTCAATCAACAAAAATGCAATTAAATATAACCATTAGCTTGCGAACATTTCAAAAATTAAAGATACGCCAATCAATCATGTTAAATATGCCAGAATCAAGATATTTGAATTCAAGAAAAGAGACAAACCGTGTGACTCTTACAAGGCATTTCAAGGCGTGGGGAAGCTTGCTAGCGATTGAAACACGATCTTGGGGAGTCCAACAATTGATTGGTGTGATTAGAATGGCTTGAGATGGCCTGAAACTTGGAAATCAGTTTGCACTTTTTTCTTGAATTTTTGCAATTTGTTCTTTGCCTTTGCACGCCTCTAACCTCTTCTTTTTGATCTGCTTTTGTTCCTTATGTATACTAGAGTGTATTAGGGTTGCAACTTTGTATCAAATCTCTTCCAATTATGAATATTCATTCATGATTTGATCCTTGTACCAAATCTTTCCAAAACAAGCAAATTCAATCTTTTTCTGTCCATTTTACCTTGCACAATTTGATCTTGTTTCCAGCTGTGTAATTGACCTAATCATGCACAAAATCTCAAGATTTAATTAGTTTTTGATATTTTCACTATTTTATATTGATTTTATTTGATTTAAATGAAATAAAATCAAAATAAATAACAAAAATAAAAGAATGACAAATGGAAGGTCTCATGGGTCGTGGGTCACATTACAAACACAGTGCAAGCATAAAAAGTTGGGCCCATTTAGCAAAAAATGCAATTTTGGACACATTTGACTTTTGGCAATTTTGCAAAAAGGGTCAACTTGGTCAATGCATAACTCTCTCAATTTTGACCCCAGAAAGGAGTTATTGGACTTTTTAGAAAGCTTAAGATGTCCTCAGAGCAACCCTTTTGGTCTCATATCAATTTAGTCTTCCATGTTCATGTATGAAGCTTTGACCCAAAAGGTGTTTTTGTTGACTTTTCAAAATGACCTATAATGTACAAATTCATATCTTCTTGTGAGTGGATATTTTGAACTTGGGAGATGAAGATGGATTGTTGGGAATTAAATTCTCTTTAAAATGAGCTTTGGATGGGTCATTTTTGATAAAGTATGAGAAAGTTATGCTTGGTCAAAGTTTAGTTGACTTTTCCTACAAATCCCTAATTTAGCAACTCTTGGGTTTTGATGAATTGTGAGAAATCCTTGAGGAATAATGATCAACCGTTGATAAAATGATGAATAATACTTAAAAATGAGAATATTTACCAAAAATATTGAAGTTTGACTGTATGTGGGCCACAATTGACTTTTGCCATAGCACTGTCGATTTTTAGGCCTTTGAGCCATTGACTGAGCAAATTTTCTCTGCAAGGCTTGCAACTTGACATGGATGATCTTGAGAATATATTAGGACAATAGTGAGCATTTGGGATCCTTTGGAATCAAGCATCTTGATGCAAAATGAAACCCTAATTTGAGGTAGACTGTCTTAGGAGAGGGTTTGTCTCGTCAACTCTTGGACTTCTTTGAGCAATTTGAAGACCTTGCTTGACATGTATTGAGAAATATGGGAGGGAAAATTTTGGGGTACAATAGCTGCCCCTATTCAACCTTCTTAAACCTGAGGATGTAGATTGGCGTGTCAGCCTTTCGTGATCTGAAGGTGGAAGATGATTGAACACTAGAGTGCCCAGAAATTTGCACTCGCATGAAGTGGTACTTGTCTTGCGATATCGGGAATGGGCTTATAGATGCCATTTGAAGAAGTGTCGATCACATAAGAGATTCCTTTGCAAGAACCCGTATACCTGTTGTTGAGGAGGACTTCGCTGGGACATGTTGGCCTCTGTCTTGAGAGAAGTAAAATTTTAGGAGCTTCAGTTATCCGTTACTCTACTGGGGAATCATCTCTTAGTTGAGGGGGTGAAAATGAACTGCTATTTGGTCGCCCTCCAGGCTTTGCAATTTCTCAATTCTTATCTGGTCGTGCTCCAGGCTTCAGAAGGAATTAAGTGGTTATCCGGTCGCATCCGGGTTTCAACTTGAATTTAAGGCATACTAATATCCGGTCGATTTCCAGGCTTCATAGTAATTGACCGGGTAAACTGCTATTTGGTCGAATTCCAAGGTTCGCAATACCTTATACTGTTATCTGGTCGTGTCCCAGGTTTCAGTGTCCTTTGCCGCTATCTGGTCGTGCTCCAATCTTCACAACGTCTTATACCATTATCTGGTCGTGTGCCAGGCTTTATGGTGTCTTATACCATTGTTTGGTCGATTCCAGGCTTCATGGTACCTTGTACTGCTATCTGGTCGATTTCCAGGCTTCACAATAATTTGTTGGGGGGAGGGGGGGGGGGGGGGTTAAGCTATTTTCTGGTCGATTTCCAGGCTTCATAGCTTGTATTTAAGATATACCACTATCTGGTCGATTCCAGTCTTCGTAGTATTTTGGAGAAATCAAGATATTATCCGGTCGATTTTTGGGCTTCATAGCTTGAACTGGAATAGAAATCTTAGTATCGATTTGACTGAACCAGAGAAAACATGCGAGAACTTGATTGCATCTTTCCCTGAAAGGTAAATATTTAGTCGTATGTAATGTCATGATGTATGAAATGTATTGAGTAGTGATGTTCTCAAAATAAATGAGATTGTGCTGTATGACACATATGCGCATGCCACGATGTATGGATATGCAATGTTCTTGTGATATTGTCTGACTGGAGAGAATAAATCCCGCACTACTGTTGGAGAATATAAAGAGTTGAGTTCTTCGTTCTTGCTGGGGATAATGACAGAAGATGATTAGCTGGAGACTTGTGTCCGTTCTGCTCGAGAATATTCCGCCGGGAGAGACTCTATTTGAGAATAATCCTGTAGGGGAACGACTTTGTGAGGAAGAGAGATACTCCATTGGATGATCTGCTAATTTGGAGAAATAAACTCAACTGGTGGTGAGCTTCTATTGCTGGTGATAGATAAACTCTACTTGGGGAGAATTAACACCACTGTCTTTGGATACTTCCAACTCTGCAGGGAGAATTAACACCAATGTCTTTGGATACTTCCAACTCTGCGGGGAGTGTATGAACTTTCCGTTATATTCTCAAGCTGGCTCTATCCCTGTACCTGGTGGGTAGAGCAACTGTAAGGTTTGGACACTTCTTGTTTTCCCCTGTTCCTGGAATTACGAGTAATTGTCTTTTGTTTTTTATGTAAATATTTATGAGCAACAATCATTTTCAAATGCATATATCAAAAATGAATCATTGGACGTTCTTGCAAAACAAAACAGAAAAAGAAAAACAAGTTGAAATTTCTTGTGGAAATGAATTGTATTGATTTTTAAGTTGGCCCATAATAGGCGTTTTTGTACAAGAGGCTGACGTCCTAGTAAGAGAACGCCGCCGAAAGATAGGAATTACACAATTTGTGTACAAGGAAGAAAAATAGCTATGTGAAACAATCCCATTGGGTTCCAACTCTGCTATTGCCTTTATATCTTCAAGCGTCTCATCACTTTGCTACTTGGTCGAAGGTGGATCATATTGATTGGCGCCGTTCGAGCTTGATAGTCGATACCGAAGTCTGATTACAAGATGATCCAATGAGACATAGTGTTACGCTTCAATCCCTAATTTTTGCCTGGACCACTGTTTCGGGTTTTCAGTCCACCGTGATACCCTCTTTTGCCCAAGCATCCTTTTCAGGTTTTCGACTTGCCGGGTGTACAGATTTTTCCATTTTCATCCCTTACTTTTTCCCGAACCCTTTTGGTTCGTCGGGAAGCCCTTATTTTTTCCTAGGCCAGTCAACCTAGCGGGTCTTTGATTATGCATAGTATCTTTTCACTATGTATGCATTGACGGGGGTGAGGAAGGTCGTCACCATCCATGGTGGTTAGAATCATGGCTCCTCCTGAGAAAATGTTCTTAACCACAAATGGCCCTTCGTATGTGGGGGTTCATTTGCCCCTGGGATCACCTTGCGGTAGTATGATGCGTTTTATTACCAGATCCCCAACTTGATATTCTTGACGTCTGACTTTCTTGTTAAAAGCCTTGATCATTCGTTTTGATACGTCTGACCATGACAAATAGCAGTAAGCCTCTTTTTATCAATTAAATTCAGCTGATCAAGTCGGGTCTTGATCCAGTCGTCTTAACTCAAACCTGTATCCTTCATAATCCGGAGAGAGGTTATCTGGACTTCGATGGGTAGGACTGCCTACATGCCATACACTAGAGAGTATGGTGTTTCCCCTGTTGACGTCCGTGCTGAGGTGCGATACCCATGAAGAGCGAATGGTAACATCTCGTGCCAGTCTTTGTATGTCACCGTCATCTTCTGTACAATCTTCTTGATATTCTTATTAGCCGATTCAACAACCCCATTCATCTTCGGCCGATAGGGAGAAGAGTTGTGATGCTGTATCTTGAACTGCTTGCAGAGCTCGGTGACCATCATATTGTTGATATTTGTACCATTGTCTGTAATGATCCTCTCTAGTACACTATATCGACAGATCAGATTGTGTCGGATAAACCGCGCCACGACGTTCTTGGTTACTGTAGCAAAGGAAGCTGCCTCGACCCACTTTGTAAAATAATCAATAGCCACCAGAATGAAGCGATGCCCGTTAGACGTAATAGGTCTGATCTCACATATCATATCGGTGCCCCACATTGCGAAAGGCCAAGGAGTTGTCAAAACATTCAGAGGAACTGGAGGTACATGCACCTTATCAGCATAGACTTTGCACTTATGACAGGTCCGAGAGTGCTGATAACAATCGGCTTCCATAGTGGACCAATAATATCCTGCTCGTAGGATTTTCTTTGCCATGGTATGTCCACTGGAATGAGTTCCGAAGGTACCTTCATGTAACTCTGCCATGATCCTTTCTGCCTCGCTTCTGTCCACACATCGTAGTAAGGTTGAATCATGGTTACGCTTATAAAGGATACCATTGCTAATGAAGAACTTCGCAACGAACCTTCTCAAGAACTTCTTGTCATTAACAGATGCACCCTCGGGGTATTCTTGATCCTCAAGATACCTCTTTACCTCGTGAAACCAAGGTTTATCTACCACTTCTTCGGTCTCAATGTCACAACAATGTGCGGGTTCGTCCAACCTCTCGATGGTAATCTGGGGAGCTTCATTGTCCCACTTGACTTTGAACATAGAAGACATGGAAGCTAGCACGTCCGCTAACTGGTTTTCCTCTCTCGAGAAGTGTTCAAAGGTTATCTCCTCAAAATGTGGGAGCAATTTCAGTACATATTCTTTGTAAGGAACAAGATTTGGGTGCTTCGTATCCCACTCGCCTTTGATCTAACTTATCACCAGAGCAGAATCTCCGAATACGCTCAAGAACTTAATCCTCAGGTCAATAGCAGCTCGAAGACCCATGATACATGCTTCATATCCGCCATGTTGTTGGTGCAGTTAAAACATAGTCGGGTGTTGAACGAGGTATGACAACCCTCAGGAGATATAATTACAACGACAATTCCATTACCCAATACATTTGATGCTCCATCAAAATACATAGACCATCAGGATCCTTCCTCGGGTCCTTCATCCGGTCCAGGTTCTTCATAGTCGATTACCAACATGATATTCTCATTTGGGAACTCAAAATTCATGGATTAGTAGTCATCCACGGCCTGATGCGCCAAATGATCCGCCAATACACTCCCCTTGATTGCTTTTTGGGTTATGTATTGGATGTCATACTCAGTTAAGATCATCTTCCATCTTGCTATCCTTCCGGAGAGAGCGGGCTTCTCGAAAATATACTTGATTGGATCCAATTTTGATATCAATAGGGTAGTGTGAGTCAGAATATACTGTCTCAGCCGACGAGCATCCCATGCCAAAGCATAACAAGTTTTCTCGAGCAATGAGTATCAGGTCTCACAGTCGGTAAACTTTTTTCTAAGGTAGTAAATAGCATGCTCTTTTCGGCCAGACTCGTCATGCTGCCCCAACACGCACCCCATTGAACTATCCAGTACTGTTAAGTATAAAATCAAAGGTCTTCCTTCAACTGGAGGCATTAGAATTGGTGGTTCTTGAAGATATTCTTTGATTCTTTCGAAAGCGGTCTGACATTCATCATTCCATTTTACCACTTGATCTTTCTTCAGTAGCTTGAAGATTGGTTCACAAGTAGTAGTTAGGTGTGAAATAAATCTGGCAATGTAATTCAGACGTCCCAAAAAACCTCTAACTTCCTTTTCTGTGCGGGGAGATGGCATCTCTTGTATAGCTTTTACCTTTGCAGGATCCACCTGAATACCCTTATCGTTGACGACGAAACCCAGCAGCTTACCAGACCTTGCCCCAAAGGTGCACTTGTTCGGGTTCAACCTCATCTTGTACGTCTTCAACCTTTCAAACAGTTTCAGGAGATGGTCAAGGTGCTCTTCCTCAGTCTGGGACCTTGCTATCATGTCATCAACATAAACCTCAATCTCATGGTGAATCATGTCATGGAACAAAGCAACCATGGCAGACTGATAAGTTGCTCCAGCATTCTTAAACCCGAAAGGCATTACCTTGTAACAGAAGGTGCCCCACTGTGTAACGAAGGTTGTCTTCTCCATGTCTTCGGGAGCCATCTTGATCTGATTGTAACCAGAAAAACCATCCATGAAGGAGAAGATCTTATGCTGTGCGGTGTTGTCGACCAGAACATCGATGTGAGGAAGTGTGAAATCATCCTTGGGGCTTGCCATGTTCAGATCTCTATAGTCCACACACATCCGTACCTTACCATCCTTCTTAGGTACTGGAACAACATTAGAAACCCACTGCGGATAAGAAGTGACAACTAAGAATCCCGCATCGAACTGTTTCATGACTTCAGCTTTGATTTTCTCAAACATCCCAGGGCGCATACGGCAAACCTTCTGCTTTACTGGAGGGCAATCTTCTTTAGTTGGCAAGCGGTGAACCACAATATCAGTGTCCAAACCAGGCATATCTTCATAGGACCAGGCAAAGATCTCGACATAGTTGCGTAGCATTCTTATCAACCGTTGCTTGACACTAGGCTCCAGATTTGCTCCTATCTTAACCTCTTTCCTGTCTTCCTCTGTACCCAAATTCAGTGATTCGACTGGCTCTTCATGAGACTGTATGGCCCTATCTTCCTGCTGTAATAGTCTAGCAAGTTCTCCAGGCACCTCACAATCATCTTCACCTTCGTCCTCAACTTGGTTGATCAGATTTTTAAAGTCATGAATGGAAGTAGCAGAGTTGTTATCAATGGGATCCAGAGTGGATATGGATCTGCGTTATGATACGTGAGTGTGTGTAAGAGAATAGCTGTTTTGATGAAGTATGAGACATAAAAGAAAAACAAGGAGCGCAAAATTTGTAATGCAAGAAACGTCCAATGTTTTATTAATGATATATATGAAATGACAAATAATAAGCCCTCACAAGCAAAGCCAAGATGCCTCAGGCAAGGCACCGGGCCGTAAAGTTTCATACTGTCTATTACAACTTTTAAAACAAAAGTTAATTACTGTGGAATAAAAGAAACAGGTATGAAGTCCTTCGCCGTCCAGTTGCTTGGTCCACCGTTGGTTGTTGGGTAGATCCAACTGTCGATATCTGAATCTTCTTCACAATCTTCAATCGCATTAACTCCTTGATTGCGGATGTGTAGAGGAGGTCTTCCAATCCGTGCGCGCCTAACAGCCCTTTGAGCCCCTGTAGTAAAGCCCAAACCAAATTTGTCAGTTTTGTGTATGAAATCAGGGAGCTGACCCCAATTTATACACCCACCTTCTTCAATTACAACCCTGGCATCCTTGAGAGAAGCCATCTTCATCGGAGGTTTGTCGGTAGCAACTTCAGTTGACACCAAGGTCTGAGGGACCTCTTCAAAATTCTGACAAGGGGTTTCGATGAATTCCCCATCCATCTCCATGTAGCGGAAGGAATTGAGATGACTCACCATATACTCCTCTTCACCTTGTACCGTGACAATCTTCCCCTTCACCGGATATTTCAACATTTGATGGAGTGTGGAAGTCACTGCCCCAGCCTTATGAATCCAAGGGCGACCAAGAAAGCAAGAATATGATGGTCTGATATCCATCACATAAAAGGTGGACGCAAAAGTCTGAGAGCCAACTTTAACAGGGATGTCCACCTCCCCGTGCACCATTCTCTTTGACCCGTCAAAAGCCCTAACCACAATATTGCTTGGCTTTAGAATCAAACCTTCACAGTCCAGACGATCTAATCCTTTCTTTGGCAGAACATTCAATGAGGACCCGGTATCCACCAGTACACGGGCCATAGTGGTGCCCATGCACTCGATCGAGACGTGTAGAGCATCATTATGATTTCTCCCCTTAGCGGTCAGATCTGCATCTGAGAAACCTAACCCATTGTCGACAGTCAGGCTAGCTACGTAATATTTGAATTGGTCGGTTGAAGTTTCCTGTGGCACATGCACAGTCTTAAGGAATGCAATTAGAGCCTTTGTATGGGCTTCAGAACACAACAACAAGGATAACATGGAGATATTTGACGGGGTCTTCCCCAGTTGCTCGACTATGTTGTAGTCGCTCTTCTTGATAATCTTCAGTATTTCCTCTATTTCCTGTTTAGAGGTTTCTACAATGATCTTCATAGGTGCCTCCGTCTGGGCAGGCTCACCTATAATTTCTTTGCCCCGAGTTCCAGATGGCTCGGCGACAGGGGTGATGACTGGAATAGGAACTGGGATAGTAGTTGGTGTACTAGCAGATGGAATAACAACAGGTTTGTGAACAATCAGAGGGGAAATCTCGGGAGAGAAGAGTCTTCCGCTTCTAGTGACCTTGCTAGACCCGACAATATTGTTGACATCAACATCAGCTTCCTCATTTTAAGTCTTGTTTAACTCCATGGTAATACACGTCAGCACCATAGTGCCAAGGGACAACCTTATCCGAAGTGTATGGGATAGGACCAGGGACAGTAATTATTAACGGAGAAATTCTTGGGACGGGTGTAATCCTAACAGGTTTTCTCGAGGAAACCTTGGAAGGATTGGCGGAAATGGTTATGATGGCAACATCTTGAATTGGAACCAATGGAATCATAGTCTTTTCAAACAGGATCTCTTTATTATCCATCAGGCGCTGAACACCTGATTTCAATAAGTGGCAACCAACAGGCAGAATTGAACACATGTGGCAACCTTCGCCACAGTTCGGAAATAAACCGGCCAACAACAAATTCTTCTTAACTGTCGTTAAAGGAGTATAAATTTCTTCCACGGAGGTCACAAATAAATCATCGTCTATAGCATTTACTCCATGACCATGTTTGGGCATGGGAGCAGTTATGACGTTGGGCTTCTCCGGAGCGTCAAACTCAATCTCTTTGGCTTCAATCAAGTCTTGCACCTTGTTTTTCAAGGCCCAACAGTTTTTTTTATCATGACCTGGACTTTTGGAGTGATAGGTGCAGCGGGCATTCGAGTTATAATGGGGAGATGTAGTGTTGGGATTCTTCGGGGCTTCCCTTAGAGTTACCAGGTTGGTCTTCAATAATTGTGGTAGAATTTGAGACAAGGTCATATTGAGTCGAGTGAACTTCCTATGTGGTCTTTCCACCCTTTGTTGATTGTTGCATTGTGGAGTAACTGTGGGTCTTGATATCACTACCGCATTTACTGCTTGACGGTGTCCAGGCCTGCTTTGGCCCCTCGAGCCATAGACTGCACTAGCTTCCTTCTTACAAGTGAAAGGCTTCTTTACTGTACTTGACGAAGTATCCTTCTGTATCTTCCCACTTCGGATACCAGATTCTACTCTCTCTCCAGTCAAAATCAAATCAGTAAACCCAGATGATGAACTGCCGATCAAATGATTGAAGAATGGACCAGATAGCGTCCCTAGAAACATGTCAACCAACTCCCTATCAGGCAAAGGGGGTTGGACTCTTCCAGCCAAGTCTCTCCACTTTTGAGCATAGTCCTTAAAACCTTCACTTGCACCCATAGACATACCCTGGAGCTGAGTACGAGTGGGAGAAAGGTCGGCGTTATACTGATACTGGCTGTAAAAAGCAGTAGCAAGGTCTTCCCAGTTTCGGACATTGGCTCCTTCCAATTGATAAAACCATTCAAGTTGAGTCCCTGACAGTCTATCTTGAAAGAAGTGTACCCACAAATTTCTATCAGCAGTGTGGGGTTGGATTTTCCTGACATACGAGCTGAGATGGAGTTTTGGACAGGACACTCCATCGTACTTGGAAAAAACTGGAGCCTTGAACTTATGAGGGATCACCACTCCCGACACCAATCCCAGCTCTCCGAAATCCAAACCAGGGATCTTCTGAATCTCCATAGCACTCAGACGGTCTTCTAACTGCTTGTACCTATCCTCGGCAGGAGGATATTGCTCATCATCATAATCCGTATCGTTATCAGAAACTGCTGGACTAGGGTCCTTTGTCCTTTCTTGGTTCTCCATGTCTTTGGATGAGGAGGTCAGATCAGTTGATTATCTTATCCTTTCTCCGAATCTTCTACCCATGTTCAGAATACCAACCTTCTTTATCTCTTTCAGAATCAGGGTCTTCAGATCCTCTTGCCCTTTAGTCAAGCTTAAGAACATTTGTTGGAATTGGGCATTTTGTGCCTGAAGATCTTTGATGGCTTGTTCAGAAGACATTTCTGCTGAAATAAACAACGAAGAATTATGAGAAACCTGTAATGGTACCTGTAATGGTGTGCATGATAATGGGATGCGCATGTAATGATTTCAAAGACTTTGGGAGGTTTAAATTTGCAAACCAAAAATAAAACAAACTTTATTAGATTAACTGGTAAAAAGATTCAACAATGCCTTTGAGGCGTTACAAAGAAGTAAATGGAAAACAAATCTAAAACTAGAAAAGCAAAATCAAAAGTTCCATGGACGCTTCCTCTTTGTGTTGACGTAGTCATTGATCACTCGTTCTTCCTCAAGCTGCCTGGTGAGCTTCAAGATCTTCCTTTCTTGCTCATGGTACTTTTCCCAGTAAGTATCCCTCTCCTCTTTCAGCTGAATCCAGGATCTCTGCAATTCCCCAGGATCAGTGGGCATGTAAGGATAAAGAACTGTGTAAGGAACACCCTCTTCATTGGTGGGCTCCACAATCACTGGTAACACGACTTCATAAGGCATCCCAAGCTTCTAGGAACGAGCTCAGACCCATTGGAGGTAAGGCTGCATAGGAAGGGAAGTCCTTGGTCCCAGCTCTTGGGGGTCAGATCTGCTCACCATGCCCCAAGCTCGTATAAACCTCCGGCGGTGCTTGTCAACGTCCTCCTTGTAGTCGAATGCAATATTCTCAAGAAGTAGCTCATGGGGACCATCTCTCCGAGCACGACCAAATTTTCGCAAAGCTAGACAAGGATTGTAGGTTATACCCCCTCTGATTCCAAGCAATGGGACATTAGGGTATCCCCCACAGCAATCAATGACAGCAGTGTCTTCCATAGCCCGAGAGCTCCAAAGAATGTCTGTATGGGCAAGTGACATTATTCTGTAGGACCAACCCAAACCTTCTTCGTTCTTTAACACAGACTTAGGGAGGTGCGAAATAAACCACCTCTACAACAACGACATGCAACACATGAGAGTCCCTCTTCTTCGCACAGTACGAGTGTAGAGGGCATGCAAGATATCACCCAGCAGGGTAGGCACAGGATTGCAGGAAAGGAAAATCTTAACCGCATTCACATCCACAAAGGAATCCGGATTCGGGAAAAGAACCAAACCGTAGATAAGGAGATCCAAGATGTCTTCAAAAGCTTGAAAATCCAAACTTTCCCAGAATAGCTGAGCCTGATCTATCAGAAATTTGGCTAAGAAACCTTCGACTCTGCTGCATGTTTCCCAATTGGATACTACATCAGCCCGTTTCAGATGCAGAGCTGAGGCAATGTCTTCTGGTCTAGGAGTCTCTTCCATACATGTGAAGGGCACCTGCTCAAGGATGGATATGCCCAATAAGTGAGAAAACTCTTCCAAAGTGGGAACCACCTGGTAATCTGGAAAGGTGAAGCAATGATGCACATGATCGAAGAACTGGAAAAGTACACTCATCATCTGTTCATCAAGCTTTGAGGTGACCAGGCTAAGAAGCTGACCATGTATTTTAATGAACATATAAGTCTCAGACACTCTTGAGGCTAACTCTTTAAGTTGAGCAGGTATTTGCACAAAGTTAACTTGGATGGTATTTCTGCGTCCGGAAGCCATAATCTGCAAAACAGAATAAAGATAAATTCCCCTGGTCTTTGAAATGGTTAGTATAATGAAGTATGAATGCCATGTTATGATGCATGATGTCATGATAAAACAAACAATAAGTATAGCAGATAACAAGCATGGCAAAGACAAACAAGTCACACAAAGCCCTTAAATTTAAGGCTTCCATGAAGTCAAAGGTAGTACCCTCTTGAAGTTCAGTTGGTTTCAACCTGTCCTAGCAAAAGTAACCGGGTTCTAGAGGATCTCAATATCAATGACCATCCTCCATCGGTCATGGTTTCAGCTCACACAATCTTTTCTTGCAGCCGGAACTATCTCGAGAGTATGGTCTCAATGAGTGTAGCATCGAGTATCAACCAGTTCTAAGCTTTACACCGAGGCCGGCTATCTCACTACTTTCTAATGGCCAAGTTGGTCGATTAAGGGTTCTAAGGTCAGTTGATGCTTAACGACATACGTAGCCGCCCCGTATTCTCCTTGTTTCTCCACAAGGGACACCGGTACCAACCAATGTGCCACATCAACGTAGCTACTGTTTCAACTGTATCGGTCTATGCCGTACAGTTCCCTCACAGTTTATTGCTACTTACCTAAAAGGTGTCCCCAGATCCGGGTTAGGATCTATAGTAACTCCCAAACAACCCTTAAAAGGAAAGCAACCAAAATAAACAAGAGAAGCAAATATGATGAACTAGATCCTAAGGTATACCCCACTTATTTGTCCCTAGCAGAGTCGCCAGTTCTGTGATACGGTGGCAGAACCGACTGCTTTGTAAAATGCTGGTTTGTGTTTTGCGTTTTGTGTTTGCAAAATGCGCGGTAAGCAAGAGTCGCCACCGACTTTTATTTCATCCAACCGGAAAGGAAAAAAGCATAGAAAAAAAAAATCCTTTTTTGAGATATTCTGAGTACGGGGGGTAGATTATAGAAAGGGAAGGTGTTAGCACCCTTTCTATCCATGGTTTTTCATGGGATCTTAGGTACTTGCTCCACTTTTAAAATTGCTTGTGTTTGCTTGTTTTGAAAAGTTTTGTTTTCTTCGTTTTAACCCTTGTTTCTGTCCTCAAGAGTGTTACGAAGTTGTTTCTGAAAACTTTGTTTAAAAAGTGTTGGTGTGAAAAAATTTGTTTGTTTGAGCAAGTACCTACTAACATCTACCTACTCGAAAAAAGATCGTTTATGTTCTCATTTCCTTTAGACAATGCTATCCCACTATTGAGAAATGGGTAGCACCATTGATGGAGTTGTAAGGGTCAATTCGTAAGGGACGTACAATCACTAAAGCAATGTTAGGATGTCTTAGTAATAACCCTAGAGTCTTGAGATCATATTCGAGGCAACATTTCTGAGGCGACGTTTCCGAGACAGCATTTTCGAACGGGACTTTTGATCTTTGTTTAGACAGGAGGGAAACCACTAAGACACCCTATACTTAATGATCGTTTACCGAAGGCAACCGAAGTGTGAGTATACCCTAGGAGTGCACAAGTGCATGTGATTTGATTTCAGTTATTATCTTTGCACATTAGGGTTTTCTAGAAGTTTTAAATTATCATACAATCTTGTCATACAATCCTATTAACATAAATCTAAACAGTTAATATTTGCGAAAATTAAAATGTGAGAAAATAAAACCTACGTTATTACAAGGCTTCGTGGTAGGGGTTAATTACATAGCCAAAAAAACCCCGTAAAAGACGATAAAAAGAAAATCCTAGATTAAACTATTACATACCATGGACAGTTACATTAATATTGCAAAAATAATAAACGCGCGCGATGAATAGAAAATAAGAGAATTAGGGTTTTGACCCCAACTAAACCTAATTGCAATTTAGAGGGGAAAACATTTTTTTGTCGTTTTTGTGTTATCTGAGAAAATAAAGTTCAATTGAATAAAAACAAAAAAACCTAATTACTAATTTAATTTTAATTTAGAAAAAATAATTAAATTAACCTATTTTTGTATTTTTTTTTATTTTGAGAAAAGAAATAAAAATTAAATCAAGAATCTAACCCTAATTTTTCTAATTGATTTTAATTATATAAAAAAATTAGAATTACCCTAAATTAAATTAATCTAATATTAAATTAAATTTGATAAAATAAAACCTAATTCTAACTTATGTGAAAACTTGATTTTATGAAAAAAGGAAATTAATTGTGTTAGAAAAATAATTAAACAAACTAATTTAAATAAAAGAAATAAATAGAAAAGAAAAAGAATGGGTCTGGTTGCTTAGCAAAAAAAGCGGGTGTGGTTTGCAATTCTGAGCCCAATAAGCTCCTGGCCCCATTAACTTTGCCAGATCCTGTGTGTACGCTTGACTGGGCGCATGGTGGACCCTCATGGGAGAAGCCTTGGATCTGGCTTGTTGATGATCTGATGGTTGGATGCTGATGATGCATGGTGTTCACACATGATATTAGCGTACCTGATCATGTAAAGAAAAATAATATGAAGCCAAGGATGGGACCTGGGGATCGAACGCAGGTCCTTGAGCATTATCCCCTTGCCATGCTGCCAGATGAGCTAGAATGATTAGTTGTCATTACAACAGCAAATAATTATTATATAATATAAAAAAAAGCTAATCTTTGAAACGCACGAATTCAAATTGGCAAGCCATGAAGCGCTATGTATCCTTCTTCTTCCTCCCACCGTCGCTGTAAGTTTCATGGCTTTTACCTATAGACATTAAGTGTAGGTATAACTCCTGTGTATTTCCAAAACCTTGTACACGCATGATAAATCAAAACCAATGGTACCAATCAACTCGTTGCAACCTCACGAGCATCATGGTACCATTATCACTGGCCAATTTTCCCTGTACAAGAAACCCCTAAAAACAAATAAAGAAACCTAACCCTGGCAGTTTCGTGTTCAGTAAACAAAAATGCAATTAAATATAACCATTAGTTTGCAAACATTTCCAGGATTAAAGATACACCAATCAATCATGTTAAATATGCTAGAATCAAGATATTCGAATTCAAGAAAAGAGACAAACCGTGTGACTCTTACAGGGTGATTCAAGGCGTGGGGAAGCTTGCTAGTGATTGAAACACGATCCTAGGGAGTCTAGTAATTGATTGGTGTGATTAGAATGGCTTGAGATGGCCTGAAACTTGGAAATCAGTTTGCACTTTTTTCTTGAATTTTCGCAATTTGTTCTTTGCCTTTGCACGCCTCTAGACTCTTCTTTTTGATCTGCTTTTGTTCTTTATGTATACTAGAGTGTATTAGGGTTGCGACTTTGTATCAAATCTCTTCCAATTAAGAATATTGATTCATGATTTGATCCTTGTACCAAATCTTTCCAAAACAAGCAAATTAAATCTTTTTCTGTCCATTTTGAACCTTGCACGATTTGATCTTGTTTCCAACTGTGTAATGGACCTAATCATGCACAAAATCTCAAGATTTAATTAGTTTTTGATATTTTCACTATTTTATATTGATTTTATTTGATTTAAATGAAATAAAATCAAAATAAATAACAAAAATAAAATAATGACAAATGGAAGGGCTCGTGGGTCGTGGGTAATATTACAAACTCAGTGCAAGCATAAAAAGTTGGGCCCATTTAGCAAAAAATGCAATTTTGGACACATTTGACTTTTGGAAATTTTGCAAAAAGGGTCAACTTGGTCAATGCATAACTCTCTCAATTTTGACCCTAGAGAGGTGTTCTTGTATTTTTAGAAAGCTTAAGATGTCCTCTAAGCAACCCTTTTGGTCTCATCTCAATTGAGTCTTCCATGTTCCTGTATGAAGCTTTGACCCAAAAGGTGTTTTTGTTGACTTCTCAAAATGATCTATAATGTCCAAATTCATATCTTCTTGTGAGTGCATATTTTGAACTTGGGAGATGAATATTGATTGTAGGGAATTACATCCTATTTAAAATGAGCTTTGGATGGGTCATTTTTGATAAAGTATGAGAAGGTTATGCTTGGTCAAAGTTGAGTTGACTTTTCCTACAAAACCCTAATTTAACAACTCTTGGGTTTTGATGAATTGTGAGAGATCCTTGAGGAATCATGATCAAACCTTGATAAAATTACAAATAATAATTCAAAATGAGAATGTTGACCAAAAATCTTGAAGTTTGACTGTATGTGGGCCACAGTTGACTTTTGCCCTATCACATTCGATTTTCAGGCCTTTGAGCAATTGACTGAGCAAATTTTCTCTGCAAAGCTTGCAACTTGACATGGATAATCTTGAGAATATATTAGGACTATGGTGAGAATTTGGGATCCTTTGGACTCAAGCATCTTGATGCAAAATGAAACCCTAATTTGAGGCAGACTGTCTTAGGAGAGGGTTTGTCTGGTCAACTCTTGGACTTCTTTGAGCAATTTGAAGACCTTGCTTGACATGTATTGAGAAATATGGGAGGGAAAATTTTGGGGTACAACAACGTGCTTGGGGAATGGTGAACAAGGTGGACAGTAGGACTTTGGGACACAAAAACTCTATCCCTCTCGAGCCTTACGTTAGCTGGGTACGGGCTCGTGCTCAGAGTCTCTTGATGCGTTACCCTTCCATCCTTCCTGTCATCATAGAGCCGGTTGTCGAAGGAGACATCCCATACACCATTCTTCATCTTGACATGCCTACCTCTCTCGAAGATTTTCAGAAAGCTTGGGTTCAGTTGAAGGAAGAGCGAGACACCTTTGAAGCCCAATTTTATACTAGTGAGAAGAAGGTTCTGGAGCTCACCAAGCTGCTTCATGAAGAGTAAAACCTGAATGCCTACATTGCTCTAAAGAGGATGCGTTCAGTCTTTCTGTCTTAGGATTTTTTGTTATATTTTGTTTCTTTCATTGTAAGCCCAGGGAGGCACGATGTAGTCAAACTTAGTTTTTATTAATATAATGTGTATTCTTTTTTGGTTTGAACAAATTTAAATCTCTAAATTTCCTTGAAATCATTTGCATATTGCATCTCCATTCATCATAACATCATACAGGTTTCTCATAACAGGTCACCTTATCCTTCTACTGTTTATTTTAGTGATATGGATGTTGAACAAACTGTGAAAGACCTTCAGGCGCAGAACACCCAGTTTCAACAAATGCTCTTGGCTATGACAAAAAGGACAAGAGGAGTTGAAGACTCTGCTGGCCAAAGAGAAGTAGAAGAAAGCGAAGAAATCAACCGGTGTTGTGATCATGGGGAGAAGGTTTAAAGGACAAGCCAAACGAACTTTGGACTTTGCGACATCATCAGGCGAAGGAGATAATCAAACCCAGGAAGTGAACAACAACCCAACATCCGAGGAAAAGGAAGAGCCTGATTACTCTGAGGAACAATATCCTCTTGCTGAAGATAAATACAAATAGCTAGAGGATCGTTTGAATGCTATAGAGATTCAGAGGGTACCTGGTCTAGATTTTGAAGAATTAGGACTCATTTCAGGGGTTGTCATCCCACAAAAATTCAAGGTCCCCACTTTCTCCAAATACGATTGTGTCTCTTGCCCAAAGCTACATCTAAGGTCATACGTTAGAAAGATCCAGCCCCATACGGCTGACAAGAATCTGTGTGTGCATTTCTTCTAAGAGAGCTTATCTGGGACGCAGTTGGATTGGTTATATCAATTGGAAGGGACCAATGTTCGCAATTGGGAAGAGTTGGCCGCCGCTTTCTACAAACAATATCAGTACAATGCTGATTTAGCTCTGACTAGGACGCAATTGAAAAGAATGTATATGGGAACAGGTGAAGGTTTCAAAACCTATGCTCAAAAATGGAGGGATCTCGCAGGCAGAGTCCAGCCCCCTCTATCCGACAGAGAATTAGTGGATATGTTCCTTGGCACTTTGTCAGGACCATTCTTCAACCACCTGTTCGGGAGTTCCTCAGCTGGATTTATTGAATTAATCATGACTGGTGAGCGGGTCGAAGCCGGTATAAAAAGCAGCAAAATTCAAAGAGATGCATTCTCGAGCATGATGAAGAAGCCCTTTGTTGGAAAGAAGGAGGTCAATGCTGCATATGACTATAAGAATCAAAACAAAACTAACTGTCGCCCGGCGGTAGGAGCTTTTATGATTTCTAATCCTGTGCCAAATCAGCAGCGAAATTATCAATGCAAACCAGAAGCGCCCATGAGACGATTTACCCGGATCAACATGACCATGTCTCAAGTTTTGCCACACCTTCTGAAGACCAATCTGGCAACTCTAAAGGAAGCTCCCAAGAACCCCAATACTGCTTCTCCTCGCTACAACCCAAACGCTCAATGTGCCAATCATTTTGAAAGCCTGAGGCACGATACAAACGGCTGTTGGGCCTTAAAGAATAAGGTGCAAGACCTTATTAACACGAAGGAGATTGAGTTTGATACCCCAGAAACGCCTAATGTAATAATGGCGCCAATGCCCAGACATGTCCAAGGTATCAACGCCATTGATGATGATCATTTTGTCTCCTCCGTGAATGACTTAATTACTCCTCTGTTGACCATTAAACAGAATCTACTGTAAGCCGGTCTGTTCCCAGGCTGCGATGAAGATTGTCACTTATTCAAGTCTCTACCGAACGACTGTTTGTTACTGAAGATAGGCGTCCAGCGCCTGATGACTAGTAAATAAATCCTATTTGAAAATCTTCCTCTTACCAGAAGTTCCTATCAAGATGTTTCGATAATCACCATTTCCGACAATCCTCCTGGGGTCTCCACCAAAAGACCCGTCAGGATTATATCTGTTCCAAGGTCTGCACCTTTAATCATCACTATGCCAAGACCAATATCTTAATCTTCGGATAAAGCTATTCCCTAGAGTTATGGGGATGACGTTTATTACTATGGCGTCAAGCAAGATCAGTTGGCTGACAAAGACGAAGTTGCGAGAGATATTGATCCCGACATCGGTAAAATCACTGGGACCAGCAAGATAACAAGAAGTGGAAGAGTCCTCTCACCCGATATTTCTCTAAAGACTGTTGCTACTCCTGTGATCATTCCTACTGCCACTCCTACCGACACTCCCAGTGATACTCCTACTGTTATCCCTGCTACCGAGACAAGGGGCAAAGAGGTCTTGAATGAGCCTGTCCAAGCAAGAGAGCATCCCGAGATCATCCTTGAAGCTTCTAGAAAGGAGATAGAAGAAATATTGAAGATAATCAAGAAAAGTGACTACAACATTGTAGAACAGTTGGGGCAGACCCCCTCGAAGATATCATTGTTGTCCTTACTTTTGTGTTCTGAGGCCCACGCCAAAGCCTTGGAAAAGTTTCTTAAGACCGCCCACGTGCCCCAAGAGACCTCCATCGACCAATTTGAAAACTGTGTGGCCAGTATAACTGCTGATAATGGATTGGGCTTTTCCGAAGCTGATTTAACTTCTAAGGGAAGGAAACACAACGATGCCTTGCATGTTTCCATTGAATGCAGGGGCACCACACTTGCCCATGTTCTGGTGGATACTGGCTCATCATTGAATGTCTTACCCAAAAAAGCTCTTGGCCGACTGGACTGCGAGGGGCTCATCTTAAAACCTAGCAACATCATAGTAAGGGCCTTTGATGGTTCCAAGAGGATAGTGCACGGAGAAGTTATTATCCCAATAAAAATTGGAACTCCGACTTTTGACTCAACTTTCTATGTGACGGACATCCTCCCTTCATACTCTTGTCTATTGGGTCAACCTTGGATCCATGGTGTTGGTGCCGTCACTTCTACCCTGCACCAAATGCTAAAATACCCGATCAAAGGAAAGATTGTCACAGTTCACGGAGAGGAAGAGTACATGGTTAGCCATCTGAACTCTTTCAGGTATGTTGAAATGGATGGTGAATTCATCAAGACTCCCTGTCAGAACTTTGAGGAGGTTTCAGCAAAAGTCGCGGCAACCAAGTCTACTCTTAAGGTCCCGAAGATTACCAGACCTCCACTGAAGATGGCCTCTTTGAAAGATGCTCGAGCGGTAGTTGAAGAAGGAGGGTGTACCATCTGGGACAGCTTCCAGATATTCCCTACAAGTCCGACAAATTTGGTTTGGGATTCACTACAGAGGCCCAAAGATCTGTTCGACGTTCTCACGTCGGGGGACCACCTTTGCGTATTAGCAATCAGGGAGTCAATGCAGTAGAAGACAGTGATGGCAACTGTGATATGGACGAATGGATTTTCCCAACCATCGGCGGAGGGCTCAACTATTGGGAGGCCAAAAATTTCATTCCTATTACTTTTATTCAAGAGTAATTGTCTTTTAATGTTTTCAGGCTTGTAATATTTAAACAATTCAGACTTTTAAAACCTTGTGTCTTACCCGAGGCACAACGGTCCATTTGTGAGGGTTGTCACTTCATTCTCATATGTCATTAATGAATCATGGACGTTTTTGCATCAAATTTTGTGTTCTTTGTCTTTTTTTCTTACATTTTATTTCTTTCAAAGATAGCTATGCTCTTACACACACTCACATATTAAAATGCAGATCTACATCCACTAAGGATTCCATGGGTAACGGTTCTGCTATGGCCAATTGTGACTTTGAAAATCTGATCTACCAAGCCAACAAAGAAAGTGAGGAAGATTGTGAGGTGCCAGGGGAGTTGGCCAGGTTGCTGCAACAAGAAGAAAGGACCATTCATCCGCACGAAGAGCTGGTTGAAACAGTTAACTTAGGTACTAAGGAGGACAAAAAGGAGGTCAAGGTGGGTGCCAATTTAGAACCCAGTGTTAAGGAGCGTCTGATTCAATTATTACACGACTATGTTAAAGTCTTCGCCTGGTCGTATGAAGACATGCCAGGACTTGATACAAACATTGTGGTACATTGTCTACCTACAAGAGAAGATTGTCCTCCAGTAAAGCAAAAGGTTCGCTGCATGAGGCCTGATATGTCGGAAAAGATCAAAGCAGAAGTCATGAAGCAATTCAATGCTGGATTCTTGGTTGTCACCTCTTATCCCCAATGGGTTGCAAATGTTGTTCCTGTGCCCAAGAAAGACGGTAAAGTGAGAATGTTTATGGACTACAGAGATTTGAATAGGGCAAGCCCCAAGGATGATTTCCCACTCCCCCACATCGACATTCTAGTTGATAATACGACATAACACAAAGTGTTTTCCTTCATGGACAGTTTCTCAGGCTACAACCAAATCAAAATAGCACCTGAGGATATGGAGAAAACAACCTTTGTTACACAATGGGGCATATTCTGCTATAAGGTCATGCCATTCGGACTGAAGAATGCTGGGGCAACTTATCAACGCGCCATGGTAGCTTTATTTCATGACATGATACATCATGAGATAGAGGTCTACGTAGACGATATGATAGCCAGATCTCAAACTGAAGAAGAGCAGCTTGATCACTTAGATAAGCTGTTTGAGAGCCTGAAGAAGTACAAGTTGAGATTAAATCTAAACAAGTGCATGTTCGGTGTACGATCTAGTAAACTCCTAGGCTTTGTTGTCAGCAACAAAGGTATTGAGGTTGATCCTGTCAAGGTGAAAGAGATACAAGAGATTCCTTCTCCTCGCACTGAGAAGGAAGTCAGAGGATTCTTGGGACGTTTGAATTACATCGCCAGGTTCATTTCTCACCTGACAGCTACTTGTGAGTCAATCTTCAAGCTCTTGAAGAAAGATCAAGTAGTCAAATGGAATAACGAATGCCAAGTTGCTTTTGACAAAATCAAAGAATACTTACAAGAGCCTCCTGTGTTGTTACCACCTGTTGAGGGAAGGCCTTTAATCCTGTATTTGACTATTTTAGAAAACTCAACGGGGTGTGTGTTGGGGTAGCATGACGAGTCTGGCCGAAAAGAGCATGCTATTTATTACTTGAGCAAAAAGTTTACCGACTATGAAACAAGATATTCACTGCTCGAGAAAACTTGCTGTGCTCTGGCATGGGATGCTCACCGGCTGAGAGTATATGCTAACCTATACTACTTTGTTGGTATCTAAAATGGATCCGATAAAATACATCTTCGAGAAGCCTGCTCTTTCTGGGAGAATAGCGAGATGACAGATGATCCTGAAAGAATATTATATACAATATACTACCCAGAAGGCTATAAAAGGTAGTGTATTAGCTGATCACCTTGCTCACCAAGCTGTGGAAGACTATCAATCCATGAAGTTTGAATTCCCGGATGAAGACATCATGACATTAGACAATTGTGAAGAAATCAGGACATATGACATACCTGAACAAGGATCCCGATGGACCATGTTCTTTGATGGAGCATCTAATGCACTTGGCAATGGTATCAGTGCTATACTCATATCACCGGAAGGATGTCATACTCCCTTTACTGCCATACTTTGCTTCAACTGTACAAATAACATGGCAGAATACGAAGCATGCATCTTCGGTCTCAAAACTGCCATAGACTTGGGGATCAAATCCTTGGATGTATTTGGAGATTCAACTTTGGTCATCAGTCAGATCAAAGGGGAATGGGACACCAAACACCCCAACCTTATCCCTTATAAAGAACATGTGTTGACGTTGTTGCCGCATTTTGAGAAGATTACCTTCGAGCATTTCCCAGAAGAAGAAAATCAGCTAGCAGACTGTTGTACCCCAAAATTTACCCTCTCATTTCTTCAACATCTTCTCATCCCAAGACCCTTGGAGCTCAAGATAAAGTTAGGGTTTGCTCTGCTCAAGACTCCTCCTTGCACTTTTGACCCAAATTAGGGTTTGAGTTTGCACAGAGATGTTTTCACCTAAAATGCCCAAAGTGACTTTCATGCTCCATGTTGGACTCACAAGTTTATCCATATCAAGTTTCAAGCCTTGATTCCAATCTTTGCCCAGTCAATTGGACAGTTGACCTAGAAATCAGCTGTATTGGGGAAAAAGTCAACTGAGGTCAATTGATAGTCAAACCTCATTATTTTTGACCCATATCAACATTATGAACTCATATGGACCATTTGATCAAGTTTGGATCACAATTCCACAAGAAATTTGATCAGATCACCAAAAGGGCAAAACGGTCATTTTTAGGGTTTTGACTGCACAAAGGCAATTTTTGATTGTTTGACCTAGCCAATGGCAAACCAAGCTCACATATGGACTCAAGGACTCAATGACATGGTCTTGACACATTCAACAAGTTCAAAAGATCCCAAAAGCACAAGATTGACAGATGAATTTTCCAGTCAACTGATCAAAATTTGACTGTATACTGAAAAGTCAAACTTTGACTTTTTGGTCAAAGTCAAGTGTCAAGATTCATTTTTCATCAAAATATGTCAAATTATGAAACTTGTTCATCAAGAAACCAAAAATTACAAATTAGGGTTTGAAATGAAGAAATTTCATAACTTAGAAATTTTCTAAGTTATGGAATTTCCTAATTTTTTCCTAACTTTGTCCCATTTTTTCATCAATATACATTTGGATTCAAACAAAACTCAAAACATGAAAGTTGTAGTCCATTGCAAAATCTACAACTTTGATTCACAAAGTTTTCTCAAAAGAAGCTTGTAGCTTAAGTTATAATTTTTGGAATATGGGTGCAAAACATTCTTAACTTAGAAATTTTTTGACCTATTTTAGGCAGGATTTTTGCCCAACTTCATGGCCATTTTTCACATGCTTCCACTTGGAATCTCAACTTTCATTACAAATATGGATTGTAGTACACATTCCAAGCTTTCCAAATTGTCCAAGAACTTCTCAAACACCCTTGTGGTTAGGGAGAATCGAATTGGCAAAGTTGGGCAAAAATCACTTTTGTTCATGACCAAATGCATGTTCATAACATGGGCATTTTTGAAATCAGCTTGTACAAGCTAGATTACAGGCCTCTAACCCTTCTCACACTCAATAATTAAATGCTAAACCAATGTGCCAAGATTTTATTTTGTTCATTTGGTCATTACACACAAAATTAATCCATAATTAGAAAAAGTAACTTTGCCATTTTTGAAAAGTAATGCTTTATGTCAAATACAAATCCAAGAGGCATGGGTCAGATCTTTGAAGCTAGAATTTTGTACACAAATCACTCTGATCAAGAACAAGAGGTGCAACATAGTTTAGGGCATTGGACAAGCCTATTTTGAAACTTGCATTTTCTTGCTTCAAGTAGAAGAAAACTTGCATAACAGATCCCATCTCTCATTCCTGTAACAACTAGCCAAAGCAAAGTTTGTAAACACTTTCCATACATCATAACTGACCTAAGGCACGATTAAACCCTCCCTCATAACTCCTCAAACACAAAAACACCATCCTCTTGTAAAAACAGGCCACCTGCTGCAGATTGAGGTCCACAACTCAATCCACTCGTGCACTTTGGCTAATAACCTTGCAAACACATTCCATACCATCCATTGAAACTGTTCCAAGCCCTAAACACCAGCTGTAACACTCCTAACCCCATCTTCCATTTTCATTTTTCAGTTTTGCAGGTGAACTTCCATAGCTCGATTCAGTTAGTTTCAAAGCAAGCTAGAGGTTGGAGAAGCATCCCTGAACTTCAAGCAAGCTGTACAAGTCCTCAAATTCCATTGAAAGTACCCACATTGCTGTACATGATTCAAGCTGAACAGGTAAAAACATGGACTTCTATCTCTCAATCTAGGAAGAGTTAGGCTTAGGTTTATGAATGAAACATGCTCTACTCATGGCCCTGAAGCTACCCATATCATTACTTTTCATTTATGTTGTGTGTACTGAGAGAATTTTGAACCTGAACATTGAAAAAAAGTTAGGTCCGGAATTGGGGGAGGAGAAATTCTCTCTCATTTCTGAGAGTTAGAACAACTTTTTTATATGTTTAGAATCGTGACAGCTTGCTCTACATTATTGATGTTGTGAGTTTTTGTTCAAAGTCAAAGAATCAGGAGTTAGCTTTGGTGCAAGAGGCGCGCGCGTTTTGTCATTCAAACATGGCTGGAGGTTGAAGACAAGCCCCTTGGGCTGGGCCTGACTTGTTTTTTCTGTTTGCACCATATTTTTCCACATACACCCCCCTGGCCCATTATGTGATATATTTGTCATTTTTGATTTTTTCTTTTTGAGTCTGATTTTATATTTTTGCTCATACATGAAAAAACACTAAAAATATTTTTTCACATTTTTTTTATATTTATTTGGCATTTATTTGTTTTGTTAGGCATATATATGTAAATAATATGTTTACTTTTTATTTAAAATACTAAAAAAAAAATAATACAAACACATTTTATTTTCTGATTTTATTTTATTTTATCTTTTGAAAACATTTTCTTAAAATACATTTTTTTTGATAAATAATTAATATTTTATTTTTTGTATATATTTAGTATATTTAATATATAATATAAATAATTATATATTTATTAGAATATTTAGGGAAAAAATACAAAAATAATACATTTTTATTTTTATTAATATTTGACCTAAAAAATTACTTTTTTACAAATATACTTCTATTTTATTTATTTTTGTATATAATTAATAAATATTGTATATAATACCTTATAAATACTTTTTTATTTACAAAATTAGGGTTTTGCCCTAAACCATGAAAATATCCCAAAATTAACTTTTTTTATTTTTGTTTGTATGTCACATGAAAAATACTTTTACATACATATAAAAATCATTTTTTTTTGCATCTTGCATATTTATTGTATTTATTCAATTATTGTACAATTAAATAACTTGTATATTCAATTTAGATTGTAATAGCTTAGATTTAAATTTCTTGCTAAATATCCCCATTTGAACATTTGTACCCCCCATCCCATAATTATGTTGTAATAGTTTAGGACTTTAAATTCCGCATTTTAAAGCTTTCTAAAATATGCCATGATAGACTTAGGGTTTGTATGCAAATAAAAAATAACCAATAGCTTGACCTAATTCAAAGACAAAAAGCATGAAAATGGACAACACTAATCACACTTGCACCCCTAGGGTTACTCCACTTGTTGCCTTCAATAATGGGCCATGTTGCATGTTGAGTGTCTTTGGCAAAATAAAACAATTCAAATGATCATAGTCCCTCGATGACGCTTTCGAAAGTTGCCTAAAAATGATCAAGTCCCTTAAAGGAAGAATTGCCAAAGACACTTGGCACTATTGCATTCATGGTCTAAACGATTACCCGCGCCCGTCCCGTTAACATCCTAACACAAGATTGTCCACCAAATTCAATGGTGGAACAATACTGTTAAAAGGGTTAAAACATAGGAAAAATCTTTGAGAAATTTAGGGTAGATAGCTCTTGGTTACTTAACCAATCTTGAAAAACAATCCTTGCCATTTTTCAAAACACACATCACAACAAACATTCAAAACAACTTTCATAAAAACATTGAAAACTTTTCAAAAGACAAATACACCTTTGTATACATTCAAATATGGATCATTATAAAGGTTGCCACCACAATGGCCTCTTTTCAAAACATTTTCAAACCCACGCACAAAGCACCATTTCAAACAATTGAAAGCACCATTTCAAACAATTAAAAATGCAAGGCAAGTGATCTAAGCAAGTAACTAAGAGCCCATGGATAACCATGGATAGAAAGGGTGCTAATACCTTCCCTTTCTATAATCTACTCCCCGAACCCAAGAAAACATCTCAAAGGTTTTTGCTGTGCTTTTTAACCTTTCCTTAGGATAAAATAAAAAGTCGGTGGCGACTCTTGCTAAACCGAAACATTTGTGAAAACAAACACAAAACCCAAGTCAGTTCTCCCACCGTATCACAGAACTGGCGACTCTGCTGGGGAAAATTTTAAAAGTGGAGTAACCTTAGGGCTTAGATCACCCTCTTGCATGACTAATTGTTTGCTTTGATTGCTTTATATCTTGGTTCTCTTGTTTGGGCTTGAAATCCTACACCCGGATTTGGGGAAATATTCATAGATAGCAAATACGTTGTGGAAACTGTGCAGGGTATACCGACACGGTTGAAGCAATAACTATATTAGTGCGACATATTTGTGAGTACCGGTAACCCTTGAGTTCAATCAAGGAGAGTACGGGGCCGCTGAGTGATGTCACTAAGCACTAATAACCTAGAACCTTACTTGACCATCTTGGCCTTTTATTAGGGGTAGTGAGATGACCGACTTTGGTGCAGTCCGAAGTTGGTAGATACTCGATACTACACTCATTGAGGGTTGTTTTCTTGGAATATTTTGGTCGCTAGTTAAGTGGCTAAACCAAAACAATGAACATGGAAAACAATCCAATGATATTTAGCTCCTTAGAACCCGGTTACTATTTATAAGACAGGTTTTTAAGCCAACTACACTCAAGAGGGTACTTACCTATGAAACCTCATGCAAGCCTGAAACTAGGGTTTTGTGTGAATTGCTTGTACATATGTTTGTGCATGCATGATGAACATCATAAAGCATCATATGCATTCACTAACCATTTCAAGGGTTTGGATCTTCACCTTTGTTCTTGTTTTGTAGGTCATGGAAATTCTTCGCAGGAAAACTATCCAAGTCAACCTTGTGAGAATCCCTCCTCAACTCAAGGAGCTCACATCCAGAATTCCGGAAAGCTCTCCCTTCAGTGAAAGACATGGTAGACTGCTCAGCCTAGTCAACACCAGCATTGAAGAGGACATGGTAAAGGTGTTGTTCCAGTTCTTTGACCCCCTTCACCATTGTTTCACATTCCCCGACTACCGATTGGTGCCCAACTTGGAGGAATTTTCTCAACTCTTGAGAATTTCTATTCTTAATCAACTACCCTACAACGGTACAGAAAAAGAACCAAAGCCTGAAGATGTTGCTCAAGCACTACACTTGCAACCATCTAACATCAAGGGGCATTGGGAAACTAGAAGCGGTGTCAAAGGCTTCTTGGAAATATTCTTGGTTGAGAAGGCACAAGAGTGTTGGAATTCATTGGATCTACAAGCCTTTGAAGAAATTGTGGCACTCCTCATTTATGGGTTGGTCTTGTTCCCAAATCCTGACCATCTTATAGATGTCAACGCCGTCAAAATCTTCTTATCCAGGAATCCAATACCAACATTGCTTGGGGACATTCTCCACTCATTTTACACACGAACAATGAGAAAGAGGGGTGTTCTCATGTGCTGTACTCCTCTCCTTGCAAGGTGGTTTATTTCGCAACTTCCACAATCTGTTTTGAAGAATGACCAAGGCTTAAGGTGGTCACAACGGTTGATGACCCTCACTCACTCTGATGTGCATTGGTGTTCTCGATCCAGAGAAAATGTCATCATCATCGATCGTTGTGGAGAGTTCCCTAATGTTCTATTGCTTGGAATTAGAGGAGGCATTACCTACAACCCTTGTCTAGCTTTGAGACAATTTGGATATGCACGGAGGGATGGCCCTCACGACATGTTGATTCCTGACCTAGTTTTTGACTTCGACAAAGATGCGCAAGGACTTCGCCAAAGATTCATCAGAGCTTGGAGGATGCCTAACAAGGTAGACATCAAGACACTGGGCCACAAGAACTCCATCCCTCTTGAGCCTTATCTCAAGTGGGTACGAACCCGAGCCCAGAGTCTAATGATGCCTTACCCTCATGTTCTCCCTGTGATTAAAGAGCCCGTTAAGGAAGGAGAGGTTCCCTACACCATCCTATATCCTGACATGCCAACATCATGGGAGGAGATGCAGAAGAGTTGGATCCAACTCAAGGAGGAACGAAATACTTTTGAAGCCAGCTTCTACGCCAGTGAGAAGACGGTTTTGGAGCTTACCCGCCGACTCCATGAGGAAGAGACCCTCAACACCTACATTGCACCAAAGAGGATGCGCAAAGTCTTTTTACCTTAAGAAGTTTTTTTGTAATATTTGGCCCATGGGGCATTTATGTACTGACAAAATTTCTTCTTATTAATATCACGTGTGTTCTTTTTGTCTGCAACAATTTTGAATTTTCTAAATCCTTGAATGCATTGCATGAATAACCATATCATTCATCATGCGCATAAGCAGGTCTTCACACCAGGTTTCCTCATCTTTCTGCTGTTTATTTCAGTAAGATGGATCTCGAACAGACGGTCAAGGATTTGCAGTCTCAAAACTCACAGTTTCAACATCTCCTGATGACCTTGGCAAAGGGTCAGGAGGATCTAAAAGTCCTGCTGGGGAACAAGGAGCAAGTTAAAAAGAAGAAGAAAAGAGTCGGGGTGGCTACCCTGGGAAGAAGGTTTGAGGGTGAAGCCAGAAGAGTTCTTGAATTTCCCCCTACGTTTGAAGAGGGAACCAGTAAAGGAAAAGGGGCTGCGGTACCTTCCGAATCCGAAGCTGAAGAAGAAGAGGCTGAAGAAGACGAAGACTACTCAGAGCAACAATACCCGCCCGCCGATGATAAGTACAAAAACTTGGAAGATAGGTTGGCAGCTATGGAGCTGCAGAGAGTTCCCGGCTTAGATTTCGAAGATTTGGGATTAATTGCTGGAATTGTGATCCCCCCGAAGTTCAAAGTGCCAATTTTTGCAAGATATGACGGGCTGTCTTGCCCAAAAATGCACCTAAGGTCGTATGTCCGAAGAATCCAACCTCACACTTCCGACAAAAATCTTTGGGTGCACTTCTTTCAAGATAGCCTGTCTGGCACTCAGCTAGACTGGTTTTACAAGCTGGAAAGGTCAGAGATACATATTTGGGAGGATCTGGCAGCTGCTTTTTATCTCCAATATCAGTATAACTCTGACTTGGCGCCAACCCGTACTCAGCTACAGAGTATGGGAATGGCCTCAGGTGAGGGATTCAAGGAGTACACCCAGAAGTGGCACGATCTGGACGGAAGAGTGCAGCCACCTCTTTCTGATAGAGAACTTGTTGATATGTTCCTGGGGACTCTGTCTGGTCCATTCTTTAACCACCTGATCGGTAGCTCTTCCGCAGGGTTTACTGAATTAATTCTGACTGGCGAGCGGGTAGAAGCCGGTATCAAGAATGGGAAGATTCAGAAGGATGCCTCTGCATCTAGAATTGCTAAGAAATCATTTCCAGTGAAGAAGGAAACAGCTGTTGTGTATTCTCAGAGAAGAGCGGGGAAGACTGAGCGCCGGCCGACTGTGGGGGCCGTGATGATCCAAAATCCATCAAATGATCAGCCTCGTTATAACCAATCCAGACCAAATCTGCAACGGGTGGAACGGCGGCAACGGCAGTTCACCCGCATCAATATGACACCTGCGCAAGTTCTTCCGCATCTGTTGAAGTTAAATCTCACAAATATCAAAGAAGCGCCGAAAAATGTGAATACAACCTCACCAGCTTACAATGCCAATGCCAAATGCGCCTACCATTCCGATAGCGCCTGACATGACACAAACAATTGTTGGGCGCTAAAAAATAAAATTCAAGACTTGATAGATGCAAAAGAGGTGGAGTTCGATGCTCTAGAGAAGCCAAACGTGATATCTGCTCCGATGCCGAAGCATGGTCGAAATGTCCATGCTATTGAGGAAGATTTGTATGTTTCTGATGTCAATGACCTGATAACTCCGTTGTTAACCATCAAGTTAAATCTGCTAAGGGCCGGGATTTTCCCGGGATGCAAAGAAGATTGCTACTGTTGTTACTCTCTACCAATCGACTGCCCATTACTGAAGAAAGGCATCCAAAGCCTAATGGACAGTCAGCAAATTCTGTTTGAAAAAGTTCCTGCTATTCCAACCCCTACTGAAGATGTTTCAATAATCACCATTCACGCCAATCTTTCCAAGGCCGTCAAAAAGCCTGTTAAGATTACATCCGCTACAAAGTCCGTTCCTCTGAAAATAACTATGCCAAGGCCTGTCCCCTACAGTTCTGAAAAATCAATACCATGGAATTACGGTGGAAAAATATACTACCATGGTATTAAACAAGTTGAAGTAACCGAAGGAAGCTCTGATGAAGAAGATGCCAGCATTGGAAACATTGTCGGCACAAGCAAGATCACCCGAAGTGGGAGAATATTTTCTCCAGAGATTTCCCCCCCAAAGGCGATCTTTGGACCCTCATCTGCTGCCAAAGTTATTCCTACACCGATAAAGCTTTCCGCTAGAACCCCGCTGATTGAAGATGCTGTTATTCCTATTATTGTCCCTCCTACTTCTGCTGATAAGGGGAAAGGGATCCAAGATGAGCTCGTCAAGACGAGGGCTCAACCTTTGGTCATCCCGGAAACCTCTAAGAAAGAGATGGAGGAGATCTTGAAGATAATTAAAAAGAGTGATTATGACGTGGTAGAGCAACTGGGGCAAACCCCCTCGAAGATCTCCATGTTAGCATTGCTACTTTGTTCTGAGGCGCACGCCAAGGTATTGATAAAATTCCTGAAGACAACCCATGTGCCCTAGGAAACCTCTGCCGACCAATTCCAAGACTGTGTAGCCAGTCTTACAACAGACAACGTTTTAGGTTTCTCTGATGCTGACCTAACTTCAAAAGGAAGAAAGCACAACGACGCCTTACATGTGTCAGTAGAATGCCAAGGAACTACTCTGGCCCATGTTTTGGTCGACACCGGTTCTTCTCTGAACGTGCTGCCTAAGAAGGCTCTCGACCGATTAGACTGTGAAGGCTTGGAGTTAAGGCCAAGTAATATCATTGTAAGGGCATTCGACGGGTCGAAGAGAATGGTACATGGGGAGGTGGACATTCCCATTAAGGTTGGCACAGAAGTGTTTCCCTCAACTTTCTATGTGATGGACATCCGTCCGTCATACTCTTGCTTATTGGGGAGACCATGGATACACAATTCCGGGGCAGTCACCTCCTCCCTACATCAAATGCTGAAATACCCTGTCAAAGGAAAGATCATAACCGTGCACGGTGAAGAGGAATATATGATCAGCCACCTGAACTCCTTTCGGTATGTTGAGGTAGAGGGTGAATTCATTGAGACACCATTCCAGCACTTTGAGGAGGTCTCTCCTGAGGTGGATGTAGCAAAAGTGGTAGCTGAGGTACCAAAGCAGATGGCCAGGATGGCATCTCTAAAAGACGCGAAGGCCGCATTGAAGGAAGGAAAGAGCTCAACATGGGGGCAGTTGCCGGATATTCCGCACAAAACAGACAAGTTTGGATTAGGATTCACTGCTGCGGGGCAGAAGGCTATGCGCCGCTCAAAGGTTGAAAGAACATCCATCAAGATCTCTCCTTATGGGATCAATGCTTTGGAAGGTGAAGATGAAGAGGCCGACATTGAAGATTCGATCTACCTAACCATCGAAGGAGGACTACGCAACTAGGAGGCAAAGGACTTTGTCCCCATTACTTTTATTAATCAGTAATCATCCGTCAAACATTTCCTGTGGTCTGTAATAATTACTTTTGAACAATCCGTACACTACTTTTTCACCTCATGCCTTGCCCGGGGCATGTAGGTCCATTTGTAAGGGTTTTGATTATCTTCATATCCATATGCCATGTTTAATGATTCATTGGACGTTTTTCATTGATAAACTGCTGTGTTCATTTTCTTTCCTTTTTGAGTTTTTTGTTTAAGGATGGCTATCCCTTACACACACCCACACTCACAAATGCAGGTACCCATCCACTCTGGATTCTATGGGTGACTATTCTGCTATGTCCTTCAATAACTCTGAAGATCTGGTCAATCAGGCTGAGTATGAAGATGACGAAGGTTGTGAAGTATCAGGGGAATTAGCCAGACTTTTACAGCAAGAAGAAAGGGCCATCTTGCCTCACGAAGAGTTGTTGGAAACTGTCAACTTAGGAACAGAGGAAGACCGGAAGGAAGTACAAGTGGGTGCCAATCTGGAACCAGGGGTCAAGGAGCGCCTAGTACAACTGTTAAATGAATACGTTGAAATCTTCGCCTGGTCTTATGAAGACATGCCGGGTTTAGACACAGACATCGTGGTTCACCGTCTCCCTACTAGAGAGGATTGTCCACCGATCAAGCAAAAAGTCCGCCGAATGAGGCCCGACATGTCTGAGAAGATTAAAGCAGAAGTGATGAAACAATTCAACGCTGGCTTTCTGGCTGTTACATCCTATCCACAATGGGTTTCTAACATCGTGCCAGTACCTAAAAAAGACGGCAAGGTCAGGATGTGTGTAGACTACCGGGATTTGAATAGGGCTAGCCCTAAAGATGATTTTTCGCTACCACATATCGACATCTTGATTGACAACACGACTCAGCACAAAGTGTTTTCCTTAATGGATGGATTCTCGGGCTATAAACAAATTAAAATGGCCCCCGAGGACATGGAGAAAACAACCTTTGTTACACAATGGGGTACTTTCTGTTACAAGATGATGCCATTCGGACTGAAGAACGCATGGGCAACTTATCAACGCGCCATGGTAGCTTTATTTCATGATATGATACATCATGAGATCGAAGTTTACATAGACGATATGATAGATCGGTCACAAACAGAGGAGGAACACCTTGAACATCTAGAAAAGCTATTTGCCAGGTTGAAAGAATACCAACTCAGGCTGAATCCAAGTAAGTGTAATTTTGGAGTTAGGTCTGGTAAACTTCTAGGATTTATTGTCAGCAACAAAGGCATTGAGGTCAATCCAGCAAAAGTGAAAGCAATACAAGAGATTCCTGCTCCCCGTACTGAAAAGGAGGTTAGAGGGTTCTTGGGGCGCTTGAATTATATTGCCAGATTCATCTCTCATCTGACTTCTACCTGTGAGCCAATTTTCAAATTATTAAAGAAAGATCAGGTAGTCGAATGGAACGACGATTGCCAAGCTGCTTTTGATAAGATCAAGGAGTATTTGCTAGAACCTAATATTCTGATGCCACCCGTCGAAGGAAGACCATTGATCATGTATCTGACCGTCTTGGATAACTCAATGGGGTGTGTTTTGGGCCAGCATGACGAGTCTGGTCGAAAAGAGCATGCTATTTATTACCTTAGCAAAAAGTTTACCGACTGTGAGACTCGCTACTCACTGCTCGAGAAAACTTGCTGCGCTTTGGTATGGGCTGCTCGCCGACTAAGGCAGTATATGCTGACTCACACCACCTTGTTGATTTCCAAAATGGATCCTATCAAGTATATCTTCGAGAAGCCTGCTTTATCTGGAAGAATAGCTAGATGGAAAATGATCCTAACTGAGTATGACATCCAGTACACCACTCAAAAAGATATAAAAGGGAGTGTACTAGCTGATCATCTAGCTCATCAACCTATCGAAGATTATCAATCCATGAGATTTGACTTCCCAGACGAGGACATCATACATTTGGACAACATTGAAGGTAACAGACCGTATGACAAACTTGAAAAGGGATCCCGATGGACCCTGTACTTTGATGGTGCTTCAAATGAACTTGGAAATGGTATCGGTGCGGTACTCATTTCCCCGGAAGGTTGTCACACGCCTTTCACGGCTTGACTTTGCTTCAGCTGCACAAACAACATGGCAGAATATGAAGCTTGCATCTTTGGTCTCAAGGTTGCTATAGACTTGGGGATCAAATCTTTGATCGTATTTGGGGACTCGGCTTTGGTTATCAGTCAAATCAAAGGAGAGTGGGACACCAAAAATCCTAATCTTATCACATACAAAGAACATGTCCTGACATTGTTGCCTCATTTCGAGCAAATTACCTTCGAGCATTTCCCGCGAGAAGAGAATCAGCTAGCAGATGCTCTGGCTACAATGCCTTCCATGTTTAAACTCAACTGGGATAACAAGGCTCCCCAAATCACCATCGAGCAAATGGATGAACCTACGCATTGTCACGAGATTAATACCGAAGAAGTAGTGGAACAACCCTAGTTTCACGAAATCAAAAGGTATCTCCAGACCAGAGAATATCCCGAAGGAGCTTCCGTAAATGACAAGAAGTTCCTAAGGAAATTTGCTGCCAAATTCTTCCTGAGCAATGGCATCCTCTATAAGCGCAACCATGATTGTGTTTTACTCCGATGTGTAGACAAAGCTGAAGCTGAGTTAATCATGACCGAGATGCACAACGGTACATCTGGCACCCACTTGAGCGGGCATACTATGGCTAAGAAGATCCTAAGAGCAGGCTATTACTGGTCTACCATGGAAGCAGATTGCCATCAGCATTCCCGTACCTGCCACAAATGTCAAGTCTATGCTGACAAGATTCATATTCCTCTGGTTCCTCTCAACGTGCTGACAACTCCTTGGCCATTTGCAATGTGGGGCATTGACATGATTGGAGAGATCAAGCCCACGGCATCCAACGGACATCGCTTCATCCTGGTTTCCATTGACTACTTCACCAAATGGGTCGAAGCAACTTCCTTCGCTTCTGTTACTAAAAATGTGGTTACCCGCTTCATCAAGCAAAACCTCATATGCCGGTATGGTGTTCTGGACAGGATCATCACAGACAACGGTACGAATCTGAATAACACTATGATCACCGCATTGTGCGAATAGTTCAAGATTTATCATCACAATTCATCTCCCTATCGGCCGAAGATGAACGGTGCTGTTGAAGCTGTGAACAAAAACATTAAGAAGATCATTCAGAAAATGACAGTCACTTACAAGGACTGGCATGAGATGTTAACGTTTGCTCTGCATGGATACCGTACAACGACACGTACTTCAACCGGGGCAACCCCATTTTCTTTGGTATATGGCATGAAGGCTGTCCTGCCCATGGAAGTTAAGATTCCTTCTCTAAGGATTATGAAGGACGCAGGTTTGAATGAAGATGATTGGATTCAGACCCGACTTGATCAACGAGAAGCGACTCGCTGTTATCTGCCATGGTCAAACGTATCAAAAACGGATGATCAAGGATTTCAACAAGAAATTCAGACGTCAAGTATATCAAGTCGAAGATCTCGTAATCAAGCGGATTATCCTGCCGCAAAGTGATCCCAGGGGCAAATGGACTCCTACATACGAAGGACCATTTGTGATCAAGAGCATATTTTCTGGTGGTGCAATGATTCTGACCACCATGGACGGCGACGATTTGCCACACCCTACGAACGCAGACATAGTCAAAAGATACTATGCATAAAATAACTCGACAAGTCGAAAACCCGAAAGGGCGGCTTGGGAAAAAATGGGCATCCCGGTGGACCGAAAACCCGAAAGGGCGGTTCAGGCAAAAATTAGGGATAAAACAAAAAAGGTCTGTACACCCGGCAAGTCGAAAACCCGAAAGGGCGGCTTGGGAAAAAAGGGGTTTCCCGGTGGATCGAAAACCCGAAAGGGCGATTCAGGCAAAAGTTAGGGAATTAAAGCGTATGACTATGTCTCATCGGATCACTTTAAGGATAATCTCTTCATCAACCAGCTCCAAGCTTCTGATCAATCCAGTCATCGGCGGACGAAGCATGGAATGGACAGATACTCATAGTTTTGAAGGCTATAGCAGAATGGAATCCCATAGAATTGTTTCACATAGCCATCTTTCTTTTGTATAAACTTTTCAATTTTTACGACGACATCCTCTTACTAGGATGACTGTCTCCTTTGTACAAATATACTCATAGAAAGTTAATACAAATACTTTTCCAAATACAGAAATTTGTGTTGTCTTCCTTTCCTCTTTTCTTTTGCACTTATATTTTATTTGAGAAACGTCCAATGTTTTGTTAAATAGGCATATGCATTTGAACGTAATCATTTCCTTATGAATCAAGAAAGATGATTACTGATAGGTTGAAGGTGCATATAGATATCTTGATGCCCTTTCAGAAGAAATCACCAGCAGATCTAAAGCTCCAAATTCCTCGATCCATAAATTAATTCCCCAAACAGAGTTAAACTTTAGGATCCTCAGCAGAGAAAGCTTTCCCAACACTGATCTCCCCAGCCAGAGGGCCTCCCAGAACTCAATTCCCCTCAGAGTTAAGTTTCAGTATCCCCAGTGGAGCCTTAAAAATCTGAAAGTCCAATCCCCAGCGGAGCTAAAATTTCCAACCATCAATCCCCAGCGGAACCAGGCTAGTGAACCTTCTCCCCACAGAGATACTTCCCACCAAACTAAGGATGCTCAGTCTTACTTCTCCAGCATGAGTCTATCAGGTTCTGAACTCCCCAGTAGAGATCATCAGAAATTTTCTTACCCTGCAAGTCACCAAGGAATTCCAATTCCCCGCAGTGGTCCTAAGATCCCTCAACAATTGAAGATCTTGCATTTCCCCAAGCAGAGTGAAGGCTCATTCTCAGTTCCTCACAAGATATTTAGATGTTCCCCAGTGAAGATCTCCTCAGGACAAGAATCCTCAGAAGATTGGTATACAACCCAAGCTCCTAATTCTCCAGTAGTAGTCAACAAGGATGTCTCATCCTCAGCAATCAAAATTCTTGTCTTCCCCTGCAGCAGTCAAGGATTCACTTTCCCTGGCAGCAGTCGAGTTTCTTTATCTCCATGATTCATCTATCCTCAGCAAGACAGCTCTTCATCTTACATGCGCATTCATTTACATTCATATCATAAACATTGATATAACATATACTGCATCATACATATCATGCAACATAACTTTGTGTTTTAGCTAACATCTCACCCTTTTCAGGATAAGATTAAAAGGCTATCATTAACAATTATTCAGATACAGTATGGATACACCCCAGACACGGCAGTCATTCTATTACTCATTCAGAATTTCAAGTCAGATACGGTACATATACACCCCGGACACGGCGGTCATTCTACTGCTTATTCAGACTACAGCAATCAGATACAGACTAGATACGCTCCAGACACGATAGCCATTCTATCTCTCATTCAGATTCACTTATCCACCTCAAGGTTCAATGCATTCCAAACACGGATACCATTCTGACCCTTACAATAGCAGTTTGATTCTCCCTAGTGCGTTTGCCACGGAAGTCATTCTGTCATTTATTTAGATCCCAGTTACAGTTTCAGATACACTTCAAGCACAGAAGTCATTCTATTACTCATACGGATCTCAATCCCAGTTACAGTTTCAGATACACTCTAGACACGGAAGTCAGTCTGCTACTCATACAACTTTCAACTTCAGATACAGTCCAGATACGCTCCAGACACGGTTGCCATTCTGTCACTCATTCAGAATTTGTCCCCAGCACGCAGTTGCTCCATACAGATGTTCCTCTGTTACCCAGATACAAAAAGATACACTCCAGACACGGCAGTCATTCTGATATTCATTCTTCAAGCACAGTTACAGCTCAGATACGCCCTAGACACGGAGGCCATTCTTCTGCTCATACAAACTCAATCCTTAGATGCAGTTCAAATGCATTCCAGACGCGGATACCATTTCGATCCTCATTCTTCTGACCTATCACATTGCAGTTCATCAAACATTCCAGATGGCATCTTTAAGCCCATCTCCGACAAGATTCTATCACCCTTTCAGATGGCATCTTTAAGCCCATCTCCAAATGGCATCTCTAAGCCCATTCCTGCATCCATTGTTCTGACGAGTGCAAATTTAAGGGCACTCTAGTGTCCAATCTCCTTTTACCTTCGAGACGCGAAAGGCAAACTTGCCAATCTAACTTTTCAGGTGCAAGAAGATTGAACAGGGGCAACTGTTGTACCCCAAAATTTGCCCTCTCATTTCTTCAACATCTTCTCATCCCAAGACCCTTGGAGCTCAAGATCAAGTTAGGGTTTGCTCTGCTCAAGACTCCTCCTTGCACTGTTGACCCAAATTAGGGTTTGAGTTTGCACAAAGATGTTTTGACCTAAAATGCCCAAAGTGACTTTCATGCTCCATGTTGGACTCACAAGTTTATCCATATCAAGTTTCAAGGCTTGATTCCAATCTTTGCCCAGTCAATTGGACAATTGACCTAGAAATCAGCTGTATTGGGGAAAAAGTCAACTGAGGTCAATTGACAGTCAAACCTAATGATTTTTGACCCACATCAACATTATGAACTCATATGGACCATTTGATCAAGTTTGGATCACAATTCCACAAGAAATTTGATCAGATCACCAAAAGGGCAAAATGGTCATTTTTAGGGTTTTGACTGTACAAAGGCAATTTTTGACTGTTTGACCTAGCCAATGGCAAACCAAGCTCACATATGGACTCAAGGACTAAATGACATGGTCTTGACACATTCAACAAGTTCAAAAGATCCCAAAAGCACAAGATTGACAGATGAACTTTCCAGTCAACTGATCAAAATTTGACTGTATACTGAAAAGTCAAACTTTGACTTTTTGGTCAAAGTCAAGTGTCAAGATTCATTTTTCATCAAAACATGTCAAATTATGAAACTTGTTCATCAAGAAACCAAAAATTACAAATTAGGGTTTGAAATGAAGAAATTTCATAACTTAGAAATTTTCTAAGTTATGGAATTTCCTAATTTTTTCCTAACTTTGTCCCATTTTTTCATCAAGATACATTTGGATTCAAACAAAACTCAAAACATGAAAGTTGTAGTCCATTGCAAAATCTACAACTTTTATTCACAAAGTTTTCTGAAAAGAAGCTTGTAGCTCAAGTTATAATTTTTGGAATAGGGGTGCAAAACATTCTTAACTTAGAAATTTTTTGACCTATTTTAGGCAGGATTTTTGCCCAACTTCATGGCCACTTTTCACATGCTTCCACTTGGAATCTCAACTTACATTACCAATATGGATTGTGGTACACATTCCAAGCTTTCCAAATTGTCCAAGAACTTCTCAAACACCCTTGTGGTTAGGGAGAATCGAATTGGCAAAGATGGGCAAAAGTCACTTTTGTTCATGACCAAATGCATGTTCGTAACATGGGCATTTTTGAAATCAGCTTGTACAAGCTAGATTACAGGCCTCTAACCCTTCTCACACTCAATAATTAAATGCCAAACCAATGTGCCAAGATTTTATTTTGTTCATTTGGTCATTACACACAAAATTAATCCATAATTAGGAAAAGTAACTTTGCCATCTTTGAAAAGTAATGGTTTATGTCAAATACAAATCCAAGAGGCATGGGCCAGATCTTTGAAGCTAGCATTTTGTACATAAATCACTCTGATCAAGAACAAGAGGTGCAGCATAGTTTAGGGCATTGGACATGCCTGTTTTGAAACTTGCATTTTCTTACTTCAAGTAGAAGAAAACTTGCATAACAGATCCCATCTCTCATTCCTGTAACAACTAGCCAAAGCAAAGTTTCTAAACACTTTCCATACATCATAACTGACCTAAGGTACGATTAAACCCTCCCTCATACCTCCTCAAACACAAAAACACCATCCTCTTGCAAAAACAGGGCACCTGCTGCAGATTGAGGTCCACAACTCAATCCACTCGTGCACTTTGGCTAATAACCTTGCAAACACACTCCATACCATCCATTGAAATTGTTCCAAGCCCTAAACACCAGCTGTAACACTCCTAACTCCATCTTCCATTTTCATTTTTCAGTTTTGCAGGTGAACTTCCATAGCTCGATTCAGTTGGTTTCAAAGCAAGCTAGAGGTTGGAGAAGCATCCCTGAACTTCAAGCAAGCTGTACAAGTCCTCAAATTCCATTGAAAGTACCCACATTGCTGTACACGATTCAAGCTGAACAGGTAAAAACATGGACTTCTATCTCTCAATCTAGGAAGAGATAGGCTTAAGTTTATGAATGAAACATGCTCTACTCATGGCCCTGAAGCTACCCATATCATTACTTTTCATTTATGTTGTGTGTACTGAGAGAATTTTGAACCTGAACATTGAAAAAAAGTTAGGTGCGGAATTGGGGGAGGAGAAATTCTCTCTCCTTTCTGAGAGTTAGAACAACCTTTTTATATGTTTAGAATCGTGACAGCTTGCTCTACATTATTGATGTTGTGAGTTTTTGTTAAAAGTCAAAGAATCAGGAGTTAGCTTTGGTGCAAGAGGCACGCGCGTTTTGTCATTCAAACATGGCTGGAGGTTGAAGACAAGCCCCTTGGGCTGGGCCTGACTTGTTTTTTCTGTTTGCACCACATTTTTCCACATACACCCCCCTGGCCCATTATGTGATATATTTGTCATTTTTGATTTTTTCTTTTTGAGTCTGATTTTATATTTTTGCTCAAACATGAAAAAACACTAAAAATATTTTTTCACATTTTTTATATATTTATTTGGCATTTATTTGTTTTGTTAGGCATATATATGTAAATAATATGTTTACTTTTTATTTAAAATACTAAAAAAAAATAATACAAACACATTTTATTTTCTGATTTTATTTTATTTTATCTTTTGAAAACATTTTCTTAAAATACACTTTTTTTGATAAATAATTAATATTTTTTTTTGTATATATTTAGTATATTTAATATATAATATAAATACTTATATATTTATTAGAATATTTAGGATAAAAATACAAAAATAATACATTTTTATTTTTATTAATATTTGACCTCAAAAATTACTTTTTTACAAATATACTTCTCTTTTATTTATTTTTGTATATAATTAATAAATATTGTATATAATACCTTATAAATACTTTTTTATTTACAAAATTAGGGTTTTGCCCCAAACTATGAAAATATCCAAAAATTAACTTTTTTTATTTTTGTTTGCATGTCACATGAAAAATACTTTTACATACATATAAAAATCATTTTTTTTGCATCTTGCATATTTATTGTATTTATTCAATTATTGTACAATTAAATAACTTGTATATTCAATTTGGATTGTAATAGCTTAGATTTAAATTTCTTGTTAAATATCCCCATTTGAACATTTGTACCCCCCATCCCATAATTATGTTGTAATAGTTTAGGACTTTAAATTCCACATTTTAAAGCTTTCTAAAATATGCCATGATAGACTTAGGGTTTGTATGCAAATAAAAAATAACCAATAGCTTGACCTAATTCAAAGACAAAAAGCATGAAAATGGACAACACTAATCACACTTGCACCCCTAGGGTTACTCCACTTGTTGCCTTCAATAATGGGCCATGTTGCATGTTGAGTGTCTTTGGCAAAATAAAACAATTCAAATGATCATAGTCCCTCGATGACGCTTTCGAAAGTTGCCTAAAAATGATCAAGTCCCTTAAAGGAAGAATTGCCAAAGACACTTGGCACTATTGCATTCATGGTCTAAACGATGACCCGCGCCCGTCCCGTTAACATCCTAACACAAGATTGTCCACCAAATACAATGGTGGAACAATACTGTTAAAAGGGTTAAAACATAGGAAAAATCTTTGAGAAATTTAGGGTAGATAGCTCTTGGTTACTTAACCAATCTTGCAAAACAATCCTTGCCATTTTTCAAAACACACATCACAACACACTTTCAAAATAACTTTAAAAAAAACATTGAAAACTTTTCAAAAGACAAATACACCTTTGTATACATTCAAACATGGATCATTACAAAGTTTGCCACCACAATGGCCTCTTTTCAAAACATTTTCAAACCCACGCACAAAGCACCATTTCAAACAATTGAAAGCACCATTTCAAACAATTGAAAATGCAAGGCAAGTGATCTAAGCAAGTAACTAGGAGCCCATGGATAACCATGGATAGAAAGAGTGCTAATACCTTCCCTTTCTATAATCTACTCCCCGAACCCAAGAAAACATCTCAAAGGTTTTTGCTGTGCTTTTTAACCTTTCCTTAGGATAAAATAAAAAGTCGGTGGCGACTCTTGCTAAACCGAAACATTTGCGAAAACAAACGCAAAACCCAAGTCAGTTCTCCCACCGTATCACAGAACTGGCGACTCTGCTGGGGAAAATTTTAAAAGTGGAGTAACCTTAGGGCTTAGATCACCCTCTTGCATGACTAATTGTTTGCTTTGATTGCTTTATATCTTGGTTCTCTTGTTTGGGCTTGAAATCCTACAACCGGATTTGGGGAAACATTCATAGATAGCAATACATTATGGAAACTGTGCGGGGTATACCGACACAGTTGAAGCAATAGCTATATTAGTGCGACATATTTGTGAGTACCGGTAACCCTTGAGTTCAATCAAGGAGAGTACGGGGCCGCTGAGTGATGTCACTAAGCACTAATGACCTAGAACCTTACTTGACCATCTTGGCCTTTTATTAGGGGTAGTGAGATGACCGACTTTGGTGCAGTCCGAAGTTGGTAGATACTCGATACTACACTCATTGAGGGTTGTTTTCTTGGAATATTTTGGTCGCTAGTTAAGTGGCTAAACCAAAACAATGAACATGGAAAACAATCCAATGATATTGAGCTCCTTAGAACCCGGTTACTATTTATAGGACAGGTTTTTAAGCCAACTACACTCAAGAGGGTACTTACCTATGAAACCTCATGCAAGCCTGAAACTAGGGTTTTGTGTGAATTGCTTGTACATATGTTTGCGCATGCATCATGAACATCATAAAGCATCATATGCATTCACTAACCATTTCATGGGTTTGGATCTTCATCTTTGTTCTTGTTTTGTAGGTCATGGAAATTCTTCGCAGGAAAACTATCCAAGTCAACCTTGTGAGAATCCCTCCTCAACTCAAGGAGCTCACATGCAAAATTCCGGAAAGCTCTCCCTTCAGTGAAAGACATGGTAGACTGCTCAGCCTAGTCAACACCAGCATTGAAGAGGACATGGTAAAGGTGTTGTTCCAGTTCTTTGACCCCCTTCACCATTGTTTCACATTCCCCGACTACCAATTGGTGCCCACTTTGGAGGAATTTTCTCAACTCTTGAGAATTCCTATTCTTAATCAACTACCCTACAACGGTACGGAAAAAGAACCAAAGCCTGAAGATGTTGCTCAAGCACTACACTCGCAACCATCTGACATCAAGGGGCATTGGGAAACTAGAAGAGGTGTCAAATGCTTCTTGGCAAAATTCTTGGTTGAGAAGGCACAAGAGTGTTGGAATTCATTGGATCTACAAGCCTTTGAAGAAATTGTGGCACTCCTCATTTATGGGTTGGTCTTGTTCCCAAATCCTGACCAGCTTATAGATGTCAACGCCGTCAAAATATTCTTATCCAGGAATCCAATACCAACATTGCTTGGGGACATTCTCCACTCATTTTACACACGAACAATGAGAAAGAGGGGTGTTCTCATGTGCTGTACTCCTCTCCTTGCAAGGTGGTTTATTTCGCACCTTCCATAATCTGTTTTGAAGAATGACCAAGGCTTAAGGTGGTCACAACGGTTGATGACCCTCACTCACTCTGATGTGCATTGGTGTTCTCGATCCAGAGAAAATGTCATCATCATCGATCGTTGTGGAGAGTTCCCTAATGTTCCATTGCTTGGCATTAGAGGAGGCATTACCTACAACCCTTGTCTAGCTTTGAGACAATTTGGATATGCACGGAGGGATGGCCCTCACGACATGTTGATTCCTGACCTAGTTTTTGACTTCGACAATGATGCGCAAGGACTTCGCCAAAGATTCATCAGAGCTTGGAGGATGCCTAACAAGGTAGACATCAAGACACTGGGCCACAAGAACTCCATCCCTCTTGAGCCTTATCTCAAGTGGGTACGAACCCGAGCCCAGAGTCTAATGATGCCTTACCCTCATGTTCTCCCTGTGATTAAAGAGCCCGTTAAGGAAGGAGAGGTTCCCTACACCATCCTATATCCTGACATGCCAACATCATGGGAGGAGATGCAGAAGAGTTGGATCCAACTCAAGGAGGAACGAAATACTTTTGAAGCCAGCTTCTACGCCAGTGAGAAGACGGTTTTGGAGCTTACCCGCCGACTCCATGAGGAAGAGACCCCCAACACCTACATTGCACCAAAGAGGATGCGCAAAGTCTTTTTACCTTAAGAAGTTTTTTTGTAATATTTGGCCCATGGGCCATTTATGTACTGACAAAATTTCTTCTTATTAATATCACGTGTGTTCTTTTTGTCTGCAACAATTTTGAATTTTCTAAATCCTTGAATGCATTGCATGAATAACCATATCATTCATCATGCGCATAAGCAGGTCTTCACACCAGGTTTCCTCATCTTTCTGCTGTTTATTTCAGTAAGATGGATCTCGAACAGACGATCAAGGATTTGTAGTCTCAAAACTCACAGTTTCAACATCTCCTGATGACCTTGGCAAAGGGTCAGGAGGATCTAAAAGTCCTGCTGGGGAACAAGGAGCAAGTTAAAAAGAAGAAGAAAAGAGTCGGGGTGGCTACCCTGGGAAGAAGGTTTGAGGGTGAAGCCAGAAGAGTTCTTGAATTTCCCCCTACGTTTGAAGAGGGAACCAGTAAAGGAAAAGGGGCTGCGGTACCTTCCGAATCCGAAGCTGAAGAAGAAGAGGCTGAAGAAGACGAAGACTACTCAGAGCAACAATACCCGCCCGCCGATGATAAGTACAAAAACTTGGAAGATAGGTTGGCAGCTATGGAGCTGCAGAGAGTTCCCGGCTTAGATTTCGAAGATTTGGGATTAATTGCTGGAATTGTGATCCCCCCGAAGTTCAAAGTGCTAATTTTTGCAAGATATGACGGGCTGTCTTGCCCAAAAATGCACCTAAGGTCGTATGTCCGAAGAATCCAACCTCACACTTCCGACAAAAATCTTTGGGTGCACTTCTTTCAAGATAGCCTGTCTGGCACTCAGCTAGACTGGTTTTACAAGCTGGAAAGGTCAGAGATACATATTTGGGAGGATCTGGCAGCTGCTTTTTATCTCCAATATCAGTATAACTCTGACTTGGCGCCAACCCGTACTCAGCTACAGAGTATGGGAATGGCCTCAGGTGAGGGATTCAAGGAGTACACCCAGAAGTGGCGCGATCTGGACGAAAGAGTGCAGCCACCTCTTTCTGATAGAGAACTTGTTGATATGTTCCTGGGGACTCTGTCTGGTCCATTCTTTAACCACCTGATCGGTAGCTCTTCCGCGGGGTTTACTGAATTAATTCTACTGGCGAGCGGGTAGAAGCCGGTATCAAGAATGGGAAGATTCAGAAGGATGCCTCTGCATCTACAATTGCTAAGAAATCATTTCCAGTGAAGAAGGAAACAACTGTTGTGTATTCTCAGAGAAGAGCGGGGAAGACTGAGCGCCGGTCGACTGTGGGGGCCGTGATGATCCAAAATCCATCAAATGATCAGCCTCGTTATAACCAATCCAGACAAAATCTGCAACGGGTGGAACGGCGGCAACGACAGTTCACCCGCATCAATATGACACCTGCGCAAGTTCTTCCGCATCTGTTGAAGTTAAATCTCACAAATATCAAAGAAGCGCCAAAAAATGTGAATACAACCTCACCAGCTTACAATGCCAATGCCAAATGCGCCTACCATTCCGATAGCGCCTGACATGACACAAACAATTGTTGGGCGCTAAAAAATAAAATTCAAGACTTGATAGATGCAAAAGAGGTGGAGTTCGATGCTCTAGAGAAGCCAAACGTGATATCTGCTCCGATGCCGAAGCATGGTCGAAATGTCCATGCTATTGAGGAAGATTTGTATGTTTCTGATGTCAATGACCTGATAACTCCGTTGTTAACCATCAAGTTAAATCTGCTAAGGGCCGGGATTTTCCAGGGATGCAAAGAAGATTGCTACTGTTGTTACTCTCTACCAATCGACTGCCCATTACTGAAGAAAGGCATCCAAAGCCTAATGGACAGTCAGCAAATTCTGTTTGAAAAAGTTCCTGCTATTCCAACCCCTACTGAAGATGTTTCAATAATCACCATTCACGCCAATCTTTCCAAGGCCGTCAAAAAGCCTGTTAAGATTACATCCGCTACAAAGTCCGTTCCTCTGAAAATAACTATGCCAAGGCCTGTCCCCTACAGTTCTGAAAAATCAATACCATGGAATTACGGTGGAAAAATATACTACCATGGTATTAAACAAGTTGAAGTAACCGAAGGAAGCTATGATGAAGAAGATGCCAGCATTGGAAACATTGTCGGCACAAGCAAGATCACCCGAAGTGGGAGAATATTTTCTCCAGAGATTGACCCCCCAAAGGCGATCTTTGGACCCTCATCTGCTGCCAAAGTTATTCCTGCACCGATAAAGCTTTCCGCTAGAACCCCGCTGATTGAAGATGCTGTTATTCCTATTGTTGTCCCTCCTACTTCTGCTGATAAGGGGAAAGGGATCCAAGATGAGCTCGTCAGGATGATGGCTCAACCTTTGGTCATCCCGGAAACCTCTAAGAAAGAGATGGAGGAGATCTTGAAGATAATTAAAAAGAGTGATTATGACGTGGTAGAGCAACTGGGGCAAACCCCCTCGAAGATCTCCATGTTAGCATTGCTACTTTGTTCTGAGGCGCACGCCAAGGCATTGATAAAATTCCTGAAGACAACCCATGTGCCCCAGGAAACCTCTTCCGACCAATTCCAAGACTGTGTAGCCAGTCTTACAGCAGACAACGGTTTAGGTTTCTATGTATCTGACCTAACCTCAAAAGGAAGAAAGCACAACGACGCCTTACATGTGTCAGTAGAATGCCAAGGAACTACTCTGGCCCATGTTTTGGTCGACACCGGTTCTTCTCTGAACGTGCTTCCTAAGAAGGCTCTCGACCGATTAGACTGTGAAGGATTGGAGTTAAGGCCAAGTAATATCGTTGTAAGGGCATTCGACGGGTCGAAGAGAATGGTACATGGGGAGGTGGACATTCCCATTAAGGTTGGCACAAAAGTGTTTCCCTCAACTTTCTATGTGATGGACATCCGTCCGTCATACTCTTGCTTATTGGGGAGACCATGGATACACAATGTCGGGGCAGTCACCTCCTCCCTACATCAGATGCTGAAATACTCTGTCAAAGGAAAGATCATAACCGTGCACGGTGAAGAGGAATATATGATCAGCCACCTGAACTCCTTTCGGTATGTTGAGGTAGAGGGTGAATTCATTGAGACACCATTCCAGTACTTTGAGGAGGTCTCTCCTGAGGTGGATGTAGCAAAAGTGGTAGCTGAGGTACCAAAGCAGATGGCCAGGATGGCATCTCTAAAAGACGCGAAGGCCGCATTGAAGGAAGGAAAGAGCTCAACATGGGGGCAGTTGCCAGATATTCCGCACAAAACAGACAAGTTTGGATTAGGATTCACTGCTGCGGGGCAGAAGGCTATGCGCCGCTCAAAGGTTGAAAGAACACCCATCAAGATCTCTCCTTATGGGATCAATGCTTTGGAAGGTAAAGATGAAGAGGCTGACATTGAAGATTGGATCTACCCAACCATCGAAGGAGGACTACGCAACTAGGAGGCAAAGGACTTTGTCCCCATTACTTTTATTAATCAGTAATTATCTGTCAAACATTTCCTGTGGTCTGTAATAATTACTTTTGAACAATCCGTACACTACTTTTTCACCTCATGCCTTGCCCGGGGCATGTAGGTCCATTTGTAAGGGTTTTGATTATCTTCATATCCATATGCCATGTTTAATGATTCATTGGACGTTTTTCATTGATAAACTGCTGTGTTCATTTTCTTTCCTTTTTGCATTTTTTGTTTAAGGATGGCTATCCCTTACACACACCCACACTCACAAATGCAGGTACCCATCCACTCTGGATTCTATGGGTGACTATTCTGCTATGTCCTTCAATAACTCTGAAGATCTGGTCAATCAGGCTGAGTATGAAGATGACGAAGGTTGCGAAGTACCAGGGGAATTAGCCAGACTTTTACAGCAAGAAGAAAAGGCCATCTTGCCTCACGAAGAGTTGTTGGAAACTGTCAACTTAGGAACAGAGGAAGACCGGAAGGAAGTACAAGTGGGTTCCAATCTGGAACCAGGTGTCAAGGAGCGCCTAGTACAACTGTTAAATGAATATGTTGAAATCTTAGCCTGATCTTATGAAGACATGCCGGGTTTAGACACAGAAATCGTGGTTCACCGTCTCCCTACCAGAGAGGATTGTCCACCGATCAAGCAAAAAGTCCGCCGAATGAGGCCCGACATGTCTGAGAAGATTAAAGCAAAAGTGATGAAACAATTCAACAGTGACTTTCTGGCTGTTACATCCTATCCACAATGGGTTGCTAACATCGTGCCAGTACCTAAAAAAGACGGCAAGGTCAGGATGTGTGTAGACTACCGGGATTTGAATAGGGCTAGCCCTAAAGATGATTTTCCGCTACCACATATCGACATCTTGATTGACAACACGGCTCAGCACAAAGTGTTTTCCTTCATGGATGGATTCTCGGGCTACAACCAAATTAAAATGGCCCCCGAGGACATGGAAAAACAACCTTTGTTACACAATGGGGTACTTTCTGTTACAAGGTGATACCGTTCGGACTGAAGAACGCAGGGGCAACTTATCAACGTGCCATGGTAGCTTTATTTCATGATATGATACATCATGAGATCAAAGTTTACGTAGACGATATGATAGCTCGGTCACAAACAGAGGAGGAACACCTTTAACATCTAGAAAAGCTGTTTTCCAGGTTGAAAGAATACCAACTCAGGCTGAATCCAAGTAAGTGTACTTTTGGAGTTAGGTCTGGTAAACTTCTAGGATTTATTGTCAGCAACAAAGGCATTGAGGTCGATCCAGCAAAAGTGAAAGCAATACAAGAGATGCCTGCTCCCCGTACTGAAAAGGAGGTTAGAGGGTTCTTAGGGCGCTTGAACTATATTTCCAGATTCATCTCTCATCTGACTTCTACCTGTGAGCCAATTTTCAAATTATTAAAGAAAGATCAGGTAGTCGAATGGAACGACGATTGCCAAGCTGCTTTTGATAAGATCAAGGAGTATTTGCTAGAACCTCCTATTCTGATGCCACCCGTCGAAGGAAGACCATTGATCATGTATCTGACCGTCTTGGATAACTTAATGGGGTGTGTTTTGGGCCAGCATGACGAGTCTGGTCGAAAAGAGCATGCTATTTATTACCTTAGCAAAAAGTTTATCGACTGTGAGACTCGCTACTCACTGCTCGAGAAAACTTGATGCACTTTGGTATGGGCTGCTCGTCGACTAAGGCAGTATATGCTGACTCATACCACCTTGTTGATTTCCAAAATGGATCCTATCAAGTATATCTTCGAGAAGCCTGCTTTATCTGGAAGAATAGCTAGATGGAAAATGATCCTAACTGAGTATGACATCCTGTACACCACTCAAAAAGCTATAAAAGGGAGTGTACTAGCTGATCATCTAGCTCATCAAGCTATCAAAGATTATCAATCCATGAGATTTGACTTCCCAGACGAGGACATCATGAATTTGGACAACATTGAAGGTAACAGACCGTATGACGGACCTGAAAAGGGATCCCGATGGACCCTGTACTTTGATGGTGCTTCAAATGCACTTGGAAACGGTATCGGTGCGGTACTCATTTCCCCGGAAGGTTGTCACACGCCTTTCACGGCTCAACTTTGCTTCAGCTGCACAAACAACATGGCGGAATATGAAGCTTGCATCTTTGGTCTCAAGGCTGCTATAGACTTGGGGATCAAATCTTTGATCGTATTTGGGGACTCGACTTTAGTTATCAGTCAAATCAAAGGAGAGTGGGATACCAAACATCCTAATCTTATCCCATACAAAGAACATGTCCTGACATTGTTGCCTCATTTCGAGCAAATTACCTTCGAGCATTTCCCGCGAGAAGAGAATCAGCTAGCAGATGCTCTGGCTACAATGTCTTCCATGTTTAAACTCAACTGGGATAACGAGGCTCCCCAAATCACCATCGAGCGAATGGATGAACCTGCGCATTGTCACGAGATTAATACCGAAGAAGTAGTGGAACAACCCTGGTTTCACGAAATCAAAAGGTATCTCCAGACCAGAGAATATCCCGAAGGAGCTTCCGTAAATGACAAGAAGTTCCTAAGGAAATTTGCTGCCAAATTCTTCCTGAGCAATGGCATCCTCTATAAGCGCAACCATGATTGTGTTTTACTCCGATGTGTAGACAAAGCTGAAGCTGAGTTAATCATGACCGAGATGCACATCGGTACATTTGGCACCCACTTGAGCGGGCATACTATGGCTAAGAAGATCCTAAGGGCAGGCTATTACTGGTCTACCATGGAAGCAGATTGCCATCAGCATTCCCGTACCTGCCACAAATGTCAAGTCTACGCTGACAAGATTCATATTCCTCCGGTTACTCTCAATATGCTGACAGCTCCTTGGCCATTTGCAATGTGGGGCATTGACATGATTGGAGAGATCAAGCCCACGGCATCCAACGGACATCGCTTCATCCTGGTTGCCATTGACTACTTCACCAAATGGGTCGAAGCAGCTTCCTTCGCCTCTGTTACTAAAAATGTGGTTGCCCGCTTCATCAAGCAAAACCTCATATGTCGGTATGGTGTTCCGGACAGGATCATCACAGACAACGGTATGAATCTGAATAACACTATAATCACCGCATTGTGCGAACAATTCAAGATTTATAATCACAATTCATCTCCCTATCGGCCGAAGATGAACGATGCTGTTGAAGCTGTGAACAAAAACATTAAGAAGATCATTCAGAAAATGACATTCACTTACAAGGACTGGCATGAGATGTTACCGTTTGCTCTGCATGGATACCGTACGATGGCACGTACTTCAACCGGGGCAACCCCATTTTCTTTGGTATATGGCATGGAGGCTGTCCTGCCCATGGAAGTTCAGATTCCTTCTCTAAGGATTATGAAGGACGCAGGTTTGAATAAAGATGATTGGATTCAGACCCGACTTGATCAACTCAATTTGATCAACGAGAAGCGACTCGCTGCTGTCTGCCATGGTCAAACGTATTAAAAACGGATGATCAAGGCTTTCAACAAGAAAGTCAGACGTCAAGTATATCAAGTCGGAGATCTCGTAATCAAGCGGATTATCTTGCCGCAAAGTGATCCCAGGGGCAAATGGACTCCTACATACGAAGGACCATTTGTGATCAAGAGCATATTTTCTGGTGGTGCAATGATTCTGACCACCATGGACGGCGACGATTTGCCACACCCTGCGAACGCAGACATAGTCAAAAGATACTACGCATAAAATAACCCGACAAGTCGAAAACCCGAAAGGGCGGCTTGGGCAAAAATGGGCATCCCGGTGGACCGAAAACCCGAAAGGGCGGTTCAGGCAAAAATTAGGGATAAAACAAAAAAGATCTGTACACCCGGAAAGTCGAAAACCCGAAAGGGCGGCTTGGGCAAAAAGGGGTTTCCCGGTGGATCGAAAACCCGAAAGGGCGATTCAGGCAAAAGTTAGGGAATTAAAGCGTATGACTATGTCTCGTCGGATCACTTTAAGGACAATCTCTTCATCAACCAGCTCCAAGCTTCTGATCAATCCAGTCATCGGCGGATGAAGCATTGAATGGACAGATACTCAGAGTTTTGAAGGCTATAGCAGAATGGAATCCCATAGAATTGTTTCACATAGCCATCTTTCTTTTGTATAAACTTTTCAATTTTTATGACGACATCCTCTTACTAGGATGACTGTCTCCTTTGTACAAATATACTCATAGAAAGTTAATACAAATGCTTTTCCAAATACAGAAATTTGCGTTGTCTTCCTTTCCTCTTTTCTTTTGCACTTATGTTTTATTTGAGAAACGTCCAATGTTTTGTTAAATAGGCATATGCATTTGAACGTAATCATTTCCTTATGAATCAAGAAATATGATTACTGATAGGTTGAAGGTGCATATAGATATCTTGATGCCCTTTCAGAAGAAATCACCAGCAGATCTAAAGCTCCAAATTCCTCGATCCATAAATTAATTCCCCAAACAGAGTTAAACTTTAGGATCCTCAGCAGAGAAAGCTTTCCCAACACTGATCTCCCCAGCCAGAGGGCCTCCCAGAACTCAATTCCCCTCAGAGTTAAGTTTCAGTATCCCCAGTGGAGCCTTAAAAATCTGAAAGTCCAATCCCCAGCGGAGCTAAAATTTCCAACCATCAATCCCCAGCGGAACCAGGCTAGTGAACCTTCTCCCCACAGAGATACTTCCCACCAAACTAAGGATGCTCAGTCTTACTTCTCCAGCATGAGTCTATCAGGTTCTGAACTCCCCAGTAGAGATCATCAGAAATTTTCTTACCCTGCAAGTCACCAAGGAATTCCAATTCCCCACAGTGGTCCTAAGATCCCTCAACAATTGAAGATCTTGCATTTCCCCAAGCAGAGTGAAGGCTCATTCTCAGTTCCTCACAGGATAATCAGATGTTCCCCAGTGAAGATCTCCTTAGGACAAGAATCCCCAGAAGATTGGTATACAACCCAAGCTCCTAATTCTCCAGCAGTAGTCAACAAGGATGTCTCATCCTCAGCAATCAAAATTCTTGTCTTCCCCTGCAGCAGTCAAGGATTCACTTTCCCCGGCAGCAGTTGAGTTTCTTTATCTCTAGGATTCATCTATCCTTAGCAAGACAACTCTTCAGCTTACATGCGCATTCATTTACATTCATATCATAAACATTGATATAACATATACTGCATCATACATATCATGCAACATAACTTTGTGTTTTAGCTAACATCTCACCCTTTTCAGGATAAGATTAAAAGGCTATCATTAACAATTATTCAGATACAGTATGGATACACCCCAGACACGGCGGTCATTCTATTACTCATTCGTAATTTCAAGTCAGATACGGTACAGATACACCCCAGACACGGCGGTCATTCTACTGCTCATTCAGACTACACCAATCAGATACAGACTAGATACGCTCCAGACACGGCAACCATTCTATCTCTCATTCAGATTCACTTATCCACCTCAAGGTTCAATGCATTCCAAACACGGATACCATTCTGACCCTTACAACAGCAGTTTGATTCTCCCCAGTGCGTTCGCCACGGAAGTCATTCTATCATTTATTTAGATCCCAGTTACAGTTTCAGATACACTTCAAGCACATAAGTCATTCTATTACTCATACGGATCTCAATCCCAGTTACAGTTTCAGATACACTCCAGACACGGAAGTCAGTCTGCTACTCATACAACTTTCAACTTCAAATACAGTCCAGATACGCTCCAGACACGGTTTCCATTCTATCACTCATTCAGAATTTGTCCCCAGCACGCAGTTGCTCCATACGGATGTTCCTCTGTTACCCAGATACAATACATATACACTCCAAACACGGCAGTCATTCTGATATTCATTCTTCAAGCACAGTTACAGCTCAGATACGCCCTAGACACGGAGGCCATTCTTCTGCTCATACAAACTCAGTCCTTAGATGCAGTTCAAATGCATTCCAGATGCGGAAACCATTTTGATCCTCATTCTTCTGACCTATCACATTGCAGTTCAACAAACATTCCAGATGGCATCTTTAAGCCCATCTCCTACAAGATTCTGTCACCCTTTCAGATGGCATCTTTAAGCCCATCTCCAAATGGCATCTCTAAGCCCATTCCCGCATCCATTGTTCTGACGAGTGCAAATTTAAGGGCACTCTAGTGTCCAATCTCCTTTTACCTTCGAGACGCGAAAGGCAAACTTGCCAATCTAACTCTTCAGGTGCAAGAAGATTGAACAGGGGCAACTGTTGTACCCCAAAATTTGCCCTCTCATTTCTTCAACATCTTCTCATCCCAAGACCCTTGGAGCTCAAGATCAAGTTAGGGTTTGCTCTGCTCAAGACTCCTCCTTGCACTGTTGACCCAAATTAGGGTTTGAGTTTGCACAGATATGTTTTGACCTAAAATTCCCAAAGTGACTTTCATGCTCCATGTTGGACTCACAAGTTTATCCATATCAAGTTTCAAGGCTTGATTCCAATCTTTGCCCAGTCAATTGGACAGTTGACCTAGAAATCAGCTGTATTGGGGAAAAAGTCAACTGAGGTCAATTGACAGTCAAACCTCATGATTTTTGACCCACATCAACATTATGAACTCATATGGACCATTTGATCAAGTTTGGATCACAATTCCACAAGAAATTTGATCAGATCACCAAAAAGGCAAAGTGGTCATTTTTAGGGTTTTGACTGCACAAAGGCAATTTTTGACTGTTTGACCTAGCCAATGGAAAACCAAGCTCACATATGGACTCAAGGACTAAATGACATGGTCTTGACACATTCAACAAGTTAAAAAGATCCCAAAAGCACAAGATTGACAGATGAACTTTCCAGTCAACTGATCAAAATTTGACTGTATACTGAAAAGTCAAACTTTGACTTTTTGGTCAAAGTCAAGTGTCAAGATTCATTTTTCATCAAAACATGTCAAATTATGAAACTTGTTCATCAAGAAACCAAAAATTACAAATTAGGGTTTGAAATGAAGAAATTTCATAACAGAAATTTTCTAAGTTATGGAATTTCCTAATTTTTTCCTAACTTTGTCCCATTTTTTCATCAAGATACATTTGGATTCAAACAAAACTCAAAACATGAAAGTTGTAGTCCATTGCAAAATCTACAACTTTTATTCACAAAGTTTTCTGAAAAGAAGCTTGTAGCTCAAGTTATAATTTTTGGAATAGGGGTGCAAAACATTCTTAACTTAGAAATTTTTTGACCTATTTTAGGCAGGATTTTTGCCCAACTTCATGGCCACTTTTCACATGCTTCCACTTGGAATCTCAACTTGCATTACAAATATGGATTGTATTAAACATTCCAAGCTTTCCAAATTGTCCAAGAACTTCTCAAACACCCTTGTGGTTAGGGAGAATCGAATTGGCAAAGTTGGGCAAAAGTCACTTTTGTTCATGACCAAATGCATGTTCATAACATGGGCATTTTTGAAATCATCTTGTACAAGCTAGATTACAGGCCTCTAACCCTTCTCACACTCAATAATTAAATGCCAAACCAATGTGCCAAGATGTTATTTTGTTCATTTGGTCATTACACACAAAATTAATCCATAATTAGAAAAAGTAACTTTGCCATTTTTGAAAAGTAATGCTTTATGTCAAATACAAATCCAAGAGGCATGGGCCAGATCTTTGAAGCTAGCATTTTGTACATAAATCACTCTGATCAAGAACAAGAGGTGCAACATAGTTTAGGGCATTGGACATGCCTGTTTTGAAACTTTCATTTTTTGCTCTAAGTAGAAGAAAACTTGCATAACAGATCCCATCTCTCATTCCTGTAACAACTAGCCAAAGCAAAGTTTGTAAACACTTTCCATACATCATAACTGACCTAAGGCACGATTAAACCCTCCCTCATACCTCCTCAAACACAAAAACACCATCCTCTTGCAAAAACAGGGCACCTGCTGCAGATTGAGGTCCACAACTCAATCCACTCGTGCACTTTGGCGAATAACCTTGCAAACACATTCCATACCATCCATTGAAACTGTTCCAAGCCCTAAACACCAGCTGTAACACTCCTAACCCCATCTGCCATTTTCATTTTTCAGTTTTGCAGGTGAACTTCCATAGCTCGATTCAGTTAGTTTCAAAGCAAGCTAGAGGTTGGAGAAGCATCCCTGAACTTCAAGCAAGCTGTACAAGTCCTCAAATTCCATTGAAAGTACCCACATTGCTGTACACGATTCAAGCTGAACAGGTAAAAACATGGACTTCTATCTCTCAATCTAGGAAGAGTTAGGCTTAGGTTTATGAATGAAACATGCTCTACTCATGACCCTGAAGCTACCCATATCATTACTTTTCATTTATGTTGTGTGTACTGAGAGAATTTTGAACCTGAACATTGAAAAAAAGTTAGGTCAGGAATTGGGGGAGGAGAAATTCTCTCTCATTTCTGAGAGTTAGAACAAATTTTTTATATGTTTAGAATCGTGACAGCTTGCTCTACATTATTGATGTTGTGAGTTTTTGTTAAAAGTCAAAGAATCAGGAGTTAGCTTTGGTGCAAGAGGCGCGCGCGTTTTGTCATTCAAACATGGCTGGAGGTTGAAGACAAGCCCCTTGGGCTGAGCCTGACTTGTTTTTTCTGTTTGCACCACATTTTTCCACATACACCCCCCTGGCCCATTATGTGATATATTTGTCATTTTTGATTTTTTCTTTTTGCGTCTGATTTTATATTTTTGCTCAAACATGAAAAAACACTAAAAATATTTTTTCACATTTTTTTATATTTATTTGGCATTTATTTGTTTTGTTAGGCATATATATGTAAATAATATGTTTACTTTTTATTTAAAATACTAAAAAAAAATAATACAAACACATTTTATTTTCTGATTTTATTTTATTTTATCTTTTGAAAACATTTTCTTAAAATACACTTTTTTTGATAAATAATTAATATTTTATTTTTTGTATATATTTAGTATATTTAATATATAATATAAATACTTATATATTTATTAGAATATTTAGGATAAAAATACAAAAATAATACATTTTTATTTTTATTAATATTTGACCTCAAAAATTACTTTTTTACAAATATACTTCTCTTTTATTTATTTTTGTATATAATTAATAAATATTGTATATAATACCTAATAAATACTTTTTTATTTACAAAATCAGGGTTTTGCCCTAAACCATGAAAATATCCAAAAATTAACTTTTTTTATTTTTGTTTGTATGTCACATGAAAAATACTTTTACATACATATAAAAATCATTTTTTTTGCATCTTGCATATTTATTGTATTTATTCAATTATTGTACAATTAAATAACTTGTATATTCAATTTGAATTGTAATAGCTTAGATTTAAATTTCTTGCTAAATATCCCCATTTGAACATTTGTACCCCCCATCCCATAATTATGTTGTAATAGTTTAGGACTTTAAATTCCGCATTTTAAAGCTTTCTAAAATATGCCATGATAGACTTAGGGTTTGTATGCAAATCAAAAATAACCAATAGCTTGACCTAATTCAAAGACAAAAAGCATGAAAATGGACAACACTAATCACACTTGCACCCCTAGGGTTACTCCACTTGTTGCCTTCAATAATGGGCCATGTTGCATGTTGAGTGTCTTTGGCAAAATAAAACAATTCAAATGATCATAGTCCCTCGATGACGCTTTCGAAAGTTGCCTAAAAATGACCAAGTCCCTTAAAGGAAGAATTGCCAAAGACACTTGGCACTATTGCATTCATGGTCTAAACGATGACCCGCGCCCGTCCCGTTAACATCCTAACACAAGATTGTCCACCAAATACAATGGTGGAACAATACTGTTAAAAGGGTTAAAACATAGGAAAAATCTTTGAGAAATTTAGGGTAGATAGCTCTTGGTTACTTAACCAATCTTGCAAAACAATCCTTGCCATTTTTCAAAACACACATCACAACACACTTTCAAAACAACTTTCAAAAAAACATTGAAAAATTTTCAAAAGACAAATACACCTTTGTATACATTCAAACATGGATCATTACAAAGGTTGCCACCACAATGGCCTCTTTTCAAAACATTTTCAAACCCACGCACAAAACACCATTTCAAACAATTGAAAGCACCATTTCAAACAATTGAAAATGCAAGGCAAGTGATCTAAGCAAGTAACTAAGAGCCCATGGATAACCATGGATAGAAAGGGTTCTAATACCTTCCCTTTCTATAATCTACTCCCCGAACCCAAGAAAACATCTCAAAGGTTTTTGCTGTGCTTTTTAACGTTTCCTTAGGATAAAATAAAAAGTCGGTGGCGACTCTTGCTAAACCGAGACATTTGCAAAAAAAAACGCAAAACCCAAGTCAGTTCTCCCACCGTATCACACAGACGCACTAGCTACAATGTCATCTATGTTTAAACTTAATTGGGATAACGAGGCTCCTTAAATCACGATTGAGCGGAAGGATGAACCGACCTACTGTCATGAGATTCGTACTGAAGGAGTAGTGGATCAACCTTGGTTCCATGAAGTTAAAAGGTATCTCGAGTCTCAGGAATATCCAGAAGGGGCTTCAGTGAATGACAAGAAGTTCCTAAGAAGATTCTCAACTAAGTTCTTCCTTAGTAACGACATTTTGTACAAACACAGTCATGACTTTGTATTACTTCGGTGCGTAGACAAGGTTGAGGCTGAAAGGATCATGGTTGAATTACACGAAGGCATTTTTGGTACCCATTCCAGTGGGCATACGATGGCAAAGAAAATCCTACGGACAGACTTTTATTGGTCTACCATGGAGGAAGATTGCTATCAACACTCTCGAACTTGCCATAAGTATTAGATTTATGCTGATAAAGTGCATGTACCTCCGGTTCCTCCGAATATCCTGACGACTCCTTGGCCCTTTGCTATGTGGGGAATCGATATGATTGGGGAAATCAAACCAACGGCCTCAAATGGACACCGCTTCATCTTAGTGGCCATCGACTATTTTATAAAGTGGGTTGAGGCAGCTTCCTTCGCTTCCGTTACTAAGAATGTGGTCGCCCGGTTCATCAAACAGAACCTCATCTGTCGGTACGGTATCCTAGAGAGAATTCTCACTGATAATTGTACAGATCTAAAAAACACTATGATCACCTCCTTGTTCGAGCAATTTAAGATCCAACGTCATAATTCTTCCCCTTACCGGCCAAAGATGAATGGCGTTGTAGAAGCTGCTAACAAAAACATTAAGAAGATCATACAGAAAATGACAGTCACCTACAAAGACTGGCATGAGATGCTACCGTTCGCTCTCCACGGGTATCGTACCACAACTCGCACATCGATTGGGGCAACACCCTATTCTCTGGTATACAGCATGGAGGCTGTCTTACCCATTGAGGTCTAGATCCCCTCTCTGAGGATCATGAAGGATGCTGGTTCGAACGAAGAAGATTGGATCCAGACTCGACTTGACCAGTTGAACTTGATTGATGAGAAGAGGCTTGCAGCTATCTCTCATGGTCAGATGTACCAAAAATGCATGATTAAAGCTTTTAACAAAAAGGTCAAACGTCAGGTATATCGGTTCGGCGACTTGGTAATCAAGCTTATCATTTTGCCACAAGGTGATCCCAGGGGAAAATGGACTCCTACATATGAAGGACCGTTTGTAATCAAAATCATATTCTCTGGTGGAGCAATGATCTTAACCACTATGGATGGCGACGACCTCCCGCATCCTGTAAATACTGACATAGTTAAAAGATACTACACATGAACAAGGACCCGCTAGGTCGACTGACCTAGGCAAAAATTAGGGATAAAATACAAAAAATCTGTACACCCGGCAAGTCGAAAACCCGAAAGGGCGGCTTGGGCAAAAAAGGGTATCCCGGTGGATCGAAAACCCGAAAGGGCGGTCCAGGCAAAAGTTAGGGAATTAAAGCGTATGGCTATGTCCCGTTGGATCATCTTGCAGACAATCTTCAGCGTTGGCCAACCAACTTAAACGGTTCTAATCAATCCCATCAACTTCGCCAAGGCGACAAGTGGACAAGACACTCAGAGACACAAAGACTATAACAGAATGGGAACCCCATGGGATTATTGCATATAGCTATCTTTTCTTTGTATCAATTTTCATTTTTTACGACGACATTATCTTACTAAAATGCTCGTCTCATTATACAAAAAGGACTTATTCAAGTTAATACAAAGATACTCCTTTTGGAAGTGCAAAACTATCTACTTTTCTTTATTTCTGTGTTTTGTTTACAAAAATGTCCAATGATTTATTTTTGAGCATATGCATTTGAACGTCATTACTATTCACAAATGAATAGAAAACGGAAAGACAATTACTAATGGCTTTAAGAAATAGGATAATATCTATAGGCCATTCCATAAGATCCCCACAGGTAACTTCTCCAGCAAGAGCGAAAGCAACTACATCCTACTACAGAATCGCTAACGTATCCCCAGTATGCATCCTATTGGTATCAAGCGCTCTCATACCCCTGACAGAGGAAAACTTCCAACTACCGTGCCAGAGGTTCCCCAGTAAGTCGCCCAACTTCTCAGGTTTCCCCAGCAGGATTTCACGAAGTCTACAAGCAATGTCCGGTGTTTCCCTTCTACAACAGAGTTTATTTCTCTAATGATTGGAAACTCACTCACCAATGCTTCAAGAGGGATTTATTTTTCCCGCTTCCAACAACACTACGACACGAATAATCTTTAAGTCCATACATTTGCATTCATACGTCATAACATTAACAACACAAGTACATACAGTGAAATCTCATTTATTTTGAGAAATAACATCATACCACGCATTGCATACATCATAGCATTGCATACAAATAACTCTTCACCTTTTGCAGCAAAGAATCAATCGACAGGAAATTATCATCAACAAATTTTCAACAGACAAATATTTTCAACAAGTCAAATACATATCAATTCCCAAGAAAAGACTGGTCGACCATCCACATAGCAAAATATTTCTTTCAGATTCTTACTGGTTCAGATAAATCTCTCAACGGTTTATTCTGATTAGTTTCCAGATTATTACTGGTTCAGATAAATCTCTCGACGGTTTATTCTGATTCGTTTCAAGATTCTTACTAGTTCAGATAAATCTCTCAATGGTTTATTCTGATTCGTTTCTAGATTCTTAATGGTTCAGATAAATCTCTCAATGGTTTATTCTGATTTGTTTCCAGATTCTTACTGGTTCAGATAAATCTCTCAATGGTTTATTCTGATTCGTTTCCAGATTCTTACTTGTTCAGATAAATCTCTCAACAGTTTATTCTGATTCGTTTCCAGATTCTTACTGGTTCAGATAAATCTCTCAACGGTTTATTCTGATTCGTTTCCAGATTCTTATTGGTTCAGATAAATCTCTCAACAATTTATTTTGATTCATTTCCAGATTCTTACTGGTTTAGATAAATCTCTCAACGGTTTATTCTGATTCATTTCCAGATTCTTACTGGTTCAGATAAATCTCTCAACGGTTTATTCTGATTCGTTTCTAGATTCGTACTGGTTTAGATAAATCTCTCAATGGTTTATTCTGATTCGTTTCCAGATTCTTACTGGTTCAGATAAATCTCTCAATGGTTTATTCTGATTCGTTTCCAGATTCTTACTGGTTCAGATAAATCTCTCAACGGTTTATTCTGATTCATTTCCAGATTCTTACTGGTTCAGATAAATCTCTCAACGGTTTATTCTGATTCATTTCCAGATTCTTACTAGTTCATATAAATCTCTCAACGGTTTATTCTGATTCGTTTCTAGATTCGTACTGGTTTAGATAAATCTCTCAATGGTTTATTCTGATTCGTTTCCAGATTCTTACTGGTTCAGATAAATCTCTCAACGGGTTATTCTGATTCATTTCTAGATTCTTACTGGGTCAGATAAATCTCTCTATGATTTGTTCTGATTCATTTCCAGATTCTTACTGGTTCAGATAAATCTCTCAATGGTTTATTCTGATTCATTTCCAAATTCATACTGGTTTAGATAAATCTCTCAACGGTTTATTCTGATTCGTTTCCAGATTCTTACTGGTTCTGATAAATCTCTCAATGGTTTATTCTGATTCGTTTCCAGATTCTTACTGGTTCAGATAAATCTCTCAACGGTTTATTCTGATTCGTTTCCAGATTCTTACTGGTCCAGATAAATCTCTCAACGGTTTATTCTGATTCGTTTCCAGATTCTTACTGTTTCAGATAAACCTCTCAACGATTTATTTTGATTCGTTTCCAGATTCTTACTGGTTCAGATAAATATCTCAACGGTTTATTCTGATTCGTTTTCTATTAAAATCAAGTTCAGACTTTCTGTCAACAATTACCTTTGGATGGCATCTATAAGCCCATCTCTGACAACTCTCCAGCATTTCTCCAAATGGCATCTTTAAGCCCATTCCATACATAATCAACCAGCGTATCGTCAAGTGCAAATTTTTGGGCACTCTAGTGTTCAATCATCTTCTACTTTCAAGCCGCGAACGACAAACACGTCGATCTCACTTTTCAAGTTTAAGAAGATTGAACAGGGCATCTGTTGTACCCCAAAATTTTCCCTCCCATTTTTCACTCAAGATTCTATCCTAGGGTTTTTCAAACACTCAATTTGGCTCAAAAGCTAATCAAGCAGATTCTCTTCCTAGGCAACCAGTCAGCAATTAGGGTTTTGCACTTCTCAAAGGAATTTGAGTCATCAAGGTTTCAAATAAATCACCATGTCTCCTCAAAGTCTATTTAAGTCAATGTCCAAACCTCACATTGCAAGTTTGCCCAATCCATGGCCCAGATAACTGAAAAGGCATTTTTGTGATTTTAATTTTTTCTTAACTACAATCTTCTGAGGGTTGATGTTATTTTTGAGAGCATATTCTGTTTGAATAAGGTATAAAGTCTAAAACTATCATTTTAAGCAATCATGATTGAGGGTTGAATTAATCATTTGGGTTTCAGTTTTTAAACATTTATTTTGTTTAAGAGTGCAAATACATGATTTATCCTATCATATTATGTTTACTTGAAATGCAAGTTATCAAGCCAAGATGTTTTATTCAAAACATTCAATCAAGAATTTCAAAGTTAAACTAAAACTCAAAGTTTTGTACAACAAATTTCATTATTACTCAAGCTTTGCGTTTATTACAGTTTTGTGGGTCATTCACAAAGTAAATTACAAATGATTACAAATGGATTACAAGTGAAATACAAAGTTAAATCTACAAGGAAAGAATTGCTTCTTCTTCAAGACTCTTTGCTTCATCTTCAAGAAATTCCCCATTGCTAGCCATGGTCTTCTCTTCATCTTGTCTTGCTTGCCATTCATTTGATTGTACATGTAACAAAAGAAAGAAAAGAACATTAGCAAAAAATAGACATTGAGAAGTCCAAGCAAAAAATTGATTTTCATCACTAGGATTTGCTTTTAGGAATCAAAATTTTGTTTGTCCATTTCTCCCTATTTCTGAAAATCTCAAAACCTAGGTTTTGGTTCACAAAAAAGGGGAAAAAGAAATAAATTTACAAACTGGACAGGCAAGGCAGCAAAGCTACAAGCTGCAAACAGCAGCAGTCAAATGCACAAGTCAAACTATACAAACAACCAAACTGCGTCACAAAAAAGCAGTGCTATGCAAAGCAATAATAGCAGCACAAGATGCAAGACAACAGGATGCAAACAACAACAGTCACATCCAAGGCAGAACCGAGCCTGCTGTAAACCCACAAGCAAAATACAACAAAGGCTACAACAGAACAAAACAAACAATATGCAAGCAACAAGCCAAAGGCATCAAATATTTCAATACAAGTCAACACATCATCACTTTCCTAAAAAACAAGCAAACCCTTCAGAAAATGTATCAAAAGCAAAAAGTGCTTTATTTCATAAAGAGAGGAAAGAGGAAAGATATCACCTAGCCAGCAAATAATCTAAAGCCATGCCAAGACAAACAGGATGCTATTGCTACAAAGGCATGCTATAAAAACAATCCAAGAAAACCTGCTCAAAAAGCCTCCTTATGCTGCCCATAATAGTCCAAGACCTGTCCAAGTTCTGCATAAGAGCATGTCAAAATAAACCACAGCAAAACCAGCCTGTATTACAGTCCAAAAACCTGCCCAAACTTGCACCAAAATGGAAATAGTTCAAACTGCACTCAAAAGCCCAAAGCTAGAAAAGCCAAAACTGTTAAAATTAAAAGTTTTCCCTCCTATTTTCACCCTAAATCTGATAGCAAGGAGATGACTGTTTTATAAAAAGAGAGGAGACTATTTGAACAAAGGGGAGAACCATCAGATATAAAAAAAAAGATAACCAGCAAAACATCAAACATCACAGAACCAATAAATCACAAAAAAACCTCAGAACCAAAAAATACAATAAACCCTTTGTCTCAAACCAACTGAAACATCATAGAACCATCAAGCCATCACTGTAAAAACCTGAAGCCAACATAGCCTTCAAGGTATCACAAAAACCAAAACACAATAAAACCGGAAAAATATCAAAAACCAGAAGCCTAAGAGCCATCACTGTAAAACCAGAACCAACGAAAACCAACAAAAATTTCCATCACCAAGTTCCATCAAAAAAGTCCATCACCCAAACATTATCATCAAACATCATTATTCAAAAACCCATAGGCAAATCAGTAACTCAAACAAACAGCAAAAAAAAGCCAAATACTTTGTTCATCATTTTTCCCTTTAACAATCCATTCAGAACATACAAAACTATACACAAATTTCAGAAATTGCAAAACCCCCACAAGATCACAGCAAGCTACCAAAAGAAGAAAGATAGAAATTTACAAAGAGTCAGAACAGTCTTATCGGAAATTTTTTAGGAGGTTAGTAAGGTTACAGATCCGAACCTCACATATGATCTCCTTCTTATCTTTCCTGTACTTTCATGGATATATCGTTGCATGAACCATTACCTTCACCGATCCCACCAAACTGAGAACTAGGGTTTCAGTTTCTCCCTTTTTAGATTTAGGGTTATTAAACAAGAATCTACAAAAATTAATCATAAATTAGTAACCAGGGAAAGGAGACAATCATAATGATATAAGAAAAGTAGGGTTTGGAGACACGCCGTCGTCGTCACTGCCGTAAGGCGATTTCCGGCGCGGCCAAAGGGTCTTCTCCGGTGAAGGCTCATAACAAGGGAGAAGAGAGAGGGCAGAGCATTTAGAGAGAGAGAAAATATGAATTATGAGGCCTATGCTTCCAGCCTAGTTCGTTTTGTTTTGTTTAATAACAATACCTTGGCCCAATCCGGTGGTGACACTTGTCACCACCTCTTTAGGAACCCTGAATAATCACCCCCATGCACCCCTATGTTAATCTGATGCGCCCTCATCATCCCTCAGTCCGTTCATTTATCACAACCCTTTCAATGCACCATAGATGCACACCCATGGTATACCTCCAGGGGACTGCTACACTGGATCAGCCAGAAACATTTGGGCCTTTTAATTTCTACACCCCCAGTTTTGCTCTATTTGCAGGCCCATTTCTAGCTTTGCCTTTATTCTTTTTGTTGTTAATATTTTTTTCATTATTTGATTCTTATCTTATTTTTCAACATACATTTAAAAAATTGCGAATAGATAGACATTTGTTTTAAATAATTATTAGCTTTAAAATAATTTTTGTTTGACATTATTAATGAAGTCCTTAATTAATTTTATCAAATAAAAAGAGTTTTAACTTAAATAATTATTTAACGGTTTGGACTTGTATTGTGTGATTTAAATATTTATTTCTTACTATCACCCCATTCATTAATTTGTACCCCCCATTCCCGAAGCTCTGTAATAGCGTAGAATTTCAATTTCCGCATTTTATTGTTTTACTTATTACTGTATAGTAATTAGGCGTGTATGGCAAGATTTAAAATCGATCACTAGATAAACCTAATTTCAAAGATAAAATTAACTTGAATCAAACACACTTTTCCACACGCGCACCTCTAGGGTAACCTCGCTCATTGCCTCGGAAATACAGTCATGTCCCTCGAATATGGGACGTTTTAGCAATGACCCTTCGATAGGAAATATCATAGTCCCTCGATGACCCTCGACGTTGCCTTCAATAAAACGATCTCGTCCCTTACAAAAATTACTAAAGCGTCACATAAGTTGCTTTCGATGACTGTAAAATTGACCCGCGCCTGTCCCTTTACATCCAACGATGGGGCTTCTTACCAAATCAATGGTAAGATAGAAACATTAAAAGGAGGAAGAAAAGAAACTTGAGACCTTTCGAGTAGGTAGATTCGCTCCTAGTTACTCGCTTGCTCACGACAAAAACATTCTTACACCGACACTTTCATCTCAAAACATTTTTTCGAAAAGACAAAAAACATTTTGTATACGTTCTTATAGAGACGAGAACCATTGCAAAACATTTTTTCAAAACACTTTCCAAAACACAATCCACAAACACATCTTTGAATTATCTTTCGAAAAAAAACTTTGTACGCGTTCTTATAGAAACGAGAATCATTACAAAGATATTTTTCAAAACACTTTCAAAGCCCACATCACAAGCACACTGTCAAAACAAAAGCAAGTGATCTAAATGAGTAACTAAGAGCCCATGGAAAACCATGGATGAAAACGGTGCTAATACCTTCCCTTTTCATAATCTACCCCCCGAACCCGAGAAATATTCTCGAAAGGTCTTTCCTGTTCTTTTTTACCTTTTCTTTTGGATAAAAGAAAATTCGGTGGCGACTCTTGCTATCCGCACAAATGCGATCAAAACGCAAAACACCAAGTCAGTTCTCCCACCGTATCACAGAACTGGCGACTCTTCGTCCCGACACGATTGAAGATACTTAAATACAAAACAAACCCTATTTTTGGCCCTAACATGCCATGCAATGCTTTTGATTATGAATGCAAATGAGTAACTCCAAAGGTGACACAGAACACCACTGGGGAAGCAGAAAATAAAATCGACTGACCAAAAAGAGAGTTTGACCAAGAAAATAAATCACTGGGGAACAAAAGACTCAACTCTACTGGGGTAAGGTCCAAGGAGGAGATAAGGCATCATCAACTCAAATAATAAGTAAAAAGTAATGGATGACAATGATCGACATATAAGTGCGAACTACCCACTCACAGAGAAGATAGCAAAAAGAGAGTAACATTGACACACAAGGGATAATAAACTATCAGACTCAATAGATGAAGGTAGAAAATAGAATAATACCGACTCAGGGATGACGGTAAGCTAGCAACTAAATGGTTGAAGATAGAAAAATTAAGAGAAATATAAACTCAACATACGATGGTAAACTACCAACTTAATAGATGAAGGTAGAAAAGTAAGAGATATACTGACTCAACAAATGACAGTAAACTACCAACTCAATGGTTGAAGGTAGAAAATAAAAAAGACACCGACTCACAGATGACGGTAAACTACCAACTCAATGGTTGAAGGTAGAAGATCAATAATATGCTGACTCACAGATAACGATAAACTACCAATTCAATGGTTGAAGGTAGAAGATCAATAATATACCGACTCACAGATGATGGTAAACTACAAACTCAATGGTTGAAGATAAAAGATCAATAATACACCGACTCAAAGATGACTGTAAATTACCAACTCAATGGTTGAAGGTAGAAAATTAAAAAGATATCGACTCACAGATGACGGTAAACTACAAAATCAATGGACAAAGGTGGGATAAATAAACTACCGACTCATATATGACGGTAAACTACCAGCTCATTTGTTGAAGGTAGAACATCAATAATATACCGACTCACAGATAAAGGTAAATTACCAACTCAATGCATAAAGGTAGGATAAATAAAATACCGACTCACAGATGACAATAAACTACCAACTCAAAGATTGAAGGTAGAAGATCAAAAAGATATTGACTTACAGATGACGGTAAACTACTAACTCAATGGTTAAAGGTAGAAGATCAATAAGATACCGACACACATATGACAACAAACTACCAACTCAATGGTTGAAGGTTGAAGATAAATAATATACCAACTCACAGATGACGATAAACAACCAACTCAATGGTTGAAGGTAGAAGATCAATAATATACCGACTCATAGATGCCGGTAAACTGCCAACTCATTGGTTGAAGGTATAAGACCAATAATATACTGACTCACACATGACGATAAACTACCAACTCAATGGTTGAAGGTAGAAAATCAAAATATACCGAATCACAGATGACGGTAAAACTACCAGCTCAATGGTTGAATGTAGAAAATAAAAAATATATTGACTCACAGATGACGGTAAACTACCAACTCAATAGATGAAGGTAGAAAAGTAAGAGATATACCGACTCAATAGATGACGGTAAACTACCGACTCAATGGTCGATGGTAGAAAATCAATAATATACCGACTCACATATGACGCTAAACTACCAACTCAATGGTTGAAGGTAGAAAATCAATAATATACCGACTCACAAATCACGGTAAACTATCAACTCAATGGTTGAAGATAGAAAATCAAAAAGATACCGACTCACAAATGACAGTAAAACTACCAACTCAATGGTTGAAAGTAGAAAATAAAAAATATACTGACTCACAGATGATGGTGAACTACCAACTCATTGGTTAAAGGTAGAAGATAAAAAATAAACTGACTCACAGATGACAGTAAACTACAAAATCAATGGTTGAATGTAGAAGATAAGAAAGATACCGACTCACAGATGACGGTAAACTACCAACTCAATGGTCGAAGGTAGAAAAACATAGAACAATACCAACTTCTATTGATGGTAAAGAAATATAAGATACACCAACATTTACTGAAGGTGAACTACCAACTTTCACTGAAGGTAGAGATAAAAGATGCACCAAATTTTACTGAAGGTGAGAGAACAGGTACACTAACTTTTACTAAAGGTGAGCGACCGACTTCTACTGAAGGTAGAAAGAAAACACCAACTTTTAATGAAGGTGGGCTACGAACTTCCATTAAAGGGAGGATCTGTATGGATAATAACAAGTTTCCTAGATCTGGTGTTCCACCTAAAACGAATCTCAACTTCATCTTTAACCAAGCTATTTCACCTAGACAAGGTAATATACAAGCTGTCTTAAATAAAGAGACTGCAATTTGCAATGACTTCACAACAAACTTCTCTGTGAGACTTTTTCGAAGAGATGCCATTTGATGGAGAACCAGATAAACTTTCCCAAATTCTGGAATAACGTGAGAATTGGTCATAGTTTTTTCTTTAACCAAGGTGTTCCACCTGGAAAGGGTCTGATATACAAGCTGTCTCAAATAAAGAGACAACCACTTGCAATGATTTCACAACAAACTTCTCTGTGAAACTTCTTCGAAGAGATGCCATTTGATGGAGAATCAGATAAACTTTCCCAAATTCTGGAATAACGCGAGAATAGATCATATTTTATTTTGATAAACCTCCCCTCGATCCTGGTCATAAGCCACAAACTGGTCTCAGTTTCTTTTTTAATCAAGTCTTATACTTAAAAAGGGTAACAATCTGTTGTAAAGATCTCTCAATGAATTATCTCTATCATATTGAAAAGACCAGCCATCCATTGGAGTAAATAAAATTTCAAATGAATTGTCTCTATCATGTTGAAAAGACCATCCATCCATTGGAGTAAATAAAATTTCATAACAAACTGTCTCTATCATATTGAAAAGACCAGTCATTCATTGGAGTAAATAAAATTTCACAACGAACCATGTCTATCTTATTAAAAAGACCAGTCATCCATTAGAGTAAATCAGAACAATCTTCTCTGGCATTAACATACTTACTAGGGAAGAACATGTTTCTCAAATAAAGAGACCTGTCACTTTCTATTTACAAAGAGAATTGTGATAACGATGCAGGGAAATGAATCTTGGCTTTATAGGGAAGTGTCAATACATTCATGCTGAGGAGGTAAACTCTTCTTGTGCAAAATAAATGCACATTCTCAATCCAGGGTTCAAAGACTCTAGAAATAAGAATAATGGTGTTGCCGAGGACCACAGATTCAAACCAGGAATAAAACGGAGTGAAACAGTCAACCAAGACAGCACCCAATGAGAGATAAACTTAAAGAGGGATCACATTTCATCCATATAATGAGATGAATAGGAAGGCTAAAACAAAATTCTTCCACGAGGGATAACTCAATGGAGAAATTGAAAGGATATACACTTTCTTATTAAGGTTGACAATTTATTGGAGAGAGGGTAACTGTAATACGGTGGGAAAACTAACTTTAGTGTTTTACATTTGATCGCTATTGTTGCAGATAGCAAGAGTCTCCACGGACTTTTCTTTTATCCAATAAAGGAAAGGGTGAAAAGAACAAGAAAGACCTTTTTTAGAATATTCTTGAGTTCGGGGGGTAGGTTATGAAAAGGGAAGGTGTTAGCACCCTTTTCATTCGTAGTTATCTACGGGCTCTTAGTTGCTAGCTCACTTTGAAAATGTTTTGTTTGAAATGTGTTTATGATTGGTTTTGAAAGTAATTTTGAAAAGTTACTTTGTTTAGGTGAACTTTGTAATGATTATCGCATCTATAAGAATGTATACAAAGTGTTGACTTTTGAAAATATTTTGTTTTGAAAGTGTTGGTGTGTTTTGAAAGATGTTGTGAGCAAGCAACTATGAATGTTCTACCAACTCAAAAGGGTCTTTGTTATTTTCCTCCTCCTTTAGATGTTTCTATCTTACCATTGATTGATAAGAAGCCCTATCATTGTATGTGAAGGGACGGGCGTGGTTCGTCGTATAATCATAGAAGGTAACCTGTGAGACGCTTTAGCAATTTTCGTGAGGGACTAAGATCGTTATACCGAGAGCAACATCGAAGGGTCATCGAGGGACTACGATCTTTTTATCGAGGGTCTTTTCTAAAGCGTCCCACCTTCGAGGGACATGACTATTTTCCGAGGTAACAAGCGAGGTTATCCTAGAGGTGCGCGTGTGAAAAGTGTGTTTGATTGCATGCATTTTCGTCTTTGAGATTAGGGTTTTCTAACGGTTGATTTTATCTTACCATACACACCCTAATTACTAACAATTATATTAAAGCGATAAATTGCAGAAATTAAAATCCTATGCTATTACATCGCTTGAGGGATGGGGGTACAATTTCCAAAATGGGGATGAAATACAAGTAAAACCTAATTTTACTATTACAACCATATTGAATGAAAATAAATAGTAAAAAAAGTATAAAAAAACAATATTTTTGGTGTCTGGCATGACACGGGCCGTGTCCTGTGACACGAGCACCCGTGTCAGAACCCTGTAGTAAATCATGCGTGCTTTCTTTCTGTCCCAGCTAAGCTGACACGGGTTTTGTCCCGTGACACGGGAACCCATGTCAGCACCCTATCCTACCAACTTTGTTCTATTCTCAATGTCAGCACCCGTGTCAGTACCCTGTCCTCCTTTTTGTCATGTTTTAAGTTTCAGTGGATCAACTAGGGCATGGAACATGGTATTTCCTTTGTATTCAATAGATACATGCAAAACCTTGTTATGATTCCTTCCAACTGGTGTCATGTCAGCATCCGAGAACCCCAATCCATTGTCGACAGTCATACTCGCCATGCAGTTTTCAAATTGGTCAGTTGTGGTTCCTTGAGAAACATGCTCTTTCTTAAAAAATTTGATTAAAGCTTAGGCATGAGCATTAGAACAAAGCAACAAAGACATCATAGAGATTTTGGATGGGGTTTTCCCCAATTGCTCTACTAACTTGAAATCACTCTTTTTTATAATCTTCAAGATTTCCTCCATTTCTTGAGTGGAGGGTTCCTCAACAGCAATACCTTTGGCAGGCGCCTCTATTCCAGCAGGCTCAATTACTTTCTCTTTACCCCTAGTGTCAGTACTAGGCTTATCAATGGTAATGCGGACTAGTGTCGTTGTAGTAGTTGGAGGTGGAATGTTAGGATAGAAGATTCTCCCTGTTCTCGTTACCTTTCTAGAACCAGCAATATTTGTAACATCACTAGTCTCGTTTTCATTGATCCAAGGATCTTGCTTAATTCCATGATAGTAAACTTTAACACCGTAATTCCAAGGGACTGCTTTGTCGGATGAGTAAGGGATCGTCCCAAGAGCAGAAATTATCAAGGGAGCAATCATTGATTTATTGGAAATCCTAATAGGAACCTTTGAAGAGATCCTAAGAGGTTTGTTGAAATTGTTATGATGGAAATGTCTTCAGCTTTATCGGTAAAACTTTTGATGGACGAAGTTCTTTCAAACAGGATCTCATGACTATTTATCAGGCGTTGAACACCTCCTTTTAGCCATTTGCATCCATTAACTTGTTCGGAACACCCATTACAGTCTTTTAAACAACCAGGGAAAACCCCAGCTCTCAGCAGATTCTCTTTAACAACAGTCAGTGGAGTAGTCAAATCTTCAACGGAGGAAACAAAAACAGTGTCTTCAATTGCATTGACACCTTTGCCATGATTTGGCATTGGTGCAGGTATAACATTCAGGTATGTAGGTGGATCAAAATCAATAGTCTTATTGTCGATAAGATCTTGAATATTTTTTTTAGAGCCCAACATTGATCAGTTTCATGTCCATGGCTATTAGAATGATATGCACATTTGGCATTAGGATTGTACTTCGGTGATGAAACATTGGGATTTGATGGTGGATCACGCAATGTTACCAAGTTGGCCTTCAACAGGTGTTGCAAGGCTTGAGATAATGACATGTTAATCCTCGTGAACTGTCTTTTTGGAACCTTAGACCTTTGATGGTTGGCTTGTTGTTGTTGTATTTGAGTAGATGGTGGATTGGAGATCAAGACAACATTGACAGATTGGCGGTGATCCTTCTAGACATGGCTTCTTGAACCATATACGACATTGGTTTCTTTCTTTCCAGTAAAAGGCTTTTTCATAGTGTCTGATGTAGAAGCAGATGCCATGGGAATTTTTCCACTCTTGATACCACTCTCGACCCTTTAACCAGTAAGAATTAACTCAGTGAAACCAACAATGAGCTCCCAATTAAAAATTATAAAAATGGGCCAGTTAATGTTCCCATGAACATGTCCACCAGCTCCCTATTAGTTAGTGGTGGTTGTACTCTACCCGCAAGGTCCCTCTATTTTTGTGCGTACTCTTTTAACCCTTCATTAGTACCCATTGTCGTTCCTTTAAGTTAAACTCTAGTCGATGCCAAATCTGTGTTATACTGATATTGACGGTAGAAAGCGGTAGCCAGATCTTCCCATGTATGAATGTTAGAACCCTCCAACTGGTAAAACCATTCTAATTGAGTCCCAGATAGACTCTCTTGAAAGAAGTGTACCCAGAGCTTTTTGTTAGTGGTATGCGGTTGTATTTTCCATACGTAGGACCTCAAGTGAATTTTTGGGCATGAAACTCCGTCGTACTTAGCAAAGATTGGAATTTTAAACTTATGGGGGATAACAAACCCAAAAACTAAGCCCAAATGACTAAAATCCAAGCCAGGCACAACATGAATTTCCACAGCTTTCAACCTATCTTCCAGTTGCTTGTACTTATCCTCAGTTGGTGGATATTGTTCATCAAAATAATCTTCATCCTCAGAAGCTTGATTGTTTGCAACCCCAGCACGGGTGCTCCTTGCATCTTCATTCTGATTCGCATCCTCCTCAGAGGAGTCTTATTCCATTTGAACATGTCAGCCGAGGTCCTTGAATCTCTTCCCCATGTTGATCAATGCCTTCTTCTTGGTCTTCTTTTGGCTACCGAAGTGACATCAGCTATTCTTGTCCTTTGGCCAAGGTGAGCAAAGTTTCTTGAAATTGAGAATTTTGTTTCTGCAAGTCTTTCACATTCTGCTCGATATCCATCTTGCTGAAATAAACAGTAGAAAGATGAGGAAACCTGTGTCGAAAAACCTGCTTATGTTATGATGCATGCGATGCGAATGCAAATGATTTCAAGGACTTCTAAGATTTAAATTTGTTTAGACAAAGAGGGAACATACATTAATGGCATTAGGTGAGTTCAAACGGTTTATAAAAATGCCTCTTGGGCTTACAATGGAAGAAACAAAGATAATACAAAATAAACTCCTAAAAGAAAAAGGACTCAAGCTTCCCATGAGCGCATCCTCTTCGGTGCAATGTAGCCATTAAAACTCCGCTCTTCATGAAGTTGTCTAATGAGATCCAAAACCTTCTTCTCGCTTGCATAGAACTGGGTTTCAAGGGTGTCTCGCTACCCTTTGAGTTGAATCTAAGATCTTTGCAACCCCTCGAGAGTAGTTGACATGTCAGGATGAAGAATAGTGTAGTATGAGTCATCATATACTGTCTTAGCCGGCGAGCAGCCCATGCCAGAGCGCACAAGTTTTCTCGAGCAGTGAATATATGGTTTCACAGTCGGTAAACGTTTTGCTCAGGTAGTAAATAGCGTGCTCTTTTCGGCCAGACTCGTCATGCTGCCCCAATACACACCCCATTGAGTTCTCTAAAATGGTCAGATACATGATCAGTGGTCTTCCCTCGACTGGTGGCATCAAAACAGGAGGTTCTTGAAGGTACTCTTTGATTTTGTTGAAAGCAGTTTGGCATTCATCATTCCATTTGACTACTTGATCTTTCTTCAATAGTTTGGAGATTAACTCATAAGTAGCTGTTAGGTGAGAAATGAATCTGGAAATATAGTTCAGGCGTCCCAAGAATCCTCTGACTTCCTTCTCAGTACGAGGAGCATGAATTTCTTGTATTGCTTTAACCTTGGCAGGATCGACCTCAATGCCTTTGTACTAATGACAAAACCTAAAAGTTTACCGGACCGTACTCCAAATGTGCACTTGTTTGGGTTAACCCTTAGTTTATACTTCTTCAACCTCTCAAATAACTTTTGCAAGTGATCAAGGTGCTCTTCTTTCGTTTGTGATCGGGCTATCATATCGTCTACGTAGACCTCTATTTCATGATGTATCATGTCATGAAACAAAGCTACCATGGCACGCTGATAGGTTGCCCCCGCATTCTTCAGTCCGAATGGCATCACTTTGTAGCAGAATGTGCCCCACTGTGTGACAAATGTTGTTTTCTCCATGTCCTCAAGTGCCATTTTGATTTGGTTGTAACCGGAGAATCCGTCCATGAAGGAAAACACTTTATTCTGGGCCGTATTATCAACCAGGACATCAATGTGGGGAAGTGGAAAATCATCTTTAGGGCTGGCCCTATTCAAATCTCTATAGTCCACGCACATTCATACTTTGCCGTCCTTTTTAGGCACGTGAACAATGTTGGCAACCCATTGGGGATAGGAAGTGACAGCCAAGAATCCGACATTGAATTGTTTCATGACTTCCACTTTGATCTTCTCTGACATATCAGGTCTCATGACGCGAACTTTTTGTTTTACTAGTGGACAGTCTTCTCTTGTGGGCAGACGATGTACCACGATGTCTGTATAAAGTCCTAGCATTTCCTCGTATGACCAGGCAAAGATCTCCACATAATCATGTAACAGCTGAATCAGACGCTCTTTAACAATGGGCTCTAGATTGGCACCCACCTTGATTTCTTTTTTATTCTCCTCGATACCCAAGTTGATTGTATCCACCGGTTCCTCATGAGGCTGAATAGTTCTTTCCTCTTGTTGTAGTAGTCTGGCCAGTTCCCCCGGTACTTCACAATCTTCCTTACCTTCATCTTCGGCTTGGTAGATTAGATCCTCAGAGTCACAAAAGGCAATAGAAGTATCAATACCCATGGGATCCGGAATGGAGGGGTACCTGCATTTGTGAGTGTGGGTGCGTGTAAGGGTATAGCCATCTTTAAAAATAAAACGTAAAAGAAAAACAATGAGAACAAAAAGTTTGTATGTGAAAAACTTCCATGATTCATTGAATGTCATATGAAGATGAAATAAAAACCCTTACAAATGGACCATTGTGCCTCGAGCAAGACACAAGGTATTAAATGTGCGATTTGTTTGTGAATATTACAAGTCCAAAAGAAATGTAAAAGATAAATTAATGAGGGATGAAAGTTATTGGGACAAAGTCTTTGGCTTCCCAATTGCGAAGTCCTCTGTTGACAGTAGGAAAGATCCAATCCTCCAAGCTGCAATCCTCTTCACCATCTTCCACTGCATTGACCTCTCGGTTGCTAATCTTCAGGGGTGGCCCTCCAGCACCGGCACGATGCATAACCTTCTAAGAACTTGAAGTGAACCCTAAGCCAAACTTGTATGATTTGTACGGAATATCCGGAAGTTTCCCCCAAATGGTGCATCCCCCCTCCTCTACTACTGCCTTGGCGTCCTTCAGAGATGACATCTATAGCGGAGGTCTTGTGATCTTGGGGATCTGGGACACCGTCTTGGTTACTGCTACCTCTTGAGAGACTTCTTCAAAATGTTGAAAAGGAGTTTCAATGAACTCGCCGTCCAATTCTACATATCGGAAAGAATTGAGGTGGCTAATCATATACTCTTCCTCTCCGTGGACAATGAAAATCTTTCCATGGACCAAATATTTCATTATCTGGTGCAGTGTAGAGGTGACAACACTGGCATTATGGATCCACGACCGTCCTAGAAGACATGAGTAAGAGGGGGAGAATGTCCATTACATAGAAGGTTGAGTTAAAAGTTTGAGTTCCAACCTTTATGGGGATGTCCACCTCCCCATGGACCATCCTCTTAAAGCCATCAAACTCTCTCACGACTATGTTACTGGGTTTCAACGTCAGTCCTTCGCAGTCCAATCTGTCGAGAACTTTCTTTGGTAAAACATTCAAAGATGAGCCAGTGTCTACCAAGACATGGGCCAGAGTTGCTCCTTTACATTCCATAGAGACATGCAATGCCTCATTGTGCTTTCTTCCCCTTGGTGTCAGATCAGCATCCGAGAAGCCTAGGCCATTATCTGCCATCAAACTGGCCACACAATCTTGAAATTGGTCAGCAGACGTCTCTTGAGGCACATGGGCTGTCTTCAGAAACTTTACCAGAGCCTTCACATGTGCCTCAGAGCACAGTAACAATGCCAGCATGGAGATCTTGGAGGGAGTTTGACCCAACTGTTCAACTACGTCGTAGTCGCTCTTCTTTATTATTCTTAGGATCTCCTCCATTTCCTTGTTGGAGGTTTCGTGGATAGTCAGTGGTTGAGCCTTCGTTCGGACAGGCTCTTGAATACTTTTTCCTCGAGTTTCAGTAGTAGAAGTTTTGGTAGGGATAACAGCAGGGGTTGTGTCGTCTTTGTCAATAGGAATACTTGTAGATATAATTATTGGTACGGAGGTAACCTTTGGAACAGCCACGGGTCCAAAAACTGCCTTTGGAGGGGTAATTTTCGAAGAGAAGATTTCACCGCTACGGGTAATCTTACTGGTTCCGGCAATATTGCTAATGTCGGAGTCTTCTTCTTCGGAGCTCATCTCTTCGGCGGCCAACCCATCTTGTTTGATACCATGGTAGTAGATGTCTCTACCGTAATTCCACGACACTGGTTTGTCTGATTCTTACGGGACCGGCCCGAGCGTTGTGATTATAAGAGGAGTAGTTTTTGGAACCGATCTAATCCTAAAGGGTCTTTTGGGGACCCTAGAAGTATTGGCGGAGATGGTTATGATTGAAACGTCTTCAACAGGAACAGGTGAAACAGGAGCACTTTCAAACAAAATCTCTTGGTTGTCTATCAAGCGCTGAATGCCTATTTTCAACAAAAGGCAATCAATTGGTAAGGATAAGCAAAGATGGCAGTCTTCATTACAACCCGGGAATACACTGGCTTTCAACAAGTTTATCTTAATGATTGGGAGTGGAGTCAAGAGTTCATCAATGGTTGTAACAAACAAATCTTCTTCAACAACATTAGTGTGGTGACCATGCCTAGGCCTAGGAGCGGAAATGACGTTTGGCTTCTCGGGTGCATCAAACTCAATCTCTTTTGCATCTATAAGGTCTTGAATTTTGTTTTTCAGGGCCCAACAGTTGTTAGTTTCATGACCCGGACTTTCAGAATGATATGCACATCTAGAATTTGGGTGATAATGAGGGGACGCTGTGTTGGGGTTCTTTGGAGCTTCCTTCAGAGTTGCCAAATTGGATTTCAAAAGATGTGGTAAAACCTGGGCTAGAGTCATATTGATTCTGGTGAATTGCCGGACTGGCCTTTCCACCCTCGGTTGGTTACTTCTTGGTTGATCAGATGTAGGCTTTGGGATCACAACGGCCCCTACCATTGGTCGGTGTTCAGCTCTCCCTTGGTTCCTTTGTGGATAAACACGAGATACCTCCTTCTTCCCAGTGAAAGGTTTTCTAACAGCTGTAGAGGCAGATGAATCCTTCTGAATTTTTCCACTTTTTATGCCAGCTTCCACCCCCTCTCCGATTAGTATTAACTCAGTAAATCCTGCGGATGAGCTTCCAATCAGATGGTTGAAGAAAAGTCCCGATAGAGTGCCTAAGAACATATCCACCAACTCCCTTTCAGACTGAGGGTGCTGTACTCTCCCAGCTAGATCTCTCCATTTCTGCGCGTAATCCTTGAAAGCCTCATTAGAAGCCATAGCCATACTCTAAAGTTGAGTACGGGTAGGCGCCAAATCTGCATTATATTGGTGTTGCTTATAGAAAGCTGCGACAAGATCTTCCCAGTTGTGGACGTAGGCCCTTTCCAATTGGTAAAACCAATCGAGTTGTGTTCCCGATAGGCTATCTTGGAAAAAATGTACCCACAAGTCTTTATCGGCGGAGTGCGGCTGAACTTTCTCACGTATGATCGGAGGTGCAACTTAGGACATGACACCCCATCATATTTTGCAAATAACGGCACTTTGAACTTAGGTGGGGATCACAATTCCCGATACTAGTCCCAATTCTTCAAAGTCTAGACCTGGCACCTTTTGTATTTCCATAGCGCTTAAACGCTCTTCAAGATGTCTGTACTTATCATCTGTGAGAGGATACTGTTCCTCGGAGTAGTCTTCCTCTTCTTCCTCCTCTTCAGATTCTGACAGAACTGCTGTTTCTTTTCCTTTCCCTTCTCCTTCCCTGAAAGTGGTTGCAAAATTCAAGGTTCTTCTAGTTTGTCCCTGAAACCTTCTCCCCATTTTCAAAACTCCGATGGCCTTCTTTGTTTTCTTCTTTCTTTCTTCAGCTAACAGAGTCTTCAACTCATCTTTCCCTTTGGCTAGGGTCATGAGTAACTGTTGAAACTTCGTGTTTTGAACTTGAAGATCTTTGACTGTCTGTTCGAGATCCATCTTACTGAAATAAACAGTCGAAAATGAGGAAACTCATTGCAAAAGACCTGTTTATGTCATGATGAATGATATGTGCATATTGCTGTACCCCAAAATTTGCCCTCCCATGTTCTTCAAACTTTGTCAAGATCAATCTTCAAATGGATCCAGGGGTTGCCCAGTCAAACATCCTCCTAAGCCAGTCAAAATTAGGGTTTTGGTTCTTGCAAAGAAGTTGAGGTTTTCAATGGCTCAATCAAGTCCCATATTCCTATATACATTGCCAAGCATCTACATGTCAAGTCTCAAGACTCAAAGAGGCAAATTGCACAATCAAAAGCCCTATTTGGTTCACAGTCAACTGCAGAGGCAAAATGGTCATTTTGCAGTCAAAAGTCAGAATTTTTGGTCAACATCTTATTTTGAAGCCACAATCATCATTTGATCAAGTCTTGATCATGATTCCTCAAGCATGGCTCAAAAATCATCAAGATGTAAAAGTTTCCATTTTTGGACAGTTGAAAAGTCAACTATAACTTGACCAGGGCATAACTTTTTCATGGTTCATCAGAAAAATCCCATCCAATGCTCGTTTTTAAGGGGATGACATCTCCTACAACCCATCTTCACATTCAAAGTCCAAGAAATGCTCTCACAAAAAGCTATCAATTTCGACATTATAGGTCAATTTCAAAAGTCAACAAAAAGGCATTTTAAGTCAAAGACCATAACTTGAGATTGGTAAATCAAAGTGACATGGGACCAAAGGCATTGGTTAGAGGACTCCAAGACCTTTCCAAAATATCCAAGAACATGTTCATATGATCAAAATTGAGCAAGATATGCATTGGAGAAGTTGGGAAATTTTTGTGAATTTGCAAAAGTCAACTTTGCTCAAAACACATCATTCTTGCTAATGGGCCTCAAATTCCTTCTTGAAACTTTGCCCAAGGCTTATGCACGACCCATTGAGATTAAATTGAGTTATTTTCTTATTTTTATTAATTAATTGGATTTTTAATTGATTATTAATTCATTTAATTCATTTAATTGTAGGAAAATACCAAGATATGTTTTTTCAATCTTTTGTGAAGCAAATAAACTCAGGGCAAGCTGGAAAATTCGTGCATCAATCAAAGAGACAAAAATCTCCATGTTTGGCAAGTTTTATCAATCAAAAAGATTGAAAATTATTTGATTTCCAATCAAATATTGAAATCATAATGCCATGGATCTTTGACCAAGATTGTACCCTAATTCCATCCTACTACATATACTAAAGTGAACCTTAATGCCTGCAACATGCAAATTGCTTCCAAAACACCATAACCAATTCCAAAAAATATCAAAGAAACTCAAAACTGTTTTCAGTGTTCTAGGGCGAATTAAGGACTTTTGTGGATCCAAAGACATTGCTGGAGGTACCCAGGACGATTTGCAATCAGTTTCCAGCTTCATAGCTCCAAGAATCACTAGCTTCAGTCATACGGTTTGCACACTTTTGCCATAATCGAAACTCCCAATTCATGAACATTTGATGTGATTTATGGCTTGTTTTATATTTCTTGCATCCATACAAAGCTATTGGTATCAATTAATTGGATTATAATGCCCAGGATTGTGATTTGCCATTAATGATTTTTAGGGTTTTTGAGTTCTCAGATTGGGGCTTTCCCATACAAGAAAAATTAAGCCTCATGATGCCCATGGTTGAACTCAGAAGATCAAGACGAATTGAACAGGACCATCGCGCCCTATTTATATAGCCTAGGGAGCTAGTCGCTATTATTGGTCGTTTCACTTTGTGGGGGTTAAAAACCCCCGCTATCTGTTTTGTTTTGTTGCAGGCAAACGAAAGAGATGAAGACGTGGTGACATACTACTGGTTCATTCAAAAAGCGCGCGCGTGGTTTCATAATTTCCAGCATAGTGTTTGTTTTCTTAATAATATATTTGTTTGTTATTATAATATCAAAGGCGTTCAGTTGGCTTAGTGGTCAGTGAGTTGGCATGCAACCATTGGGACCTGGGTTCGATTCCCAGGTCCCCCCAAACAATTATTCCTCTTTTTTCCAATGCGTTCATGTGCAGGATGATGAATATTGTCCACCATACACCTCAACCATCCAGGCTCCAGGTGTTCATAATCAGCAATCCAAAGGCCAAAAGAAGAGGAACACCATGCTACCTGGTCAATGCACACACAGACAATTCCAGAAAGTCAATGGGCTTGTGTGCTTCTTGGGCTAACAATCTCCAAATAAACCTCCTAATGGGTCCAACACACCCCCCTGGTTTTCTTTCTATTTTCTTTTTCTTTCTTTTTATTTTCTTTAATAACTATTATTATTATTATTTAATTAATTAACAAATTAACATTTTTCCATAAAAATTCAGAAAACTTAAAATATTGTTTATTTTTATTAATAATTATTTTTGTAAATAAATTCTAATTAATTAAGTTTAGTTGTTTAATTAGGACAATTTTCACTATTCTTCGCAATAAATAAAATAGGTTAGAATTAGGGTTTTTTCTTGACTTTTAATTTCTTTTTTATTTTATTTTCATCATTAAAACATAAAAAAACACAAATTTTTTTTCTTTTAATTAATTAATTAATTAGTTTAGGGTTAATATTTAATTAATTGCAAAAAAGGACAAACTACTTTCTTTATCTCTCAAAAAAGGTCAAAACCCTAAGGACGTCCTGATTCTATTTCTTTCGCGCATTAATTCATATTTTGATTATATTGATGTATTTGTTTCCGAGGATGTAATAGTTAATTAGGATCTTTACCGCTTTCTTTTACTTTCCGTATTTATTTTCCAAACGGGTTATGTTTTTGGCGATGTATAGACCCGCGCCTTGTAATAGCGTAGATTTACCTTTCAGTACTTTATTTTCCGCACTCTTAACTGTTAAAAATGCATGAAAGACTTGTATGACAAATAAAATCAATCCGTAGCTCACAAATGCATGTTCAAAGATAAACATAAACTGAAATAACACACATGCATATGCCACTCCTAGGGTACGCCTCACTGGTTGCCTCAACGTGGTCGTCAAGTATAGGGTGTTTTAGAGGTCGCCCTCATGTCTAAAGATCCAGTTGCCTCGAAATGGTTGCCTCGGATAAAAAGGATCTAGGACATTAGGGTTATCGCTAAGGTGTCCTACTATTGCTTTGGTGACCACACATGTCCCTATAATCGAATTGACCCGAATAACTCCAACAACGGTGCTACCTACTTCTCAATAGTGGGATAGTACTGTCTAAAGGACATTTACACAGCTTAATTCCTTAGAGTAGGTAGATTTCTCCTGGGTACTTGCTCTTTCAAACAAACAAAACAACTTTTCGCACCTACACTTTCAAAAGGTTTTCAAGCAATTTTTTCATACACTCTTGAGGACAGATACAAGAGTTACCTAGAAATTTTTCAAAATGAAACTTTTTCAAAACCCACACACACTTGAGAAGCAAACAATTTTTAAAAACATAGAGCAAGTACCTAAGAGCCTGTGGATAACCACTGATAGAAAGGGTGCTAACACCTTCCCTTTCTATAAATCTACCTCCCGAACCGAGAAACATCTCGAAAAGGAATTTTACTGTGCTTTTGTCCTTTCCTTGTTGGAGAAAATAAAAGACGGTGGCGACTCTTGCTTACCGCGACATTTCGCGAACCAACATTTCAAAACAGTCAGTTCTCATTTCCACGGATCACAGAACTGACGACTCTGTTGGGGACAACTAATAAGTGAGGTGTACCTTAGGATTAGACCACTTTTGTTTTCAATTGCTTGATTTGTTTGCTTTAATATTGTGGGCCTGTCTTGGAGTTTCATAGATCCTAACCCGGATCTGGGGGATACCTTTTAGAAAGTAGCAACAAACTGTGAGGGAACTGTGCGGGGTATATCGACACGGTTGAAGCAGTTTGCTACGTTGATGTGGCACTTTGGTGAGTACCGGTAACCCTTGAGTCAAGTCAAGGAGAGTACAGGGCCGCCGCGTGGTGTCGTGAAGCATCAACTGACCTTAGGAACCTTACTTGACCATCCTGGCCTCTTTAGGGGTAGTGAGATGACCGACTTTGGTGCAGTCCGAAGTTGGTAGATACTCGATACTACACTCATTGAGGGTTGTTTTCTTGGAATATTTTGATCGCCAGTTTAGTGGCTAAATCAAAACAATGAACATAGAAAACAACCCAATGATATTGAGCTCCTTAGAACCCGGTTACTTCTGATAGGACAGGTTTTGAGCCCACCAGCTTCAAGAGGGTAGTACCCTAAACTTCATGCTGGCTTGAACTCTAAGGGCTCTTTGTGTGTCTGGTGTGCCTTCAAACTTGACTACTTGTACATTCTTGTTACCTAACACATGAGTTCCTTGCAGGTTTTGTTTACAGTCCTTAATCTGGGCTTATAACAGGGTTTACTTATGTCACTCCATGCATAGCATAACATCATACCATCATACCATTGCATACATCCTGCATAAGGACTAACCCATTTCAAGGATCTCAAGGGTCTGTGATGCAGGTCATGATGAACCAACTGTCTAGCAAGGGGCAAAGGGGATTTATTTTCCTCTAGCCAAGGTTGATGACTTGAGTCAGGGGCTATGACCCACTCGATATGGTGAGCCTTGACTCTTGAAGAAGGACTCTCAACAACATGGAGTTCCTTCAACCAAGCTACGAAATTCAATTTCTAACAATTTTCTTGTTTACCCCGCGAAATCCTTGAAAACATTGCATGCATACATACACATCATTGCATAACAGGTACCCTTGTTGCAGGTCACTTACCTTCTTCGCTGTTTATTTCAGCAATGGCTTCCCAACAAGACAACCAGGATCTTCATGCTCAAGAGACTCGGTTCGGGGAGATCCTTCTAAGCCTATCCAAGGGGCAGGAAGAGCTGAGAACACTCCTCATGGGGACTTTGGTCAGGAACAGTCCAGAAGACGATAAAAACGAACGGCTGAAACGTCTTCAAGCTGAGGTAGATACAATGAGAACCCAAATGCTGGGGCAGATGGCTCTCATTCAAGACTTAGCTCAAAAACAAGAAGAGCTCAGGGTTCTCGTCAACCAACTTCTTCGGGATAACCAACGGGGGCAAACGTCTAAGGTTGAAGAGCCAGTCATCATTAAATTCCCTTTGAGACAAGAAGACAAGGGAAAAGCTCCTCAACTTGCTTCAGGGTCACAAATTCAGCATCAACCTCACCAGCTTCAGCAAGACAGTATGAAGCAAGTAGTCAGGGTTGGAGACCAAACCGGTAATCAGCCCCCAAGAAGTCAAAGGTTTGGTTTGATGAATAGACATCTCCAAGTTGCTACTACCTCATGAGTCCAACAACAACCTTGCCATAAACAACGGGTTAATCATAGGCCGTTTACCAAGCTCAACATGTCGTTGTCCCAAGCTTTGCAACACCTGTTGAAATTGAATTTGGTGACGTTGGTAGGACCTCATCCGAATCCTAAGACTTCTTCACCCAACTACAATCCTGATGCAAGGTGTGCATACCATTCTAACAGCCCGGGGCATGATACTGACGAATGTTGGAAGTTGAGGTACAAAATCCAAAACCTGATTGATGAAGGAGCATTGGAGTTTGCACAAGATGGTCAGGCTGAGTTCTTCTAATATCCCTCCAAGGTTCACCAATTGAAGTGACAAGTCCTGAGACGAGAAGACTTTTGGTTCATTGGAATTTTCAATTTGTAATTTTCTTTTGATTGTTCAAACATTTATTCATGTCAAACTTTATTACTTTATCAATGCATCGCATATGTCTGTTTTGAATCAATCCATTCGTGTCCACTATATTCAAATTGCTTTCACTTTTTGTGATGTTCAAACTCTCAAAAAAAATTCTAAACCTTTTGAGGGAGGATGACGAAAACGATACCACAATCTACAGTATGCTTTTGAATAGACCCCACTGATGAGGTACGGGCATTGTTTCAATTCCTAAACACTGGAGTTATAAGGAAGATAATCCCTCGTCAACCCGTTCGAGCCAAAGAAGTAGGAGTTTTTCTTTTCACAAAAAAAAAAAATTAAAACCCTTAATCATAACCTGGGGCAGGGTAGTTCTCTCAGTTGATCCCGGTGCACAATGAATGACACCAAAGAGGTCCTTACAAAACAAAAAACAGTGATGGTTCTGAATAATCATCAAGACAGGCAGTCGTTATCTTTCAAAAAATAAAAGCCCAATAAGTCAAAACCTATGAAGGAGACTTACAAAACTGGGGCATCCTGCTGACTGTAATTTCAAAAAGAAACAGTTCAGGCAAAAACAGGGATAACAAAATCAAAAAAGAAAGAGGTCCTACAAACCCTCAACAAAAAAAGAAATGACTGCCTACTCAAAATAAATGGTCAACATCCGAACCATCACCGGAATATCAGAGCAAAGACTCAAACAAGGTCTAACGCACGATCAGCTGAGTTTAGGTTTGAAGAACATCACGAAGAACGGGTGGGTATAAATAATTTGAGCCTTTATCCTTTGTTTCTTAAACCGTGAACCAGGCCACGTTATAACCCTCAAAAGTCCTAGCTGAAGCATGGGTTAGTTCGAAAGCATACTGTACCAAAGGTATCTTGACTCCTTAAGGCTTGCGGTAAAATAACGAGATGACATCACAGTTTACAAAAAAAATTCACTTGTTTTTATGAAAAAAATGCATTTTCAAAAACTTCAAGACAGACATAAGCTTTGCATCTTTAATATAACATTGCTTGCATATGACTATTTGTTTTAACAACATAGAAGTTCGCACGACGAATGTCTAATGAACAAAAGCACCTCCAATCAAGGGGCATGGCATGATCATTGTCCATCATCTGGGGCAGTTAAGTCAAGATTCGGAGAATCTCTCAAAAGGCCAATCAGGTTGGGGAAAATCTCCGCCTGAGTCACTTGGGGCATTGGACACGAATTCCAGCTACGAATCTTGCCTGATCAAACGAAGATCTTCTGGTCACATGGCAAAACAACAACAATGACAACTCCCTGCATCCTGAGAGCACGGACATAGTCGGAAAAAAATACTACGCAAAATCAAAGACCCGCTAGGTTGACACACCTAGGCAAAAATAAGGGCTTCCCGGCGAACCAAAAGGGTTCGGGCAAAAATAAGGGATGAAAATAAAAAATCTGTACACCCGGCAAGTAGAAAACCTGAAAAGGTGGCTTGGGCAAAAATGGGTATCCCGGTGGACTGAAAACCCGAAAGGGCGGTCCAGGCAAAAATTAGGGATCAAAGCGTACGACCATGTCCCGTCATCTCGTCACTCGCCTACCAGAAGAAGATTTGTCAATCGGCAGTTGTCAAGCACCTCCACAGGTACCTTCTCCCACAGAAACAGGGGCAATAATGAGTTGTCCAAGCGATCAAGCTGCTCTGTCCGCCGAGGTACCAAGATAAGTTCAGCTGAAGAACACGGCCAAGTTACCTCCACTCCCCGAGAGTAAGACAAGAGTCAGTAATGCTCTCCCCAAGCAGAGTTGGTCTCCCATCAGCCCCAAAAGGCACAATATCCCTAGCAAGACAGCAACACTCTCCCCAAGCAGAGTTAGTCTACTGTCAGCCTTAAGGAAGTTGGGTATCCCCAGAAGATCTCAATATTCCCCAGCGGAGTATACAGATGTTCCTAAGCAAGCATCCCCGGCAGTCTTAATATAAGATTGTTCCCCGGCGGAATACAGACACCCCAGTGGAGCCACTTCCCCAGTGCAGTCTCAAAAATTTCCCCAGGAGAACCGAATCATCCTCCCCAATAGATTCTGGAGCCATATCCCCAGTAGAGTCTGGAAGCTGGTCCCCGCAGAGTACATATCTCTCCCCGACCATGCAAAGGTTATTCCCCACCGGAGCTTATAACTGGGTTATCCTCAGCTAATTACCACAGAAAGATCGTCCTCGGCGAAGTTCTTCCTATCCCCAACGGAGTTCATCAAATTCCCCAACAGAACATATCAACGGAATCCCCAGCGGAGTTATCATTAAATCTCAGCGAAGTATCTCTCCCCACAAAGTATTCCCCGCAGAGTAATCTCTCCAACAAGTTTATTCCCCAATGGAGTCATCTTCTCCTACCGGTTTATTCTTGCAACCATCATCCCCAGTGGAAACGAAGAACTCTACTCTTCAACGTCAGCCCAGGAGTCAAGCTCCCGACATTCGTCAAGGATTTATTTTCCAGACGAAAATACATTCATAAACATTTCACATTTTATACATCCTGCTTATATACATGATAAAGTGCATACGACACAATCTCATTTATTTTTGAGAACATCATGACATCACTCATTTCATACATCATGACATTGCATACAACTAATGTTTTGCCTTTTCAGGAAAAGGTCAATCAAAAGACGATTATCATCAACTTTCGCAACTCCAGATTCGATACATGTATCTAGCCGGGGCATATCTGTGAGTGATTGATTGTAGATTCGATACCTGTATCCATCCAGGGCATATCTGCATGAAGAGTTTAGAGATTCGATTCCTGTATCCAGCCAGGGCATATCTATAGACGACCAATTCCAGATTCGATTCCTGTATCTAGCCAGGGCATATCTGTGAGTAACTGATTTTAGATTCGACACCTGTATCCATCCAGGGCATATCTGCATGAAGAGTTTAGAGATTCGATACCTGTATCCAGCCAGGGCATATCTGTAGATGACTAATTCCAGATTCGATACCTGTATCTAGCCAGGGCATATCTGTGAGTGATTGATTGTAGATTCGATACCTGTATCTAGCCAGGGCATGTCTGCATGAAGAGTTTAGAGATTCGATTCCTGTATCCAGCCAGGGCATACCTGTAGATGACTAATTCCAGATTCGATTCCTGTATCTAGCCAGGGAATATCTGTGAGTGACTGATTGTAGATTCGACACATGTATCCAGCCAGGGCATGTCTGCATGAAGAGTTTAGATATTCGATACCTGTATCCCGCCAGGGCATATCTGTAGACGACTAATTCCAGATTCGATACTTGTATCTAGCCAGGGAATATCTGTGAGTAATTGATTGTAGATTCGATACCTGTATCCAGCCAGGGCATGTCTGCATGAAGAGTTTAGAGATTCGATACCTGTATCCAGCCAGGGCATATCTGTAGACGACTAATTCCATATTCGATACCTGTATCTAGCTAGGGCATGTCTGTGAGTGATTGATTGTTGATTCGATACCTGTATCCAGCCAGGGCATATCTGCATGAAGAGTTTAGAGATTCGATTCCTGTATCCAGCCAGGGAATATCTGTAGACGACCAATTCCAGATTCGATACCTGCATCTAGCCAGGGCATATCTGTGAGTGATGGATTGTAGATTCGATACCTGTATCCAGCCAGGGCATATCCGCATGAAAAGTTTAGAGATTCGATACCTGTATCCAGCCAGGGCATATCTGTAGACGACTAATTCCAGATTCGATACCTGTATCTAGCCAGGGCATATCTGTGAGTAACTAATTGTAGATTCGATACCTGTATCCATCCAGGGCATGTCTGCATGAAGAGTTTAGAGATTCGATACCTGTATCTAGCCAGGGCATATCTGTAGACGACTAATTCCAGATTCGATACCTGTATCTAGCCAGGGCATATCTGTGAGTGATTGATTGTAGATTCGATACCTGTATCTAGCCAGGGCATATCTGCATGAAGAGTTTGAAGTTCAAGATTCGATACCTGTATCTAGCCAGGGCATATCTGTGAATGATTGATTGTAGATTCGATACCTGCATCTAGCCAGGGCATATCTGCATGAAGAGTTTGAAGATCAACCCCTGTAACAGGCCAGGAAATTATCTTTCTTTCTCAGGTACGCAAGTTCTCGCTAAGGAATCTCTTACGCGATCGACACCTCCGAATGGCATCTTTAAGCCCATCTCCACAACTATCCATCACACTTCCAAATGGCATCTATAGGACCATTCCCGACAAGGTTCTGTCACATCTCCAGATGGCATCTATAAGCCCATCCTCCTATCCATCATCTCCCCAAATGGCATCTGAAATCCCATTCCCGACATCACATTGCTGATATTCTACTATGTGAGTGCAAATTTCTGGGCACTCTAGTGTTCAATCATCTTCCACCTACGAATCACGAAAGGCACGCAAGCCAATCTACATCCTCAGGTCTAAGAAGATTTAACAGGGGCAACTGTTGTACCCCAAAATTTGCCCTCCCATGTTCTTCAAAGTTTGTCAAGATCAATCTTCAAATGGATCCAGGGGTTGCCCAGTCAAACATCCTCCTAAGCCAGTCAAAATTAGGGTTTTGGTTCTTGCAAAGAAGTTGAGGTTTTCAATGGCTCAATCAAGTCCCATATGCCTATATACATTGCCAAGCATCTACATGTCAAGTCTCAAGACTCAAAGAGGCAAGTTGCACAATCAAAAGCCCTATTTGGTTCACAGTCAACTGCAGAGGCAAAATGGTCATTTTGCAGTCAAAAGTCAGAATTTTTGGTCAACATCTTATTTTGAAGCCACAATCATCATTTTATCAAGTCTTGATCATGATTCCTCAAGCATGGCTCAAAAATCATCAAGATGCAAAAGTTTCCATTTTTGGACAGTTGAAAAGTCAACTGTAACTTGACCAGGGCATAACTTTTTCATGGTTCATCAGAAAAATCCCATCCAATGCTCATTTTGAAGGGGATGACATTTCCTACAACTCATCTTCACATTCCAAGTCCAATAAATGCTCTCACAAAAAGCTATCAATTTCTACATTATAAGTCAATTTCAAAAGTCAACAAAAAGGCATTTTAAGTCAAAGACCATAACTTGAGATTGGTAAATCAAAGTGACATGGGACCAAAGGAATTGGTTAGAGGACTACAAGACCTTTCCAAAATGTCCAAGAACATGTTCATATGATCAAAATTGAGCAAGATATGCATTGGAGAAGTTGGGAAATGTTTGTGAATTTGCAAAAGTCAACTTTGCTCAAAACACATCATTCTTGCTAATGGGCCTCAAATTCCTTCTTGAAACTTTGCCCAAGGCTTATGCACGACCCATTGATATTAAATTGAGTTATTTTCTTATTTTTATTAATTAATTGGATTTTTAATTGATTATTAAGTCATTTAATTCATTTAATTGTAGGAAAATACCAAGATATGTTTTTTCAATCTTTTGTGAAGCAAATAAACTCAGGGCAAGCTGGCAAATTCGTGCATCAATCAAAGAGACAAAAATCTCCATGTTTGGCAAGTTTTATCAATCAAAAAGATTGTAAATTATTTGATTTCCAATCAAATATTGAAATCATAATGCCATGGATCTTTGACCAAGATTGTACCCTAATTCCATCCTACTACATATACTGAAGTGAACCCTAATGCCTGCAACGTGCAAATTGCTGCCAAAACACCATAACCAATTCCAAAAAATATCAAAGAAACTCAAAACTGTTTTCAGTGTTCTAGGGCGAATTAAGGACTTTTGTGGATCCAAAGACATTGCTGGAGGTACCCAGGACGATTTGCAATCAGTTTCCAGCTTCATAGCTCCAAGAATCACTAGCTTCAGTCATACGGTTTGCACACTTTTGCCATAATCGAAACTCCCAATTCATGAACATTTGATGTGATTTATGGCTTGTTTTATATTGCTTGCATCCATACAAAGCTATTGGTATCAATTAATTGGATTATAATGCCCAGGATTGTGATTTGCCATTAACGATTTTTAGGGTTTTTGAGTTCTCAGATTGGGGCTTTCCCATACAAGAAAAATTAAGCCTCATGATGCCCATGGTTGAACTCAGAAGATCAAGACGAATTGAACAAGACCATCGCGCCCTATTTATATAGCCTAGGGAGCTAGTCGCTATTATTGGTCGTTTCACTTTGTGGGGGTTAAAAACCCCCGCTATCTGTTTTGTTTTGTTGCAGGCAAACGAAAGAGACGAAGACGTGGTGACATACTACTGGTTCATCCAAAAAGCGCGCGCGTGGTTTCATAATTTCCAGCATAGTGTTTGTTTTCTTAATAATATATTTGTTTGTTATTATAATATCAAAGGCGTTCAGTTGGCTTAGTGGTCAGTGAGTTGGCATGCAACCATTGGGACCTGGGTTCGATTCCAAGGTCCCCCTAAACAATTATTCCTCTTTTTTCCAATGCGTTCATGTGCAGGATGATGAATATTGTCCACCATACACCTCAACCATCCAGGCTTCAGGTCTTCATAATCAGCAATCCAAAGGCCAAAAGAAGAGGAACACCATGCTACCTGGTCAATGCGCACGCAGACAATTCCAGAAAGTCAATGGGCTTGTGTGCTTCATGGGCCAGCAATCTCCAAATAAACCTCCTAATGGGTCCAACACACCCCCCTGGTTTTATTTCTATTTTCTTTTTCTTTCTTTTTATTTTCTTTAATAACTATTATTATTATTATTTAATTAATTAAAAAATTAACATTTTTCCATAAAAATTCAGAAAACTTAAAATATTGTTTATTTTTATTAATAATTATTTTTGTAAATAAATTCTAATTAATTAAGTTTAGTTGTTTAATTAGGACAATTTTGATTATTCTTCGCAATAAATAAAATAGGTTAGAATTAGGGTTTTTTCTTGACTTTTAATTTCTTTTTTATTTTATTTTCATCATTAAAACATAAAAAAACACAAAAAAATATTTTTCTTTTAATTAATTAATTAATTAGTTTAGGGTTAATATTTAATTAATTGCAAAAAAGGACAAACTACTTTCTTTATCTCTCAAAAAGGGTCAAAACCCTAAGGATGTCCTGATTCTATTTCTTTCGCGCATTAATTCATATTTTGATTATATTGATGTATTTGTTTCTGAGGATGTAATAGTTAATTAGGATCTTTACCGCTTTCTTTTACTTTTCGTATTTATTTTCCAAACGGGTTATGTTTTTGGTGATGTATAGACCCGCGCCTTGTAATAGCGTAGATTTACCTTTCTGCACTTTATTTTCCGCACTCTTAACTGTTAAAAATGCATGAAAGACTTGTATGACAAATAAAATCAATCCGTAGCTCACAAATGTATGTTCAAAGATAAACATAAATTGAAACAACACACATGCACATGCCACTCCTAGGGTACGCCTCACTGGTTGCCTCGACGTGGTCGTCAAGTATAGGGTGTTTTAGAGGTCGCCCTCCTGTCTAAAGATCCAGTTGCCTCGAAACGGTTGCCTCAGATAAAAAGGATCTAGGACATTAGGGTTATCGCTAAGGTGTCCTACTATTGCTTTGGTGACCACACATGTCCCTATAATCGAATTGACCCGAATAACTCCAACGACGGTGCTACCTACTTCTCAATAGTGGGATAGTACTATCTAAAGGACATTTACACAGCTTAATTCCTTAAAGTAGGTAGATTTTGTCCTGGGTACTTGCTCTTTCAAACAAACAAAACAACTTTTCGCACCTACACTTTCAAAAGGTTTTCAAGCAAATTTTTTATACACTCTTGAGGACAGATACAAGAGTTACCTAGAAATTTTTCAAAACGAAACTTTTTCAAAACCCACACACACTTGAGAAGCAAACAATTTTTGAAAACATAGAGCAAGTACCTAAGAGCCCGTGGATAACCACGGATAGAAAGGGTGCTAACACCTTCCCTTTCTATAATCTACCTCCCAAACCGAGAAACATCTCGAAAAGGAATTTTGCTGTGCTTTTGTCCTTTCCTTGTTGGAGAAAATAAAAGACGGTGGTGACTCTTGCTTACAGCGACATTTTGCGAACCAGCATTTCAAAACAGTCAGTTCTCATTTCCACCGATCACACATATGTAATGTTTTCAAGGATTTTAAAAGATTCAAGTTCGTTTTAGACAAAAAAGAAACACACGTTATATTAATAAGATAAAGTTTGAGTACATCAATGCCCCTTGGGCTAAATAATATAAAACTCTTAAGATAAAAAAGTAGTGCGCATCCTCGTTGGTGCTATGTAGGCATTTAGAGTCTGCTCCTCATGAAGTAGCCTAGTGAGTTCCAAAACCTTCTTCTCGCTTGCGTAGAATTGTAAAGTATCTCGCTCTCCTTTGAGCTGTATCCAATCCCTTTGTAGGTCTTCAAGAGACGTGGGCATCTCAGGATGTAGGATAATGTATGGAACTTCTCCTTCCATAACAGGCTCAATGATCACTGGGAGAATGGAAGGATAAGGCATCATAAGAATTTGAGCGCGAGTTCGTACCCACTTGAGGTAAGGCTCAAGAGGTATGGAATTCTTGTGTCCAAAAGTCTTGCTATCCACCTTGTTTAGCATCCTCCAAGCACGGATGAATCTCTGGCGAAGACCTTGATCATCGTTGTCGTAGTCGAATACCAAGCCTTGAATCAGCATCTCATGCGGGCCATCCCTTTGGGCGTAACCAAACTGTCTTAGTGCTAAGCATGGGTTGTAGGTGATGCCTCCCATAATGCCAAGTAGAGGGAAATTATGGAATTCTCCACAATGGTCAACAATGATAACATTCTCTTTGGATCGAGAGCACCAATGAATATCCGAATATTTGAGCGTCATTAACCTTTGTGGCCACCTTAATCCTTGCTCATTATTTAAGACTGATTAGGGAAGATGAGAAATAAACCATCTTGCCAGGAGAGGAGTGCAATATATAAGGACACCTCTTTTCCTCATTGTGCGAGTGTGAAAAGAGTGTAGGATATCCCCTAGCAATGTAGGCACCGGATTGCGTGACATGAAGATTTTGACGGCACTCACATCTATGAGTTAGTCAGGATTGGGGAACAAGACCATCCCATAGATAAGAAGAGCCACAATTTCCTCAAATGCTTGCAAGTCCAATGAATTCTAACAACTTTGGGCTTTCTCAAACATAAACTTTGCTAAGAAGCCTTTGACACCACTTCTAGTTTCCCAATGAGTTGTGACATCCGATGAGTGCAAGTGAAGGGCTTGAGCAATCACTTCTGGATTTGGGTCTCTTTCCGTACCGTTGAAAGGTAGTTGATTGAGAATGGGAATCCTCAAGAGTTGAGAGAATTCTTCCAAAGTAGGCACAAGCCGATAGTCGGGAAATGTGAAGCAATGGTGCAAAGGATCAAAGAACTGGAATAGCACTTTCATCATATCCTCATCTGTTTTGGAGGTGACCAAGTTGAGTAAACGACCATGCCGCTCGGTGAATGGAGAGTTCTCAGGGATCCTTGAAACTAGCTCCTTGAGTTGTGGAGGAATTCTTACAAGGTTGACTTAGATAGTTTTCCTGCGAAGTGAATCCATATCCTACAAAACAAGAACAAAGATGAATCTCCAAAATCCTTGAAATGGTTAGTGATGTATATGATGCTCATGATATCCATGATGTTATGCACAAGTATGTATATACAAGCAAAACAAACTAGTTCTTAGTTTAGGCTTGCATGGGGTTTTATAGGTAAGTACCCTCTTGAAGTTTAGTTGGCTTAAACCTGTCCTAGTAATAGTAACCGGGTTCTAAGGAGCTCAATATCACTGGATTGTTTCCTTGGTCATTGTTTCAGCTCAAGCCTCTTTAATGGCAATCGAAATATCCCAAGAAACCAACCCTCAATGGATGTAGTATTGAGTATCTACCAACTTCGGATTGCGCCAAAGCCGATCATCTCACTACATCCTAAAGGCCAAGTTGGTCAAGTAAAGGGTTCTAGAAGTTCATTAGTGCTTCATGACATCACTCCGCGGCCCCGTATTCTCTTTGATTGACTCAAAGGCTACCGGTACCCACAAATATGTCACACTAACATAGCTATTTCTTAGACCATGTCGGTATACCCCACACAGTTTCCACAATGTATTGTTATTTACCTATAATGATTCCCAAATCTGGGTAGAGGATTCAAACCCAAAAAAAGAACCATAATACAAAACAAACAAGTCAAACAATGTAAGCAAATAAATGTGATCTAGTCCTAATGTAACCCCACTTTTAGAATTTTCCCCAGCAGAGTCGCCAGTTCTGTGATACGGTGGGAGAACTGACTTGAGGGTTTTGTGTTTTATCACAAATGTTGCGGTTAGCAAGAGTCGCCACCGACTTTTCTTTTATCCAAAAGGAAAGGTGAAAAAGCACAGGAAAGACCTTTGAGATTTATTTCTTGAGTTCGGGGGGTAGATTATGAAAAGGGAAGGTATTAGCACCCTTTTCATCCATTGTTTTCCATGGGACCTTAGTTACTCGCTAGATCACTTACTTTTGTTTGAATGTGTGTTTGTGGTGAGTTTTTGAAAGTATCTTGTAAAAGAGGCCATTGTTTTGGCAATCTTTGTAATGATTCTCGTTCGTAAGAATATATACAAAGCTGTTTGTCCTTTTGAAAATGTTTCAATGTTTGTAAAATGTTTGGAAATGTGTGTGTTTGTTTTGAAAATAGCAAGGATAGTTGTTTGGAAATAGAGCAAGTAACTAGAAGTAATCTACCTACTCAAATGTCTTTCTTGTGCATTTTCTATTCCTTTGACATTGTTGTCTTACCATTGATTTGGTAAACAATCCTATCTTTGGATGTAAACAGGACGGGTGTGGGTCATCGTATAACCATGATTAGCAATATTGCAAAGTATCTTAGCATTTTTGTGGGACCAAGATCATTTTGTAAGGCAGCTTTGAATAGTGTCATCGAGGGACTATGATCTTATATTTGTTTGTTTTTCCAAGATACTTCGCATGCATAATATGACTATTTTTGTATAAGGCAAACACGTGGAGAAACCCTAAGGATGCTTGTGTGCAAGTGTGTTATTTTCATGCTTTGATTTTGTCTTGGATTTAGGGTTTTCTATTTACTTTGTTTTTATGTTATCATACAAACCCTAATTACTAACATAGCATGTAAAGCGGTAAACTGCGTAATGTAAAGATTACTATGCTATTACAACAATTTATGGGAGGGGGGCATACAAATTTGAATGGGGATTTGCAAGAATGGAAATCTAAATAAGCTATTACAACCAAATCGAATTTTGTACAAATATTGGAATAAACAAATACAATATTTAAATATGCAATATTATGTATATGCAAGAAAAGATTTTGTTTTATTTTTTTTTATGTGAAAAGGAATTTTAACCTAATCCTAAAGATATAAGGAAAAGAAAATAAAGTTCTCATGTATTATTTTTTTTGTATTTCTTTGTATTAAAAATAATAATTAATATTTTCTGAAAATATTTAGTTTTTTATATGTTAAAATAAATATTTACAAGTATTTATATAAATATAAAAGAAAAGATAAGGATATATCTAAGTTTAATTTTTACAAATTTATTTAAGAAAGATAGTTAGTATAATGAAGATAAAATATACTTTATGTGAAAAATAAAAATAAAAAAAATAAAAATGCAATATTATCATATTTTATATTTTTTTAATGATTTTTATGTATTAAAGAAAATATTTAATAAACAAAAATGAAAATAAAACAAATAAAACAAAATATATGAAAATAGTTGGGCCAGGGGTGATGTAAGGAAATAGGGAGTAACATGTTAGCAAAAACACTAAGGCCCAAGGAAACAAGCCCATCCTGCAAAACAAGCCAAAAATGAAAAATGGAAAAATGTGAAAAAACAAAAGGTAGCGTAAAGGTTCGAACCCATGACCTGGGCCTCACCAGTGCGCTACCTTGCCACTGGGGTGGCTATACATCTGTTGATTTATGTGAAACAAAAACAACATAACACAAACAAAGCCCTTGCCCTGTACTTCATCTTCTTCCTCAAGCTGGCCAGAAACTCTGTAACTTTCTCATCTGTCAATAAAAATGGAAACTGATAACATGAATGTTGTAGCATTTTGTCTCACGATTCTAACCATGTAAATCATGTAAGCTCACAACCAAGATCAAAACGAATTTTAAAAGCCCTAAATTTAACCCTAATTTTTATAGGAATTTGAACTTCAAAATTCTCCTAACTCAGGCCAAATAAATACAACTTCGTAGCAATGAGGTTTACATTGTTTATTCACAAATTGTGGCCAATGGATGCCTGTATGAAGAGATAGAAGTTGAGATTTTTACTTCTTTCAGTTGAAATCGTGAATGGAGTTTGAGTGAGTTTTATAAAGGCCTAATGATTACTTGAGCTTGCTTGAACCTCCCTGAGTGTGTTCCAATCCTTGCTTTGCTTTGGAAGTGCCTGGAACTCTCTATCCAAGTCAACCTGCAAGCTTTGAAAACAAAAATGGTAGATGATTCAGAAGGAGTTACAGTGCAAGGATGATGGTCTGGATCACTTAGATATCAAGTAGGTAAAGTGTTTTGATGGTTAAAACTTGAAACGCACGAGCCAAATGATGGATTGCTATGCTTATGCAAAAACTGTAAGTTTTGACAGTTTTTTGGTGATATGGAGTTTTGGAGTGTTTCAGCCTTCTAGAAAACATGTTTCTAGTTGTAATGTGTTTGTATATTAGTATGGGATAGGTTTCAAGTCAGCTCTTCAACAGATCTTTCAGTTCTAGCCTTTTTGCACACTTTCTTGCTTTTGAAGCAAAGTGAAGGGACAAGTCTTCACATGCTTGTACTGGCTTGCTTGGGGTTGGTATGAGTTCTATACAAGTTTCCTTAGGTCTTTAGTACTTGTGTGTGCAGATAAGGCAGGTTCAATGCTCAAGATTGGTAAAGTTGCAAAAGTGAACCTTTTCCAAAATGGCAATGGCAACTTTGTGCCATTTATGGAATTACAACTTGGATAAAGACTCTAGGGCTTGGATTAAAGCTTTGTCAACTGAGTAAGCATTAAATTATGGAGTAAGAAACAAGTTTGGGAGCTTTAAAGCATGGATTAGGCAGCATAGGTACTGATATGAAATTTGTTCTTCATGAAATGGCTTGAATTCAAAGTGAGAAATTGCCAAATTCATCTCTTCGATTCTCCCTTCTCAAAAATGATCTTGAGGAGTTCTTGGACATTTTGGAAAGCCTGAAATGTTCCCTATAACTCCTCTTTGAAATTAATTTCAATAATTCTCTTGGAACTAGGTGAAAAATTTCCACGACGTTGGGTCCAAAACTTGCCTAAATTAGGGAAAAATGTCACTAAGTTATTTTAGTTCATGGGCATGTGTTCATATAATTATATCTTGAGATCCTGTGTGAATAAAATTTGTATATTTCATAGAGATCTACCACTTTCATGTTGGGAACTTTCTTTGAATCATCTTGTATCATGGTGAAAAAATGGCTTAAAGTTGAGAAAATATAAGAAATTTTCTATACCTAGAAAAATTTCTAAGTTAAGAAAATTTCCAATTTTAAAACCTAATCTTCAATCCTTGATTTATTGATGAACAAGTTTCACATTTTGATATGTTTTGATGAATTATGATCCTTGGCACTTGATTTTGACCAAAAAGTCAAAGTTTGACTTTTCATTATACAGTTGACTTTTGATCAGTTGACTGCAAATTTTATCTGTCTATTAATGGAATTGAAATGTTTTAAACCATGTAATTAGGTCAAGATGATGCAATTGAATCCTTGGAATCATGCTTTAACTCCATTGGTCATTTTCTAGGTCAAAAATCAGAAATTACCCTTTCTCAATCAAAACCCTAATTTTGACCTTTTTGCCCTTTTGATGATTTGATCAAATTTCTTGAGGAATTGTGATCCAAACTTGATCAAATGATACATATGAGTCTAAAATATTGATGTGGATAAAAAATTATGAAGTTTGACTGTAAATTGGCCATGGTTGACTTTTTCCCCAATATAGTTGATTTTTAGGTCAACTGTCCAATTGACTGATAAAAAATATGGTTCAAGGCATGAAACTTGTCATGAGTAAACTTAGGGGTTCATAATGATGTTTGAAAGTCATATGCAGTATTGATAGTCCAAAAATCCTTGTGCAATCTCAAACCCTAATTTTGGGTGATCAGTGCATGATGAGAGGTCTTGAGCTGGTCAAACCCTAATCTAGTCTTGAGTTTAAGAGATCTTGTGAGAATAATATTGATAAATGAGAGGGAAAATTTTGGGGTACAATAGCTGCCCTGTTCAATCTTCTTAAACCTGAGGAGTTAGATTGGCGAGCTTGGCCATTCGTGGCTCGAAGGTGAGAGAATGATTGGACACTAGAGTGCCCAGAAATTTGCACTCGACGATGTGTAGTTGAGGGAATGAGCTTAAAGATGCCATTTAGAGAAGTGATAGAATCTTGTTGGAGATGGGCTTGTTAGATTCCATCTAAGAATGTTTGTTGAATTGTAAGTTGTAAGCTGAAAGAATGAATATCAGAATTGCGTCCGTGCCTGGAGCGTATCTGAGCTGTATCTGAAAGGTGATTCTGAATGAGTATCAGAATGGTGTCCGTGTCTGGAGCGTATCTGTACTATATCTGAAAGGTGATTCTGAATGAGTATCAGAATGACGTCTGTGTCTAGAGCGTATCTGTACTGTATCTGAAAGTTGAAATCTGAATGAGTATCAAAATAGAGTCCGTGTCTGGAGCATGTCCGTACTGTATCTGAAAGTTGAATTTGAATGAGTATCAGAAGGGAATCCGTGTCTGGAGCATATCTGAACTGTATCATGATTGCATATTGTTAATGGTAGTTGTTAATCTTATCCTGAAAAGGGTAAAATGTTAGCTGAAACACAAAGTTATGTTGCATGAAACGTATGATGCAATGTATTTGCTTTATCAATGTTTATGATATATGGATGTAATGCATGCGCATGTAAGCTGATTTGCTGTATTGCTGTTTGATTGAGGAAAATAAATCCTTTGAATGCTGCTGAGGATAAGTTGAATTTTCATGTCTTGAAATTGAAGTACTGACGAACTCTGGTTGAGGGAAGTAAATTCCGTTGCGAGGACAATGCCATGAGCTGCTTGTAAGATCTGCTTGGGGAATCCTGAGAAATTTGATGATTTCTACTGGGGATTAATAATTTGAAATTTTAGTTCTGCTGGGGATTTAAATGACGTACTGCAGGGATTGCTTATGGAATAGTCTAGAGATGTTTTCCTATCCTTTCAACCTATCAGTAATTATCTTTCTCATTTTTGTTTATTTGTAAACAATAATTATGTTCAAATGCATATGTTCATTAATGAATCATTGGACGTTTTCACAAATAAAACACAAGTGTAAAGAAAAAGACAAACAATTTTCTGTACTTTCAAAGAGATATATTTGTATTTGACTTTAAAAAAGTATTTTATACAAAGGAGACAAACATTCTAGTAAGAGAATGGTGCCATAAAGCAAGAAAATTTTATACAAAGAAAGATAGCTATGTGTAATAATCCCATGGGGTTCCCATTCTGCTATAGCCTTCATATCTCCGAATATCTTGTCTATTTTCCTTGTCCGAAGATGATTGAATTGATCAAAAACTCCGAGTTTGTTAGTGGAAGTCAATTGTTGTCCGTTAAGTGATCCGACGGGACATAGTCATACACTTTAATTCCCTAACTTTTGCCTGGACCGCCCTTTCGGTTTTTAAGTCCACCGGGAAACCCTTTTTTGCCCAAGTCACCCTTTCGGGTTTTCAACTTCCCGGGTGTACAGATTTTTTATTTTATCCCTAATTTTTGCTCGAACCTTTTTGGTTCGCCGGGATGCCCTTGTTTTTCCTAGGTGTGTCAACCTAGCGGGTCTTTTACGCCTAGTATCTTTTGACTATGTCTGTGTTTGCAGGGTGTGGTAGGTCGTCGCCATCCATGGTGGTCAAAATCATCGCCCCACCGGAGAATATGTTCTTGATTACAAATGGTCCTTCATAGGTAGGAGTCCATTTACCCCTGGGATCACTTTGTGGCAAGATGATACGCTTGATCACCAGATCCCCAACTTGATATACTTGGCGTCTGACTTTCTTGTTGAAGGCTTTGATCATCCTCTTTTGATACATATGACTATGGCAAACAGCAGTAAGCCTTTTTTCATCAATTAAGTTTAGTTGATCAAGTCGAGTCTGGATCCAATCTTCTTCACTCAAACCTGCATCCTTCATAATCCTTAGAGAAATGATCTGAACCTCAATAGGTAAAACAACCTCCATGCCGTAAACCAAAGAATATGGTGTTGCCCCAGTTCGTGTGCGAGCCGTGGTACGATACCCGTGGAGAGTGAATGGTAGCATCTCATGCCAGTCTTTGTATGTGACTGTCATCTTTTGTATGATCTTTTTAATGTTTTTATTTGTAGCTTAGACAACACCATTCATCTTTGGCTGATAGGGGGAAGAATTGTGATGCTGAATCTTGAATTGCTCGCACAAAGCGGTGATCATAGTTTTGTTAAGATTTGCACCATTGTCAGTGATAATCCTTTCCGGGATACCATACCGGCAAATGAGATTTTGCTTAATGAAGCAGGCAACAACATTCTTAGTAACGGAAGCAAAGGAAGCTGCTTCGACCCATTTGGTAAAATAGTCAATGGTCACTAGGATGAAGCGGTGTCCATTGGAGGTTGTAGGCTTGATCTCCCCAATCATAGAAATTCCCCACATAGCAAAGGGCCAAGGAGCTGTCAAGACATTCAGAGGAACCAGAGGTATGTGCACCTTGTCAGCATAAATTTGACACTTATGACAGGTCAGAGAGTGTTGATAGCAATCTGCTTCCATGGTAGACCAATAATAGCCTGCCCGTAGGATTTTCTTCTCCATCGTATGCCCACTGGAGTGAGTGCCAAAAGTACCTTCATGTAATTCAGCCATGATCTTTTCCGCCTCAATCTTATCCATACACCTAAGCAGAATGGAGTCATGACTGCGTTTGTATAGAATTACATTACTAAGGAATAACTTCACAGAGAATCTCCTTAAGAACTTCTTATCATTGATTGAAGCTCCTTCTGGGTATTCTTGAGCCTCGAGATACCTCTCAACTTCATGAAACCAAGGCTGGTCCACTACCTCTTCAGTATTAATCTCGTGACAGTGTACTGATTCATCCATTCATTCGATGGTAATCTGGGGAGCTTCGTTATCCCAATTAAGTTTAAATGGCACTGTGGCTAGAGCATCTGCTAGATGATTTTCTTCTCGCGGGAAATGCTCGAAGGTAATCTTCTCAAAATGTGGTAGCAATGTCAAAACATGTTCTTTTTAAGGGATAAGGTTTGGGTGCTTAGTATCCCATTCCCATTTGATCTGACTGATGACCAAAGCTGAGTCTCCGAATACATCCAATGATTTGATCCCCAAGTCTATTGCAGCTTTGAGACCAAAGATACATGCTTCGTATTCTGCCATGTTGTTTGTACAATTGAAGCAAAGTCTGGAAGTAAAGGGAGTATGACACCCTTCCGGAGATATGAGTACAACGTCGATACCATTAACAAGTGCATTGGATGCCCCATCAAAGAACAAGGTCCATCGGGATCCTTGTTCAGGTCTGTCGTATGGCCTGATTCCTTCACAGTTATCTAATGTCATGATGTCTTCATCTGGGAATTCAAACTTCACGGACTGATAATCTTCTACAGCTTGATGAGCAAGGTGATCAGCCAATACACTGCCCTTTATAGCTTTCTGGGTAGTATATTGTATGTCATATTCTATTAGGATCATCTGCCATCTAGCTATCCTCCTAGACAGAGCAGGATTTTCGAAGATGTATTTTATCGGATCCATCTTAGATATCAACAAGGTACTATGAGTCAGCATATACTGTCTTAGCCAACGAGCAGCCCATGCCAGAGCGCAACAAGTTTTCTTGAACAATGAATATCTGGTTTCACAGTCGGTAAACTTTTTGCTCAGGTAGGAAATAGCGTGCTCTTTTCGGCCAGACTCGTCATGCTGCCCCGATATACACCCCATTGAGTTCTCTAAAACGGTCAGATACATGATCAGTGGTCTTCCCTCGACTAGTGGCATCAAAACAGGAGGTTCTTGCAGGTACTCTTTGATTTTGTCGAAAGCAGTCTGGCATTCATCATTCCATTTGACTACTTGATCTTTCTTCAATAGTTTGAAGATTGGATCACAAGTAGCTGTTAGGTGAGAAATGAATCTGGAAATATAGTTCAGGCGTCCCAAGAATCCTCTGATTTCCTTCTCAGTACGAGGAGTAGGAATTTCTTGTATTGCTTTAACATTGGCAGGATCGACCTCAATGCCTTTGTTACTGACGAAAAAACCTAAAAGTTTACCGGACCGTACTCCGAATGTGAACTTGTTTGGGTTCAACCTTAGTTTATACTTCTTCAACCTCTCAAACAACTTTTTCAAGTGATCAAGGTTCTCTTCTTCGGTTTGTGATCGGGCTATCATATCGTCTACGTAGACCTCTATTTCATGATGTATCATGTCATGAAACAAAGCTACCATGGCGCGCTGATAGGTTGCCCCCGCATTCTTCAGTCCGAATGGCATCACTTTGTAGTAAAATATGCCCCACTGTGTGACAAATGTTGTTTTCTCCATGACCTCAGGTGCCATTTTGATTTGGTTGTAACCTGAGAATCCGTCCATGAAGGAAAGCACTTTGTGCTGGGCCGTATTGTCAACCAGGACATCAATGTAGGGAAGTGGAAAATCATCTTTAGGGCTGGCCCTATTCAAATCTCTATAGTCCACACACATTCGTACTTTGCCGTCCTTTTTAGGCACGAGAACAATGTTGGAAACCCATTGGGGATAGATAGTGACAGCCAAGAATCCGACATTGAATTGTTTCATGACTTCCGCTTTGTTCTTCTCTGACATATCAGGTCTCATGCGGCAGACATTTTGTTTTACTGGTGGAAAGTCTTCTCTTGTGGGCAGACGATGTACCACGATGTCTGTATCAAGTCCTGGCATGTCCTCGTATGACCAGGCAAAGATCTCCACATAATCATGCAACAGCTGAATCATACACTCTTTAACACTGGGTTCTAGATTGGCACCCACCTTGATTTTTTTTTATCCTCCTCGGTACCCAAGTTGATTGTATCCACCAGTTCCTCATGAGGCTGAATAGCTCTTTCCTCTTGTTGTAGTAGTCTGGCCAGTTCCCCTGGTACTTCACAATCTTCCTCACCTTCATCTTCGGCTTGGTAGATTAGATCCTCAGAGTCACAAAAGGCCATAGCAGTATCGTTACCCATGGAATCCGGAATGGAGAGGTATCTGCATTTGTGAGTGTGGTTGTGTGTAAGGGTATAGCCATCTTTAAAAATAAAATGTAAAAGAAAAACAATGAGCACAAAAAGTTTGTATGTGAAAAACGTCCATGATTCATTGAATGTCATATGAAGATGAAATAAAAACCCTTACAAATGGACCATTGTGCCTCGGGCAAGAGACAAGGTATTAAATGTGCGATTTGTTTGTGAATATTACAAGTCCAACAAAAATGTAAAAGATAAATTACTGAGGGATGAAAGTTATTGGGACAAAGTCTCTGGCTTCCCAATTGCGAAGTCCTCCGTTGACAGTAGGAAAGATCCAATCCTCCAAGCTGCAATCCTCTTCACCATCTTCCACTACATTGACCTCTCGATTTCTAATCTTCAGGGGTGGCCCTCCAGCACCGGCACGACACATAACCTTCTAAGCACTTGAAGTGAACCCTAAGCCAAACTTGTCTGATTTGTACAGAATATCCGGAAGTTTCCCCCAGATGGTGCATCCTCCCTCCTCTACTTCTGCCTTGGCGTCCTTTAGAGATGACATCTGTAGCGGAGGTCTTATGATCTTGGGGATCTAGGACATTGTCTTGGTTACTGCTACCTCTTGAGAGACTTCTTCGAAATGTTGAAAAGGAGTTTCAATGAACTCGCCGTCCAATTCTACATATCGGAAAGAATTGAGGTGGCTAATCATATACTCTTCCTCTCCGTGGACAGTGATAATCTTTCCATGGACCAAATATTTCATTATCTGGTGCAGTGTGGAGGTGACAGCACTGGCATTATGGATCCACGGCCGTCCTAGCAGACAGGAGTAAGAGGGGCGGATGTCCATTACATAGAAGGTTGAGTTGAAAGTTTGAGTCCCAACCTTTATGGGGATGTCCACCTCCCCATGGACCATCCTCTTAAAGCCATCAAACTCTCTCACGACTATGTTACTGGGTTTCAACGTCAATCCTTCGCAGTCCAATCTGTCGAGAACTTTCTTTGGTAAAACATTCAAAGATGAGCCGGTGTCTACCAAGACATGGGCCAGAGTTGCTCCTTTACATTCCATAGAGACATGCAATGCCTCGTTGTGCTTTCTTCCCCTTGGTGTCAGATCAGGATCCGAGAAGCCTAGGCCGTTATCCGCCGTCAAACTGGCCACACAATCTTGAAATTGGTCAGCAGACGTCTCTTGAGGGACATGGGCTGTCTTCAGAAACTTTACCAGAGCCTTCGCATGTGCCTCAGAGCACATTAACAATGCCAGCATGGAGATCTTGGAGGGAGTTTGATCCAACTGTTCAACTACGTCGTAGTCGCTCTTCTTTATTATTCTCAGGATCTCCTCCATTTCTTTCTTGGAGGTTTCGTGGATAGTCAGTGGTTGAGCCTTCGTCCGGACAGACTCTTCTTGAATACTTTTTCCTCGAGTTTCAGCAGTAGAAGTGTTGGTAGGGATAACAACAGGGGTTGTGTCATCTTTGTCAACAGGAACACTTGCAAATATGATTATTGGTACGGAGGTAACCTTTGGAACAACCACGGGTCCAAAAACTGCCTTTGGAGGGAAATTTTTAGAGAGAAGATTCTACCGCTACGGGTAATCTTACTGGTTCTGGAAATATTGCTAATGTCGGAGTCTTCTTCTTCAGAGCTCATCTCTTCGGCGGCCAGCTCATCTTGTTTGATACCATGGTAGTAGATGTCTCCACCATAATTCCATGACACTATTTTGTCTGATTCATACGGGACTGGCCTGAGCGTTGTGATTATAAGAGGAGTAGTTTTTGGAACCGATGTAATCCTAACGGGTCTTTTGGGGACCCTGGAAGGATTGGAGGAGATGGTTATGATTGAAAAATCTTCAACAGGAACAGGTGAAACAGGAGCACTTTCAAACAGAATCTCTTGGTTGTCTATCAAGCGCTGAATGCATGTTTTCAACAAAAGGCAATCAGTTGGTGAGGATAAGCAAAGATGGCAGTCTTCATTACAACCCGGGAATACACCGGCTTTCAACAAGATTATCTTAATGATTGGGAGTGGAGTCAAGAGTTCATCAATGGTGGTAACAAACAAATATTCTTCAACAACATTAGTGTGGTGACCATGCCTAGGCATAGGAGCGGAAATGACGTTTGGTTTCTCGGGTGCATCAAACTTAATCTCTTTTGCATCTATAAGGTCTTGAATTTTGTTTTTCAGGGCCCAACAATTGTTAGTGTCATGACCCGGACTTTTGGAATGATATGCACATCTGGAATTTGGGTGATAATGAGGGGACACTGTGTTGGGGTTCTTTGGAGCTTCCTTTAGAGTTGCCAAATTGGATTTTATAAGATGTGGTAAAAGCTGGGCTAGAGTCATATTGATTTTGGTGAATTTCCGGACTGGCCTTTCCACCCTCGGATGGTTACTTCTTGGTTGATCAGATGTAGGATTTGGGATCATGACGACCCCTACCATTGGTCAGCGTTCAGCTCTCCCTTAATTCCTTTAAGGATAAACAACAAATACCTCCTTCTTCCTAGTGAAAGGTTTTCTCACAGCTGTAGAGGCAAATGAATCCTTCTGAATTTTTCCACTTTTTATGCCAGCTTCCACCCTCTCTCTGGTTAGTATTAACTTAGTAAATCCTGCGGATGAGCTTCCAATCAGATGGTTGAAGAAAGGGCCCGATAGAGTTCCTAAGAACATATCCACCGACTCCCTTTCAGACAGAGGGGGCTGTACTCTCCCAGCTCGATCTCTCCATTTCTGCGCGTAATCCTTGAAACCCTCATTGGAAGCCATAGCCATACTCTAAAGTTGAGTACGGGTAGGCGCAAAATCTGCATTATATTGGTATTTCTTATAGAAAGCTACAACAAGATCTTCCCAGTTGTGTATGTCGGCCCTTTCCAATTGGTAAAACCCATCGAGTTGTGTTCCCTATAGGCTATCTTGGAAAAATGTACCCACAAGTCTTTATCGGCGGAGTGCGGCTGAATCTTTCTTATGTATGATCGGAGGTGCATCTTAGGACATGACACCCCATCATATTTTGCAAACAATGGAACTTTGAACTTTGGTGGGATCACAATTCCCGATACTAGTCCCAATTTTTCAAAGTCTAGACCTGGCACATTTTGGATTTCCATAGCGCTTAAACACTCTTCAAGATGTCTGTAATTATCATCTGCGAGAGGATACTATTCCTCAGAGTAGTCTTCCTCTTCTCCCTCCTCTTCAGATTCTGACAGAACCGCTGTTTCTTTTCCTTTCCCTTCTCCTTCCTCGGAAGTGGTTGCAAAATTCAAGGTTCTTCTAGTCTGTCTCTGAATCCTTCTCCCTATGTTCAAATATCCGATGGCCTTTTTTGTTTTCTTCTTTCTTTCTTCAGCTAACAGAGTCTTTAACTCATCTTGCCCTTTGGGCTAGGGTCATGAGTAACTGTTGAAACTGCGTGTTTTAAACTTGAAGATCTTTGACTGTCTGTTCGAGATCCATCTTACTGAAATAAACAGTAGAGAGATGAGGAAACTCGTTGCAAAAGACCTGTTTATGTCATGATGAATGATATGTGCATATGTAATGTTTTCAAGGATTTTAAAAGATTCAAGTTCGTTTTAGACAAAAAAGAAACACACGTTATATTAATAAGATAAAGTTTGAGTACATTAATTCCCCTTGGGCTAAATAATACAAAACTCTTAAGATAAAAAAGTAGTGCACATCCTCTTTGGTTCTATGTAGGCATTTAGAGTCTGCTCCTCATGAAGTAGCCTAGTGAGTTCCAAAACCTTCTTCTCGCTTGCGTAGAATTGGGCTTCGAAAGTATCTCGCTCTCCTTTGAGCTGCATCCAATCCCTTTGTAGGTCTTTAAGAGATGTGGGCATGTCAGGATGTAGGATAGTGTATGGAACTTCTCCTTCCTTAACAGGCTCAATGATCACCGGGAGAATGGAAGGATAAGGCATCATAAGACTTTGAGCGCGGGTTCGTACCCACTTGAGGTAAGGCTCAAGAGGGGTGGAATTCTTGTGTCCCAAAGTCTTGCTATCCACCTTGTTTAGCATCCTCCAAGCTCGGATGAATCTCTGGCGAAGACCTTGATCGTCGTTGTCGTAGTCGATTACCAAGCCTTGAATTAGCATCTCATGCGGGTCATCCCTTCGGGCGTAACCAAACTGTCTTAGAGCTAAGCATGGGTTGTAGGTGATGTCTCCCCTAATGCCAAGTAGAGGGACATTAGGGAATTCTCCACAATGGTCAACAATGATAACATTCTCTTTGGATCGAGAGCACCAATAAATATCCGAATGTTTGAGAGTCATTAACCTTTGTGACCACCTTGATCCTTGCTCATTCTTTAAGACTGATTGGGGAAGATGTGAAATAAACCATCTTGCCAGGAGAAGATTGCAATATATAAGGACACCTCTTTTCCTTATTGTGCGAGTGTGAAAAGAGTTTAGGATATCCCCTAGCAATGTAGGCACCGGATTGCGTGACATGAAGATTTTGACGGCACTCACATCTATGAGTTGGTCAGGATTGGGGAACAAGACCATCCCATAGATAAGAAGAGCCACAATTTCCTCAAATTCTTACAAGACCAAGGAATTCCAACAACTTTGGGCTTTCTCAAACAGAAACTTTGCTAAGAAGCCTTTGACACCACTTCTAATTTCCCAATGAGTTGTGACATCTGATGAGTGCAAGTGCAGGGCTTGAGCAATCTCTTCTGGCTTTGGGTCTCTTTCCGTACCGTTGAAAGGTAGTTGATTGAGAATGGGAATCCTCAAGAGTTGAGAGAATTCTTCCAAAGTAGGCACAAGCTGATAGTCGGGAAATGTGAAGCAATGGTGCAAAGGATCAAAGAACTGGAAGAGAACTTTCATCATATCCTCATATGTGTTGGAGGTGACCAAGTTGAGTAAACGAACATGCCTCTCGGTGAATGGAGAGTTCTCAGGGATCCTTGAAACTAGCTCCTTGAGTTGTGGAGGAATTCTTACAAGGTTGACTTGGATAGTTTTCCTGCGAAGTGAATCCATATCCTACAAAACAAGAACAAAGATGAATCTCCAAAATCCTTGAAATGGTTAGTGATGTATATGATGCTCATGATGTCCATGATGTTATGCACAAGTATGTATATACAAGCAAAACAAACAATTTCTTAGTTTAGGCTTTCATGGGGTTTTATAGGTAAGTACCCTCTTGAAGTTTAGTTGGCTTAAACCTGTCCTAGTAATAGTAACCGGGTTCTAAGGAGCTCAATATCACTAGATTGTTTCCTTGGTCATTGTTTCATCTCAAGCATCTTTAATGGCGACCGAAATATCCCAAGAAACCAACCCTCAATGAGTTTAGTATCGAGTATCTACCAACTTCGGACTGCACCAAAGCTGGTCATCTCACTACATCCTAAAGGCCAAGTTGGTCAAGTTAAGGGTTCTAGAAGTTCATTAGTGCTTCATGACATCACTCAGTGGCTCCGTATTCCCTTTGATTGACTCAAAGGATACCGGTACCCACAAATATGTCACACTAACATAGCTATTGCTTAGACCATATCGGTATACCCCGCATAATTTCCACTTACATAGTTGTTTGGAAATAGAGCAAGTAACTAGAAGTAATCTACCTACTCAAATGCCTTTCTTGTGCATTTTCTATTCCTTTGACATTTTTGTCTTACCATTGATTTGGTAAACAACCATATCTTTGGATGTAAACGGGACGGGTGTGGGTCATCGTATAACCATGATTAGCAATATTGCAAAGTATCTTAGCATTTTTGTGGGACCAAGATGATTTTGTAAGGCAACTTTGAATAGCGTTATTGAGGGACTATGATCTTATATTTGTTTGTTTTGCCAAGATATTTCGCATGCATAATATGGCCATTTTTGTATAAGGCAACCAAGTGGAGAAACCCTAAGGATGCTTGTGTGCAAGTGTGTGATTTTCATGCTTTGATTTTGTCTTGGATTTAGGGTTTTCTATTTACTTTGTTTTTATCTTATCATACAAACCCTAATTACTAACATGGCATGTAAAGCGGTAAATTGCGTAATGTAAAGATTACTATGCTATTACAACAATTAACGGGAAGGGGGAATAAAAATTTGAATGGGGATTTACAAGAATGTAAATCTAAATAAGCTATTACAACCAAATCGAATTTTGTACAAATATTGGAATAAACAAATACAATATTTAAATATGTAATATTATGTATATGCAAGAAAATATTTTGTTTTATTTTTTTTATGTGAAAGAGAATTTTAACTTAATCCTAAAGATATAAGGAAAAGAAATTAATTCTTAAAAACAAAGTTAATCCTAATTTCTAGTTTAAAAGAAAATAAAGTTCTTATGTATTATTTTTTTGTATTTCTTTGTACTAAAAATAATAATTAATATTTTATGAAAATATTTAGTTTTTTATATGTTAAAATAAATGTTTACAAGTATTTATATAAATATAAAAGAAAAGATAAGGATATATCTAAGTTTAATTTTTACAAATTTATTTAAGAAAGATAGTTAGTATAATGAAGATAAAATATATTTTATGTGAAAACTAAAAATAAAAAAATAATAAAAATGCAATATTATCATATTTTATATTTTTTTTATGATTTTTATGTATTAAAGAAAATATTTAATAAACAAAAATGAAAATAAAACAAATAAAATAAAATATATGAAAATAGTTGGGCCAGGGGTGCTGTAAGGAAACAGGGAGTAACATGTTAGCAAAAACACTAAGGACCAAGGAAACAAGCCAATCCTGCAAAACAAACCAAAAATGAAAAATGGAAAAATGTGAAAAAACAAAAGGTAGCGTCAAGGTTCGAACCCATGACCTAGGCCTCACCAGCGCGCTACCTTGCCACTAGGGTGGCTATACATCCGTTGATTTATGTGAAACAAAAACAACATAACCCAAACAAAGCGCTTGCCCTGTACTTCATCTTCTTCCTCAAGCTGGCCAGAAGCTCTGTAACTTTCTCATCTCTCAATAAAAATGGAAACTGATAACATGAATGTTGTAGCATTTTGTCTCACGATTCTAACCATGTAAATCATGTAAGCTAACAATCAAAGATCAAAATGAATTTTAAAAGCCCTAAATTTAAACATAATTTTTACAGGAATTTGAACTTCAAAATTCTCCCCACTCAGGCCAAATAAATGCAAGATATATATATGTACAGCTTCGTAGCAATGAGGTCTACATTGTTTATTCATAAATCGTGGCCAATGGATGCCTGTATGAAGAGATAGAAGTTGAGATTTTTACCTCTTTCAGTTGAAATCGTGAATGGAGTTTGAGTGAGTTTTATAAAGGCCTGATGATTGCTTGAGCTTGCTTGAACCTCCCTGAGTGTGTTCCAATCCTTGCCTTGCTTTGGAAGTGCCTGGAACTCTATATCCAAGTCAACCTGCAAGCTTCGAAAACAAAAATAGCAGATGATGGAGAAGGAGTTACAGTGCAAGGATGATGGTCGGGATCACTTAGATATCAAGTAGGTAAAGTGTTTTGATGGTTAAAACTTGAAATGCACGAGCCAAATGATGGATTGCTATGCTTATGCAAAAGCTGCAAGTTTTGAAATTTTTTTGGTGATATGGAGTTTTGGAGTGTTTCAGCCTTCTAGCAAACGTGTTTCTAGTTGTAATGTGTTTGTATATTAGTATGGGATAGTTTTCAAGTCAGCTCTTCAACAGATCTTTCAGTTCTAGCCTTTTTGCACACTTTCTTGCTTTTGAAGCAAAGTGAAGGGACAAGTCTTCACATGCTTGTACTGGCTTTCTTGGGGTTGGTATGAGTTCTATACAAGTTGCCTAAGGTCTGTAGTACTTGTGTGTGCAGAGAATACATGTTCAATGCTCAAGATTTGTAAAGTTGCAAAAGTGAACCTTTTCCAAAATGGAAATGGCAACTTTGTGCCATTTATGGAATTACAACTTGGATAAAGACTCTAGGGCTTGGATTAAAGCTTTGTCAACTGAGTAAGAATTAAATTATGGAGTAAGAAACAAGTTTGGAACCTGTAAAGCATGGATTAGGCAGCATAGGTACTGATTTGAAATTTGTTCTTCATGTAATGGCTTGAATTCAAAGTGAGAAATTTCCAAATTCATCTCTTCGATTATCCCTACTAAAAAATGATCTTGAGGAGTTCTTGGACATTTTGGAAAGCTATCAATGTGACCTACAACTCATCTTTGAAATTCATTTCAAGACTCTTCTTGGAACTAGGTGAAAAATTTCCATGAAGTTGGGTCCAAAACCTGCCTAAATTAGGGCAAAATTTCACTAAGTTATTTTAGTTCATGGACATGTGTTCATAAAATTATATCTTGAGATCCAAGAATATTTAGGGAAAAATGTGTGAATCAAAGTAGTATAGTTAATAGAGATCTACAACTTTCATGTTGGAAACATTCTTTGAATTGTCTTGTATCATGGTGAAAAAATGGCTTAAAGTTGACAAAAAATAAGAAATTTTTTATACTTCGAAAAATTTCTAAGTTAAGAAAATTTCAAATTTTAAAACCTAATCTTCAATCCTTGATTTCTTGATGAACAAGTTTCACATTTTGATATGTTTTAATGAATTGTGACGCTTGGCACTTGATTTTGACCAAAAAGTCAAAGTTTGACTTTTCAATATACAATTGACTTTGATCAGTTGACTGGAAATTTCATATATCTATTAATGGAATTGAAATGTTTTGAACCATGTAATTAGGTAAAGATGATGCAATTGAATCCTTGGAATCATGCTTTAACTCAATTGGTCATTTGCTAGGTCAAAAATCAGAAATTACCCTTTCTTAGTCAAAACCCTAATTTTGACCATTTTGCCCTTTTGATGATTTGATCAAATTTCTTGAGGAATTGTGATCCAAACTTGATCAAATGATACATATGAGTCTAAAATGCTTATGTGGATAAAAAATTATGAAGTTTGACTGTAAATTGGCCATGGTTGACTTTTTCCCCAATATAGTTGATTTTTAGGTCAACTGTCTAATTGACTGATCAAAAATATGGTTCAAGGCCTGAAACTTGTCATGGGTAAACTTAGGGGTTCATAATGATGTTTTAAAGTCATATGAAGTATTGATAGTCCAAAAATCCTTGTGCAATCTCAAACCCTAATTTTGGGTGATCAGTGCATGATGAGAGGTCTTGAGCTGGTCAAACCCTAATCCAGTCTTGAGTTTAAGAGATCTTGTGAGAATAATCTTGATAAATGAGAGGGAAAATTTTGGGGTACAACAGATGGCCTCATAAGGCATCATGAGATTTTGAGCATGAGCTCGCACCCACTTGAGATAAGACTCCAATGGAATGGAGTTATTATGCCCCAATGTCTTGCTATCAACTTTGTTCACCATGCCCCAAGCTCGTATGAATCTCTGACGATAACCTTGGACATAATTCTCATAGTTAAATGCAACTCCTTGGACAAGTGCATCATGAGGACCATCCCTCCTAGCATACCCAAACTATCACAAATCCAAAAAGGATTATAGGTGATTCCTCCCCTAATGCCAAGGTCAGGGACATTAGGGAATTCCCCACAATGATAAATGATGATAACATTCTCCAAAGATCGAGAACACCGAAGAATATCCAAATGCGTGAGACATCAACCTATTAGACCATCTCATGCCTTACTCATTCTTCAAAACAGATCAAGGTGGGTGTGAAATAAACCACCTATCCAACAAAGGAGCGCAACACATAATAATTCCCCTTCTCTTCATGGTGGGAGTGTAAAGAGAATGCAAGATATCTCCAAGCAAGGTAGGCATAAGGTTATGAGATAGAAAAACTTTAACCGTATTCACATCTATGAGTTGGTCTGGCTTAGGAAACAGTACCATCCCGTAGATTAGAAGAGCCAACACTTCTTCAAAAGCTTGTAGATCCAGAGCCTCCCAAAATTGTTGAAACCTTCTCAAATAGAAACTTGGCTAGGAATCCTTTAACACCACTTCTTGTTTCCCAATTTTCCACAACATCAGACCATTGCAAATGCAAAGCTCGAGCAATTTCCTCAGGTCTTGGTTCTCTCTCAATACCGGTGAAGGGTAATTGATCAATAATAGGCACTCCCAAGAGTTGAGAAAACTCCTCCATAGTAGGCACTAATTGGTAATCAGGAAATGTAAAGCAATGGTGCTTAGGATAAAAGAATTGGAAAAGCACATGTACGATATATTCTTCAAAGTTTGTGGTAACCAAGTTGATGAGAGGACAATACTTCTTGGTGAATGGAGAATTGTTAGGAACCTTTGATGTTAATTACTTGAGTTGAGGTGGAACTCTCACAAGGTTGATTCATATAGTATTTTTTCGCACGGAAGCCATGTCCTACAAAATAGCACTAAGATAAATCCCAAAGTCCATGAAATGGTTAGTGCAAATGCAATGGTATGATGTCAAGATGTTATGTACAAGTAAACACGTACACACAAAGCAAACAAGTCCTTAGGTTTAGGCTTGCATGAGGTTTCATTGGTAAGTACCCACTTGAAGTTTAGTTGGTTATACCTATCTTAGAATGTAATAGAGTTCTTGGGGATCTCAATATCATTGATCTTTCTTCATTGGGCATTGTTTCAGCGCAAGCCTCTTTTTTGGAAACCAAAATATCCCAAAAGTCAGATCTCAATGAGCGTAATGTCTAGTATAAACCAACTTCGGTCTGCACCAAAGCCGACTATCTCACTACTTCCTAATGGCCAAGTTGTTCAATTAAAGGTTCTCAGGTTCGTTAGTGCTTCGTGACACCACACAGCGGCCCCATATTCTCCTTAATTCGACATAAGGTATACTGGTACCCACAAATTTGTCACACTAACATAGCTATTCTCTAAACCATATCGGTATACACCATACAATCTCCATAATTTTTGCTATTTACCTAATGATGTTCACCGATCCGGGTAGATTATCAGTACAAACCCAAACAAGGACCCATAAATGTAAAGCAAACAAATCAAACAATGAAAGAATTAAAAGGTGATCTAGCTCTAAGGTAACGCCACTTTTAAGATTATGTCCCCAACAGAGTTTCGAGTTCTGTAATACCGTGGGAGAATTGACTTCGGTGTTTTATGTTTGATCGCAATTGTTGCTGATACAAGATTCTCCACCGAATTTTCTTTTATCCAATAAAGGAAAGAGTGAAAAGAACAGGAAATACCTTTTTGAGAATTTTTTTGAGTTCGGGGGGTAGGTTATGAAAAGGGAAGGTGTTAGCATCCTTTTCATCCGTAGTTATCTATGGGCTCTTAGTTGCTAGCTCACTTTGAAAATGCTTTGTTTGAAATGTGTTTATGATTGATTTGAAAGTATTTTTGAAAAGTGCCTTTGTTTAGGAGAACTTTATAATGATTCTCGTCTCTATAAGAATGTATAAAAAGTGTTTACTTTTGAAATTATTTCATTTTCAAAGTGTTGGTGTGTTTTGAAAGATATTGTTTTAAAAATGTTGTGAGCAAGCAACTATGAACGTTCTACCTACTTAAAAGGGTCTTAGTTCTTTTCCTACTCCTTTAGATGTTGCTATCTTAACATTGATTGATAAGAATCCCTATCATTGGATGTGAAGGGATGGGCGTGGGTCGTCGTATAATCATAGAAGGCAACCTATGAGACGCTTTAGAAATTGTCGTAAGGGACTAAGATCGTTTTACTGAAGGCAACATCGAAGGGTCATCGAGGGACTACGATCTTTTTATCGAGGGTCTTTGCTAAAGCGTCACACCTTCAAGGGATATGACTATTTTCCGAGGCAACAAGCGAGGTTACCCTAGAGGTGCGCGTGTGAAAAGTGTATTTGATTGCATGAATTTTTGTCTTTGAGATTAGGGTTTTCTAACTGTTGATTTTATCTTTCCATACACACCCTAATTACAAACAATTCTATTAAAGCGATAAATTGCGGAAATTAAAATCCTACGCTATTACATCGCTTGGGGGATGGGGGTACAATTACAAATGGGGATGAAATACAAGTAAAACCTAATTTTACTATTACAAATATATTGAATGAAAATAAATAGCAAAAAAAGTATAAAAAATCATGGTTTTTGGTGTCTGGACTGACACGGGCCGTGCCCTGTGACACGGGCACCCGTGTCAGGACCCTGTAATAAATCATGCATGCTTCCTTTCTGTCCTAGCTAAGCTGACATGGGCCGTGTCCTATACCACGGGCACCCGTGTCAGCATCCTGTCTTACCAACTTGTCATATTCTTAATTCTAGTAGATTTGACATGGGTCGTGTCCTGTGACACGGGTACCCGTGTCAGCACCCTATCCTCCTTTTTGTTATGTTTTAAGTTTCAGTGGATTTGGCACGGGCCGTGTCCTGTAACACGGGCATCCATGTGAACACCCTGTCCTGCATTTTTGTTAGATTTAAAAACAAATGAGCTGACACGGGCCGTGTCCTGTGACACGAGCATCTGTGTTAGCCCCATGTCTTGGATTTTTGGTGAGTTTTATTCTTTTGATCTGTATTTTTTATATATATTTTGAACACAAAAAACAAATGATGTAATGATAAAGATATTACAGTTCAGAAAGAAGTATACCTCTTAGAGCGAAAACTTTGAAAAAACATACGGATGTCTCTAGGCGCGAAGTGATGATTGATCCAGCTCTTTCTTGAAGTTGCTCCAATCCTTGCTCTGCGCTGCAAAGTTCCAGAATTTCTCTTACTTAGTCAAGTTGAAAAATACAATTTTTTTTTTGTTTGTGTTTGGAAGGTGATGATAATGGTGTTACAGAAATTATTCTTGTGTTTGAACAATCTCTATGTGATGTATATGAGATGTTTGGATAGTTGGTTTAGGGGAAAGCTTGCAAGGTTGTACAATGGGTTGAGGGGTTTTTTTCTTCTATTTTATGAATGGAAATAAAGTAGAAGATGAGAAGAGTTTTTGTTATGAATGAGCAAAGTTTACAAAGAATTATGTTTTTCTCTTCTCTCTTTCTCTCTCCAAAATCCCACCTTTTTTTGTGTTATGAAACAACTTATTTATAGATGAAGTTGACTACAATTTAGGGGGGGTGGAATAGATAAGTTTTTTGAACTATTTGGGTATACTGTTTCATTTCTTTTTAGATGCAGCTCTTATGTTCTAATTTTGTGCAAATATGGGTCTGATATAGTGCATGTTTGGACAAGATTAAGGGCAGCATAGCAAGACTGTTTTCTAGCAGTTTTGGAGTGGAGTGGCAGGTTGGTGTAGAGCTGGCTTTGTACACGGCATCAGGCTGTTTTTTGACATGGTTTTTGGGCTAATAGCAGTGGCTTGAACTTGGAAGCATATCAGTATTTGTAGCATGATACAAATCTGGTTTTGTGGACAGATTTATGCAACTTGTAACAAAGACAAGGCATGTTTGTGGACATCATAGTGGCAAAGTTTGAAGATTGAGTCAAAGGGAAAAGTTAAAACAAGAAAAAGTTTAGGATTTGTAACTTGCAATTTTTAACTTAAAAATTCAGCCTTGTTGTTTCTTTGAAAGCTTGTAGCAACTTGAATTGTCTTGAATTGTGGTGAAAAGATGTCATGAAATTAACATGTATAAAAACAACTTAGAAAAATTTCTAAGTCTTGCAAAGTTTGATTTTTGATTTTCTTGATTTCTTGATGATCAAATTTCATATTTTGAATGTCTTGATGAAATGTTATCTTTGAAACTTAATTTTGATCAAAAAGTCAAAGTTTGACTTTTTAGTGTACAATTGACTTTTTCATCACTTGACCAAATTTCATCTATCAATCCACTGATCTCGGGAGATGAGTTGAAATATGCGATTAAGTCAAAATGATATACTTGAAACCTTAAGATTATGTTTCTAACCAATAAGTCATGTACTGGGTCAAAAATCAAAGATTGGTCACTCTCAGTCAAAACCCTAATTTTGACCATTTTTCCCTTTTGACGATTTAAACAATTTTCTTGGAGAATTATGATCCAATCTTGATCAAATGATACACGTGACGTAAAATGTTGATATTGATCCAAAATCTTGAAGATTGACTGTAGGTTGACCATAATTAACTTTTTAACCAATACAACTGATTTTAGACCACCTGATCAATTGACTGAGCAATTTTGTGATCCAAGACTTGAATCTTTCCAGGAGAAATATTGAGGGTCCATAATGATCCCTGAAAGTCATTTGAGATATTAGAAGTCCAAGTGTCTTTGTGCAAACTTAAACCCTAATTTGAGGCATCAGTGTTGAGGAGATGGCTTGACCTAGTCAATACTTGTGCAAGCTCGAATCATTGAAGATCTTTATTAGAAATATCTTTAAAAAAAAGAGGGAAAATTTTGGGTTACAACAACTTCCCCTGTTCAATCTTCTTAAACCTGGAGAGTTAGATTGGCGGGTCCGCCATTCGCGACTTGAAGGTGGAAGATGATTGAACACTAGAGTGCCCCAAAAATTTGCACTTGTTGATGTATTGGTTAATTGTATCGGGAATGGGCTTAAAGATGCCATTTGGAGAAGTGATGAAGAGTATATCGGAGATGGGATTACAGGTGCCATCCAGAGTAACAGAAAAGGTCTATTGTTTGGCGACTTCACCGGGGAAATAATCTTAACCAGAAGAGGTCTGTTGATTGCCCGTCATTAACTAAAAGAAGTAAATCTAACCAGAAGAGGTCTTTTGTTCGCATGTCTTTAACTGGAAGAAGCAAATATAACTAGAAGAGGTCTTTGTTCAATTGGTTGACTTTTCCTGCAAGGAAGAGGGTCAGTCGCATGCAGATGTATGCATGTCATAGTGATGTTCTCAAAATAAATGAGATTTTACTATATGCATTTTTCATGTTTGTAATATGATGTATGAATGTGAAATATTGTTGAAGTGTATCTTTGTCTTGGAAAATAAATCCTTGACAAATGCTGGGGAGCTTTGAGAAGTTAAATCCTGGACTGCTGTTGGGGATGAAGAGTATGTACATCTTCAGACCTTGTTTAGAATGTTTCCGCTGGGTATTCATATTTTGTTGTTTGAGGAGAACTCCGTTGGGGAATATTGATTTTGGCTTTTTGCTTGAGGAAACTCTGCGAGGAGTGTTGATTTCTGCTTGGGGAATAAATTTTATAAGTTGTCCATTACACTATTGGGGAATTATATTTGACTAGAGAGTGTGAATGTTAGTTGTTATCTGGTTGAAATCCAGGCTTCATAGCAACTTTCGACTTACCGGGGGTAATAAAGTTAACTGTTATCTGGTCGTATTCCAGGCTTCGCAGCAACTTACTAGGGAAGATGAAATTAACTGTTATCTGGTCGGGTTCCAGGCTTCGTAGAAAATTACATGAAAGAATGAAGTTTAACTATTATCTGGTTAGAATCCAGGCTTCGAAGCAACTTATGAAGTTAAACTATTATCTGGTCGAATTCCAGGTTTCGCAGAAACTTGCTCGGGAGTATGAAGTTAACTGTTATCTAGTCAGATTCCAGGCTTCACAGCAAATTGAAGTTAAACTGTTATCTGGTTAGAACCCATGCTTCGCAGTAACTTGCTTGAAAGGATGAAGTTAAACTATTATCTGGTAGGATCCTATGCTTCGCAGTAACTTGCTTGAAAGGATGAAGTTAAAATGTTTTCTGGTCAGTTTCTAGGCTTCACAGTAACTTGCTTGAAAGGATGAAGTTAAACTGTTATCTGGTCAGTTTCCAGGCTTTACAATAACTTGCTTGAAAGGATGAAATTGACTGTTATCTGGTCGGTTTCTAGGCTTTACAGTAACTTGCTTGTAAGGATGAAGTTGATTGTTATCTGGTCGGTTTCCAGGCTTTACAGTAACTTCCTTGAGTAGTAATGATTTCGTTGGCAATGCAATGACTCTACCGGGGATTAAGGGGTTTTGTCCATTGATTTGTAATAGTATTAGAGGCTAACTTAAGCTGGGGAATTTGTAGTTTGTTGGGGAAATACACCCTGTTGAAGAGAATATTTTGATGTCCTACTTAAGTGAATTCTTTAAGGAGAACTCCACAAGGCTTCTTTTTTAAGACCAACTAAGTCGGGGAGAGGGTTTTCGAGAGATTGGAACTCTGGATGGGGATTGCATGGATCCGCCTCTATGGGGATATCCTAAATCCTTAAGGAGATGCTTGTTACTGTTTTCATGCTAATAGTTTTATCATGCTCATATGCATATGTTCATTCAATTTTAGTCATTGGACACTCTTGCACTCAAACCAGAAAAAACAAAAAGTTTGCACTTCAAAGTATATTTGTATTGATGTTTTCCTATAAACAGGCGTATTTGTACAAGGAGACAGAGATCCTAGTAAGAGGAAATTGTCGAAAGAATGAAGGGATTACAAATTGAAAACACCAATAATAGCCATGTGGAAGTGGTTTCAATGGGTTCCAACTCTGCTATTGCCCCTATGTCTTCGAACATCATCCCTTGCCTGTTGAAAGAAGTTAATTGAATTGATCTTAGAACTTTTGAACTTTTGACTTTGGTAATAAAGCTAGTTGCAGAGATCCAATGGGACATAGTCATACGCTTTAATCCCTAACTTTTTCCTGGATCGCCCTTTCGGGTTTTTAGTCCACCAGGATACCCATTTTTCCCAAGCCGCCCTTTCGGGTTTTCAACTTGCTAGGTGTACAATATTTTGTATATATCCCTAACTTTTGCCTGAACCCTTTTGGTTCGCTGGGATGCCCTTATTTTTTCCTAGGACGTCAACCTAGCGGGTCATTTTTATGCATAGTATTTTTTGACTATGTCCTCGTTCACAAAGTTCATCTTAGCATTTGGTTGATCTTGAACTATTTACAAAGTTCAGTAATCATAGCATTTGGTTCAGTATTTTTATGCAAAGTTCAAGTTCAGTCATTTTTATGCATAGTATTTTTATGCTAAGAATTGTGATGCTTGATCTTGAGCTGTTTACAAAGTTCAGTAATCATAGCATTTGGTTCCATTGTCGGTGATGATCCTCTCAGGGATACCGTATCGGCATATGAGGTTATTCTTGATAAACTGGGCTACAACGTTCTTAGTGACTGAGGCAAATGAAGCAGCTTCAACCCATTTCGTGAAGTAATCAACGACAACAAGGATGAAACAGTGTCCATTGGAGGCAGTGGGCTTGATCTCTCTAATCATGTCAATTTCCCACATTGCAAATGGCCCCAGACCAATCATGACGTTCAAGGGTATTGAGGGCATGTGAATTTTGTCGCCATAGATTTGACACTTATGTCAAGTTCTTGAGTGGTGGTGACAATCAGTTTCCATAGTCGACCAATAGTAACCATCCCTCAGAATCTTCTTAGCCATAGCGTGTCCACTAGAGTGAGCTCCAAAGAGGCCATCATACATGTCCTCCATGATCTTATCTGCCTCCTTCTTGTCCATACACCGGAGTAGAGTTGAATCATCGTTGTGCTTGTACATGATTCCATTGCTTAGGAAGAATTTGGATGAAAACCTTCATATGAATTTCTTATCATTGATGGAAGCTCCTTCAAGATACTCTTGTGCTTCAAGATATCTCCTTACTTCATGGTACTGTTGTACCCCACTTTTTTCTCCTAAGATTCCTTCATCATACCATATGGTTTCAATCACCACAAAATCACATTAGGGCCTTTGGTTCCTCTCCCTATCTTTAGCCTTGCTCTATGAGGAGTTACCAAGCACCTTAACTTCTTTTCTTTGGTGATCATGGATATTTTTCTTTGATTTCCTATCTAAATTAACAAATACAATATTGGTTTCTCTTACTTGTTAATAATGTAGGTAAAGTCATTGAGGTTTAGCAAGTTGCATCATGGGTTCATGAGTTTATTTTCATGCCCTAGTCAAAAGCTTGAGAGATCCAAACCTCACCATTGAAGTTGTTTTGAAGTTGGTATGAAAGTAGTTTTGGTGGCCATGAGTCCTCATCATCATCCTCAACAAATCCTCTTCACAAAGGAAGAATATTGGCACAAAAAGTTTGTTCAAATTTGGCATGGTTCCACCAAGCATTCTCTTGATCTAGAAGCTAGGGTTTTGGACTTCAGAGGGGCATATATTGCTCATATTTTGGTATTTTTGAGTGATTCCAAAAACATTCTTCTCTTCAAAGAGTTACCAACAAATCACTTCAGAAGTCCAAGGAGTTTTCATATGAAAGGAACTTAGTGAAGAAGAAAGATTACAAGTCATCCAGATGAATCCCTCATTTTTCATATGTGATTTCAAATAATCATAACTTGGTCAATTTTTATCACCTTGAGCCCATTCTTTTTTCATGATGACCCTAAGGATGTGTACTTCATGTCTTTTTTGATGTGTAAAGTAAGAAAATGGATGGAAGTTGCCTTAATAATGCAATAGATTATAGGTCATTTCATGATTTTTGGCCAACTTCAACAAGTCATAACTTGCTCAATATTTGGAGATTTTAAGTGGTTCAAATTGCAAAATGTCATTCAGGAGGTCTACTTTATTCCATCTTTTTTGGTCAAGAGAAAATTCTAAGTGGAAGGCCATGTTTGGATGCAAGAGATTATAGGTCAATTTTAAAGAAGAGTTTGAAATTTTTCTAAGTATGGAAAGTCAACTCTTTTTCTTCAACTTTGACTCCATGTAACTTTCAGCTCAAGCATCCATTTGATTCCATTCTTTTTCCATTGCAAAGCTTGTAACCTCATCTTTCCAAAGAATCAAGAATCATGCCCTAAGACCCCATGAGTTGGAAATTCCATGGATTTGAATTTGGTAACTTGAAACTGAATTTTTCACACAGTCAGAATTTTGAAATCCATAACATGACTTCTAAACACAAGATTTGTGCGCGTTTTTGATTTAAACTTGATTAGAAAACTTGCCAGAAGTGATTAGCACCCCAAATCGCATGGTTTGGCTGAGTTTTGATGGAAATGAAGTCACACTTAACTCGTGCTCGACCCTTACTCAATTTCCATCCAAACTTCCTTGTTTCTTCAAATTTTCATTCCTATTCACTTCCCTATAAATAGAGGGTCATCCCCCATTCAATTTCCCAAGCTTAGAGAGCCAAGAACATCCTTTCAAAACTTCACATGAACCCACTTTTGTTGAATTCAGTTTTTGAAATTTAAGCTTCCTTTTCCAAAATTCTTTACACATTCATCATCCTTAAACTTCATACAAACTCTCCAACACTTAAACCAATCAAAACGACCCATAATCCAAGCTACAGAAGTCCAATTTCAGAGCTTCTTACTTGAACTTCGAAAAGGTAGAATTCTCCACCAATTGGATCCAAATCAAGCACTAATCTGTTCTACTCCTTTGTCTGATTCTAATGCTGCTTACAATTTTTAAATCCATTGAGAATTGAGAGATAAATCTCAAATTGAAGGTGCTCTCTATTTTTCTGTGTTTTGATTCATATCTCTCTCCTTACTTTACATAAATTTGGCGTGATGGTTGTGTTAGAATCGTCTTGAAGAGACGAGTTCAATGATGCTAGTTAGGGATCCTAATTTTTCCATTTGAAGGATCTCATAAAATCCCCATTGCAGGGTGTCTGGAGGTTGAAGATGATGACATGTCTCGTTTCAACCAATGATAGTGTGCCAAGCGTTTTAATTTCATTGGTTGCCCTTTTTTCTGATCACATGTGTGTTTCACTAAGGTCCATATCAAGCACAGCGCGTCTGGTCCATTGGATTAGCTTACTAACACGTTTTGACTTTGATCTGATGGTCCACATCTTTTTGGTTTTATTTTATTTTATGATTTTATATTTTATTTGATTAAATTTTCAAAAATTCATAACTCTTTTATTTTTTATCCAAAAACTATGAAAAATTCACAAGAAATACTTTAAATTATTTCTGATCTCATGAATTTTTTTTTGCATTTTTATTTTAACATTTGGTATTTTTTTATATTTTTTGTATTATTTGCTTTCTTTTAGTTACTTAAAAAAATACTTTCTAACATTTTTTAATTCTGAAAAAATTCTCAAATATTATTTTGCATATTTTTTGACTTTCTGAAAATTTTATGGAATTTTATGCTGAGGTTTACTATTTTTGATCTATTTTATGTTTGTTTTAGCAATTTTAAATGGTTTAAAAATAGTTTCTGACTTTTAAAAATTACTAAAATTTTTATAAAAATATTTGGATCCATTTCTGATTTTTCTATGGCTTAATTTTTCATTTCTTGAATAATTTGAACATAATTGATATTTTCCTCATGATTTTCTAGTTTATTTTAACTTTTTTAATCCTTTAATATATATATATATATATTAAATGTTATATCATTTTGTGAATATTTTCTGGTTGTCTTGGGTTGATTTTTTGGTCATGGCTTTATTAACATCATTGGATCCATGGTGTTGAGTTTAACTCCATAAAAAATGGATGAATGATTTTAATAATAGTTTGATTAAATATTAATTCAAATGTGGTTTTTCTTTTTACCCTAAATCCCCTTCATCTCATCCCCTTCTCATTGCACTAAATGTTGTTGGAGCATGATCTCTATATCATGTCTCAAAACAAATGGTGCATAGATTTCTATTGACTGGCCTCAAAATAGGTGCGACTTCTATATAAGTCCACTTACGATTGCTTAACATAGCACTAAATTTTGTCTCGATTCGAATAAATGATCATTCATGGCCCAAACTTATGATTGCAAGCCCAAGTATGTTAATTTGATCTCTTTGATCCAATAACCTTGAGATTCATTCTGTGGAGGCTTTGGTTCTACCAATCCTCTAATGGATCTACAACACCTTTGGTTAACGCGGATCACTTAAACATCGTTGATCATTAAATGGCACTTGTGAGAATTCCAAATGGATGATATACTTGACAAAAAGCAAATGCAACTTGTTGTATGGAGGCTTTGGTTCTACCAATCCTCTAATGAGTTCCAAATGCAAGTTTCAAGATGATCATCCAACTAACCACTAATTATTAACTTGTTTTATTTTATGCTTTTATTCTTTTATGCTTTATGTACTATTTACTTTTTAGCATTTTACATTTCATGCCATTTTCATGTTTGCTCATTTGAGCATTTATTTTCTTGTCATTTTTACTTTGCTCACTTGAGCTTTTCATTCTCCTTTTTCTAAGATACTTAATAACCAACTTAAACCCTAAAAAACTCTTTAATGGCACTTGGACTATTTGGTCATAACAATGCACAGGTTCGTCAAATCTTTCGATTGTAATTCTGGGAGCTTCATTGTCCCAACTGACCTTGAACATGGATGCCATTATTTCTAAGGCATCTGCCAACTGATTTTCTTCTCTCGGGAAGTGTTCAAAAGTAACATCCTCAAAGTGTGGGATCAGGGTTAACACAAGCTCTTTGTAAGGAATTAGGTTAGGATGCTTGGTATCCCATTCTCCTTTGACTTGACTGATTACTAGAGCAGAATCTCGATACACGTTTTAGAACTTGATCTTTAAGTCAATATCAGCCTTTAGACCTAAGATGCACGCCTCGTACTCAGCCATGTTGTTTGTATAGTCGAAGAAAAGTCTTGCAGTGAAATGTGTATGGTAACCTTCAGGAGAAATAATCACAACATCAATTCCATTACCCAAAGCGTTGGAAGCCCCATCAAAAACATTAGTCCATCGGGATCCTTGTTCAGGTCCGTCATACGGTCCAAGTTTTTCACAATTAGTTATCAACATTATATTCTCATCCGGAAATTCAAAGTTCATGGATTGGTAATCATCAACAGCTTGATGGGCCAAATGATCTACCAGCATACTTCCCTTGATGGCCCTTTTTGTAGTGTACTAGATGACATATTCAGTCAAAATCGTTTTCCATCTAGCTATTCGTCCAGAGAGAGCTAGCTTCCCGAAGATAAATTTGATAGGGTCCATCTTAGAAATCAACAAAGTGGTGTGAGTCAACATGTACTGTCTTAGCTGACGAGCAGCCCATGCCAGAGTGCAGCAAGTTTTCTCGAGCAGTGAATATCTAGTTTCATAGTTGGTAAATTTTTTGCACAGGTAGTATATTGCATGCTCTTTTCGACATAACTCATCATGTTGGCCCAACAAGCACCCAATTTAATTTTCTAATACAGTCAAGTACATAATTAGAAGCCTTCCTTCAAATGGAGGCATCAGGATTGGAGGTTCTTATAAGTACTCCTTAATCTTGTCAAAGGCTACTTGGCAGTCATCATTCCATCTGATTACTTGATCCTTCTGCAGTAGCTTGAAGATTGGCTCACAAGTAGCAGTTAAGTGAGATATGAATCAGGTGATGTAATTGAGTCAATCTAAGAAACCTATGATCTCCTTCTTAGTAGGGGAGCTGGCATTTCTTGGATAGCTTTAACCTTTAAAGGGTCGACCTCAATATCTTTACCACTGACGACAAATCGTAGGAGTTTTCCAGACCTTACCCCAAATGTGCACTTGTTAGGATTTAGCCTTAGCCTGTACTTCTTCAATCTTTCAAACAACTTGTGTAAGTGATCAAGGTGCTTTTCCTCAGTCCGTGATCTTACAATCATATCATCCACATAGACCTTTATTTCATGAGGGATCATATCATGAAATAAGGCTACCATACCTCGTTGATAAGTTACCCTTGTATTCTTCAAACTGAACGACATGACCTTGTAGCAGAAGGTGCCCCATTGTGTGACTAAGGTGGTTTTCTCAATGTCTTCGGGAGCCATTTTGATTTGATTGTAGCTAGAGAATCCATCCATGAAAGAGAAGACTTTATGTTGAGCTGTGTTGTCGACCAAGACGTCAATATGTGGTATTGGGAAATCATCTTTGGGGCTTGCCCTATTCAAATCTCTATAGTCTATGCACATACAGACCTTTCCATCCTTCTTTGGTATGGGGATCACATTTACCACCCATTGGGGATATGATGTTACTGCCAGAAAACCTGCATTGAATTGCTTCATTACCTCAGCTTTTATTTTCTCAGACATGTATGGCCGCATACGGCGAACCTTTTGTTTGACCGAAGGATAATCTTCCTTTGTTGGTAGAAGTTGAACCACAATGTCAGTATCTAGCCCTGACATATCTTCATATGACCAAGAAAACACTTCAACATAGTCATGCAACATCTTGACTAGTCTGCCTTTGACACCGTCTTTTAAGTTAGCGCCGATCTTTACCTCTTTCTTGACTTCCTCAGTACCTAGGTTGATCACTTAAACTAGATCCTCATGAGGTTGAATGGATTTCTACTCTTGCATCAGTAGTCTGGCTAATAACCCAGGTATTTAACAATCTTCTTCGCCTCCATCTTCACTTGGTAGATTGGATGTTCAAAGTCATAACTTCCAATAGCAGAGTCGTTGGTAATGAGATCCAGAGTGGATTAGGATCTGCAAGTGTGTGTGTGTGTATGTATGTGTGTGCAAGTAAGATACATGACTATTTGAAAATGCAAATAGGATGAAAGAAAAACAATGAGCGCAAAATTTGAATGCAAAGAGTCCAATGTTTTTCATTAAATGATCATATGGCATATGAAAATGAAGAAACCCTTAACAAATGGACCATGGTGCCCCGAGTAAGGCACATGGCTCAAAGTCATTGTTTGAATTAAATTACAGACAATGTTCTTGAATAGATAAAAACATTAAATGGTAATTACTCCTTGTTGAAGGAGATGGGGATGTAATCCTTTGCATGCCAGTTGTCAAGTCCTTCACCGACAGTTGGATAAATCCATTCGTCAAAGTCACAGTTATCCTCAGAGTCTTCAATACAATTCACTTCATGATTACTAATGTGAAGAGGTGGTTTTCCTATGCGAGCACGTCTAACCTCCTTTTGAGCTTTGGCAGTTAAACCTAGCCCAAAGTTGTCTTCTTTGAAAGGAATGCCAGGGAGTTTTCCCCAATTTGTACTACTTCCATCTTCAATCACGGCATGAGCGTCTATGAGGGAAGCCATCTTTGGCACATCTTGAGTAGCTTTTGGAACGTCAGAAGAAACTTTGGCAGCTGTTCCAACACTTCTTAGGAAATATACTGCTCTTGTCTAACTACTTAGGGTCACACAACTACAACGATGTCATAGCTGGGAAAGTAATGCTCTGCAAGAGATTCCACATCAATTCTCAACACACAAAGGGAGAAAGAACTCCATCCAGTGAGCAAAGGATTCCTATATTTTTTTCAATTTATGCATGATCACCACCTGGCTGGGGAAAGAACCATACTCGACTGGAGAAATCTGTAACAAGACCTGACTGGGGAATATGGGATAGAGGTATCAAACCACCCAAACCAAATAATCAACCTGGAGAAAAATCTGAACCAAGACTTAACTGGAGAAAATGGGATAGAGGTATCAAACCATACAAAACTAACACCATATAACAACTTGGAGAAAATCTAGATCAAGACTTAATTGGGGAAAATGGGATTATAAACCCAACACCACACCACATCCTGGAGGAAACCTACTAACTGATCAACAACTGTAGAGTAAACCAAGCACACGTCTACAAGGCAGATCAAGAGAAGCAGTCCTGCTTGAGGAAGATTCTTGCCTTGGGGAAACAGAGTAACTATCTTGACAAAATTTGGAGATTCCCTTGGAAATAAATCTGGTGTCCCAAGTTTACCGTGCTGATCAAGATAACTTTCACAACTTGCTCTTGGCTGTATGCTTTTAAGATGATTTTCCTGACCAAAAGGCTTTTATAGATTTTTCGAATCTCGACGTAACTACCCTATATTGGCTGAATGTTGCATCCTCTTTGCTCAACAACTCTTCTTGGAAACACACCCTTTGCTGATACTCAAATGTAAGCTTCCTTGATACCAAACAATTGTTTTACATGCAGAAAATGTTTATTCTAAGGATGAGAATTCTAATGCAACAGTTATGTAAGTCTTGAAGATTTTATTAAAAAGATGTCGCAAAACCTTGTGTGCAAATCACTAGCTAGGATGCGAAATATATTTTTTTATATGAAATATGACAAAAGCATATGATACTAGTGACAACAATTTAGCAAAACTCATGGGAGTCAGGAAACACTATCTCGTTGGAGTATGCTTTTGAAATAAACCCTATTTCAATTATGACTTTTGAGGGTTGTAACGTGGCTTAGTTCACGGTTTTTTTAGAAAAAAGATTTAAGGCTCAAAATATTTGGTGCCCACCCCCTTCATAATGTTCTTCATTCCTATGTTCAGTTAAACCAAAATGAGCACTCATCTTCCAAGAGGATTTAGTTGATGGTTGAGGAACCACTACTATTCTTTGGACACGACAATCACTCAATTTTGACTTTTGTTGTCTTGTCACATGACTTTGTTCTTTGATGAGGATTTTATACTATAATCCTTTCTCGCCTTTCAGGCTTTCCATTTCTTCATTGCTTTCCCTAAATTTTTCCTGAAGAAATTCCTTTTGAATTTGACTCTGAAGGTCAGCGGGATGCCCTGACTTTCGCCTAAGCGACTTGTTTTTCAAGTTTCGACTTAGAGGGGATTTTTGTCTCTTTCTTTTTTCATCATCATTTTTTATTCATATTACCTTTTTTTTAACACGTCGCGTGACTTTGAGTCATTTTGGACTTGTTGGAGGATTTATAACTGCCTTACTTCTTGGTGGATGAGGGATAATTGTTGTTGTATCGTCTATTGACCTCTTGATGTGCGAGAGATACCCATCAGGATATCATCAATTGATCCAGAGTGAAGGTTAGCCATTGTGGTTTTGACTTTCCTCAACCTTTTGAAAGATAACCATTGTTGTATCCTTTGATGTGCATTCTTGATAAGATTTGAATACTCAGTCAGATTAACTGAACACTACCATGCCCCGGGTTAAAAATGGGTTTTTTTTAGCAGAAAATAAACTCCTACTTCAAGGATCAAAGAGGTTAACGAGTATTTCACTCCCTTATATCTATGGTGTTTGGGAATTTTAAACAATGCCTGTACATCGTCAACAGGGTTTTATCCAAAAGCATATAACCATAAATTTTGCGTTTTAAATTCATCATCCTCCCTTTAATCTCTTCCTAGGAAAGAGAGTGGGTAACAAGTTGGTATAATAATGGAGAAAGCAATTTAAAATTGAAAACAAATATGTGTGAAACGAATGGGTTTCTTCAAGACAAACATATTCATTGTATTAAGATAATCATTCAAATTCAAACAAGTTCTTACATGCAAACAGTGCAATGATAAACAAGAAAAATTACAAATGAAAAATCAGTAAAATTTCTAGAAACTGAGAAGGCTAATCATCCTTAAAATCCAAAGTATCCTTCAATCATGTTTATTCTACAGCAAAGACTTGAATTGAACCTCAAGATAAATATCCTTAAATGACAAGATACCACTTCTGACAAATTTTTGGGCTTCTGTCTTTAATGGATAACAATGTTCGATACTATGCCCATGGGCTCCGTGATGAAAGACACAAATCAAATTAGCTTGTTAATACCAAGGAATCTTCTCAGGAATCTTCGGTGGAAGTCGGGTCTGAACCAAATTCCTCTACATCAGGACAAAAAACAACTCTGTATAGGTGGCAGAAATTGGATGAAACTAAATTTTCCTCTGATCAGGAACTTGCTTATTCTGTTGACAAACTGGAGCAACATGAGGTAAATAAACACAGGGATGAAAGGAGAAACCAACTGATTTTGACGATGATTATTTCTTCCTCTGGTTCTCTTCTTGGAAACGTTATTGTCAAACTTCTTTACACCACTAGCCGAGCCACCATCTTCAGATAAACATCCCTTTTAGACATCCTTTTCTAGAAGCACTCCCATATTCACTTCTTCACATAAATCACTGAGGGATTTGACTATCACCTTCTCATGAAAGAATTATTTCATAATTTCTATGAAGAACTTTTCCATTTCTTCTTCCTTCCTAGAAGGATTGACTTGGGCAGCAACCAAAGTTTCAACCAAAGTAGTTGGATATTCCATACCAGCCTTCAAAGTAGTTACCTTTTTGCAGAGTTCAAAGATTTCTTTCTTAATGTTTTCTATCTTCTCTTAGCACGAGTGTTCTACTTACACGATAAATTGACTTCTAAAGACGAAGAGAAGAAGATAAGACTCCAGGAAACTCTCAAAATCAAGACATAAATGAGAATGATGCATGCTATTCCATGTAAATTATTGTTTAAAAGTTTTAAAACCAAGTTTTCAAAGAACTTTGGAACATTATAAACGAATTGCAAACATCAGTTAAAAGTCACAATTGGGACAACTGAAAAACTCTTTTCATTAATATTGGAAGGGTTACATTTAAAATACAAAACTTCACTAATCCTATACAGAAGTAAGAGAAAGCTAAATCCTTAGGTACAAATGAATTGCATCCAAAGAAAATCCAACATCGTGTTGTAACATCTTCTTGAGCTTGAATTTGGAATGCTAAAGGAAAATAAATCCTCTTGCACTCTTGTCTTCTATTTTGCTAATAATTGGGAAAATAAATCACCGATACAAAGTGTGATACGGTGGCAGAACCGACTTATTTTACTGGTTTGCATTTTGTGCTTTTTTCCGCAAAATGTCGCGGTAAGCAAGAGTCGCCGTCGACTTGTATTTCATCCAATCATGGAAAAGGAAAAAGAACAGAAAAAACCTTTTTTTGAGATATTATGAGTAAGGGGGGTAGATTATAGAAAGGGAAGGTGTTATCACCCTTTCTATCTGTAGTTATCTATGGGCTCTTAGGTACGTGCTCATTTTTCAAATTGCTTGTGTGTGTTTGTCTTGAAATTTTTTTACTTCGTGATAACCCTTGTATCAGTCCTCAAGGATGTGATGAAGTTTGTTTTGATAATTTGTTTTGAAAGGTGTTTGTGTGAAAAAGTTTTCATTGAGCAAGTACTTAAGATTCTACCTACTCGAAAAAAGGATTGTTCGTTATATTTCCTTTAGACAGCGCTATCCCCACTATTAAGGAGTAGGTAGCACCGTCGTTGGAGTTGTAAGGGACATTCGAAAGGGACAAGTACAATCACTAAAGAAATAGTTAGAAAACTTTATTAGTAACCCTAGAGTCTTAAGATCTTTCCGAGGCAACATTTCCGAGGCAATATTTCCGAGGCAATATTTCCGAGGCAACATTTCCGAGGCAACATTCAAATGGGACAGTTTGATCTCTTTAGACTGGAGGGCAACCACTAAAATCTCCTATGCTTAATGATTGTTTACCGAAGGCAACCGAAGTGAGGTAAACCCTGGGAGTGAATATGTGCATATGATTTGTTTCAGTTATTTAATCTTTGCGCATTAGGTGATCTACCGTTTTAATTTTCCAGACATTCTTGCCATACAATCCTATTAGCCATACATCTAGACAGTTAAAGATTGCGGAAATTAAAAGTGCGAGGAAATAAAACCTAGCTATTACAAGGCTTCGGGGAGGGGGATTAATTACATAACCAAAAAAAATCGAGGATTTAAACAGTAAATAAAAATCCTAAGTTAACTATTACAAACCCTGAACAGTTACAAAATAATGGACAAATAATTAACAAGCGCACGACAAATTAAATGCGAGGACAATTGAAATAATCTAAAACCCTAATTTGAGAGAAAAAAGTTTTTTTTTTTGGATTTTTATTGAAGAAAACAATTTAATTATAAATCAATTAAACCTAATTTCTAATTATTTTTTTTTAATCATGAAAGAAATTAAATTAACCTAATTTTCTAATTAAATTAATTAATTAAATAAATATATGTTTATAAAAAAAATGATCTTTGATGTATTTTAAAGGAAATTAATTAAATTATGTACAATCTAAAACCCTAATTTTAATTATTTTTCCTTATAAAAATAAAATAAAATATCCCTAAATTAATTAAACTAATTAATTCAAAAAATATATATTTAAGAAAAAGAGATCTTTTTGTGATTTTTGATTTGTTAATTTAATAAAAATAATTTTTGTATTAATAATAAAAGAAAAGGAAAAGAAATAAAGAAAAGAAATTAAAGAAAATAATAAAAGAAGTAACCAAATGGGCCTGCATACTAGCTGAAAGGGGGGGTGTGGAATTGAATTTCCAAGCCCATTAAGCTCCAAGCCCAGTCAACCACGCTGGATCCTGTGCAAGCGTTGACCTGAGGTGTACCAAGGACATTTAGGGGAGAAGCGTTAGATCTGGCCAGCAGTGCATCTAGTGGTCAGGAATTGCTAGCGCATGGTGGATGATTGAGAGCGAGGTACACCTTATTACATAAGAAAAAATAATACAAGGGAATTGTTGGGACCTGGGATCGAACCCAGGTCCTTGTACTCCCTACCAACGATGCGTTGCCAGCTGAGCTGCTTTGTTAATTTGTTATTATAGTAACAAGAATATATAATATCTAAAACAAATGCAATAACCCTGGAAAAAAAACCGCGCGCACTGAATTCAAACTGACCAATGGGGTGATGACAAATCACCTTCTTCTACCTCCATCCCGTCGTTTTAGATAAACAACCTATACCTACAGACATTGTCCGTTGCTAAAAATCTGTGTCATTCAAATATTCAGTACAAGCATGATAAATCCATTGTGATGGTACCAATCAACTTGTCTTGGCCTCACGAGCATCATGGTACTTGATTCGTGGCCCAATTTTTCCTGTACAAAAAGACCCTAAAATTCGTGTGGAAACCCTAACCATGGCAGATGCGTGTAAGGGTCCCAAAAATACAATTAAACTATGTGGTCAGCTTGCAAACATGATGATGATAACAAATAAAACAATTAAAGGTGCTAATGATGCGTAAATTGTAATAATCGAATTTGAGAAAGTTTGCAAACTGTGATGCGTCTAGGCGATGATTCTTGACGTTTTGAAGGCTGCAAATGATGTTGTTGGCTTCTGGAGATGGCCAGGAAGTGATTAGAGTCCTTCAATTGCCTGGAATCTTCCTCTAAGGAAGAAATCGAATGCCCACTTTTTTGTCCAAATTCTGAGTTTTCGTTCTTTCTCCCCACCACTGCAAAACCTCCTTTTTTTATCTGCATTTGTTGTATACATATAGTAGATTGAATTAAGGTTGTAAAATTGCATCATATCTTTGAGAATTATGAAAATGTGATTTGATTTGATTCATGTATGACATCTTTCTAAAACAAGCTTCAATCCAATCTTTTCCAACCCTAATGAGTCTTGCTCGAATTGATCATCATGCTAGCTGTACATGGACTCCGAATGTGCACAAAAATCACAAGATTTGATTTGTTTTCATTATTTTACCATTTAATCTGATTTATTTTGATTTAAATGAATAAAAAATAAAAATAAATGATAAAAGTAATAAAATAATAGGTGGAAAAGCTCAGGGGTTGTGGGTCCTATTAGAAACATGTTTCAAGCAATAAAATATGGGCCCCTTTGGAAAAAATGCAAATTTGATCAATGTTGCCTTTTGACAATTTTCCAAAAATTGCCAACTTTGACAATGCACAACTATCTCAATTGTGAACCTAGGAGGGTGTTCTTGGACTTTTTAGAAAGCTTAGAATGTCCCCTAAACAACCCTTTTGTTTTCATATCAATTGGATCTTTCATTTTGATGTATGAAGCTTTGACCCAAAATATGTTTTTGTTGACTTTTCAAAAGGACCTATAATGCAGAAATTCATATCTTTTGATGAGTGCATACATTGAACTTGAGGGATGAAGATTAATTGTAGGTAATGGAATCCTCTTTAAAATGAGCCTTGGATGGAAAATTTCTGATAAATTATGAAGAAGTTATGCTTGGTCAAAGTTGGGTTGACTTTTCCTATAAAACCCTAATTTTGCAACCTTTGGGTTTTGATGAATTTTGAGCATTCCATGGGGAATCATGGTCAACCCTTGATAAAATGATGAAATTTACTTCAAAATGTTAATGTTGGCCAAAAATCTTGAAGTTTGACTGTATGTGGGTCATAATTGACTTTTGACCTAATACAGCCGATTCTCAAGCATCTGAGCAGTTGATTGAGCAAAATTCTTGTGCAAGGCATGAAACTTGACGTGGAGAATCTTGGTAACTTATTATGACCTTGGAAAGCATTTGGGGCCTTTATGATCCACACATCTTGACGAAAGTGGAAACCCTAATTTGAGACACACTTCCTTAGGAGAGAGTTTGTTTAGTCAACTCTTGGGCAAACTTGAGCAAATTGAGGACCTTTAGGAGTATGTATTGTGTAAAATGAGAGGGAAAATTTTGGGGTACAACAACTACCCCTATTCAATCTTCTTAAACCTGAGGATGTAGATTGGCTCGTCTGTCTTTCGTGATCTGAAGGTGGAAGATGATTGAACACTAGAGTGCCCAGAAATTTGCACTCGCATGTAGTGGCACTCGACTTGTGACATAGGGAATGGGCTTACAGATTCCATTTGGAGATTGATGATTGAAGATTGCCGGAGATGGGCTTAAAGATGCCATCCTGGATGCGACAGAGAATTGTCGGAGATGAGCTTAAAGATGCCATTTAGGGAATGTGGATTTCCTGAGATATTCCTTTGACGAGAGCCCCTGTTGATGTTGTTGAGGAGGAATCTGCTGAGGAATATTGGTATTTGTCTTGGGAGAAATAGAATTTTAGGAGCTTCAGTTGTCCGTTATTCTACTGGGGACATGCAAAACCAATCGTGTTTGATTAGGTCCAGGTCTTATAATGTTGTGGACTACCGTCGGGAGATAAGAGAGAAGGAAGCTGGATAGTAAGGTTATGAGAAGGAACCTGGATAGCAGGGTTTCTTCAAAATCAAAGCCTAGATAGTAGGGTTGTGAGAAGGAACCTGGATTGTAGGGTTACTTCGATATGAAAACCTGGATAGTAGGGCTGTGAGAAGGAACCTGGATAGTAGGGTGACTTCGATATGAAAATCCTAGATAATAGGGTTGTGAGAAGGAACCTGGATAGTAGGGTTACTTCGATATGAAAAGCCTGAATATTAGGGTTGTGAGAAGGAACCTGGGTAGTAGGGTTACTTCGATATGAAAATCCTGGATAATAGGGCTGTGAGAAGGAACCTGGGTAGTAGGGTTACATCGATATGAAAAGCCTGGAGAGTAGGGTTTTAAGAAGGAACCTGGGTAGTAGGGTTACTTCGATATGAAAAGCCTGGAGAGTAGGGCTGTAAGAAGGAACCTGGGTAGTAGGGTTGCTTTGATATGGAAAGCCTGGATAGTGGAGCTGTGAGAAGGAACCTAGGTAGTAGGGTTACTTTGATATGAAAATCCTGGATAATAGGGCTGCACGAAGGAACCTGGATAGTAGGGTTACTTCGATACGAAAAGCCTGGATAGTAGGGTTACAAGAAGGAACCTGGGTAGTAGGGTTGCTTTGATATGAAAAGCCTGGATAGTAGGGCTGTGAGAAGGAACCTGGGTAGTAGGGTTACTTTGATATGAAAATCCTGGGTAGTAGGGCTGTGAGAAGGAACCTGGGTAGTAGGGTTACTTCACAATAAGTTCGTGTAAAACTTCAAAAGGAACCTGGGTAAGGTTACTTTATGATAAGTTCATGTAAAACTTCAAAAGGAACCGGTGTAAGGTTATTTTGATATGACAGCCTGGGTAAGGTTATTTTGTGAGGCGTTTGGGTAAAACTACAGCGGGAGCCTGGGTAAGGTTACTTTGGGCTAAGTCCGTGTAAAACCTGGGTAAGGTTACTATGAGATAAGTTTGTGTAAAACTTTAGAATGAACCGGGGTAAGGTTATAAGTTTGTGTAAAACTTCCGGATGAACCAGGGTAAGGTTATAAGTTTGTGTAAAACTTTAGGATGAACCGGGGTAGGGTTATAAGTTTGTGTAAAACTTCAGGATGAACCGGGGTAGGGTTATAAGTTTGTGTAAAACTTCGGGATGAACCGGGGTAAGGTTACTTTGATCTGATAATGTAGATTAGTTGACCCTTTTGATTTCGGGAACTGAGTTTCCATTAGTTGTCTGTAGATGTGATCTGTATAACCGCTGGATTCATTGAAGCTAATTGTCTTTTCCTTTAAAAATATCAGGGTTAGTTATATGCGATGCATGAAATGCAGGGCGAGGTGATGTTCTCAAAATAAATGAGATTATGCTGTATATGATATGTATGCGTTTGTCATGATGTATGTTCATGAAATGTTGTCGGGGTATGCTCGTGTCTGGGAGAATAAATCTCTGACAATTGCTGAAGATTGGCGAATGTTCTGTCGGGATGAGATGCTGGAGAAATAACTCCGCAGGGACCAAACTTTGGGGGAAGAGATACTCTGTTTGGTAGACCTGCTGATCCGAAGGAACAAATTTAGCTCGCAATTATATTCCGTTGCTGGAAGTGATGAGCTCTGTTGGAGAAATAAACTCTGCTTGGGGAATAAGATTTATTGGCTCGCCTGCAATTACGAACCTCGACTAGGGATAATTATATCCTGTTTTGGGAAAGCTGACATCAATTCCTTTGGATACTTTTTACTCTGTGGGGAATGCGTATACCAATAATTATGTTCCCGAGCATGACTCTATCCCGATACCTGCTGGGCAGAGGAACCGTCGGGTTTGGCACTTCTTATTTTCTCTTTTTCTGGAATTACGAGTAATTGTCTTTTGTTTCTTATGTAAATATTTATGAGCAACAATCATTTCCAAATACATATATAAAAAATAAATCATTGGACGTTCTCGCAAAACAAAACAGAAAAAGAAAAAGAAACAAATTGAAGTTTTGTGAAAATGACTTGTATTGATTTTGAAATTGGCCTGTAATAGGCGTTTTGTACAAGGAGGCTGACGTCCTAGTAAGAGAACACCGCCGAAAGACAGAAATTATACATTTTGTGTAAAAGAAAGAAAAACAGCCATGTGAAACGACCCCATTGGGCTCCAACTCTGCTATTGCATTTATATCTTCAAGCGTCTCATCACTTTGCTACTTGGCCGAAGGCTGATCAGATTGATTGGCGTTGTCCGAGCTTGATAGTCGATACCGAAGTCTGGTCGCAAGATGATCCAATGAGACATAATGATACGCTTCAATCCTTAACTTTTGCTTGGACTGCTGTTGTACCCCAAAATTTGCCCTCCCATATTCTCCAATAAACTGCCAAGCCAAGTCACAAAATTCCCCAAGGGTTGTGCAGGTCAACTGTCTCCTATACAGTCAAAACTAGGGTTTTGAGTCTGATCAAGAAAAGGAATTTTTCAAAGGTTCAATCAAGTCTCATATGCTTACAAAGATGGTCAAGTATCCTCATATCAAGTTTCAAGGCATTCAGCTCAAAATTGCACAGTCAAAACCCTAGATTGCACTACACTCAACTGTAGGGGCAAAATGGTCATTTGACAGTCAAAAGTTCAAATTTTTGGTCAACATATCATTTTGAAGCCACAAACATCATTTGATCAATGCTTGATCATGATTCTCAAAATTTGGCTCAGAAATCATCAAAGATGCAAAAGTTGCTATATTTGGACAGCTGAAAAAGTCAACTGAAATTGACCAGGGCATAACTTTCACATGGATTATCAGAAAAATCCCATCCAAAGCTCATTTTGAAGAGAAAGACATTTCCTACAACTCATATTCATACTTCAAGTCCAAGAAATGCTCTCACAAAAAGTTATCAATTTCAACATTATAAGTCATTTTCAAAAGTCAACAAAAAGGGACTTTAAGTCAAAGGCCATAACTTGAGATTGGTAAATCAAAATGACATGGGACCAAAGGCATTGGTTAAAGGACTCAAAGACCTTTCCAAAATGTCCAAGAACATGTGAAAAGCTTAAAAATTGAGCAAGTTGTGCCTTGTAGAAGTTGGGAAATTTTTGTGAAATGGCAAAAGTCAACTATCCTTGAAAATCCAATTTTTGACAAAAGGGCCCCATTTTTTCCACTTGGTCCATCCTTGTCATGCCACACACGTGTCCCATGGTTAATTTCAAGACCAAATATTGATTTTTTTATTTTATTTAATTTTTGATGATTTAATTCATTTTAATTCTTTGAAAATTCAAATAAAATTTAAAAACCAATAGAATAGTGTTATGTGAACTTGGACAATTTCTATGTATCATGAACCTACTCAAGAAATCAGGCTAGGGTTCATTTGCACACTAGGTCTAGGTTTTGGCTAAAAAGGAGGAAAAATGGTTAAGAGTGAAAACCCTAAGACTAATTCCTTCATGAGCTTGAATTAAGGTGAGTTAGCAAGCCAATTCCATTCCTTTATGATCACTGAGTCCAACCCTAATCATAACACATCAAAAGGCTCGCCCAAACAAGCTTTTGAATATTGAAAATTTCTCCTTAAAAGACAAAACTGAAAACTAGTTTAGAGAGTTTTTGAAGCCTTGATTCATATACCAATAGCATCCTGAGGCATTTCTGAACGCATTCCACTTCCTAACATCAATCAAAACTCCTTGAAACGGTATCTACAAGTGAAACTGTGAAGCAAAAAATCTCAAATCGCATAGCATAATCCAAGCATTTTCTTTCACTTTTATTTATGTATTCATGATCACAATGAAGTTTCAAAGCTAACCTTTACATTTAATTTGATTTTTGCATCGTGTATGGGATTTTACCATGATTGAAAATTAGGTTTTCAGAGTTTTTGAATTGGGGTTTCTCACCCAAGGAAAAATTGGGACCCAAGCTCACTACCATTGCAATCAGCGTGCTCCAACGAACAAGAAACATGCCTCGCGAACAATTTATGTCCAACAGGATCCTAATCGCTATTTTCTAACATGCCTTCTATAGCAACGGGTTAAAACCGTTGCTTATTGCTTTTTGTGTTTCAGAAAAAAAAGAAGAACGAAGACGATGATGTGGTGGCATGCAGGGATTGGGAGGTTTAAAAATTCGCGCGCGTTCCAAGAGTTGTGCCACTTTTCTTTTATATTATTTTTATTATATTATATGTTAATTGAAACACAACTGGCTCAGTGGACAAGGAAGCGTACGTATGACTCTCATGACCTGGGTTCAAGTCCCAGGTCTGGCCAATTTCCACATTATTTTTCAAAACAAAATTCTATGCTTTACTAACTTCCAGGTACACCATATGCCTCCGTCCTCAAGACATACACGTGTCCCAGATGATCATCCAAGGGCTCAGAGTCAAGGTGCACCATGAACAAAAGTCAATGCACTGATACACAAGCCAAAAGGTCAATGGACTTCAAAGTCTAATGGGCCAAATTCCAGGCCTGGACCCTCCAAATTGGGGTTACCCCCCCCCCCCCCCCCTGGTTTGCATGTTTTATATTTTTCCTCTTACCTTTATTTTTGCTATTTTATTTATTTTATTGTTTCAACATAATTAGTTTATTTTTAATATAAAATATAAAAAACATTCAAAAAAATCAGAAAAGTCAAAAATTTTAATAATTATTTTATTTTAAATATTGCTTTTTTTGTATAAATAATAACATGTAAAATGTTTAGTTTTAATTAAGTTTTCAACTTTAATTCCTTTTAATAAAAATCAAAAACAAAAACATAGAATTAGGTTAATGACTTTTTCCTTTTAACTTTCCTTGTTTTTTGCCATAGTATTAGTGTTTTTCATAATTAAACTAGGGTTGCATTTTAGATTAGATTTTAATTCTTTTAATAACTAAAATCCAAAAAAATAGAGTTTAGGTTTAATAACTTTTTATTTTCTTTTTTTTTAATAATAATATTATTTATTTATTTAATGCACATAAATTAATTTAGAATTAAATTAGGTTAAAAGTCAATATTTTCATAATAAACTTAAAAGACATTAGAACTAGGATTTTAATTTTAATTAACTTTTTTTTTTTTTTCTTTTAAATCTAAAAAACACAAAAATACCATTTTTCATTTAATTTTAATTTTAGATAACTTAATTATTTTAATTCTTTTAAAGGGTTCAACGCCCTTGCATTTGATTATTTTCTTTTTTTCGCGCGTTTCATTTATTTCTTTTGTAAATAATTATGTATATGTACCAAAGCCGTGTAATAGCTATTAGACATTTCTTTTCTGCAATTTATTTTAAAATGGGTCTGGATTAATTTGGCGTTGTAGACCCTCGCCCTTTGTAATAGCGTAGGACTTTTATCTTTTCCGCACTTTAAATTCCCGCACTTTTAACTGTTAAACAATAACATGAAAGAATGAATGCCCAAAAATAAAATCGAATCGTTAGATCACCAATGCATGACAAGACAAACAATAAACTGAAAATGACACACAATTCGCACACACCACCCCTAGGGTACGCCTCACTGTTGCCTTTCGAAAGGTGGTCGTCGAGTATAGGACGTTTTAGTAAGTCCTTATGTCCATGACATGATCCAGTTGCCTCGAAACGGTTGCCTCGGAAAATAAAGGATCAATGGCATAAGGGTAGCTTCTAAGGTGTCCTACTGTTGCTCTGGTGACCACCACGTCCCTAAAACTCGAATTGACCCGAACACCTCCAACGGTGGTGCTACCTACCTCTCAATGGTGGGATGGCACTACTTCAAAGGACATTTACACAGACGAATTCCTTAGGGTAGGTAGGTTCTCAAGGGTACTTGCTCTAATTTCAAACAAAACAAAAAAACTCTTTTCACACCAACACACTTTCAAAAACTTTCAAAACAAACTTTTCAAACACTCTGACGTACGAGTTGAACTGAAACTTTTCAAAGAATATTTTTGAAACCCACATTGAAAAGCAAGCAAACAATTTTGAAAACACATTGAGCAAGTACCTAAGAGCCCATGGATAACCATGGATAGAAAGGGTGCTAACACCTTCCCTTTCTATAACCTACCTCCCGAACCGAGAGCAATCTCTTTAAGGAATTTTTCTGTGCTTTTGTCCTTTCCTATTGGAGAAAATAAAAGACGGTGGCGACTCTTGCTTCCGCGACATTTCGCGAACCAGCTTTAAAACAGTCAGTTCCAGATCCACCGATCACAGAACTGGCGACTCTGCTGGGGACTTATTTTAAAGTGAGGTGTACCTTAGGACTAAGATCACTTGTGTTTTCAATTGTTTTCCTTGTGTGCTTTAAATTGTGGGACTGTCTTGGGAGTTCTATAGATCCTAACCCGGATCTGGGGGATACCCTTTTAGAAAGTAGCAACAAGGCTGTGAGGGAACTGTGCGGGGTATACCGACATGGTTGAAACAGTCTGCTACGTTGATGTGGCACTTTGGTGTGTACCGGTAACCCTTGAGTCAGTCAAGGAGAGTACGGGGCCTCCATGTGGTGTCATGAAGCATCAACAGACCTTAGGAACCTTAATTGAACAATCTTGGCCTCTTTAGGGTAGTGAGATAACTGACTTTGGTGCAGTCCGAGGTTGGTTGATACTCGATACTACACTCAATTGAGGGTTGCTTTCCTGGAATATTTCGGTCGCCAGTTCAGTGGCTAAATCGAAACGATGAACAATGAAAGCAATCCCGTGATATTGGGAACCTTAGAACCCGGTTACTTTGATTAGGACAGGTTGAACCCACCAACTTCAAGAGGGTACTACCCAGACCCCATGCTGGCCTAAACCTAAGGGCTCTCTCTTGTGTGACTTGTGTGCCTTAGTACTTGACTATCTGCATGCTTGTGATCTAACACTTGTTTCTTGCAGGTTTGTTTCAGTCCTTAATTAGGACTCATAATAGGGTTACTGACATCACCCCATGCATACCATGACATCATACCATTGCATACATCCTAACCCATTTCAAGGATCTCAAGGGCTTGTGATGCAGGTCAGGACGAATCAACTGTCCCAGCAAGGGGCAAAGAGGATTTATTTTCCTCTAGACCAGGTTGTCAGGGGCTATGACCCACTTGATATGGTGAGCTTTTGACCCTTGGAGAAGGACTCTCAACAATATGAAGTACCTTCAATCAAGCCACCAGTTTCCAATGCTAACTTTTTTTTTTGTTTACCCCACGAGATTCTTGAAATCATTGCATGCATGTCATACATCTCGTTGCATTATAGGTATCCCCTTGACAGGTTGCTTACTGTTCTCCGCTGTTTATTTCAGCACTATGAACCCTGAATCATCAACCGAGGCATCTATCAAGGCTCTTCAGGCGCAGAACGCCCAATTTCAGGCGCAGAACGCCCAATTTCAGGAGCTGATCAAGGGCTTGGCTCAGGGTCAACAAGAGTTGAAGACCATGCTGCTGAAGAAGACTAAGAAGAAGAGGAGGACTGTGCTATTTAACACTGGGCGCAGACTCGGGAACACTTTGGTTGAAGCTGAAAGGACTCCTCCATCTGTGACGGAAGGTAGTCACCAAGAAAGGGAGGTCCCTACTCCCGTGGGTTCTGATACTGAAACAGACTTCAACGACGAACAGTACCCTCCTGCTGAAGACCGGTACAAACAGCTGGAAGACAGATTAAAGGCTATGGAGGTTCAGCAAGTGCCTGGACTGGATTTCGGAGACTTGGGGTTATCTACTGGGGTGGTGATTCCACACAAGTTCAAGGCACCTGCCTTTGTGAAGTATGACGGGGCTTCATGTCCCAAGATGCACCTCCGTTCTTATGTAAGGAAGATCCAGCCTTACACAGCAGACAAGAACCTTTGGATCCATTTCTTCCAGGAGAGTCTTTCAGGGACTCACTTCGATTGGTTCTATCAGCTGGATGGAATCAGCATTCGTAACTGGGAGGATCTGGCCACTGCTTTTTACAAGCAGTATCAATATAATGCCGACCTTGCCCCCACACGTACCCAACTTCAGGGTATGTCGTTAGGTGCGAGTGAAGGTTTTAAAGAGTACGCTCAGAGGTGGAGAGACCTAGCTGGCAGAGTGCAGCCACCGTTGACTGATCGGGAGTTGGTAGACACGTTCTTGGGGACCCTGTCTGGTCCATTCTTCAACCACTTGATTGGGAATTCTGCTGCTGGGTTTACAGATCTAATCTTGACCGGAGAAAGAATCGAAGCGGGCATCAAGTCAGGGAAAATACAGAATGGTGACTCCTCGAACACTGAAAAGAAACCATCCAGGAGGGAATCTAGTGCTGTCAACGCATTAGCTATCGCAAAACCGGCCGGTGCTCCTCAGCGTCACCATCAACAAAGGGAAGAGAGACCTAAGAGGCAATTTACTCCCCTCGGCATGACCTTGTCACAAATATTGCCACAGTTGCTGGAAACCAAGTTGGTAACCCTCATGGACCCTCCAAAGAATCCTAACAGGACACCCTCGAGGTACAATCCCAATGCTCGCTGCGCCTATCATTCCGACAGCCCGGGGCATGCTACAGATGACTGTTGGACTTTGAGAAACAGGGTTCAAGATCTGATTGACGCAAAGGAAGTCCAGCTCGACTCTCCAGAGGCTCCCAATATGATCACTGCTCCCTTGCCAAGACATGGCTAGGATTAGTTTTTGTTCATTCAAATATTCAAGTTGTAATTTTCTTTCAATTGTTCAAACATTTTATTTCATGTCAAACTTGGTTATTTCATTAATGCGTTACACATGTCTGTTTTGAAGTAATTATATTCTTATTCACTATACGCAAATTATTTTCATATTTGTTCTGATGTCAACTCTCTCAATCAATAATTCTAAGCCTCTTGAGGGAGGATGACGAAAACAATACCATAATCTACAGTATGCTTTTGAACAGACCCCGCTGATGAGGTACAGGCATTGTTTCAATCCCTAAACACTGGAGTTATAAGGATGATAATCCCTCGTCAACCCCTCTGAGCCAAAGAAATAGGAGTTTTTCTTTTCGAAATTTAAAACCCTTTATCATAAACTGGGGCAGGGTAGTTCTCTCAGTTGATCCAAGTGCATGACGAATAGCACCGAAGAGATCTTTACAAAACGAAGAAAGACAGTGATGGTTCCGAATAATCAATAAAGAAAGGCAGTCATTATCTCAAAAATAAAAAACCCCGTAAGTCAAAAGCCAACGAAGAAGACTTACAAAACTAGGGGCATCCCGCTGACTGTAATTCCAAAAAGGAAACAGTTCAGGCAAAAAAAGAAAGGGATAACAAAAATCAAGAAAGAGGTCTCACAAACCCTCGACAAAAATGATGACTGCCTATTCAGAATAAATCATCAACATCCGAACCATCACCGGAAAATCAGAACGAAGACTCAAACAAGGTCTAACGCATGATCAAATGAGTTTAGGTTTGAAGAACGTCACGAAGAGTGGGTGGGTACAAATGATTTGAGCCTTTATTCTTTGTTTCTCAAACCATGAACCAGGCCATGTTATAACCCTCAAAAGTCCCAGCTGAAGCAGGGGTTAGTTCGAAAGCATACTGTCACGAAAGGTATCCTGACTCCTGAAGGCCTACGGTAAATACGGAGTTGACATCATGTTTTTACAAACATTTACTTGTTTTATGAAAAAAATGCATTTTCAAAATCTTCAAGACAGACATAAGTTTTGCATTTTTAACATAACTCTGCTTGCATATGACTTTTTGTGTGAACAGCAAGGAAATTCGCACGACGAATGCCTAATGAACAGAAGTACCTCCAATCAAGGGGCATGGCATGACTACTGTCCATCATCTGGGGCAGTTAAGTCAAGATCCAGAGAATCTCTCAAAAGGCCAAAAAGCCTGGGGCAAATCTCTGCCTGAGTCACTTGGGGCAATCCAGCAACGAATCTTGCACGATCAGACACCTTCTGACAATATGGCGACACCACCAGCCTGGGGCAAATCTCCGTCTAAGTCACCTGGGGCATTGGACGATCAAACGAAGATCTTCTGGGGCATGGCAAAATACTTCCAACAGGGGCAACTCCCCACATTCTGAGAAATATGGATATAGTCGAAAGAATACTACGCAAAATCAAAGACCCGCTAGGTTGACACACCTAGGCAAAAATAAGGGATGAAATGAAAAAAATCTGTACACCCAGCAAGTCGAAAACCTGAAAAGGCGGCTTGGGCAAAAATGGGTATCCCGGTGGACTGAAAACCCGAAAAGGCGGGGATCAAAGCGTACGAGTATGTCCCAGCATCTCGGCACCTGCCTACCAGAAGACTCGTCAAGTACTCCCACAAGTGCCTCCTCCCACTGAAACTGGGGCAATAAGGAGTTGTCTAAAAGATCCGGTTGCTCTGTCTATCATAGGTTCGGCTAAAGAATGCGACCCAGATATTTTCACTCCCCGCAGAACACGAACGCGTCGTCCGGCTTTATTCAAAGAGTTATTTCCTTAATAAGATATAACTGGGTTATCCTCAGCCAATAGCCACAGAAAAGACCGTCCTCAGTAAAGTCTTATCATCCCCAGCGGAAGCAAAAGCTTATTCTCCAACACCAGCCCAGGAGTGACTTCCCGGCACCCGTCAAGGATTTATTTTCCTAGACGAAAGCATACATTCATAAACATCACATTTTCGTACATCATGACACATGCATGTACGCATCATGTCATACAATTGCATTTATGCCGTTGCTTGATTCATATCACGTACTGCATATAACTGACCTTTACCTTTCAGGAAGGATACAGTTGAATGATCAGCTATGTCAAAATAGACAAAACACCGTCAGAAAAGACAAATCCCGTCATAAGAGACAAATCCGGTCAAAGAATACAAATCCAGTTTAAATCAATGCCTAAAGATTCCTCTGATACAACTCGTCGTTATAGACACTCGTCGTGATAGACACTCGTCGTGATAGACACTCGTCGTGATAGACACTCGTCGTGATAGACACTCGTCGTGATAGACACTCGTCGTGATAGACACTCGTCGTGATAGACACTCGTCGTGATAGACACTCGTCGTGATAGACACTCGTCGTGATAGACACTCGTCGTGATAGACACTCGTCGTGATAGACACTCGTCGTGATAGACACTCGTCGTGATAGACACTCGTCGTGATAGACACTCGTCGTGATAGACACTCGTCGTGATAGACACTCGTCGTGATAGACACTCGTCGTGATAGACACTCGTCGTGATAGACACTCGTCGTGATAGACACTCGTCGTGATAGACACTCGTCGTGATAGACACTCGTCGTGATAGACACTCGTCGTGATAGACACTCGTCGTGATAGACACTCGTCGTGATAGACACTCGTCCTGATAGACACTCGTCGTGATAGACACTCGTCGTGATAGACACTCGTCGTGATAGACACTCGTCGTGATAGACACTCGTCAGTGTAGACACTTGTCGTGGTAGACGCTCGTCATAGACACTAGTCGTTATAGACACCCATCGTTAAAGACCACTCGTCCTTGGAAACAACCTGTCAGTAGAGACAACTTCATCACCGTTTGAAGATCCAGACCCAGCTCCTGTAACCAGTTAGGACATATCTATACCAAGCATCTGAAAACCAGCTCCTGCGACGTGTCAGGTACTCATTTTCTTTTGCAGGTATGCATGTTCTCGCTAAGGAATCTCTTACGCGATCAACATCCAGATGGCATCTATAAGCCCATCATCCTACCCATCAATCTCTAAATGGCATCTATAAGCCCATTCCCCCACCACACTGCTACCATGTGAGCGCAAATTTCTGGGCACTCTAGTGTCCAATCATCTTCTACCCTCGGATTACAAAAGGCACGTCAGCCAATCTCCATCCTCAGGTCTAAGAAGATTGAACAGGGGCAACTGTTGTACCCCAAAATTTGCCCTCCCATATTCTCCAATAAACTGCCAAGCCAAGTCACAAAATTCCCCAAGGGTTGTGCAGGTCAACTGTCTCCTATACAGTCAAAACTAGGGTTTTGAGTCTGATCAAGAAAAGGAAGTTTTCAAAGGTTCAATCAAGTCTCATATGCTTACAAAGATGGTCAAGTATCCTCATATCAAGTTTCAAGGCATTCAGCTCAAAATTGCACAGTCAAAACCCTAGATTGCACTACAGTCAACTGTAGGGGCAAAATGGTCATTTGACAGTCAAAAGTTCAAATTTTTGGTCAACATATCATTTTGAAGCCACAAACATCATTTGATCAATGCTTGATCATGATTCTCAAAATTTGGCTCAGAAATCATCAAAGATGCAAAAGTTGCTATATTTGGACAGCTGAAAAAGTCAACTGAAATTGACCAGGGCATAACTTTCACATGGATTATCAGAAAAATCCCATCCAAAGCTCATTTTGAAGAGAAAGACATTTCCTACAACTCATATTCATACTTCAAGTCCAAGAAATGCTCTCACAAAAAGTTATCAATTTCAACATTATAAGTCATTTTCAAAAGTCAACAAAAAGGGACTTTAAGTCAAAGGCCATAACTTGAGATTGGTAAATCAAAATGACATGGGACCAAAGGCATTGGTTAAAGGACTCAAAGACCTTTCCAAAATGTCCAAGAACATGTGAAAAGCTTAAAAATTGAGCAAGTTGTGCCTTGTAGAAGTTGGGAAATTTTTGTGAAATGGCAAAAGTCAACTATCCTTGAAAATCCAATTTTTGACAAAAGGGCCCCATTTTTTCCACTTGGTCCATCCTTGTCATGCCACACACGTGTCCCATGGTTAATTTCAAGACCAAATATTGATTTTTTTATTTTATTTAATTTTTGATGATTTAATTCATTTTAATTCTTTGAAAATTCAAATAAAATTTAAAAACCAATAGAATAGTGTTATGTGAACTTGGACAATTTCTATGTATCATGAACCTACTCAAGAAATCAGGCTAGGGTTCATTTGCACACTAGGTCTAGGTTTTGGCTAAAAAGGAGGAAAAATGGTTAAGAGTGAAAACCCTAAGACTAATTCCTTCATGAGCTTGAATTAAGGTGAGTTAGCAAGCCAATTCCATTCCTTTATGATCACTGAGTCCAACCCTAATCATAACACATCAAAAGGCTCGCCCAAACAAGCTTTTGAATATTGAAAATTTCTCCTTAAAAGACAAAACTGAAAACTAGTTTAGAGAGTTTTTGAAGCCTTGATTCATATACCAATAGCATCCTGAGGCATTTCTGAACGCATTCCACTTCCTAACATCAATCAAAACTCCTTGAAACGGTATCTACAAGTGAAACTGTGAAGCAAAAAATCTCAAATCGCATAGCATAATCCAAGCATTTTCTTTCACTTTTATTTATGTATTCATGATCACAATGAAGTTTCAAAGCTAACCTTTACATTTAATTTGATTTTTGCATCGTGTATGGGATTTTACCATGATTGAAAATTAGGTTTTCAGAGTTTTTGAATTGGGGTTTCTCACCCAAGGAAAAATTGGGACCCAAGCTCACTACCATTGCAATCAGCGTGCTCCAACGAACAAGAAACATGCCTCGCGAACAATTTATGTCCAACAGGATCCTAATCGCTATTTTCTAACATGCCTTCTATAGCAACGGGTTAAAACCGTTGCTTATTGCTTTTTGTGTTTCAGAAAAAAAAGAAGAACGAAGACGATGATGTGGTGGCATGCAGGGATTGGGAGGTTTAAAAATTCGCGCGCGTTCCAAGAGTTGTGCCACTTTTCTTTTATATTATTTTTATTATATTATATGTTAATTGAAACACAACTGGCTCAGTGGACAAGGAAGCGTACGTATGACTCTCATGACCTGGGTTCAAGTCCCAGGTCTGGCCAATTTCCACATTATTTTTCAAAACAAAATTCTATGCTTTACTAACTTCCAGGTACACCATATGCCTCCGTCCTCAAGACATACACGTGTCCCAGATGATCATCCAAGGGCTCAGAGTCAAGGTGCACCATGAACAAAAGTCAATGCACTGATACACAAGCCAAAAGGTCAATGGACTTCAAAGTCTAATGGGCCAAATTCCAGGCCTGGACCCTCCAAATTGGGGTTACCCCCCCCCCCCCCCCTGGTTTGCATGTTTTATATTTTTCCTCTTACCTTTATTTTTGCTATTTTATTTATTTTATTGTTTCAACATAATTAGTTTATTTTTAATATAAAATATAAAAAACATTCAAAAAAATCAGAAAAGTCAAAAATTTTAATAATTATTTTATTTTAAATATTGCTTTTTTTGTATAAATAATAACATGTAAAATGTTTAGTTTTAATTAAGTTTTCAACTTTAATTCCTTTTAATAAAAATCAAAAACAAAAACATAGAATTAGGTTAATGACTTTTTCCTTTTAACTTTCCTTGTTTTTTGCCATAGTATTAGTGTTTTTCATAATTAAACTAGGGTTGCATTTTAGATTAGATTTTAATTCTTTTAATAACTAAAATCCAAAAAAATAGAGTTTAGGTTTAATAACTTTTTATTTTCTTTTTTTTTAATAATAATATTATTTATTTATTTAATGCACATAAATTAATTTAGAATTAAATTAGGTTAAAAGTCAATATTTTCATAATAAACTTAAAAGACATTAGAACTAGGATTTTAATTTTAATTAACTTTTTTTTTTTTTTCTTTTAAATCTAAAAAACACAAAAATACCATTTTTCATTTAATTTTAATTTTAGATAACTTAATTATTTTAATTCTTTTAAAGGGTTCAACGCCCTTGCATTTGATTATTTTCTTTTTTTCGCGCGTTTCATTTATTTCTTTTGTAAATAATTATGTATATGTACCAAAGCCGTGTAATAGCTATTAGACATTTCTTTTCTGCAATTTATTTTAAAATGGGTCTGGATTAATTTGGCGTTGTAGACCCTCGCCCTTTGTAATAGCGTAGGACTTTTATCTTTTCCGCACTTTAAATTCCCGCACTTTTAACTGTTAAACAATAACATGAAAGAATGAATGCCCAAAAATAAAATCGAATCGTTAGATCACCAATGCATGACAAGACAAACAATAAACTGAAAATGACACACAATTCGCACACACCACCCCTAGGGTACGCCTCACTGTTGCCTTTCGAAAGGTGGTCGTCGAGTATAGGACGTTTTAGTAAGTCCTTATGTCCATGACATGATCCAGTTGCCTCGAAACGGTTGCCTCGGAAAATAAAGGATCAATGGCATAAGGGTAGCTTCTAAGGTGTCCTACTGTTGCTCTGGTGACCACCACGTCCCTAAAACTCGAATTGACCCGAACACCTCCAACGGTGGTGCTACCTACCTCTCAATGGTGGGATGGCACTACTTCAAAGGACATTTACACAGACGAATTCCTTAGGGTAGGTAGGTTCTCAAGGGTACTTGCTCTAATTTCAAACAAAACAAAAAAACTCTTTTCACACCAACACACTTTCAAAAACTTTCAAAACAAACTTTTCAAACACTCTGACGTACGAGTTGAACTGAAACTTTTCAAAGAATATTTTTGAAACCCACATTGAAAAGCAAGCAAACAATTTTGAAAACACATTGAGCAAGTACCTAAGAGCCCATGGATAACCATGGATAGAAAGGGTGCTAACACCTTCCCTTTCTATAACCTACCTCCCGAACCGAGAGCAATCTCTTTAAGGAATTTTTCTGTGCTTTTGTCCTTTCCTATTGGAGAAAATAAAAGACGGTGGCGACTCTTGCTTCCGCGACATTTCGCGAACCAGCGTTAAACAGTCAGTTCCAGATCCACCGATCACAACTGCCCTTTCGGGTTTTCAATCCACCGGGATGCCCTTTTTGCCCAAGCCTCCCTTTCGGGTTTTCGACTTGCCGGGTGTACAGATTTTTTTTCATTTTCATCCCTAACTTTTGCCCGAACCCTTTTGGTTCACCGAGAAGCCCTTATTTTTGCCTAGGCCAGTCGACCTAGTGGGACTTTGATCATGCGTATTATCTTTTCACTATGTATGCATTGACAGGGTGAGGAAGGTTGTCACCATCCATGTTGGTTAGAATCATAGCTCCTCCCGAGAAAATGTTCTTAACCACAAATGGCCCTTCGTACATGGGAGTCCATTTTCCCCTGGGGTTACCTTGCGGCAGTATGATGCGTTTGATCACCAGATCCCCGACTTGGTATTCTTGACGCCTGACTTTCTTGTTAAAAGCCTTGATCATTCGCTTTTGATACGTTTGACCATGGCAGATAGCAGTAAGCCTCTTTTCATCGATTAGATTTAGTTGATCAAGTCGAGTTTGGATCCAGTCATCTTCGTTCAAACCTGCATCCTTCACAATCCTGAGAGAGGGTATCTGGACTTCTATGGGTAGGACTGCCTCCATGCCATATACCAGAGAGTAGGGTCTTGCCCTTGTCGACGTCCGTGCTGAGGTACGGTACCCATGAAGAGCGAATGGTAACATCTCATGCCAGTCTTTATATGTCACTGTCATCTTCTACACAATCTTCTTGATATTCTTGTTAGCTGCTTCAACAGGAAACGCACCTATTAAATTGGGCGATCCTCATCCGATCGTTTAATCCAACATATGTAAGCCCTAAAAAGTAACATAAACTCCATTGTAGATGGTTCAGAGGCATCTGGTATTGAACTTGGACGGGCAGACTACAGTTTGATCACCCGCATCATGCAAATGGGTAAAAATAAGGGTGCCACATTATTATGCCAGAAACCACTGTGCTAAAAAGGTCATAACCACTAACCGGCTATTATGTTATGTACGTGTTAGGATAAAGGGCTTAATGTGATTGCGCTCGAATGAAAATGGGTGAAACAAGACGACTACTTGGGGTGAGCTATAATAGCATCTACAAACGGTTTACGTAAGACGGGATTATCTAGTGTTGTTACCGTAGTGCTAGAGTATAGATTAAGCTTTTGATTATCTAACAAAAACACCATGCAACTGCGTACAAGTTAATTTACGTCATACATTTGCACCTGACCAATGTTTAGACAAACATCGTACTGAGCACTTGCTTGAGGACAAGCAAAGATTCAAGTATGGGGGAGTTTGATAACACATAAATTTATTGCATATTTAGCTTGATTTAATTAAATTATTTTCCATTTTATTCTAAATTAAATTGCTTTGTAGTTGTTATTTGACTATTTTGCAGGTATCAAATTAATTATGAGAAAAAGAAGAAAAAGAAGAAAAGGGGTACAAAACAAAAAGAAGAGCCAAAGGATAAGCCCAAGCCCAAAAGTGTGGCCCACTTGAAGCAGCAAGTCCATGACGATCGATAGAGCATGCATGACGACCGACAGTGCATATGATCAAGTAGTGACGAACGTCACTTGGACCATGACGAAACGGCAACACACTTTCTCCTACTATTTTGCCCATGTTTCAAGCTTTCAACGAAAATGTCTCACTTGGTATATTCACGTTCCATGCTACGCAGAGATCCAACAATCCTATAAACTCTCCTACAAATTCTCACATGCAGTTATTCAAGACCAATATAAATAGTAGACTTGACACATTCAGCGGGCGGTTCCGTTTTTTGCCTTTCTTGCATTATTTTCCAGAATTATTGTTCTTCCTTAATTTTAAGTAGTACTATTTTCCCAACCCATTTAAGCAATAGAGTTCGACACTAGAAATCTATTTCCCGTAGTTTATTTCAAGACCTTCATAATTTTTATTTAAGTTTATTATTTTATTTCTTTGCAATTGTTTCTCTTCCGGATCAAAGCAAAACCTACCAACCTATGGAGGAGTGCCTCTCGTTAGAGACGAACGAATTATTACCGTTTTCCAGTCGTATTTATTTTCAGGTTTTCATTTTAATAAATTATTATTTGCCTTTAATTAAATAATCATGTTTACTTTGATGTCTGGCTTTTATTATTCTGTGATTAAGTTTTATAATATGCTAGGCTAGATTTCTATACTGGTATGTAAGGTCATAAAACTGAGGGAATTTGGTAATACTATTGGTTATTTATTTGTTGAACTATTTTATGGACTAGATTACTTTGTTTTTAATGATGAACCATTTTGTTACGAGAGTAAAAGACGAATAGAAGTTAGGTTCAATAAAGCGAGAGCTTGAGGATCTTTAACTGGACAGTAGTAATTAGGCATTGGCTTTTAAAAACAGCGAGAGCGCTTTAAGGCGAATTAGAGTTTATTTGTTTTCAAAAGAATGTTTCTAACTCTGACGGGATAGAAAGAACGTACGTTAGAACTTAACTGCATAACCTAAATCAACAACCACGACAGTGTGAGACGAGGGTTTTTAAACTGATAAATTTCTACTGAGAATTGTTGTAAACTGCAAGTTACCAAATAGGTTACTAATTCCCGAAGTCCGATCATTACATACTGGTTGTTTCCCCCTATGATTATTTAATTAGATTTAAACTTACTTTTAGTTCCCCTAATCTAAACCAAATATTTTTAGCCTTGGATTTACACCGTAACACTAGATAACGGTACATTTGACTTTTGGTCCTTTGGGTTCGATAATCTTTAAAACTACGCGATAAGACTGTGCACTTGCAATCCAAATTATTTAGACTACCATATCCATCGATCACCTCTCTCAAGACTCAAGTGGAAAATATATTACTTCACTACATATCGTAGAAGTATATTAGCTCGCATCACTACAAGGATTGGCAAGAGTCTAATTTTTTGAGAAAATTTTTAAAGTAAAAAAACCAAAGTGGCAAAAGTGGTTTGAATGAGGTTGATTGAATTTTAGTCTTCTCACAAAAAATGTCAAAGTATGATTAAGAAAATATTTTTTTGAAAATGCATGGACCTAAGTCTAAGTTTATTATGAAAGCGATTCAAATTAGAAAAATCAGAAGAGTTTTGAAAAGAAGGGAGAAGATTTTTGAAATTAAAGAAGATGGGAGGAGATGAAGGGACTATCCTAAAGCATAAGGTAAAAGTTAAAGAAAAGAATTATCTAACCAACAAGAAGCCAACACTTGACTTAAAGATTCAATGTAAAATTCCTATCCTTTGGATTGAAACAAAGCAAGCAAAAATACTAAACCTCTTAAGAATAACAAGATTCAGATGCATTAAGTCTTCTAAAAGAATTGCGCAGAGTAGCAGATGTATACATAGGAATTCTCAATCATAAACAAAGTATATATTCAGAATAACCTGTACACAAAGAGAAACAATCCAATATCTTAGGGTAAAACCCAAGAACTCCAGACAAAGTAACAACAATGTCACAAGGTCCCAAGGGTATCAAGGCGTCTAATCCTAAGTTCAAGAGGTCCACAACTCCATAATGCCAAGGATAGTAACCAAATAGTCCAAGTAACCTTAAAGTTTTTTATCGTTCTAGTTGGTTATTAAGCGTATTTAAAAAGAAAATGAAAAGCGCAAGTGAGCAAAATAAAAATGGCATAAAGATAAATGCTCAAGTGAGCAGAGATGAAAATAGCATGAAATGTAAAATGCTAAAATAAATGGTGCATAAAAGTAAAGGTATAAAATAAAAGCATAAAGTAAAAGCACAAAGTAAAATTCAATTGTTAGTGAATTAGAAATTTAGAGGATAGTTGAATGACCATCTTGAAACTTGCATTTGGATACTCATTAGAAGATTGATAAAATCAAAGCTTCTCAACAACAAGTTTCATTTGCTTTTTTTCAAGTATATCATTCATTTCAAATTCTCGAGGAAACAACATATGATCAACAATGTTTAAATGATTCACTTAGACCAAAGTTTATGATGGTTCATTAGAGGATTGATAAGACCAAAGCCTCCTAACAATGAACCTCAAGGTTATTGGATAAAAGGTTTCTAATTAAACATACTTGTGCTTGCAAACAAATTTGGGCCACAAATGATCATTTCTCGAATCGGAAAACATTTAGCACTATGTTAAGCAATCGTCAGTGGACTTATGTAGAAGTCACACCTATTTTGAGGCCGGTCAATAACAATTTATGTACCAACATGTTAGAAAAATGATATGTAGATCATTCTCCAAAAATATGTAGCACAAGTAAAAACAAGAAAGGGATAAGATGAAGAGGGAGGGGAATGATAATCTAATTTGGATCACAACCTCAAAATTCTTTCATCATTAAATTTTATCACTCATCTTTGTTGATTAAAGTACTAAACATATCACAAATTCAAAACACCAAAAATGGATTAAATAATTCACTCTTAGGTAGATTTGAATTAATGAAAATTTATCCAACTTCATCTACACCTAAAGTCCATTGAGTTTAAAGAGAAATTGGATATTTAAAATTATAATCCAAAGAAACAATCAAAAGAAGTGAGTAGAAAAAGAGAAAGGAATCAAAACAGCCCCAAAACAAGGCAAAAAAACACATTCTGTCCTAGTGCAAATTGATTTGCATGTCTCTGCAATTTTATTTGCACAGCAAAATATTCAAAAATTTACGTAAAATAACACTGTTTAAATTGATTGCACATTGGGAGCAATCAATTTCTCACTGCGAAAAACAGAAATTCAACATTTTAAAAGGAAAAACGCTTTCTCAAAGTTTTCATCAAACACCTTATGATCTTGAATTTAATTGAGCATGAAAATTCCATCAAATTGTAAGAAATTAGGACCAATGGAATAAAAAAATTAGCTCAAAGAATTAAATCACAAAGATCAACAAGAGATCACATTGTGAAAGATGAAGATCCAACTTACCAAAGGTAGATCTAGAAAATTATCAAAGAACTTTAAGAACTTGCTTCAATTCAGCCCCAAGAATCAATCTCGAAAGCTTGGATATAGAGAATTGACGAAGAAAAAATGTTTGGATGAAGGTTTAGCTCAAAGGCTAGTTAGCTTCAATGAAAAGCTTACTAACTTTATGAAAGTGGAGCTTTGAGTGAATTTGGTAGATGGAGAGAACTGAGAGAATTTTTTTGTAAGGTGAATTTAGCTATCAAAAGCTTGAGAATTGAATGAAATGAGAGCTCTATTTATAGAGTTTAGGCTTGGGATTAGTGGTGGTTTGGAACCAAAATTTGGCTTGGTAATTGATTTTTGGAGCCAAAAATTGAATCAAGTGGCGCACATGTGATCAAATGAAGCTGTATGATGGAATTTAATTTTTATGAAGTGGGGAATTATTTTTTGATAATCAAGGATATTTTTAAAATAAAGAAAATTGGAGCCAAAAATTAACAAACTTTAAGATGTTTTTTTTCTTTCAATATTTCGCGTATGTAAATCGATTTGCACAACAAAAAAATAAAATTTTAGTGCAAAAATAGAAAAAGAAATTATGGAAATCGATTTTCTCAGAGAAAAATCATTAGAAAATTTTGCTCGTGGATGCTTTGGCTTGATACCTACAAAACACAAATATACAAAACCAAAGCAACTATTTTGGTATTTTAATTAGAGGTTAGTCAATAGCACATATACATAATACACAACTAAGGTGCTTGGAGAACCCTTGAGAGCAAACATAAAGATAGGGGAACGAACCCAAACAAATAAGCAACCAAAAAGTGTGATCTTGATGTATTGATGTTATGAGATGATGAGAGGATCTTAGGGAAAAAATTGTGGTATAACAGCTGTCCTTATTTAAGTGTCTTCTATCCGGAGATACGAAGGTTAAAATCTTCGTCCCGACACGATTGAAGATACTTAAATACAAAACAAACCCTATTTTTGGCCCTAAGATGACATGCAATGCTTTTGATTATGAATGTAAATGACATACTCCAAAGGTGACACAGAACACCACTGGAGAAGCGGAAAATAAAATCGACTGACCAAAAAGAGAGTTCGACGAAGAAAATAAATCACTGGGGAACATAAGACTCAACTCTACTGGGGTAAGGTCCAAGGAGGAGATAAGGCATCTTCAACTCAAATAATAAGGAAAAAGTAATGAATGACAATGATCGACATATAACTGCGAACTACCCACTCACATAGAAGATAGCAAAAAGAGAGTAACATTGACACACATGGGATAATAAACTATCAGACTCAATAGATGAAGGTAGAAAATAGAATAATACCGACTCAAGGATGACGGTAAGCTACCAACTAAATGGTTGAAGGTAGAAAAATCAAGAGAAATATCAACTCAACATACGATGGTAAAGTACCAACTTAATAGATGAAGGTAGAAAAGTAAGAGATATATTGACTCAATAAATGACAGTAAACTACCAACTCAATGGTTGAAGGTAGAAAATAAAAAAGATACCGACTCACAGATGACGGAAAAGTACCAACTCAATGGTTAAAGGTAGAAGATCAATAATATGTTGACTCACAGATGACAGTAAACTTCCAATTCAATTGTTGAAGGTAGAAGATCAATAATATACCGACTCACAGATGATGGTAAACTACGAACTCAATGGTTAAAGATAAAATATCAATAATATACTGACTCATAGATGACCGTAAATTACCAACTCAATGGTTAAAGGTAGAAAATAAAAAAGATATCGACTCACAGATGATGGTAAACTACAAAATTAATGGACAAAGATGGGATAAATAAACTACCGACTCATATATGACGGTAAACTACCAGCTCAATTGTTGAAGGTAGAACATCAATAATATACCGACTCATAGATAAAGGTAAATTACCAACTCAATGCATAAAGGTAGGATAAATAAAATACCGACTCACAGATGACAATAAACTACCAACTCAAAGATTGAAGGTAGAAGATCAAAAAGATACTGACTCACAGATGACTGTAAACTACCAACTCAATGGTTGAAGGTAGAAGATCAATAAGATACCGACACACAAATGACAGCAAACTACCAACTCAATGGTTGAAGGTTAAAGATAAATAATATACCAACTCACAGATGACGATAAACTACCAACTCAATGGTTGAAGGTAGGAGATCAATAATATACCGACTCATAGATGACGGTAAACTGGCAACTCATTGGTTGAAGGTAGAAGACCAATAATATACCGACTCATAAATGACGGTAAACTACGAACTCAATGGTTGAAGGTAGAAAATAAAAATATACCGAATCACGGATGACGGTAAAACTACCAAATCAATGGTTGAATGTAGAAAATAAAAAATATACTGACTCACAGATGACGGTAAACTACCAACTCAATAGATGAATGTAGAAAAGTAAGAGATATACCGACTCAACAGATGACGGTAAACTACCGACTCAATGGTTGATGGTAGAAAATCAATAATATACTTACTCACAAATGATGGTAAACTACCAACTCAATGGTTGAAGGTAGAAAATCAATAATATACCGACTCACAAATGACGGTAAACTATCAACTCAATGGTTGAAGATAGAAAATCAAAAAGATACTGACTCACAAATGACAGTAAAATTCTAACTCAATGGTTGAAAGTAGAAAATAAAAAATATACCGACTCACAGATGACGGTGAACTACCAACTCAATGGTTGAAGGTAGAAGATAAAAAATAAACCGACTCACAGATGACGGTAAACTACTAACTCTATGGTTGAATGTAGAAGATAAGAAAGATACCGACTCACAGATGACGGTAAACTACCAACTCAATGGTCAAAGGTAGAAAAACATAGAACAATACCAACTTCTATTGATGGTAAAGAAACATAAGATACACCAACATTTACTAAAGGTGAACTACAAACTTTCACTGAAGGTAGAGATAAAAGATGCACCAAATTTTATTGAAGGTGAGAGAACAGATACACTAACTTTTACTAAAGGTGAGCAACCGACTTCTACTGAAGGTAGAAAGAAAACAACAACTTTTAATGAAGGTGGGCTACAAACTTCCATTAAAGGGAGGATCTGTATGGATAATAACAAGTTTCCCAGATATGGTGTTCCACCTAAAACAAATCTCAACTTCATCTTTAACAAAGCTATTTCACCTGGAAAAGGTAAGATACAAGTTGTCTCAAATAAAGAACCTGCAATTTGCAATGATTTCACAACAAACTTCTCTGCGGGACTTTTTCAAAGAGATGCCATTTGATGGAGAACCAGATAAACTTTCCCAAATTCTGGAATAACGTGAGAATTGGTCATAGTTTTTTCTTTAACCAAGGTGTTCCACCTGGAAAGGGTCTGATATACAAGCTGTCTCAAATAAAGAGACAACAACTTGCAATAATTTCACAACAAACTTCTCTGCGAAACATCTTCGAAGAGATGTCCTTTGATGGAGAATCAGATAAACTTTCCCAAATTCTGGAATAACGCGAGAATTGATCATATTTTCTTTTGATAAACCTCCCCCCGATCCTGGTCATAAGCCACGAACTGGTCTCAGTTTCTTTTTTAATCAAGTCTTATACTTAAAAAGGGTAACAATCTGTTGTAAAGATCTCTCAATGAATTATCTCTATCATATTAAAAAGACCAGCCATCCATTGGAGTAAATAAAATTTCAAATGAATTGTCTCTATCATGTTGAAAAGACCATCCATCCATTGGAGTAAATAAAATTTCATAACAAACCGTCTCTATCATATTGAAAAGACCAGTCATTCATTGGAGTAAATAAAATTTCACAACGAACCATGTCTATCTTATTAAAAAGACCAGTCATCCATTAGAGTAAATCAGAACAATCTTCTCTGGCATTAACATACTTACTAGGGAAGAACATGTTTCTCAAATAAAGAGACCTGTCACTTTCTATTTACAAAGAGAATTATGATAATGCTGCAGGGAAATGAATCTTGGCGTTATGGGGAAGTGTCAATACATTCATGCTGAGGAGGTAAACTCTTCTCGTGCAAAATAAATGCACATTCTCAATCCAGTGTTCAAAGACTCTAGAAATAAGAATAATGGTATTGCCGAGGACCACAGATTCAAGCCAGGAATAAAACGGAGTGAAACAGTCAACCAAGACAACATCCAATGAGGGATAAACTTAAAAAGGGATCACATTTCATCCAGATAATGAGATGAATAGGAAGGCTAAAACAAAATTCTTCCACGAGGGATAACTCAGTGGATAAATTGAAAGGATATACACTTTCTTCTTAAGGTTAACAAATTTATTGGAGAGAGGGTAACTGCAATACAGTGGGAGAACTGACTTCGGTGTTTTCCATTTGATCGCTATTGTTGCAGATAGCAAGAGTCTCCACCGAATTTTCTTTTATCCAATAAAGGAAAGGGTGAAAAGAACAAGAAAGACCTTTTTTAGAATTTTCTTGAGTTCGGGGGGTAGGTTATGAAAAGGGAAGGTGTTAGCACCCTTTTCATTCATAGTTATCTACGGGCTCTTAGTTGCTAGCTCACTTTGAAAATGTTTTGTTTGAAATGTGTTTATGATTGGTTTTGAAAGTATTTTTGAAAAGTTACTTTGTTTAGGTGAACTTTGTAATGATTACCGTCTCTATAAGAATGTATACAAAGTGTTGACTTTTGAAAATATTTTGTTTTGAAAGTGTTGGTGTGTTTTGAAAGATGTTGTTTTGAAAATGTCGTGAGCAAGCAACTATGAATGTTCTACCAACTCAAAAGGGTCTTTGTTATTTTCCTCCTCCTTTAGATGTTTCTATATTACCATTGATTGATAAGAAGCCCTATCATTGGATGTGAAGGGACGGGAATGGGTCGTCGTATAATCATAGACGGTAACCTATGAGATGCTTTAGCAATTTTCATGAGGGACTAATATCGTTATACCGAAGGCAACATCGAAGGGTCATCGAGGGACTACAATCTTTTTATCGAGGGTCTTTGCTAAAGCGTCCCACCTTCGAGGGACATGACTATTTTCTGAGGTAACAAGCGAGGTTATCCTAGAGGTGCGCGTGTGAAAAGTGTGTTTGATTGCATGCATTTTTGTCTCTGAGATTAGGGTTTTCTAACGGTTGATTTTATCTTGCCATACACACCCTAATTACTAACAATTATATTAAAGCGATAAATTGCAGAAATTAAAATCCTATGCTATTACATCGCTTGGGGGATGGGGGTACAATTTACAAATGGGGATGAAATACAAGTAAAACCTAATTTTACTATTACAACCATATTGAATGAAAATAAATAGAAAAAAAGTATAAAAAAAACAATATTTTTGGTGTCTGACCTGACACGGGCCGTGTGCTGTGACACGGGCACCCGTGTCAGGACCCTGTAGTAAATCATGCACGCTTCCTATCTATCCCAGCTAAGCTGACACGGGAACCCGTGTCAGCACTCTGTCCTGCCAACTTGTCATATTCTCAATTCTAGTAGATAAGACACGGGCCGTGTCTTGTGACACGGGCACCCGTGTCAGTACCCTGTCCTCCTTTTTGTCATGTTTTAAGTTTCAGTGGATCAACTAGGGCATGGGCCAGGGTAGTTCCTTTGTATTCAATGGATACATGCAAAGCCTTATTATGATTCCTTCCAATTGGTGTCAAGTCAGCATCCGAGAACCCCAATCCATTGTCGACAGTCAGACTCGCCATGCAGTTTTCAAATTGGTCGGTTGTGGTTTCTTGAGGAACATGCTCTTTCTTCAAAAAATTGATTAAAGCTTAGGCATGAGCATTAGAACAAAGCAACAAAGACATCATAGATATTTGGGGGTGGGGGGGGGGGGGGGGGGGTTCCCAATTGCTCTACTATCTTGAAATCACTCTTTTTTATAATCATCAAGATTTCCTCCATTTCTTGAGTGGAGGGTTCCTCTGCAGCAATACCTTTGGCAGGCACCTCTATCCCAGCAGGCGCAATTACTTTCTCTTTACCCCTAGTGTCAGTAATAGGCTTATCAATGGTAATGCAGACTGGTGTCGTTGTAGTAGTTGGAGGTGGAATGTTAGGATAAAAGATTCTCCCGGTTCTCGTTACCTTTCTAGAACCAACAATATTTGTAACATCACTAGTCTCGTTTTCATTGATCCAAGGATCTTGCTTAATTCCATGATAGTAAACTTCAGCACCGTAATTCCAAGGGACTGCTTTATCGGGTGGGTAAGGAATCTTCCCAGGAGAAGTAATTATCAAGGGAGCAATAATTGATTTGTTGGAAATCCTAATAGGAACCTTTGAAGAGATTCTAAGAGGTTTGTTGAAATTGTTATGATGGAAATGTCTTCAGCTTTATCGGTCAAACTTTTGATGGACGAAGTTATTTCAAACTTGATCTCATGACTATTTATCAAGCGTTGAACACCTTCTTTCAACCATTTGCATCCATTAACTTGTTCGTCGCATCCATTACAGTCTTTTAAACATCCAGGGAAAACCCCAGCTCTCAGCAGATTCTCTTTAACAACGGTCAGTGGAGTAGTCAAATCTTCAACGGAGGAAACAAAAACAGTGTCTTCAATTGCATTGACACCTTTGCCATGATTTTGCATTGGTGCAGGTATAACATTCAGGTTTGTAGGTGGATTAAACTCAATAGTCTTATTGTCGATAAGATCTTGAATCTTGTTTTTTTGAGCCCAATATTGATCAGTTTCATGCCCATGGCTATTAGAATGATATGCGCATTTGGCATTAGGATTGTACTTCGGTGATGAAACATTGGGATTTGATGGTGGATCACGCAATGTTACCAAGTTAGCCTTCAACAGGTGTTGCAAGGCTTGAGATAATGACCTGTTAATCCTCGTGAACTGTCTCCTTGGAACCTCAGACCTTTGATGGTTGGCTTGTTGTTGTTGTCTTTGAGTAGATGGTGGATTGGAGATCAAAACAACATTGACAGATTGGCGGTGATCCTTCTAGACATGGCTTCTTGAACCATATACGACATTGGTTTCTTTCTTTCCAGTAAAAGGCTTTTTTACAGTGTCTGATGTAGAAGAAGATGCCATGGGAATTTTTCCACTCTTGATACCACTCTCGACCCTTTCACCAGTCAGAATTAACTCAGTGAAACCAACGATGAGCTCCCAATTAAAAAGTTTAAAAATGGGCCAGTTAATGTTCCCATGAACATGTCCACCAACTCCCTATAAGTTATTGGTGGTTGTACTCTACCCGCAAGGTCCCTCTATTTTTGCGCGTACTCTTTAAACCCTTCATTAGTACCCATTGTCATTCCTTTAAGTTGAACTCTATTCGATGCCAAATCTGTGTTGTACTAATATTGACGGTAGAAAGCGGTATCCAGATCTTCCCAAGTATGAATGTTAGAACCCTCCAACTAGTAAAACCATTCTAATTGAGTCCCAGATAGACTCTCTTGAAAGAAGTGTACCTAGAGCTTTTTGTTAGTGGTATGCGGTTGTATTTTCTAGACGTAGGACCTCGAGTGAATTTTTGGGCATGAAACTCCGTCGTACTTAGCAAAGATTGGAATTTTGAACTTATGGGGGATAACAAACCCAAAAACTAAGCCCAAATGACTAAAATCCAAGCCTGGCACAACATGAATTTCCATAGCTTTCAACCTATCTTCCAATTGCTTGTACTTATCCTCAGTTGGTGGATACTGTTCATCAAAATAATCTTCATCCTCAGAAGCTTGATTGTTTGCAACCCCAGCACGGGTGCTCCTTGCATCTTCATTCTAATTCTCATCCTCCTCAGAGGAGCCTTCTTCCATTTGAACATGTCAGACGAGGTCCTTGAATCTCTTCCCCATGTTGATCAATGCCTTCTTCTTGGTCTTCTTTTGGCTACCAGAAGTGACATTAGCTCTTCTTGTCCTTTGGCCAAGGTGAGCAAAGTTTCTTGAAATTGAGAATTTTGTTTCTGCAAGTCTTTCACATTCTACTCGATATCCATCTTGCTGAAATAAACAGTAGAAAGATGAGGAAACCTGTGTCGAAAAACCTGCTTATGTTATGATGCATGCGATACGAATGCAAATGATTTCAAGGACTTCTAAGATTTAAATTTGTTTAGACAAAGAGGGAACATACATTAATGGAATTAGGTGAGTTCAAACGGTTTATAAAAATGCCTCTTGGGCTTACAATGGAAGAAACAAAGATAATACAAAATAAACTCCTAAAAGAAAAAGGACTCAAGCTTCCCATGAGCGCATCCTCTTCGGTGCAGTGTAGGCATTAAAACTCCTCTCTTCATGAAGTTTTCTCATGAGATCCAAAACCTTCTTTCGCTTGCGTACAACTTGGTTTCAAAGGTGTCTCGCTGCCCTTTGAGTTGAATCTAAGATCTTTGCAACCCCTCAAGAGTAGTTGACATGTCAAGATGAAGAATAGTGTAGGGAACATCTCCCTTGGCAATAGGCTCCATGATGATAGGTAGGATGGCCTCATAAGCCATCATGAGATTTTGAGCGTGAGCTCACACCCACTTGAGATAAGACTCCAAAGGAATGAAGTTATTATGCCCCAATGTCTTGCTATCAACTTTGTTCACCATGTCCGAAGCTCGTATGAATCTCTGACAATATTCTTGGACATTATTCTTATAGTTAAATACAATTCCTTGGACAAGTGAATCATGAGGACCATCCCTCCTAGCATACCCAAACTATCACAAAGCCAAACAAGGATTATAGGTGATTCCTCCCCTAATGCCAAGGTCAGGGACATTAGGGAATTCCCCACAATGATCAATGATGATAACATCCTCCAAAGATCGAGAACACCAATGAATATCCAAATGTGTGAGTGACATCAACCTATTAGACCATCTCATGCCTTACTCATTCTTCAAAACAGATCGAGGTGGGTGTGAAATAAACCACCTATCCAACAAAGGAGTGTAAAGTGAATGCAAGATATCTCCAAGCAAGGTAGGCATCGGGTTACGAGATAGAAAAACTTTGACCGTATTCACATCTATGAGTTGGTCTGGGTTAGGAAGCAGTACCATCCCGTAGATTAGAAGAGCCAACACTTCTTCAAAAGCTTGCAGATCCAGAGCCTCCAAAAATTGTTGAGCCTTCTCAAACAGAAACTTGGCTAGGAATCCTTTAACACCACTTCTTGTTTCCCAATTTTCCACAACATCGGACTGTTGCAAATGTAAAGCTCGAGCAATTTCCTCAGGTCTTGGTTCTCTCTCAATACCGGTGAAGGGTAATTGATCAAGAATAGGCACTCCCAAGAGTTGAGAAAACTACTCCATAGTAGGCACTAATTGGTAATCATGAAATGTAAAGCAATGGTGCTTAAGATAAAAGAATTGGAAAAGCACATGTACCATATCCTCTTCAAAGTTTGTGGTAACAAAGTTGATGAGAGGACAGTACTTCTTGGTGAATGGAGAATTATTAGGAACCTTTGATGCTAATTACTTGAGTTGAGGGGGCACTCTCACAAGGTTCATTCATATAGTATTTTTTTCACATGAAAGCCATGTCCTACAAAACAGCACTAAGATAAATCCCAAAGTCCTTGAAATGGTTAATGCAAATGCAATGGTATGATGTCAAGATGTTATGTACAAGTAACCACATACACATAAAGCAAACAAGTCCTTAGGTTTAGGCTTGCATGAGGTTTCATTGGTAAGTAGCCTCTTAAAGTTTAGTTGGTTATACCTATCTTAGAAAGTAATCGGGTTCTTGGGGATCTCAATATCATTGATCTTTCTTCACTGGGCATTATTTCAGCGCAAGCCTCTTTTTTGGAAACCGAAATATCCCAAAAGTCAGATCTCAATGAGCGTAATGTCTAGTATCAACCAACTTCAGTCTGCACCAAAGCCGGCTATCTCACTACTTCCTAATGGCCAAGTTGTTCAATTAAAGGTTCTCAGGTTCGTTAGTGCTTCATGACACCACACAGCGGCCCCGTATTCTCCTTAATTCTCCATAAGGGATACTGGCACCCACAAATGTGTCACACTAACATAGCTATCGTCTAAACCATATCGGTATACACCATACAATCTCCACAATTTTTGCTATTTACCTAATGATGTTCACCGATCCGGGTAGATTATCAATACAAACCCAAACAAGGACCCATAAATGTAAAGCAAACAAATCAAAAAATTAAAGCATTAAAAGGTGATCTAGCTCTAAGGTAACCCAACTTTTAAGATTATGTCCCCAGCAAAGTCGCCAGTTCTGTAATACCGTGGGAGAATTGACTTCAGTGTTTTATGTTTGATCACAATTGTTGTGGATACAAGAGTCGCCACCGAATTTTATTTCATCCAATAAAGGAAAGGGTGAAAAGAACAGGAAATACCTTTTTGAGAATTTTTTTGAGTTCGGGGGGTAGGTTATGAAAAGGGAACGTGTTAGCATCCATTTCATCTGTAGTTATCTATGGGCTCTTAGTTGCTAGCTCACTTTGAAAGTATTTTTGAAAAGTGCATTTGTTTAGGAGAACTTTATAATTATTCTCGTCTCTATAAGAATGTATACAAAGTGTTGACTTTTGAAATTATTTCATTTTGAAAGTGTTGGTGTGTTTTGAAAGATGTTGTTTTAAAAATGTTGTGAGCAAGCAACTATGAACGTTCTACCTACTTAAAAGGGTCTTAGTTCTTTTCCTCATCCTTTAGATGTTGCTATCTTACCATTGATTCATAAGAAGCCCTATCGTTAGATGTGAAGGGATGGCCGTGGGTCGTCGTATAATCATAGAAGGCAACCTATGAGATGCTTTAGCAATTGTCGTTAGGGACTAAGATTGTTTTACTGAAGGCAACATCGAAGGGTCATCGAGGGACTACGATCTTTTTATCGAGGGTCTTTGCTAAAGTGTCACACCTTCAAGGGATTTGACTATTTTCCGAGGCAACAAGCGAGGTTACCCTAGAGGTGCGCGTGTGAAAAATGTGTTTGATTGCATGAATTTTTGTCTTTGAGATTAGGGTTTTCTAACGGTTGATTTTATCTTTCCATACATACCATAATTACAAACAATTATATTAAAGCGATAAATTGTGGAAATTACAATCCTACGCTATTACATCGCTTGGGGGATCAGGGTACAATTACAAATGGGGATGAAATACAAGTAAAACCTAATTTTACTATTACAACTATATTGAATGAAAATAAATAGCAAAAAAAGTAAAAAAAATCAATGTTTTTGGTGTCTGGACTGACACGGGCCGTGCCATGTGACATGGGCACCCGTTTCAGGACCCTGTAATAAATCATGCACGCTTTCTTTCTGTCTTAACTAAGCTGACATGGGCCGTATCCTGTGCCACAGGCACCCGTATCAGCACCTTGTCCTGCCAACTTGTCATATTCTTAATTCCAGTAGATCTGACACGGGTCGTGTCCTGTGACACGGGCACCCGTGTCAGCACCTTATCCTCCTTTTTGTTATGTTTTAAGTTTCTGTGGATCTGACACGGGCCGTGTCCTGTGACACGGGCACCAGTGTCAGCACACTGTCCTGCATTTTTGTTAGATTTTCAAACAAATGAGCTGACACGGGCCATGACCTGTGGCACGAGCATCCTTGTTAGCCCCCTGTCTTGGATTTTTGCTGAGTTTTATTCTTTTGATCTGTCTTTTTTATATATATTTTGAATACAAAAAACAAATGATGTAATGATAAAGATATTACAGTTCAAAAAGAAGTATACCTCTCAGAGCAAAAACTTTGAAAAAACATACGGATGTCTCCAGGCGCGAAGTGATGATTGATCGAGCTCTTTCTTGAAGTTGCTCCAATCCTTGCTCAGTGCCGCAAAGTTCCAGAATTGCTCTCACTCAGTCCAGTTGCAAAATACTGTTTTTTTGTTTGTGTTTGGAAGGTGATGATAATGGTATTACAGAAATTATTCTTGTGTTTGAACAATCTCTATGTGATGTAAATGAGATGTTTGGATAGTTGGTTTAGGGGAAAGCTTGCGAGGCTGTACAGTGGGTTGAGGGTTTTTTATTCTATTTTGTGAATGGAAATAAAGTAGAAGATGAGCAGAGTTTTTGTTATGAATGAGCAAAGTTTACAAAGAATTATGTTTTTTCTCTTCTCTCTTTCTCTCTCCAAAATCCCACCTTTTTTTGTGTTATGAAACAACTTATTTATAGATGAAGTTGACTGCAATTTGGGGGGGGGGAGGGAATAGATAAGTTTTTTGAACTGTTTGGGTATACTGTTTCATTGCTTCTTAGATGCAGCTCTTATGTGCTAATTTTGTGCAAATATGGGACTGATATAGTGCATGTTTGGACAGGATTAAGGGAAGCATAACAAGACTGTTTTGTAGCAGTTTTGGAGTGGAGTGGCAGGTTGGTGTAGAGCTGGATTTGTACAGGGCAGCAGGCTGTTTTTTGACATGGTTTTGGGCTAATAGCAGTAGGCTTGGACTTGGAAGCATATCAACATTTGTAGCATGATACAAATCTGGTTTTGTGGACAGATTTATGCAACTTGTAACAAAGACAAGGCATGTTTGTGGACAGCATAGTGACAAAGTTTGAAGAATGAGTCAAAGGGAAAAGTTCAAACAAGAAAAAGTTTAGGATTTGTAACTTGCAATTTTTAACTTAAAAATTCAGCCTTGTTGTTTACTTGAAAGCTTGTAGCAACTTGAATTGTCTTGAATTGTGGTGAAAAGATGTCATGAAATTAACATGTATAAAAACAACTTAGAAAAATTTCTAAGTCTTGCAAAGTTTGATTTTTGATTTTCTTGATTTCTTGATGATCAAATTTCATATTTTGAATGTCTTGATGAAATGTTATCTTTGAAACTCAATTTTGATCAAAAAGTCAAAGTTTGACTTTTCAGTGTACAATTGACTTTTTCATTAGTTGACCAAATTTCATCTATCAATCCACCGATCTCGGGAGATGAGTTGAAATATGTGATTAAGTCGAAATGATATACTTGAAACCTTGAGATCATGTTTCGAACCAATAAGTCATGTACTGGGTGAAAAATCAAAGATTGGTCACTCTCAATCAAAACGCTAATTTTGACCATTTTGCCCTTTTGACGATTTAAACAAATTTTTTTGGAGAATTATAATGTTGATATTGATCCAAAATCTTGAAGTTTGACTGTAGGTTGACCATAATTGACTTTTTAACCAATACAACTGATTTTAGACCACCTGATCAATTGACTGAGCAATTTTGTGATCCAAGACTTGAATCTTGCCAGGAGAAATATTGAGGGTCCATAATGATCCCTAAAAGTCATTTGAAATATTATAAGTCCAACTGTCTTTATGAAAACTTAACCCTAATTTGAGGCATCAATGTTGAGGAGATGGCTTGACCTAGTCAATACTTGTGCAAGCTCGAATCATTGAAGATCTTTGTTAGAAATATCTTTAAAAAAAGAGGGAAAATTTTGGGGTACAACAACTGCCCCTGTTCAATCTTCTTAAACCTGGAGAGTTAGATTGGCGGGTCCGCCATTCGCGACTTGAAGGTGGAAGATGATTGAACACTAGAGTGCCCCGAAAATTTGCACTTGATAATGTATTGGTTAATTATATCGGGAATGGGCTTAAAGATTCCATTTGGAGAAGTGATGAAGAGTCTATCGGAGATGGGATTACAGATGCCATCCAGAATGACAAAAAAGGTCTATTGTTTAGCGAATTCACCGGGGAAATAATCTTAACCAGAAGAGGTCTGTTGATTGCCCGTCATTAACTAGAAGAAGTAAATCTAACCAGAAGAGGTCTTTTGTTCGCATGTCTTTAACTGGAAGAAGCAAATCTAACTAGAAGAGGTCTTTGTTCGATTGGTTGACTTTTCCTGCAAGGAAGAGGGTTAGTCGCATGTAGATGTATGCATGTCATAGTGATGTTCTCAAAATAAATGAGATTTTGTTATATGCATTTTTCATGTCTATAATATGATGTATGAATGTGAAATATTATTGAAGTGTATCTTTGTCTTGGAAAATAAATCCTTGAAAAATGCTGGGGAGCTTTGAGAAGTTAAATCCTGGACTTCTGTTGGGGATGAAGAGTATGTACATTTTCAGACCTTGTTTAGAATGTTTCCGCTGGGTATTCCTATTTTGTTGTTTGAGGAGAACTCCATTAAGGAATATTGATTTTGGCTTTTTTCTTGAGGAAACTCTGCGAGGAGTGTTGATTTCTGCTTGGGGAATAAAGTTCAGGAGTTGTCCATTACTCTATTGGGGAATTATATTTGACTAGAGAGAGTGAATGTTAGTTGTTATCTGGTTCAAATCCAGGCTTCATAGCAACTTTTGACTTGCTGGGGGTAATAAAGTTAACTGTTATCTGGTCGTAGTCTAGGCTTCATAACAACTTACTGGGGAAGATGAAATTAACTATTATCTGGTCGGGTTCCAGGCTTCATAGAAAATTACTTGAAAGAATGAAGTTTAATTGTTATCTGGTCAAAATCCAGGCTTTGAAGCAACTTATGATGTTAAACTATTATCTGGTCAGATTCTAGGTTTCACAGAAACTTGCTCGGGAGTATGAAGGTAACCGTTATATGGTTAGATTCCAGGCTTCACAGCAAATTGAAGTTAAACTGTTATCTGGTCAGATCCCAGGCTTCGTAGTAACTTGCCTTAAAGGATGAAGTTAAACTATTATCTGGTCGGATCCTATGCTTCGCAGTAACTTGCTTGAAAGGATGAAGTTAAACTATTTTCTGGTCAGTTTCCAGGCTTCGCAGTAACTTGTTTGAAAGGATGAAGTTAAAATGTTATCTGGTCAGTTTCCAGGCTTTACGATAACTTGCTTGAAAGGATGAAATTGGCTGTTATCTGGTCGGTTTCTAGGCTTTACAGTAACTTTCTTGAAAGGATGAAGTTGACTGTTATCTGGTCGGTTTCCAGGCTTTACAGTAACTTGCTTGAGTAGTAACGATTCTGTTGGCAATGCAATGACTCTACCGGGGATTAAGGGGTTTTGTCCATTGATTTGTAATAGTATGAGAGGCTAACTTAAGCTGGGGAATTTGTAGTTTGTTGGGGGAAATACACCCTATTGAAGAGAATATTTTGATGACCTACTTATGAAGTGAATTCTTTTAGGAGAACTCCACAAGGCTTCTTTTTTAAGACCAACTCAGTCGGGTAGAGGGTTTTCGAGAGATTGGAACTCTGGATGGGGATTGCATGGATCCTTTTCTATGGGGATATCCTAAATCCTTAAGGAGATGCTTGTTATTGTTTTCATGCTAACAGTTTTATCATGCTCATATGCATATGTTCATTCAATTTTAGTCATTTGACACTCTTTCACTCAAAACAGAAAAAACAAAAAGTTTGCACTTCAAAGTATATTTGTATTGATGTTTTCCTACAAACAGGCGTTTTTGTACAAGAAGACAGAGATCCTAGTAAGAGGAAATTGTCGAAAGAATGAAGGGAATACAAATTGAAAACACAAATAATAGCCATGTGGAAGTGATATCAATGGGTTCCAACTATGCTATTGCCCCTATGTCTTTGAACATCATCCCTTGCATGTTGAAAGAAGTTTATTCATTTGATCTTGGACCTTTTGAACTTTTGACCTTGGTAATAAAGCTGGTTGTAGAGATCCAACGGGACATAGTCATACGCTTTCATCCCTAACTTTTTCCTAGACCGCCCTTTCGGGTTTTTAGTCCACCAGGATACCCATTTTTGCCCAAGCCGCCCTTTCAGGTTTTCAACTTGCCGGGTGTACAATATTTTGTATATATCCTTAACTTTTGCCGAACCCTTTTGGTTCGTTGGGATGCCCTTATTTTTGCCTAGGACGTCAACCTAGCGGGTCATTTTTATGCATTGTATTTTTTGACTATGTCCTCGTTCACAAGATGTGGGAAATCTTCACCGTCCATAGTAGTTAGCATCATGGCACCATAAGAGAATAATTTTTTGACAACAAATGGCCCTTCATAAGTGGGAGTCCATTTTCCTCTAGGATCGCCTTGTGGAAGAATGACACGCTTTATTACCAAGTTGCCAGTCTGATATACTCGAGGCTTGACATTTTTGTGAGAAGACTAAAAGTTAAATAATCTCATTTCAAAACATTTTGCCACTTTGGCTTTTATTTTAAATCTTTTCTCAAAAGGTTAGACTCTTGTCAATCCTTGTAGTGATGCAAATAGCTATACTTCTACAATATGTAATGAAGTGAGATATTTTCCACTTGGGTGTTGAGTGAGGCATTGTTGATTCTAAAAATCCAAGCCATATCCTCCACTTTGAGATGATGCAAATTCTCCTTTCTCATGATTGTGGGTAGTAAGTATGTTTTTCCACACGGGAAATGACAATAATGTCTTATCTCTTAAAATCAACCAACACACTTTTGTTTCAAACTTTTAAAAGAGGAACTACGTGTACCCTGATCCCCTATTGTACGAAAGGTGGTACATAGGCACTAAAGGTTCGCAAGCACGGTGGGTGCAAAAATCATAAAAAAATACTTCTTTTCTCACCTCCATCATCCATTTTATATACAACACATTTTTTTATAGCCAAAATATACAGATTTTACAAAGAGGTTCCTGTGGAGTACCGTAGATGTTTAGGGTGCTAATACCTTCCATTTGCATAAGCAACCCTCTTACCTTGAATCTTTCCCCCTTTTTTGGGTTATTCACTCTTTTCCCACTCCTTTGGAAACAATAAAGCGCGGTGGAGATTTTTATTTTGATTTGTATAAAGGCTAGTCAATCCAATGGCTTAGCCTTGAACATTTCTACCGCTACAGGTACCATGGCTTCTCTTCGTCAGTGTCAAGCTCATAACAATGCACAGGTTCGTCAAATCTTTCGATTTTAATTCTGGGAGCTTCATTGTCCCAATTGACCTTGAACATGGATGCCATTATTTCTAAGGCATCTTCCAACTGATTTTATTCTCTCAGGAAGTGTTCAAAAGTAACCTCCTCAAAGTGTAGGATCAGGGTTAACACAAGCTCTTTGTAAGGAATTAGGTTAGGATCCTTGGTATCCCATTCTACTTTGACTTGACTGATTACTAGATCAGAATCTCCATACACGTTTAAGAACTTGATCTTTAAGTCAATAGAAGCCTTTAAACCTAAGATGCACGCCTCGTACTCAGCCATGTTGTTCGTACAGTCGAAGAAAAGTATTGCAGTGAAATGTGTATGGTAACCTTCAGGAGAAATAATCACAACATTAATTCCATTACCCAAAGCGTTGGAAGCCCCATCAAAAACATTAGTCCATCGGGATCCTTTTTCAGGTCGGTCATACGGTCCAAGTTTTTCATAATTAGTTATCAACATGATATTCTCATCCAGAAATTCAAAGTTCATGGATTGGTAATCATCAACATCTTGATGGGCCAAATGATCTACCAACATACTTCCCTTGATGTCCCTTTGCATAGTGTACTAGATGTCATATTCAGTCAAAATCATTTTTCATCTAGCTAATCGTCCGGAGAGAGCTAACTTCTCGAAGATATATTTGATAGGGTCCATCTTAGAAATCAACAAAGTGGTGTGAGTCAACATGTACTGTCTTAGCCGGCGAGCAGCCCATGCCAGAGTGCAACAAGTTTTCTCGAGCAGTGAATATCTAGTTTCACAGTCGGTAAAATTTTTTCTCAGGTAGTATATTGCATGCTCTTTTCAACCAGACTCATCATGTTAGCCCATCACACACCCAATTTAATTTTCTAATACAGTCAAGCACATAATCAGAGGCCTTCCTTCAAATGGAGGCATCATGATTGGAGGTTCTTATAAGTACTCCTTAATCTTGTCAAAGGCTACTTTGAAGTCATCATTCCATCTGATTACTTGATCCTTCTTCAGTAGCTTTAAGATTGGCTCACAAGTAGTAGTTAAGTGAGATATGAATTGGGCGATGTAATTGAGTCAAACTAAGAAACCTATGACCTCCTTCTCAGTAGGGGAGTTGACATTTCTTGGATAGCTTTAACCTTTGCAGGGTCGACCTCAGTACCTTTACCACTAACGACAAATCCTAGGAGTTTTCCAGACCTTACCCCAAATGTGCACTTGTTAGGATTTAGCCTTAGCTTGTACTTCTTCAATCTTTCAAATAACTTGTGTAAGTGATCAAGGTGCTCTTCCTCAGTCCGCGATCTTGCAATCATATCATCCACATAGACCTCTATTTCATGAGGGATCATAACATGAAATAAGGCTACCATAGCTCGTTGATAAGTTACCCCTGTATTCTTCAAACTGAACGACATGACCTTGTAGCAGAAGGTGCCCATTGTGTGAAAAATGTGGTTTTCTCCATGTCTTCGGGATCCATCTTGATTTTATTGTGGCTAGAGAATCCATCCATGAAAGAGAAGATTTTATGTTGAGCTATGTTGTCGACCAAGACGTCAATATATGGTATTGGGAAATCATCTTTGGGGCTTGCCCTATTCAAATCTCTATAGTCTACGCACATACGGACCTTTCCATCCTTCTTTGGTACGGGGAACACATTTGACACACATTGGGGATATGATGTTACTGCCAGAAAACCTGCATTGAATTGCTTCATTACCTCAGCTTTTATTTTCTCAGACATGTATGGCCGCATACGACGGACCTTTTGTTTGACCGGAGGATAATCTTCCTTTGTTGGTAGACGATGAACCACAATGTCAGTATCTAACCCCGACATATCTTCACATGACCAAGCAAACACTTCAACATAGTCATGCAACATCTTGACCAGTCTGCCTTTGACGTTGTATTTTAAGTTAGCGCCGATCTTTACCTCTTTCTTGCTTTCCTCAGTACCTAAGTCGATCACTTCAACTGGATCCTCATAAGGTTGAATGGATTTCTCCTCTTGCATAAGAAGTCTGGCTAATAACCCAGGTATTTTACAATCTTCTTCGCCTCCGTCTTCACTTGGTAGATTGGATGTTCAAAGTCATAGCTTCCAATAGAAGAGTCGTTGGTAATGACATCCAGAGTGGATTAGGATCTGCAAGTGTGTGTGTATGTGTGTGCATGTAAGATACATGACTATTTGAAAATGCAAATAAGATGAAAGGAAAACAATGAGCACAAAATTAGAATGCAAAGAGTCCAATGTTTTTCATTAAACGATCATATGAATATGAAAATGAACAAACCCTTAACAAATGGACCACGGTGCCTCGGGAAAGGCACATGGCTTAAAGTCATTGTTTGAATTAAATTACAAACAAAGTTCTTGAATAGATAAAAACATTAAATGGTAATTACTCCTTGTTTAAGGAGATGGGGATGAAATCCTTTGCACGCCAGTTGTCAAGTCCTTCACCGGCAGTTGGATAAATCCATTCGTCAAAGTCACAGTTATCCTCAGAGTCTTCAATACAAATCACTTCATGATTACTAATGTGAAGAGGTGGTTTTCCTATGCGAGCACGTCTAACCTCCTTTTGAGCTTTGGCAGTGAAACCTAGCCCAAAGTTGTCTGCTTTGAAAGGAATGTCAGGGAGTTGTCCTTAATTTGTACTACTTCCATCTTCAATCACGGCATGAGCGTCTTTGAGGGAAGCCATCTTTGGCACATCTTGAGTAGCTTTTGGAACGTCAGAAGAAACTTTGGCAGTTGTTCCAACATTTCTTAGGAAATATACTTCCCTTGTCTTACTACTTAGGGTCACACAACAATAGCGATGTCATAGCTGGGAAAGTAAGGCTCTGCAAGAGATTCCACATCAATTCTCAACACACAAAGGGAGAAAGAACTCCATCCAGTGAGCAAAGGATTCCTAGCTTTTTTAAATTTATGCATGACCACCACCTGGCTGGGGAAAGAACCATACTCGGCTGGAGAAATCTGTAACAAGACCTGACTGGGGAATATGGGATAGAGGTATCAACCCACCCAAACAAAATAATCAACCTGGAGAAAAATCTGAACCAAGACTTAACTGGAGAAAATGGGATAGAGGTATCAAACCATACAAACCCAACACCATATAACAACTTGGAGAAAATCTAGATCAAGACTTAACTGGGGAAAATGGGATTACAAACCCAACACCACACCACAACCTGGAGGAAACCTACTAATTGATCAACAACTGTAGAGGAAACCAGGCACACATCTACAAGGAAGATGAAGAGAAGCAGTCCTGCTTGAGGAAGATTCCTGGCTTGGGGAAATAGAGTAACTATCTTGACAAAATTTGGAGATTCCCTTGGAAACAACTCTGGTATCCCAAGTTTACCGTGCTGATCAAGATAACTTTCACAACTTGCCCTTGGCTGTATGCTTTTAAGATGATTTTCCTGACCAAAAGGCTTTTAGAGATTTGTCAAATCTCGACGTAACTACCCTAGATTGGCTGAATGTTGCATCCTCTTTGCTCAAAAACTCTTCTTGGAAACACACCCTTTGCTGATACTCAAATGTAAGCTTCCTTGATACCAAAAAATTGTTTTACAAACAGAAAATGTTTATTCTAAGGATAATAATTCTAATGCAACAATTATGTAAGTCTTGAATATTTTATTAAAAAGATGTCGCAAAACCTTGTGTGCGAATCACTAGCTAGGATGCAGAAATTTTTTTATATATGAAATATGAAAAAAGCATATGATACTAGTCACAATAATTTAGCAAAACTCATGAGAGTCAGGAAACACTATCTCATTGGAGTATCCTTTTGAAATAAACCCTATTTCAATTAGGACTTCTGAGGGTTGTAACGTGGCTTGGTTCATGGTATATTTAGAAAAAAGATTTAAGGCTCAAAATATTTGGTTCCCACCCCCTTCATGATGTTCTTCATTCCTATGTTCAGTTAAACCAAAATGAGCACTCATCTCCCAAGAGGATTTAGTTGATGGTTGAGGAACCACTACTATTCTTTGGACACGACAATCACTCGCTTTTGACTTTTGTTGTCTTGTCACATGGATTTGTTCTTTGATGAGGATTTTATACTATAATCCTTTCTCGCCTTTTAGGCTTTCCATTTCTTCATTGCTTTCTCTAAATTTTTCCTGGACAAATTCCTTTTGAATTTGACTCTGAAGGCCAGCGGGATGCCCTGACTTTCGCCTAAGCGACTTGTTTTTCAAGTTTCGACTTAGAGGGGATTTTTGTCTCTTTCTTTTTTCATCATCATTTTTTATTCATATTACATTTTTTTAACACGTCGCTGACTTCGAGTCATTTTCGACTTGTTGGAGGAATTGTAACTGCCTTACTTCTTGGTAGATGAGGGATAATCATTGTTGTATCGTCTGTTGACCTCTTGATGTGCGAGAGATACCCATTGGGATATCATCAATTGATGTAGAGTGAAGGTTAGCCATTGTGGTTTTGACTTTCCTTAACCTTTTGAAAGATAACCATTGTTGTATCCTTGGATGCGCATTCTTGATGAAATTTGAATACTCAATCAGATTAACTGAACACTACCATGCCCCGGGTTAAAAATGGGATTTTTTTATAGCAGAAAATAAAATCCTACTTCAAGGCTCAAAGGGGTTAACAAGGATTTCACTCCCTTATATCTACGGTGTTTGGGAATTTGAAACAATGTCTGTACATCGTCAACAGGGTTTTATCCAAAAGCATACAACCATAAATTTTGAGTTTTAAATTCATCATCCTCCCTCTAATCTCTTCCTAGGCAAGAGAGTGGGTAACAAGTTGGTATCATAATGGAGAAAGCAATTTAAAACTGAAAACAAATATGAGTGAAATGAATGGGTTTTTTCAAGACAAACATATTCATTGTATTAAGATAATCATTCAAATTCAAACAAGTTCTTACATGCAAATAGTGCAATGATAAACAAGAAAAATTACAAATGAAAAATCAGTAAAATTGCTAGAAACTGAGAAGGCTAATCATCCTTAAACTCCAAAGTATCCTTCAATCATGTTTATTCTTCAGCAAAGACTTTACTTGAACCTCAAGATAAGTATCCTTAAATGACAAGATACCACTTCTTACAAATTTCTAGACTTCTGCTTTTAATGGATAACAATGTTCGATACTATACCCATGGGATCCCTGATGAAAGACACAAATCAAATTAGCTTGGTAATACCAAGGCATCTTCTCAAGAATCTTCGGTGGAAGTCGGGTTTGAACCAAATTCCTCTACATCAGGACAGAAAACAACTCTGTATAGGTGGTTGGAATTGGATGAAACTGAGTTTTCCTCTGATCAAGAACTTGCTGATTCTGTTGACAAACTGGAGCAACATGAGGTAAATAAACACAGGGATGAAAGGAGAAACCAACTGATTTTGACGAAGATTATTTCTTCCTCTGGTTCTCTTCTTGGAAACGTTATTATCAAACTTCTTTACACCACTAGCCGAGCCACCATCTTCAGATAAACATCCCTTTTAGACATCCTTTTCAAGAAGCACTCCCATATTAACCTCTTTAGGGAAATCACTGAGGGCGTTGACTATCACCTTCTCATGAAAGAATTATTTTAGAATTTCTGTGAAGAACTTTTCCATTTCTTCTTCCTTCCTAGAAGGATTGACTTGGGCAGCAACTAAAGTTTCAACCAAAGTAGTTGGATATTCCATACCAGCCTTCAAAGTAGTTACCTTTTTGAGTTCAACGATCTCTTGCTTAATGTTTTCTATCTTCTCTTAGCACGAGTGTTGCACTTACACGATAAATTGACTTCTGAAGACGAAGAGCAGAGGATAAGAGTCCAGGAAACTCTCAAAATCAAGACATAAATGATAATGATGCATGTTATGCCATGTAAATTATTGTTTAAAACTTTTAAAACCAAGTTTTCGAAGAACTTTGGAACATTATAAACGAATTGCAAACATCAGTTAAAAGTCACAATTGGGACAACTGAAAAACTCTTTTCATTAATATTGGAAAGGTTACATTTAAAATACAAAACTTCACTAATCCTATACAGAAGAAAGAGAAAGCTAAATCCTTAGGTACAAATGAATTTTATTCAAAGAAAATCCAACATCGTGTTGTAACATCTTCTTGAGCTTGAATTTGGAATGCTAAAGGAAAATAAATCCTCTTGCACTCTTGTCTTCTATTTTGCTAATAATTTGGAAAATAAATCACCGATGCAAAGTGTGATATGGTGGCAGAACCGACTGTTTTTACTGGTTTGCATTTTGCGTTTTTGTTTGCAAAATGTCGCGGTAAGCAAGAGTCGCCACTGACTTTTATTTCATCCAATCATGGAAAATGAAAAAGAACAGAAAAAACCTTTTTTCGAGATATTCTGAGTACGGGGGGTAGATTATAGTAAGGGAAGGTGTTAGCACCCTTTCTATCCATAGTTATTTATGGGCTCTTAGGTACTTGCTCATTTTTCAAATTGCTTGTGTGTGTTTGTCTTGAAAATGTTTTACTTCGTGATAACCCTTGTATCAGTCCTCAAGAATGTGACAAAGTTTGTTTTGAAAATTTGTTTTGAAAGGTGTTTATGTGAAAAAGTTTTCATTGAGCAAGTGTTTAAGATTCTACCTACTCGAAAAACGGATTGTTCGTTCTATTTCCTTTAGACAGCGTTATCCCCACTATTAAGGAGTAGGTAGCACCGTTGTTGGAGTTGTAAGGGACATTCGAAAGGGACAAGTACAATCACTAAAGCAATAGTTAGAAAACTTTAGTAGTAACCCTATAGTCTTAAGATCTTTCCGAGGCAACATTTCTGAGGCAACATTTCCGAGGCAACATTCAAATGGGACAATTTGATCTCTTTAGACTGGAGGGCAACCACTAAAATCTCCTATGCTTAATGATTGTTTACCGAATGCAACCGAAGTGAGGTAAACCCTGGGAGTGAATATGTGCATATGATATGTTTCAGTTATTTAATCTTTGCGCATTAGGTGATCTATTATTTTAATTTTCCAGACATTCTTGCCATACAATCCTATTAGCCATACATCTAGACAGTTAAAGATTGCGGAAATTAAAAGTGCGAGGAAAAAAAACCTAGCTATTACAAGGCTTCGGGGAGGGGGATTAATTACATAACCAAAAATAAAATCGGGGATTTAAACAGTAAATAAAAACCCTAAGTTAACTATTACAAACCCTGAACAGTTACAAAATAATGGACAAATAATTAACAAGCGCACGGAAAATTAAATGTGAGGACAATTGAAATAATCTAAAACCCTAATTTGAGAGAAAAAAGTTTTTTTTTTTTTGGATTTTTATTGAAGAAAACAATGTAATTATAAATCAATTAAACCTAATTTCTAATTGTTTTTTTTAAATTATGAAATAAATTAAATTAACCTAATTTTCTAATTAAATTAATTAATTAAAGAAAAATATATTTATTAAAAAAATGATCTTTGATGTATTTTAAAGGAAATTAATTAAATTATAAACAATCTGAAACCCTAATTCTAATTATTTTTCATTATAAAAAGAAAATTAAATTGCCCCAAATTAATTAAACTAATTAATTCAAAAAATATTTATTTAAGAAAAAGAGATCTTTTTGTGATTTTTGATTTGTTAATTTAATAAAAATAATTTTTATATTAATAATAAAAGAAAAGGAAAAGAAATAAAGAAAAGAAATTAAAGAATATAATAAAAGAAGTAACCAAATGGGCCTGTATACTAACTGAAAGGGGGGGGGGGGGGTGGAATTGAATTTCCAAGCCAATTAAGCTCCAAGCCCAGTCAACCACGCTGGATCCTTTGTAAGCGTTGACCTGAGGTGTACCAAGGACATTTTGGGGAGAAGCGTTAGATCTGGCCAGCAGTGCATCTAGTGGTCAGGAATTGCTAGCGCATGGTGGATGATTGAGAGCGTGGTACACCTGATTACATAAGAAAAAATAATACAAGGGAATTATTGGGACCTGGGATCGAACCCAGGTCCTTGTACTCCCTACAAACGATGCGTTCCCAGCTAAGCTGCTTTGTTAATTTGTTATTATAGTAACAAGAATATATAATATCTAAAACAAATGCAATGACCGTGGAACAAAAACCGCGCACACTGAATTCAAACTGACCAATGGGGTGATGACAAATGACCTTCTTCTACCTCCAGCCCATCGTTTTAGATAAACAACCTATACCTACGGACATTGTCCGTTGCTAAAAACCTGTGTCATTTAAATATTCAGTACAAGCATGATAAATCCATTGTGATGGTACCAATCAACTCGTCTTAGCCTCATGAGCATCATGGTACTTGATTCATGGCCCAATTTTTCCTATACAAAAAGACCCTAAAATTCGTGTGGAAACCTTAACCATGGGAGATGCGTGTAAGGGTCCCAAAAATAAAATTAAACTATGCAGTCAGCTTGCAAACATGATGATGATCACAAATATAACAATTAAAGGTGCTAATGATGCGTAAATTGTAATAATCGAATTTGAGAAAGCTTGCAAACCGTGATGCGTCTAGGCGATGATTCTTGACGTTTTGAAGGCTGCAAATGATGTTGTTGGCTTCTAGAGATGGCCAGGAAGTGATTAGAGTCCTTCAATTGCCTGGAATCGTCCTCTAAGGCAGAAATCGAATGCCCATTTTTTTGTCCAAATTTTGAGTTTTCGTTCTTGCTCCCCACCACTGCAAAACCTCCTTTTTGATCTGCATTTGTTGTATACATATAGTAGACTGAATTAGGGTTGTAAAATTGCATCATATCTTTGAGAATTATGAAAATGTGATTTGATTTGATTCATGTATAACATATTTCTAAAACAAGCTTCAATCCAATCTTTTCCAACCCTAATGAGTCTTGCACGAATTAATCATCATGCTAGCTGTACATGGACTCCAAATGTGCACAAAAATCCCAAGATTTGATTTGTTTCCATTATTTTACCATTTAATCTGATTTATTTTCATTTAAATGAATAAAAAATAAAAATAAATGATAAAAGTAATAAAATAATAGGTGGAAAAGCTCAGGGGTCGTGGGTCCTATTAGAAACATGTTTCAAGCAAGAAAACATGGGCCCCTTTGGAAAAAATGCAAATTTGATCAATGTAAATTTTTTTTATTAATAACCATGTATTAAAATAATATTTCGCAAATAACCGGGTTTCCGAAAAAATTACGCAAATAACCATGTTTCAGATGACCCCACAAAGGAGGAGCCATCTCACTTGGCGCCTCCACCTAGGGTTTTGCCCTAGGCGCCATCTCACTTGGCGCCTCCCTTGGCTTTTAGCCAAGTGAGATGGCGCATGCTCCTTAAAAATGAGAGGAGGCGTCATCTCACTTGGCTCCTAGGGCAAAACTAGGGAAAAATGTTGTTTTATAAATAATTCGTCCGTTTCTCCGAAATTTCTCACACTTTCTCGCACTGTATTTTTATTTTGTACTCAGTTATTTGCGTAATGACGTCGTCTATGATTTTAAGCAGAGATGGTTACGTTATATTCTCCGCCACGAAACCTGCGATGAAAATGAAATTCTGGCACATTCACTCCATGGAGCGTCTGAAGCGAGAGTTGATGCGGTGGCTAGATGGAGACATCGCGGAGGGGGAAAAATTCGAAGGATCCAGCGAAAACGAACAACAACCTCACATGCGACAGGAAGACCTAATGTGTGGTTGGAGGAAGTCAAAACAGACAATGATGTAATACTGATGATGCATGGGTCAGATGAAATTGTGTTAACAGTTATAATTTCCTAGATTGAATATCGTTAATTATTGTTGTACGCGTTTTATTAACTGTAGCAAAATCTGTTAACGGAAAACCCAAATGTTTACAACACAAATATTGAAAAGATTTATTGTATTACAATATTTATGTGGTCGAGCCAGACGCCCGATTCAGATAGTTTTTGCGATTGTGTCCGACCTTACGGCATAAACCACACTTTCTTTCCAACCTGTCAAGATCGTCCATTTCTGTTGTGATGCGCCTACTTTTGGGACGACCCTTCTTGTTCCTTCGCATTTGGTCATTGTGCCAAACTATATCGCCGTTGTATTCAGGCCAATAATCCGGTTTTGCCACCAAAGGAAAGTTGTTGTTGTAAACAGTGAGCAACGTTTCAGATTTGTAAACGTTTGACAGCAGTTGAAGCGCGTCTTGATGGGTATGAGCACAAGCGGCAATGACATGAGAGCAAGGCATACGAAATGCTTGAAACCTGCCACAATCGCACCATTGAGAAGGTAAAATGACCCTGTATTCTTGTCTTGGCAGGCCTTCATTGTGGTCGATTGTCTCTTTCACAATGAAGTTGTGGCTGTGTCGGTCAAACCGTATAACCATGTGAGTGTTGGCTTTAGCACTTTCAGCCTTAATGTATTTCATGCAGCTTTCACTCTATAGTTGTCCAGATTGCAACACCGCATTCCACATTTCACCTCTTTTGGCAAATAACGCAGCCATCCTAAAATACGTAGATTTTACCAAGGCAGTGATTGGGAGGTTTCGTATGCCCTTGAATACCCCATTCATTGATTCAATAAGATTCGTTGTCATATGCCCCCATCTTTGGCCATTGTCGTATGACCTAGTCCACTTTTCCACCAGAATATTGTCGATCCACCTACCGGCTTCTAGATTAGACAAACGGATCTCGTTGCGGTAATATTTGAATGTGGGTTGTGTCAATGCATATCCCGCATTCATAACCACTTTCCTCAATGTTTTGTCCTTGACCTCCCTCGAGAAATTCTGGACGATATGCCTGACGCAATAGACATGCGTAGAAGGAGGGTCATGCCAACCATTTGCTGGATTATTGTAGGAACTTTCAATGGAGGCATGTCTGTCAGAGATCAAACAGAGATCTGGTTAAGGAGCCACGTGTGTCCGAAGATTTTTCAGGAAAAATCTCCAAGCACCACCGGTCTCCCCCTCGACAAGGGAAAACGCAACGGGGAAAATGTTGTTGTTGCCATCTTGTGCAACTGCCATCAATAGCGTGCCTTTGTACTTCCCATACAACCAAGTCCCGTCAATTTGTAGAATTGGTTTGCATGATGCAAACCCTGTGATGCATGGTTGAAATGCCCAAAACACGCGACTGAATATTCCGTTGCCATGCAGTAGACTACCATCTTGGGCGTACGCTGGCAATGTTTCCAGAACATAAACACTACTTGGAGAATACGTCTTGAGTGCATTCAGGTAGCGGGGAAGTTCTCGGTATGACTCCTCCCAGTTTCCGTACACCCTTTCAATTGCCTTAGTCTTTGCTAACCACGCCTTACGGTAAGACGGAGTGTAGTTAAAAACCGTGGTGATGTGGGAGATGATTGTTTTCACCTTCAAAGATGGGTCGTTGCTGACCAGGGGTAGGATTTCTTGACAGATTAGATCATAGTTGAGTTTTCGGTGGTCCTGTGATTGAGTGGAACTTACACAAGTTTGGGTAGTCATGGAACCTATGACCCAACAGTCACCCCTTAATCTGTATGATGTGGTCAGCTTGAACATACAGTCAGGGTGGACACACTTGATCTTGTACCTTTCCGGGTTGACACGATCCACCTTAAAATCAACCGAGTTGAGCATGTGAAATTTTTTAATGGCCCTGATGCATTCCTCTCTGTTACGAAACTTGTCCTTCTCTTTTAAATTTTCATCCGACTGCATATACGGTTTGAAAAATAAGTCAGTAGAAGGTTCATCTCCGCCCATGTTGAAGTTTGTCATGTGCAGAGGTGGTGTGTAGCTTTTGTATGTAGGAATATTAGGGATGCCATCATCGTCAGAATCATCGTTCACCATTTCATCAAACTCTAACTCGTTATCTTCTTCTTCATCATCAACTGCATCTACCTCATCTTGTTCATTCTCCAAAGAATCAGCCTCCTGTGTCACCGGAGGCTCTACCTCCTGTGTCACCGGAGGCTCTTGAAGCAAAACGTACAACTCAATAGAGTCGTATCCAGAATAGACATGGCTGGAAATCATATTCTGGAGATCCTCGTCATCTTGAACTTCAACCTTATAAAAAATTACTTGGTTGTTTCCAAAAAAAACTAGATTCTGATAAAATATCTGGGACACCGGGCCTCGTTCAAGTTTGGCCTCCAATCTTTTCTTGAAGTACGAGAAATTGGCTTTCCCGTTTAAGAGAAATCGAACGTTGTCCGTGTTTCTAAACAAAAACCCAACTGTGGGACAAATGTATGTCTCACCGTTGAAATGTGCTTTGACGACAAATTATGGTGAAGAGGCCATTGCGTAGAATTGTTTTAAGGTTTGAAGGTTGGAATTTTTGAGGTTTATTGATTGTATGAAGGTATGAATGCTGTAATGTTTGAAGGTTGGAATGTATGAATTTGATGACTGATTCGAAGGTTGGAAGATTTGACAGATTATGTGAATCAATGTTATGTTAAACATAAGGCTAAAAATTTCAATTAAGTAAGGATGCAACCCCCCAAGGCTGCCAATAATGCACATATACATGTTTTTTGTAAGACTCCACCCATCAACTCCAATGGGCTTGCATGCAATAATGAAAGGAATCCCAAAGGCTGTCACGTAGCCTGAGCCTATGCTGTAACAAATGACACCTCTTATTCGCCAAATGGGGTGGCGACACCATTCATTTTTGTACTCTTTCGCCAAGTCCAATGGCGCCTCCCTTACTGTCCAATCGTGATACATGCATGGGCTTATGAAACCCCATAGGCTGCCACCTAGCCTGGCCCTATTCTGCACATATACAAGTTTTTTGTAAGACTCCACCCATCAACTCCAATGGGCTTGCATGCAATAATGAAAGGAATCCCAAAGGCTGTCACGTAGCCTGAGCCTATGCTGTAACAAATGACACCTCTTATTCTCCAAATGGGGTGGCGACACCATTCATTTTTGTACTCTTTCGCCAAGTCCAATGGCGCCTCCCTTACTGTCCAATCGTGATACATGCATGGGCTTATGAAACCCCATAGGCTGCCACCTAGCCTGGCCCTATTCTGCACATATACATGTTTTTTGTAAGACTCCACCCATCAACTCCAATGGACTTGCATGCAATAATGAAAGGAATCCCAAAGGCTGTCACGTAGCCTGAGCCTATGCTGTAACAAATGACACCTCTTATTCGCCAAATGGGGTGGCGACACCATTCATTTTTGTACTCTTTCGCCAAGTCCAATGGCGCCTCCCTTACTGTCCAATCGTGATACATGCATGGGCTTATGAAACCCCATAGGCTGCCACCTAGCCTGGCCCTATTTTGCACATATACATGTTTTTTGTAAGACTCCACCCATCAACTCCAATGGACTTGCATGCAATAATGAAAGGAATCCCAAAGGCTGTCACGTAGCCTGAGCCTATGCTATAACAAATGACACCTCTTATTCGCCAAATGGGGTGGCGACACCATTCATTTTTGTACTCTTTCTCCAAGTCCAATGGCGCCTCCCTTACTGTCCAATCGTGATACATGCATGGGCTGCCACCTAGCCTGCAAGAGTGACACCTTTCATTTTTTGTACATGCATGCATGCATATATGTAACCCCCTAAGCATGCAAATGTGACACTTCGCAGGCATGCAAGCACAAGCAACCACTACATCAAACTTATTTGCCTATAAATACATACCATATCATACATCTCTCATACCCACACAAGTCTCACTCTCTGCTACGAAATATTTCATAAGTCTATCATACTCTCTATCTCTTCCTAAGTCTTTCATACTCTCAAGCATTCTAAACAATGGCTCTTCTAACAATGGGAGATACTCACAGAGGCACAAGGGAAAACATTGCTGCATTTGTAAGTCTCCTCTTTGGTTATACATTTTTCATACTTCAAATAACGCGTTGTTCATCTTAATTAATCTTACACCTATTAAATTATGAACTCAGGACACAAAAAGATTCAGAATCCGTTCGCACAACTACCTGGCTCCCGACCCATTTATCTTCCCTTATCTAGAATACACAGGTTTTGGACATGTGATAAAGATCTCCAACTGCACCATTGACTCGAAGTTCATTCTTGCAATTTTGGAAAGGTGGAGACCGGAGACCCATACATTTCACCAACTAATAGGTGAATGTACCATCACGCTAGAGGATGTGTACATGCTACTGGGTCTCCCTATCGACGGTAAGGCCGTGAACGGGTCGGTTCAACAACCCAACTCACAATGTGAAGAACTGTTGGGTAGGGATATGGTAGAAGGTGGTGGAGCAAGAGGGCAGGGAATACTACTCATTGACCTAAAATGTCATTATGCAAGTTTGGAATTAAATGAAAATTCCTCAGAGAATGATAGAGTAGTAAAAGCCAGAACGTATCTTATGATACTTTTTGGTACATTTTTATTTCCCGAAAGTACGGGAAATAGTGTAAATTTTATGTACTTACATTTACTAACAAATTTTGAAAAAACCAAAAAATATAGTTGGGTTCTGCAGTATTAGCCCACCTATACAGTTCCTTGTGCAAAAACGCAGTCAAGGAAAAATGTACATTTTATGGGTGCACATTTTTACTACAAGCCTGGGGTTGGTGGAGGATAAAGTCCTTAAACCCCGTCAACAACAACACTTTCGGTTTCCCGTACGCAACAAAGTAAGTCATCAAGTTATAGCATTTATAACTATTCTGCTCTTCCCAAAATATATGCTAAGAATAACATGTTTCTCATTTCCTTTAGGTACTGCGTGAGGGGTATGGATTACGGCAAGAATCCAAGATTCAATGTCGCACTCTACCGCAATCTGTTAGATCACTTAGGCCCAGATGACGTACGTCATAGCTTTTAACTTTTGTTCATTTAAATTATTTATACATTACTTTTGCGCTAACCTGATTAAAATTTTATCGCAGTTCATCTGGAGACCATATTTGGGTTTGGGCCATGATCCAAACCTAGAGGATGCAGCAACTTGGACTGCAAAGACTGCAATCATTCGGTTCAACATTATGGAGATGCACCACAACGACCGTGTGAAGATGCAGTTCGGAATGCATCAAGAGATACCAAGTGATCCAACAGATTTATCCCCATGGCATCTTAAAAGGGTCGACGCCCAGTGGGGTCTTACCAACTGGAAAGACTTCACTCCGGAATGGTGTAAGATGTGGCAGAGGCGTCACCGCTATGTCTTGCAATTCCCAGTTTTCCTTACTCAAGGTAACATGCGACACACAGATCAATATTTGTCGTGGTACAGGTCAGTTAGTAACCCAGAAATGCACGTGTCTCATCCGAGGTACTTGGTTAACCCACGCACACAATGGGCACAACCCTCGATTCCCCATCAACAAACCCAAAACCCATCAACCTCCCACCAACCCCCAAGAAGAAACAGACCCACAAACACCCAACCACATTCCCCACCACAACACAACTACAATCAAATGCCGTACAACCAACCACAATCACCACCAAACTAGCAATACCCCGATATTCCTCAAACCCAACCACAATACCAACCCCAATACCAGCACACCCACATACCCCACACACAATTTCAATCTTCCACATATCCCAATATGGCGCCCTCAACATCCAGCCTTAGCCCTGATATGGGAATGTCGGAAGATTATGACCAAGCCGACCAAACCTACCATCACCCACCATATCACCAAACCACCTAACATCCTCAATACCAAACACCCCAAGATCCATTTCCTTTCTACCCCCCGTACTCAGACGACCAATGCTATAGACCAACCATGGAACCCCACCCACCGCCAACACGACCAAACTTTGAGTGTATGGGTAACCGACTGTAACAGAGCGGATCTTCTAGATATGGAGATCTGACTGATTTTATGGATTCGGACCGCATTGACTTCGCTGGGCCATCGACCTTGCCGCAGAAGGAAACGCGACGGCACCCAGCAAGAGAAAGGTGAGGACGGGGATGCGGAACCGGGGGTCATTACCGGGTTCCGGGGGATCACTGATGTATCTTTTTTTTCCTAGTATTTTTGTATCCATTTTTTTTACTGTTATTTTAATGTAATACAGTTGGATGTAATTATTTTTTTTTTCTAATAAAAATTCTATTTTGTTGATCTCTGTCCAACAGGCAATGCACAGGAAAAAAAAAAAAATTTTTTTTTGCCCTAAAAATACACTTAGGCGCCATCTCACTTGGCTTAGAGCATGCCCTAAGCACATAGGCGTCAAGTGAGATGGCGCCTCCCTTAAAAAAAGAGGTGCATGCGCCATTTCAGATGGCTCCTCCTTTGGGGAGTCATCTGAAACATGGTTATTTGCGTATTTTTTTCCAAAACCCGGTTATTTGCGAAATATTATTTTAATACTTGGTTATTAATAAAAAAAATTCGATCAATGTTGCCTTTTGACAATTTTCCAAAAATTGCCAACTTTGAAAATGCACAACTCTCTCAATTTTGACCATAAGAGGGTGTTCTTGCCCTTTTTAGAAAGCTTAGGATGTCCCCTAAACAAATATTTTGTTTTCATATCAATTGGATCTTCCATATTCATGTATGAAGCTTTGACCCAAAAGGTGTTTTTGTTGACTTTTCAAAAGGACCGATAATGTAGAAATTCATATCTTTTGATGAGTGCATATTTTGAACTTGAGGGATGAATATGAATTGTATAGAATGACATCCTATTCAAAATGAGCCTTGGATGGAAACTTTCTGATAAAGTATGAAGAAGTTATGCTTGGTCAAAGTTGGGTTGACTTTTCCTATAAAACCCTAATTTTGCAACTTTTGGGTTTTGATGAATTTGGAGAATTCCTTGGGGAATCATGGTCAACCCTTGATAAAATGATGAAATTTACTTCAAAATGTTAATGTTGGCACAAAATCTTGAAGTTTGACTGTATGTGGGTCACAGTTGACTTTTGACCTAATATGGTCGATTCTCAAGCATCTGAGCAGTTGACTGAGCAAACTTCTTGTGCAAGGAATGCAACTTGACATGGAGAATCTTGGGAACATATTAGGACCTTGGAAAGAATTTGGGGCCTTTGTGATCCACACATCTTGATGAAAGTGGAAACCCTAATTTGAGACACACTGCCTTTGGAGAGAGTTTGTCTGGTTAACTCTTGGGAAAACTTAAGCAAATTGAGGACCTTTAGGAGTATGTATTGATTAAAATGAGAGGGAAAATTTTGGGGTACAAAAGCTGCCCCTGTTCAATCTTCTTAAACCTGAGGATGTAGATTGGCTCGTCCGCCTTTCGTGATTTGAAGGTGGAAGATGATTAAACACTAGAGTGCCCAGAAATTTGCACTCGCGTGTAGTGGCACTCAACTTGTGACATCGGGAATGGGCTTACAAATTCCATTTAGAGATTGATGATTTGAAGATTTCTGGAGATGGGCTTAAAGATGGCATCCTGGATGCGACGGATAATTGTCGGAGATGAGCTTAAAGATTCCATCTAGAGAATGTGGATTTCCTGAGATATTCCTTTGACGAGAGTCCCTATTGATGTTGTTGAGGAGGAATCTGCTGAGGAAGTTTGGTATTTGTCTTGGGATAAATAGAATTTTAGGAGCTTCAGTTGTCGGTTATTCTACTAGGGACATGCGAAACCAATCGTGTTTGACTAGGTCCAGGTCTTACAGTGTTGTGAACTGCTGTCGAGAGATAAGAGAGAAGGAACCTGGATAGTAAGGTTATGAGAAGGAACCTGGATAGCAGGGTTGCTTCGAAATCAAAGCCTGGATAGTAGGGTTGTGAGAAGGAACCTGGATTGTAGGGTTACTTCGATATGGAAGCCTGGATAGTAGGGTTGTGAGAAGGAACCTGGATAGCAGGGTTACTTCGATCTGAGAAGCATGGATAGTAGGGCTGTGAGAAGGAACCTGTATAGTAGGGTTACTTCGATATGAAAAGCCTGGATAGTAGGGATGTGAGAAGGAACCTAGGTAGTAGGGTTACTTCGATATGAAAAGCCTGGATAATAGGGCTGCGAGAAGGAATCTGGATAGTAGGGTTACTTCGATATGAAAAGCCTGAATAGTAGGGCTGCAAGAAGGAACCTGGGTAGTAGGGTTGCTTTGATATGAAAATCCTGGATAGTAGGGCTGTGAGAAGGAACCTGGGTAGTAGGGTTACTTTGATATGAAAAGCCTGGATAGTAGGGCTATGAGAATGAACCTGGGTAGTAGGGTTACTTCGCAATAAGTTCGTGTAAAACTTCAAAAGGAACCTGGGTAAGGTTACTTTGTGATAAGTTCGTGTAAAACTTCAAAAGGAACCGGGGTAAGGTTATTTTGATATTACAGCCTGGGTAAGGTTGTTTTGTGAGGTGTTTGGGTAAAAATTCAGTGGGAGCCTAGGTAAGGTTACTTTGGGCTAAGTCCGTGTAAAAACTGGGTTAGGTTACTTTGAGATAAGTTTGTGTAAAACTTCAGAATGAATCGGGGTAAGGTTATAAGTTTGTGTAAAACTTCAGAATGAACCAGGGTAAGGTTATAAGTTTGTGTAAAACTTTAGGATGAACCGGGGTAGAGTTATAAGTTTGTGTAAAACTTCCAGATGGACCGGGGTAGGGTTATAAGTTTGTGTAAAACTTCAGGATGAACCGGGGTAAGGTTACTTTGATATGATAATGTAGATTAGTTGACCCTTTTGATTTCGGGAACTGAGTTTCCATTAGTTGTCTGTAGATGTGATCTGTATAACTGCTAGATTCATTGAAGCTAATCGTCTTTTCCTGTAATAGGCATTTTATACAAGGAGGTTGACGTCCTAGTAAGAGAACGCCGCTGAAAGACAGAAATTATACATTTTGTGTAAAAGAAAGAAAAACAGCCACGTGAAACGACCCCATTGGGTTCCAACTCTGCTATTGCATTTATATCTTCAAGCGTCTCATCACTTTGCTACTTGGCCGAAGGTTGATCAGATTGATTGGCGTTGTTCGAGCTTGATAGTCGATACTGAAGTCTGGTCGCAAGATGATCCAATGCGACATAATGATACGCTTCAATCCCTAACTTTTTCCTGGACTGCCCTTTCGGGTTTTCAATCCACCAGGATACCCTTTTTTTCCCAAGCCTCCCTTTCGGGTTTTCGACTTGTCGGGTGTACATTTTTTTTTAATTTTCATCCCTTACTTTTTCCCAAACCCTTTTGGTTCGCCGCGAAGCCCTTATTTTTGCCTAGGCCAGTAGACCTAGTGGGTCTTTGATCATGCATAGTATCTTTTCACTATTTCTGCATTGACAGGGTGAGGAAGGTCGTCACCATCCATGTTGGTTAGAATCATAGCTCCTCCCGAGAAAATGTTCTTAACCACAAATTGCCCTTCATACGTAGGAGTCCATTTGCCCCTGAGGTCACCTTGCGGCAGTATGATGCGTTTGATCACCAGATCCCCGACTTGGAATTCTTGACACTTGACTTTCTAGTTAAAAGCCTTGATCATTCGCTTTTGATACGTCTGACCATGAAAAATAGCAGTAAGTCTCTTTTCATTGATTAGGTTCAGCTGATTAAGCCGGGTCTGGATCCAAGCGTCTTCGCTCAAACCCGCGTCCTTCATGATTCAGAGAGAAGGTATCTCAACTTCAATGGGTAGGACCGCCTCCATGCCATACACCAGAGAGTAGGGTGTTGCCCTTGTCGACGTCCGTGCTGAGGTGCGATACCCATTAAGAGCGAATGGTAACATCTCATGCCAGTCTTTGTACGTCACTGTCATCTTCTGCACAATCTTCTTGATATTCTTAGTAGCCGCTTCAACAGCCCCATTCATCTTCGGCCGATAGGGAGAAGAGTTGTGATGCTGTATCTTGAACTGTTTGTAGAGCCCAGTGATCATCCTATTGTTAAGATTTGTACCATTGTCTGTAATGATCCTCTCTGGTACACCGTATCGACAGATCAGATTGTGTCTGATAAACCGTGCCATGACGTTCTTGGTTACTGTAGCAAAGGAAGCTGCCTCAACCCACTTTATAAAGTAATCGATAGCTACCAGAATGAAACGATGCATGTTAAACACAATAGGTCTAATCTCGATGATCATGTCGATGCCCCACATTGCAAAAGGCCAAGGAGCTGTCAAAACATTCAGAGGAACTGGAGGTACATGCACCTTATCAGCATAGACTTAGCACTTATGATAGGTCCGAGAATGCTGATAACAATCAGCTTCCATAGTGGACCAATAATATCCTTCCCGTAGGATCTTCTTCGCCATGGTATGTCCATTGGAATGAGTTCTGAAGGTACCTTCGTGTAGCTCTTCCATAATCCTTTCTGCCTCGCTCTTGTCCACACATCGCAGTAAGGTTGAATCATGGTTACACTTATAGAGAATCCTATTGCTAATGAAAAACTCCATAGCGAACCTTCTCAAGAACTTTTTATCATTAACAGATGCACCCTCGGGGTACTCTTGAGCCTCAAGGTACGTTTTTACCTCGTGGAACCAAGGTTTATATCTTACCTCTTCAGTCTTAATGTCACAGAAATGTGCGGGTTCATCCAACCTCTCGATGGTAATCTGGGGAGCTTCATTGTCCCACCTGACTTTGAACATAGAAGACATGGTAGCTAGCGCGTCTGCTAACTGATTCTCCTCTCTTGGGAAGTGTTCAAAGGTTACCTCCTCAAAGTGTGAGAGCAATGTCAGTACATACTATTTGTAATGAATAAGATTTGGGTGCTTCGTATCCCACTCGTCTTTGATCTGACTGATCACTAGAGTGGAATCTCCGAATACACTTAAAAACTTAACCCTTAGGTCAATAGCAGCTCGAAGACCCATGATACATGCTTTATACTCCGCTATATTGTTGGTGCAGTTAAAACATAATCAGGCGGTGACCGGAGTATGACATCCTTTGGGAGATATGATCATAGCGCCAATGCCATTACCCAACGCGTTAGAGGCTCCATCAAAGTACATAGACCATCGGGATCCTTCCTCAGGTCCTTCATCCGGTCCAGGCTCTTCATAGTCGCTCACCAACATGATGTTCTCATCCGGGAACTCGAAATTCATGGATTGGTAGTCATCTATGGCCTGATGCGCCAAATGATCCGCCAACCCACTCCCCTTGATTGATTTTTGGGTTGTGTAATGAATGTCATACTCAGTTAGGATCATCTTCCATCTTACTATTCTCCCGGACAAGGCAGGATTTTCGAAGATATACTTGACTGGATCCATCTTTGATATCAATAAAGTGGTGTGAGTCAGCATATACTGTCTCAGCCGGCGAGCAGCCCATGCCAAAGCGCAACAAGTTTTCTCGAGCAGTGAGTATCGAGTCTCACAGTCGGTAGACTTTTTGCTAAGGTAGTAAATAGCATGCTCTTTTCGGCCAGACTCGTCATGCTGCCCCAGCACACACCCCATTGAATTATCCAGTATGGTCAAGTATAAGATCAAATGTCTTCCTTCAACTGGAGGCATCAGAATTGGCGGTTCTTGAAGATATTCCTTGATCCTTTCGAAGGCGATCTGACACTCATCATTCCATTTTACCACTTGATCTTTCTTCAGCAGCTTGAAGATTGGTTCACAAGTAGCAGTCAGATGTGAAATGAATTGGGCAATGTAGTTCACACGTCCCAAAAAGCCTCTAACTTCCTTTTATGTACGGGGAGCCGGCATCTCCTATATAGCCTTTACCTTGGCAGGGTCCACCTGAATACCTTTATCACTGACGATGAAACCCATCAGCTTACCAGACCTTACCCCGAAGGTGCACTTGTTCGGGTTTAACCTCAGCTTGCACATCTTCAACCTGTCAAAAAGTTTTTGGAGATGGTCTAGATGCTCTTCCTCAGTCTGGGACCTTGCGATCATGTCATCAACATAACCTTCAATCTCATGGTGAATCATGTCGTGGAACAAAGCGACCATGGCGCGCTGATAAGTTGCCCTAACATTCTTCAATCCGAACGGCATGACCTTGTAGAAAAAGGTGCCCCACTGTGTAATGAAGGTTGTCTTCTCCATGTATTTAGGAGCCATCTTAATCTGATTGTAACCAAAAAAACCATCCATAAAGGAGAAGACCTTATGCTTCACGGTGTTGTCAACAAGAACATTGATGTGAGGGAGTGGGAAATCATCCTTGGGGCTTGACCTGTTCAGATCTATATAGTCCACACACATCCGCACCTTACCATTCTTCTTGGGCACTGGAACAACGTTGGAGACCCACTGTGGATAAGAAGTAACAGCTAGAAATCCGACGTCAAACTGTTTCATGACCTCAGCTTTGATTTTCTCAGACATCTCTGGGCGCATACGACAAACTTTCTGTTTTACCGGAGGGCAATATTCTTTAGTTGGCAGGCGGTTTACCATAATATCAGTGTACAAACCGGGCATATCTTCATAAGACCAAGCGAAGATCTCATCATAGTCGCGTAGCATCTGTATCAACCGTTGCTTGACACTAGGCTCCAGATTCGCACCTATCTTGACCTCTTTCCTGTCTTCCTCTGTACCCAAATTCACTGATTCCACTGGATCTTCATGAGGCTGTATGGCATCTCTTCTTATAGTAACAGTCTAGCAAGTTCCCCAGGCACTTCACAATCATCCTCACCTTCGTACTCGACTTGGTTGATCGGATTTTCGAAGTCATAACCGGCAGTAGCAGAGTTGTTATCAATGGGATCCAGAGTGGATGTGGATCTGCATCATGATATATGAGTGTGTGTAAGACAATAGCTGTTTTGATAAAGCGCGAGATAGAAAAGAAAAAACAAGGAGCGTAAAATTTGTAATGCAAGAAAACGTCCAATTATTTATTGATGATATATGAGAATGACAAATAATAAGCCCTCACGAACAAAGCCAAGGTGCCTCGGGCAAGGCACCGGGCCGTAAAGTTTTAAACTGTTTATTACAAATCTTAAAACAAAAAGTCTATTACTGTGTAATAAAAGAAACGGGCACGAAGTCCTTTGCCGTCCAGTTGTTCAATCCACCGTTGGTAGTCGGGTAGATCCAGCTATCGATATCTCACTCTTCTACATCATCCTCAATTGAATTCACTCACTGATTACTGATGTGCAGAGGAGGTCTTCAATTCCGCGCGCGCCGAACCGCCCTTTGAGCCTCTGCAGTAAAGCCCAAACCAAACTTGTCAGTCTTGTGTGTGAAATCAGGGAGCTGACCCCAATTTGCATACCCATCTTTTTCAATTACAGCCCTGACATCCTTGAGGGAAGCCATCTTCATCGAAGATTTGTTAGTAGCAACTTCAGTTGACGCCAGAGTGTGGTGAACCTCTTCAAAGTTCTGACATGGGGTTTCGATGAACTCCCCATCCATCTCCACATAGAGAAAGGAATTAAGATGACTCACCATATACTCCTATTCTCCTTACACCGTAACAATCTTCCCCTTTACTGGATATTTCAACATTTGATGGAGCGTAGAAGTCACTGCCCCAACCTTATGAATCTAAGGGCGACCCAACAAGCAAGAATATGATGAAATGATGTCCATCACATAGAAAGTAGATGCAAAAGTCTAAGAGCAAACTTTAACAAGGACGTCCACCTCCCCGTGCACCATCCTTTTTGACCCGTCGAAAGCCCTGACCACGATATTACTCGGCTTCAGAATCAAACCTTCACAGTCCAAACGGTCTAATGCTTTCTTTGGAAGAACGTTCAATGAGGAATCGGTATCCACCAGTACATGGGCCATAGTAGTGCCTCTGCACTCGATCGAGACGTGCAGAGCATCATTATGATTTCTTCCTCTAGCATTCAGATCTGCGTCTGAGAAACCCAACCCATTGTCGGCAATTAAACTAGCTACGCAATCTTTGAATTGATCGGCAGAAGTTTCCTGTGGCACATGCACAGTTTTGAGGAAAGCAATTAAAGCCTTTGCATGGGCTTCGAAACATAATAACAAGGACAACATGGAGATTTTTGACGGGGTCTGCCTCAGCTGCTCGACTACGTTGTAGTCGCTCTTCTTGATAATCTTCAGAATTTCCTCTATCTCCTGCTTAGAGGTTTCTACAATGATCTTCTTAGGCACCTCCATCCGGGAAGGCTCACCTGTGATTTATTTGCCCTGATTGCCAGATGGATCGGCGACAGGGGTGATAATTGGGATAGGAACTGGGACAATAGTTGATGTACTAGCAGATGGAATGATAACATGTTTGTGAACAGTCGGAGGGGAAATCTCGGGAGAAAAGAGTCTTCCGCTTCTGGTGACCTTGCTAGCCCAGACAATATTGCTGACATCAGCATCAACTTCTTCAATCTTCATGTCTTGCTTTACTCCATGGTAATACACATCGGCATCATAGTGCCAAGGGACAGCCTTATCCGAAGTGTATGGGATAGGACCCGGGATAGTAATGATTAATGGAGTGATTCTTGGAACAGATGTAATCCTAATAGGATTTGTTGAGGAAGCCTTGGAAGGATTTGCGGAAATGGTTATGATGGCAACATCTTCAATTGGAATTAACAGAATCATAGTCTTCTCGAACAGGATTTCTTTGTTATCCATCTGGCGCTGAACACCTGATTTCAATAAATGGCAACCAGCAGGCAGAATTGAACACATGTGGCAACCTTAGCCACAACCCGGAGATAAACCAGCCAACAATAGATTCTTCTTAACAAGGAGTAGAAATTTCTTCCACGGAGGTCACAAATAAATCATCATCTATATCATTTACCCCATGACCGTGTTTGGGCATGGGAGCAGTCATGACGTTGGGCTTCTCCGGAGCGTCAAACTCAACTTCTTTAGCTTCGATCAAATCTTGCACCTTATTCTTCAAGGCCCAACAATTGTTTGTATTATGACCTGGGCTATCAGAGTGATAGGCGCAGTGGGCGTTCGGGTTATATAACAAAGATGTGGTGCTAGGATTCTTTGGGGCTTCCCTCATAGTTACCAGGTTGGTCTTCAACAATTGTGCTAGAATTTTAGACAAGGTCATATTGAGCCGAGTGTACTGTCTCTGCGGTCTTTCCATTCTTTGTTGATTGTTGCATTATGGGGCAACTGTGGGTCTTGATATCACTACCGCATTTATCGCTTGATGGCGTCCAGGTATGCTTTGGCTCCTCGAACCGTAGACTGCACTAGCTTCTTTTTTACCGGTGAAAGGCTTCTTTTCTGCACTTGATGAGGTACCTTTCTGTATCTTACCACTTCGGATACTATCTTCTACTCTCTCCCCGGTCAAAATTAATTCAGTAAACTCAGATGATGAACTGCCAATTAGATGATTGAAAAATGGACCAGACAACTTCCCTAGAAACATATCAACCAACTCCCTATCAGACAAAGGTGGTTGGACTCTTCCAGCCAAATCTCTCCACTTTTGGGCATAGTCCTTAAAACCTTCACTTGCACCCATAGACATACCCTGAAGCTGAGTATGAGTGGGAGCAAGGTTAGCGTTATACTGATACTGCTTGTAAAAAGAAGCAGCAAGGTCCTCCCAGTTTCGGACATTAGCTCCTTCCAATTGATAAAACCATTCAAGCTGAGTCCTTGATAGACTATCTTGAAAGAAATGTACTCACAAATTTCTATCAGTAGTGTAAGGTTGGATTTTTCGGACATACGAGCGGAGATGGAGTTTAGGACAAGACATTCCATCTTACTTAGCAAAACCGGAGCTTTGAACTTATGAGGGATCACCACCCCTGATACCAGTCCCAGTTCTTCAAAATCCAAACTAGGGATCTTCTGACACTCCATAGCACTCAGACGGTCTTCTAGTTGTTTGTACCTATCTTCAGCAGGAGGATACTGTTCTTCATCATAATATGTATCATTATCAGAAACTGCAAGACTGAGGCCCTTTTCTTCTTCTTGGTTCTCCTCTTCCTTAGATGAAAGGGACATATCAACTTGCTATTTCAGCCTATCCCCAAACCTTTTACCCATGCTCAAAAGAACAACCTTCTTCTTCTTCTTCTTCTTCTTCTTCTTCTTCTTCTTCTTCTCCTTCTCTTTCTCTTTCAGGATGAGAGCTTTCAAATCCTCTTGTCCTTTAGCCAAGCTTAAGAACATCTCTTGGAACTGGGCATTTTTTGCCTGAATATCTTTGATAGCTTGATCAGAAGACATAACTGCTGAAATAAACAACGAAGAAGATGAGAAGCCTGTGATGGTACCTGTAATGATGTGCATGATAATGGGATGCGTATATAATGATTTCAAAGACTTTGGGACATTTAAATTTGCAAAACAAGAAATGAACAAACTTTATTAGATTAAACTTGTAAAAAGGTTCAACAATGCCTTTAAGGCGTTTACAAAGAAATAAATGGAAAACAAATCTAAACTAGAAAAAGAAAAAAATCAGAAATCCCATGGACGCTTCCCCTTGGTGCTGACGTAGTCATTAATCGTTATTTCATTCTCGAGTTGCCTGGTGAGCTTCAAGATCTTCCTTTCTTGCTCATGGTACTTCTCTCGGTAGGTATCCCTCTCCTCTTTCAACTGAATCTAGGATCTCTTCAATGCCCCAAGATCAGTGGTCATGTAGGGATAAAGGATTGTATAAGGAACGCCCTCTTCATTGGTAGGTTCCACAATCACTGGAAACACAGCTTCATAAGGCATCCCAAGCTTCTGAGCACGATCTTGGACCCACTGGAGATAAGGTTGCATAGGGAGAGAAGTCCTTGGTCCTAGATCTTGAGGATCAGATCTGTTCACCATTCTCAAATCTCGTATAAACCTTCGGTGATGCTCGTCAACGTCCTCCTTGTAGTCAAATGAAATATCTGTAAGAAGTAGCTCCTGAGGACCGTCTCTTCGAGCCCGACCGAATTTTCGCAGAGCTAAGCATGGATTATAGGTTATACCCCCTCTGATTCCAAGCAACGGGACATTAGGATATCCCTCACATCGATCAATGACAACAATGCTTTCCAAAGCCTTAGAACTCCAAAGAATGTCCGTATGGGCAAGGGACATTATTCGGTAAGACCATCCTAAACCATCCTCATTCTTTAACACAGACTTGGGGAGGTGCGAAATAAACCACCTCGGCAGCAGCGACATGCAAAACATGAGAGTCCCTCTTCTTTGCACAGTACGAGTGTAGAGGGCATGCAAGATATCACCTAATAGAGTAGGCACATGATTGCGAGACAGGAAGATCTTAACCGCATTCACATCTATGAAGGAATCTGAATTCAGGAAAAGAACCAAACCGTAGATAAAGAGAGCCAAGATATCTTCAAAAGCCTGAAAGTCCAAGTTATCCCAGAATAGTTGAGCTTGATCCATCAGAAACTTGACTAATAAACCTTCAACCCCGCTTCGTGTTTCCCAATTATATACTACATTAACTCGTTTTAAATGTACAGCTGAAGCAATGTCTTCTGGTCTAGGAGTCTCTTCCACACCGGTGAAGGGCATCTGCTCAAGGATGAATATGCCCAATAAGTGAGAAAACTCTTCCATAGTAGGAACTAGCTGATAATATGGGAAAGTGAAGCAATGATGCACCGGATCGAAGAACTGGAAGAGCACACTCATCATCTGCTCATCAAACTTTGAGGTAACCAAGATAAGAAGATGAACATGTCTCCTAATGAATGAAGAAGTATCAGAAACTCTAGACGCTAAATCTTTGAGTTGAGCAGGTATTTGCACAAAGTTAACTCGAATTGTGTTTCTGCGCACGGAAGCCATAATCTGTAAAACAGTACAAAGATAAATCCCCTCGGTCTTTGAAATGGTTAGTATAATGAAGTATGCATGCTATGTTATAATGCATGATGTCATGATAAAACACACAACAAGTGTAGCAGATAACAGACATGGTAAAGGCAAACAAGTCACACAAGAGCCCTTAAATTGTAGGCTTGCATGGGATCTCGGTATTACCCTCTTGAAGTTCAGTTGGTTTCAACCTGTCCTAATAATAGTAACCAGGTTCTAGAGGTTCTCAATATCACTAACCATCCTCCATCGGTCATGGTTTCAGCTCACGCAATCTTTTCTTACGGCCGGAACTATCTCGAGAGTATGGTCTCAATGAGTGTAGCATCGAGTATCAACTAGTTCCCAGCTTTATACCGAGACCGGCTATCTCACTACTTTCTAATGGCCAAGTTGGTCTATTAAGGGTTCTAAGGTCAGTTGATGCTTAACAACACACATAGCAGCCCCGTATTCTCCTCGTTTCTCCACAAGGGATACCGATACCAACCAATGTGCCACATCAATGTAGCTACTGCTTCAACCGTATCGGTCTATGCTATACAGTTCCCTCACAGTTTATTGCTACTTACCTAAAAGGTGTCCCCAGATCCGGGTTAGGATCTATAGTAACTCCCAATACAAAACCCTTTAACAGTAAAAAAACCAAAACAAACAAGAGAAGTAATTTATGATGAACTAGATCCTAAGGTATACCCCACTTATTATCCCCAGCAGAGTCGTCAGTTCTATGATACGGTGGAAGAACCAGACTGATTTAGGAAAAATCCTAGTTTGCGTTTTGCGTTTTTGTTTGCAAAATGTCGTGGTAAGCAAGAGGCGCCACCGACTTTTATTTTATCCAACTGGAAAGGAAAAAAACACAGAAAAATTCCTTTTTCGAGATTTTGAGTACAGGGGGTAGATTATAGAAAGGGAGGGTATTAGCACCCTTTCTATCCGTAGTTTTCTATGGGCTCTTAGATACTTGCTCATTTTGAAATTGCTTGTGTGTTCGTGTTTTTGAAAAGTTTTGTTTTACTTCGTTTTAACCCTTGTTTCTATCCTCAAGAGTGTTACGAAGTGTGTTTGAAAAGTTTGTTTGAAAAGAGTGTAAGTGTAGACAAATTTGTTTTTGAGCAAGTACCTACTAGCATCTACCTACTCGAAAAAAGAATGTTTCTGTTCTTGTTTCCTTTAGACAGTGCTATCCCACTATTAGTGAGTAGGTAGCACCGTCGTTGTAGTTTTTAAGGGTCAATTCAAAAGGGACATACAATCACTAAAGCAATGTTAGGACGTCTTAGTAATAACTATAATGTCTTAAGATCATATTCGAAGCAACCGTTCCGAGGCAACCTTTCCGAGGCAACATTTTCGAGGAAACATTTCCGAACGAGACATTTGATCTTTGTTTAGACAAGAGAGAGACCATTAAAAAACCCTATACTTAATGATTGTTTACCGAAGGCAACTGAAGTGAGATTATACCCTAGGAGTGCGCATGTGCGAGTGATTTGATTTCAAGTTATTATCTTTGCACATTTAGGGTTTGCTAACCGTTTTAAATTAACGTACATTCTTGTCATGCAATCCTATTATCATACATCTAACAGTTAATATTTGCGAAAATAAAAATGCGAGAAATAAAACTACACTATTACAAGGCTTCAGGGAGGGGGATTAATTACATAGCCAAAACCCCATAAAAACCATAAATAAAGAGAAAACCCTAATTAATCTATTACATACCATGAGCAGTTACATTAATATCGTAAAAATAAATAAATGCGCGCGATGAATCGAGAACGAGATAAAATGGGGTTTTGACCCCGACTAAACCTAATTAAAAGAAAAATAATTTTTGTGGTTTTATCTATTTTTGAGAAAATAAAGTTTTAATTGAATAAATAAAAAAAGCTAATCACTAATTAATTTAAATTAAGAAAAATAATTAGTTTGACCTTTTTTTGTATTTTTTATTTTATTGAGAAAAGAAATAAAAATTAAATAAAAAATAACCCTAATTTTTCTAATTTGATTTTAATTATTTACAAAAAAAGCTAGAATTACCCTAAAATTAAATTTAACTAAAATTAAATTTGATAAAATAAAAATAAAACCTAAGTTCTAAATTGGTGAAATTGATTTTATGATTTTTTTTGTAAAAAAAGAAATTAATTTGTGTGAGAAAATAATTAAATAAAAGACATTAAATAAAAAGAAAAAATTAGAAAAGAAAATAGAATGGGCCTGGTTTTGTAGCAAAGGAGAGGGTGTGACTTGCAAATTTTGAGCCCAATAACACTTGGCCCTGTTTGACTTTCCAGATCCTGTGTGTATGCTTGACCTATGCCCATGGTGGTCCTTTACGTGGGAAGCCTTGGATCTTGGCACACTGGGGATCTGATGGCTGAAAGCTGATGACGTATGGTGGACTTTGTGGGACGCCTGTGTACCTAATCATTCAGTGTAAAAAATATTGAACAAATATGGGGACCTAGGGATTGAAACCAGGCACTTAGACATTCCACTCCTGCGCGCTTTCCAGCTGAGCTGGATTTGTTAATTGTACAAAGAACAATAAACAAATATTATATGGAAAAAACAAAGTGATATTATCAAAACGCATGCAGATTTGAATGGGCCATTCATGGGGCTCCATGTTATCATATTCCTCACCATCTCCGTCGTTTTAGATAAAGATCTTTTACCTACGGACAAAGGGTGTAGGTATAACCCAGGGCTTCTCCAAAATCTTATCCCTGCATGATAAATCAATACCAGTGGTACCAATCAACTCGTTGCAACCTCACGAGCATCATGGTACCACTCTCCATGGACAATTGTTCCTGTGTGCAAAATCCCTAAAAATAAAGCTCAAACCCTAATCATGGCATCTTGATATGCAGTCAATACAAATGCAATTAAACATAACCATTAGTTTGCAATCATCATAAGGATTAAGAATATGTCAATTATTCATGCTAAGGATGCCATAATTCATGGATTCGAAATCAAGAAAAGTGAGAAATCGTGTGGTACTTACAGCGCGTTTCAAGGCTTGAGGGAGCTTGCTAATGGTTGAAACATGTTCCTGGGATGTCCAATAAGCGTTTGGGATGGCTAGGAGACTCTGAATTGGCATGGAACATGGAAATCAGTTTTCCACTTTTCTTGATTTTTTTGAAACTTCTTTGTGTTTTACACGCCTCAAATCCCTCTTGTTTTTGATCTGAATCACTTCCTTATGTACCCAAGAATGAACTAGGGTTGCAATTTGGTTTCAAATCTTCTCCAATAATGATCATTGATTCATGATTTGATTCTTAGTGCAAATCTTTCCAAATTGAGAAAATCTAATCTTTTTGTGTCCATTTGAAGCTTTCACGATTTGATTCCATCTCCAGCTGTATGATAGACCTAAACATGCACAAAATCTCAAGCTTTGATTAGTTTTTTATATTTTCATGATTTTATTTTGATTTTATTTGAATTATTTGAAATAAAATCAAAATAAATGACAAAAATAAAAGAATGACAAATGGGAAGGATCATGGGTCGTGGGTCGTTGGGCCCATTTGAAAAAAATTGCAATTTTGGCCACATTTGACTTTTGGCAATTTTGCAAAAAAGGTCAATTTTACCAATGCATAACTCCTTCAATTTTGACCCTAGAGATGTGTTCTTGGACTTTTTTGAGAGCTTAATATATCCTATAAGCAACCCTTTTCTTCTCATCTCAATTGATTCTTCCATGTTCATGTATGAAGATTTGACAAAAAAGGTGTTTTTGTTGACTTTCCAAAATGACCTATAATGTCCAAATATATATCTTCTTGTGAGTGCATATTTTGAACTTTGTAGATGGAGATGGATTGTAGGTAATTGCATCATCTTAAAAATGAGCTTTGGATGGGTCATTTTTGATAAAGTATGAGAAAGTTATGTTTGGTCAAAGTTGAGTTGACTTTTCCTGCAAAACCCTAATTTAGCAACTTTTGGGTTTTGGTGAATTGTGGCCAATCCTTGAGGAATCATGATCAACCCTTGATCAAATGATGAGTAATGTTTCAAAATTAGGATGTTGACCAAAAATCTTGAAGTTTGACTGCATGTACGCCACAGTTGACTTTTGCCCTAGCACAATCGATTTTCAGGCCTTTGAGCAATTGACTGAGCAAACTTCCTCTGCAAGGCTTGAAAATTGGTATGGATGATCTTGAGAACATATTAGGACAATGATGAGCATTTGGGATCCTTTGGACTCAACTATATTGATGCAAATTGAAACCCTAATTTGAGGTAGACTGCCTTAGGAGAGAGTTTGTGTGGTCAACCCTTGGACTTCCTTGAGCAATTTGAGGACCTTACTTGAAATGTATTGAGAAAAATGGGAGGGAAAATTTTGGGGTACAACAGATGCCATGATAGTACACGTCGACACCATAATGCCATGGGACAGCTTTGTCTGAGACATACGGGACAGGACCAGGAACAGTGATTATCAGCGGAGTAATTCTTGGAGCAGATGTAATCCTAATAGGTCTTCTCGAGGAAACCTTGGAAGGATTGGCAGAAATGATTATATAGGCAACGTCTTCAATTGGTACAACATGAATCATATTTTTCTCAAACAGAATCTTTTTGCTATCTACCAGGCGTTGAATACCTAACTTCAGCAAATGGAAACCAGAAGGTAGAAGCGAACACATGTGGAAACCTTCACCATAACCCGAAAATAAACTGGCCAACAACAAATTCTTCTTGACAGTCATGAGAGGAGTAGAAACTTCATCAACAAAGGTAACAAATAGATCAGTATCAATAGCATTAACTCCACGACCATGTTTAGGCATGGGAGTAGTTATGACATTTGGCTTATCCGGAGCATCAAAATCTATTTCATTAGCTTCAATCAAGTCTTGTATTTTGTACATCAGAGCCCAACAATCATTTGTATCATGGCCAGGACTCTCAGAATGATAAGCATACTAGGCATTGGGATTATATCGGGGAGACGTGGTATTTGGATTCTTGGGAGCCTCCCTCAAGGTTGCCAAGTTGGATCTCAGCAGATGAGGTAGAACTTCAGCCAATGTCATGTTGATGCGGGTAAACTGTTGTTGCGGTCTTTCCACCCTTTGTTGATTGTTGCATTGTGGAGCAACTGTAGGTCTAGGTATCATTACGACACTTATTGTCTAACGTTGTTCAGCCCTGTACTGACCCCTCGGGCTATAGATGGCACTGGCTTCCTTCTTACCAGCAAAAGGCTTCTTTACTGAACTCGACGAGGCATCCTTCTGTATTTTTCCGCTTCGAACCCAACTTCTACTCTTTCCCCAATTAGGATTAGCTCAGTAAAACCAAATGATGAGCTGCCTATCAAATGTTTGAAAAATGGACCAGATAGCTTCCCTAGAAACATATCAACCAACTCCCTATCAGACAACGGGGGTTGGACTCTCCCAGCCAAGTCTCTCCATTTTTGTGCATAATCTTCCAAACCTTCCCCTGCACCAATGGACATACTCTGGAGTTGAGTACGAGTGGAATCAAGGTCGGCATTATACTGATACTATTTGTAGAAAGCAGCAGCCAGATCTTCCCAATTTCGAACATTGGCTCCCTCCAGCTGGAAGAACCATTCAAGTTGAGTCCCTGATAGACTATCTTGAAAGAAATGCACCCACAAATTTCTATCAGTGGTGTGGGGCTGAATCTTCCTGACGTAAGAGCGGAGATGGACCTTTGGGCAGGACGCCCCATCATACTTGGCAAAAACTGGAGCTTTGAACTTCTGCGGGATGACCACTGTCGACACCAAACCTAGTTCTAAAAAATCCAATCCAGGTATCCTCTGAACTTCCATGGCACTCAGACGATCTTCCAACTGTTTGTATATATCCTCAACAGGAGGATATTGCTCATCATTGTAATCAGTATCATTGTCAGAAACTGCAGGAATGGAGTCCTTCTCTTCTTCTTGATTCTCCCCTTCCTTAGATGAAGAGGTCTTATTCTCCCCTTCCTTAGATGAAGAGGTCAGATCCACTTGTCGCTTCAATCACTCTCCAAACCTTCTACCCATATTCAGAATACCAACATCCTTCTTCTTTTTCTTCTTCTCTTTCAGAATGAGGGCTTTCAGATCCTCCTGACCCTTTGCCAGACTGATGAACATTTGTTGGAATTGGGCATTCTGTTCCTGCAGGTCCTTGATGCTTTGTTTGGAAGACATTTCTGCGTGAAATAAACAGCGAAGGAGATGAGAAACCTGTAATGGTACCTGTAATGATGTGTATGATAATGGGATGCGCATTCAATGATTTTAGAGATAGTCATTCAGTCCTCGTTCTTCACGCAGTTTCTTTTTAAGCTCTAAAACCCTCCTCTCCTGAGCATGGAACTGATCCCTATATGTATCCCTCTCCTTCATTAACTGAATCCAAAATCTCTGTAATTCTCAAAGATCAGTGGGCATATAAGGATAGAGAACTGTTAAGGAATACCCTCCTCTGTAGTGGGTTCCACAATTACTGGCAAAACAACCACATAGGGCATCATAAGCTGCTGGGTACGAGCTCGTACCCATTGTAGATAAGGTTCCATTAGAATGGAAGTCTTTGGCCCCAAAGCCCTAACGCCCGATCTATTTACCATGCCCCAAGCTCGTATGAACTTCCGGAGATACTCTTGAATATAATCCTCATAGTTAAATATAATGCCCTTGATAAGAAATTCATGGGGACCATCCCTTCGATCGTGACCGAATTATTTCAGAGCTAAACAAGGATTGCAGGTTATACCCCTCAGATACCAAGTAGTGGGACATTAGGGTACTCTCCGCAGCGGTCAATAATAGCAATGTTTTCCATAGATCGAGTACACCAAATAATATCCATATGAGCGAGTGACATTATCCTTTGTGACCAACCCGGAACTTCTTCATTCTTCAGTATAGACTTAGGGAGGTGAGAAATAAACCCCCTCGACAGCAATGGCATGCAGGATATAAGAATCCCTCTTCTCCTCATGGTACGAGTATGGAGAGTGTGCAAAATATCTCCGAGTAAGGTAGGCACAGGATTGCGAGAGAGAAAGATCTTGATAGCATTCACATCTACGAATGAGTCCGGATTAGGGAAGAGAACTAAACCATAGATAAGAAGAGCCAAGACCTCCTCAAAAGCCTGAAAATCCATATCCTCCCAAAACAGCTGGGCCTTGTCTATCAGAAACTTAGCTAGCAAACCCTTGACTCCGCTTCTTGTTTCCCAATTGGATACCATGTCGGCCCGTTTCAGGTGCAAAGCTGAGGCAATGACTTCTGGCTTAGGAACTTCTTCTATACCTGTGAAGGGTAACTGCTCAAGAATGGGTATATCCAATAGCTGAGAGAATTCTTCCAAGGTAGGTACCAACTGATGTCTGGAAAGATGAAGCAGTGGTGCTTGGGATCAAAGAACTGAAAGAGTACACTCATCATCTTTTCATCAAAGTTTGAAGTAACCAGGTTGAGAAGTTTACCATGTCTCTTAGTGAATGCAGAAGTTTCAGAAACCCTTGATGCTAGCTCTTTGAGTTGTGAAGGTATCTTCACAAAGCTGATTCGGATAGTGTTTCTACAAACGGAAGCCATGATATGCAAAACAGAACAAAGATAAATTCCCTTGGTTCTTGAAATGGTTAGTGCAATAAGAATGGATTCTATGTTATGATGTATGATGTCATGATAAAACACAGGTATAGCAAACACATGTATAGAAAGGACAGTCAAATCACACAAAGTCCTTAGGTTTAAGGCTTGCATGAGGTTAAAGGTAGTACCCTCTTGAAGTTTAGTTGGTTTCAAACCTGTCTTAAAAATTAGTCGGGTTCTAGAGGATCTCAATATCATTGACCATCCTTTATCGGGTATTGTTTCAGCTCTCAATCTTTTCTTGCAGCCAAAATATCCCGAAAGTATGGTCTCATGGAGTGTAGCATCGAGTATCGACCAGTTCTCAGCTCTACACCGAGGCCGGCTATCTCACTACTTTCTAATGGCCAAGTTTGTTCAACTAAGGTTCTAAGGTCTGCTAGTGCTTCACGACACCATGCGGCGGCCCTGTGTTCTCCTCGTTTCCCCATGAAGGATACCGATACCAACCAAAGTGCAACACCAACACAGCCATCGCTTAAACCATATCGGCCTACTCCATAAAGTCTCCACGATCTATTGCTGTTTACCTAATGAGTGCTCCCAGATCCAAGTGTAGGATCTATAGTAACCCCAAACGAACCCTCAAAAGTAAAGCAATCAAGACAATCAAGAGAAGCAATTTAATGACCTAGATTCTAAGGTAAACCCCACTTTATCGCATTTCCCCAGCAGAGTTGCCGATTCTGTGATACGGTGGAAGAACCGACTGTTTTTACTAGTTTTCGTTGTGTTTTTGTTTGCAAAATGTCGTGGTAAGCAAGAATCCCCACTGACTTTAATTTCATCCAATCATGGAAAAGGAAAAAGAACATAAAAAACCTTTTTTCGAGATATTCTGAGTACGGGGGGTAGATTATAGAAAGGGAAGGTGTTAGCACCCTTTCTATCCGTAGTTATCTACGGACTCTTAGATACTTTCTCATTTTTCAAATTTCTTGTGTGTGTTTGTCTTGAAAATGTTTTACTTCGTGATAACCCTTGTATCAGTCTGCAAGGATGTGACGAAGTTTGTTTTGAAAATTTGTTTTGGAAGGTGTTTGTGTGAAAAAGTTTTCATTGAGAAAGTACTTAAGATTCTACCTACTCGAAAAAAGGATTGTTCGTTCTATTTCCTTTAGACAACGCTATCCCCACTTTTAAGGAGTAGGTAGCACCGTCGTTGGAGTTGTAAGGGACATTCGAAAGGGACAAGTACAATCACTAAAGCAATAGTTAGAAAACCTTAGTAGTAACCCTAGAGTCTTAAGATCTTTCCGAGGCAACATTCAAATGGGACAGTTTGATCTCTTTAGACTGGAGGGCAAGCACTAAAATCTCCTATGCTTAATGATTGTTTACTGAAGGCAACTGAAGTGAGGTAAACCCTGGGAGTGAATATGTGCATATGATTTGTTTCAGTTATTTAATCTTTGCGCATTAGGTAATCTACCGTTTTAATTTTCTAGACATTCTTGCCATACAATCCTATTAGTCATACATTTATACATTTAAAGATTGCGGAAATTAAAAGTGTGAGGAAATAAAACCTAGCTATTACAAGGCTTCGGGGAGGGGGATTAATTACATAACAAAACAAAATCGGGGATTTAAACAGTAAATAAAAACCCTAAGTTAACTATTACAAACCCTGAACAGTTAGAAAATAATGGACAAATAATTAACAAGCGCACGGCAAATTAAATGCGAGGATAATTGAAATAATCTAAAATCTTAATTTGAGAGAAAAAAGTATTTTTTTTATCTTTATTGAAGAAAACAATTTAATTATAAATCAATTAAACCTAATTTCTAATTGTTTTTTTTTTAAATTATGAAAGAAATTAAATTAACCTAATTTTCTAATTAAATTAATTAATTAAAGAAATATATATTTTAAAAAAAATGATCCTTGATGTATTTTAAAGGAAATTAATTAAATTATGTACAATCTAAAACCCTAATTCTAATTATTTTTCATTATAAAAAGAAAATTAAATTTCCCTAAATTAATTAAACTAATTAATTCAAAAAATATTTATTTAAGAAAAAGAGATCTTTTTGTGATTTTTGATTTGTTAACTTAATAAAAATAATTTTTGTATTAATAATAAAAGAAAAGGAAAAGAAATAAATAAAAGAAATTAAAGAAAATAATAAAAGAAGTAACCAACTGGGCCTGTATGCTAGATGAAAAGGGGGTGTGGAATTGAATTTCCAAGCCCATTAAGCTCCAAGCCCAGTCAACCACGCTGGATCTTGTGCAAGCGTTGACCTGAGGTGTACCAAGGACATTCAGAGGAGAAGCGTTAGATCTGGCCAGCAGTGCATCTAGTGGTCCGGAATTGCTAGCGCATGATGGATGATTGAGAGTGTGGTACACCTGATTACATAAGAAAAAATAATACAAGGGAATTGTTGGGACCTGGGATTGAACCCAGGTCCTTGTACTCCCTACCAACGATGCGTTTCCAGCTGAGCTGCTTTGTTAATTTGTTATTATAGTAACAAGAATATATAATATTTAAAACAAATGCAATGACCCTGGAACAAAAACCGTGCGCACTGAATTCAAACTGACCAATAGGGTGATGACAAATCACCTTCTTCTACCTCCAGCCCGTTGTTTTAGATAAACAACCTATACCTACAGACGTTGTCCGTTACTAAAAACTTGTGTCATTCAAATATTCAGTACAAGCATGATAAATCCATTGTGATGGTACCAATCAACTCGTCTTGGCCTTACGAGCATCATGGTACTTGATTCATGGCCCAATTTTTCCTGTACAAAAAGACCCTAAAATTTGTGTGGAAACCCTAACCATGGCAAATGCGTGTAAGGGTCCCAAAAATACAATTAAACTATGTGGTCAGCTTGCAAACATGATGACGTTCACAAATATAATAATTAAAGGTGCTAATGATGCGTAAATTGTAATAATCGAATTTGAGAAAGTTTGCAAACCGTGATGCGTCTAGGAGATGATTCTTGACGATTTGAAGGCTGCAAATGATGTTGTTGGCTTCTGGAGATTGCCAGGAAGTGATTAGAGTCCTTCAATTTCCTGGAATTGTCCTCTAAGGCAGAAATCGAATGCCCACTTTTTTGTCCAAAATTTGAGTTTTCGTTCTTGCTCCCCACCATTGTAAATCCTCCTTTTTTGATCTGCATTTGTTGTTTACATATAGTAGACTGAATTAGGGCTGTAAAATTGCATCATATCTTTGAGAATTATGAAAATGTGATTTGATTTGATTCATGTATGACATCTTTCTAAAACAAGCTTCAATCTAATCTTTTCCAACCCTAATGAGTCTTGCACGAATTGATCATCATGCTAGCTGTACATGGACTCCAAATGTGCACAAAAATCCCAAGATTTAATTTGTTTTCATTATTTTACCATTTAATCTGATTTATTTTGATTTAAATGAATAAAAAATCAAAATAAATGATAAAAGTAATAAAATAATAGGTGGAAAAGCTCAGGGGTCGTGGGTCGTATTAGAAACATGTTTCAAGCAAGAAAACATGGGCTTTTGAAAAAAATGCAAATTTGATCAATGTTGCCTTTTGACAATTTTCCAAAAATTGCCAACTTTGACAATGCACAACTCTCTCAATTTTGACCCTAGGAGGGTGTTCTTGGACTTTTTAGAAACCTTAGGATGTCCCCTAAACAACCCTTTTTTGTTTCATATCAATTGGGTCTTCCATGTTCATGTATGAAGCTTTGACCCAAAAGGTGTTTTTGTTGACATTTCAAAAGGACCTATAATGTAGAAATTCATATCTTTTGAAAAACCAGAAGGGTTTCCACTTTCATCAAGATGTGTGGATCAAAAAGGCCCCATATGCTTTCCATTTCCCTAATATGTCCTCAAGATCATCCATTCCGATTCTCATGCCTTGCACAAGAAGTTTGCTCAGTCAACTGCTCAAATGCCTGAAAATCAACTATACTAGGTCAAAAGTCAACTGTGACCCACATACAATCAAACTTCAAGATTTTTGGTCAAAATCAACATTTTGAAGTGATATCTATCATTTGATCAAGGGTTGATCATGATTCCTCAAGGAATGCTCCGAATTCATCAAAACTCAAAAAATTGCTAAATTAGGGTTCCTATAGGAAAAGTCAACCAAACTTTGATTAAGCATAACTTTCTCATACTTTATTAGAAATTTAGCATCCAAGGCTCATTTTGAAGATAATCCAATTTCCTACAACTTCTCCTAAGCCCTAAAGTTCAAGAAATGAACTCATGGAAAGATATGAATTCAGACATTATAGGTCTTTTTCAAAAGTCAACAAAAGCACCTTTTGGGTTAAAGTTTCTTACATAAACATGGAAGATCCAATTGAGATGAAATAAAAGATGTTGCTTAGAGGACATCCTAAGCTTTCTAAAACGTCCAACAAAACCTTCTTAGGGTCAAAATTGAGATAGATATGTGTTGTCAAAGTTGGCCATTTTTGGAAATTTGCACAAAGTCAACAATACCCAAAATTGCATTTTTTCCACATGGGCCCATCTTTTCAAGATTGAATCTCAGTCCTAGTATGGTCCATGACCTATGGGACCCCCATGCCTTATTCACTTATTTATTTCATTTATTTTGATTTTATTTATTTAAAATTCAAATAAAATTAAATCAAATAAAAAATAAATCAAATAAATGGGATAAGATTTGTTTTGGCATTGATTGAATATCTCATGAGCTGTCAAATAAAGAACAAAATCGTGCAAGCTCCAAAACAAGAGGAAATATTCAAATGTGGAAAGATTGAAATCAAAATTCATGACCATTATATTTTAGATTATTTCTAATTCTAATGACCTATATTGATTCTACTACTTATAACAAGGCATTTGCAACCCTAAGGACAGATTTTATGCGTAGCCTGCCTACCACAAAGCAAGAACAAAGTTCAAACTTTTTGTCAAAAAGTGTTGATCACATATCCCTCTATAGGCCGTTTCAAGCAATTTCAACGACAAAACAACACGCATGCACCTTCACTGAAGTTATCCCACTCGTTCCCAAATCTCAAAGCATCAAGAATCAAGCACAATAACAGTCACAATTTACTCTTTTTTTGAAAATCGTTTTCCTTAATTCTGGTATTATCAACATGTTTTAATCATTTATTCATGCTTGCTATCATATTTTCAATGTTTTGGATAGGTTTGATTTAAGTTTAAGCGCATGAATAGCTTCTTGCCATGGCTAGGGTTCATAAGCTCGAATTTGGGGTTTCCTTCTCTAGGGAAAATTGGACCAGATTATGGTTACCATAACATTCAGGGGCAAATTTTTTATTGATCCCTGGCTGTAGTTTTAATTTATATTGCTTGTATTGCATTTTGAGATGTTACAGGGTTGTAGCTACGGACATAAATTTTCCTTATAGCCTTTAGTGACAATTTTGTTCGTAGGTAAAAGTCTGATACTAAAGACCATAGTTCTGGGAAGAAGATAAGAGGTAGCAGTATACCACTGGCCCATTTGAATCCACACACGTTTTTCTAGGCATGCTACTTTGTTTGGCTTATGTTTTATTTGTTTATTATATTAACAAATGAGCCTTCCAGCGCAGATGGTCATAGAATGAACGCGTGGGGCAAACGTCCTGGGTTCGATCCCAGGCGTATGCTTTTGTATTTTTCTTGATAATTGCTTATAGATCCAACGCATCTCCTAGCCCAGCGTCCACCATGCGCCCACAGATCCAGCCCTTAGATCATCACGTGGCCCAGATCCAAGCGTCAAGCAAAACAGCGTATGGTGAACCCCCAGATGAGAGCCTCATTGGATCACGCGTTGGCAGTTGGGCCAACTATTCTGGGCCTAACATGAATTCCGCAAGACACCCCCAAATTACTTCTCATATCAGGCCTATTTTAATTTTTTTTAAATTTATTTAACTTTTTTATTGTTTTATTTTTTAATTATTTTAAAAATATTTTTTTAATTAAATCTTAAAATCATAAAAACACAACAAACATTAGAATTATGTTTTTTTATAAAATATTTAATTTCATTAATTAATTAGGTTAATTAGGATAATTTAAATTCCTTTTTCATAATTAAAATTAAATAGAAATTAGGTTAATTTGCAAAATTAGTTACTTTCTCAAAAATCCAAAAAAATATTTTTTCTTTATTCACTAATTAAATATCTTTGAATTTAATTGTTAATTCCCCGTAATTAATTTTGTCGCACATATTTCTTTTTCCGTTATTTTTTTAATTATTGTATATGCTTCGAAGTTGTACTAGTTTTAATTAGGTTTATCTTACAATTTTCATTTACCGTTTTCCCTAAGTTTGGTTATGTAATCCCATCCCTTGAAGCCTTGTAATAGCTAGGTTTAAATTTCTCGTACTTTTACTTTTTGTCATTATAAACTGTTAGATGATTGATAATAGGATTGTATGCGAAAGACAAATCAATAATTTAAAACAGTAGAAAATCCTAAGTGTGCAAAGATAACTGATTGAAAAATAAACACTTGCACATGCTCACTCCTAGGGTTTTTCCCCACTTCGGTTGCCTTCGGAAAGCGGTTATTATTCTCGAAAGGTGAGAATTTTTAGTGGTTGTCCTCTAATTCGAAAGATCACTAGTCCCTCGATGACCCTTTCGACGTTGCATTAGTAAAAAAAGTGATCTTAGAACTTTAGGACCATTACTAAGAGATCTTGCCCTGTTGCTTTAAGTGACCGTAATCGTCCCTTTCGATTGTCCCTCAAAATCCAACGATGGAGCTACCTACTCCTTAATAGTAGGATAGCATCGTCTAAAGGAAATAAGAAAAACGAGCAGTCTTTTTCGAGTAGGTAGAAACTCTTAATTACTTCCTGAAACAAATTTTTACACCATACACTTTCAAACAAACTTTTCAACAAAAGTTTTCAAAAACACTTTGTCACACCCTTGAAGACTGATACAAGGGTTACCATAAAGTGAAACGCCGCACTAAGGCATTTTAAAAATATTTTCAAACACAAACACACAAAAGCAATTTAAAAATGAGCAAGTACATAAGAGCCTGTGGAAAACCACAGATAGAAAGGGTGCTAACACCTTCCCTTTCTATAATCTACCCCCCCGTACTCAGAAACATCTCGAAAAAGGTTTTTTCTGTTCTTTTTCCCTTTTCCTTTGTTGGATAAAATAAAAGACGGTGGAGACTCTTGCTTACCGTACATTTGCAAACAAAAAAGATAAAACCAGTAGTAACTAAAAACAATCATTCTGCCACCGTAACACAGAACTGGAGACTCTGTTGGGGAATTATAAAAAGTGGGGTTTACCTTAGGATCTAGGTCATTTTTAATTGCTTCTTTGGCTTGTATTGTTTGATTTACTTTTAAGGGTATCTGTTTAGGTTGTTTGGATCCTAAACCCAGATCAGGGAATTCCTTTTAGGTATGTAGCAATAAATTGTGAGGGAGTTGTGCGGGGTATACTGACACGGTTGAAACAGTAGCTACATTGATGCGATACTTTGGTGTGTACCGATAGCACTTGAGTAATCAAGGAGGATACGGGGCCACTGTGTAGTATCATAAAGCGTCAACTGACCTTAGCACCTTAATTGACCAACTTGGCTTTTAGGACGTAGTGAGATAGTCGTCTTTGGTGTAAACCCAAAGTCTATTGATACTCGATACTACACTCATTGAGGTTTGACTCTTGAGTTTTGTTTGGTGGCAAGTCAATTGTCTATCAAAATGAAACTTGGGGGAAATATCAGTGATATTGAGATCCCTTAGAACCCGGTCACTATATTTAGGGCAGGTTGAACCAACCCAACTTCAAGAGGGTATTACCTTAAAATCCATGCAAGCCTTAAACCTAAGGTCTTTGTGTGAATTGCTTGTGCTTGCTACATCTGCTATATCAGAGCATAATCATGACATCATGACATAGCATATCATACTAACCATTTCTAGGATTCTTAGGGCTTATTTTTGTCTTGTTTTGTAGGACATGGCCCTCGCCCGCAGGTTCACTATCCAAGTCAGTATGGTAAAGGTACCTCCTCAGCTTAAGGAGTTGGTATCAAGGGTTCCTGAACACTCTCCCTTCACCAAAAGACATGGTCGACTTCTCAGCTTGGTCACCTCAAACCCAAATGAAGAAATGTTAAAAGTGCTCTTTCAGTTCTTTGACCCTCTACATCACTGCTTCACTTTTCTGAATTACCAGTTAGTGCCTACTATGGAGGAGTTTTCTTTGTTACTGGGGGTGCCTATCCTTAACAAGGTACCTTTCAATGGTATGGAAAGAGACCCTAAACCTGAAGATATTTCTAAAGCTCTATCCTTACAACGGTCTCACGTAGTAGCAAATTGGGAAACCAGGAGAGGTGTCAAGGTTTTTTTGGCTAAGTTCTTGTTTAACAAAGCTCATCATTTTTGGGATACCCTGGACTTACAAGCCTTTGAAGAGGTTTTATCCCTTCTCATCTATGGGTTGGTACTGTTCCCTAATCTGGACCAGCTCATAGACGTGAATACGGTTAAGATTTTCCTGTCACGCAATCCGATACCTACTCTGCTTGGAGATATCCTACATTCTCTGCATACTCGCACTATAAAGAAAAGAGGGACCCTTCTGTGTTCCACTCCTCTTTTGGCTAGGTGGTTTATTTCGCACCTACCCCGATCCATATTGAAGAATGAACAGGGTTTGAGATGGTCTCATAGGCTAATGACTCTTACGCATTCGTAAAGATAAATGCTCAAGTGAGTAAAGATGAAAATAACATGAAATGTAAAATTCTAAAATAAATGGTGCGTAAAAGTAAAGAAATAAAATAAAAGCATAAAGTAAAAACACAAAGTAAAATTCAATTGTTAGTGAATTAGAAGTTAGAGGTTAGTTGAATGACCATCTTGAAACATGCATTTGAAAACTCATTAGAAGATTGATAAAATCAAAGCTTCTCAATAACAATTTTCATTTGCTTTTTGTCAAGTATATCATTCATTTCAAGTTCTCGAGGCAACAATATATGATCAACGATGTTTAAATGATTTACTAAGACCAAAGTTTATGATGGTTCATTAGAGGATTGATAAGACCAAAGCCTTATAACAATGAACCTCAAGGTTATTGGATCAAATGTTTGAAATTAAACATACTTGGGCTTGCAAACATAGGTTTGGGCCACGAAGGATCATTTCTCGAATCAAGACTTATTTAGCGCTATGTTAAGTAATCGTAAGTGGACTTATATAGAAGTCACACTTATTTTGAGGTCGGTCAATAGCAATCTATGTATCAATATGTTAGAGAAATGATATGTAGATCATTCTACAAAAACATGTAGCACAAGTAAAAACAAGAAAGAGATAAGATGAAGAGGGAGGGGAATGATAAGCTAATTTAGATCACAACCTCAAAATTCTTCCATCTTTAAATTCAATCACTCATCTTGGTTGACTAAAGTACTAAACATATCACTAATTCAAAGCACCAAAAATGAATTGAATAATTCACTCTTAGGTAGATTTGAATTAATGAATATTTATCCAACTTCATCTACACCCAAATTCCATTGAATTTAAAGTGTAATTGGACATTTAAATTTACAATCCAAAGAAACAATCAAAATAAAGGAGTATAAAAAGAGAAAGGAATCAAAACAGCCCCAGAACAAGGCAAAAAACATATTCAGTCCAAGTGTAAATTGATTTTCATGTCTGTGCAAATCGATTTTCACAGCAAAAGTTTCAAAAATTTAGGTATAATAACACTGTGCAATCGATTGCACACTGGGAGAAATCAATTTCTCACTGTAAAAAACAGAGAATCAGCATTTTAAAATGCAAAATTCTTGCTCAAACTTTTCATCAAACACCTTATGATCTGTAGAATAAAAAAAGTAACTCAAAGAATTAAATCATAAAGATCAACAAGAGATCACATTGTGAAAGATTAAGATCCAACTTACCAAAGGTAGATCTATAAAATTATCAAAACAACTCCAAGAACTTGCTTCAATTCAGCCCCGAGAATCAATCTCTTAAACTTGGATATAGAGAATTGACGAAGAAAAAAATGTTTGGATGAAGGTTTAGCTTAAAGGTTAGTAAACTTCAAATAAAAACCTTACTAACTTTCTGAAAATGGAGCTTTGACCGAATTTGGTAGATGGAGAGAATTGAGAGAATTTTTTTGCAAGGTGAATTTGACTATCAAAAGCTTGAGAATTGAATGAAATGAGGGCTCTATTTATAGAGTTTAGGCTTGGGATTAGTGGTGTCTTGGGATTAGTAGTGGTGGTTTGAAATTTAATTTTTATGAAGTGGGGAATTATTTTTTAATAATCAAGGATACTTTTAAAATAAATGAAAATTGGAGCCAAAAATTTACAAACTTGAAGATTGTTTTTTTTCTTCAAAATTTCGCGTATGTAAATCGATTTGCATGTTTGTGCAAATCGATTTGCACAGCAAAAAAATAAAATTTTAGTGCAAAAAAAAGAAAAAGAAATTATGGAAATCAATTTTCTCAGAGAGAAATCAATAGAAAACTTTGCTCGTGGATGCTTTTGCTTGATACCTACAAAACACAAATATACAAAAACAAAGCAAATATTTTTGGTATTTTGATTAGAGGTTAGTCAACAACACATATACAAAATACACAAATAAGGTGCTTGGAGATCTCTTAAGAGCAAACTTAAAGATATGGGAACGAACCCAAAGAGATAAACAACCTGAAAGTGTAATCTTGATGTATTGATGTTATGAGATGATGAGAGGATCTTAGGGGCAAAAATCGGGGTATAACAACTGCCCTTATTTAAGTGTCTTCTATCCGGAGATAGGAAGGTTAAAATCTTCGTCTCGATGCGATTGAAGATACTTAAATACAAAACAAACCCTATTTTTGGACCTAAGATGCCATGCAATTCTTTTGATTATGAATGCAAACGACCAACTCCAAAGGTGACACAGGACACCACTGGGGAAGCAGAAAATAAAATCGACTGACCAAAAAGAGAGTTCGACCAAGAAAATAAATCACTAGGGAACATAAGACTCAACTCTACTGGGGTAAGGCCCAAGGAGGAGATAAGGCATCATCAACTGGAATGATGAGGAAAAAGTAATGGATGATAATGATCGACTAATAACTGTGAACTACCCACTCACATAGAAGATAACAAAAAGAGAGTAACATTGACATGCAGGGGATAGTAAACTACCAGACTCAATAGATGAAGGTAGAAAAAAAATAATACCGACTCAGGGATGATGGTAAGCTACCAACTCAATGGTTGAACGTAGAAAAGTTAAGTGAAATACCAACTCAACAAACGAGAGTAAACTACCAACTTAATAGATGAAGGTAGAAAAATTAAGAGATATACCGACTCAACAGATGATGGTAAACTACCAACTCAATGGTTGAAGGTAGAAAATAAAAAAGATACCGACTCACAGATGACGGTAAACTACCAACTCAATGGTTGAAGGTAGAAGATAAATAATATACCGACTCATAGATGACGGTAAACTACCAACTCAATGGTTAAGGGTAGAAGATCAATAGTATACCGACTCACAGATGATGGTAAACTAAAAACTCAATGGTTAAAGGTAGAAGATCAATAATTTACCAACTCACAGATGATGGTAAATTACCAACTCAATGGTTGAAGGTAGAAAATAAAAAAGATATCGACTCACAAATGACGGTAAACTACAAACTCAATAGACAGAGGTAGGATAAATAAAATACCGACTCATAGATGACGGTAAACTACCAACTCAATTGTTAAAGGTAGAAGATCAATAATATACCAACTTACAGATGACGGTAAGTTACCAAATCAATGGACAGAGGTAGGATAAATAAAATACTGACTCACAGATGACGGTAAACAACCAACTCAATGGTTGAAGGTAGAAGATCAAAAATATACTGACTCACAGATGACGGTAAACTACCAACTCAATGGTTGAAGGTAGAAGATTAATAAGATACCGACACACAGATGACGGCAAACTACCAACTCAATGGTTGAAGGTAGAAGATAAATAATATACCAACTCACAGATGACGATAAACAACCAACTCAATGGTTGAAGATATAAGATCAATAACATATCGACTCACAGATGAAAGTAAACAACTAACTCAATGGTTGAAGGTAGAAGACCAATAATATACTGACTCACAAATGACAGTAAACTACCAACTCAATGGTTGAAGGTAGAAAATCAAAAGATACCGACTCAAAGATGACGGTAAAACTACCAACTCAATGGTTGAAGGTAGAAAATAAAAAATATACTAACTCACAGATGATGGTAAACTACCATCTTAATAGATGAAGGTAGAAAAGTAAGAATTATACCGACTCAATAGATGACGGTAAACTACTAACTCAATGGTCAAAGGTAGAAAATCAATAATATATTGACTCACAAATGACGGTAAACTACCAACTCAATTGTTGAAGGTAGACAATCAATAATATACCGATTCATAGATGAAAATAAATTACCAACTCAATGATTGAAGGTAGAAAATCAAAAAGATATCGAATCACAGATGAAGGTAAAACTACCAACTCAATGGTTGAAGGTAGAAAATAAAAAAATACACCGACTCACAGATGACGGTAAACTACTAAGTCAATGGTTGAAGGTAAAGATAAAAAATATAGTGACTCACAGATGACGGTAAACTGCCAACCCAATGGTTGAAGGTAGAAGATCAAAAATATACCGACTCACAGATGACGGTAAACTACCAACTCAATGGTCGAAGGTAGAAAAAACATAGAAAAATACCAACTTTTATTGATGGTAAAGAAATAGAAGATACACCAACGTTTACTGAAGGTGAACTACCAACTTTCACTGAAGGTAGAGATACAAGATGCACCAACTTTTACTGAAGGTGAGACAACAAATACACCAACTTTTACTAAAGGTGAGCTACCGAGTTCTACTGAAGGTAGAGAGAAAACACCAACATTTATTGAAGGTGGGCTACCAACTCCCATTAAAGGTAGGATCTGTATGGATAATAACAAGTTTTCCCAAATATGGTGTTCCTTCTAAAACGGATATCAACTTCTTCTTTAACCAAGGTATTTCACCTGGACAGGGTAATATACAAGTTGTCTCAAATAAAGAGACCTCCTGTTGCAATGATTTCACAACAAACTTCTCAGTGGGACTTTTTTAAAGAGATGCCATTTGATGGAGAATCAGATAAGCTTTCCCAAATTCTGGAATAACATGGGAATTCGTCATAGTTTCTTCTTTAACCAAGGTGTTCCACTTGGAAAGGGTCTGATATACAACTGTCTCAAATAAAGAGACTGCCATTTGCAATGATTTCACAACAAACATATCTACAAAACTTCTTTAAAGAGATGCCATTTGATGGAGAATCAGATAAACTTTCCCAAATCATGTAATAACACGAGAATTGATCAAAGTTTCTTTTGATAAACCTCCCATCGACCCTCGTCATAAGCCACGAATTGGTCTCATTTTCTTTTTTAATCAAGTCTTATACTTGAAAAGGGTAACAATCTGTTGTAAAGATCTATCAATGAATTGTCTCTATCATATTGAAAAGACCTGCCATCCATTGGAGTAAATAAAATTTCACAATGAACTGTCTCTATCATATTGAAAAGACCAGCCATCCATTGGAGTAAATAAAATTTCACAACGAACTGTCTCTATCATATTGAAAAGGCAAGTCATTCATTGGAGTACATAAAATTTCACAACAAACTGTCTCTATCATATTGAAACGACCAGTTATCCATTAGAGTAAATCAGAACAATCTTCTCTGGCATGAGCAGACTTATTGGGGAAGAACATGTTTCTCAAATAAAGAGACCTGGCACTTGCTATTTACGAAGAGGATTGAAATAACGCTGCAGGGAAATGAATCTTGGCTTTCCGGGGAAGTGTCAATACATTCATGCTGAGGAGGTAAATTCTTCTCGTGTAAAATAAATGCACATTTTAAATCAAGGGTTCAAAGCCTACAAAAATAAGAATAATGATGTCGCCAGGGACCACAGATTCAAACCGGGAATAAACCGGAGTGAAACAGTCAACCAAGACAACAACTAATGAGGGATAAACTCAAAAGGGGACTATAAGTCTGAAGGTAACAGTCAGGAACAATACCTGTCACAGATAACCAATGAACCTTGCCACGAGATCATCCGTACAATAGTATGAATTGTCCAAGTTCATACCTCTTTCCAGTAAATACTTTATTTCTTGCCCATGACCAGTAAGTACCTTTCCAAGATCTCACCCAGAACAGAACAGGATGCCTGCTCTGATACCAATTGAAATTCTGGTACAATAGACTTAAATGTCCTATAAGGATGTCGAGACATATGATCTGACACAAACACAAAGGCAAGATAAAATAGTACTGAAAATATAAAGAACACACCAGAATTGTTTACCCAGTTCGGTGTAGACCAACACTTAATTTGGGGGCTACAGAGCCAGGAATGAAGTCCATTATCAGCAATATCAATTTGCAGACCCTATAGCCAACACACCCGTTGATGATCTACTCACTTAATCACTACCCAATGACCCTTCTACCTAGGTCCTCCCTAGATATGGAATATCCGCATTCCACTTCCAATCACCGCAATGATGTCTAGCATTCAACACCTCAGTCACTGCATTGATGACCCTTCACCAAGATTCTGGTCACACAGATAGACAGTTTGGAAGACACACTTCCAGGGAAACCTAGCTAAGTCTCCAAGCCAAACTACACTATTTGTTAACAATACTCCTAACACATCCTATAGTTGCTTCAAAGCTTCCTCCAAGAACAGTACACGTCTTACTTACAGACTTCGAGGTGAACATGGTAACCTTCCCACAACCCGAGAGGTTGACCTTGACAAACCCCTAGACTTCTAAATCTTGAGAAATTGTCTTTTATAGGTTACAAACCCTTCTATTTATAACGTATTACCCAACTGGTTTTGGTCCTTCAATCACAGCAAGTCAGCTATAACAAACTGCAGAAACTTCTGCTCCAAGAAAGTTCTTCAATCTTTAGTTTCCTAAATAATCTCCTTATTTAGAAAGTCTTAATTCTCCTTCATTTGTGATTGAATTTTCTAGACCTTTAAATATGCGCCACATAGGATGCATAATATTCTCCTGAATATTCTGCCTCTGTTAAGAATAAACTAAATCTCATTAATCCAGCTCAGCAGGCGCGATGTCAAAGACATCTTCTTTGACATGTTGTTCTAGTTGTTGAAAAATTTCAACACAACATGTTCTGACATTGTAATAGGACTTCTTGTTGTACCCGTTCTTATTAGCAAGTTTATACATCCTATTCTACATTACATGATTGCTGCTATTATATTTTTTACAAAAATTAAGCCAATCCTAAAACAAGAGAACTAATATTACCCATATTGGCCTTTATAATTTTGTTCTGTGACAATTAAAAAATAGTCTTGAATTAGTCGTTACACGATACTATGCTTTATCGAGTTTTTCTTGAGAATGTGATTAGTACTCACAAGTAGTTGTGTAAACCAGTAATATCCGAAAGAAGAATTACGACTCCAAAAGTACTTTTAGAACCTTGTTCTACAGGTAAAATAAACCCCTAGTACATACCTTGTGGGTGGTTCTTACCTTTGAGTCCATGCTCGTGATGTTGAACCTCTGAGCCTTGTTTGTGATCTTGTTTATGGTTGATGCATAACCACACATCCTCGAAAACTTCTTTTCACTTAGTTCTCAAGGAACTTAAAGATATTTGTAAAACATCATATGTTTCATCAAACTCAATGGATCTTGGGTGTTGATGGGGTGAAAACCATAATCCACCAAAATGGATGATTGATATTTTATCCAGTTTAAGATTTATTTTTTTATCTTCATATTTTGATGTTTACAATTTAATATATTGACTTCATTGAAAGTTAAATTAAAACTAACATTGCATATCATTTACATCCTTTGCATAATTCATACATAAATCTAGGTTGTCTAGGGTCTTATTTCCAAAAGTTATCTGTCAACCATCTTGTTGTTTCCTCAACACAAGTACGAAACTAGAGCTAATGCCAGAAGAAGAATGGTAGACCAAAATTCAATAATTTTTAAGACAAAGTTTTTGTCCTTCCAAGATGTTGGTCTTGAAGGTGTGAAAAACACAAAAGGGGGGGGGGGGGGGGAGGGTTGAATTGGGTTTTTAAAAAAAAACTTTTCCTTTTAAAATCCAATTTAAACCATAACAAGTTACTTCACTTAGTGATAATAGTGATAAGATGCAAGAAGTAAAGAACAAGTTATTTTTATACTAGTTCACTTCAAAACTATCAAGCTAGTCTAGTCCATCCGCCAAGGCGATTTATCCTTTATCAACAAGGACTTAATCCAATAATCAAATAGATTATTACAAAGAACAATGTTGTACCCCAAAACTTTCCCTCTCATTTTCTTCAAAACATGCTCACAAAGGTCTCAAATACTCAAAGCTACTCAAGAGTTGATTGGTCAAACCTCCTCCTAAGCAAGGGTCTTCAACTAGGGTTTGGTTCTTCTCAAAGAAGATTCAGTTGAAAGGGTCTCAAATGATTTTCATGGTTAATCATGGGTCCTAAATAATAATTATGTCAATTTTCAAGTCTTGCATCACATGTTTGCTCAATCATTGGCTCAGAAGATTGAAAGTCAACTGTATTGGGTAAAAAATCAGCTATGGTCAGCATACAGTCAAACTTCAAGATTTTTTTGTCAACATATACATTTCTAGGTGATGTTCATAATTTCATCAAGGGTTGATCATGATTCCTCAAAGAAATCCCTCAAATCATCAAAGGTCAAAATTTGCCAAATTAGGGTTTTGATTGAGGATGACTGATCATTGACTTTTGGCCTAGTGCATGACCTAATGGCTTAAAGCATGACCTCAAGGTCTCAAATACAACATCTTAACCTAATTAAATGGCTCAAGACATTTCCAAAGATACAAGTGATTGATAGTTGAAGAATTGAATCAATTGATGAAAAGTCAACAGTCACACAAAAGTCAAACTTTGACTTTTTGGTCAACATTGGAATTCAAATATCAAGAATCATAAAAACATTCAAAATTATCAAACTTTGTCATCAATAATCAAGAGAATAATTAAAGTCAACAAAAGTTAAAATTTAATATTTTCAAACACTTAGAAAAATTCAAGTGTTTTGTGCCTAAAAAACCCTAACTTCACAAGCAAGTTTCCTCAAGATACAAGATAATTCAAGGAAAACTTTCAACATGAAAGTTGTAGAGATTAATGAATTATATAACTTTGTTAATGTGGGATGATCTTCAAAGTGCTTGGATTAAGAGATATGGGCCCATGAAGTTATGATATTTTTACCAACACTTAGAAAAATTTCTAAGTGTTTTGTTCTTAACAAAGTCACTACTTTATGACCATTTTTCACTAAGATCCAAATTGATTCAACAAAAACTCAAAACATGAAAGTTGTAGATCTTGATTCAAGCTTTCCAAAATTTCCAAGAATACAAATTTATCATACTTGAGCTAGAAGTTTCAAAGAGATGAAGATGGCATGTCAAACTTGAATTATAGGTCATTCTTTTGAAAACCTTATAGCCAAATCTCACACAGTTCTACACAAACTTACTTTGCAGGCCTCTAAATTCCTAAATCTATCCATAATCATAAGATTACACGAAATCTTGAGCCATTACACAAGGATTAGAGACTTTGTCCAATGCATCATTCCATTTTTGACACAAAGTTAACACTTCCATTCTTGTAAAGTGACTTTAATCACAAAGTCCACTATCCTTGAGCATATAACTTGTTTCCTCTACACTCACTAAACCTAAAAGATCAGATAAGCATGCTTAAAGTATCCAAAAACTCTATGAGACAAGGTAAAATGCATTAGAACCATGTTTTTCAAGGTTACTTCGAAACTAAGCTTCCAAGCCATAACTTCTTATCTTGCAAATCTGGTTACTTCAAGTTCTCAAACCTTTTTCCTATAAATAGTGTGTTCATTAGAAAGCCAAGGGACCAATTGAGAAGCCCTCTAAACCTCTCAAACACTCTCAAACCCGAGTTGGCCATAAAACTCATTTCTTGAGTTTTCAAAATCCATTTCTTTGAAACTCTCAAACCTTGCAACTTTTGTCCAAACAAATCATCCAAACACTTCATACACATCATGTATAAGTGATCTACACTCCTGTTTCATCATTGTAACATCATCTTCATCATCCACCATTTTCACTTTTCATACTTTCAAGTCGACTTGGTCAGAGGTATCCAGAGGTTCTCAGCACCAAGTGAGTATCCAAACAACTTTCTCAGGGTCTAAACAAGCTCACCAAATCATCATTTCACCTCTGGAAGTCATGTAGAGGGCATTGAATTTTTGTATAAAGAGGTAAGTTTTTCAAACTTTGAAATCTCTGTATAAGCATCATTTATATTTATTTTCTGAAGATAAAATGTAGATATCATCTCTACAAAACTAACCATGTCCTTTAATTGCATTTTAATTGACTGTGTGATGAGACTTTTGGGTTTGAGTTTTCGGAACCATTAGGGTTTCAGTTTGGTACCAAGTAAAACTCTTCCTCATCTATGATTTATAGCTTAAATAATTTACATGGTTGAATTCGTGATTAAATTTCAAGAAAGTTGGGTTTTGGAAGTTTTCAAAATGGATGAGAAATGAGAGTTTTCGAAAATTATCAATGATGTTGTTATTGTCTGCGTGCGCGAGGAAGAAGAAGATAACGATTCAAATTTTCAAAATTCGTTTTATGATATATTTATTAGGGGGCGTTTCATAACCGGATGAAACACCCACCCCAGTGTCAAAACAAGCGCGCGTGTAACCTTAGGGACCTGGGTTCGAGCCCTAGTGGTACCCTTTTATTTTTTCACAAATTTTTCTTGCAGATTAAGCACACCAAGCCTTCTCAAGTCCATTGTGTACCCTCATCCAATGATCATCAGATCTCAACTATCTTGATCCAGCGTTCCCAAATCAGCATGCCTATGGTGCACTCCAAGGGATTGTCCATACTGAATCAAGCGCAGACCTGTGCTTTGTCCAGTTTAGGCCTATATTTTTGCTTTTTTCTCACCCTCATTTTACTTGTTTACACCCAGACCCATTTTAATTTATTTTTTGTTTCAATTAACTTTTTCTTTTCTAATCATTTTTATTTAATAAAAATAATCATAAAAAATTTGGTTTAGTTTTCTTGATTAATAAATTTAATTTTTGATAATTAAAATTAATTAAATTAATCATAGTTTGTTTTTTATTTATTAATTAACCAATAGTTAATTATAATTAGGTTTAATTGTTATTTCACACCTCAAATATTTTTTAAACCAAAAAGAAAAACATCAAAAATATTTTCTTAAATGCTTAGAAATATTTTAGGTTTTTTAAACATCTTTCCCTTTTCAATCTCCGCGTGCTCATTTACTTTTTCGCATTATTTTTCACTATTGAAACTATCAATGGTTTGTAATAGATAATTAGGGTTTATTGCTTTCCTCCCCATTTTTTATGGTTTGTACTCCCCATCCCCGAAGCGATGTAATAGCGTAGATTATTTCCCGCTTTTTTATCTTCTGCATTTGTATACATTTAATTGCTAGATTAATTAGGCGTGCATGACAAGACATAAAAAACAAACGTTAGAAAACCTAATCTCAAGACAAATACTTGATATCAGAACACTTCGCACACGCACACCTCTAGGGTGACCCTCACTTGTTTCCTTGGATTTAAATAGTCATGTCCCTCGAACGTGGGATGCTTTAGCAAAGACCCTACGTTAAATGATCCTATTTGTTGTACCCTAAAATTTTCCCACTCATTTCTCAAGAATTTTCTCACAAGATCTTTATTGGTTCAAGACTTCACAAGGTTTGATCAGCTGAAGATACCTCCTCAAACACTGATGACTCAAAACTGGGGTTTGAGTTTGCACAAGTACAATTGGACTTTTAATGCCCCATATAGTTTCCATGGATCATATTGGGCTCTCAAGCATCAGGTCAAAGATGGAACTTCTGAATCCTCGAAAGGAGGAAGAGGAAATTATCGAAAGAGCAAAGCAGATAAAAAAAGGTGTGTAGTTGTAGATAACCATGTCGAATTCAAAATCTGGTTCAGGCTATTTGAACCACATGACTGATCGAAAGGAGTGGTTGGCAGATTTTGACAAGTCGAAGATGAGCAAGCTTGATTCGATCCCTAAGCTTTGACTTTTTAATGGCTTCCTTCGAGCAATCTTCTTCGATCCATCTCTAAACCCTTCGACACAATGAATTACAATTTAACACACCACCTAATTCATTGTGTCTAAACAATCTATATTCATCACGGTTCTTAGTCTTTTGAATAATTAGACCTGCACTCCCTTCATCATGATGTCTACATTCTGATTCTCAGTTCTGCAGTGTTCCAAATTCATCTTCCCATTTGCTACCTGCTCTCGGAGATAATGGAACCTTATTTCGATGTGATTTCTTCGACCTTGTACTATTGGGTTCTTCGCCGGATTGATACATGACATGTTGTCTCTCTTCATGCTTGCTTCGATCCACAAGCTTCGACTGGGAAATGGCTTCCTTCTAGCAACCTGCTTCGATCCACCTCTAAATCTTTTGACACACATAGTTTCAACACTATGAATTACAATTTAACAAAAGAAACTTGCTGATAATAGTCTATTGCAAGAAGAAGGTACTGGAAACATAGTCTTTCAAATGAGTAATGGAGGAAAAGTTATGATTAAAGATGTGCTCTATGTACCTGGAATAAAGTGCAAAAAAGTTTCTCAATTGTCATTAAAGATGGAGTTTTGAGATTGTTCGACACCAAGAACAATTTGGTCTTAAAATATCCATTATCGAAAAACAGGACATTTAAGACAATGATCAATTTGACAGAAGTTCAATGTTTGAAAACTGTTTGACCACAAGGATAGTTGGTTGTGGCATTTGAAGTTTGGGCATTTGAACTTTCGAACACTTAATAAGCTGATTACTCAAGATATGATTACTGGTATTCCAAGTCTTGGGATGCCTGAAAAAAGTTTGTGAAGTTTTTTTAGTAGGAAAGTAATCCATACATTCTTTCGTTTTGACTATGCCAATGAGATCATCTTGCATGCTCAAAGTGGTACATTCAGATGAATATGGTCCATTCAAAGAACATTGATTTGTGGAAACAAATATTGTTTTGTCTGTTGATTAGTTTGGTCGAAAGTTGTGGATCTATGTGATTAAAACAAAAGGACGGAGTATTCGACATCTTTAAGAGATTCAAGATGCTTGTCAAAAACCAGAGTAAGAAAAAGATCAAACTTCTACAAATTCAAGTTCTTTGTAGAAGCAATCTAGTTAAAGACAAAATTTTGAAGAACATTGATCAAATCCATAGGCCATGCTACATGATCTTGCATTGCAGGCCTCAAACTTGTGTTTCACTCCATAATTAATTGTTTACACAATTAATTAAGCTCTTACCCAAGGGTTTAAAGTATTGTCCAAGCCAATTTTCCCTTAATGGCACAAAGTTACCATTTCCATTTTAGAAAAGCAAGCTTTATGAAAATTGCCAATGCATTGAGCCTTGTGACCTTTATCTCTGATTGCAAGCAATATTAAAAGCATGAATCAAGTCTCCTGCACCCAACAAACATCAGGCCATGCTTATACTTGAACTTTGGAACCATGAAAATCCACTCAACTTGATTTTTTTCATTTTTAACTAAACCATAACATGTTATCTCAAGATTCTAGTTACTAAATGATGTCAATCCTCTTCCCTATAAATAGAGACATTATTTGCAACATAAAGGAGGGGATTACCAGACTTAGAACACTCCCAAAACTCTCAAAAACTCAGAACCTGCACACAAGCACAAAACTTGGCACATTCTAACTTTTCGCACAAAATCTCAAATCCCTTTGTGTGTTTTTTGGCCTTTTGATTTACTAAGCTTCCATATACCACATGGAAACTATCCCAACCCTTAAACCACTTATGTAACTCCTCCTTCCTCATCCACCATTTTCAAAATCCACCATTGAAGCTTGACTTGTCCAGAGCAGTTGGGCAAGCTACAAGACATTCTAACAATTGGAATAGCTTCATGGAGGTCCAGACAAGCTTACTCCATCATCAAACCATTTCTGGAAGTCGTGTAAAAGTCATTCGAGTTTCACTCAAAGAGGTAGTTTTTCAAACTTGGAACTCTTCATTCAAGCATCATTTGTATATACATTATGAAGAAAAGATATAGATATCATATCTAGGAAACTGGTTATGTCCATAGTTTTGATTATAATTGCTTATACTTCATCTATGATCAGTTAGGTCTTAATTTTGGTACTGAACAAAATTCATGCTATCCTTTGACCCATAACTTTTGAAAATTATGTGGTTATATTCATATTCAAAATTTAGGCAGGTTTGATGTTTACATTTTTTTGATTTGGCTGAGAAATGAAGCTTTTAGAAGCTTAAAAATGGAGTTATCATGTCCTGCACGCGCAAGGAAGAAGAAGCTAGGCATTTCAAACATTCAGAAACGAGTACATCTTATATTTAATTGAAGTTATCTTATAAACGGGTGAAACAGACCACCCCAGTGGTACAAACAGCATGCACTAAAGCTTTGCCATGTAGAAGGTCCTGGGTTCGAGCCCCAGGAGCACCTTTTGTGTTTATTTATTAACATTTTACACCATTCACTTGTCAAAACAGTATACCTGGGTCATAACTTCTAGCCTTTATCACTTTTCTTCCAGCAACACCAAAACTTATAGGCTTTCTCACTTTGCTTCCAACAACACCAGAACTTATAGGCTTTCTCACTTTGCTTCCAACAACACCAGAACTTTTAGACTTTCTCATTATGCTTCCAGCAACACCAGAACATCCTTTCCATTTTTTGAACCCCCCCTGGCGTTAATATTATATCTTTATCTCATTTTCTTTACTTTATTATTTTTATTATTATAACTATTTTTATTAATCAAAAACACCAAATTAATATTTAAATTATTTTTATTTAACTTCTCACAATGAAAAAGACCAAAAACATTTTCTTATTTATTTTTCTTTTCTTTAACTTAATCTTAATTTTTATTTAGTTTAGTTCAATTTCCTTTTAGTTAAATAGGCCAAAATCTTTCTTTAACAAAATCAAAACAAAATCATTTTCTTTTCATTCATGTCTTGTACAATATATACATTTCAATTCTTGTACATTATTCAAGTTCAATATGGTTGTAATAGATAATTTGGTTTAATTTCTTACAATCCCCATTTGTAAATTTGTACACCCCATCCCCAAATGATGTAATAGCGTAGGACATTTATTTTCCGCATTTTATCGCTTTTCATATAAATGCTAGTAATTAGGGTTTGTATGGAAAGATGAAACCAATGCTTAGAAAACCCTAATCCAAGACAAAATCAAGCATGAAATACAAACACTTTTCACACTTACACCTCTAGGGTTAAGTCCATTTGTTGCCTTGAGAAAATGGTCATGATATGCATGTGAGACATCTTAGCAAAAACAATAAAAAATACAAGATCATAGTCCCTCGATGACGCTACGAATGTTGCCTTATAAATGATCTTAGTCCCTCAAGAGAAATGCTAAGATATCTCATAACATTGCTATTCATGACTATATTATGACCCACACCTGTCCCTTTACATCCAAAGATTAGGCTTCTTACCAATCAACGGTAAGATGGAAATATCAAAGGAAGGAAGAAATGAACAAAATATTTTTGAGTAGGTAGAACATTCTTAGTTGCTTGCTCACAATCCATCTTCAAAAACAAACATCTTTTCAAACATGCCAAACACTTTCAAAACATGAAATATTTTTAAAAAGTCCAACACTTTGTATGCATTTTTATAGAGACAAGAATCATTACAAAGTTTGCCTAAACGAAGGCGCTTTTCAAAAATACTTTCAAAACCCACCATAAACGCATTTCAAACAAAGCAATTTCAAAAGTGATGTAGCAAGAAACTAAGAGCCCGTAGATAACTACAAATGAAAAGGGTGCTAACACCTTCCCTTTTCATAACCTACCCCACAAACTCAAGAAAATATCTCAAAGGTATTTCCTATTCTTTTCACCCTTTCCTTATTGGATAAAAGAAATGTCGGTGGCGACCCTTGATATCCGCAACATTGCGATAAAACGCGAAACACCCAAGTCAATTCTCCCACCGTATTACAGAACTGGCGACTCTACTGGGGATTATACTTTAACAGTGGGGTTACCTTAGAGATAGATCACATTTACTTTCTTTCATTGTTTAATTTGTCTGCTTTACATTTATGGGTCCTTGTTTGGGTTTGTATTGATCCTCTACCCGGACCGGGGAACACCATTAGGTAAGTAGCAATAGATCGTGGGGACTATGCGGGGTATACCGACATGGTTGAAGCGATGATTATGTTAGTGTGACACATTTGTTGGTACTGATATCCCTTGTGTTGAATCAAGGAGAATACGGGGCCGCTGAGCTGTGTCATCAAGCACTAATTGATCTTAGAACCTTTAACTGAACAACTTGGCCATTAGGAAGTAGTGAGATAGATGGATTTGGTGTAGAGCCAAAGACTGGTTGATACTCAAAGCTACACACATAAAGATTAAACTTTCGGGATATTTTGGTCGCCAATAAAGTGTCTTATGCTGAAACAATGCTCGATGAAGAAAGATCAGTGATATTTAGATTCCCTAGAACCCGGTTACTTTCTAGGACAAGTTGAGCCAACTAAACTTCAAGAGGGTATGTGATACGGTGGCAGAACTGACTGTTATACTGGTTTGCATTTTGTATTCACAAATGTCGCGGTAAGCAAGAGTCGCCACCAAATTTTATTTCTTCCAACAAAGGAAAAGGAAAAAGAACAAAAAAAACCTTTTTTCGAGATGTTTCTGAGTACGTGGGCTAGATTATAGAAAGGGAAGGTGTTAGCACCCTTTCTATCCGTGGTTTCCCACGGGCTCTTAGGTACTTGCTCATTTTTTAAATTGCTTGTGTGTGCTTGTTTTGAAAAGTTCTGTTTACTTCGTGATAACCCTTGTATCGGTCCTCAAGAGTGTGACAAAGTTGTTTTGAAAAGTGTTTGTGTGAAAAGTTTTTGTTTTGAGCAAGTACTTAAGAGTTTTCTACCTACTCGAAAAAAGTCTGTTCGTTTTCATTTCCTTTAGACAGCACTATCCTACTATTAAAGAGTAGATAGCCTTATCGTTGGAATTTTAAAAAGGGACGTTCAAAGGGACGAAATGGTCTCTGAAGGAAACAAGTAAGGATACCTTAGCATTTTGAAGGGACTATCATCATAAGATCAATTCGTAGGCAACTCGAGGGACAAGTAGGGATTATGATCTTTATGACGATTTTGAATCGTGGTTCATTGCTAAGGTATCCCTACATTCGAGGGACACAACCATTATTTCCGAGGCAACCAAGTGGGGAAAACCCTAGGAGTGAGCATGTGCAAGTGTGCTTTTTTTTTCCAGTTAATCATCTTTGCACAATTAGGGTTATCTACCATTTTAAAGTTATTTGTCTTGCCATTCGATCATATTATCCATACATCTAGCATTTTAATAGTTGCGGAAATTAAAAGCAGAAAAGAAAAATCTACGCTATTATATGGCTTTTGGACAGATACACAAATATTTGACTGTAAAATAAAGATGCAGAAATTTAAAATCCTAATTAATCTATTACAAACTCAGAACAGTTACAATAATCTGAAAATGAATAAAAACGCGCGCGAAGAATTTTGACGGGAATGAGGAAAAGATAGTTTTTGTATTTTTTTAGAAAAGCAATTAATCTTGCAAATTAACCTAATTTCTATTTGTTTTTAATTATGTAAAAAAAGGTTTTTAAATTAACCTAATTTTCTATTGAATTTTAATTATATAAAAAAAGAATTTGAATTAATCTAATTAAACTAATTAATTAACTGCAATTAAATATTTTATGAAAAAAAACTAGATCTAATTTTTTTAGTAATTTTGACTTTATGATTTAATTAAAAAAATTATTTTTATTGTGAAAATAATTAAAATGAAAAATTAAAGAAAATAACAAATAAATAAAAATAGAAAGAAAAAGAAAATGGGCCTGATGTAGTTAGCAGTCCAGAGGGTGTATTGCCAATTGTTGAAGCCCAAAAGAATGGGCCCAATTGCCTTGCGCCTGATTCAGTGGTGGCTCCTTCTGAGGGTGTACCATGGGGCTCACCTGCGTGGGGCCTTGGATCCGTGATGGTGATGATCCAATGGAAGGATCCGGGGCATGTACCAGGTGTTTAGAAGGTGAGACACACCTGATCTGCAATCAAATTGTTAGAAAATAAAAATGCCAAACCTGGGTCTCGAACCTAGGACTCTCACCTCCCATATGTTCCTCCCTACCACTAGGCCAACTTATCATTCATTTATATACATGACAAAATAATAATATAATGGAAATAATGCTTCATGCCTAGAACACGTGCGTGAATTCAAATGGGCCAGTGGGAGTCATCCACGTGATCGCCTCTTCCTCAGGACTGTTGTTTTAGGTGCCCACCTTTTACCCGCTGACAAAACTATCACTGAAGGTTATAGTGACAATTTCCGTCCATGGCTACAAACCTGCAACAATTGAAAATGCAACACAAGCCAAATAAATTTTAACCTAATGTATAGGACAGTCAAAAATCATACCCTGGGTTCAATGGTGCCCATAATTTGATCTAATTTTGCCTATTTAGGGAAGCCCCAAAACGAAGCTTGGAAACCCTAAGAATGACAATATTCCATCCCTGCACTCAAAACTCAATTAAAGCATTCAAGAAGCATCGAACCTTTGTGACAAACCAGAATACATGATTAAATTTCATGGAAAAAGCCTGTATGCACGTAATCAAAATAAAAAATAATGTCAAACCATGATGTATTAAGAGCGTGATTCTTGATGCTTTAGAGCTTGGCAAGGGTTGGAAAAGCTTCCAGAGGCGTCCAAAAGCGTGTTGCAATCTTTAAACCTCCTTGAGAATGGCTGTAATCTAGAATTCCAATTGATATTTTTTGACAAAAGTGCAATTTGTTCTTATCCATTTCACACGATTTCTCCCCCTCCTTGTGCTTTAGATTTGTTCTGTAAATGTATCTCTTTGAATTAAGTTAACAAAAAGGCTTCAAATCCTTGCCAATCATCAAGATTTGATTTCCTTCCATCTTTGCATTATTTCTTTCAAAATCAAGCTAAATCATTCCATTCTCACTCCAATCAACCTTGGCATGATTTGATTCTATTTTGGCAGCATAAATGGATTGCATTTTCATTAAAAATCATAACAAAAACAAATCTTACATATTTTATATCATTTATTTGATTTAATTTGATTTTTAAATGATTAAAATCAAGATAAATTAAATAAATAAAGTCAATAAAATATGGAAGAGTGTTTGGGTCTTGGACATTTTTAAAAGTAAGATGCAAGCATAAAAAGTTAGGCCCATTTGCCAAAAAAATGCAATTTTGGGCATTGTTGACTTTTGACAATTCCCCAAAAATGGCCAACTTTGACAATGCACATCTCCTTCAATTTTGACCCTAAGAAGGTGTTTTTGACTTTTTAGAAATCTTAGGATGTCCCTTAAACAACCTTTTTGGTTTCATTTAAATTGGATCTTCCATGCTCATGTAAGAAGCTTTGACCCAAAAGGTGTTTTTGTTGACTTTTTGGAATGACCTATAATGTATGAACTTATATCTTTTCATGAGTGCATTTCTTGAACTTGAGGACTGAAGATGAGTTGTATGGAATTTAATTCTCTTCAAAATGAGCCTTGGATGAGAACTTTCTGATAAAGTACGAGAAAGTTATGCTTGGTCAAAGTTTGGTTGGCTTTTTCCTGAGAAACCCTAATTTAGCAACTTTTGAGTTTTGATGAATTAGGAGCATTCCTTGGGGAATCATGATCAAACCTTGATCAAATTATGTATATCACTTCAAAATGTTGATGTTGACCAAAAATATTGAAGTTTGACTGTATGGGGGCCACAGTTGACTTTTGACCTAATATAGTTGATTTTCAAACATCTGAGCAGTTGATTGGGCAAACTTCTTGTGCAAGGCATGAAACTTGGCATGGATGGTCTTGAGAACATATTAGGACTATAGAGAGAATATTAGGCCTTTGGAGCTCACCCATATTTATGAAAATGGAAACCCTAGTTGGAGGTTCATTGCTTTTAGGAGAGAGTTTATCTGGTCAACTCTTGGGCATCCTTGAGCAAATTGAGGATATCAATGAACATATGTTGAGTAAAATGGGAGGGAAAATTTTTGGGAACAACAACTGCCCCTGTTCAATCTTCTTAAACCTGAGGATGTAGATCGGCTGGTCTGTATTTCGTGATCTGAAGGTAGAAGATGATTGAACACTATAGTGCCCAGAAATTTGCGCTCACATGAAGTAATACTGATTGGTGATATCGGGAATGGGCTTACAGATTCCATTTGGGAGTCGACAAAGAGTCATCAGAGATGGGCTTAAAGATGCCATCCAGAAAAGATATCAGTCGCATGAGAGATTTCTTTGCGAGAATTCTTGTACCTTCCGTTGAGGTGGACTTCGTTGGAGAATGTTGATTTACGTCTGGAAAAATAGAGTATAGGAGCTTCGGTTGTCCATTACTCTATTGGGGAACTAACTTCTAATTGAGGAGGTGAGAGTACACTGCTTATCATGGTTAGGATCCAGGCTGTATAACGACTTACTGGGGAAATGTGAAATTGACCGTACCTGGTCGGGTCCAGGTCTTACAGTGTTGTACACTGTTGTCTGGAGATAAGGAAGAAGGAATCTGGGTAGTAGGGTTACTTTGAAATGAAAGCCTGCATAGTAGGGCTATCAGAAGGAACCTGGGTCGTAGGGCTATAAGAAGGAACCTGGATAGTAGGGTTACTTCGAAATGAAAGCCTGGATAGTAGGGCTATGAGAAGGAACCTGGATAGTAGGGTTACTTCGAAATGAAAGCCTGAATAGTAGGGCTATGAGAAGGAACCTGGATAATAGGGTTACTTCGGGATGATAGCCTGGATAGTAGGGCTATGAGAAGGAACCTGGATAGTAGGGTTACTTCGAAATGAAAGCCTGGATAGTAGGGCTATGAGAAGGAACCTGGATAGTAGGGTTACTTCTGGATGAGAGCCTGGATAGTAGGGCTATAAGAAGGAACCTGGATAGTAGGCTTACTTCGGGATGAGAGCCTGAATAGTAGGGCTATGAGAAGGAACCTGGATAGTAGGGTTGCTTCATTTGGTCATGTAGATTAGTTGACACGTTGGTTTTCGGGAACTGAGTTTCCATTAGCTGTCTGCAGATATGACATGTATAACTGCTGGAATCGTTGTAGATAATTGTATTTCTTGAAAAGATAGAAAGGTTAATTATATGTGATACATGCAATGCATTGTGAGATGATGTTCTCAAAATAAATGAGATTACACTGTATGTGATATGTATGTGCATTTCATGATGTATCAACATGAAATGCTATTGTGACATGTCCAAGTCTGAGAAAATAAATCCATGAATTCTGCTGGAGAGTATAGCATTCCTGACTGTTGTAGTGGACTGTGGTTCTTTTACTTCCGCTGGGGATGGTGAACGGAAATGATTATGCTGGGGATTTACTCTTTGTTGTTTGTGAATATTCTGCCATAGAGAGACTCTGTTTGAGAACAACTCAGCGAGGGGAAAACTCTGTTGGAAGGTGAACTTCCGTAGCTGAAGTAATAAGCTCTGTTGGGGATTGATCATCTGTATTCATAGAAATAAACTCTGCTTGGGAGACAAATTTTTAACACGCTTGCGATTATGAAATTCGGCTGGGGGATATAGATGTCAGGTTTCTGGACGACCCTGGCTAGGGAGATTACTTCCTATTTCGGGAGAACTGATATCAATGTTTTGGTTACCTTTTACTCTGTGGGGAGTACAAATGTTACAAGGTCGTATGCACTGATGATTGTGCTTCAAAGTTGTCTCTGCCTTGGTACCGGCTGGACAGAGTAACTGTCGGGTTTTGACATTTCTGGTTTTTTGCCCCTGTTTCTTAAGTTACGAGCAATTGTCTTTTCGTTTCTTATGTAAATATTTATGAGCAGCAATCATATTCAAATGCATATGTCAAGAATAAATCATCGGACGTTCTTGCAAAACAAAACAGAAAAGGAAAAAACACATAGTTTTGTAAAAATGATTTGTATTGATTTTCAAAGTTGGCCTATAATAGGCGTTTTTGTACAAGGAGGATGACGCTCTAGTAAGAGAACGCGACCGTAAAAATAGATGCTATACAATATTGTGTAAAAAGAAAATAGCTATGTACAACAATCCCATTGGGTTCTAATTCTGCTATTTCCCCTATGTCTTCGAGCATCTCATCACTTTGCTTACTTGTCCGAAGCTGATTAGATTGATTGGCGCCGTTCGAGCTTGATAGTTGATATTGAGGTCCGGTCGCAAGGTGATCCAATGGGACATAGTGATACGCTTTACATCCCTAAATTTTTCCTGGACTGCCCTTTCGGGTTTTCAGTCCACCGGGATAACCTTTTTTTCCCAAGTCGCCTTTTCAGGTTTTCGGCTTGCCGGGTGTACAGATTTTTTCATTTTCATCCCTTATTTTTACCTGAACCCTTTTGGTTTGCTGGGAAGCCCTTCTTTTTTCCTAGGCCAGTCAACCTAGTGGGTCTTTTATCATGCGTAGTATATTTTCACTATGTCTGCATTGACAGGGTGAGGGAGGTTGTCACCGTCCATGGTGGTTAGAGTCATGGCTCCACCCGAGAAAATGTTTTAAATCACAAATTGCCCTTCGTATGTGGAAGTCCATTTCCCCCTGGGATCACCTTGCGGTAGTATGATGCGCTTGATTACCAGATCCCCAACTTGATATTCCCGACGTCTGACTTTTTTGTTGAAAGCCTTGATCACCCCTTTTGATACGTCTGACCATGACAAACAACGGTAAGTCTCTTCTTGTCGATCGAATTTAATTGATCAAGTCGAGTCTGGATCCATTCGTCTTCGTCCAAACTCGCATCTTTCATAATCCTTAAAGAAGGGATCTAGACCTCGATAGGTAGGACTGCCTCCATGCCATATACCAGAGAGTAGGGTGTTTCCCCTGTCGACGTCCGTGCTGAGGTACGGTACTCATGAAGAGCGAATGGTAACATCTCATGCCAGTCTTTGTATGTCACTGTCATCTTCTGTACAATCTTCTTGATGTTCTTGTTAGCTACTTCAACAACTCCATTCATCTTCGGCCGATAGGGAGAAGAGTTATGATGTTGTATCTTGAATTACTTACAGAGTTCAGTGATCGTCGTGTTATTGAGATTTGTACCATTATCGGTGATAATTCTCTCTGGCACACCATACCGACAGATCAGGTTATACTTGATAAACCGCGCAACAACATTCTTGGTAATGGTAGCAAAGGAGGCAGCTTCAACCCACTTTATGAAGTAATCGATGGCCACTAGGATGAAGTGATGCCCATTGGAAGCGGTAGGTCTGATTTCTCCAATCATGTCAATGCCCCACATCACAAAGGGACACTGAGCTATCAAGACATTCAAAGGAACCAGAGGCACATGCACCTTATCAACATAAATTTGGCACTTATGACAAGTTTGGGAGTGCTGATAACAATCTGCTTCCATAGTGGACCAATAGTATCATGCCCGTAGGATCTTCTTAGCCATGGTATGTCCCCTAGAATGGGTTCTGAAGGTACCTTCATGTAGATTTTTCATAATCCTCTCTGCTTCGCTCTTGTCTACACACCGCAGTAGGGTAGAGTCATGGTTGCGCTTGTAGAGGATTCCATTACTGAGGAAGAATTTCGCGGCGAACCTTCTTAGAAACTTCTTATCATTGACAGATGCCCCTTCGGGATACTCTTGAGTCTCGAGGTACCTTTTTACTTCATGAAACCAGGGTTTGTCTTCCACCTCTTCGGTATGAATCTCACAACAGTGTGCTGGTTCATCCAACCTCTCAATGGTGATTCGGGGAGCTTCGTTGTCCCACCTGACTTTGAACATGGAAGACATGGTAGCTAGCGCATCCTCTAACCGATTCTCCTCTCGTGGGAAATGTTCAAAGGTTACCTCCTCAAAATGTGGGAGAAATGTCAGTACGTGCTCTTTTTATGGGATGAGATTCAGATGCTTCGTATCCCATTCGCCTTTGATATGACTTATCACCAAGGCTGAATCCCCAAAGAAATTTAAGAACTTGATCCTGAGGTCAATAGCGGCTTTGAGACCCATAATGCAGGCTTCATACTCTGCCATGTTGTTAGTGCAGTTGAAACATAATCGGGAAATGAAAGGAGTATGACATCCCTTAGGAGATATGATTTCGGCGCCAATTCCATTACCGAGTGCGTTCGAAGCTCCGTCAAAAACCATAGTCCATCGGGATCCTTCCTCGGGTCCTTCATCCAGTCCAGGTTCTTCGTAGTCAGTCACCAGCATAACATTCTCATTCAGGAACTCGAAATTCATGCACTGGTAGTCATCGACGGCCTGATGAGCCAAATGATCAGCTAATACACTTCCCTTGATTGCTTTCTGGGTTGTATATTGTATATCGTATTCAGTTAAGATCATCTTCCATCTCGCTATTCTTCCGGAGAGAGTGGACTTCTCGAAGATGTACTTGATTGGATCCATCTTAGATATCAACAGAGTAGTGTGAGCCAGCATGTATTGTCTTAGTCGGCGAGCAGCCCATGACAAAGCGCAACAAGTTTTCTCGAGAAGTGAGTATCGTGTCTCACATTCGGTAAACTTTTTGCTAAGGTAGTATATTGCATGCTCTTTTCGACCAGACTCGTTATGCTGCCCCAGCACACGCCCCATTGAAATCTCTAGCACTGTTAAGTATAATATCAAAGGTCTTCCTTCAACAGGAGGCATCAGAATTGGCAGTTCTTAGAGATATTCTTTAATCCTTTCGAAAGCCTTCTGGCACTCATCATTCCACTTTACCACCTGATCTTTCTTCAGAAGCTTGAAGATGGGCTCACAAGTAGCAGTCATATGTGAAATGAACCTGGAAATATAATTTAGGCGTCCCAAGAAACCTCTAAGCTCCTTATCTGTATGAAGAGCCGACATCTCTTGTATGGTCTTTACCTTTGCAGGGTCTACCTGAATACCTTTGTCACTGAAGATGTAACCCAGAAGCTTACCAGACCTTACCCCGAAAGTGCACTTGTTCGGATTCAACCTCAGCTTGTATGTCTTCAACCTGTTGAACAACTTTTGTAGATGATCAAAGTGTTCGTCTTCAGTTTGAGACCTGGATATCATGTCATCAACATAAACCTCGATCTCATGGTGAATCATATCGTGGAGCAAAGCGACCATGGCTCACTGATAGGTTTCCCCAGCATTCTTCAAACCAAAAGGCATCACCTTGTAACAGAAGGTGCCCCACTGTGTGACAAAGGTTGTCTTCTCCATGTCTTCAGGTGCCATCTTGATCTGGTTGTAGCCAGAGAAACCATCCATGAAGGAGAAGATTTTATGCTGCGCGGTGTTATCAACCAGAACATCAATGTGGGGAAGCGGGAAGTCATCCTTGGGACTTGCCCTGTTCAGGTCTCTGTAATCCACACACATCCATACCTTTCAGTCCTTCTTAGGTACCAGAATGACGTTAGCAAGCCACTGCGGATAAGAGGTGACATCTAAGAACCCTGCGCAGAACTGCTTCATGACCTCTGCCTTGATCTTCTCTGACATTTTAGGGCGCATACGCTGGACCTTATGTTTAACCAAAGGACAATCTTCTTTAGTCGGCAGACGGTGTACCACGATATCAGTGTCTAAACCAGGCATGTCTTCATATGGCCAGGCGAAGATCTCAACGTAGTCGTGTAACATCTGTATCAATCGCTATTTAATCTTAGTCTCCAGATTTGCACCGATCTTGACTTCTTTTCTATCCACCTCCGTGCCCAAGTTTATCGTCTCAATTGGCTCTTCATGAGGCTGTATCACCCTCTCTTCCAGCTGTAACAGTCTAGCAATCTCTACAGGCACCTCACAGTCGTCCTTACCTTCGTCCTCGGCTTGGTTGATCGGATTTTCGAAGTCATAACTAGCAATAGCAGAACTGTTATCAATGGGATCCAGAGTGCATATGGATCTACAGTTTGATACATGAGTGTGTGTAAGAGCATAACGATTTCGATAAAGTAAAAACAAAAAGGAAAAATAGAGAACACAAAATTTGTATGCAAGGAACATCCAATTTTTTATTGATGATATATGAAATGAAATATAATAACCCTCACAGATAGAACCATTGTGCCTCGGGTAAGACACAAGGCCATAAAATTTAATATTGTTTATTACAAACTCATAAAACAAGTAAGAGAATTATTGTAGAATAAAAGAAACTGGTATAAAATCTCTGGCCGTCCAATTACTCAGTCCACCGTTGGTAGTTGGGTAGATCCAGCTGTCAATATCAGAGTCGTCCTCACTGTCTTCAGTATCATTGACCCCACGATTGCTGATGCATAGGGGAGGTCCTCCAGCCCAAGCACGTCGAACAACCCTTTGAGCCCCTAAAGTAAATCCCAAACCAAATCTGTCAGTTTTGTGAGTAAAATCAGGCATTTGTCCCCAATTGGTACACCCACCTTCTTCGACCACTGCTCTGGCGTCCTTGAGGGAAGCCATCTTCAAAGGAGGTTTGTTTCTGGTGGTAGTTCTGGTCGATGCCAAAATCTGGGGAACTTCTTCAAAGTTTTGACGAGGTGTTTCTATGAATTCCCCATCCATCTCCACATACCTGAAGGAATTCAGGTGACTCAGCATATACTCCTCTTCGCCACGCATAATGACAATCTTCCCCTTCATCGGATACTTCAGCATTTAGTGCAGTGTAGAAGTAACAGCCCCAGCTTCATGGATCCAAGGACGACCCAACAAACAAGAGTACGAAGGCCTGATGTCCATCAAGTAGAAGGTGGACCCAAAGGTCTGAGATCCTACCTTGACAGGGATTTCCACCTCCCCATGCACCATTATCTTCGACCCATCAAAAGCCCTTACCACAATCTTACTGGGCTTTAAGGTCAAGCCTTCATAATCTAACCGGTCGAGAGCCTTCTTAGGCAGAACATTTAGTGAAGACCTAGTATCTACCAACACATGAGCCATAGTGGTGCCCCTACATTCGATCGAGACATGCAGAGCATCATTATGCTTCCTCCCTTTCAATGTTAAGTCGGCATCTGAAAAACCCAGCCCATTGTCAGCAGTCAAGCTGGCTACACAGTCTTTAAATTGACCATCCGAGGTCTCTTGCGGCACATGCGCAGTCTTGAGGAATGCGATCAAAGCCTTCGCACGGGCCTCAGAACATAGCAACAGAGACAACATCGATATCTTCGAGGGGGTCTTCCCCGGCTGCTCGACCATATTGTAGTTGCAATTTTTAATTATTTTTAATATTTCCTTTATCTCTTTCTTAGAGGCTTCTACAATAATCTTTCTAGGGGCCTCCGTCCGGGCAGGCTCACCTATAGCTTCTTTGCCTCGAATCCCAGATGACTCGATGGTAGGAGTAACCATTGGAGTAAGAACAAGAGTAGTGACGGATGTACCGGCAAGAATAGCAGATGGAATAACAACAGGTCTGTTGACAGACTTCGAGAAAATCTCGGGAGAGAAAACCCTTCCACTTTTGGTAATTTTACTGTTCTCGACGATCTTACTGAGATCGGGATCAACCTCTTCATTCTTCATATCTTGTTTAACTCCATGATAGTAAACATCGGCACCATAATGCTAAGGGACAACTTTGTCCGAGGCATATGGGACAGGACCAGGAAAAGTGATTATTAACGGAGCGACCCTCAGAGCGGGTGTAATCCTAACAGGTCTTCTCGAGGAGACCTTGGAAGGATTGGAGGAAATGGTTATAATAGCAACATCTTCAAACGGAACCATCGGAATCAAAGTCATCTCGAACAAAATTTCTCTGCTGTCCATCAGGCGTTAGACACCTGTTTTCAGCAAATAGCAACCAGTAGGCAGTGACGAACACATGTGGCAACCTTCACCATAACCCGGAAATAAACCGGCCAGCAATAAATTCTTCTTAACAATCATAAGAGTAGTAAAAACTTCATCAACTTAGGTCACAAATAGATCGGTATCAACGACATTAACTCCATGGTTGTGCTTAATCATGGGAGAAGTTATGATATTGGACTTCTCCGGAGCATCGAACTCAATCTCCTTGGCTTCAATCAGATCTTGTAGAACATCATGAAGAACGGGTGGGTACAAATAATTAACCGAGTTTAGGATTGTAGAACATCATGAAGAACGGGTGGGTACAAATAAACTTTGAGCCATGTCCTTTGTTTCTTAAACCGTGAACCAGGTCACGTTATAGCCTTTTAAAAGTCCTAATTGAAGCATGGGTTAGTTCGAAAGCATACTGTTACAAAAGGTATCCTGACACTTGTAAGGCTCACTGTAAATCCTGAGTCGAATTCATATTCTTACAAAATTCTTTTATCTGCTTAAAAATGCATTTTCAAAACTTTAAGATAAACATAAACTTTGCATTGTTTGAATTTCACTGTTTGCATATGGATAATTGTTTGACAACGGAGAAATTTGCATGGCGAATATCTATTGAACGAAAATTCTTTCAATAAACAGAATCCCTTCAAAGGGAAAGACGCTCCTAATGACAAATCTCCCATAATCAAGGGGCACGACATGTTACTGTCTAACTCATCTGGGTCAGTCAAGTCAAGATTCCAAGAAACCTCTTATAAAGTTCTAAATAGCTAGGGGCAAGTATCCATCTAAATCACTTGGGGGAATTGAACATGAATTCCAGCAAAGGGTCACGTACGACCAAGCAACCATTTTCTGTTATTTCTACAACACTTATTACTATGGATAGTGACAAATCCTCACGAAGTCCCTTTCATAAGGTGATCCCCAGTGAAGTCGCCAGAGCCACCTCTATAAGGTAATCCCCACAGAATAATATTCACGGATAAGGGTCCAAACCCCACAAGGCCAAATTCATGGATATCCCCACATAATTATCCCTACAAAGTTAGATTCATGCAATCCCCAACCAGATTTCAATCTCTCGAAAAACCAATCGCCATCCGAGTTGGTCTTAAAAGAAAAAGCTTTGCGGAACTCTAACTAAAGAAGTCACCTCCCCAGCAGGTCGTCAAAATACTTTCTTCAACAGGGTTCATTTCCCCAACAAACTACAAATTCCCCAGCTTAAGTTGAACTCTCATACTATTACAAATCAATGGAAAAAACCCCTTAAGCTCTAGTTAAGTCATTACAACCCCTAACGGAGTCATTACTATCCCCAGTGAGTTATTGTAAAGCTTGGAACCTGACTAGATAACAGTTGACTCCATTCTTTCAAAGCAAGTTACTGCGAAGCCTGGACCCGACCAGATAACAGTTCAACTTTATCCATCCTAGTAAGTTACTGTAAATCCTAGAATCCAACCAGATAACAGTCAACTTCAATAAGTGGTTGTGAAACCTACAATCCGACTAGATAGCAATTAACTTCATCTATTTCATCAATTATTACGAAGCCTGGACCCGACCAGAAAAAAGTTTGATTTGCTAAAACCTGAACCCGACCAGATAACATTAAATCTCAATTTTAAGTTACTAAAGCCAGAACCCGACTGGATAATAGTTTAACTTCTTTAGTTACTGCAAAGCCTGGACCCGACCAGAAAAAGGTTTGAGTTGCTGAAACCTAGACCCGACCAGATAGTAGTAAATCTCAATTTTAAGTTACTAAAGCCTGGACCCGACCGAATAATAGGTTAACTTCTTCAGTTACTGCAAATCCTGGACCCGACCAGATAACAGTTCAAGTTGCTGAAGCTTGGACCCGACCAGATAACAGTTCAAGTTGTTGAAGCCTGGACCCGACCAGATACCAGTTAACCTAAAGATCGTATTGCTGAAACCTGGACCCGACTAGATGATATTTCAAGTTGCTAAAGCCTGTACCTGACCAGATACCTGTTAACCACAAGATCAAATTGCTAAAACCTGGACCCGGCCAGATAACAGTTTGAGTTGCGGAAACTTGGACCCGACCAGATACCAATTAACCTCAAGATCAAATGGCTGAAACCTGGACCCGACCAGATAACAGTTCGAGTTGCTGAAACCTGGACCCGACCAGATAACCATTTGAGTTACTTGGAAACCTAGACCCGACCAGATCATAGTTTAACTTCTTAAAATCACTACCAAAACTCCCCTTCCCTAGTAGAGTTTGCCACTACCCCCAGTGAGTTGCTGCGAAGCCTGGAATCCGACCAGATAATAATTAACTTCTTTATCCCCAACAAGTTGTTAACTTCCATTCTCTCTAATCGAGAGATAACTCCCCAGTAGAGAAACGGACAACTAAACCTCATGAACTCTTCTCCCCAAGCAGAAATCAACACTCTCCACAAAGTTTCCCTCAAGCAAAATCAATGTTCCCCAGCGGATTTCTCCTTAAACAACAAAATAGGAATCCCTAGTAGAAACATCCAAAACAAAGATTGAAGTTACACATACTCTTCATGTCCAACAGTATTCCGGGATTTAACTTCCTAAAACTCTCCCAGCATTTGTCAAGGATTTATTTTCCTAGACAAATATACTTCATTAAGCATATCACATTCATACATCATATCACATACATGACAAATGCATATAGCACAATCTCATTTATTTTGAGAACATCATCACGTCGTGCATACTTCTGCATGCAACTAACCCTCTTCCTTGCAGGAAAAGTCAATCAAATCAAAGATCTCTTCTGCTTAGATTTATTTCTTCCAGTTAAAAACATGTGAAATCAAAGACCTCTTATGGTAAGATTTATTTCTTCTATTTAAGGACAAGCGAATCAAAGACCTCTTCTAGTTAGATTTAGTTCTTCTAGTTAAAGACAGGTGAATCAAAGACCACTTCTAGTTATATTTACTTCTTCCAGTTAAAGACAGGCGAATCAAAGACCTCTTCTGGTTAGATTTATTTCTTCCAGTTAAAATTGGGCGAATCAAAGACCTCTTATGGTGATATTTATTTCTTCCAGTTAAAGACAGGAGAATCAAAGACCTCTTCTGGTTAGATTTATTTCTTCCAGTTAAATACAGGAGAATCAAGGACCTCTTCTGGTTAGATTTACTTATTCCAGTTAAAGACAGGCGAGTCAAAGACCTCTTCTGGTTAGATTTATTTCTTCCAGTTAAAAACAAATGAATCAAAGACCTCTTCTGTAGAGATTTATTTCTTCTAGTTAAAGACAGGCGAATCAAAGACCTCTTCTGGTTAGATTTATTTCTTCCAGTTAAAGACAGGCGAATCAAGGACCTCTTCCGATTAGATTTATTTCTTCTAGTTAAAGACAGGCGAATCAAAGACCTCTTCTGGTTAGATTTACTTATTCCAGTTAAAGACAGGCGAATCAAAGACCTCTTCTGGTTAGATTTATTTCTTCCAGTTAAGTACACGCGAATCAAAGACCCCTTTTGGTTAGATTTATTTCTTCCAGTTAAAAACAGGTGAATAAAAGACCTCTTCTGGTTAGATTTATTTCTTCCAGTTAAAGACAGGCGAACCAAGGACCTCTTCTGGTTAGATTTGTTTCTCCCAGTTAAAGACAGGCGAATCAAGGACCTCTTCTGGTTAGATTTATTTCTTCCAATCAAAGAAAGGCGAATCAAAGACCTCTTCTGGCGAGATTTATTTCTTCTAATTAAAAATAGGAAAAGGACATCTGATGTTTCAGTATAAATCGACCAAAAGATTTATTCTGATACTTATTTCTTTTTCCCCCAACGGTCACTATGGATGGCATCTGTAAGCCCATCTCCAATAAAATCTTCATCATTTCTCCAAATGGCATCTCTAAGCCCATTTCCTACACAATCAACTAACACATAGTCGAGTGAAAATTTCTGGGCACTCTAGTGTTCAATCATCTTTTACCTTCAAGCTACGAACGGCGACGTGCCATCCTCGTTTTTTAGGTTTAAGAAGATTGAACAGGGGCAGTTGTTGTACCCCAATATTTTCCCTCTCATTTCTCAAGAATTTTATCACAAGATCTCTATTGGTTCAAGACTGCACAAGGTTTGATTAGCTCAAAATACCTCCTCAAACAACGATGACTCAAAACTAGTGTTTGAGTTTGCACAAGTATAATTGGACTTTTAATGCCCCATATAGTTTCCATGGATCATATTGGGCTCTCAAGCATCAGGTTGAAGATGGAAATTCTGAATCCTCAAAAGGAGGAAGAGGAAACTTTCAAAAGGGAAAAGCATATAAAAAAAGGTGTGAAGTTGCAGATAACCACGTCGAATTCAAAATCTAGTTCAGGCTGTTGGAACCACATGACTGATCGAAAGGAGTGGTTGGCAGATTTTGACAAGTCGAAGAAGAACAAGTTTGCTTCGATCCTCAAGCTTCGATTGGGCAATGGCTTCCTTCGAGAAATCTGCTTCGATCCACCTCAAAACCCTTCGACACACATAGTTTCGACACTATGAATTACAATTTAACACACCACCTAATTCATTGTGTTTAAACAATCTATATTCATCATGATTCTTAGTCTTATGAATACTTCGGCCTACACACCCTTCGTCATGATGTCTGCAATCTGATTCTCAGTTCTGCAATGTTACAAATTCATCTTCCCATCTGCTACCTGCTATCGGAGATAATGGAACCTCATTTTGATGTGTTTGCTTCGACCATGTACTATTGGGTTCTTCTCTAGATTGATAGATGACATGTTGTTTATCTTCATGCTTGCTTCGATCCACAAGTTTCAACTGGGCAATGGCTTCCTTCGAGAGACCCGCTTTGATCCACCTCTAAATCCTTCGAAACACATAGTTTCGACACTGAATTATAACTTAATAAAAAAACTTGTTGATACTAGTTCATTACAAGAAGAAGGTACTGGAAACATTGTCTTTCAAATAAGTAATGGAGGAAAAGTTATGATTAAAGATGTGCTCTATGTACCTTGAATAAAGTGCAAAAAAGTTTCTCAGTTGTCATGAAAGATGGAGTTTTGCGATTGTTCGACACCAAGAACAATTTGGTCTTAAAATCTTCGTTGTCGAAAAACAGGACATTTAAGACAATGATCAATTCGACAGAAGTTCAATGTTTAAAAATGGTTTGACCACAAGGATAGTTGGTTGTGGCATTTGAAGTTTGGACATTTGAACTTTCAACCACTTAATCAACTGATTACTCAAGATATGGTTACTGGTATTCCAAGTCTTGAGATGCCTGAAAAAACTTTGTGAAGTTTGTTTAGTAGGAAAGTGTTGTACCCCAAAATTTTCCCTCTCATTTCTCAAGACATTTTCTCAAAAGTTCAATTTGCACAAGTAGAATTGGGTTTTCAAGCATCAAATCGAAGAAGAGCATACCTGCTTCGATTTCACATCCTTCGATTGGACTTTTGGCCACTTTCAATGCAAGCTTGGCTTACATCCTTCGATTGAGCAATTACCTCTTTCCTGAATGTTTCGATTCATAAAGCAAGGGGATCCCACCATGCTAGAATGCACAAAGCAAAAGTTTTCCTATGGCTAGCATTCATATTAGCACCTGTTATACCCCAAAATTTGCCCTCTCATGTTTTCAAAGGTCTTCCCTTACATGGTTGGTCACAAACCCTTGCCTAAGAAAAATAAAGTTTTTTGAAGATGAACAAAATGCCTTTAGATTGGCATCTGGGAAAAGTCTTCGATTCGGATTTTAGCGCCCTTCGATCAGGCTTGGTTCACTAGTCTTCGATTGGGCATTTGGAACTCTTCGATCAGGTTTTGGTTCACCAGTCTTCGATTGAGCGCTGGACCTCCTTCGATCAAGCTTTGGTGTGCAAGTCTTCGATTGAGCGCTGGACCTCCTTCGACCAAGCCTTGATGTGCAAGTCTTCGATTGAGCGTTGCACCTCCTTCGACCAAGCCTTGATGTGCAAGTCTTCGATTGAGCGCTGGACCCCTTCGATCAAGTCAATTTCACAAATGCTTCGACTAGTACTTCATAGGGTCCTTCGACTGGAACTTCATACTTTACCTCGATCAGAACATCAGAACAAAATGACCTTCGAATGGCATTTCAGTGCAGAGTTTCTCTTAATCTAAGATGCTCTGATGAAGGAAGTTCTGGACACTTCGAATCAGAACTTAGACTCATCACAAGGCCAAGGGCTGGTAAAAGTTATCTAATAGGGAATGCTCTAAATAGATTCGAATTGGACTTTGAAGCTGGCAAAGAAGGCAGATTCGAAGGAAGGAAGTAGGCTGGCATGACTAGGAAAAAAACACATATCCTAACCTGTCCAGAATACCCAGAGTTCACAATGGCATGTGTCCCTTGCAAATATGCAATCGAAGCAGGGGGAGTCTCAATCGAAGGGGCTGTGATTGGAGTAGTTCGAATGGGGACTTTGAAGCAATCGAAGAGAGAAAATTCGAAGGGGCAAGTCAGCTTTTGATTTCCATCAAGTTGGAGGCCCAAAACAACTCAGAGCAAGCTGGCAAAAACGCATGATTGAATCAAATATAGCAAGCCTTTATGAAAAAATCAAATCAAATCTCTTCATCATAATAGACCAAGATTTGATACACAAATGCTGACCTAATTTCCTTGGCTATATAAACCTCATGCTCATAAACAAATCACACACGGAAAACCCTTGAAGACAGACGTGAAACACATACACAAAACTCTACAGACAAAGAAAAAGACACTGAAACTCTGCAAAAAAACGGCGCCACAGTCTTGCAAAAAAACCTTGAAAAGTGTGGGATCAAGAACCACATTGGAGGCAGATTCAGACCAAAAGAAAGACGCCGCTCTCTTGCCAGCAACCTCCTGAAGCGAGGCCAAACAAAAACCAAGCCTTTCATTACCTATAACACGCTGTAAGTCTCCATGAAATTTGTTCTGAACATGAAATTGAAAACATCCATTCTTGCATCTTTTCTTTAAAATATTGGCATATTTGTGATTGTTATTTGATTTAGAATGTTTTGGCATTGTCCAATTTAATTTTCATGGCCTCTAACCCCATATCCAGAACCTAGGGTTCCTGTTCTTGTTTTTAGGCGTTTATGTCACAGGGAAAATCAATGCAAACCATGGTTACAGGGATGACCGGGATGAACAGACGAGTATGTTGGTACTCTTGGATTTCAGTTTCATGGCCTAGGAGAGATGTTTGAACGACCCTAGGAATCCTCCTGCGGATAAAAATCTGCAGGTAAACGAACCAGGCTTTTGTGAGGAAGACGATAACGTGGCTGGGCGTGATTGGTTCATTTGAATCAATTGCGCGTTTTTTTATTTTTTTGGCCAGGCATAATTATTGTTTGTATATAATATTTGTTTTCCATTTAACTAACGAATGAAGCAGATTGGCTGGTTGGTGAACGCGTTAGTGCAAGACCCCTTGGGACCTGGATTCGAATCCCAGGTCCACCAAAACTTTGTTGTGTTTTTCCTTCAGGTATTGACATGCAGCACTTCAGGCAGGGACTACCATACGTCCTCCGATCTCAACATGCCAGGTGGTTCCCAGGCAGATCCAATGGCTAAGGATGGAGGTTCACCATGAACCTTGGTCAACAAACGTCCAGGCCATATGAAAGTCAAACGAGGCCTTCGAATTTGGGCCAGGAAATTGCAATTCATACTCCCTTTACGAGTCCAACACCCCTGAGTTTGTTTCTTTATTTTTCTTTTCACTGTTTTTACTTTATTATTATAATTAATTAATTAACTAATTAACTCTCTTTCATAAAAAATCAGAAACAACAAAAATATTTTAATTTTAATTTTATTACTTATTTTTGTAAATAAACCATTAACCAATTAATTTAGTTTTAATCTTAACATTTTTAAAATAAATTAAAATTAACTTAGACTTAGGTTTTTTTATTATTTCTGATTTTGCTGCCTTTATTAAAATAAAACTCCAAAAAGTATTTTCTTTAATTCCATTATTTAGACTTGATTCTTAATTCAAAAAAATCCAAAAATATACTTTCTTTAAAAAGGGTCAAAACCCTAAAGGACAATCTGATTCAACTTTTCTCGCGCGTATTATTTTGATCTATATTTGTGTAATTGCTCCAAGGATGTAATAGCTTTAACTTAGGACCTTTATTTACCACTTTTATTTATTTTTCCGCATTTAATTTCAAGGGTTTGTTTTTGGCGATGGAAATACCCGACGCCTTGTAATAGCTTAGTTTTATTTTCCGTAACCATTAACTGTTTAGATGTATGCTAACTAGGCTATGCATGACAAGATTAACTCTTAACTTAAAATCAACAGTAGCTCACCATGACATGCAAAGATAATATATCTGAAAAACAATACACTCGCACATGCCACTCTTAGGGTACGCCTCACTTGGTTGCCTCGAACGTCGTCATTGAGTATAGGAAGTTTTAGAGGTCGCCCTCCTGTCCAAAGATCACAAGTTGCCTCGAAACGGTTGCCTCGAATAAAATGATCTAATACATTAGGGTTACCGCTAAGCCGTCCTAACATTGCTTTAGTGACCACACGTCCCTTAAATCGAATTGACCCGAAAACTCCAACAACGATGCTACCTACTCCTCAATAGTGGGATAGCATTGTCTAAAGGACATTTGCACAGTTTAATTCCTTTTTGAGTAGGTAGAGGTTCTCAAGTACTTGCTCCTTTTAAAACAAAACAAAACTTTTCGCACTTACACTTTCTTCAAAAAAACAAAACTCTTTTTCAAAACCCAAAATCACAAAGAAAAGAAAACTTTTGAAAACATAGTGAGCAAGTACCTAAGAGCCCGTGGATAACCACGGATAGAAAGGGTGCTAACACCTTCCCTTTCTATAATCTACCTCTCGAACCCGAGAAACATCTCGAAAAGGAATTTTTCTGTGCTTTTGTCCTTTCCTTGTTGGATAAAATAAAAGACGGTGGCGACTCTTGCTTATCGCGACATTTTGCGAAAACAAACGCAAACGCGAACCAACATTCCAAAAAACTGTCAGTTCTATTCCCACTGATCACAGAACTGGCGACTCTGTTGGGGATTGTAGAAGTGAGGTGTACCTTAGGATTAGATCACTTGTGTTTTCAATTGTATTGCTTTGTATGCTTTTAATTGTGGGCTTGTATCGGAGTCCTATAAATCCTAACCTGGATTTGGGAAACATTCATAGATAGCAATACGTTGTGGAAACTGTGCGAGGTATACCGACACGGTTGAAGCAATAGCTATATTAGTGAGACATATTTGTGAGTACTGGTAACCCTTGAGTTAAGTCAAGGAGAGTACGGGGCCGCTGAGTGATGTCACTAAGCACTAATGACGTAGAACCTTACTTGACCATCTTGGCCTTTATTAGGGGTAGTGAGATGACCGGCTTTGGTACAGTCTGAAGTTGGTAGATACTCGATACTACACTCATTGAGGATTGTTTTCTTGGAATATTCTGGTCGCTAGTTAAGTGGCTAAAACAAAACGATGAACATAGAAAACAATCTAATGATATTGAGCTCCTTAGAACCCGGTTACTACTTAGGACAGGTTTTGAGCCAACTACACTCAAGAGGGTACTTACCTATGAAACCTCATGCAAGCCTGAAACTAGGGTCTTTGTGTGACTTGCTTGTACATATGTTTATGCATACATCATGAACATCATAAAGCATCATATGCATCCACTAACCATTTCAAGGGTTTAGATCTTCATCTTTGTTCTTGTTTTGCAGGACATGGAGTCTCTCCGCAGGAAAACAATTCAAGTCAACCTTGTAAGGATCCCTCCTCAACTCAAGGAGCTTACATCCAGGATTCCCGAGAACTCTCTCTTCAGTGAAAGACATGGTAGACTCCTCAGCTTGGTCAACACCAACCTTGAAGAAGACATGATGAAGGTTCTCTTCCAATTCTTTGACCCTCTACACCACTGTTTCACATTCCCTGATTATCAATTGGTGCCTACTTTGGAGGAATTTTCTCAACTCCTGAGAATTCCTATTCTGAGTCAACTACCCTACAACAGTACGGAAAAGGAACCAAGGCCTGAAGATATTGGTCAAGCATTACGCTTGCAACCATCCGACATCAAGGGGCATTGGGAAGCCAAAAGTGGTGTCAAGGGATTCTTGGCAAAGTTTCTGTTTGAGAAGGCACGAGAATGCTGGAATTCTCTTGATCTACAAGCCTTTTAAGAGATTGTGGCACTCCTTATTTATGGGTTGGTTTTGTTCCCAAATCCTGATCAACTTATAGATGTGAATGCTGTCAAGATTTTCATGTCCAGGAATCCCATACCTACATTGCTTGGGGACATCCTCCACTCATTTTACACACGAACAATGAGGAAAAGAGGTGTTCTCATGTGCTGTACTCCTCTCCTAGCAAGGTGGTTTATTTCTCACCTTCCACAATCAGTTTTGAAGAATGAGCAGGGTTTAAGGTGGTCACAACGATTGATGACTCTCACACATTCGGATGTACATTGGTGTTCTCGGTCCAAAGAAAATGTCACCATCATTGATCGTTGTGGAGAATTTCCTAATGTTCCATTACTTGGAATTAGGGGAGGCATTACCTACAACCCCTATCTAGCTTTGAGACAATTTGGATATGCTCAGAGGGATGGCCCTCATGACATGCTGATTCCTGACCTAGTTTTTGACTTCGACAACGATACTCAAGGACTTCGACAAAGGTTCATCAGAGCTTGGAGGATGCCTAACAAAGTGGACAGTAAGACACTGGAACACAAGAACTTCATCCCCCTTGATCCTTACCTCAGGTGGGTACGAACCCGCGCCCAGAGTATTATGATGCCTTACCCCCACATTCTCCCCTTGATCAAAGAGCCTGTTATGGAAGGAGAGGTTCCATACGCCATCCTACATCCTGACATGCCAACATCTTGAGAACAAATGCAAAAGAGTTGGATCCAACTCAAGGAAGAACGGAATACTTTTGAAGCCAACTTCTATGCCAGTGAGAAGAAGGTTTTGGAACTTACCCGCCGACTTCACGAGGAGGAGACCCTCAACACTTACATCGCTCCAAAAAGGATGCGCAGTGTCTTTTTACATTAAGAATTTTGTAATATTTCACCCATGGGGCACTTATGTACTAAATTTCTTCTTAATATGACGTGTGTTCCTTTTTTGTCTGCAACAAATTTGAATGTTTAAACCCTTGAATGCATTACATAAATAGCATATCATCCATCATATGCATAACAAGTATCCTTTTACAGGTCTCTTATCTTCTTCGCTGTTTATTTCAGCAATCATCATGTCTACTGAACCTTCCACTGAGCAAGCTATCAAGGCCCTCCAGACTCAGAATGCCCAGTTTCAAGAGTTGGTCATGAGCCTAGCTAAGGGTCAACAGGACTTGAAGACCCTGATTCTGAAAGAGAGGAAGAAGAAGAAGAAGAGGACCATCATGTTCAATACTAGACGCAGGTTTGGAAACGGGCTGCAGAACAAAGTTGATCTGGCCACCTCATCTGGAGGGAAAGATAGTCCACAAGAAAGGAGGGCTCCTAGCCCTATGGTCTCTGACAACGAGACAGACTATGATGAAGAAACATATCCTCCTGCTGAGAATAAGTACAAACAGCTGGAAGACCGTTTGAGCGCCATGGAAATACAGAAGGTTCCCGGTCTGGACTTCGGAGATCTGGGTCTATCATCTGGGGTGGTGATTCCCCATAAATTCAAGGCACCTGCCTTTGCCAAATATGACAGAGCTTCCTGTCCAAAGATGCACCTCCGGTCATATGTAAGGAAGATCCAACCTTACACGGCTGATAAGAACTTGTGGATCCATTTCTTTCAAGACAGTCTCTCAGGGACTCAACTTGAGTGGTTCTATCAGCTGGATGGAGCCAGTATCCGTAGCTGGGAAGATTTGGCTACTACGTTCTATAAGAAGTATCAATATAAATCCGACCTCGCTCCTATGCGTACCCAACTCCAGGGTATGTCAATAGGGACGGGTGAAGGATTTAAAGAGTATGCTTAAAAATGGAGAGACCTTGCCGGAAGGGTGCAACCTCCTTTAGCTGAACGTGAACTTGTTGATATGTTTTTGGGGACCCTGTCTGGTCCATTCTTTAACCATTTGATTGGAAGCTCTTCAGCCGGGTTTACAGACCTTATCTTGACTGGTGAGAGGATTGAAGCATGTATCAAGGCTGGGAAGATACAAAAGGGTGCCTCCTTGGGCACCGAGAAGAAGCCGTTCAAGAAAGAATCTAGTGCTGTCTACGATTCAAGAAGACAGAATAGACTGGAACACCGCCAAGATGTTAACGCGGTTGTTATTTCAAAACCTGCTGGTGCTCCTCAGCATCACAACCAACAAAGGGGCGAGAGACCTCGAAGGCAATTCACTCGTCTCAGCATGACCTTGTCTCAGATATTGCCACAGTTACTGACGACCAATCTGGTGACTCTAAAAGAAGCTCCGAAGATTTTAAATACAACATCACCAAAGTATAACCCTAACGCCCGCTGCGCCTATCACTCTGATAGCCCGGGGCATAATACAGATGATTGTTGGGCTTTGAAGAACAAGGTTCAAGACCTGATCGATGCAAAGGAGATTGAGTTTGAGGCGCCCGAGAGGCCTAATGTTGTGACTGCTCCCATGCCCAAACATGGAGTAAATGCTGTAGAGGAAGACTTGTTTGTTGTTTCTGTGGATGATGTTGTTACCCCTCTAATGACTGTCAAGAAGAACCTATTGCTAGCCAATTTATTTCCGGGCTGTGGTGAAGGTTGTCGTATGTGTGTTGTCTTACCTACTGGTTGCCCATCTCTAAAGTCAGGTATCCAAAACCTGATGGATAACAAGGAGATACTGTTTGAGAAGATTGTTGTTCCTTCCACCCCTACTGAAGAAGTTTCCATTATTACCATTTTCAACAATTCTCCCAAGGCTCCCTCGAGGAAGCCTGTCAGAATTACGCCTGTTCCGAAGATTGCACCCATAATCATCACTGTTCCGGGGCCTATTCCCTACACTTCTGACAAAGTTGTCCCTTGGAACTATGGGGCAGATGTTTATGCTCTTGGAGTCAAGAAAGAGTTTGATGCTGATACATGCATCAACAACATTACCGGGCCTGCTAAAGTAACCCGTAGTGGTAGACTTTTCTCACCCGATATTGCTCCACCAACTTCCCAAAGACTTGTTGTCATTACACCTGCAAGTGTGCCTAATGCCATTCCTGATCAAGTTCTTAGTCCTACCCCTGTCGCCGAGTCATCTAACACTCGGGGCAAAGGGATCACCACTGATATGCCTGCCCAGACCGAGGCGCCAAAGACAACCACTGTTGAAGCTTCCAAACAGGAGATGGAAGAGATTTTGAAGATTATTAAGAAGAGTGATTATAATGTAGTTGAGCAACTGGGGCAAACCCCATCCAAGATTTCTATGTTATCACTGTTGTTGTGTTCAGAGGCCCATGCCAAGGCTCTGATTACCTTCCTGAAGACGGCCCACGTGCCACAAGAGACATCAGCTGATCAGTTTACCGATTGTGTGGCCAATTTAACTGCTGATAATGGTTTGGGTTACTCTGATGCTGATCTAACTGCTAAAGGGAAAAACCATAACGATGCCCTGCATGTCTCCATTGAATGCAGGGGCACTACTCTTGCACATGTGTTGGTTGACACTGGCTCCTCATTGAACGTCTTGCCCAAGAAAGCTCTAGACAAGTTGGATTGCGAAGGGTTGGAGCTAAAGCCAAGTAACATTGTTGTCCGGGCCTTTGATGGGTCTAAAAGGATGGTGCATGGTGAGGTTGATATTCCAATTAAACTTGGTTCTCAGGTCTTCAATTCTATATTCTACGTGATGGACATTCGACCATCCTATTCTTGTTTGCTGGGTCGTCCATGGATCCATAAAGCTGGAGCTGTGACCTCAACACTCCATCAGAAGCTGAAGTACCTGGTCAGAGGGAAGATTGTGACAGTACAGGGGGAGGAAGAGTACTTGGTCAGCCACCTCAACTCTTTCAGATACGTAAAGATGGATGGGGAGTTCATTGAGACCCCATTTCAACACTTTGAAGAGGTTCCTCAGACACTGGCATCAGTTGAGACTATGGTTGAAGATTCTCCTTTGAAGATGGCTTCCTTAAAGGATGTCCGAGCTGTTATTGAGAAGGGTGAGTATGCAAACTGGGGATGACTTCCTGATTTCACTCAGAATACTAACAAGTTTGGTTTGGGTTTCACTGCAGAAGCTCAAAGGGCTGTTCGTAGTGCAAGGATTGGAAGACCTCCTGTGTTCATCAGCAACTCGGGAGTAAATGCCATTGAAGATGACGTGGAGGAGTCTGAATTCGAAAGTTGGATCTACCCTACAACCAATGGTGGACCAAGCAACTGGACAACAAAAGACTTCATCCCTATTACTTTTGTTACTCAGTAATGAACTCTTTGTTTTGAATTTGTAACAGACAATATTGTGACCGTGGCTTCATTTGTGAGGGCTTTTGTGTGCCATTTTCATATATCATTAATAAAAGCATTGGACGTCTTTTGCATTTCAAATCTTGCGCTCTTTGTTTTTCTTTATTATATATTGCAAAACAGCTATTTTACACACACTCACCTATACAAGTCTCAATCCACTCTGGATCTCACTGGTAACGACTCTGCTACTGCCAGTTATGACTTCGAAAATCCGATCAACTTAGCCGAAGACGAAGGTGAAGATGATTGCGAAGTGCCTGGTGAACTTGCAAGACTACTACTCCAGGAAGAGAGGGCCATTCAGCCACATGAAGAGCTAGTGGAAACAGTGAATCTGGGTACTGAGACAGACAAAAAGGAAGTTAAGATCGGTTCAAATCTGGAGCTTAGTGTGAAACAACGGTTGATTCAGATGCTGCATGACTACGTGGAAATCTTTTCTTGGTCTTACGAAGATATTGCTAGGTTGGATACTGACATTGTGGTTCATCGCCTGCCTACCAAGGAAGACTGTCCTCCGGTAAAACAGAAGGTTCGCCGTATGCGTCCAGAGATGTCTGAGAAAATCAAGGCCGAAGTTATGAAACAGTTTGACGCTGGTTTTCTAGCAGTAACTTCTTACCCTCAGTGGGTCGCCAATGTGGTTCTAGTGCCGAAGAAAGACGGTAAGGTCAGAATGTGTGTTGATTATAGGGATTTAAACAGGGCAAGCCCTAAGGACGACTTCCCTCTTCCTCACATCGATGTTCTGGCTGACAATACTGCTCAGCACAAGGTATTCTCCTTTATGGATGGTTTCTCCGGTTATAATCAAATCAAGATGGCTCCTGAAGACATGGAGAAGACCACTTTTGTTACTCAGTGGGGTACCTTTTGTTACAAGGTCATGCCTTTTGGGTTGAAAAATGTCGGGGCAACATATCAGCGTGCCATGGTTGCTTTGTTTCATGACATGATCCATCATGAGATTGAAGTATATGTCGATGATATGATTGCGAGGTCCCAAACTGAGGAGGAACACCTTGACCATCTACAGAAGCTGTTTGACCGGTTGAAGTTGTACAAACTGAGGTTGAACCCGAACAAGTGCACCTTCGGGGTGAGGTCTGGCAAACTGCTAGGTTTCATCGTGAGCGACAAAGGTATTCAAGTGGACCCTGCCAAGGTGAAAGCTATACAAGAGATGCCAGCTCCCAAGACAGAGAAAGAGGTCAGAGGCTTTCTAGGACGTCTGAACTACATTGCCCGATTCATCTCACATCTAACTGCTACTTGTGAGCCAATCTTCAAGCTACTGAAGAAAGATCAAGTGGTACGTTGGAACAATGAATGCCAGGCCGCTTTCGAAATAATCAAAGAGTATCTCCAAGAACCACTCATTCTTATGCCACCAGTTGAAGGGAGACCTTTGATCTTATACTTGACAGTACTTGACAACTCAATGGGGTGTGTGTTGGGGCAGCATGACGAGTCTGGCCGAAAAGAGCATGTTATTTATCACCTTAGCAAAAGGTTTACCGACTGCGAGACCCGATACTCACTGCTCAAGAAAACTTGCTGCGCTTTGGCATGGGCTGCTCGCCGGCTGAGACAGTATATGTTGACTCACACTACTCTATTAATTTCAAAGATGGATCCAATCAAGTATATCTTCGAAAAGCCCACCTTGTCCAGAAGAATAGCAACATGGCAGATGATCTTGACTGAGTATGACATCCAGTACACAACTCAAAAAGAAATCAAGGGAAGTGTATTGGAAGGCCATTTGGCACATCAGGTAGTGGATGATTACCAGTCAATGAACTTTGAATTCCCGGACGAGAATATCATGTTGATAACTGATTGTGAACCACCTGGACCGGATGAAGGACCTAAGGAAGCATCCCGATGGTCTATGCATTTTGATGGAGCTTCGAACGCTTTGGGTAACGGCATTGGCGCTATGATCATATCTCCTAAAGGCTCACATACTCCACTTACCGCTCGACTATGTTTCAACTGCACCAACAATATGGCGGAGTATGAAGCATGCATCTTGGGTTGTCGAGCAGCAATTGACCTAAGGATTAAGTTTCTAAGTGTCTTCGGAGATTCTGCTCTCGTGATCAGTCAGATCAAGGGCGAGTGGGATATGAAACACCCAAATCTTATTCCTTACAAGGAGTATGTGTTGACGTTGCTTCCCCACTTCGAGGAGATAACCTTTGAACACTTCCCAAGAGGGGAGAATCAGTTGGCGGACACGTTAGCTACGATGTCTTCCATGTTCAAAGTCAAGTGGGACAACGAGGCTCCCCAGATCATTATTTGGAAATTGGATGAACCTGCACATTGTTGTGATCTTGAGACCGAAGAGGTAACAGAAAAGCCTTGGTATCATGAAGTGAAGAGGTACCTTGAAGCTCAAGAATACCCCGAGGGTGCATCTGTTAATGACAAGAAGTTTTTGAGAAGGTTCACGGAAAAGTTCTTCATCAGCAATGGCATTCTTTACAAACGTAACCATGATTCAACCTTACTGCGTTGTGTGGATAAAATGGAAGCAGAAAGGATCATGACAGAGCTGCATGAAGGTACTTTCGGAACTCATTACAGTGGACATACCATGGCAAAGAAAATCCTTCGGGCAGGATATTACTGGTCCACAATGGAAGCTGACTGTTATCAGCATTCTCGGACATGTCACAAGTGCCAGGTCTATGCTTATAAGGTGCACATTCCTCCAGTTCCTCTGAATGTCTTGACAGCACCTTGGCCTTTTGCAATGTGGGGCATTGATATGATCGGCGAGATCATACCTACGGCATCCAACGAGCATCGTTTCATCCTGGTAGCGATTGATTACTTTACGAAGTGGGTTAAAGAAGCTTCTTTTGCTACGGTAACCAAGAACGTCGTGGCACGATTCATTCAGCACAACCTGATCTGTCGATACGGTGTACTAGAGAGGATTATTACGGATAATGGTACCAATCTTAACAACAAGATGATCACTGAGCTCTGCGAGCAATTCAAGATACAACACCACAACTCTTCTCCCTACCGGCCGAAGATGAATGGGGCTGTAGAGGCGGCTAATAAAAACATTAAGAAGATTGTACAGAAGATGAAAGTGACCTACAAAGACTGGCACAAGATGTTACCATTTTCTCTTCATGGGTACCGTAACTCAACACGGACGTCAATAGGGGCAACACCCTTTTCCTTGGTTTATGGCATGGAGGCAGTCTTGCCCATTGAAGTTCAGATACCCTCTCTTTGGATCATGAAGGATGCAGGTTTGAGCGAAGACGACTGGATCCAGACCAGACTTGATCAATTGAACCTAATCGACGAAAAGAGACTTACTGCTATTTGTCATGGTCAGACGTACCAAAAACGGATGATCAAGGCATTTAACAAGAAAGTCAGACGACAAGAGTATCAAGTCGGGAACCTTGTAATCAAGCGCATTATTCTAAGTCAAGGTGATCCCAGGGGAAAATGGACCCCTACTTACGAAGGTCCATTTGTGGTTAAGACCATCTTCTCAGGAGGAGCGATGATTCTAACCATCATGGATGGTGACGATCTCCCTCACCCCGTCAATGCAGACATAGTAAAAAGATACTACGCCTAATCAAAGACCCGCTAGGTCGACTGGCCTAGGAAAAAATAAGGGCTTCCCGGCGAACCAAAAGGGTTCGGGCAAAAATAAGGGATGAAAAAAAATTGTACACCCGACAAGTCGAAAACCTAAAAATGCGGCTTGGGCAAAAATGGGTATCCCGGTGGACTGAAAACCCGAAAGGGCGGTCCGGGAAAAAGTTAGGGATAAGTGTAACACTATGTCTCATTGGATCACCCTGCATCCAGACTTCGGTATCAACTATCAGGATCGGACGGCACCAATCAATCAGATTCATCTCCAACTAAGCAGCAAAGTGATGAGATGCTTGAAGATATAAAGGCAATAGCAGAGTTGGAACCCAGTGGGACTATTCACATAGCTGTTTTGTTTTCTTTTTACAAATTGTATAAATCCTATTTGCTCGGCGGCATTCTCTTACTAGGACGTCAGCCTCTTGTACAAAAGCACCTATTTACAAGTAAACTTCAAAATCAATACAAATTCATTTTCAGACAAATTTCAAAATTGTTTTTCCTTTATCTTTTTTGTTTTGCAAAGGACGTCCAATTTCATTTTTGATATATGCATTTGACATTAATTGTTGCTCATAAATATTTACATGTGAAACAAAGGACTAATTACGGGTGATATCAGAAGTAGGGGCAATAAGAATTGTCTGAGCGGTCTAGCTGCTCTGTCCACCAAGGTACCAAGGCAAGTTCAGCTGAAGAATGTGACCAAGATACTTTCACTCCCTGCAGAGTAAGACAATAATGATAGATCTCAGCTGATACTTGCAACTATGAACGAATTAGCAATACTCTCCCCAAGCAGAGTTGATCTACCATCAGCACTAGAAAGGTTGGGTATCCTCAGAAGGTCTCAATATTCCCCAACGGAGTATAAGGATATTCCCCAGCAAGCATAAGAGTGTCCCTGGCAGTCTTAATATTCCTCAACGGAATATAAGAATGTTCCTCGGCAGAATGCAAGGTACCCCAGTGGAGCCATTTCCCCAGCGCAGTCTAAAAAAAAGTTTCCCCAACGGAGCTGAATCATCTTCCCCAGTAGATTCTGGAAGCTTGTCCCCTGCAGAATACAAATAAGTCTCCCCAGCTAAGTTAAGAGGTTATCCTCACAAGAGTCTAACTGGGTTATCCTTAACAAGTTGCAACTGAAATATCATCCCCAGCGAAGTTCTTTCTATCCCCAGCGGAGTTCATCATCAAAATTCCCAACAGAGATTATCAAGGAAATCCCTAGTGGAGTTTATCATTGAAATCTCAATGAAGTATCTCTTCCCCACAGAGTAATTCCCCGCAGAGTAATCTCTTCACCATGTTTATTCCCCAACGGAGTTATTTTCTCCTACAGGTTTATTCTTGCAACCATCTTCGTTCCGCATCTCCATTCTGAACAAAGTTTGAAGACACACATACTCTTCAACAGCAACCCAGGATTTAACAAACTCCCCGGCATTTGTCAAGGATTTATTTTCCCAGACGAAAATACATTCATAAACATTTCACATGTCATACCTCCTATTTACATACATGATAAAGTGCATACGACACAATCTCATTTATTTTTTATTACATCATGACATCATGCATTTCATACATCGTGACATTGCATACAGCTAACGTTTTACCTTTTTCAGGAAAAGGTCAAACAAAAGAGGGCTACCATCAACCTCTTTAAGTTCCAGATTAATACCTGTAACAAGCCAGGAAAAATATCTATGGACGACTGATTGTAGATTAATACCTGTAATAGGCCAGGAAAATTATCTACATGAAGAGATTGGAGATCAATACTTGTAACAAGCCAGGAAGACCATCTTTATTTCTCAGGTCAGAGATTAATACCTGAAACCAGCCAGGACAACTATCTCCTTTACCAATCTTTTAAGTTCCAGATTAACACCTGTAGCAAGCCAGGAAAATATCTGTGGACGACTGATTATAGATAAATACCTGTAACAAGCCAGGAAAATTATCTACATGAAGAGATTGAAGATTAATACCTATAACAAGCCAAGAAGACCTTTCTTTCTCGGGTCAGAGATTAATACCTGAAACCAGCCAGGACAACTATCTCATCGGCCAACCTTTTTAAGTTCCAGATTAATACCTGTAACAAGCCAGGAAAAATATCTGTGGACGACTGATTATGGATTAATACCTGTAACAAGCCAGGAAAATTATCTACATGAAGAGATTGAAGGTTAACACCTGTAACAAGCCAGGAAGACCATCTTTCTTTCTCAGGTCAGAGATTAATACCTGAAACCAGCCAAGATAGCTATCTCCTCGACCAACCTTTTCAAGTCCCAGTTGAATACCTGTAGCAAGCCAGGAAAACTATCTGTGGACGAATGATACCTGTCACAAGCCAGGAAAACTATCTACACAAAGAGATTGAAGATCAACACCTGTAACAAGCCAGGAAGACCATCTTTCTTTCTCAGGTATGCAAGTTCTCACTAAGGAATCTCTTATGAGATCGACACTTCTGCAGATGGCATTTATAAGCCCATCCTCCTACCAACAATCTCCAAATGGCATTTGTAAGCCCATTCCCGACATCTCAATGCTGATACTACACCATGCGAGTGCAAATTTCTGGGCACTCTAGTGTTCAATCATATTCCACCTTCGGACCACGAAAGGCACGCAAGCCAATCTACATCCTCAGGTTTAAGAAAATTGAACAGGGGCAACTGTTGTACCCCAAAATTTGCCCTCTCATGTTTTCAAAGGTCTTCCCTTACATGGTTGGTCATAAACCCTTGCCTAAGAAAAATAAACTTTTTTGAAGATGAACCAAATGCCTTTCGATTGGCATCTGGGAAAAGTCTTCGATTGGGCATTTGGCACCCTTCGATCAGGCTTGGTTGACCAGTCTTCGATTGGGCATTTGGAACTCTTCGATCTGGTTTTGGTTCACCAGTCTTCGATTGAGCGCTGGACCTCCTTCGATCAAGCTTTGGTGTGCAAGTCTTCGATTGAGCGCTGGACCTCCTTCGACCAAGCCTTGATGTGCAAGTCTTCGATTGAGTGCTGGACCTCCTTCGACCAAGCCTTGATGTGCAAGTCTTCGATTGAGCGCTGGACCCCTTCGATCAAGTCAATTTCACAAATGCTTCGACTAGTACTTCAGAGGGTCCTTTGACTGGAACTTCATACTTTACCTCGATCAGAACATTATAACGAAATGACCTTCGAATGGCATTTCAGTGCAGAGTTTCTCTTAATCTAAGATGCTCTAATGATGGAAGTTCTGGACACTTCGAATCAAAACTTAGACTCATCACAAGGCCAAGGGCTGGTCAAAGTTGTCTAATAGAGAATGCTCTAAATAAATTCGAATTGGGCTTTGAAGCTGGAAAAGAAGGCATATTCGAAGGAAGGAAGTAGGCTGGCATGACTAGGCAAAAAACACATATCCTATCCTGTCCAGAATACCCAGAGTTCACAATGGCATGTGTCCCTTGCAAATATGCAATCGAAGCAGGGGGAGTCTCAATCGAAGGGGCTGTGACTGGAGTAGTTCGAATGGGGACTTTGAAACAATCGAAGAGAGAAAATTCGAAGGGGCAAGTCAGCTTTTGATTTCCATCAAGTTGGAGGCCCAAAACAACTCAGAGCAAGCTGGCAGAAACACATGATTGAATCAAATATAGCAAGACTTTATGAAAAAATCAAATCAAATCTCTTCATCATAATGGACCAAGATTTGATACACAAATGTTGACCTAATTTCCTTGGCTATAAAAACCTCATGCTCATAAACAAATCACACACGGAAAACCCTTGCAGACAGACGTGAAACACATACACAAAACTCTGCAGACAAAGAAAAAGACACTAAAACTCTGCAAAAAAACGGCGCCACAGTCTTGCAAAAAAAACCTTGAAAAGTGTGGGATCAAGAACCACATTGGAGGAAGATTCAGACCAAAAGAAAGACGCAGCTCTCTTTCCAGCAACCTCCTGAAGCGAGGCCAATCAAAAACCAAGCCTTTCATTACCTCTAACACGCTGTAAGTCTCCATGAAATTTGTTCTGAACATGAAATCGAAAACATCCATTCTTGCATCTTTTCTTTAAAATATTGGCATATTTGTAATTGTTATTTGACTTAGAATGTTTTGGCATTGTCCAATTTAATTTTCATGGCCTGTAACCCCATATCCAGAACCTAGGGTTCCTGTTCTTGTTTTTAGGTGTTTATGTCACAGGGAAAATCAATGCAAACCATAGTTACAGGGATGACCGGGATGAACAGACGAGTACGTTGGTACTCTTGGATTTCAGTTTCATGGCCTAGGAGAGATGTTTGAACGACCCTAGGAATCCTCCTGCGGATAAAAATCTGCAGGTAAACGAACCAGGGTTTTGTGAGGAAGACGATAACGTGGCTGGGCTTGATTGGTTCATTTTAATCAATTGCGCGTTTTTTTTATTTTTTGGCCAGGCATAATTATTGTTTGTATATAATATTTGTTTTGCATTTAACTAACGAATGAAGTAGATTGGCTGGTTGGTGAACGCATTAGTGCAAGACCCCTTGGGACCTGGATTCGAATCCCAGGTCCACCAAAACTTTGTTGTGTTTTTCCTTCAGGTATTCACATGCAGCGCTTCAGGCAGGGACTACCATACGTCCTCCGATCTCAACGTGCCAGGTGGTTCCCAGGAAGATCCAATGGCTAAGGATGGAGGTTCACCATGAACCTTGGTCAACAAACGTCCAGGCCATCTGAAAGTCAAACGAGGCCTTCGAATTTGGGCCTGGAAATTACAATTCATACTCCCTTTACGAGCCCAGCACCCCTGAGTTTGTTTCTTTATTTTTCTTTTCACTGTTTTTACTTTATTATCATAATTAATTAATTAACTAATTAACTCTTTTTCATAAAATATCAGAAACAACAAAAATATTTTAATTTTAATTTTATTACTTATTTTTGTAAATAAACCATTAACCAATTAATTTAATTTTAATTAGGTTTAATCTTAACATTTTTACAATAAATTAAAATTAACTTAGACTTAGGTTTTTTTATTATTTCTGATTTTGCTGCCTTTATTAAAATAAAACTCCAAGAAGTATTTTCTTTAATTCCATTATTTAGACTTAATTCTTAATTCAAACAAATCCAAAAATATACTTTCTTTAAAAAGGGTCAAAACCCTAAAGGACAATCTGATTCAACTTTTCTCGCGCGTATTATTTTGATCTATATTTGTGTAATTGCTCCGAGGATGTAATAACTTTAACTTATGACCTTTATTTACCGCTTTTATTTATTTTTCCGCATTTAATTTCAAGGGTTTGGTTTTAGCGATGTAAATACCCGACGCCTTGTAATAGCTTAGTTTTGTTTTCCGCAACCATTAACTGTTTAGATGTATGCTAACTAGGCTATGCATGACAAGATTAACTCTTAACTTAAAATCAACAGTAGCTCACCATGACATGCAAAGATAATACATCTGAAAAACAATACACTCGCACATGCCACTCTTAGGGTACGCCTCACTTGGTTGCCTCGAACGTGGTCATTGAGTATAAGATGTTTTAGAGGTCGCCCTCCTGTCCAAAGATCACAAGTTGCCTCGAAACGGTTGCCTCGGATAAAATGATCTAAGACATTAGGGTTACCGCTAAGCCGTCCTAACATTGCTTTAGTGACCACACGTCCCTTAAATCGAATTGACCCGAAAACTCCAACGACGATGCTACCTACTCCTCAATAGTGGGATAGCATTGTCTAAAGGACATTTGCACAGTTTAATTCCTTTTTGAGTAGGTAGAGGTTCTCAAGTACTTGCTCCTTTTAAAACAAAACAAAACTTTTCGCACTTACACTTTCTTCAAAAAACAAAACTCTTTTTCAAAACCCACAATCACAAAGAAAAGCAAACTTTTGAAAACATAGTGAGCAAGTACCTAAGAGCCCGTGGATAACCACGGATAGAAAGGGTGCTAACACCTTCCCTTTCTATAATCTACCTCCCGAACCCGAGAAACATCTCGAAAAGGAATTTTTCTGTACTTTTGTCATTTCCTTGTTGGATAAAATAAAAGACGGTGGCGACTCTTGCTTACCGCGACATTTTGCGAAAACAAACGCAAACGCGAACCAGCATTCCAAAAAACAGTCAGTTCTATTCCCACCGATCACAGCACCCACAAGGCATTGGTTATCTTGATGCTAGCTTTGGCTAGGAAAAATCTCCCTTTGAAACAACTTGCATTCGATTAACAAAATAGGAGCCTCTTGCATGCAACCTTCAATTGAACAAGGGCTACCTGCACACAAGCTTTGACAGAGTATTGGCAGCTTCATCCCAGCAGGAACAAGGCAATAGCCTCCTGCAGTTTAACTTTGATTAAGAAGGCATTGGCCTTCTGCTTGGTTTACTTTCAATTCACCAGGAAGGAACTCCCCTCATGATTTCTTCAATTCCACCCTTGAAAACCTCCAACATGCATAGTTGGTGGCCCCTTCGAAGCACATGTACTGGTGGACTTGAAGGGCACACACAGGTGTCCCATTCGAAGGATATCCCTTACTAGCCCATTCAAGGAATCCCATGTGATCCCTTCAAATGACACACATAGTCCGATCGAAGGATACGCATTTGACCCCTTCGAAGGATGCATAAAAGGCCCATTCGAAGGGCACATATTGTTGTCTAAAGAGGGGTCTGGTCGAAGGATGGATCTAGTTGGTCAAAACAAAATATAAATATTCAAAGTTGCTTGCTGGCCCAAAATCCAACATACTGCCAGGCTCAAGCCTCTTGCACAAGCACATTCATGCCAAAGGAAGCTTCGACTGGCCAGAATGAAGTCTTTCGATTGGGCTAGTTAGGTAGTGTCAGAATAATCAAAGAGAGCAAGCTTGGGGGCTGATCGAAGAAGCCAGGATGTTGAGGCCTTGTGCAATTCTAATCAAGACTCGGAATAATCGAAGAGAGCAAGCTTGGGGGCTGATCGAACAAGCCATTATGATGTGGCATGGTGCAATTCGAATCAGAACTTAGAGTCATCGAAAAGGGACAAGAGATAATTCGACTAAGTTTATCCTTCCAGATCTGGAAATCAAAGAAAATGGCGACGTAATCGAAAAAGCTCTGATTTGGAAAACTCTGAACAATTCAAATTCGTACAAGGTGCCAATGCAAAGTGTCCAGGTGCATGCAAGCATGGAAATGGCAAGTTTTTCAAGTTTTGGAAATATTTTAATTTTTTTAATTTTGATATGAAGATATGGTTTATGGAATTGATTCTTGCCATGTTTGTTGATCCTCACACTCCACTATATATACACAACAAAGCCAAGACACAGAGACAGGGACACAACCTAGAAAGAACTCTCAAATTTTCAAAAAAAATACATCAAAGTTTTAAGATTCAACCAGAAAATTCCAGCCATACTCAGTCCATTCCAGGCGTTCCATCATCACCCTAAGGTTCCCAGAAGTTTTATTCCAACTCCGATCAAGTCAAATCATGCAATATACTTCCTTAAACTCAAAATTTCCTTTTATGCAATATAAATGATTTCCATGTGCATATTCATGTTTATACTGATGAATATGTGTGTTTAGAGCCATCGCATGGTTAATTTAATGCATGGACGGAGTTTTTCCATTGTTAGGGCAAAGTTTCAGCCAAGCTTCGTATCTCAAAATACAAGGCTCTACAAGACAAACCAGCCATGCCGTCGTGTTCGTAAGGATTTAATTAGTCCAGTAGGGTTATTTCGATGCTTGTTTTCTTGAGATTTCATAGGTTTGGGGTTTTGGCCAACCGGAAGGGATGACCGGAGCCACCACCTCTGGTGGCTTGACTGGTGTTGCCTGAGGTGTGGCAAAAAGGGATACGATGATTGGCCCATTCAAATATTTGGACCCCACTGGAGCACGCGTGCTTGCCAAATCAGCATTTTCACTTGTTTTGCATTGTATACATTCCTTTGTGCTTATACTAACAGATGTAAAGCCATCCCAACGATTGGGTGTGTGAGTGTTTAAGGTGTTGTGTGTGAGAGGTCAGGGGTTCGACCCTTACCTCTTGCATTTTTAATTTTTCCTAACTTTGTTTGTAGATCCAGTGCTCATAGGCTAAAGAATTTTACCATGCACCATCATCCCATCACCACTTGATCCAGATCCAACACTCCCAAGGTGCAGACTATCATGGGCCTCCCAAGGCTGTCCTCACTGGATCACAAAGCAGACATGTGCTCTTCTACAAATTGGACCCAAAGAATTTCAAATTCCACCCCCTCATTTAATTTTACTACCCAAGCCCATTTGTTTTTGTTTTACCTTTTATTTTCTTGTTTTTAATTTGTTTTAATCAGTAAAAAATAATTAAAATCATAAAAAATATAATTTTAGGTTTTTATTTGAATTAATTTTATAAATTAATTATTAATTATTTTAACTTCCTTTCTTAATTTAAATTAATTAGAACTTATGATTTAAATTCATTTTCTTTTCATAATAAAAATACAAAAAAAATATTAGAATTAATTCCCTTTAATTAGTTTCATTTTTTTTAATTATTTCTATTTTTATTTAAGTCTAGATTTAGGTTAATTTTTTATTTAATCATTTTCTCAAATAAAATAAACAAAAAAAAGATCTTTTTTCATAGCTTAGGATTTTTTTAGACATACTTACAACTTGCGCGCGCTATTATTTTCATTATTTTATTTTTCTAAATAATTGTAACTGCTCACAATCTGTAATAGCTTAATTTAGGATTTTTCTTTATTGCTTTATCCCCAAGTTTGGACATGTAATAACCCCCCGAAGCATTGTAATAGCGTAAATTTAAATTCCCGAACTTTAAATTTCTGTACATATTAACTGCTTAGATGTATGCCTAATAGGATTGTATGACAAGAGCATAAAAATCAAACGTTAGCAATCCTAACATCAAAGACAAAAATAAACGAATACAACACACTTGCACATATACACCTCTAGGGTATTCCGACTTCGGTTGGCTTCGGAAATAGTCACAAATCTCGAAACATGAGAGATTTTAGTGGCTACCCTCTGGTTCAAAAGATCATAAGTCCCTCGACGACCCTCTCGAATTTGCCTCTGTAAAAATATGATCCTAGAACCCCAGGGTAGTTACTAAAACTTATTGCCAAGTTGCCTTTGTGACTATAAATCGTCCCTTCAAATGTCCCTCAAAAATTCAACGATAGGGCTACCTACTCACTAATAGTAGGATAACACCGTCTAAAATAAAGGAGAAAAAAGTACAAACCTTTCGAGTAAAGGTAGATAGCTGTTAGATGCTTGCTCAAAAATCAAATTTTCACACTTACGCAAAACATTTCAAAAACAATTTCAGACTCTTTATCAACACTCTTGAGGACTGATACAAGAGTTATCATAAAATGAATCGCTGTACTAAGGCAATTTCAAAATACTTTTCAAAACACACAAAGCACTAGGTATTTTCAAAATGAGCTAAGCATCTAAGAGCCCGTAGAAAACTACGGATGGAAAGGGTGCTAACACCTTCCCTTTCCATAATCTACCCCTTTACTCAGAAATAATCTAGAAAGGTCTTTTTCTATTCTTTTCACCCTTTCCTTTATTTGGATAAAAGAAAAGCCAGTGATGACTCTTGCTTATCGCAACATTTGCGAACCCAAATGCAAAACCAGTATAACAGTCGGTTCTTCCACCGTATCATAGAAAGAAATCCAGAAATTCTTTCGTTTTGACTATGCCAATGAGATCATCTTGCATGCTCAAAGTGGTACATTCAGATGAATGTGGTCCATTCGAAGAACATACAATTGGTGGAAACAAATATTATTTTGTCCGTTGATGAGTTTGGTCGAAAGTTATGGATCTATTTGATCAAAACGAAAGGACGGAGTATTTGACATCTTTAAGAGATTCAAGATACTTGTCAAAAACCAGAGTAAGAAAAAGATCAAAGTTCTACAGAGATTCAAGATCTTTGTAGAAGGAATCAAGTTGAAGACAAAATTTTGAAGAACATTGATCAAATCCATAGGTCATGCTACATGATATTGCTTTGCAGGCATCAAAATTGTGTTTCACTCCATAATTAATTGTTTACACAATTAATTAAGCTCTTACTCAAGGGTTTAAAGTATTATCCAAGCCAGTTTTCCCTTAATGGCACAAAGTTACCATTGCCATTTTAGAAAAGCAAGCTTTATGCAATTTGTCAATGCATTGAGCCTTGTGACCTTCATCTCTGATTGCAAGCAATATCAAAAGCATGAATCAAGTCTCCTGCACCCAACAAACATCAGGCCATGCTTGTACTTGAACTTTGGAACCATGAAAATCCATTCAACTTGATTTTTTCATTTTCAACTAAACCATAACATGTTATCTCAAGATTCTGGTTACTACAAGATGTCAAACCTCTTCCCTATAAATAGAGACATTATTTGCAACATAAAGGAGGGGATTACTAGCCTTAGAACACTCCCAAAACTCTAAAAAACTCAACCTGCAAGCAAGCACAAAACTTGGAACATTCTAACTTTACACACAAAATCTCAAATCCCTTTGTGCGTTTTTTGGCCTTTTGATTTACTAAGCTTCCATATACCACATAGAAACTATTCCAACCCTTAAACCACTTATGTAACTCCTCCTTCCTCATCCACCATTGCAGCTTGACTTATCCAGAGCAGCTGGGCAAGCTACAAGGCATTCTAACAATTGGAATAGCTTCAGGGAGGTACAGTCAAGCTTAATCCATCATCAAACCATTTCTGGAAGTTGTGTAGAAGTCATTCGAGTTTCACTCCAAGAGGTAAGTTTTTCAAACTTGGAACTCTTCATTCAAGCATCATTTGTATATACATTATGAAGAAAAGATGTAGATATCATGTCTAGGAAGCTGACTATGTCCATAGATTTGATTATCATTGCTTATACTTTAAGAATTTCATCTATGATCAGTTAGTTCTTAATTTTGATACTGAAAAAAATTCATCCTAACCTTTGACCCATAAATTTTGAAAATTATGTGGTTAGATTCGTATTGAAATCTTAGGAAAGTTTGATGTTTACATTTTTTTTTTGATTTGGCTGAGAAATGAAGCAATGGACTTATCATGGCCTGCGCGCGCAAGGAAGAAGAAGCTAGGCATTTCAAACATTCAGAAAGGAGTTCATTTTATATTTAATTGAAGTTATCTTATGAACGAATGAAACAGACCACCCCAGTGGTACAAACAACGTGCATTAAAGCCTTGCCATGTAGAAGGTCCTGGGTTCGAGCCCCAGGAGCACCTTTTGTGTTTATTTTTTAACATTTTACCCCATTCACTTGTTAAAATAGTATACCTGGATCAGAACTTCTATGCTTTCTCACTTTGCTTCCAGCAATACCAGAACTTCTAGGCTTTCTCACTTTGCTTCCAGCAACACCAGAACTTCTAGGCTTTCTCACTTTGCTTCCAACAACACCAGAACTTCCAGACTTTCTCATTATGCTTCCAGCAACGCCAGAACATCATTTCCATTTTCTGAACCCCCCTGACGTTAATGTCATATCTTTATTTCATTTTCTTTGCTTTATTATTTTTAGTTATAATTATTTGTATTAATCAAAAACACAAAAAAAATATTTAAATTATTTAGATTATTTTTATTTAACTTCTCACAATGAAAAAGACCAAAAACATTTTCTTATTTATTATCTTTTCTTTAACTTAATCTGAATTTTTCTTTAGTTTAGTTAAATTTCCTATTAGTTAAATAGGCCAAAATCTTTCTTTAACAAAATCAAAACAAATTTATTTTCTTTTCATTCATGTCTTGTACATTATATACATTTCAATTCTTGTACATTAATCAAGTTCAATATGGTTGTAATAGATAATTAGCTTTAATTTCTTGCAATCCCCATTTGTAAATTTGTACACCCCATCCCCAAATGATGTAATAGTGTAGGACATTTATTTTCCGTAATTTATTGCTTTTCATATAAATGCTAGTAATTTGGGTTTGTATGGAAAGATAAAACCAATGCTTAGAAAACCCTAATCCAAGAAAGAATCAAGAATAAAATACAAACACTTTGCACACTTACACCTCTAGGGTTAACTCCACTTGTTGCCTTAAGAAAATGGTCATGATATGCATGTGAGACATCTTAGCAAAAATAATCAAACATACAAGATCATAGTCCCTCGATGACACTAAGAATGTTGCCTTATAAATGATCTTAGCCCCTCAAGAGAAATGCTAAGATATCTCACAACATTTCTATTCATGACTATAAGATGACCCACACCCGTCCCTTTACATCCAAAGATAAGGCTTCTTACCAATCAATGGTAAGATAGCAATATTAAAGGAAGGAAGAAATGAACAAAAGATTTTTGAGTAGGTAGAACATTCTTAGTTGCTTGCTCACAATCCATCTTAAAAAACAAACATACTTTCATACACACCAAACACTTTCAAAACATGAAATATTTTCAAAAAGTCCAACACATTGTATGCATTCTTATAGAGACGAGAATCATTACAAAGTTTTCCTAAACGAAGGCGCTTTTCAAAAATACTTTCAAAACCTGCCACAAACGCATTTCAAACAAAGCAATTTCAAAAGTGATCTAGCAAGCAACTAAGAGCCCGTAGATAACTACGGATGAAAAGGGTGCTAACACCTTCCCTTTTCATAACCTACCCCCTTACTAAGAAAATTCTTAAAAGGTCTTTATTGCTCTTTTAACCCTTTCCTTTATTGGATAAAAGAAAAGTCGGTGGTGACTCTTGCTATCTGCAACATTGCGATAAAACACAAAACACCCAAGTCAGTTCTCCCACCGTATTACAGTAGTCCCTCGATGACCCTTCGATGTTGCCTTCAGGTAAACGATCTTAGTCCCTTATAAAAATTGCTAAAGCGTCCTATAAATTGCCTTCTATGATTGTATGATGATCTGCGCCTGTCCCTCACATCCAATGATAAGGCTTCCTACTAACTAATGGTAGGGTAGCACTATCTAAAGGAGGAGGAAAAGAACAAATATTTCTTTGAATAGGTAGAATGCTCATAGTCGCTTTCTCACAAACTTTTCAAAACAAAAAACATATCTTTTAACAAAACAACTTCTTCCTTCAAAATATTTTCTAAAACAAACATTTTGTATACATTCTCAACGATACGAGAATCATTACAAAATTTCCGCGCTTAGGCATTTTCAAAATATTTTTAAACATACACAAGCACAAAGTATTCCCAAAAAGTGAGCTAGCGATTAAGAGCCCCTAGAAAACTACGAATGAAAAGGGTGCTAACACCTTCCCTTTTCATAACCTACCCCCCTTAATCAGAAAATTCTCAAAAGGTCTTTCCTGTTCTTTTCACCCTTTCCTTTATTGGATAAAAGAAAAGTCAGTGGCGACTCTTGCTATCCGCAACATTTGTGATAAAACACAAAACCTAAAAGTCAGTTCTCCTACCGTATTACAGAGCTGGCGACTCTGCTGGGGAGAAAAATAAAAGTGGGGTTACCTTAAGAGCTAGATCACCTTTATTGCTTTACTTGTTTGCTTTGTACGCTTTATATTTCCGGATATGCTTGGGTTTATTTCTTGTATAGATCCTATACCCGAATCTGGGAGCATTTTAGGTAAGTATCAATAAATCACGAAAATTGTACAGCATAGACTGATATGGTTGAAATGATGGCTATGTTAGTGCGACACATTGGTTGATGTCGGTGTCCCTTGAGTAAGTCAAGGAGAATGTCGGGATTCCACATGGTGTCATAAGCAGTAACTGACCTTAGAACCTTAGTTGACACAACTTAGCCATTAGAAAGTAGTGAGATGGTCGGCTTTGGTGCAGACTGAAGTTGGCTGATACTCGACGCTACACTCATTGAGATCTGACTCTCGGGATATTTCGATCATAAATTAGATGCTTGTGCTGAAACAATGCCTGAGAGAAAGATCAGTGATATTGAGGCTCCTAGAACCTGGTTACTTCTTCTAGGACAGGTTGAACCAACTAAACTCAAGAGGGTATTTACCTATAAAATCCATGCAAGCTTGAACCTAAGGCCTATTGTGTCTTGTTTGTGTTTGGTTAAATTTGTGCGAACATGACATCATGACATCATACCATATCATTTTCACTAACCATTTCAAGGACCAAGAGATTTATCTTTGTTCTATTTTGTAGGTTATGGCCCCTGCTCGCAAAAATACTATCTGGATCAGTTTTGTGAGGATACCTTCTCAACTTAAGGAGTTAGTCTCAAAAATTCCAGTAAGCTCTCAATTCACCAAAAGGCATGGTCATCTACTCAGTTTGGTTACCCAGGGTTTTAAAGAAGACATGATGAGTGTTTTATTTCAGTTCTTTGATCCCTCACATCACTGTTTCACCTTTCGAGATTATTAGCTGGTACCCACAATGGAATAATTCTCTAAGCTACTGGGAATACCTGTTCTTGATCAGACAACTTTCACTGGTTTAGAAAAAGATCCACAACCTGAAGAAATTGCAACAACCTTACTTCTGAAGCGGTCTGACAATGTATCTAATTGGGAAACAAGAAGTGGAATAAAGGGTTTTCTTGCTAAATTTCTGTTAAAGAAGGCTCAACTTTTTCTGGATGCTATGAGTTTTCAGGCTTTCGGGGAAATCTTGGCTTTGTTGATCTATGGTTTGGTGCTATTCCCTAATCCAAAACAACTCATAAATGTGAATGCTGTCAAAATTTTCCTCACTCGTAACCCTGTACCTACCTTGCTCAGAGACATTTTGCATTCTCTTCACACTCGTTCTATGAGGAAACAATGGAATCTTTTGTGTTGCATACCTCTATTATCTAGGTGGTTTTATTCGCACCTTCCCTGATCTGTAATGAAGAATGAATAAGGTTTGAGGTGGTCTTAAAGAATGATGTCGCTCTCTCATTCAGATATCTATTAGTGTTCCCGATCTCTAGAGTATAGTACTATCATTGACTTTTTATGGGGAATTCCATAATGTTCCACTCCTTGGAATTAAGGGAGGTATTACTTACAACCCTTCTCTGGCTTTATGTCAATTTTGTTATGCTCAAAGAGATGGTCCTCATGACACGCCGATCAAGGGTATTATGTTCGATTACAAGAATGATTTTCTAGGTTATCGTCAAAGGTTAATACGTGCTTGGGGCATGGTAAACATGATTGATCGAAAGACTTTAGGACAAAAGAATTCCATCCCTTTGGAGCCCTACCTCAAATGGGTACGAGCTCGTGCTCAAAACCTCAAGATGCCATATCCCGCTGTCTTTCCAGTAATTATGGAGCCTGTTGTCGGGGGGGATATTCCTTATACCATTCTTCATCTAGATATGCCCACTGACCTTGAAGAATTGCAGAAGTCCTGGATTCAACTCAAGGAAGAGAGGGACACCTTTGAAACTCAATTCTATGCAAGTGACAATAAAATGTTGGAGCTCACAGAGAAACTTCACGAGGACCAAATCCTTAATGCATACATCGACAGGAAAATGAAGCGTCTGTAGGAGACTTAAGTCTTAGGTTTTAGGAGTTTATATTGTTGTCTCCTTGAGAACCTTTTGTTTTCATTGTAATCCTAAGATGCAATTGTAATTTCGAACTTATTAATGAAATATTTGTTTTGTTTCCTCTCGGTTAACAAATTTAAATATCCTAAGGTCCTTGAAAACATTGCATCTACATATCATGAATCATTTCATAAATAAGTTTTCCAATACCGGTTTTCTCATCTATTTACTGTTTATTTCAGTATAAGATGGACCTCGAACAAACTATCAAGGATCTCCAGACTCAACATGCAAAATTTCAAGAGACTCTTCTGAATCTGGCCAAAGAGAAACAAGATATGATGGCACTCCTCACCAAGAAAAAGAAGACTAAGAAGTAGGCTATTATCCTCAATATGGGGAGAAGATTCAAAGGTCATGCTCAACCAGTTCAAGTGGATAATGTTTCCTCTAAGGAAGACGACAACCAAGAGGAGGATGGCAGAAGTGTCAGGGGTGAAGGTATAAATAATCAGGGTTCTAAGAATATTCCTAAAGATGAATACTACTCCGGAAAACAGTACCCTCCCCTGACACTTCTGCAGATGACAAATACAAGTAATTAGAAGACTGTCTCAAAGCTATGGAAACCCAAAAAGTGCCTGGATTGGATTTTGGAGAGCTAGGTCTGATCTTGGGGGTGGTCATCCCTCACAAATTCAAGGTCCCTATATTTTTTAAGTATGTTGGGGTCTCTTGTCCCAAACTCCATTTGAGGTCGTATGTTCAAAAGATCCAACCTCATACTACTGACAGAAAATTTTGGGTCCATTTCTTTCAAGAAAGTTTGTCCGGTACTCAACTTGAATGGTTCTACCAGCTGGAAGGAACCAACATTAACACATGGGAAGAATTGATTGCTTCTTTTTACAAGCAGTATCAATATAATGGTGACCTTGCAGCAACTCGTGTACAATTGCAAAACATGTCCATGGGCTCAAATGAAGGGTTCAAAGAGTATGCATAGAAGTGGAGAGACTTAGCTGGAAGGGTCCAACCTCCCTTTTCTGACTGGGAATTAGTTGATATGTTCATGGGTACTCTGACAGTCCCATTCTTTAATCCTATGATTGGGAGTTCTTCATCTGGCTTTACTGAGCTAATTCTGACAGGAGAAAGAGTTGAAAATGGCATTAAGAGTGGGAAGATTCCAATGGTTGCAACTTCTAATGCTGTGAAGAATTTGTTCGGTTGTAAAAAAGAAACCAATGTTGTCTATGGCCAGAAGGGCCATAGTAAAAATGACCACCATCAACCTGTGGGGGTGGTATTGATCTCTAATGTAGCACCTGTTCAACAATCACAACAGGGAAACCGTCGAAGGCCAAACGCTCTGTCAAGGCAGTTTACCAAGATCGACATACCTTTATCTCAGGCGTTACAATATTTGTTAAAGGATGAACTCATTTCATTGCGGGATCCTCCTCAGAATTCTAACACATCCTGTCTAAATTACAATCCAAATGCGAGGTGTTCCTATCATTCGAACAGTCCTTGGCACGACACCAACAACCGTTGGGCCCTGAAAAGTAAGATTCAGGATATCATTGATAATAAGGAAATTGAGTTTGATCCTCCGGAGACTCTGAATGTAATTAAGAAACCTATGTTTAAGCATGACAAAGGCATAAGTGCTATTGAAGATGTTTTGTATGTTACCTCCATAAGTGATATGGTTACTCCTCTCTCAACAGTCAAGGAGAATTTTCTACAACCCGGTTTATTTCTGGGTTGTGTTAAAGAATGTTATTATTGTGCAGTTCAACCCAATGGTTGTGGGTTACTAAAGGAAGGCATTCAACTCCCAATGGATGAACATGTAATTTTGATTGAGAAAGTCCCGTATGCTGAGAATTTGTGCCAAGATTTGTCTGTCATAACTGGTACTCCTTTCAGGATCACTTCCAAGGGTCCTGTAAGGATTACTTCCAATCCAAAAGCTGCTCCTTTAATCATTATAACACCTGGGCCCATCCCATATTCCTCGGATAAGGCTATTCCATGGAATTATGGGTCTGATGTCTTTTACCATGGCATTAAACAAGAGTTGACTGACGAAGATGATAAAGAGGTTGATCCCAAAATTACAATATTGCGTGGACCAAAAAAATTACTAGAAGCGGAAGGATTTTCTCCCCGGAAATCTCTCCACCTGTTCAAGTCACAGTTACCAAGACAACTACCGAGGCTCGGGGTAAAGAGCCAATGATAGAGACTGCCCAGATAGAGGCGCCAAAAGAAGCTGCAGTCAAGGACACCTCTGGACATGAATTGGCAGAGGATTTGAAAATCATATGCAAGTGCGACTATAAAATTTTTGAACAGCTGGGGCATACCCCTTCTAAAATTCCATGCTATCTTTACTGTTGTATTCTGAAGCCAATGCACAGGCTTTAGTAAAATTCTTGAAGACTTCTCATGTGCTACAAGAAATTTCGGCTGATCAACTTAGAAGTTGTGCTGAGTTTAACAACTGATAATGGTTTGGGATTTTCTGATGCTGACCTGACTCGGGAGGGGAGAAATCATAATAGGGCCCTGTATGTCTCCATTAAATGCAGGGGCACTACATTGGCTTATGTGTTAGTTGATACTGACTCTTCTCTGAATGTTCTGCCAAAGGGAGCTCTTGATAGACTGGATTATGCTTAAACCCAATAACATTATAGTTTGAGCCTTTGACGGGTTCAAAAGAACGGTACATGGAAAAGTGGACCTTCCTATCAAAGTGGGTTCACAGATATTTGAGTCCACCTTCTATGTAATGGACATTGGCCAGCTTATTCTTGTCTACTAGGACGCCCTTAGATCCGTGGGTCAGGCGTTGTTACCTCCACCTTACACCAGAAATTAAATTATGTTGTGAAAGGGAAGATTGTCACTGTATGCGGAGAAGAGGAATACATGGTCAGCCACCTGAATTCATTCTGGTATGTGGAGATGTATGGAGAATTTATCGAGACTCCACGTCAAACCTTTGAAGCGATTTCCCTTTCTGCTATTAAAGATTTTTCTGCCATTCCAAAGACTACCAAGGTTCCACACAAGATGGCTTCCTTAAAAGATGCTGTGATCGGTGGATCTGGAACTGACTGTTTAACGCTGGTTCGCGAAATGTCGTGGAAGCAAGAGTCGCCACCGTCTTTTATTTTCTCCAAATGGAAAGGACAAAAGCACAGAAAAATTCCTTATAGAGATTGCTCTCGGTTCGGGAGGTAGATTTATAGAAAGGGAAGGTGTTAGCACCCTTTCTATCCATGGTTATCCATGGGCTCTTAGATACTTGCTCATTTGTGTTTTCAAAATTGTTTGTTTGCTTTTCAAAATTGTTAGGGATAGTGTGGTCACCAGAGCAACAGCAGGACACCTTAGAAGCTACCCATATGCCATAGATCATGGACATAAGGACTTACTAAAACGTCCTATACTCGACGACCACTTTTCTAGGGGCAAGTCAACAGTGAGGCGTATCCTAGGGGTGGTGTGTGATTTGTGTGTCATGTTCATTTATGTTTATCTTGTTCATGCATTGGTGATCTACGCGTTGCTTTTATTTTGGCATTCATTCTTTCATGTAAATTATTAACAGTTAAAAGATGCGGAATTAAAGTCCTACGCTATTACAAAGGCGCGGGTCTACATCGCCAAATAAATCCAAGACCCGAATTGAAATAAAATAAAGCGCGAGAAATAAATATCCTAATTAATCTATTACATGGCTTTGGGATAATTACATGAAATTTATAAAAAGGAAATAAAATAAGCGCGCGAAATAGAATTATGATCGAATGCGAGGGCGTTGGACCCTTTTAAGGAAATTAAATTACAATTAATAAATTAATTAAGTTAAATGAGAAAAGGAAATTATTTTTTGGGTTTTTTGTATTTATGGAATTTAGTAAGAAAATTAAATGAAATTAAAACCCTAATTTTAAACTATTTTTAATTTGTTAAAAAAAATGTTTAAATTTGACCTAGTTTAAATTAATTATTTACATGGCAATTTATTTATAAAAATAATTAATATTTAATAATGATAAAAGAAAAGAAAAAGAATAAAAGTATTTAAAACCCTAATTCTACATTTTTTAGTTTATTAAAAAAAACATTAAAGTTAAATCTAGAATTAAAACTAAATTAATTGATAAAATTTATTTACAAAAAAAAACATTTAAATAAAATATATTTTTTATTTTTATAGTTTCTGATTTTTTTTGGTATTTTTAGGTTATGAGAAATTAATTTTGATGAATAAAATAAAATAAATGAAACAAATAAATAGAAAAATAAAGAGAAAGAAAATGAAATGCAAACCAATGGGGGGTGTTGACCCCAATCTGGAAGTAAAATCAGCAGGAATTGGGCCCATTTGAAGCTTGGCCACGTTGACTTCTTTGACTTGTATGCACAGGGTTGACTGAGGATGCACGGTGGGCTAAGGGATCTGACCATTAGATGAATCTCCTGAGACGCGTGGCAAGCTTCAGCGCTGGGTGCATGGTAGAACTCTGGAGGGAACGCTACATGGAAACATAGAAGGAAAAATAATATTGAGAAAGGGAGGGGACCTGGGAATCGTACCCAGGTCCCATTGCTTACCAAGCCATGTGCCTGCCAACTGAGCCATTAGCGCGTTTTGTGTATAATATGGAAAATAAAGAATATAACGTAAAGCAATGATGAGTGGTGTCCTTCGCGCGAAATTCAAACGCGCCTATGACCAATGGACACGTCCTCCATCTTCTTCATGTTGCCTGTAAAATAAAAAGAGATAGCGGGGATTTTAAACCCCCACTAAATGGTAAACGTGAAAATAGCGAATAGGCCGTCGTTGCTCATAAATTGAGCGTGACATGTGTAATGGATTCGTATGAAGGTCGTGAGTTCAGTGGTCCAGGTCTTGTTGGCCAATTTTTCCCCAAGCGCAAAGCCCTAATTTTTGACCTCTGAAACCCTAAAGAGCTTCCATGGCAACTTCCTATTCAGACCACCATTCTCCAATTGAATCACGTCATTAGCTTTAGAATCATCACATTAGTATAGTTCAAACATTAAAATGCATGAAAAGTATGTAGAAATTCAAACACGAATATGCAATTTTTAGAAGAAAGTCAAGTTCCCATCTACCGATTCTTTGAGTATGGAAGTGTGATTCTGATTGGAAACGATTCCTGGCAACCTTGGAAAGCTTTTGGAATAGTTCTTTCGCCTTGAAACTCCGTGCAATATCGTTTTCAGTTTTGAAAAATTTGATGAAAAATGCAAAGTTGGTTTTGGTTCGTAGGCGCAGCTTTCTGGTTCTTAGAATTAGGGTTATGATCTCTTTATGTATGCCAATGGATTGGGGTAGAAATTTGAGTCAAAAAGCCTTTGCATTGATGAATCAAATATTTGATTTCCATGGAATCTTTTCCAATCTTTTCCTCATGAATAACATGCCAATTTGCACCAAATCTTCCCTTTTTTGATGTGCACGAGATCTTGAGTAACCAATGAGGGCATATGCTGTATAAAAAGATTCAAACACATTTGTTTTGTATTTTTGTCATATTTTATTTAATTAAATGAATTAATGGTGATAAAAATTCAAATAAATAATAAAAAATGATGAAATAAATCCCCTTTGGGCAAAATGGTCGTGCATAGCCTTTTGATAATGATTCTTGGAAGAACTTATGGCCCATTAGCAATTTTGAGGCATTTGAAGTAAAGTTGACTTTTCAAAATTCCCAAAAATTTCCCAACTTCCACAAGGCATATCTTGCTCAATTTTTAAGCTTTGACCATGTTCTTGGACATTTTGGAAAGGTCTTGAAGTCCTCTAACGAATGCCGTTGGTCCCATGTCATTTTTATTTACCAATCTCAAGTTATGGCCTTTGACTTAAAGTCCCTTTTTGTTGACTTTTGAAAATGACCTATAATGTTGAAATTGATAACTTTTTGTGAGAGCATTTCTTGGACTTGAAGTGTCAAGAGGAGTTGTAGGAAATGTCATTCTCTTCAAAATGAGCTTTGGATGGAATTTTTCTGATAAACCATGTGGAAGTTATGCCTTGGTCAAGTTACAGTTGACTTTTTCAACTGTCCAAATATGGATACTTTTGCATCTTGAGACTTTTTGAGCCATGCCTTGAGAATCATGATCAAGAATTGATCAAATGATGTTTGTGGCTTCAAAATGAGATGTTGACCAAAAATTTGAACTTTTGACTGTCAAATGACCATTTTGCCCCTACAGTTGACTGTTGAGCAATTAGGGTTTTTGACTGTGCAATTTTGTGCTGTAAGTCTTGAAACTTAGCATGAGGATGCTTGACCATGTTTATAGGCATGTGAGACTTGTTTGGACCCTTGGAAACTTCAATTTCTTTTCCAGAACCAAAACCCTAGTTTTTGACTGTTAGGAGGCCCTTGAACTGTGCAACCCTTGGGGAGATTTTGAAGCATGCTCTTTGCAAATCTTGAAGAATATGGGAGGGCAAATTTTGGTTTACAACAGTTGCCCCTGTTCAATCTTCTTAGACCTGAGGATGTAGATTGGTTGGCGTGCCTTTCGTAATCCGAGGGTGGAAGATGATTGAACACTAGAGTGCCCAGAAATTTGCGCTCACATAGTAGTGTGATGGTGGGAATGGGCTTATAGATGCCATTTGGAGATTGATGGATAGGATGATGGGCTTATAGCTGCCATGCTAAGAGATGATGGATATATGGATGGGCTTATAGATGCCATCTGGGTGTCGATCGCGTAAGAGATTCCTTAGCGAGAGCTTGCGTACCTGAAAAAGAAAATGATTACCTAACCTGTTACAGGAGCTGGCCTTAAAACTCTTTGTGTAGATGTGCCCTGACTGGTTATAGAAATTGAATCTGGAGCTTCAAAAGGTAATGAATGAACCAGGGATGGTTACTACCTCAACGGGACGGTGAGAGAACCTTGGACGATTACCACCTCAACAAGAATGCTGAGAGAATCTTGGGGCGATTACTACCTCAACAGGAATGCTGAGAGAATCATAGGTGACTTCAACCTCAACAGTAACGCTGAGAGAATCTGGGGCGATTACTACCTCAACAGTAACGATGAGAGAATCTTGGGTGTCTTCTACTGGGATAAGAATCAGGGAGATCTTAGGGTCGATCTGACTGAACCAGAGAAGGCCTTTGACTGGATAAGAATCAGGAAAATCTTAGGGTCGATTTAACTGAACCGGACAAGGTCTTGGAATGTCTTCAACTGGATAAGAATCAGGGAGATCTTAGGGTCGATCTGACTGAACCAGAGAAGGCCTTTGACTGGATAAGAATCAGGAAAATCTTAGGGTCGATTTAACTGAACCGGACAAGGTCTTGAAATCTTCAACTGGATAAGAATCAGGGAGATCTTAGGATCGATCTGACTGAACCAGAGAAGGCCTTTGACTGGATAAGAATCAGGAAAATCTTAGGGTCGATTTAACTGAACCGGACAAGGTCTTGGAATATCTTCAACTAGATAAGAATCAGGGAGATCTTAGGGTCGATCTGACTGAACCAGAGAAGGCCTTTGACTGGATAAGAATCAGGAAAATCTTAGGGTCGATTTAACTGAACCAGACTAAAGTCTTGAAATATAGCTGAGAACTTAACTGGATCTTTCCTGAAAGGTAAAGGTCAGTCATATGCAATGAATGATAGGGATCAAGCAATGATGTTCTCAACATAAATGAGATTTGTAAGATATGATGCATATATGCATGCTATAATGTATGGAAATGTGATGTTTATGAATGTATCTTTTTGTCTTAGGGAAATAAATCCTTGACGGGTGCCGGGAAGTCACTCCTGGGCTGATTTTGAAGAATAGATCTTTGCTTCCGCTGGGGATGATAGTTGCAAGCATACCGGTAGGAGAAGATAACTCCGTTGGGGAATAAACTTGGCGAATGGATTACTCTGCGGGGAGGAAATTACTCTAGTGATCTTGCTGGGGAGCAATACTCTGTGGGGAGAGAGGTACTTTGCTGGAATGTTGATGGTAACTTTGCTGGGGATACCATTGTTATGTTGGAAGTGTTAATAGACTTCGCTGGGATAAGAAGACTTTGTCAAGGACGATCTTTCCGTGGCTTTTGGCTGAGGATAACCCAGTTATATCCTGGTAGGGAAATAACCTTTGAATAAAGCCGGGGGACGCGTTCATGCTCTGCAGGGGAGAAGCTTCCGGAATCTACTGGGGATAAGCTTACTGCTTGGGGAGATGGATTCCAAGTTTCCTGGGGAAATTGGGTTGGACTCTCCTGGGGAAATTTTGAACTATATCGGGGAAGTGACTCCATTGAATGTCTGGTATATCGCCGGGGAACAATCTTAGATCAAGACTGCCGGGGATGCTTTGTTTAAAAATATATGTATATCATGTTGGGGAATGTTGAGATCTGCTGGAGAATACCCAACTTCCTTAAGGCTGATAGTATAGCTTTGCCTGGGGTGAGTGCACTGACTTGCTGACTCACTCTCTGGGGAATTAGGATATACTGGTTGTGTTCTTCAGCCGAACTTACCTTGGTACCTTGGTTGACAGAGCAATTAGATCGTTTAGACAACTCTTTATTGCCCCTGTTTCTAATGTTACATGTAATTAATCCTTTGTTCGTATGCAAATTTTCATGAGTTAGCAAATTATTGTCAATGCATATATCACAAATTGAACCTTGGACGTTCTTCGCAAAACAAAACAGAAAAAAGGAAAAAACAAAAGGCAATTTGTCTGAAAAGTGTATTTATATTGATTTTTGAATTTTCCTAAAAATAGGCGTTTTATGTACAAGAGGCTGACGTCCTAGTAAGAGAACGCCGCCGAACAAAAGAGTTTATACAGATTTGTACAAAAGAAAATAAAACAACTGTGTGAATAGAATGATCCCACTGGGTTCCAACTCTGCTATCGCCCTTATATCTTCGAGCGTCTCATCACATGATGACCTAGTCGAAGATGAAGCTGATTGACCAATGCCGTCTGAACTTGATGTAGATATCGGATTCTGGATGCAAGGTGATCCAATGAGACATAGTATTACGCTTTATCCCTAACTTTTGCCTGGACCGCCCTTTCGGGTTTTCAGTCCACCGGGATACCCATTTTTGCCCAAGCCGCCTTTTCAAGTTTTCGACTTGCCGGGTGTATAGATTTTTTTTCATTTCATCCCTTCATTTTGCCCGAACACTTTTGGTTCGCCGGGAAGCCCTAATTTTTTCCTAGGTATGTCAACCTAGCGGGTCTTTTTTATGTATAGTATCTTTTTACTATGTCTGCATTGGCGGGGTGAGGAAGGTCGTCACCATCCATGTTGGTTAGAATCATGGCTCCTCCTGAGAACACATGTTTAACCACAAATGGCCCTTCGTACGTAGGGGTCCATTTGCCCCTTGGATCACTCTGAGGAAGGATGATACGCTTGATTACCAGATCCCCAACTTGATATTCTTGTGGCCTGACCTTTTTGTTAAATGCCCTGATCATCCGCTTTTGGTACGTTTGACCATGACAAATAGCAACAAGTCTTTTTTCGTCGATAAGGTTTAGCTGATCAAGTCGTGTCTGGATCCAATCATCTTCGCTCAGATATGCATCCTTCATTATCCGGAGAGAGGGTATCTTCACTTCGATCGGTAAGACTGCCTCCATACCGTAGACCAAGGAGAAAGGAGTTGCCCCGGTTGACGTCCTGGCTGAGGTACGGTACCCATGTAGAGCGAACGGTAACATCTCGTGCCAATCTTTATAAGTCACTGTCATCTTCTGCACTATTTTCTTAATGTTCTTATTTGCTGCTTCTACAGCCCCATTCATCTTCGATCGATAAGGAGAAGAGTTGTGGTGCTGTATTTTAAATTGCTCGCAGAGCTCAGTGATCATCTTGTTATTAAGGTTGGTACCGTTGTCTGTAATGATTCTTTCAGGGACACCGTATCGACAGATCAGATTATGCCGAATGAACCGTGCCACAACAGTCTTGGTTACCGTAGCGTAGGAAGCTGCTTCAACCCACTTCATGAAATAATCAATCGCTACCAGGATAAAGCGATGCCCATTGGATGCCGTAGGTTTAATCTCACCGATCATATCTATGCCCCACATTGCAAAAGGCCAAGGTGCAGTTAGGACATTCAGAGGAACTGGAGGAACATGCACCTTGTCTGCATAAATCTGGCATTTGTGACATGTCCGAGAATGTTGGTAGCAGTCGCATTCCATTGTGGACCAGAAATACCCTGCCCGAAGGATCTTCTTTGCCATAGTGTGTCCACTGGAATGTGTTCCGAAGGTCCCTTCATGTAGATCTGCCATGATCCTTTCTGCTTCAGTCTTATCCACACAACGCAGTAAGGTCGAATCATGGTTTCGCTTGTACAGGATGTCGTTGCTAAGGAAGAATTTCGTTGCGAACCTTCTCAGAAACTTCTTATCGTTGACAGATGAACCTTCAGGGTACTCCTGAGCTTCCAAGTATCTCTTCACCTCATGGTACCAAGGCTTTTCTGTCACCAACTCAGTTTCAAGATCACAACAGTATGCCGGTTCGTCCAGTTTCCAGATAGTGACCCGGGGAGCCTCATTGTCCCATTTGACCTTGAACATAGAAGACATTGTAGCTAACGCGTCCGCCAGCTGATTCTCCTCTCTCGGAAAGTGTTCAAACGTTATCTCTATGAAGTGGGGGATCAATGTCAATACACATTCTCTGTAAGGAATAAGATTCAGATGTTTTGTATCCCACTCTCCTTTGATCTGATTGATCACGAGAGCGGAATCTCCGAAGACACTCAGAAACTTGATCCTTAAGTCGATCGCAGCTTGGAGACCCATGATGCACGCCTCATACTCCGCCATGTTGTTGGTGCAGTTGAAACATAGCCGGGCAGTGAGTGGAGTATGAGTTCCTTGAGGGGATATGATCACAGCGCTGATACCGTTACCCAAAGCATTGGAGGCTCCGTCAAAGTGCATAGACCATCGGGATCCTTCCTCAGGTCCTTCATCTGGTCCAGGTACTTCACAATCAGTCACTATCATGATACTCTCATCTGGAAACTCGAAGTTCATTGACTGATAGTCGTCTACTGCCTGATGTGCCAAGTGGTCTGCCAATACACTTCCTTTGATGGCTTTCTGAGTTGTGTGCTGGATGTCGTATTCTGTCAAGATCATTTGCCATCTTGATATTCTCCCAGACAGAGCAGGCTTTTCAAATATGTACTTTATAGGATCCATCTTTGAAATCAACAAGGTAGTGTGAGTCAGCATATACTGTCTCAGCCGGCGAGCAGCCCATACCAAAGCGCATCAAGTTTTCTCAAGCAGTGAGTATCGGGTCTCACAGTCGGTAAACTTTTTGCTAAGGTAATAAATGGCATGCTCTTTTCGGCCAGACTCGTCATGCTGCCCCAGCACACACCCCATTGAGTTGTCAAGTACTGTCAGGTATAGTATCAGAGGTCTCCCTTCAACCGGTGGCATAAGGATGGGTGGCTCTTGGAGATACCCTTTGATTCTGTCAAAAGCAACCTGACACTCATCATTCCAACGTACTACCTGATCTTTCTTCAGCAGCTTGAAGATTGGCTCACAGGTAGCAGTTAGGTGTGAGATGAACCGAGCAATGTAATTTAGGCGTCCTAGAAAGCCTCTGACCTCTTTCTCTGTCTTAGGAACTGGCATCTCTTGAATGGCTTTAACCTTGGCAGGGTCCACTTGAATACCCTTGTCACTTACGACGAAGACTAGCAACTTTTAGATCTAACCCCGAAGGTGCACTTGTTCGGGTTCAACCTCAGCTTGTACAACTTCAGTCGGTCAAACAATTTCTGCAGATGATCCAGGTGTTCTTCCTCAGTCTGGGACCTTGCGATCATGTCATCAACATACACTTCTATCTCATGATGGATCATGTCATGAAATAAAGCGACCATGGCACGTTGGTAGGTTGCCCCAGCATTCTTCAGTCCAAAAGGCATGACCTTGTAGTAGAAGGTGCCCCACTGAGTAACAAAGGTAGTCTTTTCCATGTCTTCAGGAGCCATCTTGATCTGATTATAACCTGAGAAACCATCCATGAAAGAGAACACCTTATGCTGAGCAGTATTGTCAACCAGGACATCAATGTGAGGTAGAGGGAAGTCATCCTTGGGGCTGGCCCTGTTCAGATCCCTGTAGTCAACACACATTCTGACTTTCCCATCTTTCTTAGGTACCGGCACCACATTAGCAACCCACTGAGGGTAAGAAGTTACTGCAAGAAACCCGGCATCAAATTTCTTCATAACCTCGGCTTTGATCTTCTCAGACATCTCTGGACGCATACGGCGGACCTTTTGCTTAACCGGAGGGCAGTCTTCCTTGGTAGGCAAATGATGGACCACAATGTCAGTATCCAACCCGGGCATGTCTTCGTAGGACCAGGCAAAGATCTCCACATAATCATGTAACATCTGAGTCAACCGTTGCTTCACGCTGAGCTCTAGGTTGGCACCAATCTTGACTTCTTTCCTGTCCGTCTCAGTACCCAGATTTATCGTTTCCACCGACTCTTCATGTGGTTGAATTGCCCTCTCTTCCTGGAGTAACAGTCTTGCAAGCTCGCCAGGCACTTCGCAATCATCTTCACCTTCGTCTTCGGCTAAGTTGATCAGAATTTTGAAGTCATAACTGGCAGTAGCTGAGTCGTTACCAGTGAGATCCAGAGTGGATTGAAACATGTATGAGTGAGTGTGTGTAAATACAGTTGTTTTGCAATATATAAAGGAAGGAAAGAAAGAAAAGGAGCATAAGATTTGAAATGCGAGAAAACGTCCAAGGTCTTTATTCATGATATATGAAATGACAATTAATATGCCCTCACAAATGAAGCCACGGTGCCCCGGGTAAGACACCGGGCCATAGAGTTTTAATTCATTGTTTATTACAAATAACAAAAACAAAGGAATTCATTACTCAGTAACAAGAGAAAAAAGTAGGTTGTCCTTTGCGATCCAATTTCTAGGTTCACTGTCGGTTGCCGGGTAAATCCAGCTGTCAAACTCAGCTTCATCCACTTCATCATCCTCCCTGATAGCATTCACTCCATGGTTAGGCATGGGAGCAGTCACCACATTGGGCTTCTCAGGTGCCTCAAACTGTACCTCCTTGGCATCAATAAGATCTTGCACTTTGTTCCTTAGGGCCCAGCAGTCATCAGTGGAATGCCCCGGGCTATCGGAGTGATAAGCACAACGGGCATTTGGATTGTACTTGGGAGAGGCAGTACTCACAACTTTCGGGGCCTCTCTGACAGTCACCAAGTTGGTGGATAGTAACTGCCGCAAGATTTGTGATAGAGTCATACTTAGACGGGTAAACTCTCTTCGGGGTCTTTCAGCCCTTGGTGGATTGGTTTGCCGAGGAGCGGCAGCAGGATTAGCAATCATCACCACATTGACAGGTTGGCGGCGCTCAGGTTTATCTTGCCTTCTAGGCCCATATACAACACTGGCCTCCTTCTTAAAGGGCTTCTTCTCAGAACTCGCAGATGCACCCTTCTGAATCTTTCCGAACTTCATTCCAGCCTCTATTCTCTCCCCAGTCAGAATAAGATCAGTGAACCCTGCAGATGAGTTACCGATAAGATGATTAAAAAATGGCCCAGATAGGGTCCCCAAGAACATATCCACCAGCTCACGATCTGTTAACGGAGGCTGTACCCTGCCATCCAGATCCCTCCACTTCTGTGCATACTCTTTGAAACCTTCGCTTGACCCTAGCGACATACCCTGGAGTTGGGTACATGTAGGGGCAAGGTCGGCATTATATTGATACTGCTTATAAAAAGCAGTAGCCAACTCCTCCCAGTTACGAACCTTAGTCCCATCCAGCTGATAGAACCATTCGAGATGAGTCCCTGAAAGACTCTCCTGGAAGAAGTGGATCCACAAATTCTTGTCCACTGAGTACGGTTGAATCTTCCGCACATAAGATCTGAGGTGTAGCTTGGGACAAGACGCCCCGTCATACTTGGTGAAAGATGGTGCCTTAAACTTGTGAGGAATGATCACACCAGTAGATAAACTCAAATCTCCGAAATCCAGCCCAGGCACTTGTTGGATCTCCATGGCGTTCAGCCTGTCTTCCAACTGCTTATACCGGTCTTCAGCAGGAGGATACTGTTCCTCATTAAAGTCAGTCTCGTTGTCAGAGACTACTGGACTTGAAGCCTTTCCCCCCTGGGGACTGCCTTTGCCTATAGAAGAACCAGCCTCTTCATTCTGCAGAGTGTTGCCAAACCTTCAGCCCGAGTTAAAAAGAACAGTTCTCTTCTTCTTCTTCTTCTCCTTCTTCAGGAGTAAAGCCTTCAGCTCTTCTTGGCCTTGAGCCAAACCCATGATCAGCTCCTGAAATTGCGCATTCTGCGCCTGAAGGGCCTTGATAGACATCTCGATTGATGATGAGTCAGGGTTCATGATGCTGAAATAAACAGCGAAGAACAGTAAGCAACCTGAAAAGAAGAATACCTGCTATGCACATGATGAATGGAATGCGTATGATTTATGTTTTCAAAGACAATCGGGAATCAACTTTGTAAACAAAAAGGAACACACTTCATTAGATTCAACTTTGAAACTCAAATTGTTCAACAGGTTGCCCTTAGGCGTTACATAAAAATGGAAATACTGAATAGGGAAATAAAAGTGTAAAAGAACATCCAGAGCTCCTTATTGATCCCATGGTCTCCTCTTCTCAGTACGGATGTAGTTATTCAGAGCTCGCTCATTCTCCAACTGCTTTGTCAGCTTCTGGATCTTCAATTCCTGCTCGTTAAGCTTTTCCCGATACGAATCCCGTTCTTCTCGCAGTTGCGACCAAGACCTCTTTAATGTCTCATAATCAGTAGGTATCTGAGGAGGGAGGACAGTTGGAGGGGCCCCATCTTTGTCAGGATACTCAAGCATGACGGGTCTGACAGCTTCGTATGGCATACCTAACTTCTGAGCACGGATGCGAACCCATTTGTAGTAGGCTTCCATAGGTAGAGAAGTCTTTGGCCCCAACTCTTGTGGGTCAGCTTTATGAACTCTGTCCCAAGCCTTGATGAACCTACGACGCAGCTCGTCACTATCCACCTGAAACTCAAAACTGATGTGAGGCACCAACATCTCATGAGGCCCTGCTCTTCTGGCTCTTCCAAACTGACGGAGCGCTAGACATGGATTGTAAGATATTCCTCCTTGAGTACCAATCAACGGAACATTAGGGTATTCTCCGTAACGATCAATAACAGCTATCTCATCCAAACCTCTGAAAGTACAAATGATGTCCTTATCAGTGAGAGACATTAACCTATGAGCCCAACCTCTTCCTTCTTGGTTCTTCAGCACGAACTTAAGGAGGTGCGAAATAAACCACCTCACCAACAAAGGGATACAACACCATAGAGTTCCTCGTCTTCGGGCAGTACGAGCATGAAGTTGTTGCAGGATGTCACCCAAGAGAGTGGGCACAGGATTCTGAGACATGAAGATCCTTATGGCAGTGACATTGATGAAGTTGTCAGGATTAGGAAACAAGACAAGCCCATAAATTAAGAGAGCCAAGATATCTTCATATGCCCTAAAGTCCAAGTCATTCCAGAAACTGTTAGCTTTACCAACCAGGAACTTGGCTAAGAAACCCTTAACTCCGCTTCTAGTCACCCAGTTGTCCATTAATTCTTGATGGGTCAAAGGAAGAGCTGTAACAACCTCCTCAAGCCTGAGGGTATTTTCCCAACCATTGTAAGGAGTCTGATCCAGGATAGGGATGCCAAGCAAATCAGAGAACTCTTCCAGGGTAGGGACCAGCTGGAAGTCTTGAAAGGTGAAGCACTGGTACAGAGGGTCATAGAACTGGGTCAGGACACTCATCAACTGTTGATCCCGCTTTGCAGTGAGTAAGCTGAGAAGAGAACCATGCCTCTGGATGAAGGAAGTGGTATTTGGAATTCTGCTAACCAACTCTTCAAGCAACTCAGGTGGGTGAACAAAGTTGAATCGGATAGTATTCCTTCGCATAGGCATCATGATGTCCTACAAAACAGAGCAAAGGTGAAACCCTCTTGTCTTTGAAATGGTCAGTCCTTATGCAGGATGCATGCAATGCTCATGATGTCATGATGTTATGATAAAGCACACCACAAATAGTTACAAAGGCAAACATGGTAAGGCACACAAGTCACACAAGACAAGCCCTTAAAGTTTAGGCCAGCATGAGGTCTAGGTATTACCCTCTTTCAGTTTGTTGGTTCATACCTGTCCTATCAAAAGTAACCAGGTTCTTAGAGGATCCCAATATCATTGACTACCCTCAATCGGTCATAACTCCAGCATCGCAATCTTTTCTTGCGGCCAGAACCATCACGAGAGTTTAGCCTCAATGGGCGTAGCATACTGCTACTGTTCTAATGGCCAAGTTGTGTCATTTAAGGTTCTAAGGTCTGTTGGTGCTTAATGACTCCTCAGAAGACCCATATTCTCCTCGTTGCGACACAAGGGATATCGGTACAGACCAAGGTGCCACACCAACGTAGCCACTGCTTCACCCGTGTCGGTCTACGCCGGACAGGTCCCTCACAGCTTATGCTACCTAAACAGGGTATCCCCAGATCCGGGTTAGGATCTATGTAACTCCCATGCAACCCACAATTTTAAAGCAAACAAGTAAATACAATTGAAAACACAGTGATCTTAGTCCTAAGGTACACCTCACTTTAAAAAGATCTCCCCAGCAGAGTCGCCAGTTCTGTGATCGGTGGATCTGGAACTGACTGTTTAACGCTGGTTCGCGAAATGTCGTGGAAGCAAGAGTCGCCACCGTCTTTTATTTTCTCCAAATGGAAAAGACAAAAGCACAGAAAAATTCCTTATAGAGATTGCTCTCGGTTCGGGAGGTAGATTTATAGAAAGGGAAGGTGTTAGCACCCTTTCTATCCATGGTTATCCATGGGCTTTTAGATACTTGCTCATTTGTGTTTTCAAAATTGTTTGTTTGCTTTTCAACTGTGGGTTTAAAAGAGTTTCTTTGAAAATTTCAGTTCGACTCTTGTATCAGTCCTCAAGAGTGTTTGAAAAGTTGCTTTCAAAAGCTTTTTGAAAGTGTCGGTGTGAAAAGAAGTTTTTGATTCGTTTTGAATTAGAGCAAGTATATACGAGTCATCTACCTACCCTAAGGAATTAGTCTGTGTTAATGTCCTTAAGGTAGTGTCATCCAACCATTGAGAGGTAGGTAGCACCACCGTTGGAGGTGTTTGGGTCAATTCGATTGTTAGGGACAGTGTGGTCACCAGAGCAACAGCAGGACACCTTAGAAGCTACCCCTATGCCATAGATCATGGACATAAGGACTTACTAAAACGTCCTATACTCGACGACCACTTTTCGAGGGGCAAGGCAACAGTGAGGCGTACCCTAGGGGTGGTGTGTGATTTGTGTGTCATGTTCATTTATGTTTATCTTGTTCATGCATTGGTGATCTACGCGTTGTTTTTATTTTGGCATTCATTCTTTCATGCAAATTATTAACAGTTAAAAGATGCGAAATTAAAGTCCTACGCTATTACAAAGGCGCGGGTCTACATCGCCAAATAAATCCAAGACCCGATTTGAAATAAAATAAAGCGCGAAAAATAAATATCCTAATTAATCTATTACATGGCTTTGGGATAATTACATGAAATTTATAAAAAGGAAATAAAATAAGTGCGCGAAATAGAATTATGATCGAATGCGAGGGCGTTGGACCCTTTTAAGGAAATCAAATTACAATTAATAAATTAATTAAGTTAAATGAGAAAAGGAAATTATTTTTTGGGTTTTTTGTATTTATGGAATTTAGTAAGAAAATTAAATGAAATTAAAACCCTAATTCTAAACTATTTTTAATTTGTTAAAAAAAATGTTTAAATTTGACCTAGTTTAAATTAATTATTTACATGGCAATTTATTTATAAAAATAATTAATATTTAATAATGATAAAAGAAAAGAAAAAGAATAAAAGTATGTAAAACCCTAATTCTACATTTTTTAGTTTATTAAAAAAAACATTAAAGTTAAATCTAGAATTAAAACTAAATTAATTGATAAAATTTATTTACAAAAAAAAACATTTAAATAAAATATATTTTTTATTTTTATAGTTTCTGATTTTTTTGGTATTTTTAGGTTATGAGAAATTAATTTTGATGAATTAAATAAAATAAATGAAACAAATAAATAGAAAAATAAAGAGAAAGAAAATGAAATGCAAACTAATGGGGGGTGTTGACCCCAATCTGGAGGTAAAATCAGCAGGAATTGGGCCCATTTGAAGCTTGGCCACGTTGACTTCTCTGACTTGTATGCACAGGGTTGATTGAGGATGCACGGTGGGCTAAGGGATCTGACCATTAGATGAATCTCCTGAGACGCGTGGCAAGCTTCAGCACTGGGTGCATGGTAGAACTCTGGAGGGAACGCTACATGGAAACATAGAAGGAAAAATAATATTGAGAAAGGGAGGGGACCTGGGAATCGAACCCAGGTCCCATTGCTTACCAAGCCATGTGCCTGCCAACTGAGCCATTAGCGCGTTTTGTGTATAATATGGAAAATAAAGAATATAACGTAATGCAATGATGAGTGGTGTCCTTCGCGCGAAATTCAAATGCGCCTATGACCAATGGACACGTCCTCCATCTTCTTCATGTTTCCTGTAAAATAAAAAGAGATAGCGGGGGTTTTAAACCCCCACTAAATGGTAAACGTGAAAATAGAGAATAAGCCGTCGTTGCTCATAAATTGAGCGCGACATGTGTAATGGATTCGTATGAAGGTCGTGAGTTCAGTGGTCCAGGTCTTGTTGGCCAATTTTTCCCCAAGCGCAAAGCCCTAATTTTTGACCTTTGAAACCCTAAAGAGCTTCCATGGCAACTTCCTATTCAGACCACCATTCTCCAATTGAATCACGTCATTAGCTTTAGAATCATCACATTAGTATAGTTCAAACATTAAAATGCATGAAAAGTATGTATAAATTCAAACACGAATATGCAATTTTTAGAAGAAAGTCAAGTTCCCATCTACCGATTCTTTGAGTATGGAAGTGTGATTCTGATTGGAAACGATTCCTGGCAACCTTGGAAAGCTTTTGGAATAGTTCTTTCGCCTTGAAACTCCCTGCAATATCGTTTTCAGTTTTGAAAAATTTGATGAAAAATGCAAAGTTGGTTTTGGTTCGTAGGCGCAGCTTTCTGGTTCTTAGCATTAGGGTTATGATCTCTTTATGTATGCCAATGGATTAGGGTAGAAATTTGAGTCAAAAAGCCTTTGCATTGATGAATCAAATATTTGATTTCCATGGAATCTTTTCCAATCTTTTCCTCATGAATAACATGCCAATTTGCACCAAATCTTCCCTTTTTTGATGTGCACGAGATCTTGAGTAACCAATGAGGGCATATGCTGTATAAAAAGATTCAAACACATTTGTTTTGTATTTTTGTCATATTTTATTTAATTAAATGAATTAATGGTGATAAAAATTCAAATAAATAATAAAAAATGATGAAATAAATCCCCTTTGGGCCAAATGGTCGTGCATAGCCTTTGGATAATGATTCTTGGAAGAAAATATGGCCCATTAGTAATTTTGAGGCATTTGAAGTAAAGTTGACTTTTCAAACTTCCCAAAAACTTCCTAACTTCCACAAGGCATATCTTGCTCAATTTTTAAGCTTTGACCATGTTCTTGGACATTTTGGAAAGGTATTGAAGTCCTCTAACCAATGACTTTGGTCCCATGTCATTTTGATTTACAAATCTCAAGTTATGGCCTTTGACTTAAAGTCCCTTTTTGTTGACTTTTGAAAATGACCTATAATGTTGAAATTGATAACTTTTTGTGAGAGCATTTATTGGACTTGAAGTGTGAAGAGGAGTTGTAGGAAATGTCATTATCTTCAAAATGAGCTTTGGATGGAATTTTTATGATAAACCATGTGGAAGTTATGCCTTGGTCAAGTTACAGTTGACTTTTTCAACTGTCCAAATATGGAAACTTTTGCATCTTGAGACTTTTTGAGCCATGCCTTGAGAATCATGATCAAGAATTGATCAAATGATGTTTGTGGCTTCAAAATGAGATGTTGACCAAAAATTTTAACTTTTGACTGTCAAATGACCATTTTGCCCCTACAGTTGACTGTTGAGCAATTAGGGTTTTTGACTGTGCAATTTTGTGCTGTAAGTCTTGAAACTTAGCATGAGGATGCTTGACCATGTTTATAGGCATGTGAGACTTGTTTGGACCCTTGGAAACTTCAATTTCTTTGCCAGAACCAAAACCCTAGTTTTTGACTGTTAGGAGGCCCTTGAACTGTGCAACCCTTGGGGAGATTTTGAAGCATGCTCTTTGCAAATCTTGAAGAATATGGGAGGGAAAATTTTGGGGTACAACAGATGCCAAAGCAACTATAGAAAACGGTGGTTGTACTATTTAGGGCCGACTTCCTAATATCTCTTACAAGTCTGACAAGTTTGGTTTGGGCTTTACTGCAGAGGGTTAAAGGGTTGTTCGTCATGCTCGAGATGGAAGACCTCCGTTCTGTATCAGCAACAACGAAATCAATGCTATAGAAGATGCTGACAGTGATTGTGACTTCGACAATTGGATATTCCCTACCATTGGCAACGGACTCAACAACTGGAAGACGGAAGACATTATCCTTATCTCCTTTAGTCAGGAGTAATATATATTACTATTTTTATTTTCTTTAAGAAGTTTGGTTATGTAATTTCTTTTAAAATAAAGACTTTAAACCTTGTGTGTTGCCCGGGGAACAATGGTCCATTTGTTAAGGGTTGTCATTTTATAAGTCATATTTTCATTCAATAAAAGCATTCGACATTTTGCATTCAAATTTTACGCTCTCTATCTTTCTTTTACTTTACTGCATTTTCAAATAGCTATGTGTTCTGACACACACCCACACACTACATTGCAGATTCACATCCATTATAGATCTCATTGATAACGATTCTGCTATTGCCGCATATGACTTTGAAAATCCTATCTACCAAACCGAGGACGAAGGCGAGGAAGATTGTGAAATACTTAGAGAACTTACCATACTCTTAATACAAGAAGAAAAGGCTATCCAACCACATGAAGAGCCATTCGAAGTTGTAAATTTGGGTTCTGAGACAAACATAAAAGAGGTCAAGATAGGCGCCAACTTAGAGGACAGCCTCAAGAATATGTTAATTAAGATGTTACATGACTATGTTGATATCTTCGCCTGGTCGTACGAAGACATGCCAGGGCTCGATACTGATATTATGGTTCACTGTCTGCCGATGAAAGAGGGTTGTTCTCCGATTAAATAGAAGGTTCATTACATGTATCCTGTTATACCCAAAAATTTGCCCTCTCATTTCTCAAAGGATCATCCTGGACCCTCCGGTTTGCTTCCATCCAATTCCAAGCCTTGAATGGAATATTTTCCAAGAAAGTCATTCACAAGGGCAAAATGGTCATTTGCATACTAAAAAGTCAAACTTTGACTTTTGGATCAAAATCAAGATTCAAGAATCATATTTCATCAAGGCATGAAGTTTGTTTCATCAAGAAAATCTGAAGTCAAGATTTATGTTGAAAAAAGTCAAAATTCTAAATACTTAGAAATTTTTCCAAGTATTTAAGAAATATGATAAATTCAGAACTTCTGGCCAGATTATCACCATGATGGAAGTTGATTATGGAAGAACTTCTAACATAAGAGTTTTAGATTTCAATGAGACCTAAAACATTGTAGAACATAACTTCTTCTAGAAATGCTGGGATTTCAAGTTATACGTCTTCAAAGACACGTCCCTGAAACTTAAACACTTAGTAAATTCTGAGCATTTCCAATCAGAATTTGGTTACACTTTCTAAACCAGTTTTCACGTAGGTTCAGTCAGAATTTGCAAGAGCAATTCAAAAAGGGCTTACAAAGCATGTTATAAGCTGTCTGGAAAGTCTGAGAACTCGCTCAGAACATGCTGGAGCAAAGAGATTCAAGGATCAAAAGTTGGATGTTTGTTCTAAGTTACACTGATGCTGAACTCCTGACCCAGATTTAAGCTATGATGCATAATCTCATATTGTAGGATTTCTAGTATGATAAATCTCATCATCATTTAATGCTCACAACCACTTTTGAGTTTTTATCCAAAGGATTTCCCCACGTGTGGTATAGAAGTACATTGTTGTCCTTGAAAAACAAAAATTTTTGTACAAGAGTATGCTGGGCCCATGCTTTGCTTTTGTTTCTGAGAATACTTTTCCTTAATTCATGCTTACAAATCCAGCTTAGGCACGACTAAAAGTTGCTAACCACCATACTTGTTTAACTTGCTTCAAGAACAAGCCAGCATGCTAGCATGATGGTGGTACTTTTGACTTCTCCAAGTTACAAAGTTCTTGCCTATAAATTGAACTTCATTTGCAACTGTGAAGGGGGGCCGGTGGAAAAAATTGAAAAGGAAAAGCTTTGAAACTTTTGCTAAAAATTCCAGGAACCCGAAACTGCAAACACAAATATAAAACTTGCAAGTTTTTGATTCTTGCATTCAACCTCCAATTTCCCTCAAGTGTTTTTTTGACCAAATCATCCATACAACTTCTGAATTTTCCAGCCATTCATAACCCAAGTTAAAATTTTGTTCCAGTCTGCTGAGCACGTGACGAAGCTGATCAAAACATTACACGCAGTCAGAACCAGGCTCCAGTTCACAGGACCTTTTCCAGCTGCAAGGTAAGCTTCTGTTGACTCTTATCATATCACTTAGGAATTATTAAACTTGCATGTCAAAAATACAATGTAGACATCCTGATTCTGATGTTGTACATATTATGAGGTTTCATGTATTTGTCTGCCTAAGTAGGTAGAACATCAACTCAGAACTTCTTAAGGAAACTAGGATTAGCAGATACATGTTTGTTTCTGGTTTACAGTCATGACATTTTTTTTATGTTAACCATGATGAAAACCTGTCATAATTGCCATGTTTGTGTTTTCTGTTCTGTTAAGAAATGACTAAGTTGCAGATGTTCTAATTAGCTTGAAGAATGAGATGGAATTTATCATCAAAGTCTACTTTATAATACATGTTTATACCTTTGCTTCTAATACCGGATGTATAGCCACCCCAATGGTAGCCAGTATGTGTGCATAAGACATTAATGCTAGGGGTCCTAAGTTCTAGCCCCAAAAGTATCTTTTTAGGTTTATTTAGTGACATTTTCACCCATTTATCTGTCAAACAATATTCCTAAATCAGAACTTCTAGACAACCTTACCCAACAACATTATCACCCCACTCTCTTAAATAGCCAGAACTTCTGATCTGCCAGTGACATTAGAACTTCTAGATCCCCAGCTATACTAGAGTTCCTAGACTCCCTCAGCAATCAGAACTTTTAGATTTTCCTTTGTTCCCAGCAACCTTTGAACTTGGTGTACTCAGACCCATAACTTCTGACCTTTTACTTTCCTACTAACATTTTCCCTCTTGTAGCGTATCAGAGTCATAACTTTTGTTCCTTCTCGCTTCAGCAATGTGCTGATTCTGACTCCCTTTTTCTCTTAATTATCTTATTTTAGCTTTTAATAACCAAAAACATCAAAAACATTTTATATTTACATGCTTTATTTTATCTCTTTTAAAACCAAAAGATCAAAAATACTTTCTTAAGCAAACTTATTTCTTTTCTTAACAAAAACAAAACAAGTCAATTTTATATATCTTGTACATTATTTCAATATGGTTGTAATAGATAACTAAGACTTTATTTTCTCGTAATCCCCATTGTGAATTTGTACACCCCATCCCCTTAATGATGTAATAGTGTAGGACTTTATCTTTCCGCATTTTTATTGCTTTATACAAATACTAGTAAATAAGATGTATGGCAAGATACAAAACCAACAAATAGACAACCCAAAAATCAAAGACTAAATGCATGCAATCAAACACACTATTCACACATGCACCTTTAGGGTAATCTCACTTGTTGCCTCGGAAAAATAGTCATGTCCCTCGAACATGGGCGTTTTAGCAAAGATCCTCGAAAAAAGATCGTAGTTCCTCGATGACCCTCGACGTTGCCTTCGGTAAATGATCTAGTCCCTAAAAGACATAGCTAAAACGTCCCATGGGTTGCCTTATATGACTATACAAACGCCCCATGGGTTGCCTTCTATGACTATACAAACGTCCCACGCCCATCCCTTCACATCCAACGATGGGGCTTATTACCAAAACAATGGTAAGATAACAACATCTAAAGGAGGAGAAAAAGAACATTTAAAACCTTTTGAGTAGGTAGATTCACTCCTAGTTACTCGCTTGCTCACAAAAAAAACATTTTATACACCCACACTTTCATTTTGAAACATTCTCAAAAGACAACACTTTGTACGCGTTCTTATAGAAACGAGAGACATTACAAAGACACCTTTCCAAAATCACTTTCAAAAACACATTCCACAGACACCTCTTTGAACTATTTTCAAAACAACATTTTGTATGCGCTCTTATAGAAACGAGAACCATTACAAATACATTTTCAAAATACTTTCAAAACCAAAACCACAAGCACACTTTCAAACAAAAGCAAGTGATCTAGCAAACAACTAAGAGCCTGTAGATAACTACGGATGAAAAGGGTGCTAATACCTTTCCTTTTCATAATCTACCCCCCGAACTCAAGAATACATCTCTAAAGGTCTTTCCTGTTCTTTTCAGGCTTTCCTTTTGGATAAAAGAAAAGTCGGTGGCGACTCTTGCTATTCGCAACATTGCGATCAAACACAAAACACCCAAGTCAGTTCTCCCACCGTATCACACATCCCAAGATGTTAGAGAAGATCAAGGCTGAGGTTATGAAACAATTCAATGCAGGTTTCTTAGCAGTGACATCATATCCTTAATGGGTTACAAATATTATTCCAGTACCAAACAAAGACAACAAAGTGCATATATGTGTAGACTACAAAGATCTAAACAGGGAAAGCCCCAAAGATGATTTCCCACTTCCACATATTGATGTTATGGTCGACAACACTGCTCAGCACAAGGTATTCTCCTTCATGGATGGTTTCTTGGGCTATAATCAGATCAAGATGGCGCCTAAAGACATGGGGAAAACTACCTTCGTCACAGTGGGGCACTTTCTATTACAAGGTCATGCCTTTTGGGTTGAAGAACGCCGAGGCAACTTATTAGCGTGCCATGGTAGATTTGTTCCATGACATGATTCATCATGAGATAGAAGTCTACATCGATGATATGATAGCCAGATCATAGACTGAAGAAGAACATCTTGATCATCTGCATAAATTATTTGAGAGATTGAAGAAATACAAGTTGAGGTTGAATCCAAACAAATGCACCTTTGGGGTGAGGTATTGAAGTTGACCCCACAAAAGTTAAAGCTATTCAAGAAATGTCAGCTCCCTGCACCGAGAAAAAGGTCAGGGGTTTCTTAGGACGAATTAATAACATTGCCCGATTCATTTCTCATTTGACTGCTACCTATGAGACAATCTTCAAGCTACTGAAGAAAGACCAAGTAGTAAAGTGGAATGACGACTGTCAAATAACCTTTGATAAAATCAAGGAGTACTTACAGGAACCTTCGATTCTAATGCCACCAGTTGAAGAAAGACCTTTAATCATGTACCTATAAGTGCTAGTGAATTCAATGGGGTGTGTACCGGGGCAGCATGACGAGTTTGGTCGAAAAGATCATGCAATATACTACCTTAGAAAAAAGTTTACCGACTATGAAACAAGATATCCGCTGCTCAAGAAAACTTGTTACGCTTTGGCATGGGCTGCTCGTCGACTAATACAATATATGTTGACTCATACTACTCTATTTATTTCTAAAATGGATATCATTAAATACATATTTGAGAAGCCATCCCTCTTCGAAAGAATAGTCCAATTGCAAATGGTCTTAACAGAATACGACATTTAGTACACCACTCAGAAGGCAATCAGAGGAAGTGTACTGCAAGATCATTTGGAATATCAAGCTATAGACGACTTTTAGTCTATGATTTTCGAATTCCCAGATGGGAACATTATGCTAGTTATGGATTGTGAAGAGCCTAGATCGTATGAAGGACCTAAACTAGGATCTCGGTGGACTATGGTTTTCGATGGAGCTTCTAACGCACTTGGAAACGGGATCAGTGATGTAATTATATCTCCCAAGGGTTGTCCTACGCCCTTCACTGCTAGGATTTGCTTTAATTGCACCAATAATATGGCTGAATATGAAGCATGCATCATGGGTATTAAAGCTACTATTGAATTGACAATCAAATTCCTTAGCGTATATGGGGATTTGTTAGAAGGTGTGGCAATTTCTTGAGAGTGGGGGTGAATAGATCACCTCCTTATTATTCAAGGATTTAAAATCTTTTATCAAAGTTGATTAAAAACTTCGTAAAAACACGATCCCGAATCGACTTCCGTCTATTTTGAACTGACTACTAGAAAACCGGATATACGATAAACTTGCTGGTTTTTTATTAAGATGAAATAAATGAAATTTAACAAAAATCAATGTACGTTTCAATGCGCTTATCACAAGAACACTATTTCAAATGAATAAAAACTTGTAAGCACTTTTGTCGAAAAATTAGCATATGCTTGTTTGATGATTAACAATAATGGTGGTTTAGTAAAAGAGTTTGTACCAATATTGTATCATTGAATAGAAAAACCAGCAGACCAATTGGATCACAAATGTGCAGAATGTTAGAACATAGTTTGATTCTGCAACCCTTAATTATAGTTTTGATGATAACAAATACAAAGAACAAATATGCACCCTAAAAATCATGTTATTTTGTATGCAGAAGTTCTGACCAAAGCAGCATCAGAAGTTAAGCTATAGAAACTACACGCTGAAGTAATCAGAATTTGCACTGAAGAATGATGATTAAAACCTGCGCTTAAGTGAAGTAAACTATGATTCTGAACAGAAGGAATATAATCTAAGGCATCAATGTTCTGAAGCATCAGTAGCAGGCAAGGATGTAATATTCTGAAGCGTTACTTTACAATCAAGACAACATGAATTACAACGACTTCTTTCAAACAGGATCTTCTCAAAATGGAAACTGCGTTAAATGACCATAATCATGCTTAAAGTTGGACAGAATTCCATTTCCTATAAATACAAGCTAAGAGATCAAATCGTTTACGATTTTGCTAATGCAACTGCAACATACAATTCAAAAACGCTGCAAGCTTTCTCTAGTAATTTTCCATGCTATAAAATTGTTTAAATTATCACAATTGTGATAACTGTTTTTGTAACGAAAAACATCTACACTGAATTCTTGTATTTTTGATTAAGAACAGTTTTCCTTGAGATTAACCGGATTGTGGTTGTACTCAAGAAGACTTTGACAATTTTCAAAGTAGTGATTATAATCTGTTTGAGATTAGTGATTGTAATCTGCAATGTTTCAGATCTTGTTGAGATCTAAAACTCTTGTGTCAGAAGTTGATCCAGAATCAGCTTGCATCATGATGAGAATCTGGTCAGAAGTTCTGAGCTTGTCATGTTTCTTAAACACTTAGAAAAAATTCCAACTATTTAGAAATTTGACTTTTCCAAAGTAAATTTGACTTTTGAATTTCTTGATGATACAAATCTCACATTCTAACATGTCTTGATGAAATATGATTCTTGAAACTTGGTTTTGATCCAGAAGTCAAAGTTTGACCTTTCAGTGTGCAAATGACCATTTTTCCCTTGTGAATGACTTTCTTGGAAAATTGATAATTCAAGGCTTGGAATTGGATGGAAGCAAACCTGAGGGTCCAGGGTGATCCTTTGAGAAATGAGAGGGAAAATTTTGGGGTACAACAGACTCTATATGAACTGTGGAAGAACAGAAAGCCCAACATTTCTTATTTCCATCCTTTTGGGTGCACATGTTTCATTCTGAATACTAAAAATTATCTGAACAAGTTTGACTCTAAAGCACAAAAGTGTATTATGTTAGGATACTCTGAACGCTCAAGAGGGTACAGAGTATACAATACAAAAACACAGATTGTTGAAGAGTCAATCAATGTTAGATTTGAAGATAAGCTTGACTCTCAAAAGTCAAAGCAGAATTAATTCTTTGCAGATATAGAAGTTGAATTCAAAAGTACTGAAGACAAAGCATCAGGTGTTCTCAACAGAGATGCTCCAACAACGTCAGAAAGAAATGCTACAAGCAATCCAGCACCTTCTGTTGATCAACTCCAGAAAAGGTTTTCCAGAAGCAGCATAGCTCACCCAGAAGATAAAATCCCGGGAAAGAAGGATGACCCAATCAGAACAAGATCAACATTCAGAAACTCTCAAGAATCCCTCATGGGACTGGTCTCTCTGATTGAACCAACAGTAATTGATGAAGAGCTTCTGGAAAATGACTGGATTCTGGCAAAGCAGGAGGAATTAAATCAGTTCACCAGAAATGACGTATGGGATCTGGTTCCCAAACCAAAAGGATTCAACGTCATTGGAACAAAGTGGGTGTTCAGAAACAAACTGAACGAGCAAGGAGAAGTCATCAGAAATAAAGAACGACTGGTGGCACAGGGTTATAGTCAGCAAGAGAGGATAGACTATACAGAAACCTTTGCTCCAGTCGCCAGGTTAGAATCTATCAGACTCTTAATTTCATTTGCTATAAACATGGCATCACTCTGTATCAGATGGATGTCAAAAGTGAATTCCTAAATGGCTATATACATGAATAGGTATATATGCACCAACCCCCTGGGTTTGAGAATTCCAAACACCCAGAATATGTTTTCAAACTAAAGAAGTCACTCTATGGTCTGAAACAAACTCCCAGAGCTTGGTATGAAAGACTAAGTAACTTCCTGTTAGAAAAGGAATTCACCAGACGGAAAGTGGATACAACCTTGTACTGTAAATCATTTAAGAATTACATTTTAGTGTCTCAGATTTATGTAGATGACATTATCTTTGAATCCACTAAACCATCTCTGGGAAGAGAGTTTGCTAAGTGCATGCAGGCAGAGTTTGAGATGAGCTTAATGGGGGAACTCAAAATCTTTCTGGGCATTCAGATAAACTAAACTCCAAAAGGAACTTGCATTCATCAGAGAAAATATGTCAGAGAATTTCTGAAGAAATTTGATCTCTCAGAATGTAAGCCCTCCAAGACTCCAATGCACCCCACGTGCATTCTGGAAAAGGAAGAGGTAAGTAAAAAGGTAGAACAGAAAGTCTACAGAGGTATGATTGGCTCTCTCCTTTATCTGACGAATTCAAGGCCTGGCATTTTATTCAGTGTTTGCTTATGTGCTAGATTCTAATCAGATTCTAGAGAATCTCACTTAACAGCAGTTAAGCGAATTTTCAAGTATCTAAAAGTTACTACTAATCTGGGTTTGTTTTATAGAAAATCTAATGAATACAGCTTAGTAGGATACTGCGACGCTGATTTAGCTGGAGACAGAGTAGAGCGTAAAAGCACTTATGGAAGCTGCCAGTTTCTGAGAGAATCTGATCTCATGGACCAGCAAGAGACAGTCCACAATAGCATTATCAACAGCAGAAGATGAATACATAGCAGCTGCTTGATGTATCACTTAAATGCTCTGGATGAAAAGTCAACTTGAAGACTTCAACATATTTGAGAGTAACATTCCTATCTTCTGTGATAACACTTCATCTATATGTCTTAGTAAGAATCCTATTTTGCATTCTAGGGCTAAGCATATAGAAATAAAACATCATTTTATTAGGGACTATATTCAGAAAGGAATTCTCACTTTAAAATTGATTGACACAGACCATCAATGGGCTGACGTATTTACAAAACCTCAAGCAAAATCAGAGATTTGAAGGATCATCACAAAATCTGGGCCAAAATCATTCTGGGATGTATCAACCACAGGAAGCCTCTTTGAAATAAGCACTTTGGAAGCAACTGCTGGGAAGCCTCTGAACGCAAAGAATATGAAGAAAATGAAGATCATTGAGAACATTCAGAAGGAACCAACTATTGCTTCTCACAAGACCATTACTTAAAGGAGGATACCTTTGAAGGATTTTCCTCTATTTTCTGAGATAGACAGTAACCCAGAAGTCATAGTCAGATACCTTGAAGCTTGCAAAGCCGATGAGACTGCTCCAGAAATAAACATTCAAGATCTGCATAGGCCAGCTCCAGAGGTTGCTTTAAAGAAAATCCAAGAAGAGGAAAGCAGCAGGAGAAGGATCCTCTCAGAAGGAACCTAAAGCTACGAAAAAGAAAGGTAATCCATTTTCTTTTTCTGTTATAGAATCAAATGTTGTTACAACATCTGAAATCAATCCCCCTCAACCTATAGAAAAACCTTCACCCCAAACTTTTGAATATTTTGATATAGAGTTTGATCCATCTGTAACTCTAGGAAATTTTTTGAATGAACCTCACTCCCCCAATCAAAATCCAAACCCAGAACCTCATCAACCAGAACTTGCAAAAGTTCTATCTGACATTGAACTATTTGATTCAGACTTTCAATCTCCACTCCTAGAAAATCCAAACTATTAACAACTCCCAGAAAATCCAAACTCCCAACAACAACCAGATAATCCACAACCACTCTCTCCAGAACATCTGAATCCCAACTCACTACAACCATAAAATAGACACTCTCTCTCTCTCCACCTTCTGAAAACCCATCCTCTGTAATTCCTGAACCAGAAACTCAACACACATCCACAAACCTATCTGAAGACTCTCCTTCAGATTATGATACCACAATCCAAATTCCTGGAATAATAAAACCTCTTGTAGTTCGCATGCCTCTCACTATTCATGATATTCCATAAATTCCTTCATCCCTTGAATCCACACCACCAAACTCCCCTAACAGACCAATTCTAATCCCTGACTCTCCCACTCCTTCACCCATCAACAATCCAGCTGACAACCTCAAAATTGTCATTGATCCACTAGTGCTGGACAGACTAGCTTCCACCTCTCGCAAAATTGCCATTCCCAAACCTAAACCAAAATCAGATATTGGTAAGAGTCTGTTTATTTTTGAAACAAAAATGCAGGAATAGATCAATTCTTTGAAGTAAGCAAGCCTAGAGATTTCTAATCCCGCTGCTTCTGACTCTCTCTGGGAAAGATTCAGAATATGGCTCAACACTGAAACTCTGAAGCTGAAGGAATTGGGTTATGAAAGGGCTCAACAGAACTTCAGTGATCAGTTGAAAGCTTTTCAAGATCAAGTTCTGAGTCAATGGTGCAAGAAATAAATTATTCCGCTGGATAATGCTCCCTGGAAAGAGCACCATCCTTCAAAAGTTGTTGAACCAGATTCAGATAGTCTCTCCCTGACTACTCCTCCAGAAGACATGATTGTAGCAGAAGAAGTAGTTCATTCAGAAGAAGCTGCATAATATTCTGGACACCATGCAACCCCTGAAGAGACACCAGCTTCCTCTCTAGTCATGCAAACTCTGGAAGAGTTGAAGAAAGAGAATGCTTTAATCCATGCAAGACTGGACAAGCAAGAGGATACGAACAAAGAGATCAAAGGAATTCTAGATAAACAAGAAGATACTACAAAGGAAATCAAAGATATTTTGGGCAAGCAGGAAGAGTCAAGCACTCAGATCAAGAGCTTGTTGGAAGCGTTGTTCACACGCCTTCCCCCTCCTTCTTAGATTTTTCTTTTAAAATTGTTTATCAGTAATTTTTACTTTACCTCCTTATTTTTGAAACTTGTCATTCCATTATGTTTTTAATATAATTCATCTTTTTTCTCTGATTATATTGCTTTTTGATACTTGACAAAAAGGGGGAGAAAGTAAGATATTTTCAATAACAGTATACCGGGACAAAAGTCTCAAACATTCTGAATTATTTAACCTCTACTTTCTGAAAAGTTTGAACAAGAACAAATTCTGATAGGAGATGCAGCAAAATCTCTAGCGAGAAGGAACTTCAGGGAAGTAATCAACTCAGGGGGAGTCTCTCTTAAACTTTTGTTCTCTATTTTTCATTGAAAATTCTAGTTTTTGTCATCATCAAAAAGGGGGAGATTGTTAGAACATAGTTTGATTCTACAACCCTTAATTAGACTTTTGATGATAAAAAATACATAGAACAAATATGTACCCTAAAAATCATGTTATTTTGTATGCAGAAGTTCTGACCAAAGCAGTATCAGAAGTTAAGCTATAGAAACTACACGCTGAAGTAATCAGAATTTACGCTGAAGAATGATGATTAGAAGTTGCGCTTAAGTGAAGTAAACTCTGATTCTGAACAGAAGGAATATAATCTAAGGAATCAATGTTCTGAAGCATCAGTAGCAGGCAAGGATGTAAGATTCTGAAGCGTTACTTTATAATCAAGGCAACATCAATTACAACGGCTTCTTTCAGACATGATCTTCTCAAAATGGAAACTGCGTTAAATGACCATAATCATGCTTAAAGTTGGACAGAATTCCATTGCCTATAAATACAAGCTAAGTGATCAAATCATTTACAATTTTGCTAACGCAACTGCAACATACAATTCAAAAACGCTGCAAGCTTTCTCTAGTATTTTTCCATGCTCTAAAATTGTGTAAATTATCACAGTTGTGATAACTGTTTTTGTAACGAAAAACATATACACTGAATTCTTGTATTTTTTATTAAGAACAGTTTTCCTTGAGATTAACCGGATTGCGGTTGTAATCAAGAAGACTTTGACAGTTGTCAAAGTAGTAATTGTAATCTGTTTGAGATTATTGGATTAAGACCTCGTTGGAGAGAGGAGAAATCACCTTGACAGGTGGACTGGAGTAGTTTGAGATCAAACGAACCAGGATAAAAATACTTTGTCATTACGCATTTGATTTCAAGTTTTCAATTCAACCCCCCACCCCCTTCTTGTGTTTTTCACTTCTTCATAGAAAACGTAAAGAGAAAGAGAGAAAGAAAATGTTACACGAGCAGTTTGATAAGGAAGTTCCCCATTGTCTTCCTTGCGTGTGGGTACGTCTCCCTCTCAATTCTAAACTGAAATTGAGACTTGTTATTCCAATGTGTTGAATGTTGTTTACAAGGTTACAATACAAAGATAGAACATAATCACTAAGATCTTCTTCTTCTTGTATGAACCTTCACTTGATATGAGCTGATCAAGATATCACCTGCAAGATCCACAGTCAATCCTCCGCTCCACGACCTATTTGTGAAATTTCCCTGATTTCCAAACCCTACGCTACGGCTGAATCTGACCTGTGCAATTGTGACTAACGAACCCGCAAGAACACACCCATTCTTGAAGGACAAACCCTGTAGTTTTTCCTTGAAACCCCCTTCTGAATCTTCAACTCAACTAAGATCACTGATCGTACCGCTGAACGTTATATGTATGATCCCTTGATTCAATGAACAAAGATGATTATGTTTTGATGTTATTGAACCAAGATGATTGAGAAGATGATGATGATTGAAGTCTCTTTCAGGTTTCTAATGCTCAGAAAAGTAGATGCTCACCAACTGGATTTGTGACACCTATTTTATTTAACTGAAAAACTGACTTATATATGTAACAGAAAAATGTTAGAAGTAAAACTGCAGTATGAGTCGATACATATCTCATATGAGTCGACCCATGTTAGTTACAAAACATGGGATGATTCGAAACAATGCATTATGTATCAATACATACTGTTATTATGACATATTACAGAGATACAAAATGTGTATGAGTCGATGCAAAACACGAATGTGTCAATGCAACCAAGAAATGAGTCGATGCAAACCATTATTTATCGATACAAACTGTTGTCCGCACAAAATCCAGAACCTTTAATTTCGTATGAGTCGATACAAAATGTGAATGTGTTAATTCATATTGAGTTGGTTTTGATTTCCAAAAATAAGAAGTGATATGTATCGATGCATAAGTGTATGTGTCGATGCATAAAGGTTTTTAAAACATTTTCTAGAAGCATGAACTTGACATGTATCGATGCAAAGTGCAAATGAGTAGACTCATACTGAAGCACAATTGTTTTTGTGATTTTAACTTAAGTATGTGTCGATGCAAAGCATTTTGTATTGACCTGAAATCATGATACATGTGTAAAACACATTTTTGACCCTTTTAGAACATGTTACACTATTATTATATCATGCACACATAGAGATCAAACACAATAAACATTCATTAATACTTATATCACACATATTTTCTATCATATAAAACTACTCAAAGAAAAGGGTTGCTCACAGGATTCATCCTTGGTAATTAGTCAGGTCAAGGAAGAATGGGATACAATGCATCTGAATCTTATCCATTATTGAGAACATGTGCTAACCTTGATTACTTACTTCTAAGATATTACTTTTGAGCATATCCCAAGAGAAGAGAATCAATTTGTGGACGCATTAGCAACCATGTCATTCATGTTCAAGGTCAGATGGGACAACGAGGCTCCCATAATTACCATTGAAAGATTCGACGAACCGACTCATTGCTACGAAATTGATACTGATAGATTAGAAGAAAAACCTTAGTTTCATGAAGTGAAAAGGTACCTTGAAGCTCAATAATACCCCGAAGGGGAATCAATCAATGACAAGAAATTCCTACGGAGGTTCTCGACTAAGTTCTTCTTGAGCAATGGAATTTTGTACAAGAGAAATCATGATTAAACTCTACTTCGTTGTGTAGACAACAAGGAAGCAAAGAAATTTATGGAGGATATACACGAAGGTATCTTTGATACTCACTCCAGTGGGCATACTATGGCTAAAAAGATTCTGAGAGCGGCTTACTATTGGTCAACTTTGGAAACCGACTGTTACCACCACTTGAGAACTTGTCATAAATTCCAAATTTACGCTGATAAATTTCATGTTCCCCACTGTACCTTTGAACTTTATGACTGTTCCTTGGCAATTCACAATGTGGGGCATTGATATGATCGGAGAAATCAAGCCTACTTATTCTAACGAACATCGCTTCATTCTCATCGCCATTGACTACTTTACAAAGTGGGTTGAAGCAGCCTCATTTTCCTCTGTTACCAAGAATGTGGTAGCTTGATTCATTAAGCATAACCTCATATGTAGGTATGGCATCCTCGAGAGAATCATCACGGAAAATGGTACCAACCTCAACAACACTATGATCACTGGACTCCGCATGCAGTTCAAGATCAAGCACCATAACTCTTCTCCGTATCGACCAAAGATGAATGGCAAAGTGGAAGCCTCCAACAAGAATATTAAGAAGATCATACAGAAGATGGTTGTGACTTACAAAAACTTGCACAATATGTTACCATTTTCTCTTCATGGCTATCGCACTTCAGCGGAAACATCAAATGGGGAAACACCATTCTCTCTGGTCTAAGGTATAGAAGTTTCCCTACCTTTCGAAGTTCAGAATCATTATATAAGGATTATGAAAGATATAGATTTAAATGAGGACTAGTGGATTCAAACCAGGCTAGAACAGTTGAATCTGATTGACGAAAAGAGGCTTGTGGATGTCTGTCACGGTCAGATGTATCAAAAACGTATGATCAAGGCATTCAACAAGAAAATCAAGCATCGGGTATATCAGGCTGGTGACTTGGTAATAAAGTGCATCATTCTATCGCAAGGTGATCCCAGGGGAAAATGGAATCCCACCTACGAAGGGCCATTTGTTGTCAAGAAAGTATTTTTGGGAGATGCTATGATACTAACAACCATGGACGGAGAATATTTCTTGCACCCTATGAATGTGGACATAGTTAAAAGATACTACTATTGAAAACACATGCTAAGTTGATTGGCCTAGGAAAAAATAAGGGCTCCCAGTGAACCAAAAGGGTTCGAGCAAAAATTCGGGATATATATATATATAAAATATTGTACACCCGGTGTTGTACCCCAAAATTTTCCCTCTCTTTTCTTTAAAACATTTCCCGCAAAAGATCTCAAATGCTCAAGGATGCTCAAGAGTTGATCAGACAAGCTCACCTACTAAACATTGAGACCACAAATTAGGGTTTTGGATTTCACAAGGAAAGTTGGACTTTTAATACCTGAAGATACTTTCATGGTTCATTATAGGTCTCTAAGATGGCTATACCAAGTTTCATGTCTTGCACCACAAATTTGCTCAATCAATTGCTCATATGACTAAAAATCAGTTGTATTAGGTGAAAAGTCAACTATGGTCAACATACAGTCAAACTTCATAATTTTTGTATGATATCAACATTTTGAAGTCATATTTATTATTTTATAAAGGGTTTATCATAATTACTCAAACAAAAGACTCAAATCATCAAAGGGGTAAAATTATCAAAATTAGGGTTTTGACTGAGAATGACTGACTGATCATTGACTTTTGACCTAGTACATGAACTAATGGCTCAAAGCATGATATTAAGGATTCAAACACAATATGTTGACTTAATTTCATGGCTCAAATAATTTCTCAAGATCAATGGATTGATAGTTGAAATTTGATCAACTGATAAAAAGTCAAATGATACACAAAAAGTCAAACTTTGACATTTTGGTCAACATTAAATTTCAAAGATCAAGATTCATCAAGACATTCAAAAACATCAAACTTGATCATCATGAATCAAAAAAGTTAAAAAAGTCAACAAAAAGTCAAGATTTAAAAGACTTGGAAAAATTCTAAGTGTTTTTTAACCTTGATAACTTTACTACTTCATGACAATTTTTCACCAAGATACAAGAGGATTCAAGGAAAACTTTCAACATGAAATTTATAGATCTTGATGAATCCTACAAATTTATCCCTTAAGGTTGATGTCCAAAAAATTCTTAGATTTGAAGATATAAGCTCATGAAGTGATGAAATTTTTACAAAACACTTAGTGAAAATTTTAGCAACTTTAGGCAGATTTTTGTCCTAACTTCTTGGCCATTTTTCATCAAGTTCCAAGTTTATTTAGCCAAAGTGGTCAACATTAAGGTTGTAGATAATGTTTCAAACTTTCAAAATTGTCAAATAACTTGAAGATATCATGCTTGAGCTAGGAGAATCGAAGAGAAGAAGTTGAGCATCCCTTATTGAATTACAAGACAATTTCATGAAGAACACTTGATCAAATCTAAAGCCATGTTGTATAAATCTTGCTTTGCAGGCTTCTAACTTGCTAATCACTCCATAATTAATTGTTTACACAACTGATTGAGCCATTGTCCAAGCATTTGAGCCATTTTCCATGTGATTAATCCATTTTTGGCACAAATGTAACATTGCCATTTTGGAAAAGTTGTTTTAATCACAAAGTCCACTCTCCTTGAGCTTTGCACTCGTTCCTTTTGAACACACACAATCTCAAAGTTAGAAGAAACTCATCTACAACCTATTAGCCACCCTACAAGCCCTTGTACTATGCATTGAAACCATGATTTTCAAGTTTGCTTCAAAATCAAGTCACATAACCATAACATGTGATCTTTGAGTTCTGATCACTAGAGCCTTCAAAACATTTCCTCTATAAATAGAGAAGTTATTTGCAAGCCGAGACACGAGTTTACAAGCCTTGAAACACCCTCAAACTCCCTGAAACTCGGAACTTGCATCAAAACATCCATTTCTTATCATTTCTAAGTTTGAACACCAAATCCAAAATCCACTTGTGCATTTTCCATTTTAATCAATAAAACATCATCTATACATCATATAGAAGTGATCCAAACCCTTGAACCACTTATGTAATCCCTCCATCACCATCCACCATTTTCCAAACTCAACTCTGCAACTAGACTTCTCCAAAAGAATCTAGCCACTCTCAGCTCAAAGTATCCAGATCATCACAACACTTCCAAGGGTGCTCAAACTCCATACACGATTTACAGTTTTGAGGTAAGTCTTATCAACTTTGAACTCTCTATACAAGCATTATTAATGGTTACTTTGTGAATGGAAAATGTAGACATCATTTCCCTGAAGCTAATCATGCCTTTAGTTTTCATTTATATTGCCTGAGTGATGTAAATTTTGAAGTTGAACTTTATGAAAAAATTAGGTTTTTATTTGGTACCAATAAAATTCTCATTCATATTTGTTTTATAGCTTATGAAATTTATATGGTTGGATTCTTGGTGAAATTTCAAGCAAGTTTCATGTTTACATTTTTTAATTTGGTTGAGAAATGAAGATTTGGTAAAAATTTGAATAATGGTGTTGTTGGTTCTGATACGTGGGCAAGGAAGAAAATGAAGTTGCCATGTTCAAATTTTCAGATTTGAGTTTATTTTAAGTTTGTTGAAATATGTATTATGACCAGATGAAACATCCACCCCAGTGGCAGAGGAAACGGGCGTAAGGCATTAGTGTATAGGGACCTGGGTTCGAGCCCCAATGGTATCGTTTTATTTGTTTCACATTTATTTGTTTCAGATCCAATGCAATCATGCACAAGGCGCATACATTGTTCCTCTCATCCATACCACATTATCATCATGCAACCAGATCCAACACTCTACAAAGCAAGCGCATGATGCACCTCCAAAGGGCTGACCACACATGATCAAAACAGGCGATGGGCTTCTTTGTGTTGGGCCTCCTTCTCTTTTTTTTTTTTGCTAACTTTTCACACCAAAATCATTCATAAAAGCACATGCCCATTTATATTTTTTATTTTTGTTTTTGTTTTCTGGCTTAAACAAAAAAAAACATGCTTGGGCCTGTTTCCTACTTTTAACCCCCATTTTCACTTCTCAACATCCCAGCCTAATACTTTTTATATTCGTTATATTTTTTCTATTATATTTATTTATTTAAACAAAAAATATACCAAATATATATTGTCTTAAATATAAAGTTTAAAATATTTTAATTTAAAATATTTATTTTATTTTTGTAAATATAGAACTAGGTTTTTGTTTATTTTCCTAACCTTAAAATATATTTCTAAATTAACATTAACGTTCAAATTATTTTCTAAAAAAATTACTTTAGACTTAGGTTTTATTTTTCTTCTTAATTTCAATTAACTTAGATTTTAGGTTTTGTTAATAATTAATTAACTTTTCTTGTAATTAACATTAATTAGTTTAATTAGGTTAATCTTGAAACCTTTTTCTCTATAAAAAAACCCTAAAAATAATTTCCTTCTTCTTCCTCTTCTTCTTTACATTTTGTATATTTTATTATTATTCATGTACATGGTTTGTAATAGATAATTAGGGCTTTATTGATTTCTTCCCATCATTCACAAATTTGTACCCCCTATTCCCAAAGCATTGTAATAACGTAGGATATTTAAATTCTACAATTTATGGCTTTCTTTATTATTGTTAGTAATTAGGGTTTTCATGACAAGATAGAAAATCAAACATTAGAAAACCCTAATTCAAAGATAATATATATGAAATCAAAACACTTTGCACACATGCACCTCTAGGGTAACCCACACTTGTTGCCTCAAATATAAACAGTCATGTCCCTCGAACGTGGGATGTTTTAACAAAGACCCTTGATTAAAAGATCGTAGTCCCTCGATGACCCTTGGATGTTGCCTTTGATAAACGATCTTAGTCCCTTACGACAATTGCTAAAATATCTTACAAGTTTCCTTCTATGACTGTATGATGACCCACGCCTGTCCCTCATATCCAATGATATGACTCTCCACCAACCAATGGTGAAGTATCACTATCTAAAGAAGGAGGAAAATAACAAAGATTTTTTGAGTAGGTAGATTGCTCGTAATTGCTTGCTCACAAATTAAAACCATTTTTCACACCTCACACTTTCAAAAACAAACATCTTTCCAAACACTCCCTTTTGACAAATATTTTCAAAACAAAACATTTTGTATACATTCTCAACGATACGAGAGTTATTGTAAAATTGTCGCACTAAGGCGTTTTCAATATATTTCTAAAACAAACATTTTGTATACATTCTCAACGATACGAGAATCATTGCAAAATTACCACTTTCAAAACATCTTTCAACATACACAAACACAAAGCATTTTTTAAGTGATGAAGTAATTAAGAGCTCGTAGATAAATACAGATAAAAAGGGTACTAACACGTTCCCTTTTCATAACCTACCCCCCCGAACCCAAGAAAATTCTCAAAAGGTATTTCCTGTTATTTTTACCATTTCCTTTATTGGATAAGAGAAAATTCAATAGAGACACTTGTTATCCGCAACAATTGCGATAAAACACAAAACACCCAAGTCAGTTCTTCCACCGTATCACAGAACTGACAACTCTGCTGGGGATGAACTAAAAGTGGGGTTATCTTAAGAGTTATATCACCTTTATTGCTTTACTTGTTTGCCTTGTTTGCTTTACATTTTGGGTTATTCTTGGGTTTATTTCTTGAAAAGATCTTATACCCAGATCTAGGGCATATTAGGTAAGTAGCAATAGATCGTGGGGACTATGCAGCGTAATACCGACATGGTTGAAGCGATGTATATGTTAGTGTGACACATTTGTTGGTACTAGTGTCCCTTGAGTCCAGTCAAGGAGAATACGGGGCCTTTGTTTGGTGTCATGAAGCACTAACTGACCTTAGAACCTTAGTTAAACAACTTGGCCATTAGAAAGTAGTGAGATAGCTGGATTTGGTGCAAGACTAAAGTTGGTTGATACTCGATACTACACTCATTGAGATCGGACGTTCGGGATATTTTGGCTGTAGTTTGAATGCTTGAGCTAAAACAATGCCAAGTGAAGAAAGATTAGTGATATTGAGGCTTCTAGAACTCTATTACTTCTTTTAGGACAAATTGAGCCAACTAAAATTTCAAGAGGGTACTTACCTATAAACCCCTATGCAAGCCTAAACCTAAGGCCTTGTGTGTTTTGTTTGTGTATGATTATTTTTTCATGACATCATAACATCATGCCATAGTATTTTCACTAACCATTTCAAGGACCTAAGAATTTATCTTTGTTTTGCTTTGTAAGATATGGCTTCTGCTCACAGAAATACCATCCAAATCGACTTCGTAAGGGTGCCTCCTCAACTCAAAGAGTTAGCATCAAGGGTTCCTTAAAATTCTCCGTTCACCAAAAGATATGGTCGACTTCTTAATCTGGTTACCTCAAGCTTTGAAGAAGACATGATGAGGGTGCATATTCAGTTCTTTGACATTGTACATCATTGTTTCACCTTTCCCGATTATCAATTGGTGCCCGCAATGGAATAATTCTCTTAACTACTAGGAGTATCTGTTCTTAATCAAACACCTTTCACCGGTTTAGAGGAAGCTCCAAGACCTGAAGATATTGCCACAACCTTACATTTGAAGAGTTCTGACATTGTAGCTAATTGGGAGACTAGAAATGGGGTCAAAGGCTTTTTGGCTAAATTCCTGATGGAGAAGGCTCGTTTGTTTTTGGATGCCATGAACTTTCAAACTTTTTAGGAGATCTTGGCTCTTCTAATTTATAGGTTGGTGCTTTTTCCTAACCTTGACCAACTCATAGATGTGAGTGCTGCTAAAATTTTCCTTGCTCGTAACCCTGTGCATACATTGCTTGGAGACGTTTTGCACTCTCTTCATACTCGCACTATGAGGAAGCGAGGGACTATTATGTGTTGCTTGTCTTTGCCATCTAGTTGGTTTATTTCTCCCCTTCCCCGATCAGTATTAAAGAATGAGCAAGGTTTGAGATGGTCGCAAAGGTTAATGTCGCTTTCCGATACGGATATCCATTGGTGCTCTCGATCTCAAGAGGACATTACTATCACTGACCATTGTGGGGAGTTCCCTAATGTTCCACTATTGGGAATTAGGGGAGGTATTACTGATAACCCTTCTCTATCTCTACGAAAATTTGTCTATGCTCGAAGAGATGGTCCCCACGACGTACTCATTCAAGGTATTATATTCAACTACGAGAATAATGTTCAAGGTTATCATCAAAAGTTTGTACATGCCTGGGGCATGATAAGCAGGGTTGATAGAAAGACTTTGGGGCATAATAAATCCATCCCTTTGGAGGCTTATCTCAAATCGATGCGAGCTTGCGCTTAAAATCTCATAATGCCATATCCAACTATCCTACCAATAGTTGTGGAGCCTGTTGCTGAGGGAGATTTTACTTATACCATTCTCCATCCTGACATGCCTACCGACCTCAAAGAATTGCAGAGATCGGAGATTCAAATCAAGGGGGAGCGAGATACCTTTAAAGCTCGATTCTATGCAAGCGAGAAGAAAGTGTTGGAGCTTAGCAAGCAACTTCACGAGGAGAAAATCCTGAATGCCTACCTCGACACAAAGAGGAAATTCCCATGGGAAACTTGAGTCTTTTGTTTTAGGAGTTCATTTTGTTTTCTCTTTGAGACCTTTTTGTTTTCCTATTGTAAGCCCAAGGGGAAATTGTAACTCTTGAACTTATTAATGCAATTATTGTTTTTGTTTCCTTTTTGGCTAGAAAATTTAAATCTCTTGAGGTCCTTGAAAACATTGCATGCACATAGCATGCATCATATCATAAGCATGTTTTCCGATACAAGTTTCCTCATATTTTTATTGTTTATTTCAGTATAAGATGCCTCTAGAGAAAACCGTCAAAGATCTGCAAACTCAACACGCACAGTCCCAAGAGACTCTCCTCAACATAGCTAAAGGACACCAAGAAATGATGGCACTCCTTTCCACCAAAAAGAAGACCAAGAAACGAGTTATCATCCTCAACACGGGAATAAGGTTCAAGGGGCCCGCCCAACTGGCTCAAATAGAAGAGGCTTCTTCTAAGGAAGAAGACAATCAAGAAGAGGAAGTTAGAAGCACCGGGGTTGGGGGTGGAAATAACCAGATTTCCCGAGGATGAAGAGTACTCCAATATGCAGTACCCACTGGCAGAGGACAAAAACAAACAACTAGAAGACCGACTTAAGGCTGTGGAGATCCAAACAGTGCCTGGTTTGGACTTTGGAGACTTAGGTTTGGTCCCTGGGGTGGTCATTCCCCACAAATTCAAGGTCCCTGTCGTCACCAAATATGATGGAGTCTCTTGTCCAAAACTCCATTTAAGGTCATACGTCTGCAAGACTCAACCACACACCGCTGATAGGAAGTTATGGGTGCATTTCTTCCAAGAGAGCTTATCTGGGACACAATTGGAGTGGTTCTATCAACTAGAGGGGACTAATATCCACACATGGGAGGATTTAGCTGCTACCTTCTACAGATAATACTAATAAAACGCTGATCTTGCACCAACTCGTGTGCAATTACAGAATATGACTATAGGCTCAAATGAAGGCTTTAAGGAGTATCATAAAAAATGGAGGGACCTAGATGGAAGGGTGAAACCCCCATTGACTGACCGAGAGTTAGTGGACATGTTCATGGGTACCTTGACTGGTCCATTCTTTAATTTGCTAATTGGGAGTTCTTTGTCGGGGTTTACTGAGCTGATTTTGACTAGCGAACGAGTTGAAAGCGGAATCAAAAGTGGAAAGATCCTAATGGCCTCAACCTCTACTGCTGTAAAGAAACCATTTGTTGGTAAGAAAGAGACTAATGATGTTTATGGACAAAGGAGTCGTATCAAGAATGATCGTCATCAGTTAGTAAGTGCAATATTAATTTCTAATCCAACCCAAGTTCAACGACCCCAGCGACAAAACAATCAGCAAAGGTCGGATGCCCCGAGAAGGAAAATCACTAGGATCAACATGCCATAGTCTAAAGCTTTACAACATATGTTGAAAGCACAATTGAAACACTGCGAGATCCTCTTCAAAATCCCAACACATCATCTCTGATGTATAACCCAAATGCAAGGTGTGCATACCATTCTAATAGTCTCGGGCACGACACCAATGATTGTTGGGCCCTAAGAAGCAAAATCCAAGATTTGATTGACAACAAGGTGATCGAGTTTGATCATCCAGAAACCCATAATATGATTACCGCACCCATGCCCAATCATGGTAAAGGTGTTAATAATGTTGAAGATGTTTCCTATGTCTCCTCCATCAGTGATTTAACCACTCCTTTATTGACTGTTAAGAGTCAGTTTATTTCCAGGCTGCCTTGAAAATTGTTACCATTGTGCTTCCCAAACTAATGGATGTATGTGGATGAAGAAAGGTATTCAACGCCTGATTGATAGCCATGAAATTTTGTTCGAGAAAACTCCGTCTATGAAGAGTTTTCCTGAAAGTATACCTAAGAAGCTGAGACTTGAAGATGTTTCCATAATCACCATTTCAAACACTCCTATTAGGATCACCTCTAAAGGCCCTATAAGGATTCCTGCTAAGCCAAGAGTGGCTCCCTTGATTATCACTACACCGGGGCCAGTCCCCTATTCCTCTAAAAAAGTTGTGCCTCGGGACTATGGGGCAGAAGTTTATTATCACGGTGTCAAGAAAGAGCCATGGATTGATGAAAGTGAAGATCCTGAAATTACAAACATTGACGGAACTAGTAAGGTAACTAGGACAGGGAGGATCTTCTCTATGAAGATATCTCCTCTAACAACTACTACAACACATGTTCGTATTCCTGCTGTTGGGCCAGCTGACAATGCCCGAGGTAAAGAGAAAGTATATGAGCCTGCCCTAACGGAGACACCCTCAAAAGATGTTATAATTAAATACCCATCTAGATAAGATATAGAAGAAATTATGAAGATCATATAAAAAAGTTACTACAAAATAGTTGAGCAACTGGGGCAGACACCCTAAAAAATATCCATGTTGTCCTTGTTATTATGCTTCGAAGCAGATGCCTAAGCTCTATTGAAATTTTTGAAGAATGCATATGTGCCACAAGAGACCACTGTTGATCAATTCGATAATTTTGTTGCAAGCCTAACTGCTAACAATGGCTTGGGATTTTCTAATGCAGATTTAACTCTGGCGGGGAGGAATCATAACAAAGCTCTAACATATCTATTAAATGCAAATGCACTACTTTGGTGCATGTGCTAGTAGATATTGGGTCCTCCCTAAATGTTTTACCCAAAGGTGCTTTGGATAGACTGGACTGTGAAGGGTTGGTGCTGAAACCCAGCGATATTGTGGTCATAGCCTTCAATGGGTCAAAGAGGATGATCCATGGAGAGGTTGATCTCCCGATCAAGGTGAGATCTCAAGTCTTCAATTCAAAATTTTATGTAATGGATATTTTCCCGGCCTATTCTTGCTTGATCGGATGCCCATGGATTCATGAGGCATGTGCAATTACCTCTACATTGCATCAAAAGATGAAGTACCTAACAAAAGGGAAGATTGTCACAATCTGTGGAGAGGAAGAATATATGGTCAATAATTTGAATTCTTTGAAATATGTTGAAATGGATGGCGAATTTATTGAAACCGCCTATCAAGCATTTAAGGTAATCTCTCCGACGATTGTTGTTGCTAAAGCTAATATTCCCGAGGTCTCTAAAAACCCACCAATAATGGCTTTCTTAAAGGATGCTAGGGTTGTTGTAGAAGATAGAGGTTGCACTATTTGGGGATAACTTCCTGATATCCCCTACAAATTCGAAAAATTTGGGTTGGGTTTCATTTCAAAGGCTTAGAAAGAGGTTCAACGTGCTCGTGTTGGGGGACCACCCCTCCGTATTAGCAATAATGAAGTTAATGCTTTGGAAGACACTGACAGTGACAGTGACTTGGATGACTGGATATTCCCAACTACTAACGGTGGAATCAACAACTGGATGGCTAAATACTTCATCTCAATCTACTTCACTTAGGAGTAATTACTATTTCCTATTTTTATTTCTTTAAGAAGTTTGTCTGTATAATTTATTTAAAAACAATGACTTTAAACCACGTGCCTTGCCCGAGGCTCAATGGTCCATTTGTTAAGGGTTGTCATTTCATATATCATATGCTTATTTAATGAAAAAATTGGACGATTTTGCGTTCAATATTTACGCTCATTGTCTTTCTTTTACTTTACTGTATTTTCAAAATAGCCATGTGACCTTACATGCACACACACACATTTTCAAATCCACATCCACTCCAGATCACATTGACAACAATTATGCTATTGCCGTTTATGACTTCGAAAATCCCATCTATCAAGCCGAAGACGAAGGTGGAGAAGATTGTGAGAATCATGGAGAACTCTCCAGACTCCTGATACAAGAGGAAAAGGCTATCCAACCGCACGAAGAACCAGTCGAAGTGATAAACTTGGGTACTGAGGCAGATAAGAAAGAAGTCAATATTGACGCCAACCTGGAAGAAACTGTCAAGAGCAGATTGGTTCGGATGTTGCACAATTACGTTGACGTATTCGGTTGGTTATATGAATACATGCCAGGATTCAATACTAATAGCATGGTTCATCGTCTTCCAATGAAAGAAGGTTGTTCTCAAATCAAACAAAAGGTTCATCGCATGCGTCCTGATATGTTCAAGAAAATCAAGGCTGAGGTAATGAAACAGTTCAATATAGGTTTCTTGGCAGTGACGTCCTATCCCCAATAGGTTAAAAATGTTGTTCCAGTGTCGAAGAAAGATGGTAAAGTCTGTATGTGTGTAGACTACAAGGATTTAAATAGGGCAAGCCCCAAAGACGACTTCCCACTACCACATATTGATGTGTTGGTTGAAAACACTGCTCAGCATAAGGTATTCTCCTTCATGGATGTCTACTCAGGGTACAACCAAATCAAAATGGCGCCTGAAGACATGGAGAAAACAACCTTTGTCACACAGTGGGGCACCTTCTATTATAAGGTCATACCTTTTGGGTTGAAGATCGCAGGCGCAACTTATCAATGGGCTATGGTGGCTTTATTTCATGACATGATTCATCATGAGATAGAAGTCTATGTTGATGACATAATAGTGAGATCACAAACTGAGGAAGAACACCTTGATCATTTGTAGAAACTGTTTGAAATACTGAAGAAATACAAGCTGAGGTGGAATCCCAACAAGTGCATCTTCGGGGTAAGGTCTGGAAAGCTCCTAGGCTTCGTCGCCAGTAGTAAAGGTATTGAAATCGATCCTGCAAAAGTCAAATTTATCCAAGAAATGCCATCTCCCCATACTGAGAAGGAAGTCAAAGGTTTCTTAGCACGACTCAATTCCATTGCCCAATTCATTTCTCACCCGACTGCTACTTGTGAGCCACTCTTTAAGTTGCTGAAGAAAGATCAAGTAGTAAAATGAATGACGACTGCCAAATAGCTTTTGACAAAATCAAAGAATACTTACAAGAACCTCCAATTTTGATGCCACCAGTGGAAGGAAGACCTCTGATCATGTACTTAACCGTGTTAGAGAATTAAACTGGGTGTGTGCTGGGGAAACATGAAGAGTCTGGTCGAAAAGAGCATGCAATATACTACCTTAGAAAAAATTTACCAACTGTGAAACAAGATATTCACTGCTCGAGAAAACTTGATGCGCTTTGGCATGGGCTGCTCGCCAACTAAGACAATATATATTGACTCATACTACTCTATTGATCTCTAAAATGGATCCAATCAAGTGAATCTTCGAGATGCCAAATCTCTCTGGAAGAATAGCTCGATGGAAAATGACTTTAACTGAATACGATATCCGACACACTACATAAAAAGAAATCAAAGGAAGTGTATTGGTAGATCATTTAGCGCATCAAGTTGTGGATGACTACCAAACTATGAAATTTGAATTCTCGGACGAGAATATCATGCAGATTACGGATTGTGAAAAGCATGGACTGTATGAAGGACCTGATCAGGGATCTCGATGGACTATGGTTTTTGATGGAGCTTCCAACGCACTGGGTTACAGAATTTATGATGTGATCATTTCTCCTAAAGGTTGTTATACGCCTTTCATTGCTAAACTTTGCTTTTACTGTACCAACAACATGGATGAGTACGAGGCATGCATCTTGGCTCCTAAAGTTGTTATTGACCTAAGAATAAAATTATTAAGTGTATATGGAGAATCAACTTTGGTAATTATTCAATTTAAAGGATAATGAGATACAAAACATCCAAATCTTATCCCTTACAGAGAACTTGTACTCACCTTAATCCCGTACTTTGAAGAGTTTACCTTTGAACATATCCCCAGGGAAGAAAATCAATTGGAAGATGCCTTAGATACCATGTCATTCATGTTCAAGGTCAAATGGGACAACGAAGCTCCCAAAATTACTGTCGAAAGATTTGACGAACCGACGAACTGCTATGAGATTGACACTGATGATGTAGAAGAGAAGCCTTAGTTTTGAGAAGTGAAAAGACATCTCGAAGATCAAGAGTATCCTGAAGGGGTGTCAATCAATGAGAAGAAATTAATATGGAGGTTCTCGGCCAAGTTCTTCTTGAGCAATGGGATTTTGTACAGGCGCAACCATGGTTCAACTCTGCTTTGTTGTATGGACAAGAAGGAAGCAGAGAAAATTATGGAGGACATGCATGAAGTCATCTTTGGTACTCACTCTAATGGACATACTATGGCCAAAAAGATTCTGAGAGTCGGCTACTATTGGTCGACCATGGAAACCGATTGTCACCTCGACTCGAGGAATTGCCATAAGTGCCAAATTTATGCGGATAAGGTCCATGTGCCTCCAATCCCTTTGAATATCATGACTGCTCCTTGGCCATTTGCAATGTGGGGCCTCAAAATGATTGGAGAAATTAAGTTAACTGCCTCTAATGGACATCGTTTCATTCTTTTTTACATTGACTACTTTACAAAGTGGGTTAAAGCAGCTTCATTTGCCTCACTTACCAAGAACGTTGTGTCCTGGTTCATCAAGCATAACCTCATCTGCTGGTATGGTATCCATGAGAGGATCATCACTGACAATGGTACCAACCTCAACAATGCCATAATCACTGAACTCTACACGCAGTTCAAGAACAAGCATCACAACTTTACTCCATACATACCTAAGATGAATGGCACAGTGGAAGCTGCCAACAAAAATATAAAGAAGATTGTGCAAAAGATGGTGGTGACCTATAAAGACTGGCATGAGATGTTACCATTTGCTCTTCATGGCTATCGTACCTCGGTGCGAATATCAACTGGGGCAACCCCATTCTCTCTATTCTACAGTATGGAAGATGTCCTGCCTGTCGAAGTCTAAATTCCTTCTCTAAGAATCATGAAATATGCAGACTTGGAAGAAGACGAGTGGATTTAGACTAGGTTGGAACATTTGAATCTGATGGACGAGAAGAGGCTTGCGGCTCTTTGTCATGGTCAGATGTATCAAAAACGTATGATCAAGGCATTCAACAAGAAGATCAGGCATAGGGTATATCGGGCTGGTGACTTGGCAATAAAGCGCATCATTATACCACAAAGTGATCCCAAGGGCAAATGGACTCCCACCTATAAGGGCCATTTGTTGTTAAGAAAGTATTCTCGGATGGAGCTATGATGCTAACCACTATGGACGGAGAATATTTCCCACACCCTGTGAATGCGGACATAGTCAAAAAATACTACACATAAGAATGACCTGCTAGGTTGACACACCTAGAAAAAAAAGGGCATCTCAGAGAACCAAAAGGGTTCGGGAAAAAGTTAGGTATATATACAAAAGATTGTACACCTGGCAAGTCAAAAACTTGAAAGGGCGACTTGGGCAAAAAAGGGTATCCAGGTGGACTGAAAACCCGAAAGGGAGGTCCAAGCAAAAATTAGGGATTAAAAGCGTACGACTATGTCCTGTTGGATCACTTACATGCATGTTTTATTACCAAATTCGAAAGTTCAAATGGTTCACTCAACTTCTTCCAATGGCATGGGACGAGATGTTCGAAGACATAGGGGCACTAGAAGAGTTTGGAACCCAATGAGATCACTTCCACATGGTTATACATTTTGTTTTCACTTTGTACTCTTTTCATTTCATGACGACTTCCTCTTACTAGGATTTCCGTCTCTTTGTACAAAACCGACTGTTTATAGGAAAATTATCAATACAAATACATCTTAAAGTTCAAACTTTTGGTTTTTCTATTTTGTTTGAAAAACGTCAAATGACTAGAATTGAATGAACATATGCATATGAACATAATTTTCTGTTAACAAATATATAAATAAGAATAGGAATAAGCATTTACTCAAGATTCTAGGAGTTGGGATGACACTCAAGGTGTCCAGCAATCCCCACAGAGCATGAGATTTCCCCACAAAGTAGTCTTCAAAAATAAGGGTACATTCCCCATAATCTCCCCGGCAAATTGCTCTAGCGAATAAAGGAGTATAATTTCTTTCCCGACAATATCACCAACCTACAGAGTTTCTAATCAGTATAATGCATGGAAATTCTCTCCCCCAGCCGAGTTTGGTCCTCCAAAACTGTAAAACCCCTACAAAGTTTCTTCTCTATAGTGAATTGAATTTCCCCAGGAGAGTTTGTTTCCTCAATATATTACTTCTCCGACAACAGGGTTTACTTCCCCAACAAACTACAATTTCCCCAGCTCGAGTCTATTTCTCAGACTACTACAAATCACTGACAAAATTCCTCTCCCTGATGAAGTCATCACAATCCCTAGAAAGTTGCTGCAAAACCTAAAATTCGACCAGATACGAGTTAACTTTTATCCTTTCCAGACGAGTCGGAAGGTTATCCATCTATTTTATCCCCAGTCAGGGTATATAAGAATTAAACTCCCCAGTAGAGAAACGGACGACCAATGTTCCTAAACTCTATTCCCCAAACAGGAAATCAATACATCCCCTGCAGAGTTTCCTTAAACAAGAAAACAGGAATTCCCAGCGGAAGCATTCTAGACAAGATTGAAGATACACATACTCTTCATCCCCAACAATAGTCAGGGAATTATTTTCCAAGACAAAGTATAACATAAGCTTACAAATACAAATAAACAACATTACACATTCATTCATCATAACATATGCATATGGAACACAATCTCATTTATTTTGAGAACATCATTACACGATGCATTTCATACATAATGACATTGAATACAACTAACTCTTTACCTTTTCAGGAAGAATCAATCGACAGACCAATAGCATCAACAAATCCTCAAACAAGACAGGGTAAATATGTACATGATGAATACTCCCTTCAACCATCTACTAGCTCAGATTAAATCGACCAAAGATTTATTCTGATACTTCTCCCAGTTAAAGACTTAAAGACATCTTCTGGCTCAGATTAAATCTACCAAAGATTTATTCTGAAACTTCTCTTAGTAGACCTTTCCTGGCTCAGATTAAACCAACTAAGGATTTACTATGATACTTCTCCCAGTTAAAGACTTAAAGACATTTGTTGGCTCAGATTAAGTCGACCAAAGATTTATTCTGATACTTCTCTCAGTAGACCTTTTTTGGCTCAAATTAAATCGACCAAAGATTTATTCTGATAATAATACAGTTAAAGATTTAAAGACATCTGTTGGCTCAGATTAAATCGACCAAAGATTTATTCTGATACTTCTCTCAGTAGACCTTTCCTAGATCAGATTAAATAGACCAAAGATTTATTTTGATACTTCTCCTAGTTAAAGACTTAAAGACATCTGTTGGATTAGATTAAATTGACCAAAGATTTATTTTGATACTTCTCTCAGTAGACCTTTCCTGGCTCAGATTAAATAGAACAAAGATTTATTCGGATACTTCTTCCAGTAGACATTTTTTGGCTCAGATTAAATTGACCAAAGATTTATTATGATACTTATCTCAATAGACCTTTCCTGACTCAGATTAAATCGACCAAAGATTTATTCTGATACTCCCTCTAGTTAAAGACGGACACAAACATCTTCTGGCTCAGATTAAATCGACCGAAGATTTATTCTGATACTTCTTCTAGTAGACATTTTCTGGCTCGGATTAAAGTCGAGCATGGATTAGTCTAATTTCTATATCAACAGTTACTTTGGATGACATCTATCAGCCCATCTATGACAACTCTCTGTCACCTCTTCAAATGGCATCTATAAGCCCATTCTCGATATAATCAACAAACATTTTTACTTCATGCACAAACGAGTGAAAATTTCTGGGCACTTAAGTGTTCAATCATCTTCCACCTTCAAGTCACAAATGGAAGACAAGCCAATCTAACTCTTCTGGTCAAAGAAGATTGAACAGGGGCAGCTGTTGTACCCCAAAATTTTCCCTCTTTTTCTTCAAAACATTTCCCACAAAATATATCAAATTCTCAAGGATACTCAAGAGTTGATCAGACAAGCTCACCTTCTAAACACTGAGACCACAAATTAGGGTTTTGGTTTTCACAAGGAAAGTTGGACTTTTAATACTTTAAGTGACTTTCATGGTTCATTAGAGTTCTCTAAGATGGCTCATACCAAGTTTCAAGTCTTGCACCACAAATTTCCTCAGTCAATTGCTTAGATGACTGAAAATCAATTTTATTGGGTAAAAAGTCAACTATGGTCAACATACAGTCAAACTTCGTAATTTTTGGCCAACGTCAACATTTTGAAGTCATATTCATTATTTGATCAAGGGTTTATCATAATTACTCAAATAAGATACTCAAACATCAAAGGGGCAAAAATTGTCAAAATTAGGGTTTTGACTGAGAATGACTGATCATTGACTTTTGACCTAGTACATGACCTAATGGCTTAACGCATGATCTTAATTATTCAAAAACAATAATTATTTTTATGGCTCAAATCATTTCTCTAGATCAATGGATTGATAGTTGAAATTTGATCAATTGATGAAAAGTCAACTGATACACAAAAAGTTAAACTTTGACTTTTTGGTTACATTAAGTTTCAATGATCAAGATTCATCAAGACATTCAAAAATATCAAACTTGATCATCAATAATCAAGAAAGTCAAAAAATTCAACAAAAACTCAAGATTTAAAAGACTTATAAAAATTCTAAGTGTTTTTTAACCATGATAATTTCACTATTTCATGACAATTTTTCACCAAGATACAAGATGATTCAAGGAAAACTTTCAACATGAAAGTTGTAAATCTTTATGAATCCTACAACTTTGTCCCTTAGGGTTGATGTCTAAAAAATTCTTAGATTTAAATATATAAGCTCATGAAGTCATGACATTTTTACAAAACACTTAGTGAAAATTTTAGCAAGTTTAGGCAGATTTTTGTCCTAACTTCTTGGCCAGTTTTCATCAAGTTCCAAGTTGATTTAGCCAAAGTGGTTAACATTGAGGTTGTAGACAATGTTTCAAGCTTTTCAAAATGTCCAAGAACTTGAAGATATTATGCTTGAGCTAGGAGAATCGAAGAGAAGAAGTTGAGCATCCATTCTTGAATTACAAGGCATTTTCATGAAGAACACTTGATCAAATCTCAAGACATGCTACATTAATCTTGCCTTGCAGGCTTCTAACTTGTAAATAACTCTATAATTAATTGTTTACATAACTTATTGAGCCATTGTCCAAGCATTTGAACCATTGTCCAAGTGATTAATCCATTTTTGGCACAAAGGTAACATTGCCATTTTGGAAAAGTGGCTTTAATCACAAAGTGTACTCTCCTTGAGCTTTGCACTTGTTCCTTCTGAACACACACAATCTCAAAGCCAGAAGAAACTCGTCTACAACCTGTTATCCACCCTACAAGCCCTTGTACTATGCATTGAAACCATGATTTTCAAGTTTGCTTCAAAATTAAGTCACATAACCATAACATGTGATCTTTGAGTTCTGATCGCTAGAGACTTCAAAACCCTTCCTCTATAAATAGAGAAGTCATTTGAAAGCCAAGACACGATTTTATAAGCCTTGAAACACCCCCAAACTCCCTGAAACTCATAACTTGCATCAAAATATCCATTTCTTGTAATTTCTGACTTTGAACACCAAATCCCAAATCCACTCACGCGTTTTTCATTTTAATCAATCAAACATCATATATACATCATATAGAAGTGATCCAAACCCTTGAACGACTTCTGTAATCCCTCAATCACCATCCACCATTTTCAAAACTCAGCTCTACAACTAGACTTCTCCATAAGAATCCAGCCACTCTCATCTCAAAGTAAGCATTGCAATTGCTTCCTATGAGTTCAGTGAATCTATCCAGATTATCACAACACTTCCATGGGTGCTCAAACTCCATACACGATTTCCAGTTTTGAGGTAAGCCTTTTCAAATTTTAACTCTCTATATAAGAATTACTAATGGTTACTTTATGAATAAAAAATGTAGACATCATTGCCCTAAAGCTAACCATGCCTTTAGTTTACATTTATATTTCCTAAGTGATGTAAATTTTGAAGTTGAACTTTCTGAAAAAATTAGGTTTTTATTTGGTACCAGTAAAATTCTCATTCATCTTTGATTTATAGCTTATGAAATTTATATGGTTGGATTCGTGGTGAAATTTCAAGCAAGTTTCATGTTTATATATTTTAATTTGGTTGAGAAATGAAGATTTGGAAAAATTTTGAATAATGGTGTTGTTGGTTCTTATACGTGCGCAAGGAAGAAGATGAAGTTGCCATGTTCAAATTTTCATATTTTAGTTTATTTTAAGTTTATTGAAATATGTATTATGATCGAATGAAACAACCACCCCAGTGGCAGAGGAAGCGCGCGTAAGACATTAGTGTATAGGGATCTAGGTTCAAGCCCCAGTGGTACCCTTTTATTTGTTTCACATTTATTTGCTTCAGATCCAATGCAATCATGTACAAGGCGTATACATTTCTCCTCTCATCCATGAAGAATGGAAAAACACAAGAAGGGGGGTTTGAATTGGGATTTTTAAAACTTAAAAACAAAAGACACGTTGATTATCCTGGTTCATTTAAACTCAAACTACTCTAGTCCACCCGCCAAGGTGATTTCTCCTCTCTCAATGAGGTCTTAATCCTCTAATCAAACTTGATTACAGAGGTACAATAACAACTGCCAAAGTCTTCTTTAGTTTAAACCACAACCCGATTTTCTCAAGGTATTACACAGTATTGTATTTGAAAGTGTGTACAAAATGTGTTTTCTAACAAAAAATAGTATCACAAAAGTGATGTATTACACAAATTAAAATCAATGGATTGAAGGTAGTAATATTTCTCGTTTGTAGTGCGCAGCAAAATTGTCAATGATTTATTCTTCACATCTAGTATATATAGACAATGCGTGAGAGGTGATTTTGGAATGTTGATAAATAGTAGTTAGTGAACTTTCCAAGCATAGAGATTCTTGTCCTCTTTCAGCCTTTACCTTTGAATATCCATGAAGGAAATGTAACGCTTCAGAACAGGCTTGCTAAAGATTATATCTGAAGATGAATGTTATCGTTGGGACTCCTTTACTTCTTTCAAGAACTGTACGTAACAGAATAACATAGTTCTTGTTTGTAGCGTTCAGTGCACTCAAAAGTTATAGCTTGAGAAGTTCTTTATATAAGCGTGTTACGCATATTTTGCTTTCTACGTAAGATGTGTTGAATCAGAGTTTAAACAACGATCTTACTCATCTTTTATGCTTCTTACATCATAACTTCTCTGCAAAACAAAATACTTATTTAGGGAACATAATTGTTCTTTAAGTGTTTGTTATCATCAAAACTCTTACAAGGATTGTAGAATCAAATTATGTTTTAACAATCTCCCCCTTTTTAATGATGACAAAAACATGGATATTTTGATCAAATACGTAAAGAACATAAAGCATTAAATCTCCCCCCTGACTTGGATACTCATATAGAGAAGAAATACTTCCCTGAAGATTGTTCTGATAAGAGTTTTTGTTGCATCCATAACTATCCTCAACAGAGGTTGTTCCTGATTTGCTTTTAGATGAAAAAAAATAGAGGTTATGATATTCAAAATGTTTGAGACTGAGTCTCGGTACTGTTATATTCCAAATATCATACATTTCCCCCCTTTTTTGTCAATAATCAAAAAGCAATAAAAATACTTTAGACAATAAAAGACATTTTGTATTCAACAAGATTCAAGGAAACAAATAAAAAACACAATGAAGAAAACAAATTTCATAATTAAGTTTTAGGAGGTGGAAGTCGTGTGAACAATGTTGTACCCCAATTTTCCCCCCTAAGATCCCTTCATCATACCATATTGTTTCAATCACCACAAAATCACATTAGGGCTTTTGGTTCTTCTCCTTATCTTTAGATTTTCTCTTTGAGGAATTAACAAGCACCTTGACTTGTTTTCTTTTGTGATCATATATATTTTGCTTTGATTTTCTCTCAAAATTAACAAATACAATATTGGTTTGTCTTAATTGTTAATAATGTAGGTGAAGGCAATGAGGTTTATCAAGTTGCATCATGGGTTCATGAGTTTATTTCCATGCCCTAGTCAAAAGCTTGAGAGATCCAAACCTCACCATTGAAGTCGTTTTGAAGTTGGTATGGAAGTATTTTTGGTGGCCATGAGTCCTCATCATCATCCTCAACAAATCCTATTCACAAAGGAAGAATATTGGCACAAAAAGTTTGTTCAAACTTGGCAAAGTTCCACCAAGCATCTCTTGATCTAGAGGCTAGGGTTTTGGACTTCAGAGGGGCATATCTTGCTCATGTTTTGGTATTTTTGAGTGATTCCAAAAACATTCTTCTCTTCAAAGAGTTTCCAACAAATCACTTCAAAAGTTCCAAGGAGTTTTCATGTGGAAGGAACTTAGTGAAGAAGAAAGATTACAAGTCATCCAGATGAATCCCTTATTTTTCATAATGTGATTTCAAATGATCATAAATTGGTAAACTTTTACCACCTTGAGCCCATTCTTTTTTCATGATGACCCTAATGATGTGTACTTCATGCCTTCTTTTATGTGCAAAGTGAGAAAATGGATGGAAGTTGCTTAAGAAAGCAAGAGATTATAGGTCATTTCATGATTTTTGACCAACTTTAACAAGTCATAACTTGCTCAATTTGTGGAGATTTTGAGTGGTTCAAATGGAAAAATGTCATTCAATAGGTCTAATTCATTCCATATTTTTTGGTTAAAAGCAAATTCAAAGTGGAAGGCCATGTTTGGATGCAAGAGATTATAGGTCATTTTTAAACAAGAGTTTGAAATTTTTCTAAGTATGGAAAGTCAACTCTTTTTCTTCAACTTTGACTCCATGTAACTTTCAGCTCAAGCATCAATTTGATACCATTCTTTTTCCGTTGCAAAGCTTGTAACCCCATCTTTCCAAAGCATCAAGAATTATGCCTTAAGACCCCTTGAGGTGGAAATGCCATAGATTTGAATTTGGTAGTTTGAAATTGAATTTTGCACAAAGTCAGAATTTTGAAATCTTTGTTTTGGCTTCTAATCCCAGGATTTCCACGTGTTTTCATTTCTAATCATGTTTAGCAACTTTCCAGAAGTGATTAGCATCATGAAACGCACAATTTGGCTGAGTTTTGATCAAGTTTGAGTCACACTTTCTTCATGATGCAGACCCACACGAATTCTCTCCAAAATGCATCATTTGTTATTCCTTTTGATCCCATTTGCTTACCTATAAATAGAGGGTCATCCCCCATTCAATTTCCCAAGCTTAGAGAGCCAAGAACACCCTGCCAAAACTTCACACGAACCCACTTTTGTTAAATTCAGTTTTTGAAATTTAAGCTTTCTTTTCCAAAATTCTGTGTATTCATCATCCTTGAACTTCTACAAACTCTTCAGCACTTAAACCAATCAAAATGATCCATAATCCAAGCTACAGAAGTCCAGTTTCAGAGCTTTTTACTTGAACTTCGAAAAGTTAGAATTCTCCACCAATTGGATCCAAATCAAGCACTAATTTGTTCTACTCCTTTGTCTGATTCTAATGCTGCTTACAATTTTTAAATCCATTGAGAATTGAGAGAGAAATCTCAAATTGAAGGTGCTCGCTATTTTTCTGTCTTTTGATTCATATCTCTCTCCTTACTTTACATAAATTTGGCCTGATGGTTGTGTTAGAATCGTCTTGAAGAGACGAGTTCAATGATGCTAGCCAGGGATCCTAATTTTTCCATTTGAAGGATCTCACAAAATCCCCATTGCAGGGTGTCTGGAGGTTGAAGATGATAACATGTCTCATCTCAGCCAATGATAGCATGCCAAGAGTTTTAATTTCATTGGTTGCCCTATTTCTGATCACATGTGTGTTTCACTAAGGTACATATCAAGCACAGTGCGTCTGGTCCATTGGATTAGCTTACTAACGCGCTTTGAATTTGATCTGATGGTCCACATCTTTTTTATTTTATTTTATTTTCTGATTTTATATTTTATTTGATTAAATTTTCAAAAATTCATAACTCTTTTATTTTTTATCCAAAAATTATGAAAAATTCACAAAAAATACTTTAAATTATTTATGATCTCATGAATATTTTTTTACATTTTTATTTTACTTTTAATTTTTTGTATTATTGGCTTTCTTTTAATTACTTTATGAAAAATTAATTTTTGTATTTTTTGCATCTTCCAAAAATTATGAAAAATTCACAAAAAATTCACAAATAATACTTTATATTTTTCGTATTATTTTCTTTCTTTTAATTACTTAAAAAATACTTTCTAACATTTTTTAATTCTGAAAAAATACTTAAATATTATTTTGCATATTTTTTGACTTTCTGAAAATTTAATGGAATTTTATGTTGAGGTTTACTATTTTTTATCTATTTTATGTTTGTTCTAGCAATTTTAAATGGTTTAAAAATAGTTTGACTTTTAAAAATTACTAAAATTTTTTATAAAAATATTTGGATCCAGTTCTGATTTTTCTATGGCTTAATTTTTCATTTCTTGAATAAGTTGAACATAATTGATATTTTCCTCATTATTTTCTAGTTTTTTTAAACATTTTTAATCCTTTAATATATATATATATATATATATATATATATATATATATATATATATTAAATGTTATATCATTTTGTGAATATTTTCTGGCTGTCTTGGGTTGATTTTTTGGTCATGGATTTATTAACATCATTGGATCCATGGTGTTGAGTTTAACTCCACAAAAAATGGATGAATGATTTTAATGATAGTTTGATTAAATATTAATTCAAATATGGTTTTTCTTTTTACCCTAAATCCCCTTCATCTCACCCCCTTCTCATTGCACTAAATGTTGTTGGAGCATGATCTCTATATCATGTCTCAAAACAAATGGTGCATAGATTGCTATTGACCGACCTCAAAATAGGTGCGACTTCTATATAAGTCCACTTACAATTGCTTAACATAGCGCTAAATTTTGTCCTGATTCGAAAAAAAATGATCATTCGTGGCCCTAACTTATGATTGCAAGCCCAAGCATGTTAATTTGATCTCTTTGTCCAATAACCTTGAGATTCATTGTGTGGAGGCTTTGGTTCTACTAATCCTCTAATGGATCTACAACACCTTTGGTCAACGCAGATCACTTAAACATCGTTGATCATTAAATGGTACTTGTGAGAATTCTAAATGGATGATATACTTGACAAAAAGCAAATGAAACTTGTTGTGTGGAGGCTTTGGTTCTACCAATCCTCTAATGAGTTCCAAATGTAAGTTTCAAGATGGTCATCCAACTAACCACTAATTATTGACTTGTTTTATTTTATGCTTTTATTCTTTTATGCTTTATGCACTATTTATTTCTTAGCGTTTTACATTTCATGCCATTTTCATCTTTGTTCATTTGAGCATTTATTTTCTTGTCATTTTTACTTTGCTCACTTGAGCTTTTCTTTTTCCTATTCCTAAGATACTTAATAATCAACATAAACCCTAAAAAACTCTTAATGGTACTTGGACTATTTGGTTACTATCCTTGGCATGATGGAGCAGTGGACTTTTTCTTGGACATAGGATTAGAAACCTTGGCCTATCTTGGATACCCTGTGATCTCATTTGATTATTTTGGCTGGGGCTCTTGAGGTTTACCTCAAGACATTGGGTTGCTTGTTTGTTTTTGTGTGCAGGTTTTTGGTGATTACACTCTTTGTTTGTAATCTGGAATTCACCCGCATACATCAGTTACTCTGCCCAATTTTTGTGAAGACTTATTACATTTGAAAAGGTCTAGTATCTTTGCTTGCTTGGTTTCACTCCAAAGAATGGGAATTCTATCTTGGATCATAATGTCAACTTTTTGACTTCTTGTTGGTTAGATGGTCCTTATCCTTAGCTTTTATCTTATGCTTTAGGATAGTCTCTTCTTCTCCTCCCATCTTCTTTAATTTCAAAAATCCTCTCCCTCCTTTTGAAAACTATTCTTGTTTCTAAAACTTCAGATGCTTTCATAATAAACTTGGACTTATGTCCATGCATTTTCAAAATCATTTTCATAAATAAACTTCAATCAATTCAATAATACCTTGACATTTTTAGTGAGAAGACTAAAAGTCAATCAATCTCATTTCAAACCATTTTTTCCACTTTGGTTTTATCTTTAAAACTTTTCTCAAAAGGTTAGACTCTTGTCAATCCTTGTAGTGATGCAAACAACTATACTTCTACAATATGTAGTGAAGAGAGAAATTTTCCACTTGGGTGTTGAGTGAGGCATTATTGATTTAAAAATCCAAGCCATATCCTCCACTTTGAGATGATGCAAATTCTCCTTTCTCATGATTGTGGGTAGTAAGTATGTTTTCCACACGGACAATGACGATGATGTCTTATCTCTTAAAATTAACCAACACACTTTGTGTTTAAATTTTTTAAATGGGGAACTACGTATACCCTGATCCCCTATTGCATGAAAGGTGGTACATAGGCACTAAAGGTTTGCAACCGCGGCGGGTGCAAAAATCATAAAAAAAATATTTCTTTTCACACCTCCACCATCCTTTTTATACAACACATTTTTATATCCAAAATATACAGATTTTTCAAAGAGGTTCCTGCGGAGTACCTTAGATGTTTAGGGTGCTAATAGTTCCCTTTGCATAACCAACCCCCTTACCTTGAATCTTTCCCCCTCTTTCTTGGTTATTCGCTCTTTTCCCATTCCTTTGGAAACAATAAAGCGCGGTGGCGATTTTTATTTTGATTTGTATAAAGTCTAGTCAATCCAATGGCTTAGTCTTGAACATTTCTATCACTAAAGAAAAATGGCGACTTCACTGGGGAAATATTGACCTCTTGCTGGTCCATCCCTAAATGGGTTAAGCCTATCTTTGTTTATATCTGTATATGTGCTATTGTTGTTTATGTGTTATATTTTGTATATATGTTTGTTTGGATTTTCCTGGTTTTCAGGGTGCTTGATGATTACTCATAAGTCCTATACCCGGACTTGGGCAAACTTTAAGATAGGACGGGCGGTATAGTCATGTTAACTTTGAGGGAGTAATCCCAAAAAAATAAGCATGAGATCCCCCACTCAGTGGAGGCCCCTTTGACTGTAGTGTCGTTTACCGAGTAATCAGGAAGACGTAATGCTTTCGACCTGGGAGCCTGCTAAAACTGAGGACCGTAGAATACCAAACCCATCTTGGCCTTTTAGGTGTAGTGTGGAAGCTATGACGGAGTAATCTGGAAATAGTTGTCATGTGATACTACGCTCGGACGAGTCTTTCTTGAGAATATTACTAATTACCGAGTTAATCAGGAAGTTGGTAATATCCGAAGGAAGGATGTAGACTCTGGGAACCTTTATAACCTTGTTCGGAAGGTGATAAATTTTTAGACCAACACCTTATGGGTAGTAACTTCGACCTCATGCTCGTGACGTTGAACCTATGAGCCCTATGTGTGTGATCTTGTGTGATCTTGTGTGTGATTGTTGCATCATGCATCCATGCACTTATAAGCATCTTTTAAAGAAAATAATATTTCAAGGGATTTAAATGTTGACTATTCGTGAATATCTCAGGTACTGTTAGCCAAGGATTTTGGAAAGAGAAAGACCGGGAAATACAGTTTCAAGGATCCCAAGATAGATGAGTTGATCAATCTAATTCCAGAGATTGAGTGTTCTGCAGACTTTTGGAAGAAGTATGGATCCATTATTCCTCTCATGAAGCTGAAGATGAAGGATGGTATTCTCTCAACCTTGGTCCAGTTCTATGATCCAGTGTATCACTGCTTTACTTTTCTCGATTATCAGTCGATGCCTACACTGGAGGAGTATTCTTATCTATTAGATTAACCTGTTACCGATCGTGTTCCTTTTACTGGTTTGGAGGGTGAGCCAAAACAACATCATATTGCTGCTTTGATTCATCTGGGGAAGTCTGGGGTGGAAGCCCATATGACTACTAAAGGAGGGATTAGAGGATTACCAGCTCAGTTCTTATTGGAGAAAGCTCGTTACTTTGCCAGAATGAAGAGTACGGTTGCTTTTGAGGCCATCTTTGCTTTACTTGCTTATGGATTATTCTTATTTCCTAATGTGGATAAGTTTGTCGACATTAACGCTATCAGGATTTTCATGATTGGAAACCCAGCTCCTACACTGTTGGGTGATGCTCATTACTCTGCTCATCTTCAGAGTTCTTATCATGGGGGAATAATTATCTGTTGCACGCCTTTGTTGTACCGGTGGTTCATCTCTCTTATACCTTAGTCTGATGCTTTTTGAGATGTCAAGAAGGAACCTCATTGGGCTCCTAAAATCATGGCACTTACTCACTCGGATATTGATTGGTATCATCGAGCTTATCAGGATGTGGAGATTATTGACAGTTGTGGTAGTTTCCCCAATGTACCTCTTCTTGGTACTAAGGGAGGAATTAACTATAACCCTGTTCTTGCACGGCGACAGCTTAGTTATCCGATGAGGGATAAAACGAATAACATTCATTTGAGTAATTTCTTTCTGAAGGAAGGAGAAGACCACAGGGAAGCTAGGGAGAATATTACGAAGGCCTGGCGTCACATTCATAAGAAAAGTGGGAAAGATTTGGGACCTAGGGGGTTGTTTCTTTGGAGCCATATATTCAGTGGGTCCGATCGAGATCCATTCAGTTGAAGATGCCGTATACTCGGGAGACACCCATGCCTAATCTATTTGTGAAGACCACTCCTACCTTATTAGACGATCTAGAAGAGCTGCAACTCGCTTTGGTGAGGATGCAACAGGAAAGGGATGCTTGGAAGAACAAGTTCAAGACTTTAGATTGTTCCTACAAAGCAGACTTGGAGGAGAAAGATGATTTGATCGAGAACCTTGAGAGTCGAGCAGTAGAGTCTATGAAGAGGCAAGGGGATTTATTTTCTCCTAAGCCTCAAATAGGTGCTGATTGCTCATTTCCTAATCCGAATGATTGAAATAAGGTTTCCATCAGACATGTGGAAGAAAACCAGAGGTTGAGAGCTCAGATTTCCAGGCTCACAGGGAAGCGCCAATGTACAGATTGATCTCTATCAGTTTCTTTCTCTCAGGACTTTAGATTGTATTTTCATCTTGTACTTGGGATCATTGAAACTTGTAACCCATTTGAAGTTATTATAATAAAAGTTTTCAGTATTTCAAATGCGTTATTATTTTGATGTTTGCAATATGTCTATAAACGTTAAATCCCTTGAAATATTAAATAATAAAGTAAAAATAATTATATGTATTGCATATCATGCATCATATTGCACATATTTCTTGCATTTACTATGCTTTTTACTTTGTTCAGCAAGCTGACTCATCACTACAATACTCGGGCTAACTTTAAAAAGAGGATGGACAACTTGGAATAGGAGAATCGCGAGCTACGCGAAGAAGTTTCTTCTTTGAAGGCTGGGTTGGCCAATTTGACTACTCTGATGGAAGCTCTGGTGGTTGCTCAGAATCAGCCACCGAGTGTTCAACCTCAACCAATAAGGGCAAATGTTGAAGTTCCTACTGTTCCTATATCCGCTACTCTGACTGTTGTTCAAAACCGCATGCCTCAGGGTTATCTGTGGGGAATGCCAAAGAATTTTGCACCTGAAGGTTTCAATTTTGGCCCCCAAGATGCTCCAGTAGTTCCAAATGTTGTTACTCTAGCACCTCCTGTGGTGCTTGCTGTTCCTACTGCACCCCCTTCGGTGAATTTGGTTCCTTTTGTTAATGAAGATGTATGTCGTCCTTTCCCTCTGCCGAGTGAAGACTTGGGTCTTTATGACATAATGGATGATTTTCAAGAGTAGTTTAGAATGAAAAGAGAGATGAAGGCTCTTAGGGGAAAAGAGTTATTTGGGCAGAATGTGAATGAGCTGTGTTTGGTCCCGAATGTCAAAGTGCCTGCTATGTTTAAGGTCTTGGAGTTTGAGAAGTACAAGGGAAACACTTTCCCTCGTGCTCACTTGGTGATGTGTGTAAGGAGAATGTCTACCCACACTGATGATCAGCGTCTGCTGATTCACTTTTTCCAGGATAGTCTGATCGGTGCAGCGATGAAATGGTACATGATTTTAGACAGCACCAACATCCATACCTTTAATGATTTGGGACAAGCATTTATAAAACAATACAAGTACAATGTGGACATGGCGCCTGACCGTGACCATCTTAGAGCCATGGTTCAGAAAGACAAAGAATCGTTCAAAGAATACACACAGAGATGGCACGAAGTGGCTGCACAAGTGATTCCTCCTATGGAGGAGAAGGAAATGACTAAAATTTTTCTGAAGGCGCTAGGCGCTTTCTACTACGAAAGAATGGTAGCAAGTGCCCCAAGTGATTTTATAGAGATGGTAGGAATGGGTGTCCTCCTAGAAGAGGTAGTAAGAGAAGGCCGTTTGGCAAAGGGTGAAGGATCCGGAGGTGTGAAAAAGCCATCTTATGGGTTCACAAAGAAGAAAGAGGGGGATACAAATACCGTCATACAAGATAGGAGAGTGAATTCTCCTTGAAGGAATTATCAACGTCACCAGCAAGTTGCCTTAGTGACTCATATTGTGAATGTCGCTCCGACTACCGTTGCTTATCAAATACAGTCCCTGCAGGGGAACCAAGGGAATAATCAGAGAAGGGAGAACTATGACCCTATTCCCATGAGTTATGCAGAGCTACTACCAACATTTATCCAGAAAAAGTTGGTCCAAACACGACCACCTCCAGCAATACCATCTCCATTGCCTTGGTATTACAAAGCAGACCAGACATGTGCCTTTCATCAGGGAGCACCAGGGCATAGTGTTGAAAATTGTTATCCTTTGAGGACTGAAGTGCAAAGGTTGGTGAAGTCTGGAATTTTATCTTTCAAAGACATGGGACCTAATGTGAAAGACAATCCTCTGCCCAAGCACGGGGGAGTGAGTGCCGTGAATATAGTGGCCGGTTGTCCAGGTGACTTCTAGATTTTTGACATTAATCTGGTTAGATGGGATTTGGTGAAAATGCACGCAGACCTCTGTGAATTTAGTTATTATATGCATGACCACGCCGGTTGTTCTAATTGCAGTACAAACATACAGGGTTGCGAGAAGATAAAGGCTGATTTACAGAAGATGATGGATGAAGGTCTAATTCATATAATCAGGCCTAGGGCAGAATATGAAGAGGAAGTTAATATGGTTTCTGGATTTCCGGGTAAATTCAGAATTTTTGAAGTAGAGAATTTTAATGAAGATCTCCTACAGTTGAATGCTACCTTCTGCCGAACTGCTGGTCGGGTGGAACACCAATATGGATCTTGCATAGTTTGTTGTCGAGACCCCTTACGATGTTCTATTGTGAGAGAGGGTGTTCAATTGTTGTTAGACAATGGAACTATCAAGATCACAGGTCAGAGAGATGATTATCACGAGATTGATATGGTTGAAACTTGTTTGATGGGAGAAGAGTCAGAAGAAGAATATGCCTCCGCGGATGAGTATTTCTCTTCAGGAGAAGGTTTGTTTGGAGGAAATGACCTTTTGAGTGCTGATTGTGTTGAGGAAGGTGTAAATGTCATTGTACCTTGTTTTGGTGCACCCGCTCATCTTGAGGTGGAGTACCATAGAAAACCAGATGTTACCCCATTGGTAATTAGTCTGCCAGGACCTGTTCCCTATAAATCAGATAAGGTTGTGCCTTACAAATACAATGCTACAATCTTGGAAGATAGGGTGGAAGTTTCCATCCAGCCAATGCCAGATGTTGGAAATATAGCTGATAATAGCAGGGTGACCCATATGGTCGTGTGTTTGCGCCGGTTATTCGAAAAGACGTTGTTGCTGGAATGAAAATTGCTGAGAACGATGAGTCTAAGAAGACTGCAGGAGAGACTAGTGGAGCTACATTGGAGAAAGAAGTGGATGATATCTTAAAGATAATTAAAATAAGCGACTATAAAATTGTGGACCAGCTATTGCAGACTCCTTCAAAGATATCCATCTTAGCTTTATTGATGAATTCCTCTACTCATAGAGAATCACTGATGAGAGTACTAGACCAAGATTTTGTAGAGAATGACATGTCGTTAGATCAATTCAGCAGCGTAATTGGAAACATTACATCATGTAACAACTTGAGTTTCTACGATGATGAGTTACCAGAAGAAGGGAGGAATCACAACCTGGCCCTCCATATATCTATGAGCTGCAATAACGATTCGCTATCCAATGTGCTAATTGATAACAAATTCGCGTTGAATGTTATACCGAGAAGTACTCTCATGAAGTTAAAGTATCAAGGTACACCTATGCGCCCGAGTGGCATCATTGTGAAGGCTTTTGATGGGTCGAAGAAATCTGTCATCGGTGAAGTAGACTTATCCATCCATATAGGATCGCACTTGTTCTTGATAACTTTCCAGGTTATGGACATTATTCCCGCATATAGTTGTTTGCTAGGACGGGCATGGATACACGAAGCAGGGGTTGTCACTTTAACTCTGCATCAGAAGCTAAAATTTGTGCGTGAAGGGAAGGTAGTGATCATAAATGGGGAGCAAGCGTTGTTGATATCCCATCTATCCTCTTTCAATATTGTAGAAGCGGATGAGGCTGCTGTTGGAACCCAGTTCCAAGCCCTATCCATTGGTAGCATAAGGAAGAATGAGAATTCCGTGGTTTCGCTGAAGGACGCGCAGTATGTGGTGCGCAATGGTCATAATGCAGTTTGGGGATGACTTGTGGATCCACCCGTGAACAAGAACATAATTGTTTTGGGTTTCTCTTCAAGGAATGGCGAAGGCAAAAGTTTGAAGTTAAAGTCTTCTGTGAACAGTTATCATGATGTTTTTCACAGCGGAGGCTACCTCCATCTGATTGGTTCTGTAATTAATGTTGTTGAAGAGGATAAAGCAGAACAGGAAGTACCGAATTATGTAACGCATGGAGTCCGAGTTCAGAATTGGGTCACCATTGATATTCCTTCTTGCATACATGTTTCAAAGTAATTTTTTTTACTAATTTGTTTCTTTCTTTTGAAAAGCTTTCACTCTGCCCAAGGTGGAAGTATTAATGTTGTAGGGCTTATATGTTTGCTATAATTGTTAAGATCATTAATAAAAGTTGTCTTTGCTTCCAAAATTATGTCTTTTATTTTCTGCCTTTTTCTTGGGAAATGGTAATAATAAAAAAAAACCCTTTCAAAAAAAAATAACTGAAAATTAATCTGCATGATCACTTGTTATATGTGTAAGTTTCTAAAAACAATCATAAATCATATGTGCAGATTAATTAAAAAACCCGTTGAATACAATGACCCTGCACCCTCTCCCAACTTTGATTGTCCTGTGTTTGGGGCTGAAGAAGAAGATTATGATGAGATTCCAAAAGAGGTCTCATGGTTGTTTAGCAAGAGGAAAATACCATTCAGCCATGTAAAGAGCCTTTGGAAGTGGTTAATTTGGGTTTAGAAGAAGATCCGAAGGAAGTCAAGATTGGAGCATCGTTGCATCCTGATGTAAAGAGAGGGTTGATTGAGTTGTTGAAAGAATATGTGGATATTTTTTCTTGGTCTTATCAAGATATGCCTGGTCTAGATACAGACATTGTCGAGCATCATTTGCCATTGAAGCCAGAGTGTCCGTCAGTTAAACAAAAGTTGAGAAGAACCCACCCAGACATGGCAGTAAAGATCAAAGAGGAGGTCCTAAAGCAGATTAATGCTGGTTTTCTTGTGACATCAGTGTATCCTCAATGGATCGCCAATATTGTCCCAGTACCAAAAAAATATGGAAAAGTCCGCATGTGCGTAGATTACAGAGATCTAAATATAGCTAGTCCAAAAGATGATTTTCCATTGCCTCGCATTGACATGTTAGTGGATAGCACAGAAAAATTCAAGGTATTCTCGTTCATGGACGGATTTTCCGGGTATAATCAAATAAGAATGGCTCCAGAGGACATGGAAAAAACAACGTTTATCACACCCTGGGGAACATTCTGTTACAGAGTGATGCCCTTCGGGTTAAAGAACTTTGATGCAACATACCAGAGGGCTATGACAAACCTATTCCATGATCTGATGCACAAAGAAATTGAAGTATATGTTGATGATAGGATTTCCAAATCCCAAACTGAAGAAGGCCATATAAAAGATTTGTTGAAGTTATTTCAGCGTTTGAGGAAGTATCGTCTCTACTTGAATCCAAGTAAATGCACCTTCGGAGTTAGATCGGGGAAATTGTTGGGTTTTATTGTTAGCCAGAAAGGAATTGAAGTTGACCCTGATAAAGTCAAAGAAATTCAAGAAATGCCAGCACCAAGAACTAAAAAGCAAGTTAGGGGTTTCCTCGGGCGTTTGAATTATATCTCCAGATGTATCTCCCACATGACTGCAACATGTGAACCGATCTTTAAGTTGTTAAAGAATGATCAAGGTTGTGTGTGGACGGATGACTGCCAAAGGGCATTTGAAAGTATTAAAGAGTATCTGCTTGAACCTCCTATCTTGCTCCCTACAGTAGAAGGAAGACCGTTAATTATGTATCTAACAATGTTGGATAAGTCGATGGGTTGTATTCTGGGACAACAGGATGAAACGGGAAAGAAAGAGTTCGCCATTTATTATCTCAGCAAAAAGTTCACTGATTGTGAGTCGCGGTATTCCACGCTAGAAAAGACATGTTGTGCTTTGGCCTGGGCGGCAAAGCGTTTGCGGCAATATATGTTGAATCATACTACTTGGTTGATCTCCAAAATGGATCCAATCAAGTATATTTTTGAAAAGCCTGCTCTTACTAGGAGAATTTCCCGATGGCGGATGTTGTTATCTGAATATGATATCGAGTACCACACTCAAAAGGCTATCAAAAGTAGTGTGTTGGAAGATTACCTTGCACACCAACCAGTGGAAGATCATCAGTCTGCAGAATATGAATTCCCCGATGAAGATGTGATGTTCTTGAAAGTGAAAGATCGTGATGAACCATTGCCTGAGGAGGGCCCCAGCATTGAATCTCGTTGGAGTATGGTATTTGATGGAGCTGTGAATGCTTATGGTAAAGGAATTGGTGCTGTGATTGTTACTCCTCATGGATCGCACATTCCTTTTACTGCAAGGTTAACATTTGATTGCATTAAGAATATGGCGAAATATGAGGCTTGCATCATGAGTCTTGAAGAAGCTATTGATCTCAAAATCAAAATTCTAGATGTTTGTGGCGATTCAACCTTGGTAATAAATCAGATTAAAGGAGAATAGGACACTCGTCACCCTGGCTTGATCCCTTATAAAGATTCTGCTAGAAGATTACTACCCTTCTTCAATAAAGTTGAATTCCATCACATTCATAGGGATGAAAATCAAATGGCAGATGCTCTGGAAACTCTGGCTTCCATGTACAAAGTAAATGCTTGGAATAATATACCCCGAATTACAGTTCGACGGCTAGATAGGCCCGCTCATGTGTTTGCGACAAAGGAGGTAGCAGATGAAAAACCTTGGTATTATGATATCAAGCATTTTCTTCAGACCCAGGAATACCCATTTGGTGCGTCAAAGAAAGATAGAAAGACACTGAGAAGATTGGCAGGCAGCTTCTTCCTCAGTGAAAATGTGTTATACAAGAGGAATTTTGACATGATCTTGCTCAGATGCGTGGATAGACACAAAGCAGACATGTTGATGCATGAGATCCATGAAGGTTCATTTGACACTCATGCTAATAGACATTCAATGGCTAAAAGGATGCTAAGGGCAGGTTATTATTGGTTGACAATGGAATCTGATTGTTACAAATTTGCAAAAAAGTGCCATAAATGCCATATTTATGCAGATAAGATTCATGTACCTCTGACACTTCTCAATGTGATTTCCTCCTCATGGCCTTTCTCTATGTGGGGTATTAACATGATCGGGATGATAGAACCCAAAGCTTCGAATGGACACCGTTTCATCTTGGTAGCAATTGACTACTTTACCAAATGGGTAGAGGCTGCTTCGTATGCCAATGTTACCAAGCAGGTGGTGGTGAGTTTCATCAAAAACAATCTTATATGCCGGTATGGTGTTCCGAGCAGAATCATCACTGACAATGGCTCGAATTTGAACAACAAGATGATGATTGAACTGTGCGAAGAATTCAAGATTGTCCATCACAATTCATCTCCATACAGGCCAAAGATGAATGGGGTTGTTGAAGCTGCTAATAAGAATATCAAGAGAGTTATCCAGAAAATGGTTGTTACTTATAAGGATTGGCATGAAATGCTACCTTTTTCTCTGCATGGATATCGAACATCTGTTCGCACTTCAACAAGAGCAACCCCGTTTTCTCTAGTGTATGGAATGGAAGTTGTACTCCCTGTTGAGGTAGAGATTCCCTCGTTGCATGTGATAATGGCAGCCAAATTGACAGAGGCTGAATGGGTTCAGAACAGGTTTGACCAATTGAATTTGATTGAAGAGAAGAGAATGACAACTTCATGTCATGGGAAATTATATCAGAAAAGAATGAAGAAAGCATTTGATAAAAAGGTCAAACCTCGTGAATTCAGAGAAGGCGACCTCGTGCTCAGGAAGATCATATTTTTCAACACTGATTCTAGGGGCAAGTGGACTCCCAATTTTGAAGGCCCGTATGTTGTCAAGAAAGCCTTCTCAGGTGGAGGATTAATTCTTGAAACTATGGATGGCGAGGAGCTCCCACGTCCCATGAATGCTGACGCAGTCAAGAAATACTTTTCCTAAATAAATAAAAGAACAACTCGCTAAGTTGAAAACCCGAAAGGGTGGCTTAGGCAAAAAGGGAGTGTTCGGTAGGCTGAAAAACCGAAAGGGCGGTCTAGGCAAAAGTTAGAGACATAAATAGAATAAATTTCCCGCTAAGTTGAAAACCCGCAAGGGAAGCTTAGGCAAAAGTTAGGGACTTTCTTGGCAAGTAACTACGTCAGACAAGACTTGATCGTTGAAGCAACAATCTTCTTAGATCCTCACCATACTTCAACGGAAGCTGCTTCCCAGGATTTCAAAAGTTGTTGGGGGGTAGTGGTCATTGTATATCAATGTATCTTTTCCATTATGTATTACCATTTCCCAAACATTGTAATCATCCATGGAGTCTCGCCATTCGCAGACTACCATTCTATTAATGAAATTCGAGCTTTTGCCCAACTCTTTGTGTTCTTATTTTTATTTAGCTTGCAAAGACTTCATTTATTACTGATAATAACTGTTAGAGCAAAAAGATTAAAAAAAAGAAAAATTAACTTTTAAAAAAGAAGAGAGATCTTTATAATTCAATTGACTTTGGGATTTGTTATGAAACAATGACAACAAGAATGTTGATCCCAAGAATGGACAAACTCCGGTTGTTTTACGAAGATTTACTCCCTTCATGAAAGTTTTCTCAGGTCATTTTGCTGGTAGGTGCACAATCTTTGTGTGTTTCTCAGATAGTTAGAGACGATTTCAGTGAGTGAAAACTACAATTGGGTTTATGATCCCATTATCACCAGTCAGGTCTTGATTCGTTTTTTGTGGTTTGCATGGTCAGAAGTCTCCGTCTTAGATTCCCTAGCAAGTTTTCCCTCATATGATGAAAGTTTTGGCATTAATATAGACTTCTTGATTTCCCAGGAAGGTTATCCCAGGGCATCTCTTGTTTGGAATGAGTATTCGTGATGAAAGTTTTCTCCATAGAGGTAGGCTTGAATCGCCCAATGAGGCTTGGTTGTGTCGGCGTCAATCTGCTTTATTTGAAGCTAGTCTCACAATCTCCAGTAGGCATGTTGCTTTTGGAAAGTTGTTTTCTCCGATGAAACCGGAAGAAAGATGTTCTATCCCGATATTTGTTTGATTTGGCTACATCCGGGTTATGTTTCTCCTCAGTAAAGTTAAGGCAGGCAATGGGTTTGGTTTTCGCAGTTGCTTTTACTTTTCTTGGATTGATCTTTCTGGTTGAATTTTAGCCCATTATTGTTAGTACCTGAGGCGGTTTTGTTTGTCTATGCTGATTATGTATCCTTTTACCAGCATATGCATGATATCACTCATACATTCATACATATATCATGCACGACTAAAAACCATCATTCATTAAAATGATGTTCTGACCTTTCCTGTAGTGCTCTTTGCTTTGTTGAATTTGGTTTTCCCTCTTGAGTTTATTTCTCAAAAGATGTATCTGCATTGGCCGTCTTGCTCCAGTTTATTTTTGATTTGGAGTTATGGTTGCTTGAAAATATTATTTATGGATCTCTGAAAACTTTGAGTTTTGGTTTGTGCATTTATTTTGCACGGGAAGACTTTATCTTCTCCAGGAATATCGTGGAATTTCCCTGGGAAGTCATATTTCTATCCCCCAGAAAGTCATTTATCTTTGCAATTCCTGACAACAAGTAACAAGTTTCTTTATTTGAGACAACTTATGTTTGATCTTTTCCAGGCAGATTTCCTTGGTTAAAGAAGAAGTTAAGACCCGTTCTTGGTGAAACACCATAATCTTGGGGAAACTTGACTATTTTGTCTTTCTACCTTCAGTGAATGTTGGTTGTACATCGACAATGAACGTCGGTGTTTGTTATCTTTTCGCTATCTTCAGTGAACGTTGATAGTTCATCGTTAGTGAACGGCAGTGATATGATATATTTTCTCTTTCTACCTTCAGTGAACGTTGGTAGTACATCGGCAGTGAACTTCGGTGTTTATTATCTTTTTGCTATCCTCAGTGAACGTTTGTAGTACATAGGTAGTGAATGTCGGTGTTTGTTATCTTTTTGCTATCTTCAGTGAACGTTGATAGTTCATCATCAGTGAACGGCGGTGATATGATATATTTTCTCTTTCTACCTTCAGTGAATGTTGGTAGTACATCGGCATTGAACATCAGTGTTTGTTATATTTTTTCTATCTTCAGTGAACGTTGATAGTTCATCATCAATGAACGACAGTGATATGATATATTTTCTCTTTCAACCTTCAGTGAATGTTGGTAGTACATTGGCAGTGAACATCGGTGTTTGTTATCTTTTTGCTATCTTTAGTGAATGTTGATAGTTCATCGTCAGTGAACGGCGATGATATGATATGTTTTCTCTTTCTACCTTCAGTGAACGTTGGTAGTACATCGGCAGTGAACGTCGATGCTTGTTATCCTCCTCTCTGATTCTTTTCTTGTGGTTTACCAGTGATTTATTTTCCTGGTGGGATTACTCTTTTGTTTCTACATTTCATGTTGCATCCCCAATGCTACTTTGCATCTCTTTTGTTCCATTCATATGAATTCATATGCATAAATGTTTGCATGGCATCTTAGGGCCAAAAACAGGGTTTGTTTTATATTTAAGTGTCTTCAATCACGTCGACACGAAGATTTTTAACCTTCGTATCTCCGGATAGAATAAACTTAAATAAGGGCAGCTGTTGTACCCCAATTTTTCCCCTAAGATCCCTTCATCATACCATATTGTTTCAATCACCACAAAATCACATTAGGGATTTTGGTTCTTCTCCTTATCTTTAGCTTTGCTCTTTGAGGAATTAACAAGCACCTTGACTTGTTTTCTTTTGTGATCATATATATTTTGCTTTGATTTTCTCTCAAAATTAACAAATACAATATTGGTTTGTCTTAATTGTTAATAATGTGGGTGAAGGCAATGAGGTTTATCAAGTTGCATCATGGGTTCATGAGTTTATTTCCATGCCCTAGTCAAAAGCTTGAGAGATCCAAACCTCACCATTGAAGTTGTTTTGAAGTTGGTATGGAAGTATTTTTGGTGGTCATGAGTCCTCATCATCATCCTCAACAAATCCTATTCACAAAGGAAGAATATTGGCACAAAAAGTTTGTTCAAACTTGGCAAAGTTCCACCAAGCATCTCTTGATCTAGAGGCTAGGGTTTTGGACTTCAGAGGGGCATATCTTGCTCATGTTTTGGTATTTTTGAGTGATTCCAAAAACATTCTTCTCTTCAAAGAATTACCAACAAATCACTTCAAAAGTTCCAAGGAGTTTTCATGTGGAAGGAACTTAGTGAAGAAGAAAGATTACAAGTCATCCAGATGAATCCCTTATTTTTCATAATGTGATTTCAAATGATCATAAATTGGTCAATTTTTACAACCTTGAGCCCATTCTTTTTTCATGATGACCCTAATGATGTGTACTTCATGGCTTCTTTTATGTGCAAAGTGAGAAAATGGATGGAAGTTGCTTAAGAAAGCAAGAGATTATAGGTCATTTCATGATTTTTGACCAACTTTAACAAGTCATAACTTGCTCAATTTGTGGAGATTTTGAGTGGTTCAAATGGAAAAATGTCATTCAATAGGTCTACTTCATTCCATATTTTTTGGTTAAAAGCAAATTCAAAGTGGAAGGCCATGTTTGGATGCAAGAGATTATAGGTCATTTTTAAACAAGAGTTTGAAATTTTTCTAAGTATGGAAAGTCAACTCTTTTTCTTCAACTTTGACTCCATGTAACTTTCAGCTCAAGCATCAATTTGATACCATTCTTTTTCCATTGCAAATCTTGTAACCCCATCTTTCCAAAGCATCAAGAATCATGCCCTAAGACCCCTTGAGGTGGAAATTCCATAGATTTGAATTTGGTAGTTTGAAATTGAATTTTGCACAAAGTCGGAATTTTGAAATCTTTGTTTTGGCTTCTAATCACAGGATTTCCATGCGTTTTCGTTTCTAATCATGTTTAGCAACTTTCCAGAAGTGATTAGCATCATGAAACGCATGATTTGGCTGAGTTTTGATCAAGTTTGAGTCACACTTTCTTCATGATGCAGACCCACACGAATTCCCTCCAAAACACATCATTTTCTATTCCTTTTGATCCCATTTGCTTCTCTATAAATAGATGGTCATCCCCCATTCAATTTCCCAAGTTTAGAGAGCCAAGAACACCTTGCCAAAACTTCGCACGAACCCACTTTTGTTGAATTCAGTTTTTGAAATTTAAGCTTTCTTTACCAAAATTCTTTGTGCATTCATCATCCTTGAACTTCATACAAACTCTCCAGCACTTAAACCAATCAAAACGACCCATAATCCAAGCTACAGAAGTCCAGTTTCAGAGCTTTTTACTTAAACTTTGAAAAGGTAGAATTCTCCACCAATTGGTCCAAATTAAGCACTAATTTGTTCTACTCCTTTGTCTGATTCTAATGTTGCTTACAATTTTTAAATCCATTGAGAATTGAGAGAGAAATCTCAAATTGAAGGTGCTCGCTATTTTTCTATGTTTTGATTCATATCTCTCTCCTTACTTTATATAAATTTGGCGCGATGGTTATGTTAGAATCGTCTTGAAGAGACGAGTTCAATGATGCTAGCCGGGGATCCTAATTTTTCCATTTGAAGGATCTCACAAAATCCCCATTGCAGGGTGTCTGGAGGTTAAAGACGATGACATGTCTCGTCTCAGCCAATGATAGCGTGCCAAGCGTTGTAATTTCATTGGTTGCCCTTTTTCTGATCACATGTGTGTTTCACTAAGATCCATATCAAGTACAACGCGTCTGGTCCATTGGATTAGCTTATTAACGCATTTTGACTTTGATCTGATGGTCCACATCTTTTTGATTTTATTTTATTTTCTGATTTTATATTTTATTTGATTAAATTTTCAAAAATTCATAACTCTTTTATTTTTTATCCAAAAATTATGAAAAATTCACAAAAAATACTTTGAATTATTTCTGATCTCATGAATATTTTTTTTACATTTTTATTTTAAAATTTGGTATTTTTTATATTTTTTGTATTATTTGCTTTCTTTTAATTACTTAAAAAATACTTTCTAACATTTTTTAATTCTGAAAAAATTCTTAAATATTATTTTGCATATTTTTTGACTTTCTGAAAATTTTATGGAATTTTATGTTGAGGTTTACTATTTTTGATCTGTTTTATGTTTGTTTTAGAAATTTTAAATGGTTTAAAAATAGTTTCTAACTTTTAAAAATTACTAAAATTTTTATAAAAATATTTGGATCCATTTATGATTTTTCTATGGCTTAATTTTTCATTTCTTGAATAATTTGAACATAATTGATATTTTCCTCATTATTTTCTAGTATTTTTTTAACATTTTTAATCCTTTAATATATATATATATATATATATATATATATATATATATATATATATATATATATATATATATATATATATATATATATATATATATATATATATATATATATATATATATATATATATATATATATATATATATATTAAATGTTATATCATTTTGTGAATATTTTCTGGCTGTCTTTGGTTGATTTATTGGTCATGGCTTTATTAACATCATTGGATCCATGGTGTTGAGTTTAACTCCACAAAAAATGGATGAATGATTTTAATAATAGTTCTATTAAATATTAATTCAAATGTGGTTTTTCTTTTTACCCTAAATCCCCTTCATCTCATCCACTTCTCATTGCACTAAATGTTGTTGGGGCATGATCTCTATATCATGTCTCAAAACAAATGGTGCATAGATTGCTATTGACCGACCTCAAAATAGGTGCGACTTCTATATAAGTCCACTTATGATTGCTTAACATAGCGCTAAATTTTGTCCTGATTCGAATAAATGATCATTCATGGCCCAAACTTATAATTGCAAGCCCAAGTATGTTAATTTGATCTCTTTGATACAATAACCTTGAGATTCATTATATGGAGGCTTTGGTTCTACCAATCCTCTAATGGATATACAACACCTTTGGTCAACGCGGATCACTTAAACATCATTGATCATTAAATTGTACTTGTGAGAATTCCAAATGGATGATATACTTGACAAAAAGCAAATACAACTTGTTGTATGGAGGCTTTGGTTCTACCAATCCTCTAATGAGTTCCAAATGCAAGTTTCAAGATGGTCATCCAACTAACCACTAATTATTGACTTGTTTTATTTTATGCTTTTATTCTTTTATGCTTTATGCACTATTTATTTCTTAGCATTTTACATTTCATTCCATTTTCATCTTTGCTCACTTGAGCATTTATTTTCTTGTCATTTTTACTTTTCTCACTTGAGCTTTTATTTTTCCTTTTCCTAAGATACTTAATAATCAACATAAACCCTAAAAAACTCTTAATGGTACTTGGGTTATTTGGTTACTATCCTTGGCATGATGGAACAGTGGACTTTTTCTTTGACTTAGGATTAGAAACCTTGGCCTATCTTGGATACCCTGTGATCTCATCTGATTATTTTTTCTGAGGCTCTTGAGGTTTACCTCAAGACATTGGGTTGCTTGTTTGTTTTTGTGTGCAGGTTTTTGGTGATTACACACTTTGTTTGTAATCTGGAATTCACCCGCATACAGCCGTTACTCTGCCCAATTTTTGTGAAGACTTATTACGTTTGAAGAGGTCTAGTATCTTTGCTTGCTTGGTTTCACTCCAAAGAATGGGAATTCTATCTTGGCTCATAATGTCAAGTTTTTGGCTTCTTGTTGGTTAGATGGTCCTTATCCTTAGCTTTTATCTAATGCTTTAGGATAGTCTCTTCTTCTCCTCCCATCTTCGTTAATTTCAAAAATCCTCTCCCTCATTTTGAAAACTATTCTTGTTTCTAAAACTTCAGATGCTTTCATAATAAACTTAGACTTATGTCCATGCATTTTCAAAATCATTTTCATAAATAAACTTCAATCAATTTAATAATACCTTGACATTTTTGTGAGAAGACTAAAAGTCAATCAGTATCATTTTAAACCATTTTTGCCACTTTGGTTTTTATCTTTAAAACTTTTATCAAAAGGTTAGACTCTTGTCAATCCTTGTAGTGACGCAAATAACTATACTTCTATAATATGTAGTGAAGAGAGATATTTTCCACTTGGATGTTAAGTGAGGCATTGTTGATTTTAAAATCCAAGCCATATCCTCCACTTTGAGATGATGCAAATTCTCCTTTCTCATGATTGTGGGTGGTAAGTATGTTTTCAACACGGACAATGGCGATGATGTCTTATCTCTTAAAATTAACCAACACACTTTGTGTTTCAAATTTTTAAAAGAGGAACTACATATACCCTGATCCCCTATTGCACGAAAGGTGGTACGTAGGCACTAAAGGTTCACAACCGCGGCGGGTACAAAAATCATAAAAAAATATTTCTTTTCACACTTCCACCATCCAGTTTATACAACACATTTTTATAGCCAAAATATACAGATTTTTCAAAGAGATTCTTGCGGATTACCGTAGATGTTTAGGGTGCTAATACCTTCCCTTTGCATAACTAACCCCCTTACGTTGAATCTTTCCCCCTCTTTTTGGGTTATTCGCCCTTTTCTCATTCCTTTGGAAATAATAAAGCGCGGTGGCGATTTTTATTTTGATTTGTATAAAGTCTAGTCAATCCAATTTCTTAGTCTTGAACATTTATACCGCTACAGAAAAATGGCGACTTCACTGGGGAAAGATTGACCTCTTACTGGTCCATCCCTAAGTGGGTTAAGCCTATCTTTGTTTATATCTGTATATGTGCTATTGTTGTTTATGTGTTATATTTTGTATATATGTTTGTTTGGATTTTCCTGGTTTTCAGGGTGCTTGGTGATTACTCATAAGTCCTATACCCGGACTTAGGAAAACTTTAAGATAGGACGGGCGGTATAGTCATGTTAACTTTGAGGGAGTAATCCCAAAAATGGAGGCATGAGATCCCCCACTCAGTGGAGGCCCCTTTGACTGTAGTGTCGTTTATCGAGTAATCGGGAAGACATGCTGCTTTCAACCTGGGAGCCTGCTGAAACTGAGGACTGTAGAATACCAAACCCATCTTGGCATTTTAGGTGTAGTGCGGAAGCTATGACGGAGTAATCCAGAAATAGTTGTCAGGTGATACTACGCTCGGATGAGTCTTTGTTGAGAATATTACTAATTAACGAGTTAATCGGGAAGTTGGTAATATCCGAAGGAAGGATGTAGACTCTGGGAACCTTTAGAACCTTGTTCGGCAGGTGATAACTTTTTAGACCAACACCTTATGGGTAGTACCTTCGACCTCATGCTCGTGACGTTGAACCTATGAGCCCTATATGTGTGATCTTGTGTGTGATTGTTGCATCATGCATCCATGCACTCATAAGCATCTTTTGAAGAAAATAATATTTCAAGGGATTTAAAGGTTGACTATTCGTGAATATCTCAGGTACTGTTAGCCATGGATTCTGGAAAGAGAAAGACCGGGAAATACAGTTTCAAGGATCCCAAGATTGATGAGTTGATCAGTCTAATTCCAGAGATTGAGTGTTCTGCAGACTTTCGGAAGAAGTATGGATCCATTATTCCTCTCATGAAGATGAAGATGAAGGAGGATATTCTCTCGACCGTGGTCCATTTCTATGATCCGATGTATCACTGATTTACTTTTCCCGATTATCAGTTGATGTGTACACTGGATTAGTATTCTTATCTATTGGATTTACATGTTACCGATCGTGTTCCTTTTATTGGTTTGGAGGGTGAGCCAAAACCACATGAGATTGCTGCTTTGATTCATCTGGGGAAGTCTGAGGTGGAAGCCCATATGACTACCAAAGGAGGTATTAGAGGATTACCAGCTCAGTTCTTATTGGAGAAAGCTCGTTACTTTGCCAGAATGAAGAGTATGGTTGCTTTTGAGGCCATATTTGCTTTACTTGCTTATGGATTATTCTTATTTCCTAATGTGGACAAGTTTGTCGACATTAACACTATCAGGATTTTCATGATTGGAAACCCAGCTCCTACACAGTTTGGTGATGCTTATTACTCTGTTCATCTTCGGAGTTCTTATCATGGGGGAATGATTATCTGTTGCACGCCTTTGTTGTACCGGTGGTTCATCTCTCATATGCCTCAGTCTGATGCTTTTTGGGATGTCAAGAAGGAACCTCGTTGGGCTCCTAAGATCATGGCACTTACTCACTCAGATATTGATTGGTATCATCGAGCTTATCAGGATGTGGAGATTATTTACAGTTGTGGTAGTTTCCCCAATGTACCTCTTCTTGGTACTAAGGGAGGAATTAACTATAACCATGTTCTTGCATGGTGACAACTTGGTTATCCGATGAGGGATAAACCGAATAGCATTCATTTGAGTAGTTTCTTTCTGAAGGAAGGAGAAGACCACAGAGAAGCTAGGGAGTAGATTGTGAAGGCCTAGCGTCACATTCATAAGAAAAGTAGGAAAGATTTGGGACCTAGGGGGTTGTTTCTTTGGAGCCATATCTTCAGTGGGTCCGATCGAGAGCCATTCAGTTGAAGATGTCGTATACTCGGGAAACACCCATGCCTGATCTATTTGTGAAGACTACTCCTCCCTTATTAGACGATATAGAAGAGCTGCAACTCGCTTTGGTGAGGATGCAACAGGAAAGGGATGCTTGGAAGAACAAGGTCCAGACTTTAGATTGTTCCTACAAAGTAGACTAGGAGGAGAAAGATGATTTGATCGAGATCCCTGAGAGTCTAGAAGTAGAGTCTATGGAGAGGAAAGGGGATTTATTTTCTCCTAAGCCTCAAACAGGTGTTGATTGCTCATTTCCTGATCCGAATGATTGGAAGAAGGTTGCCATCAGACATGTGGAAGAAAACCAGAGGTTGAGAGCTCAGATTGCCAGGCTCACAGGGAAGCGCCAACGTATAGGTTGATCTCTATCCGTTTCTTTCTCTCAGGATTTTAGATTGTATTTTCATCTTGTACTTGGGATCATTGAAACTTGTAACCCATTTTGAAGTTATTATAATAAAAGTTTTCAGTATTTCAAATGCGTTATTATTTTGATGTTTGCAATATGTCTATAAACGTTAAATCCCTTGAAATATTAAATAATAAAGTAAAAATAATCATATGCATTGCATATCATGCATCATATTGCACATATTTCTTGCATTTACTATGCATATCCAGGTGCCTTACCCAATTTTTTACTTCATTCAGCAAGCTGACTCATCACTACAACACTCGGGCTAACTTCAAAAAGAAGATGGACAACTCGGAACAGGAGAATCACGAGCTATGTGAAGAAGTTTATGCTTTGAAGGCTGGCTTGGCCAATTTGACTACTCTGATGGAAGCTCTGGTGGTTTCTCAGAATCAGCCACCGAGTGTTCAACCTCAACCAACAAGGGCAAATGTTGAAGTTCCTACTGTTCCTGTATCCGCTACTCCGACTATTGTTCAAAACCTCATGCCTCAGGGTTATCCATGAGGAATGCTAGAGAATTTTTCACCTGAAGGTTTCAATTTGGGCCCCCAAGATGCTCCAGTAGTTCCATATGTTGTTACTCCAGCACCTCCTGTGGTGCTAGTTGTTCCTGCTGCACCCCCTTCGGTGAATTTGGTTCCGTTTGTTAATGAAGATGTATGTCGTCCTTTCCCTCCGCCGAGTGAAGACTTGGGTCTTTATGACAGAATGGATGATTTCCAAGAGAAGTTTGATAGAATGCAAAGAGAGATGAAGGCTCTTAGGGGAAAAGAGTTATTTGGGCAGAATGTGAATGAGTTGTGTTTGGTCCCGAATGTCAAAGTGCATGCTAAGTTCAAGGTCCCGGAGTTTGAGAAGTACAAGGGCAACACTTGCCCTCGTGCTCACTTGGTGATGTGTGTAAGGAGAATGTCTACCCACACTGATGATCAGCGTTTGTTGATTCACTTTTTCCAGGATAGTCTGACCGGTGCATCGATGAAATGGTACATGAGTTTAGACAGCGCCAACATCCATGCCTTTAATGATTTAGGAGAAGCATTTATAAAACAATACAAGTACAATGTGGACATGGCGCCTGACCGTGACCAGCTTAGAGCCATGGTTCAGACTGACAGAGAATTGTTCAAAGAGTACGCATAGAGATGGAACGAAGTGGCTGCACAAGTGATTCCTCCTATGGAGGAGAAGGAAATGACTAAAAAATTTATGAAGACGCTAGGCGCTTTCTACTATGAAATAATGGTAGCAAGTGCCCCAAGTGATTTTACAGAGATGGTAGGAATGGGTGTCCGCCTAGAAGAGGCAGTAAGATAAGGACGTTTGGCAAAGGGTGAAGGATCCGGAGGTGTGAAAAAGCCAGCTTATGGGTTCACAAAGAAGAAAGAGGGGGATACAAATACCGTCATACAAGAGAGGAGAGTAAATTCTCCTTGAAGGAATTATCAACGTCACCAGCAAGTCACCTCAGTGACTCCTGTTGTGAATGTCGCTCTGACTACCGTTGCTTATCAAAGATAGTCCCAACAGGGGAACCAAGGGAATAATAAGATAAGGGAGAGTTATGACCCTATTCCCATGAGTTATGCAGAACTACTACCGGCATTGATCCAGAAAAAGTTAGTCCAGACACGACCACCTCCAGCAATACCATCTCCATTGCCTTGGTATTACAAAGTAGACCAGACGTGTGCCTTTCATCAGGGAGCACCAGGGCATAGTGTTGAAAATTGTTATCCTTTGAGGACTGAAGTGTAAAGGTTGGTGAAGTCTGGAATTTTATCTTTCAAAGACATGGGACCTAATGTGAAAGACAATCCTCTGCCCAAGCACGGGGGAGTGAGTGCGGTGAATATGGTGGCCGGTTGTCCAGGTGACTTCTAGATTTTTGACATTAATCTGGTTAGAGGTGATTTGGTGAAAATGCATGCAGACCTCTATGAGTTTAGTTATTATACGCATGACCACGCTGGTTGTGCTATTTGCAGTACAAACATACATGGTTGCGAGAAGATAAAGGCTGATTTACAAGAGATGATGGATGAAGGTCTAATTCATATAATCAGGCCTAGGGAAGAATATGAAGAGGAAGTTAATATGGTTTCTGGATGTCCGGGCGAATTCAGAATTTTTGAAGTAGAGCATTTGAATGAAGATCTCGTACAGTTGCATGCTACCTTCTGCCGAACTGCTGGTCGGGTGGAGCACTAATATGGATCTTGCATAGTTTGTTATCGAGACCCCCGAGAATTTTCTATTGTGAGAGATGGTGTTCAATTATTGTTAGACAATGGAACTATCAAGATCATGGGTCAGAGAGATGATTATCACGAGATTGATATGGTTGAAGTTTGTTTGATGGGAGAAGAGTCAGAAGAAGAATATGCCTCCGCGGATGAGTATTTCTCTTCAGACGAAGGTTTGTTTGCCGGAAATGTCCTTTTGAGTGCTGATTATGTTGAGGAAGGTGTAAATGTCATTGTACCTTGTTTTGGTGCACCCGCTCATCTTGAGGTGAAGTACCATAGCAAACCAGCTGTTACCCCATTGGTAATTAGTCTTCCAAGACCTGTTACCTATAAATCAGATAAGGTTGTGCCTTACAAATACAATGCTACAATATTGGAAAATGGGGTGGAAGTTCCCATCCAGCCAATGCCAGATGTTGGAAATATAGCTGATAATAGCAGGGTGACCTGTAGTGGTCATGTGTTTGCACCGGTTATTCGAAGAGACGTTGTTGCTGGAAAGAAAATTGCTGAGAACGATGAGTCTAAGAAGACTGCAGGAGAGACTAGTGGAGCTACATTTGATAAAGATGAGGATGATATCTTAAAGATAATTAAAATGAGCGACTACAAAATTGTGGACCAGCTATTGCAGACTCCTTCAAAGATATCCATCTTAGCTTTATTGATGAATTCCTCCGCTCATAGAGAATCACTGATGAGAGTACTAGACCAAGCTTTTGTAGAGAATGACATGCCGTTAGATTAATTTAGCAGCGTAATTGGAAACATTACGTCATGTAATAACTTGAGTTTCTGTGATGATGAGTTACTAGATGAAGGGAGGAATCACAACCTGGCCCTCCGCATATCTATGAACTGCAAGAATGATTCGCTATCCAATGTGCTAATTGATAACGGATCTGCATTGAATGTTATACCGAGAAGTACTCTCATGAAGTTAAAGTATCAAGGAACACCTATGCGCCCGAGTGGCATCATTGTGAAGGCTTTTGATGGGTTGAGGAAATTTGTCATCGGTGAAGTAGACTTACCCATCCATATAGGACCGCACTTGTTCTTGATAACTTTCCAGGTTATGGACATTATTCCCGCGCATAGATGTTTTCTAGGACGGCCATGGATACACGAAGCAGGGGCTATCACTTGAACTCTGCATCAGAAGCTAAAATTTGTGCGTGAAGGGAAGGTAGTGATCATAAATGAGGAGCAGGCGTTGTTGATATCCCATTTATCCTCTTTCAGTATTGTAGAAGTGGATGAGGCTGCTGTTGGAACCCAGTTCCAAGCCCTATCCATTGGCAACATAAGGAAGAATGGGAATTCCGTGGTTTCGCTGAAGGATGCGCAACAGGTGGTGCGCAATGGTCATAATGCAGTTTGGGGACGACTTATGGATCCACCCGTGAACAAGAACATAGTTGTTTTGGGTTTCTCTTCAAGGAATGGTGAAGGCAAAAGTTTGAAGTTAAAGTCTTCTGTGAACAGTTATCATGATGTTTTTCACAGCATAGGCTACCTCCATCCGATTGGTTCTGGAATTAATGTTGTTGAAGAGGATAAAGCAGAACAGGAAGTACCGAATTATGTAACGCATGGAGTCCGAGTTCAGAATTGGGTCACTATTGATATTCCTTCTTGCATACATGTTTCAAAGTAATTTTTTTTGATAATTTGTTTCTTTCTTTTGAAAAGCTTTCACTCTGCCCAAGGTGGAAGTATTAATGTTGTAGGGCTTATCTGTTTGCTATAATTGTTAAGATCATTAATAAAAGTTGTCTTTTCTTCCAAAATTATGTCTTTTATTTTCTGCCTTTTTCTTGGGAAATGGTAATAATTAAAAAAAACCCTTTCAAAAAAAAAAATAACTGAAAATTAATCTGCATGATCACTTGTTATATGTGTCAGTTTCTAAAAACAATCATAAATCATATGTGCAGATTAATTAAAAAACTCGTTGAATACAATGACCCTGCACCCTCTCCCAACTTTGATTGTCCTGTGTTTGGGGCTAAAGAAGAAGATTATGATGAGATTCTAGAAGAGGTCTCATAGTTGTTTAGCAAGAGGAAAATACCATTCAGCCATGTAAAGAGCCTTTGGAAGTGGTTAATTTGGGTTCAGAAGAAGATCCGAAGGAAGTCAAGATTGGAGCATCGTTGCATCCTGATGTAAAGAGAGGGTTGATTGAGTTGTTGAAAGAATATGTGGATATTTTTGCTTGGTCTTATCAATATATGCCTGGTCTAGATACAGACATTGTCGAGCATTGTTTGCCGTTGAAGCCAGAGTGTTCGCCAGTTAAACAAAAGTTAAGAAGAACCCACCCGGATACGGCAGTAAAGATCAAAGAGGAGGTCCTAAAGCAGATTAATGCTGGTTTTCTTGTGACATCAGTGTATCCTCAATGGATTTCCAATATTGTCCCAGTACCGAAAAATACGGAAAAGTCGCATGTGCGTAGATTACCGAGATCTAAATAAAGCTAGTCCAAAAGATGATTTTCCATTGCCTCACATTGACAAGTTAGTGGATAGCACAACAAAATTCAAGGTATTCTCGTTCATGGACAGATTTTCCGGGTATAATCAAATAAGAATGGCTCCAGAGGACATGGAAAAAACAACATTTATCACACCCTGGGGAACATTCTGTTACAGAGTGATGCCCTTCGGGTTGAAGAATGTTGGTGTAACATACCAAAGGGCTATGACAACCTTATTCCATGATCTGATGCACAAAGAAATCGAAGTATATGTTGATGATATGATTTCTAAATACCAAACTGAAGAAGGGCATATAAAATATTTGTTGAAGTTGTTTCAACGTTTGAGGAAGTATCGTCTCTGTTGGAATCCAAATAAATGCACCTTCGGAGTTAGATCGGGGAAATTGTTGGGTTTTATTGTTAGCCAGAAAGGAATTGAAGTTGACCCTGATAAATTCAAAGAAATTCAAGAAATGCCAGCACCAAGAACTGAAAAGCAAATCACGGGTTTCCTCAGCCGTTTGAATTATATCTCCAGATGTATCTCCCACATGACTGCAATGTGTGAACCGATCTTTAAGTTGTTAAAGAAAGATCAAGGTTGTGTGTGGAGGGATGACTGCCAAAGGGAATTTGAAAGTATTAAAGAGTATCTGCTTGAACCTCCTATCTTGCTCCCTCCAGTAGAAGGAAGACCGTTGATTATGTATCTAACAGTGTTGGATAAGTCCATGGGTTGTATTCTGGGACAACAGGATGAAACGAGAAAGAAAGAGTTCGCCATTTATTATCTCAGCAAAAAGTTCACTGATTGTGAGTCGCGGTATTCCACGCTAGAAAAGACATGTTGTGCTTTGTCCTGGGCGGAAAAGCGTTTGCAACAATATATGTTGAATCATACTACTTGGTTGATCTCCAAAACGGATCCAATCAAGTATATTTTTGAAAAGCCTGCTCTTACTGGGAGAATTGCTTGCTGACAGATGTTGTTATCTGAATATGATATCGAGTACCACACTCAAAAGGCTATTAAAAGTAGTGTGTTGTCAGATTACCTTGCTCACCAGCTGGTGGAAGATCATCAGTCTGCAGAATATGAATTCCCCGATGAAGATGTGATGTTCTTGAAAGTGAAAGATTGTGATGAACCATTGCCTGAGGAGGGACCCGACCCTAAATCTCGATGGAGTATGGTATTTGATGGAGCTGTGAATGCTTATGGTAAAGGAATTGGTGTTGTGATTGTTACTCCTCATGGATCGCACATTCCTTTTACTGCAAGGTTAACATTTGATTGCATTAATAATATGGCAGAATATGAGGCTTGCATCATGGGTCTTGAAGAAGCTATTGATCTCAAAATCAAAATTCTAGATGTTTATGGCGATTCAGCCTTGGTAATAAATCAAACTAAAGGAGAATGGGACACTCGTCACTCTGGCTTGATCCCTTACGAAGATTATGCTAGAAGATTACTACCCTTCTTCAATAAAGTTGAATTCCATCACATTCCTAGGGATGAAAATCAAATGGAAGATGCCCTGGCAACTCTGGCTTCCATGTACCAAGTAAATGCTTGGAATGATATACCCTGAATTACAGTTCGACGACTAGATAGGCCCGCTCATGTGTTTGCGACAGAGGAGGTAGCAGATGAAAAACCTTGGTATTATGATATCAAGCATTTTCTTCAGACTCAGGAATACCTGTTTGGTGCGTCAAAGAAAGATAGAAAGACATTGAGAAGATTGGCAGGCAGTTTCTTCAGATGATTGAACATAAGATGTGGAAGATTAACCTTTGATTTGGTTGCGATGAAGTACAAAATGTACTGCTGATCAATGTTGATGTAATCTGAAGAACTTGTAGGCTTCCTGTGATTGATGCAACCCAAAATAATTTTAGACCAAATTCTGAGGTAATCCTTTAGGTCTTTGATTTTTTTGGAAGGTTGACCAGAATTAAAGATTTCTTTTGAGATCTTTGTTAGGTTAGAACCTTTGTTAGCCATATCAATGCGTTGAATACCGTTGCCTTCGTGACCTATTAGTTACCCAATGAGATCTTCAGAGGTGATGATTTTATTTCCCATGACGAAAGATGTAACCTGATGATTTGAAGTTGTAGAGTGAATCCGGAATTCTTTAACAAGTCTTGGAAAAACTGGACCTAGGAGGCAATCAAAGTACTTAGTCCATCCTTGGAAATCAACATCAGGGGTTAAATCGTATCTGTTTTCCTTGAAGCTAACGAAATATACAATGAGCTCACACAGAACTTCCAGTGAATCAATAGGTGTGAGGAGAGTTCTTGAGGGTTCTTCATAGCTTTCTGCTGTTGAGGAAGAAGAGCCAGGAATACTTTGAGAACCTTGAGTAAATTGTTGATAGGCAGCCATTTGTTCACACAAACTCTTTTTAGGGATTTTGAAAGATTGAACAAATTTAAGAGAGAAAAAGTAATTGAGAGTGGAATTGTGATAGTGAAGGTGAACGAAGTATATATATATATATATATATATATATATATATATATATATATATATATATATATATATATATATATATATATATATATATATATATATATATATATGTATAAGAGAAAATAGAAGACTTAATTAACAAGAAAAAGATTTAAAGAAATGATTACGTGCATAAATGATTCTTGAAAATAGGGATAGTGTAAAGATATGAAACAATTACTGATATGACACGAGCCTTAATGCATCAACTCAACGTTTCAGTATCTTCAGAATTTGAACACGTGTTCAGCCTTAGAGGAAGACCTCGCGTATAGAGTTGACAAATGTTAATATTGTAAACTGCATGCTTTTATCTTTGAAATGAACCGTTTGGAGGACGTTCAAATGTTCTTAGATAGATCCTGATACAACTTTCCTTCTGACTCCTGAAGAACTATTGATCAGATGTTCACACAAAAAAAAGTAAAGCATAAAATTTTGAGGGTTAAAGTATACATAAACAAAATTATCATTCTGGGCATAATTTCATGCTGAGATGTTTTAGAATGAAGTTAAATCTATCTTCAAGAAATGGGTTTAGTGAATACATCATTCCATTGATGGTCTGTGTCTATAAATTTTAACGAAAGAATTACTTTTTGAATATATTCCCTAATAAAATGGTGTTTAATTTCTATATGCTTAGCCCTATAATGTAAAATGGGATTTTTTGAAAGACAAATAGAAGAAGTATTGCCACAGAGAATAGGAATGTTACTCTCATATATGTTGAAGTCTTCAAGTTAACTTTTCATCCAGAGCATATGTGTGATGCATCCAGCTGCTGTTATATATTCAGCTTCAGCAGTTGACAATGCAATGGTGGATTTCCTTTTACTGGACCATGATATTAGATTATCTCCCAAAAATTGGCAGCTTCCATAAGTTATTTTTCTTTCTATGTAGAGCTTCTGTTCTACCTTCTTACTTACCTTTTCCTTTTCTAGAATGCATGTGGGATGCATATGAGTTTTGGCTGGCTTACATTCTGACAAGTCAAATTTCTTCAAAAGTTCTTTAACATACTTACTTTTATGATTGTAGGTTCCTTCTAGGGTTAGATTGATTTGGATACCCAGAAAGAACTTGAGTTCTTCCATCAATCTCATTTCAAACTCTTCCTGCATAGACTTAGCAAATTCTCTTCCCAAAGAGGCTTTAGTAGATCCAAAAATTATATCATTTATGTAAATTTGATAAACCAGAATGTCATTTTTAAATAGTTTACAGAATAAAGTAATGTCCACCTTCCCTCTGGTAAAATCATTTTCTAACAGAAAATAACTTAGTCTTTCATACCAAGCTCTGAGAGCTTGTTTCAGACCATATAGTGGTTTCTTAAGTTTATAAACATATTCTGGATGTTTTGAACTTTCAAAACCAGGGGGTTGGTGCACATAAACTTCGTCATCAATGTAACCATTTAAAAACACACTTTGAACATCCATATGATAAAGAGTGATGCTATTGTTTAATGCAAAATAAATTAAAAGTCTAATAGATTCTAACTTGGCAACTGGAGCAAAGGTTTATGTATAGTCTATCCCTTCTTGTTGACTATAACCTTGTGCCACCAGTCGTGCTTTGTTTCTGACGACTTCTCCTTGTTCATTTAGCTTTTCCTGAAGATCTGTTTGGTTCCAATGATGTTAAAGACTTTAGGTTTAGGAACTAGATCCAACTTGTTGTACCCTAAAATTTTCCCTCTCATTTCTTAAGACATTTCCCACAAGATCTTTAATAGCTCAAGCTTGCACAAGGATTGACTAGGTCAACACATCTCCTCAACACTGATGTCTCAAATTAGGGTTTGAGTTTTCACAAGGACAATTGGAATTTTAATACCTCATATGACTTTCATGGATCATTATGGACTTTCAATATTGCTCATGAAAATTTTCAAGTCTTACAGTTCAGTTTGCTCAGTCAATTGATCAGATGACCTAAAATTTGGCTGTATTGGTTAAAATGTCAACTTTGGTCAACTTACTGTAAAACTTCAATATTTTTGACCCATATTAACATTTTAAACTCATATGTATCATTTTATCAAGTTTGGATCACAATTCCCCAAGAAAATTACTCAGATCATCAAAAGGGCAAAATGGTCAAAATTAAGGTTTTGACTGAGAAGGCTTGATTTTTGACTTTTGACCTAATACATGACTTATTGGTTTGTAACATGATATCAAGGATTCAAATGAATCATATTGACCTGATTTCATGGTTCAATTCATTTCCCAAGATCAATTGATTGATAGTTGAAATTTGGTCAACTGATGAAAAAGTCAATTGTACACTGAAAAGTCAAATTTTGACTTTCTGATCGAAACTAAGTTTCAAAGATCACATTTCATTAAGACATGAAAAAATATGAGACTTGATCATCAAGAAATCACGAAAGTCAAAAGTCAATGTGAAAAGTCAAACTTTTCAAGACTTTGAAATTTTTCTATGTGTTTTTTATACATGATAATTTCATTACTTCATGCCAATCTTTCACCAAGATGAAAGATGATTCAAGAAAAACTTCCAACATAAAAGTTGTAGATATTGATGAATTCTACAACTTTTCGTTTTAAGGTGATGTCAAAAAATGCTTATATTTGAAGATATGAGCTCGTGAAGTCATGACATTTTTGTATAAACACTTAGAGAAATTTCCAACTGATTTTGGTCAATTTTTATCTAAACTTCTTGGCCAATTTTCACCAAGTTCCATTTTGATTTAACAAAAGTGGAAAACATGAAAGATGTAGAGGATATTTCAAGTTTCCAAAACATCCAAGATCATGAATTTATCATACTTGAGCTAGGAGATTCAAGGGCCTGAAGTTGGGCATCCATTCTTGAATTGCAAGTCATTTTGTTAAAGAACATATAACAAAATCGCTATGCCATGTTGCATAATCTTACTTTGCAGGCCTTTTGACTTGCAAATCTATCCATAATCAGATGTTTATCCAATTGATTGAGACATTATCCAAGTGATTCAAGTATTTTCCATTGCATCATTCCATTTATGGCACAAAGGCACCATTGTCATTCACATAAAGCATGTTTTATACAAAGTCAGCTCTCCTTGAGCCTCTCAACTATTTTTTCTGCACACACAATGTAAAATCAAGAAGAAACATGCCTAAAAACTCCTAGCCACTTTAGATCCCTTTTGTACCATGCATTGGGACATCAAATTTCACATAACTTGGTTGTTTCATCTAAACCAAACCAGAATTTTGACAGCTTGTAAAACAAACTCTCTCATCCTCTCAAACCTCTTTTATAAGTAGATAGGCCATTTTTGCAAGCTAAAAGGCAGAAGTTTTTGTTGTGTAGACAAGTTTCTCAAAATTCCTCATACTCTAAAAAAACCATAATTGTCCACAAAACCTCCACTCTTGAGCTTAGAAACCAAAATCTTCAAATCTCTCAAACCTTGCATTTTTGTCCAAACAAACCATCCACATACTTCATATACATCATATAAAAGTTATTCAAATACACTGGCAACTTATGTAACATCACTATCACCATTCTCCAAACTCAAAAACAGCCACTTGACTTCTCCAAGACAATACAACAACTCCAAATCAAAACACAAATTTCTACTTCAAGGTACGTTTTCTTGACTTTGAACTCTTCATACAAGCATCATTAGTGGTTCATTTGTGAAGATAAAATGTATATATAATTGCCCTGAAGCTAACTGTTGCACCCCAAAATTTACCCTCTTGATTTAGGCTTATGTTTCATCATGAACATATAAGTGCATTGCATTCATACATTGTGATAGGATCATAATACTTTGGCTGTCAAGTCTTCCCAAAGCCTTGAAGGTTATTTGCATTGACAAGTTTCTCAAGGAAAAATCTTGTTATCTAAACCTTTGAATCTTTCAAGCTCAAAAGTTATTGCATGTCTCAAGATGCTTCATCCATCTTTTTGGATCATCAGAGGATTGGAGTTTGTGTTTGATCACAAGGGGAATCACTCTTTGGATTCACCAGCCAAATTAGGGTTTTGTTGAGCAAGGCTATTGGCCAATGTACAAGTCTTGATTTTGGGAGCTACAACATTTCTTTGATATTTGAAAATTCTTTGTACAAAAAAATTGATCAAGATGCCCAGAGGATTTGAAGTTTAGAAGATGATTCATCAGTCTCCTAATGTGTTGACCAAAATTAGGGTTTGGGATTTCATCAAGATTTCTTGAGAATTTTGAAGTGAAGCTTTGCACATGGCCTTTATATGTTTGGAAGATCATATGTTTGAAGTTTTGATCATCAATTTGGAAGGGAAGTGGATCAATTGATTCAGAGGGGCAAAATGGTCATTTTGGTCAAAATCAGTCAAAGTCAAGGTTGACCAAGTGAATTTTTGGCCAACCATCAAGTCAAGGATTTACTTTTTATATTTCAAGTCCATTTTGGTCATTGGATTAAAGAGATTTAAGTTTGGATTGAAACTTGTTCTTGAAGGAACCCTAAAAGTTACTAATTTTGGAAATAAGGGCCTAATTTCAAAAAATCATATTTTATTCATCCTTGATCAGGAAGATGCAAATGAAGTATGCTTGGAAAGCTAAGAGAATGATCTTTCACCTCCTTTTGGTCTCATGAGCAAATTGGCAAGAATGAAAAGTTATGGTCTCTTGAAGTCACAAAACTATAGGTCATTTTTCAAAATTATTGAATTTCAAGCCAAATTTTTAGAACCTTAATGGACTCAATTGCAAAAACTCAAAACTAGGGGATTGTATATCTTTTCAAGAAATTTCCAAATTGTGTTCATTTGTGCCAAAATTCAAAAGTATGAGCAAGTTATGAGTTTTGGAATTTTGTGGCATTTTAGTGAAATTTGGCTAATGTGCAAAATGGCCATTTCTTACAAACTCAAGTTTTAGCCATTCCCCTTGCTTCTAATCAAGCCCATTGGTAATTTGTGACATGCCGAGGCCCATTACATTCACCATTTCGTGCCCATGTGCTCTATAAACTTGCTTGCATCAAAAAATACAAAACTTGCTCAAAATGGCCAATTCACCAACACTCTCTCATTTCAAGTAATAGTGGGCTGGCATTTTGAGCATGCATTTATGACTTCATTTGGCTCACAAAATGCATAAAAGGAAGAGGAATGCACAAGCAAAACATATGATTCACTATGCACTCCATTTTTGGCAAAAATTCCCAATCCTGCCCTCAAACAGATTTAAGGACAGACTTCCACTTCTAACCTTCTCTACAAGCTCTATATAAGTGAAAGCAAGAAAAGAGAGAGAGAGAGAGAGAGAGGGAGAACATGCCATTTGCAAGAAATCCATATCTGAAATTTTCTTCCATCTTTTGCAACTTGATTCGATTTTCTCAATTCCTTGGTGTTTTCTTCAAAATTCTTGTGGATTCTGCTTCAGCAAAGCAAGTAGATCAAGCTAGCACCCTTGGATTGCAACTGGAGTGAAGGAGATAGTAGATCCATTTTTTCTCAAAGGTTTGAATTCTCAACTTTGAATTATGATTTCTAGCCATGCTTCGTGTGATTTAAGTTCATAATCATGTTGTTTGAAGTCTATGGAATGATTCTGAAACTTTACAGCGTTTAAATTGATGAATTATGCATGTTTGAATGTTCTGAAACTCACGATTCAGAAGGTTTTTGTTCATGTTCATGACTTGATTATGGATAATGTGGTTGATGATTTGATTTGATTTGATTTGATTTGCTATGAGTTCCTTGCCATGCTAACTTTGATTTGCCTTTGATTTCATAAAAAATGATGCAAAATTGAGTAAGTTAGGGTGATCTGAAAGTGAGCCCTAATCCTGAGAAGATGCTCACGTTTTTGAACATCCGGAGGTTGAAGATGATGTGGTGGCACATCATGATTGGTCCGTTTGAAATTTTTGAATCTTTGTTTTATAAATTGATTTCCATGATTTTATTTCTTGCTCAAAAATGATTGGAAAATTCTGAGAAAATTATCATAAATTCAAAATAATATTTCTGACTTTGTGTATTTTTTTGATAATTTTTTGGATTAGTTTGATTGGTTTAAAAAATTGTTAGGTTTAATTAATTAATTGATCAAAGATAATTTTTATTTTAATAGTTCCTTTGACATAAAAAATCCACAAAAATTATTTGAGACTACCAAAATAATGCGAAAATTGATTCTGACTTTGGTTCATCATTTTTATTATTTTTTATTAAAAATTTAATTTCAAAGGTTATTTGTAATATTTGTTTGTTTTTTTTATTTTTAATACTTCTATTAATTCAAAAATTCCAAAAAAAAAAACATGTAGTCTTGTTTTTAATCATAGAACCTGATCATATTTTTGTTTTGCCTTTTTTGTGATTTTTGGTTATGATTTTCATTTTCTTCCCTTTGAATAACAATTTTATTATTAATTGTTTGTTTTTTTTTGTTTTTAATATTTTCCTTTTATCCAAAAAATCACAAAAATTCAGGGATGTATGTTTTTGGCCCTAGTATTTGAATATCATTTTGTTTGGCCATTTTTTGATATGTGAATATTTGTTAATTACCTAATTGTTTGAATATTAATTTCTTTCTTGTCTTTTCCTAATTCAAAAAATATGAAAAAATGTATCTTCTGACATTTAGGGTTTCTTGACATTTTGCATGACCTTGGTTTGATTTGTTTGGGTTTTGATCCTATTTAATTAATATTTAGGATTAAAAGTCAAAATCTAGGGTTTTGTTGCTTATGGTGCAAGTTTTATGTTCAAAACCCTCGTGCCTTGGACTTTTATTGGATTTCAGGTCTTGATCATGGTTAATGAATGTGTTGGGAGTTTGAAAACCATTTTTCTTGAATTATTTGACTTGGTTTGACATTTTTCTACAAATAATTTTGAAAACTTGTCTAGTTTGGTGGTTTTGCCAACTAGTCTTAAACTTTGCACTTCATTTGACCTCCTCCCCAATCATTCATGAATTTAGGGCTTGCATTCTGACTTCTAAACACTTCTAAGATGTTAACATATTTTTGGTTTGAATTGTGGATCTTTATGTCTATTTTTGATGTAATTTTGAAGTGAAGGTACCCAATTATGTTTGCATGTCTTGTTGCAATTTGTTTGATGGCCAATGAACTTGAGTGAGGCCTATAATTGGGAACCTAATGATCATGTTGGTTCTGACTTGTCCATGTTAACTCAAGCCATTTCACTTAAAAGCCTCATGTTTGAATATTTTGAACCATCTAATGCATTATGTAAGTTTCATTTTCTATTGTGTTCATGAAGTTGTGATTGAATTAATTGTACATGATTAAAATATGTTTGCTACTGACCTCCATGGTTCATGTTCATATTATTCTCAAGCTCTTGTGATCCTTGATTGACACTCAATTGTCAATTCAACATGGTGATAGGAAAGAGCAACATTCCTTTGATTCTTTTGACCTAACTTGTGCATATGCTTGTCTCCTCTTGCTTATGATGTCTAATATTTGGTAATTGCCACCATGATTATTCTCACTTCTTCACCTCTTGGAATACTAACTTGGTTGTTGAATATGCGAGGTACTTTGAGAAAGTTGCCACTTTTGGGTTGAGGCTTTTGTGTTCCACTTTATTTGTGGAACACAGTTTATTATATTGGCATTGTTTTTGTGTTTGGCATGCTTGATGGTTTATGAAGGATACACATATCTATGATTGTGAATGCCATACATTGCCCATGGGATTTGTTCATATCTGATAAATTACTTACATCTTGATGGTGCAAATGCTGACTCAATTTGTCTACTGATGCCAGTTTGCTGGAAGTTTCTCTGGGTTTCTTTTATTCTTGCTTGACTGCTACAGATAGTTATCTGTTTGGTATTATACCACATCCTCTCTCCCATCTTCATTCTGCATAGATCTCTAACTGCATGATGGGACCTCTGTTGCTGATATATGTCAGGAGGCCCTTTGGTTTTTTGTCTGTTTTTTATGTGTTGCATTATTTGTTGATCGATGAGTCGCTCAATTTAGACATTGAGATCACGACTTCGCTCTCATTTCATGTTCCCTATAGGATGTTTATTGCTTTTCTTCTTTAATTGTTGATCGATGAGTCACTCAATTTAGACATTGTGATCACGACTTCGCTCTCATTGCATGTTCCCTATAGGATGTTTATTGCTTTTCATCTTTAATTGTTGATCGATGAGTCACTCAATTTAGACATTGAGACCACGACTTCTCTCTCATTGCATGTTCCCTATAGGATAGTTTTGTTAAGCTTTCTTTGACATGCTAATTAAGGTAGGAATCCATGTATGCAAACATAGGATAGGATTCTCCTTTATCCTCAACCTTAAGGTTAACCATTGTATGATAACACTAGGGATAGTGCTAGGCTAGTTCCCCTTAGTTGTTTTTCCTTTCTTTGCATTTTGCATCTTAAAACAAAAACTTGTTTCTTGGCAAATCATAAGACATTTCTAATGAACCCAAACTTTGCTCCAAAGTAAAAGATACAAACCAATCTTACTTTGTCTGTGTTATCTTGAAGCCAATGTTTCGCCATCGCACATGTTTGTTATCCTACTGTGATTCTTTATATCATTGTTAGGTGTGATGTTTTGTCATCTATTTTATCGATGTTTTGCCATCTCTACCATGATGCCTTATTATTTTGGCCGATGTTTCGCCATCGCACATTTTCTTGAAGTCGATGTTTTGCCATCGCACATGTTTGCTATCCTACTTTGATTCTCAATATCATTGTTAGGTGTGATGTTTCGTCATCTGTTTTATTGATGTTTCGTCATTTTTGCTATGATATATTTGTTTTCTCTTAGCCGATGTTTCGCCATCGCACATTTGTTGGAAGCCGATGTTTCGCCATCGCACATGTTTGATTATCTAACTTTGACCCACAATGTCACTGTTAGGGGTGTTATTTTACCATTTGATGTCTCGCCATCTTTGACATGTTACGTTGTCATTACTTAGTCGATGTTTGATCACCTCATGTGTTTGTTGTTTCTTTTGATGTTTTTCCATCTTGATTGTTTTTGTTTGCCGTAACTAAAAAACACAAACCAACCGAGCATAACTTTTATTTTCCCTACATTGTTTTCTTTTTCTTTCGCATGAATTCCCTTTTCAGTTTTAAGCCATAGATATAGGATTTGACCACACCCATTAGATTAGAAAATAATAGTGGATACGGTAGAGTACTATGGGCGTGTGGGGTGCTAATACCTTCCCCTCGCGTAACAGACTCCCTTACCCGATCTCTCGGTCGAAAGACCGTGATTTCTCCCTTTTTCAGGTTTTCTCGATGTTTACCTTTCCCTCTCAGCGGGATAAAAGATGTTCGGTGGCGACTTCATTGTTTGATGATTTTCCGTCGGTGGTTTTAGCTGGGGACAGATTGACCTCTTGCTGGTCCATCCTGGAGTCGATCCTAGCTCTTGTTTGTTTTCCTTTTTGGGTGTTTATTTTACTGCTTTTCATATTTATCTGTTTGCATTGCATCATATGTGCGCTTTACTTTTTGCATACTGGATTTGGCTGGACTGTTTGGTTTCTGGATTTTCTTGGTGGGTGGGTTGTTCCATGAGGTAAAAGGCCTCGTACCTAGGCTATGAGTGAATTCCATAGGAACTAGGAATAGAGTGGCCATGGCAGCTATGAGGCGGATGCTTTGTAGACGTGACCGTGAGACCCATGACTTCGGAGGTAGTTCGGATAGGTGTCATTGTATGACGATACCGACATTTGAGCTCTCGTACTCTGATTTGGCTTTAAACCTTACCTTGACCTAGAATACACCCGTGAGAGGGGCGGGAAAACTTTTCTTACAGGTACTGTTGGTGACTTTGTGTTGCAAAGATGACTCAGGTTCTCGTGTTAGTTTTGAAGCTTTGGGATTCACTTTTGATCATAAGTGGTGTTGTTCTGTAATGGTCCATCCACGATCCAATGTGAAACTTTGATCCTGTCATATTGCATCATAGCATATTTATTTCTAAAAAAATGTTGTAAAAAAAAAGACTAGCATGCGCATGTCATTTTCCAGGGACATTCAAGAGTCTTATTTCCGTCAGAAATGGCCGATCTCCCTCCAGTTGAGTTTGATTCAGTTCGTGTTAAAGAGCTTACCAGACATACTTTCTCTTATCAGATTCCTACCATTGATGTGGCCGAGTTGAAGAGGTTGAGTTCTTATTTGGCGGGTGATGTTCTGAACAATTTCAGCAAGAATTATGGCAACTTGTTACTAGTCCTTAATACTCCAGTTGACCTGATGGCTTTGATCACTCTCTTTCAGTTCCATGACAAAGAATTATGGCGCTTTAGTTTTCAAGATTATCAACTGGTTCCTACCTTAGAAGAGTATGCGTACATGCTTAATATCAGATTGACCGATGAAGTTCCTTTTATCCAAGTACCAGAGAAGCCAAAGTTCGAAGTCATTGCTGAAATTCTCCATTTGAGTTGGAAAGAGGTGAAAGACAATTGGAAGTCCAGTGAGGGTATTGCAGGGTTTTATTTGTATTTCTTAGTAAAGAAAGATGAAGATTGGGAAAAGAAAGGCAATTGGAGTTACTTCAGTTCTCTGTTAGCTCTTATGATATACGGGATTGTCCTCTTCCCTCACAAGATAAATTTTATGGATTTGGCGGCTATTTATGTTTTCAGAAACAAGAACCCGATACCGACACTCTTGGCAGATACTCTCTATACTCTCCATTCCAGGCATGGAAAAGGTGGTAATGTAGGTTTATGCCACTCGATGTTGTATCAATGGCTTATGTTTCACCTACCAGTAAGTGGTTCTTTCGTGGATACCAGGCGTTCTCTCTGATGGTCATCAAGGCTCGTCAACCTTACTTCTTTCGATATCCGGTGGAATTATGATATGGGGGAAGTGAGAAGTGTCATCACTAGTTGCGGAGATTTCCCTAATGTTCCCCTCATAGGAACTAAGGGGTGCATCAACTACAATCCTATGCTTGCTTATCGTCAATTAGGATACACAATGGATGGACCGCCAAAGGTTGAAGAGGTGTTTGAATCAGTGTATTTCGCTAGAGGAAGTGATCCTAAGATGTTGAAGAGAGTGACAAGTGCTTGGAAAGGCATTCACAAGAAGGATAAAACTACTTTGGGTAAGAAGGTTCCTGTTGCTAGAATTCCTTACTTGGAGTGGGTTAAAGCCAGGGTTAAGATCTTACAGTTACCATTTTCAAGGTCGGCTCCTCTATACGAGCAACCTCCTGTTGTTTTGAGTAACACGGTGTCAACCGAGATGTTCACCCAGATTCATGTTGAGAACATTCAGCTTCGTGCAAAAGACTGTGATGCGGGGATGAAAATTTATTGGGTAGATCAAGAAAGGGCCGACTTAGCTCGTAGACTCAAGGAAGCTCAAAGGGAAACTTCTGATGCAACCAGTTTTAGGAAGAGGTCTTATGCTGAAATGGAAGAAGAATTGAGTAAGACTCAGCAAGAGTGTCAGATACTTCAGGCCTCAGAAAATAGTTACTGGAAGAAGATTCATAACTTAGGAAAACGGCTCAAAGACAAGGACGCTCAGCTTGAGAAGGATGTGGCCCAGAAGTGTGTCGCATAAGATCGATCCCAAGAAAGTAAAAGAGTCGTATCTCAACTTTTGAAGAAGAAAGCCATACTTGAGGAGTACTGTCAATATCTTGAAGCATGTTTAGATCCGGAGATTTAGTTCTGTTATCTGCTTTTGATGTATTTGGTCACCCCCAGAATTGTTGAAAGGGGCCAATTGGTTGTTGTTATTATTCAGTTCTTTTTCCTTTTTATTAAGACATGTATTTAGTTGTTTATCATTTTACTCTTAATTGTCTGAAGTCACTTAGACATTGTTTCTCTTATTTGAAATAATTGAAATGTTCATCTTATTATTTTTTCTCTTTTGATTGTATGGTTACATGCCGTGACTGATGAACACAAGGACTCTTGGATATTTGGAAATGACAAACATATCATGCACATCATGCATTTCATAACATTACAGGTTATCTCAAGACGATTTTCTTAATTCTGCTGCTTTTCTTATCCAGAATTCAAGACGACTACTCATCGGTATTCCACCAGAAATAACTTGCCGAGACAGATGGAACAGGTTCAAGCTGAACTCGCCGAAATGAGGGCCCAGATGGCTACTCGGATGACTCAGTTCATGGAGGTTATCACCAACGTGAATCACCAACAGGAAGAGCTAGCTGACATTGTCAACAACCAGCGCCGCCATCCAGGGGATGGTGGAGTGCAAGGGCTTTATCAGGACGTTTCCGTAGGATTGGGGGATGTACAAGATCAGCCTGCTGGAAATTTTCATGGAATACTGGGAAACCCTTTTGTGCGCAACGTAGGGAAGTTTCCTCCATCTCCTGGACCTCATCTTGTGGGGAACAGAAGAGTTAATCAAGGTGGTGTAAGGAATTATCAGGATCAGGATTATGACTTTGACCAGGATGAAGATTAGTTTTCTGTTCGGCGTTCAGAGCCGGGGGTTCAGATTGAGGATATGAAATATCATTTGTTGGAAGAGCGTCTGAAGGTTGTGGAAGGACAAGGAGTCCTTGGTATGGACGCTAATAATCTCGGGCTGGTGTCTGGAGTGAATGTGCCTCCAAAGTTCAAGCCTCCTACATTTGAGAAATACAACGAAACGTCGTGTCCTATTACTCATGCAACTGCTTATTTCCGGAAGATGTCGGTGCATATCGAGGATCAAGGGCTTTTGATTCACTTTTTTTAGGATAGACTGTCTGGGGCATCCCTGGAATGGTACATGAAGCTGGAGAAAACTCATATTCGCTACTAGAATGATCTTGCTTGGGCTTTTGTCAAACATTATCAGTACAATGTGGATATGGAGCCTAATCGCACTCAGTTACAGAATATGTCGCAAGGACCGAGAGAATCTTTCAAGGAATATGCTCAGAAGTGGCGTGAGTTGGCTGCGAGGGTTCAACCTCCACTCCTGAAGAGAGAGCTTATTGATATGTTTATGAGTACCCTGCAAGGGCCATTCTATGAGCACATGATAGGAAATACTTCGGCAGGATTTGCAGACTTGGTCATGGCTGGTGAAAGAATTGAAGTGGGTTTGAAATTGGGAAAGATTCAGATTGGAGGTTCTAGCAGCTCATCAGGGGGCAGTAAGAAACTATTCAACAATTACCCTAAGAAAAGGGAAGGCGACGCAAGCGCGGTTTACTCTCATAGAGGAAGAAGAGAGGATCTTCAACACCAACAAATCAATGCGGTTTCTATTCCTGTTAATGCTCCTCCGCAGCAAAGACCAAATGCAGTGCAGCAGCAACAAAGACAGCAAGATGCTCCCTGTCAGTATAATAACCAACAGCAGAGACAACCCAGAAAATTCAATCCCTTGCTGGTAACTCTTACTGAAGTGCTCCATCACTTGCTTGACTTGAAGTTGATCAGCTTGAGAAATATGCCACCACCACCCGCAAAACTCCCTGTTAACTATGATGCTAATGCAAAATGTGAATTCCATTCAGGTTGAGTTGGTCATTCTACTGACAATTACTTTGCGTTGAAATGTAAAGTACAAGACTTGTTGGATGTAAAGGCAATTGAATTTACTCCAGTGAACGATCTGAACGTTACTCAGAACTCGATGCCTAGGCATGGAGGGGGCGTTGTCAATATGATTGATGATAATGGTGAAGTTTTGAATTTAATCAAGGATGTGGAACAAGTAGCTACTTCGTTAAGCTTTGTTAAGAGGTATTTTCTTGACAATTCTATCTTCCCAGGTTGTACTTTAGAGTGTGCCAAGTGTAGAGAGCAACCGAAGGGTTGTGATGATTTGAAAGTCGGCATCCAGTTGTTGATGAAGTGAGTTTCCCTGCAGTTTGATAGAAAACCGAGCTACCGTAAAGTCACCGAAGAAGATGTTGATGTGATATCTATTACTTACACCCCCGCACGCATTCCTGCCCCATCAAGGGAACCCCCTCTGATGATTACAGTACCTGGCCATATGTCGTATACCAGTGAGAAGGCCATCTCGTGGCATTATGGTGCCAATGTTTATTAACACGGGGTAAAGTAGGAGGTTAATGCTCACTTGTCGAAGGAAGAACTTGTTGAAGGTGATGAAGAGGAAGTCCATAACTTCTCCGGTGTGGTTCGAATGACTAGAAGTGGGAGAGTATTTGGTCCTTCGAATGTGCAAGATGCGGAAGATGCTTCTGCAAGGAAAAAAGGAAAGCAACAAGCAGTGATTGTTAATCCAAGGGTTATGCCAGCCAATGTAACTCAACCAAATCCGATACCAGAAGCTTCTTCAGTTCTCGATAAGGTTGAAAAGTTAATGTGAATCATCAGAAAGAGTGATTATAGCATAATTGATCATCTGAGCCATACTCCTTCTAAGATGTCTATCTTGTCTCTGTTGATTTATTCAGAACCCCGCAGAAATGCTATGATAAAGTTGTTGAAGAATGCGTTTGTGCCACATGAGATAACAGTCAATCAGTTTGAGAATGTATGTGCTAATATATCTGCCGGGAATGGTTTGGGCTTCACTGATTTTGATCTTCCTCCAGAGGGACCAGACCATAACAAAGAGTTGCATATTTAAATGGAGTGCAGGGGCACTACTTTATCCCGGGTTTTGGTAGACACATGATCGTCTTTAAATGTATTGCCCAAGTCAGCATTGATGAAGATTGATTTTTCTGGACTAGAGTTGCGCCCTAGTGATTTGATGGTGAAGGCGTTTGATGGGTATCGAAGGTTAATATTTGGGGAGGTGGAGTTACCAATCAAGGTCGGTCCTGGCACCTTCACGACTACATTTTTTGTGATGGATATACAGCCAGCGTATTATTGTTTGTTGGGGCGGTCGTGGATTCATAGAGCAAGAGCAATCACTTACACTCTTCATCAGAAACTCAAGTATCCTGCAGAGGGAAAGGTGATAATTGTATGCGGCGAGGAAGAGTATATTGTAAGTCATTTGACATCATTCCGCTATGTTGAAGTTGAAGGCGAGATACATGAGACTCCATTTCAGGAATTTGAGACAGTTCATGCTGTCAACTCTCCTCCTCCAGAGCAGAAAAAGAAACCGGAAACTGTTATGTCTTCTCTCAAAGATGCAAAAGCTGTAGTGGAAGGTGGAAACCCTTAAGGTTGGGGTCAGGTGCTGGACGTTACTCCGAAGTTTGATAAATTTGGTCTTGGTTTTAGCCCAGGTCAGCAGAGTGCATCTCCCAGAGCATCCGGTTTATCTACTCCTGTGAAGTTTTCCCGTCCTTGTGCTACTCAAGAAGGACACGTCAATGCAGTTGGCGACGATAGAGTTGATGGCTACAATGTCGAAGATTGGATTCGTCCAAGTATTCCGGGCCAGACGATCAACAATTGGACTTCTGTGGATGTCATCCAAGTTTCAAGCGCTGAGGAGTAATTTTCTTGTTTCTTTTATTATCATATCATAATTCCTACGCTCTGCTCAAGGCGTAGTGGATCATTTCTGTAAGGCCACCATGTTTATTTTGCGAAGTTTATCATGAAATAAAGGACGTTTTTGCATTAAAAACCCTGTTTCTTTTTCTTTTTCTTTTTAAATGGCAATGTTTCTCTTTTCACACACTATCACTAAAAAATGCAAAAATGTCATTCATGCAGATGCACTTCCACTACTGATTCTATCGATAACGACTCTGCTATGGCTCATTATGACTTTTATACTCCTATTTATCAAGCTGAAGAAGAAGCATATGAGGAGTGTGATCTTCCTGAGGAATTAGAAAGACTGTTGAAACAAGAGGAGAAGGTTATCCAGCCGAATCAGGATTCGATTGAGGTAGTGAAAATTGGTACAGAAGAGGTAAGAAGAGAAGTCAAGATAGGGGCCGATCTTGAAGAAAGTGTTTGCATCTTAAAACAAAAACTTGTTTCTTGGTAAATCATAAGACATTTCTAATGAACCCAAACTTTTTTCCAAAGTAAAAGATACAAACCAATCTTACTTTGTTTGTGTTATCTTGAAGCCGATGTTTCGCCATCACACACGTTTGTTATCCTACTGTGATTCTTGACATCATTGTTAGGTGTGATATTTTGTCATATGTTTTATCGATGTTTTGCCATCTCTACCATGATGCCTTATTATTTTGGCCGATGTTTCGCCATCGCACATATGCTTGAAGCCGATGTTTTGCCATCGCACATGTTTGCTATCCTACTTTGATTCTCAATATCATTGTTAGGTGTGATGTTTCGTCATCTGTTTTATTGATGTTTCGTCATCTTTTCTATGATATCATTGTTTTCTCTTAGCCGATGTTTCGCCATCGCACATGTTTGATTATCTAACTTTGACCCACAATGTCACTGTTAGGTATGTTATTTTACCATTTGATGTCTCTCCATCTTTGACATGTTACGTTGTCATTATTTAGTCGATGTTTGATCACCTCATGTGTTTTTTGTTTCTTTCGATGTTTTACCATCTTGATTGTTTTTGTTTGTCGTAACTAAAAAACGCAAACCAACCAAAACACGTAAGCCGAACTACGGCTGCTCTGATTCCTTAAAAGGGATACGTAGGCATTGGGTTAGGGCCCAACCGAGCATAACTTTTATTTTCCATACATTGTTTTCTTTTTCTTTCGCATGCATTCCCTTTTCAGTTTTAAGCCATAAACATAGGATTTGACCACACCCATTAGATTAGACAACAAGAGTGGATACCTTAGAGTACTACGGGCGCATGGGGTGCTAATACCTTCCCCTCGCGTAACAGACTCCCTTACCCGATCTCTCGGTCGAAAGATCGTGATTTCTCCCTTTTCAGGTTTTCTCGATGTTTACCTTTCCCTCTCGGCGGGATAAAATACGTTCGGTGGCGACTTCATTGTTTGATGATTTTCCGCCAGTGGTTTCACTAACCATATGTTTACTTTTCATTTTCATTAACCATGTGTTGAGAGCTAACTCATATATGCAGCATAAAAATGTTAGAAATAAAAAACAACAGTATGAGTCGATACATATCTCTATGAGTTGACATATATTAAGTAAAAAACAGGTTATGAGTCGATACAAAACACGAATGAATCGACACATAACAGAAATGAGTCGATTCAAACCATTATGTGTTGATTCATACTGAGTTGGTTTTGACTTCCAGGAGCAAAGAAATGATATGTATCGATACATAAGTGCATGTGTCGATGCAAAACAGGTTATGAGCTGACGCAAACCTTTATGTATCGACTCATACTGAGTAGGTTTGATTTTTGGGAGCAAGGAATGATATTTATCGATGCATAAGTGCATGTGTCAATGCATAAAAAAAATTTGTATCAATGCGTAGGTGCATGTGTCAATACATAAAAGTTTTCTTAAAACAATATTTATTTTTTTACATTATCTTTATATTTCTTTTTTTTTTGTTATTCCTTATTCAATATGGTTGTAATAGTGACTTAGGGTTTAATTACTTGTCATCTCCCCATTTGTAAATTTGTACCCCCATCCCTAAATGATGTAATAGCGTAGAATCTTTACATTCTGCAATTTATCGCTTTCAAATACAAATGCTAGTAATTAGGGTTTGTATGGAAAGAATAAAATGAACCAACAGAAAACCCTAATTCAAGACAAACAAAGCATGAAAAATAAACACTTTTCACACTTGCACCTCTAGGTTTAATCTCACTTGTTGCATTGAGAAAAATAGTTACGTCCCTCGAATGTGAGATACTTTAGCAAAGATCCTCGAATACAAGATCGTAGTCCCTCGATGAACCTTCGATATTGCCTTCGGTAAACAATCTTAGACCCATACAAAAAATTGCTGAGGTATCCTACAATGTTGCCTTCTATGACTACACGACGACCCACGCCCGTCCCTTCACATCCAATGATAGGGCTTCTTACCAATCAATGGTAAGATAGCAATATTTAAAGGAGGAGGAAATGAAGAAAGACTTTTTTAGTAGGTAGAAAGTTCGTAGTTTCTTTCTCACAAACATTTCAAACCAAACATCTCTCAAATACACCAACACTTTCCATCAAATATTTTCAAAATTCAACGCTTTGTATACATTCTTATAGAGATTAGAATCATTACAAAGCTCGCCTAAACGAAGGAACTTTTCAAAAATACTTTAAAAAACCATCACAAACACATTTCAAACAAAGAATTTCAAAGTGAGCTAGAAACTAAGAGCCCGTAGATAACTATGGATGAAAAGGGTGCTAACACCTTCCCTTTTCATAACCTACCCACCGAACTCAAGATAATTCTCAAAAGGTCTTTCCTATTATTTTCACCCTTTCCTTTATTGGATAAAATAAAAGGCGATAGAGACTCTTGCTATCCGCAACAATTGCGATAAAACACAAAACACCCAAGTCAGTTCTTCCACCATATTACAGAACCGACAACTCTGCTGGGGAAAGTTTCTAAGAGTGTGGTTACCTTAGAGACTAGATCACTTTTAAAATGCTTTCATTGATTGACTTATTTTCTTTACATTTTGGGTCCTTGTTTGGGTTTTGTATTGATCCTCTACCCAGATCGAGGAACATTATTAGGTAAGTAGCAATAGATCGTGGAGACTTTGTGGAGTATACTGACATGGTTGAAGCGATGGCTACGTTAGTGTGACACATTTGTTGGTATCGGTATCACTTGAGTCCAGTCAAGGAGAATATGAGGCCTCTGTGTGGTGTCATAAAGCACTAACTGACCGTATAACCTTTAATTGAACAACTTGGCCATTAGGAAGTAGTGAGATAGTTGAATTTGGTGCAGTTTGAAGTTGGTTGATACTCGATGATACGCTCATTGAGATCAGACTTTTGGGATATTTCGGTCGCAAATAAAGAGGCTTGCGCTGAAACAATGCTTGATGAAGAAAGATATGTGATTTTGAGATTCCTTAGAACCCGGTTACTTTCTAGGACAGGTTGAACCAACTAAACTTCAAGAGGGTACTTAATTATAAACCCCATGCAAGCCTAAACCTAAGGACTTGTTTGTGTGCTTGTATATGATTATTTGTACATAACATCGTGACATCATACCATATCATTTTCACTAACCATTTTAAGGACCTAAAGATTTATCTTTGTTTTGTTTTGTAGGACATGGCTTCCACTCGCAGAAACACTATCTAAATCAACCTCGTAAGAATGCCTCCTCAACTCAAAGAGTTAGCATCAAGGATTCCTGAGGGATGGTCCTCATGATGCACTTGTTTTGCTTTACAACAATTTGGGTATGCTATGAGGGATGGTCCTCATGATGCACTTGTCCAAGGAATTGCATTTGACTTTGAGAACGATGTCCAAGGTTATCGTCGAAGATTTGTGCGAGCTTGAGGCATGGTAAACAAAGTTGATAGCAACACATTGGGGAATAAGATCACTATACCATTAGAGCCTCATCTCAAGTTGGTGCGAGCTCGTACTCAAAACCTCATGATGTGATATAAGGTTATCCTTCATATCATCATGGAGCCTATTGTCGAGGGAGATATTACATACACCATTCTTCATCATGACATGCCTACTTCTCTTGAGGAGTTGCAAAGATCTTGGATTCAACTCAAAGAGGAGCGAGATACCTTTGAAACCCAATTCTACGTAAGCGAGAAGAAGGTTTTATAACTTACGAGACAACTTCATGAAGAGCGGAGTTTGAATGCCTACATTGCACCAAAGAGGATGCACTCATGGGAAGCTTGAGTCCTTTTTGTTTTAGGAGTTTATTTTTTATTATTTTTTATTCTTCCATTGTAAGCCCAAGAGAAATTTTTGTAAACCGTTTGAACTTATTAATACAATTAATGTTTGTTCCTTCTTTGTTTAAACAAATTTAAGCCTTAAAGGTCCTTGAAAACATTCGCATTCGCATCACATGCATCATAACATAAGCAGGTTTTCCGACACAGGTTTCCTCATCTTTCTACTATTTATTTCAGTAAGATGGATCTCGATCAGACTGTGAAAGACTTCCAGACACAAAATTCCCAATTTTAAGAAACCTTGCTCACCTTGGCCAAAGGGCAGCAAGAACTGATGTCACTTTTGGTTGCAAAGAAGAAGACCAAGAAGAAGGCTTTGATCAACAGGGGGAAAAGGTGTAAAGGCCCGGTCTGTCAAGTGCAAGTGGTTAAAGATTCATCCGAGGAAGACGAGAACCAGGAATAAGATGCAAGGAGTACTCGTGCTGGGAGTGCAAACAATCAAGCTTCTGAGGATGAAGACTATTTTGATGAACAATATCCACCGGCTGAGGATAAGTATAAGCAACTGGAAGATAGGTTGAAAGCTGTGGAAATTCAAGCCGTACCTGGCTTGTATTTCGGTGATTTAGGCTTGGTTCCTGGGGTAGTTATTCCCCAAAAGTTCAAAATTCCAACCTTTGTTAAGTAGGACAGTGTTTCGTGCCCAAAACTTCACTTAAGATCCTACGTTCGCAAGATACAACCGCATACCACTAACAAGAAGTTATGGGTCCATTTCTTTCAAGAGAGTCTGTCTGGGACTCAGTTAGAACGGTTTTATTAGTTGGAGGGTTCAAACATCCATACCAAGGAAGATCTGGCCACCGCTTTCTATCATCAATATCTGTACAACACTGATTTGGCACCGACTAGAGTCCAGTTACAAGGAATAACAATAGGTTCCAATGATGGTTTTAAAGAGTATCCACAGAAATAGAGAGACCTTGATGGTAGTATACAACCACCATTAACTGATAGGGAGCTGGTGGAGATGTTCATGGGAACATTAACTGGACCGTTTTTCAACTTGTTAATTGGGAGCTCATTGTCTGGTTTCACTGAGTTAATCTTAACTGGTGAAAGGGTCGAAAGAGGTATCAAAAGTGGAAAAATTCCCATAGCTTCCGCCTCTACATCAAATACTATGAAGAAGACCTTTACTGGCAAGAAGGAAACCAATTTCGTATATGGGTCAAGAAGCCATGTCAAGAAAGACCACCACTAATCTGTTAATGTTGTTTTAATCTCCAATCCACCCTCTACTCAAAGATAATAACAAGCCAACCATCAAAGACATGAGGTTCCAAGAAGACAATTCACAAGGATTAACATGTCGCTATCCCAAGCCTTGCAACACCTGTTGAAGGTTAACTTGGTAACATTGTGTGATTCACCATCAAATCCCAATGTTTCATCTCCAAAATACAATCCTAATGCCAAATGAGCCTATCACTCTAATAGCCCCAGACATGATACTGATCAATGTTGGGCTTTGAAATGCAAGATTCAAGACCTCACCGACAACAAGACTATTGAGTTTGATCCACCTACAACTCTGAATTTTATAACTACACTAATTCCAAATCATGGAAAAGGTGACAATGCAATTGAAGACATTGCTTTTGTTTCCTCCGTTGAAGATTTGACCACTCCACTGACCATTGTTAAGGAAAATTTTTTGAGAGCTAGGGTTTTCCCTGGTTGTTTAAAAGACTGTAATTGTTGTGCTCTACAAAAGAATGGATGCGAATGGCTGAAAAAAGGTGTTCAACACCTGATAGATACTCATGAGATCCTGTTTGAAAGAACTCCGACCATAAAAAGTTTGAATGAAGAAGATGAAGACATATCCATCATAACCATTTCCAACATACCTATTAGGATCACCTCAAAAGGTCCTATTAGGATTTCCAATGAACTGACAATCGCACCATTAATAATCACCACACCAAGGCCAATACCTTATTCTTCTGATAAGGATTTACCTTGGAATTATGGAGCTGAAGTATACTATCATGGAATTAAACAAGACTCTTGGATTGACAAAGAAAAAATTGATGACATTACCGATATTGCTGGTTCTAGCAAGGTGACAAGGACGGGGATAATCTTCTCTCCTAACATTTCACCTCCAACTACTATAACTACACCAGTTTGCATTACCATGGACAAAGCTAGTACTGATGTTAGGGGAAAAGAAAAGATTATTAAGCCTGCTAGGATAGAGGCGCCTGCTAAAGACATTGCTACTGAGGAACCCTCCACCCAAGAAATGGAGGAGATTTTAAAGATCATAAAGAAGACTTATTTTAAGATAGTAGAGCAGTTAGGGAAAACCCTCTCCAAGATGTCTATGTTATCTTTGTTACTTTGCTCTGATGTTCATGCTCAAGCATTGATCAAAATTTTAAAGAAAGCTCATGTTCCTCAAGAGACCATAGCTGATCAATTTGAAAACCGTGTGACAAGTTTCACTGCCAATAATGGATTGGGGTTCTCTAACACTTACTTGACACCAGTTGGACGAAATCGTAACAAGGATTTGTGTGTCTCTATTGAATGAACAGGAACTACTATGGCCCATGTCTTGGTGGATACAGGGTCCTCTTTAAATTTCTTACCCAAAGGTTCCCTAGATCATTTGGATTGTGAAGGTTTGGTGTTGAAGCCAAGATACATAATTGTAAGGGCTTTTGATGGATTCAGAAGGATGGTCCATGGAGAAGTAAACCTCCCCATCAAAGTTGATTCTCAAACTTTCAACTCGACTACCTATGTGATAGACATCCGTCATGCCTACTCTTTCCTACTTGGACGCCCTTGGATACATGGGGCAGGAGCAGTGACTTCTACACTTCATCAAAAATTGAAATATCCAGTCAAAGGAAAGATTTCTACCGTCTGTGGTGAAGAGGGGTTTATGGTTAGCCATCTAAATTCCTTCAAATATGTTGAGATCGATGGAGAGTTCATAGAAACTCCTTGTCAAGCCTTCGAAGTAGTCCCTCCCATGGTTTCTGTTGCCAAGGCTACTCTTGATGTTCCAAAAGATGTTAAAGATGTGCCAAAGATGTCTTCCCTCTGAGATGCTCGTGAGGTGATTAAAGATAGAGGTTGTACCATTTGGGGGTAACTCCCCGATATTCCGTTCAAGTCAGATAAGTGTGGTATGGGTTTTAGTGTCAAAGCTCAAAAAGAGGTCAGATGTGCTCGCATAGGAAAACCACCTCTTCGCATCAGTAATCATGAAGTGAATGCTCTTGAAGACTCCGACAATGACTATGATTTTGATGACTGTATCTACCCAACTTCCGGTGAAGAGCTAAAAAACTGGCGTGCCAAGGATTTCATTCCCATCTTCTTCAACAAGGAGTAATTACTATTTACTTTTTATCAGTTCAAGAACTTTTTCTGTAATTTAATTTCAAACAATGACTTTAAGCCATGTGCCTTGCCCAAGGCATTATGGTCCATTTGTTAAGGGTTTGTTCATTTCCATGTGCCATATGATCATTTAATGAAAAACACTGGACTCTTTACATTCAAGTTTTGTGCTCATTATCTTTATTTAATTTTTCAAAATAGCCATGTATCTTACATGCACACACACATACACACATACACACACTTGCAGATCCTCATCCACTCCAGATCTCATTGCCAATAACTCTTCTATTGCCAGCTATGACTTTGAACATCAAATCAACCAAGCTGAAGATGAAGGTGAAGAAGATTGTGAAATAACAGGGGAATTAGTCAGACTTCTTATGCAAGAGGAGAAAGTTACTCAACCTCATGAAGAGCCAATTGAAATGATCAACCTAGGTACTGAGGCAGACAAGAAAGAGGTCAAGATCGGATCCAACTTGGAAGAAAATATCAAAGGAATATTGGCCTAGATGTTACATGACTATGTTGAAGTGTTTTCTTGGTCGTATGAATATATGCCAAGGCTGGATACTGATATTGTGGTTCATCGTCTACCAACGAAGTAAGACTTTCCTCCAGTCAAGCAAAAAGTGCATCGTATGCGGCCAGACATGTATGAAAAGATAAAAGCTAAGGTAATGAAGCAATTCAATACAGGTTTTCTGGCTGTGACATCATATCCTCAATGGGTGGCCAATGTGGTCCCCGTGCCAAAGAAGGATGGAAAGGTCTGTATGTGCGTAGACTATAGGGATTTGAATAGGGAAAGCCCTAAAGACGATTTCCCACTACCACATATTGACGTCTTGGTCGACAACACTACTCAATATATAGTTTTCTCCTTCATGGATGGATTCTCTGGTTACAACCAAATCAAAATGGCTCCCGAGGACATGGAAAAAACCACTTTTGTTACACATTGGGGGACTTTTTGTTACAAGGTCATGCCTTTCAGTTTGAATAATGTAGGAGAAACCTATCAACGATCTATGGTAGCCCTGTTTCATGATATGATCCATCATGAGATAGAAGTCTATGTAGATGATATGATTGCAATGTCACAAACTGAGGAACAACACCTCAATCATCTTCACAAGTTGTTTGAGAGGTTGAAGAAATACAAGCTAAGGTTGAATCCCAACAAGTGCACCTTCGGGGTAAGGTCTGGAAAGCTCCTGGGTTTTGTCGTCAGTGGAAAAGGGATTGAGGTTGACCCTACAAAAGTCAAAGCCATACAAGAAATGGCGGCTCCCTGTTCTGAGAAGGAGGTCAGGGGTTTCCTAGGTCGATTCAACTACATTGCTCGACTTATATCTCACTTGACTGCTACTTGTGAGACAATCTTCAATCTCTTGAAGAAAGATCAAGTAGTTAGATGGAACGACGACTGCCAAGCAGCCTTTGACAAGATCAAGGAATATTTACAAGAACCTCCCATCCTGATGCCTCCAGTTGAAGGAAGACCTATGATTATGTACTTGATTGTATTAGATAATTTAATGGGGTGTGTGTTGGGCCAACATGATGAGTTTGGCCTAAAAGAGTATGCAATATACTACCTGAGAAAAAAATTTACCGACTGTGAAACAAGATATTCATTGCTCGAGAAAACTTGTTGCGCTCTAGCATGGGATGCTCACCGGCTAAGATAATATATGTTAACTCACACCACTTTATTGATTTCAAAGATGGTTCCTATCAAGTACATCTTCGAGAAGTCAGATTTCTATGGACGAATAGCTAGATGGCAAATGATCTTAATCGAATATGTTATCCAGTATACTACACAAAAAACCATCAAAGGAAGTGTGCTAGCAGATCATTTGGCCCATTAAGCTGTTGATAATTACCAATCCATGAACTTTGAATTCTCGGACGAGAATATCATGCTAGTAACTGATTATGAAAAGCCTGGACCGTATGACGGACCTGAACAAGGATCCCGATGGAATATGGTTTTTGATGGGGCTTCCAATGCATTGGGTAATAGAGTCGGTGCTGTGATTATTTCTCCCGAAGGTTACCATACACCTTTCACTTCCAGAATATGCTTCGACTGTACAAACGACATGGCTGAGTATGAGGCATGCATCTTGGGTCTTAAGGCTGCCATTGATCTAAGAATCAAATTCTTGAGTGTATATGGATATTCGGCGTTAGTAATAAGTCAACTTAAAGGAGAGTCAGATACCAAACATCCTAATCTGATCCCCTACAAAGAGTTTGTGTTAACCCTGATCCCATACTTTGAGGAGGTTACCTTCGAACACTTTCCAAGAGAAGAAAATTAGTTGGTAGATGCCTTAGAAACAATGTCACCCATGTTCAAGGTCAAGCGGGACAACGAAGCTCCTATAATTACAATTGAAAGATTTGACGAACCTACACATTATTGTGAGATTGTCACTGATGAGGAGAAACCATGGTACCATGAAGTGAGGAGGTATTTGGAAGCACAATAATATTCTGAAGGAACTTCCATCAACGACAAGAAATTCCTGCAAAGATTTTCAGCCAAATTCTTTCTAAGCAATGGAATCCTGTACAAACGCAAACATGATTCTACTCTGCTCTGTTGTATGGACAAGAAGGAGGCATAAAAGGTCATGGAAGATATGCATGAGGGAATCTTTGGAACTCACTCTAGTGGGCACACTATGGCCAAGAAGATTCTGAGGGTTGGTTACTATTAGTCGACTATGGAAACTGATCGTCAACATCACTCGAGGACTTGCCATTAGTGTCAAATCTATGTCGACAAGGTTCACGTGCCTCCAATTCCTTTGAATTCCATGTCTGCTTTGTGGACATTTGCAATGTGGGGCATTAACATGATTGGAGATATCAAGCTCACTGCCTCTAATGGACACCGCTTCATCCTTGTTGCCATTAGATACTTCACCAAATGGGTCAAAGCTGCCTCATTTTCCTCAGTTACAAAGAGTGTGGTAGCCTGGTTTATCAAGCATAAACTCATCTGCCAATACAGTATCCCTGAAAGGATCATCACTGGCAATAGAACCAATCTCAGCAATACTATAATTATGGAGCTCTGCACTCAGTTCAAAATCAAGCATCACAATTCTTCTCCATACAGACCTAAGATGAATGGCGCAGTGGAAGCAGCCAATAAAAACATAAAGAAGATTAAGGAAAAGATGGTGGTGACCTATAAATACCGGCATGAGATGTTACCATTTTCTCTTCATGGCTACCATACTTCAGCACGAACATCAACTGGGGAAACACCCTTCTCTTTAGTCTATGGCATGGAAGATGTCCTGCCTATGGAAGTTCAGATTCCTTCCTTAAGGATTATGAAAGAAGCTGACTTAGGTGAAGATGATTGGATTCAGGCTAGGTTGGACCAATAGAACTTAATTGATGAGAAGAGACTGGTTATTGTTTGTCATGGTCAATTGTATCAAAAGCGTATGATCAAGGCTTTCAAAAAGAAGATCAAACCTCGAGTGTATCAGACTGACGATTTGGTAATAAATCACGTCATTCTTCCTCAAGGAGATCCCAGAGGCAAATGGACTCCCACTTTTGAAGGGCCATTTGTTGTTAATAAAGTATTCTCTGGCGGTGCCATGATTCTAAGTACTATGGACGACAAAGATTTCCCATATCCTGTGAACACGGGCATAGTCAAAAAATACTGCGCATAAAGACCCGCTAGGTTGACATACCTAGGAAAAAATAAGGGCATCCCAGCGGACCAAAGAGGTTCAGGAAAAAAATTATGGATATATACAAAAGATTATACACCCGGAAAGTCAAAAACTCGAAAGGGCGGCTTGGGTAAAAAAGGGTATCCTGGTGGGCCAAAAACCTGAAAGGGCAGTCCGGACAAATATACTTTGAAGTGCACATTTTTTGTTTTTTTGTTTTGAGTGCAAAAACGTCCAATGACTAAAATTGAATGAATATATGCATATGAACATGATTAATTGTTAACAAATGTATGTTTAAAAACAATAATAAACATTTTCTTAGGGATTTGGAGTATCCCCACAAGAGTTACTTCAACAAAGATTATCCCCACATAGTTGATTTCGTATAGTATTCATTCGGAGTTCCGATCTCCTGACAATCCCCAGCTAAGTTGGCCTTAACTAAAAAAGGAAACTTTGCGGAGATCTTCCCCAAAAGAAGTCATGTCTCCCCTAAGGACACCAAAATATCCTTCTCAATAGGGTTTATTTCCCCAATGGACTACAAATTCCCCAGCTCGAGTTCTTTTCTTAGACCATTACAAGTCAACGGCCAAAACCCCTTGTCACCAACAGAGTCGATACTATCCTCAGTAAGTTGTTGTGAATCCTGGAATCTGACCAGATAATAGTTAACTTCAAGAAGTTTTTGTGAAGCATGGAATCTGACCAGATAACAGTTATCTTCAGTAAGTTGTTGCGAAGCCTGGAATCCGACCAAATAACAATTAACTTCATTTTCCTTAGTAAGTTATTACGAAGCCTGGAATCCGACCAGATAACAATTTACTTCATTCTTCTCAGAAAGTTGTTGCGAAGCCTGGAATCCAACTAGATAACAGTTAACTTCAGGAAGTTGTTGGGAAACTTGGAATCTGACCAAATAATAATTAACTTCAGTAAGTTGTTGCGAAGCTTGGAATCCGACCAGATAACAATTAACTTCATTAACCTCAGAAAGTTGTTGCAAAGCCTGGAATCCGACCAGATAACAGTTAACTTCAGTAAGTTGTTGTGAAGCCTGGAATACGACCAGATAACAATTAACTTCATTCTTCTTAGAAAGTTATTGTGAAGCTTGGAATTCGACCAGATAATAGTTAACTTCAGGAAGTTGTTGTGAAACCTAGAATCCGACCAGATAACAGTTAACTTCAGTAACTTGTTGTGAAGCCTGGAATCCGACCAGATATCAATGAACTTCATTAACTTCAGAAAGTTGTTGCAAAGCCTGGAATATGACCAGATAACAGTTAACTTTAGTAAGTTTCCGCGAAGCCTGGAATACGACCAGATAACAATTAACTTCAGTAAGTTGTTGCGAAGCCTAGAATCCTACCAGATAATAATTAACTTCATTCTACTCAAAAAGTTGTGCGAAGCCTGGAATCCGACCAGATAACAGTTAACCTTAGGAAGTTGTTGCGAAGCCTGGAATACGACCAGATAATAGTTAACTTCAGTAAGTTGTTGCAAAGCCTAGAATCCGACCAGATAACAATGAACTTTATCTATCTCAGAAAGTTGTTACGAAGCCTGGAATTCGACCAGATAACAGTTAACTTCATAAAGTTGCTGTGAAGCCTGGAATACGACAAAATAACAATTAACATTATTTTCCCCCAGCAAGTTGTTGCGAAGCCTAAAATCTGACCAGATAACAGCTAAGTTTTATTCTCCCTAGTAGAGAAATGGACAACAAAAACTCCTGAACTCTATTCTCCAAGCAGAAATCAACACTCCCCGCAGAGTTTTCTCAAGCAAAGTCAATGTTCCCAGCGGAATTCTCCTCAAACAACAAAGCAGGAATCCCTAGTGGAAACACTCTAAACAAAGTTTAAAGATAGACATACTCTTCATCCCCATCAATGATCTGGGATTTAACTTCCCAAAACTCCCTAGCATTTGTCAAAGATTTATTTTCTAGACAAATATATGCTTCAACAATATTTCATATTCATACATCATACTGCATACATAACAAATGCATACAACATAATCTCATTTATTTTGAGAAAATCACTACGCCATGCATACATTTGCATACAACTAATCCTCATCAAGAAATCAAGAAAGTCAAAAGTCAGCGTGAAAAGTCAAACTTTTCAAGACTTTGAAATTTTTCTAAGTGTTTTTTATACATGATAATTTCATTCCTTCATGCCAATCTTTCACCAAGATGCAAGATGATTCAAGAAAAAGTTCCAACATGAAAGTTGTAGAGCTTGATGAATTCTACATCTTTTCTTTTTATGTTGATGTCAAAAAATGCTTATATTTGAAGATATGAATTCATGAATTCATGACATTTTTGTATAAACACTTAGAGAAATTTCCAACAGATTTTGGTCAATTTTTATCTCAACTTCTTGGCCAATTTTCATCAAGTTCCAGTTTGATTTAACAAAAGTGGAAAACATGAAAGTTGTAGAGGATGTTTCAAGCTTTCCAAAACATCTAAGATCATGAATTTATCATACTTGAGCTAGGAGATTCAAAGGCCTGAAGTTAGGCATCCATTCTTGAATTGCAAGTCATTTTGTTGAAGAACATATAAAAAAATCCTTATCCCATGCTGAATAATCTTACTTTGCAGGCCTTTTGACTTACAAATTTATCCATAATAAGATGTTTACACAATTGATTGAACCATTATCCAAGTGATTCAAGTATTGTCCATTGTATCATTCCATTTATGGAACAAAGGAACCATTGTCGTTCATATAAAGCATGCTTTATACAAAGTCAACTCTCCTTGAGCCTCTCAGCTATTTTTTCTGCACACACAATGTCAAAGCAAGAAGAAACATGCCTAAAAACTCCTAGCCACTTCAGATCCCTTTTGTATCATGCATCGGGACATCAAATTTCGCATAACTTGGTTGTTTCATCTCAACCAAACCAGAATTTTGACAGCTTGTAAAACAAACTCTCTCATCCTCTCAAACCTCATCTATAAATAGAGAGGCCAATGAAAGCTAAAAGGCAGAAGTTTTTGTTGTGTAGACAAGTTTCTCAAAACCCCTCATACGCTCAAAAAAACCATATTATCCACAAAACCTCCACTCTTGAGCTTAGAAACCAAAATCTTTAAATATCTCAAACCTTGCATTTCTGTCCAAACAAACCATCCACATACTTCATACACATCATATAGAAATTGTTCAAACATAAGGGCAACTTCTGTAACATCACTTTCACCATTCTTCAAACTCAAAAAGAACCACTTGACTTCTCCGAGACAATACAACAACTCTAAATCAAAACAAAAATTTCAGCTTCAAGGTAAGTTTTCTTGACATTGAACTCTTCATACAAGCATCATTAGTGGTTCATTTGTGAAGATAAAATATAGATATCATTTCCCTGAAGTAACTGTTGTACCCCAAAATTTATCCTCTCATTTCTCAAAGGATCATCCTGGACTCTCAGGTTTGCTTCTATCAAGTTTCAAGTCTTGGATTACAATATTCCAAGAAATTCATTCACAAGGGCAAAATGGTAAAAAAAACATACTGAAAAGTCAAACTATGGCTTTTTGATCAAAATCAAGTTCCAACAATCATATTTTGTCCAGACAAGAAGTTGGTTCATCAAGAAATCTAAAATCAGAAATTACCTTGAAAAAATCAAATTTCTAAAACATTTAGTAAAATTTCTAAGTGTTAAGAGAATATGATACTTCATAACTTCTGGGCCAGCCTCCACACAAGTGCAATCAGAATTTGCAAAGACGGTTCAGAATATGACTCTTCAATCAGAACATATGGAAGCAATGTTCTTCGGCCAGAACATGACTCTTCAGCATATGGAGGCTACGTTTCTGATCTTCTGTGATCATAACATCACAAAATCCCAAAACCTCATTTAAGCAGCCTGCTGCCCTGCTATAGCACAGTCCTGCAACCAGATGCTGATCCAGTCTACGCCTGCACTTTCTCAAAACCCCGTAGTTGCACCAAATTAGCATAAAAAAGATGTGATTAAAAAGAAATGGAACAGTATGCCAAAAAGGTTTAAATCCCATTAGTTTTCTCCCCCGAAACCACAACAAACTCTCCTATAAATAAGTTGCTCCATCACACTTTCAAGGGGTTGGATTTTGGAAAGAGAGAATTATCAAAGAGAGAAAAGAAAACAATAAAACATTCGTGAACCCAGAATTCCTAAACAAAACCAAAATCTTTGTTCTTCTTTTTGAATCAAAGAACATATCATTTTCTGTTTCGTTGTTCTTGCTGATTCCAGAACATCTGAAGGTAGCAGCTCAAGTTCCAAACACACGTTCCAAATTAAAGGTAAGTCTTTCTGACTTTGAATCTTTTCATTCAGAACATCATTAAATATGTAAATATCATAGTATTGATGTTGTCCATATCATTTCATAAGTAGAAAAAAACTGTGGATCAGAACTTCTTGAATAAAGCTAGGCTCAGAATTAGGATTAGAACTTCTATGAATTGTTGTGCTTTTATCTTTCTGATTTGTTTTCGTTAAGAACTGAATAGATTGCAGATGTTATGACTAATGTAAGGAATGAGGTGAAATATAATACAGAATTTCTGGGTTTTCTTTCTCATTGTTTTAGCATAACACAGAACTTCTGAGTTCTCCTCACTGTTTTTAACACGCAAAGAACTTCTGAATTTCACTCACTGTTTAACACAATCAAAAACTTCTGACTTTTTGCTCACTGTTTTTTAACATGCACAGAACTTCTGAATTTCACTCATTATTTAACACAAACACAAAACTTATAACTTTTTTCTCACTGTTTAACACAACACAGAACTTCTAGGATTTTTCTCACTGTTTTAACACACACAAAACTTCTAGGATTTTTCTCACTGTTTTAACACACACAGAACTTCTAGGATTTTTCTACTGTTTCAACACACAGAACTTCTGAGTTCTTCTTACTGTTTTAACACACAAAACTTCTAGGCTTTCTTACTGTTTTAACACACACAGAACTTCTAAGATTTTCTCACTATTCTAACACTCAGAACTTCAGCATGTAGCGACCCAAAACTTCTGTTTTTTCCATCTAATGTTTATTTCAGGACCTCAGGGTGCATTAATCCAGAACTTCTGATTTCCTCTGACGTTTCATTCTAAACCACAGCGCGCCTGGCATTAGAACTTCGGATACCCTTTGTTTTGCTTTCAGCAACATGTTGATCCTATTCCTCGTTGTTTTTCCTTTTTTCTCTATTTTTTTTTTATAAAAAGACATCAAAAAACATTTTCTTTTATTAAATTATTATTTTCCTTTTAATTTGTTAAGACCAAAAAATCATTATTTTAAAAAAAAGAACCTTTTCCTTTCCTTATATTGTATAATTCAATATGGTTGTGATAGGTAACTAGGATTTAAATTCTTGCACCATTTGTAATTATGTACCCCCATCCCTAAACGATGAAATAGCGTACGACTTTACATTTCCGCAATTTACCGCTTTCAAATATAAATGCTACTAATTAGGGTTTGTATGGAAAGACATAAAATCAACAAATAGATAACCCTAATCAAGATTAAATGCATGTAAATCAAACACACTTGCACACCAGCACCCTTAGGGTAATCCCAATTTGTTGCCTTTCGGAAAATAGTCATGTCCCTCGAATATGGGAGTTTTAGCAAAGACCTCGATAAAAGATCGTATTCCCTCGATGACCCTCAATGTTGCCTTCAGTAAATGATCTAGTCTATAAACGACATTTCTAAAACGTCCCATAAGTTTCCTTTTATGACTATACAAACGTCCCGTGCCCGTCCCTTCACATCCAACGGTGGGGCTTCTTACCAAATCAATGGTAAGATAACAACGCCTAAAGGAGGAGGAAAATAAAGTTTAAGACCTTTTGAGTAGGTAGGTTACTCGTAGTTGCTCGCTTGCTCACAACAAAAACTTTTATACACCAACACTTCACTTTAGAACATTTTTCAAAAGACAAGACACTTTGTACGCGTTCTTATAGAGACGAGAACCATTATAAAGACATTCTTTTTAAAAATACTTTCAAGACCACATCATAAACACACTTTCAAATTAAAAGCAAGTGATCTAGCAAGCAACTAAGAGCCCGTAGATAACTACGGATGAAAAGGGTGCTAATACCTTCCTTTTTCATAACCTATCCCCCGAACTCAAGAAATATCTCGAAAGGTATTTCCTGTTCTTTTCAGCCTTTCCTTATTGGATAAAATAAAAGTCGGTAGCGTCTCTTGCTAACTGCAACAATTGCAATCAAACGCAAAACACCCAAGTCAGTTCTCCCACCGCGTGACAGAACTGGTGACTCTGCTGGGGAATTTATTAAAAGTGGGGTTACCTTAGGGCTAGATCACCTTTAATTGCTTTTCATTGTTTGATTTATATTATGATTCCTTGTTTGGGTTTGTTTCGATCCTCTACCCGGATCTGGGGCACCTTTTTAAGTAAGTAGAAATAAGTTGTGGATACTGTGTGGGGTATACGAACATGGTCTAAGCAATAGCTATGTTAGTGTGACACATTTGTTGGTACCAGTAGCCCTTGAGTAGTCAAGGAGAATACGGGGCCGATGTGTGGTGTCATGAAGCACTAACTGACTTTAGAACCTTTATTTGACCAACTTGGCCAATAGGAAGTAGTGAGGTAGCCGGCTTTGGTGCAGTACGAAGTTGGTTGATACTCGATACTACACTGGTTGAGATTGGACTTTCATGATATTTTGCTCGCCATTAAAGAGGCTTGCGCTGAAACAATGCCCGATGAAGAAAGATCAGTGATATTGAGATCTCCTAGAACCCGATTACTATTACTATGACAGGTTGAGCCAACTAAACTTCAAGAGGGTACTTACCTACAAACTCCATACAAGCATAAACCTAAGGACTTGTCTGCTTTGTGTATATGACTATTTTTACATAACAACTTGCTTACTTTTCATACTTGTACATAAAATTATGACATCATACCATAGCATTTTCAATAACCTTTTCAAGGATCTCGAGGGCCTATGATGTAGGGTCACATTAAATCAGACGTCTATCAAGGGGAAATTGGATTTATTTTCCTCTAACCAAACCCTATCAAAGATCAAAGCACAATAACTTGAGTGAAGGGCTATGACCCACTTGACATGGTGAGCTTGATGCTCGAGGAAGGACATCCACCAATATGAGGTTCTTTAATCAAAGCTATAGTCAAAGTTTAACTCCTAACATCTTCTTGTGTTTACCCCACGAGATTCTTGAAAACATGCATCCACATACCATGCATCATATCATGACATGTTTCTCCCACACAGACCTCCTTATCTTCCTACTGTTTATTTCAGTAAGATGAATATGGAACAAACCGTGAAGGATCTTCAAGCACAAAATGCTCAATTCCAAAAAATGTTCCTGACTTTGGCTAAAGCGCAAGAGGACTTGAAGAATCTCCTTCTCAAGGACAAGAAGAGAAAGAGAAAGAAGTCAGTGGGCGTCCTGAATTTGGGAAGAAGACCTAGAGGACCAGTCAAGAGAGCTCTAGATCTCTCAACCCCATCAAATGAGGGGAATAATCATGAAGAAGATAACATCCCGGGGACTGATGAAGATGAAGCTTGAAGAAGTGAAAAACACAAGAAGAGAGGGGGGGGGGGGGGGGGTTAAATTGAAAACTTGAAATCAAATACGCAATGACACAGTATTTTTATCCTGGTTGGTTTGATCTCAAACTACTCCAGCCCACCCGTCAAGGTGATTTCGCCTCTCTCCAACGAGGACTTAATTCACTAATCACAAATAGATTACAATCACCACTTTAACAACTGTCAAAGTCTTCTTGAGTACAACCATAATCCGATTAATCTCAAGGAACATTGTCTTAAAAAAAGATACAAGAATGTGTGTACAATTGTTTTTCGTTACAAAAACAGTTATCACAACTGTGATATTTTACACAAATTTAGAGCGTGGAATAGATGAGTAAGCTTGCAGCGTTTTTGAATTCTTGTGTAGTAGTATTGGAAAATTGTGTACGATTTGATCACTAAGCTTGTTTATATAGGCAATGAATTCTTGTTGATCATTAAGCGTGATAAATGACATTAACTCAGTTTCCATATGGAGAAGATCATGTCTGAATGAAGCCGTTGTAATTGATACTCTCTTGATTGAATAGTAACGCTTCAGAATCTTACATCCTTTCCTGCTGTTGATGCTTCAGAACATTGATGACTTAGATTATTATGCTCTTGTTCAGAATCAAAGTTTACTTCACTTAAACGCAAGTTTTAGTCATCAATCTTCAGCGCAAATTCTGATTGCTTCAGCGTGTAGCTTCTATAGCTTAACTTCTGATGCTGCTTTGGTCAGAACTTCTGTATACACAATAACACAATTTTTAGGGTGCATATTTGTTCTTTGTATCTGTTATCATCAAAACTCTAACTAAGGGTTTTAGAATCAAACTATGTTCTAACAATCTCCCCCTTTTTGATGATGACAAAAACTAGAATTTTCAATGAAAAATAAAGAACAAAAGGTTTAAGAGAAACTCCCCCTGAGTTGATTACTTCCATGAAGTTCCTTCTCATCAGAGTTTTAGCTGCATCTCCTATCAGAATTTGTTCCTGTTCAAACTTTTCAAAAAGTAAAGGTTAAATAATTCAGAATGTTTGAGACTTTTGTCCTGGTAAATCATTATTGAAAATATCTTACTTTCTCCCCATTTTTTGTCAGGTATCAAAAAGACAATATAATCAGAGCCAAAATAGATGAATTATATTTAAAACATAATGCAATGACAAGTTTCAGAAGCAAAGAGGTAAAGATAAAAGTTACAGATAAACAATTTTAAAAGAAAATATAAGAAAGAGGGGGGAGACGTGTAAATAACGCTTCCAACAAGCTCTTGATCTGAGTATTTGACTCTTCTTTCTTGCCCAGAATGCCTTTGATTTCCTTTGTAGTGCCTTATTGTTTACCCAGAATACTTTTAATCTCTTTATTCGTATCCTCTTGCTTATCCAGTTTTGCATGGATTAAAGCATTCTCTTTCTTCAACTCTTCCAGAGTTTGCATGACTAAGGAGGAAGCTGGTGTCTCTTCAAGGGTTGGATGTTGCTCAGAACATTCTGCAGCCTCTTCTGAGTGAACCATTTCTTCCTCTACAATCATGTCTTCTGGAGCAGTAGTCAGAGAGAGACTTTCTAATTCTGGTTCATCTACTTCTGAAGGATGATGCTCTTTCCAGGGAGCATTATCCAGCAAGAGGATATATTTCTTGAACAGTTGGCTCAGAACTTGGTCTTGGAAATCCTTCAGCTGATCACTGAAGTTCTGTTGAGCCTTTTCATAACATAATTCCTTCAGTTTCAGTGTTTCAGAGTTGAGCTAGTTTCTGAATCTTTCCCACATATAATCAGAAGCAGTAGGATTAGAAATCTCTTGACTTGCATGCTTCAAAGAATTGATCCATTCCTGCATTCCTGTTTCAAAAATCAACAAACTTGTACCAACATCTGATGTGGTTGCAGTTGGTTTAGGTTTGGGAATGGCAGTTTTGTGTGAGGTGGAATCTAGTCTTTCCAGCACAATTGGATCAATGACAAGTCTGAAGTTGTCAGCTGGACGGTTAGTGGGTGAAGGAGTGGGAGAGTCATGAATAATAATTGGTTTGGTAGGGGTGTTTGGTGGTGTAGATTCAAGGGATGACGGGATTTCTGGAATATCATGAATAGTGAGAGGCATGCGAACCGCAAGAGGTTCTGTTATTCCAGGGATTTGAATTGTGGTATCAGAATCTGAAGGAGAGTCTTCAGATTGGTTTATGGAAGCATGTTGGGTTTCTGATTTAGGAATATCAGAACATGGATTTTCAGAAGGTTGAGTTTCTGGTTGTGGTGAGTTGGGGTTCAGATCTTCTGGTTGAGGAGATTGTGGTTGAGTATTTTCTGGTTGTGGAATTTCTTGTTGAGGTGATTGTGGATGTGGAATTTCTGGTTGAGGAGATTGTGGGATTTCTGGTTGAGGAATTTTTGGTGGTTGTTGAGTGTTTGGATTTTCTGGGAGTTGAGAGTTTGAATTTTCTGGTATAAGAGAGGAAAAATCTTGATCAAATAGTTCAATGTCAGACAGAACTTTGGCAAGTTCTGGTTGATGATGTTCAGGATTTGGATTTTGAGTAGGGGAGTGAGGTTCATTCAAAAAATTTCCTAGAGTTATGGATGGATCAAACTCTATGTCAAAATCTTCAAAGGTTTGGATGATGGATTTTCTGGTTGAGAAGGCATGACTTCAGATGTTGAAACAATTATTGATTCTATAAAAGAAACAAAAGATGGATTACCTTTCTTTTTGGAAGCTTGAGGTGTCCTCTGAGAGGGTCCTTCTCCCGATGCTTTCCTCTTCTTTGATTTCTTTAACGTAACTTCTGGAGCATCCTTGTGCAGATCCTGAATGTTTATTTCTGGAGCAGTCCCATCAGCCTTACAAGTGTCAAGGTATCTGACAATGATTTCTGGTTTGGAGTATATCTCATAAAATAAAGGAAAATCCTTCAGAGGTATCCTCCTTGAAGTAATGGTCTCATGAGAAGTAACAGTTGGTTCCTTCTTGATATTCTCAATGATCTTCATTGTCTTTAGATTCTTGGCGTTCAAGGGCTTCCTAGCAGCTGCTTCCAATGTGCTTATTTCCTGAGCCTCTGTCAGATGTTCTATCAGCTTGTTCTCTGTTAGAATATTTGATATCAGCCTTCCTAAGGGAATCCAATCCCTCTTAGTCCTTTTGTCTTCTCTGGTTTCCTTCACACTTGTTCTGAGATGGTTGAAGAGCAAGTGTGGAAGCTTTACCTTTGTCTTCTTAGCAATAAAATAAAACAGAAATTGCTGATCAATATTGATGTAATCAGGAGAGCTTGTAGGCTTCCTGTGGTGGATACATCCCAGAATGATTCTGGCCCAGATTCTGTGGTGATCCTTCAAATCTCTGATTTTACTGGAGAGCTGTCCAGAAGTGAAGATTTCCTTTGAAATTGATCTTAGGTCAGAGCATCTCTCAGCCATATCTATGCATCTGACTCCACCACCATTGTATCCAAGAAGCTTCGCAATAAGATCTTCTGTTATCACAATTTTCTTCCCCATAACATAAGAAGTAACCTGATGATTTGATGAGGAAGCATGTATCCAGAATTCTTTGACAAGAATGGGAAACGTTGGACCCAACAGACGGTCAAAATACATGTTCCATCCCTGTGCAGTAACGTCTTCATAGAGGTTGAAACCATTTTCTTGCAAGCTCTCAAAATCAATAATCAGTTCAGAGAGAACTTCCAGGTTGCCAATGTAACACCCCACTTCTACCCCCAAGCAATTATATAAAATAAATCAGAGTTATAAAATTCAATCATGCAAACATACCGGGGCGTCACAAATTCTTCTATAAAACTCATTGCATTCATCGTGGATATATAACACTTTCAAAACATCGGATAAACCATCATCATAACATATTTAATTAAATAACTCAACATCTACGCAGCAGAATTCTCAATAACAATTTTATCATCAATATAGCAACTTCGAAACAACACAATTTAATAATAATCAACAATCAAAAACAACAAGCATTCATCCCCCCGAGTGTTACATACCAGAGCAATGACACCGACTCGAACTACTGAAGGTATACAGCCTTCACTCTCGATTACCTGCACGTTACCAACATAAGGGCAACATTCAAACAGAAGGGGTGAGATATCTAACCATATAATAAAGAGCATGATAATTAATATATTAAATTAGATCACATAACATCACCACTTCTCATCTCATAATCAACAATAATCACAACAATAATACACATTCACAACATCATTACACGCTTCTTCATGCAATCATATAATGCGACACAATACTATGCAAATGCAGGTGGTACCATTGGAGCAGAACTCCCATCTCAAAAATTTTCTAATTAATAGAGGCATCAACAAGGCATAAGCCTTCATCTCAAAATTCGCCAATACAGGCCATCTCAACGAGCATAATCTCCATCTCAGAATGCAATGTATGCGACACAATCATGAATGTAATAATAACACCCAAATTAACAACATCTCAAATTAACAATATCTCAAATGCATCTCAACGTCTCTTCATCAACATCTCATATCATCATAATAATTCATCAAATATCATTTATTTATTATAAATCATCAACACAACATCATTAACAACTTCTCACTAACAACTCAGCTGTACATTAATACCACAGTAATTCATACTTCTATTATGTAATTTTTACATCATTACTGTCACTAATCCTACTGTTACAATTCAAATAGCAACCTCTAAGCATCTTATCTTCATTATTCTGTACAAAACCAGCGCAACGATCAACACAGGAATTAACTCTAAATCCTAAATTGGCTACTAGGATTACACTTCCTATTATTCATTTAAATCTTCTATAATAAAGTCCATCGTGTTAGCTATTCAAAGCTTCTAACGACACCTCAAACAACATTCTAAAACTCAAGTTACAACACTTTAAAACTGAATCTGCCAAAAGTCAAACAATATGGGTCGACGCAAAACTCCTTGGATCGACGCGTACTGCTCTAACTTCACAACATGAGTCGACGCATCCTCTCATGGATCGACTCATCCTGAGTCTTGCACACCGCATGTATCGGGACATGCATCCCACAGATCGACTCATCCTGAGTCTTTCAACCTTCATGTATCGATGCAAGTCCCTTCGTGTCGACTCATATTGAGTCTCTAAGCCCTCATGTATCGACACATCATGTTTGAGGTCGACACATCCTGATCCTTCCAGCATAATTCTGCGATTTTCTCTGCATTTTACTACGGGATTCATGTTTTTAACCCTACAAACTTAATATAATCATGATAAATCATCACCTAAAATTATCCTATAATACTACATCGATCAAATAATATCGGGACATCATTATTCATATAAAATTCATTAAATCTTCATCATACATCATCATATACATCCAATTCAAGAACAAGATAACAATCACCTCTAACCCCACATAACAATCATCATGAACCCAATTATAAATTCAGAACCCCACCCTTACCTTGGATTGAAGGTCGCTCTATAATCTTCCGGTCGAATCCTAGTTCTGTCGTTTTTCCACTTTTTCCAGCAGCTTCACGTTCTCCTTCTCAATCCTTATTCTTCTACTGCCTCTTCTTTCTATTCTACTCTTTCTAACAACAATAAAATAACCTATTATTCTCTTGACTCATTGTTGGGCATAAAACTAATACAACCCCTTATTACTTCTATTCCTTCGAATAAGCCCACACCAAATAATATTATAATTCTAATATTATTTCACCACTTAATAAAATACTTAAATCCAATTAAACATAACACATCTTCTCAAATATTCCAAAAATAATTTAATTAAATAATTAATTAAATTACGGGCATTACAGTCAACAGGAGTGAGAAGCATTCTAAAGGGTTCTTCATATTGTTCCGTTGATGAAGATTCAGGAGCACTGAGATTTTTGAGACTTGATGATGCCATTGTTCACACGGTTTTTAGAGGAAGATGAAAAGGGTTTTTGAAAACAAAAACTTGAAACAAGATAAAATATTTAGGAGAGTAAAAGTGAATGAATGAAAAAAGTAATTTTGAGTTTAAATAGGTTTCTTGAAAACGTAAATAGTAAGTACGAGAAAAAAAATTAGTAATGATTATATGCATTAATGACACCTGAGGTTAGGGGATTTAGAAAGATACTGAACGGTTACCATTGACAAGTGTCTCAATGCATCCAATCAGCGCCTTGCACCCTGTAGAAATTGAATGCGTATTCATCCTCAGAAAGTAGCTGGTGAGAGGATGACAAGTGTTTGATGATGTGAATTGCACGCCTCTATCCTTGAAATGAAACGTTCAGATCTTCATGGATAGATTCTGATGCAATCTGTACTTCTAAACTCTGAAGACAGGTTGATCAGTTGTTCACAGAAGATAATCAAGTTCTAAGGGTTAAGATATGTAAATAAAACATTTTATTCTGGGCATAATTTCATGGTGAGATGTTTCAGAATGAAGTTGAACCTATCTTCGGAAAGAGGTTTTGTAAATACATCAGCCCATTGATGGTCTGTGTCAATAAATTTTAAGGTAAGAGTTCCTTTCTGAATATAGTCCCTAATGAAGTGATGTTTTATTTCTATACGCTTAGCCCTAGAATGCAAGATAGGATTATTACTGAGACATATAGTAGAAGTGTTGTCATAGAAGATAGGAATGTTACTCTCAAATATGTTGAAGTCTTCAAGTTGACTTTTCATCCAGAGTATTTGAGTGCTACATCCAGCAGCTGCTATGTATTCAGCTTCTGCTGTTGATAATGTTATTATGGACTGCCTCTTGCTGGTTCATGAGATTAGATTCTCTCCCAGAATCTGGAAGCTTCCAGAAGTGCTTTTACGCTCTACTCTGTCTCCAGAAAAATCAGCGTCTCAATATCCTACTAAGCTGTATTCATTGGATTTCTATAAAACAAACCCAGATTAGTAGTACCTTTCAGATACTTGAAAATTCTCTTAACTGCTGTTAAGTGAGATTCTCTAGGATCTGATTGGAATCTAGCACATAGGGAAACACTGAATAAAATGTCATGCCTTGAAGCCGTCAGATAAAGGAGAGAACCAATCATACCTCTGTAGAATTTCTGTTCTACCTTTTTACTTACCTCTTCCTTTTCCAAAATGCACGTGGGGTGCATTGGAGTCTTTGAGGGCTTACATTCTGAGAGATCAAATTTCTTCAGAAGTTCTATTAAATATTTGCTCTGATGAATGTAAGTTCCTTCTGGAGTTTGGTTTATCTGAATGCCCATAAAGAATTTGAGTTCCCCCATTAAACTCATCTCAAACTCTTCCTGCATGCATTTAGCAAACTCTCTTCCCAATGATGGTTTAGTGGATCCAAAGATAATGTCATCTACATAAATCTGACACACTAAAATGTCATTCTTAAATGACTTAAAAAACAAGGTTGTGTCCACTTTCCCTCTGGTGAATTCCTTTTCTAACAGGAAGTTACTTAGCCTTTCATACCAAGCTCTGGGAGCTTGTTTCAGGCCATAAAGTGACTTCTTTAGTTTGAAAACATATTATGGGTGTTTGGAAGTCTCAAACCCGGGGGGTTGGTGCACATATACCTCTTCATCTGTATAGCCATTTAGGAATGCACTTTTGAAATCCATCTGATACAGAGTGATGCCTTTGTTTATAGCAAATGAGATTAAGAGTCTAATAGATTCTAACCTGGCGACTGGAGCAAAGGTTTATGTATAGTCTATCCCCTCTTGCTGACTATAACCTTGTGCCACCAGTCGTGTTTTGTTTCTGATGAATTCTCCTTGCTCGTTAAGTTTGTTTCTGAACACCCACTTTGTTCCAATAACGTTGAATCCTTTTGGTTTGGGAACCAGATCCCATATGTCATTTCTGGTGAACTGATTTAATTCCTCCTGCATTTCCAGAATCTAGTCATTGTCCAGAAGCACTTCATCAATTGTTGTTGGTTCAATCAGAGAGACCATTCCCATGAGGGATTCTTCAAAGTTTCTGAATGTTGATTTTGTTCTGATTGGATCATCCTTCTTTCCTAGGATTTTATCTTCTGGGTGAGCTATGCTGCTTTTGGAAAACCTTTTCTGGAGTTGATCAACAGAAGGTGTTGGATTGCTTGTAGAATTTCTTTCTGACGTTGTTGAAGCGTCTTTGTTGAGATCTTCTGATGATTTGTCTTCAGTACCTGTGAATTCAACTTCTATATCTGCAAGGAATTCATTCTGCTTTGACTTTTGAGAGCCAAGCTTATCATTAAATCTAACACTGATTGACTCTTCAACAATCTGTGTTTCTGTATTGTATACTTTGTACCCTCTTGAGCGTTCAGATTATCCTAACATAATACACTTTTATGCTTTAGAGTCAAACTTGTTCAGATAATTTTTTGTATTCAGAATAAAGCAAGTGCATCCAAACGGATGGAAATAAGAAATGTTGGGCTTTTTGTTCTTCCACAATTCATATGGAGTCTTTTCCAGAATATGTCTTATGGAGATTCTATTCTGAATATAACACGATGTGTTAATTGCCTCAGCCCAGAAGATCTTAGCAATGTTAGTCTCATTGAACATGGTTCTGGCCATTTCTTGCAGTGTTCTGTTATTTCGTTCTACAACTCCATTTCGTTGGGGAGTTCTAGGACAAGAGAAGACATGCAAGATTCCTTTTTCAATAAAAAATGATTCAAAATTTTTATTTTCAAATTCCCCACCATGATCACTTCTGACTTTGACAATTCTAAGATCCTTTTCATTCTGAACTTGGTTACAGAAGGTAACGAACACAAAGTGTGACTCATCCTTGTGTCTTAAGAACTTTACCCATGTCCATCTGCTATAGTCATCTACGATCACTAACCCATACTTCTTGCCACTGACAGACACAGTTTTTACTGGTCTAAATAAGTCTATGTGCAAAAGTTCTAATGGCTTAGAGGTGGAAACAACATTTTTAGATTTAAAAGAAGGTTTTGAAAATTTGCCTTTCTGACATGCTTCACACAGAGCATCTGAGCTGAACTTCAAATTAGGAAGTCCTCTGACTAGATTGAGTTTATTAATCTGAGATATTCTTCTCATAATAACATGCCCCATCTTCTGTGCCAGACCCATTGCTCGTTGTTAACAGAAAGAAGGCATTTTACGTTCTGACTCTTAAGTTCAGAAAGTTTTATTTTGTAAATGTTGTTTTTCCTCTTTCTATTAAAAAGGGTAGTTCCATATTTCTGACTAACAGCTTTGCATGAATTTTGATTAAAGATTATATCATAACCGTTATCACTTAATTGACTTATGGATAACAGGTTATACATTAATCCATCAACTAGCAGTACATTATTTATAGAGGGAAGATTTATGTTACCTACTATTCCAGAGCCAATGATCTTTCCTCTTTGGTTGCCTCCAAAGCCCACGTAGCCTCCAGGTTTAAGTTCCAGGCTTTGGAACATATGCTTTCTTTCTGTCATGTGTCGAGAGTAGCCAGAGTCCAGGTACCATGACTGGTGTTTTAGCCTTGCTGCTAAAGATGTCTGCAACATACATAATTTTATCCTGAGGTACCCATATCTTCTTGGGTCCTGGTTTGTTAGTTTTACCAAAATTCTGGTTGAATTTTGGTTCGACAGAGTAATCACTACTAGTGTATTTTATGTCATGTGTGTACCTATATATAAAATGTGATTTAAGTGGTGTGCGTTTTATGACTAAGTCCATGGCATGTTTAGGTGTAGATACCTTACCTTGATATCCTATCCCTTTTCTTTCATTTCTGCTAACTCCATAGATCGTTGAAGTCGTCTTGCTTCTATCTATGCTTTTAGCCAGAAACTTCTGAAAGTTGTGATCATATTCTTTGATGATCTTATTAGCATTACTGGGAGTCTCTGAGATTATTTCCTTCTGAGAGTTTTGCAAATCATTTTCTAATTTTGAAACTTTTTCTTTTAACTCAGAATTTTCTAATCTAAGAATCTCAGTCTTTTTAGAGTCAGAGACAAGTTCCTTTTTCAGGTTCTTGAATTTGACTCTGATTTGCTGATACCTTTCTAGAATTTCATTTAGACTTTCTGCAAGTTCAGCTTTAGTGAAATTAATAGCAAAGTTAGGGAATACCTCTTCAGTGTTTGATTCTGAGTCTGAACCAGAAGCTTCACTGTCTTCTGACACGTTTTCCATGAGAGCTATGTTTGCTCTTTCATCATCTGACTCTGAGTCAGCTTCAGAGGAGTCTGAATCGTCCCATGTTGCCATGAGGCTTTTCTTCTTTTCCTTGAAGAACTTATTTTTGGGCTTCTCCTTCTGAAGCCTTGGACATTCACTTTTGTAGTGCCCTTGCTCATTGCACTCATAGCAGATTATGTCCTTGTTATTTGGCTTTCTGTATCTTGAAGAACCTTCAGATCTTCTATGTCCAGAGGGAGACTCAGACTTTCTGTATCTAGAGGAGGATTCATTTTGATTCTCTGGTCTTCTGGGATTTCTGAATTTCCTTTGTCTCTACTTCCACAGTTGATTCACCCTTCTGGAAAGGAGAGACAGTTCATCTTCTTCTGATGAGGATCCATTAGAAGTTTCTTCCACATCCTGCAAAACCTTAGAATCATATTTTATGTTAGATTTTAAAGCTAGTGGCTTACCTTGCTTTTGAGGCTCATCTTCTTCTAGCTCTATCTCGTGACTTCTGAGGGAGCTGACAAGTTCCTTCAGAGATATTTTGTTGAGATCTTTGGCTAGCTTGAGTGTTGTGACCATTGGCCTCCATTGCTTGGGTAGGCTTCTGATAATCTTCTTTACATGATCAGCAGTAGAATATCCTTTGTCAAGAACCTTCAGCCCAGCAACAAGGATTTGGAAACTTGAGAACATAGCTTTTATGGATTCACTATCTTCCATCTTGAATGCCTCATACTTCTGAATGATCACAAGGGCCTTGGTTTCTTTGACTTGAATGTTGCCTTCATGCGTCATTCTCAGAGAGTCAAACATGTTCTTGGTTGTCTCTTTGTTTGAGATTTTCTCATATTCTGAGTATGAGATAGCACTGAGGAGTATTGTTCTGGCTTTGTGGTGGTTTCTGAAATCACACTTTTGCTGGTCAGACATCATTTTTCTGTCTATCTTAAGACCACTTCCTTCCATTGGGTGTGTGTATCCTTCAGTTACCATGTCCCACAGATCAACATCATGGGCCAGAAAGAAACTCCCAATTCTATTTTTCCAGTAGTCAAAGTTTTCTCCATCAAAGACTGGAGGTTTGCCACTGATTCTGTCCTTGTCTTCATTGTAGTCATTGATAATGTTTTAGCTTGGTCCTACCATAGTGTTTTTCTGATGCTTGGATCTTGTAGTGACACGGTTAAGTGTTTAAGCTCAGAACCAGGCGCTCTGATACCAATTGAAGAAGTGAAAAACACAAGAAGGGGGGTTTGAATTGAAAACTTGAAATCAAATACGCAATGACACAATATTTTTATCCTGGTTCGTTTGATCTCAAACTACTTCAGTCCACCCGTCAAGGTGATTTTGCCTCTCTCCAACGAGAACTTAATTCACTAATCACAAATAGATTACAATCACTACTTTAACAACTATCAAATTCTTCTTGAGTACAACCACAATCCGGTTAATCTCAAGGAACATTGTCTTAAAAAAAGATACAAGAATGTGTGTAAGATGTTTTTCGTTACAAAAACAGTTATCACAAATGTGATATTTTACACAAATTTAGAGCGTGGAATAAATGAGTAAGCTTGCAACATTTTTGAATTCTCGTGTAGTAGTATTGGCAAATTATGTGCGATTTGATCACTGAGCTTGTTTATATAGGCAATGAATTCATGTTAATTATTAAGCATGATAAATGACATTAACTCAGTTTCCATATGGAGAAGATCCTGTCTGAATGAAGCCGTTGTAATTGATGTTGTCTTGATTGAATAGTAACGCTTCAGAATCTTACATACTTGCCTGCTTCTGATGCTCCAGAACATTGATGACTTAGATTATTATGCTCTTGTTCAGAATCAAAGTTTACTTCACTTAAGCGCAGGTTCTGGTCATCAATTTTCAGCGCAAATTCTGATTGCTTCAGCGTGTAGCTTCTATAGCTTAACTTCTGATGCTGCTTTGGTCAGAACTTCTGTATACACAATAACATAATTTTTAGGGTGCATATTTGTTCTTTGTATCTGTTATCATCAAAAATCTAACTAAGGGTTGTAGAATCAAACTATGTTCTAACAAGTTGACTACTCTAATGAACAATATCCTCCTGCTGATGATAAATACAAACAGTTGGAGGATCGCCTCAATGCTATGGAGATTCAGCAGATACTTGGCTTGGACTTTGAAGAGTTAGGGTTGGTTTCCGGAGTGGTCATCCCACCAAAGTTAAAAATCCCTGCCTTTTACATGTATGATGGGGTCTCTTGTCCTAAGATGCATTTGAGATCTTATGTCTGTAACATTCAGCCTCACACTACTGAGCGGAAGCTATGAGTCCATTTCTTCCAAGAAAGTTTGGTTGGCACTTAGCTAGAGTGGTTCTATCACTTAGAAGGAACTGACATTCACACCTGGGAGGACTTTGCTGTTGCTTTCTACAAACAGTACCAATACAACACTGATCTTGCACCAACTCGTGTGCAATTGCAAAATATGACCATGCGTTCCAATGAGAGTTTCAAAGAGTATGCCCAAAAATGGAGAGACTTGGTAGGCAGAGTGCAGCCACCCTTAACTGATAGGGAGCTGATTGACATATTTATGGGAACCTTGACGGGACCTTTCTTCAATCACCTAATCGGAAGCTCCTCGACCGGGTTCACCGAGCTAATACTGAATGGAGAAAGGGTCGAAGTTGGAATCAAAAGCGGAAATATCCAAGGATCTAGATCCTCTTATGCCCAGAAAAAGACATGCAATGGGAAGAAAGAGTCCAATGTTATTTACGACCAAATGGGTCATAACAAGAGCAACCACGACCAACATGTGGGGGCAGTCTTGATCTTCGGTCCTGCATTAGTGCAACAACGTCAACAGGGGAATCATCGTAAGAAGGTTAGGCCTAAAAGAAAATTCACTAAGATCAACATGCCACTGGTTTATGCACTACAACACATGTTGAAAGCATAGCTGATTACATTAAAGGCTCCTCTCTGGAATCCCAATACTCCTGCTCTTACTTATTATTCTAATGAAAGGTGTGCATACCATTCTAATAGTTCTGGACATGACACGAACAAGTGTTGGGCTCTGAAGAATAAGATCCAAGACATGATTGATGCCAAGGAGATTGAGTTCGACCCTCCAGAGGCTCCTAACATGATCACTGCTCCTATTACGAATCATTAAGAGCGTCCTGTTCATTTTAAATTTTCAATTGTAATCTCTTTTATTGTTCAAACATTTATCTATTAATTTCGAACTTTGTTTCATTAATGCATTGCATATGTTTATCTTAAATTAATCCATTTGTTTCCATTATATTTGAACTATGCTTTTTACTCCCTTTATGATATCCAACTTTTGTTTTAAAAGTTACAAACCTTTAGAGGGAGGATGACGAAAACAATGCATTAATCTCATACAATATGCTTTTGGACAGACCTTGCTGACGATGTACATGCGTTCTTTCAATTCATAAACACTGGAGTTATAAGGAGGATAATCCCTAGTCAACCCCTTAGAGCCAAAGAAGTAGAAGTTTTCTTTTTTACACTAATTGAAACCTTTAATCAAAACCTGAGGCAGGGTAGTCTCTCAGTTGATTCAAATATGCGTTCAGTCACAAACTTTCACTTCGTACACAACGAATGACATCAAAGACATTCCTTCTGAACCAAAATATGGTTATGGTTCCCTATCAAATAGGCAGTCATTATCTCTCAAAAGAAAAGCCCACTAAGAAAAACCTACAAAAGAGACTTAAGAAAAACTGGGGCATCCTGCTGACTGTAATCCCAAAAACAAGAACAGGAACGAAAAATCAGGGATAATAAATCAAAAAAAGAGGACACTACAAATCCTCAACAACATGGAAAATATGGAAAAAAATGAATGCCTTCCAACAAACTTAACTTGTCTGAACCATCACCAAAGCGCTATTCCAGACTCAATTGGAGTTCAAACATACAATTAACTGAGTTTAGGACTGAAGAACATCACAAAGAACGAGCGGGTACAATTACACTTTGAGCCTTATCCCTTGTTTCTTAAACCGTGAACCTAGACCACGATACAACCTTTCAAAGTCCTAATTGAAGCATGGGTTAGTTCGAAAGCATACTGTTACAAAAGGTATCCTAACTCTTGTATGGTTTACTCTAAATCCTGATTTAAATTCACATACTTCCAAAATTATCTTCTGACTTTAACAATTCTAAGATCTTTTTCATTTTGGACTTGGTTATAGAATGTAAAGAACCAAAGTGTGACTCATCCTTGTGTCTTAAGAACTTTACCCATGTCCATCTGCTATTGTCATCTACGATCATTAATACGTACTTCTTGCCACTAATGGATGCAGTTTTCACTGGTCCAAATAGATCTATATGCAGAGTTCTAATTGTCTAAAGGTACAAACAACATTTTTTCTTTAAAAGAGGGTTTTGCAAATTTGCCTTTTTGACATGCTTCACACAGACCATATGAGCTGAACTTCAGGTTAGGAAGTCCTCTGACCATATTTTGTTTGTTAGTCTGAGATATTCTTCTCATACTAACATGCCCCAATCTTCTGTGCTAGACCCATTTCTCATTGTTAACAGACAATAGGAATTTTAAATTCTGACTTTTTAGTTCAGAAAGTTTTATTTTGTAAACATTGTTCTTTCTCTTTCAATTAAAGAGGATAGATCCATCTTTCTGACTAATCGCTTTACAGGACTTTTGATTGAAGATTATATCATAACTATTATCACTTAAGTGACTTATGGATAATAGGTTTTGGATTAATCCATCTACTAACAGAACATTAGTTATAGAAGGAAGTGTACCTTTACCAATAGTTTTGGATCCAATAATCTCTCCTTTCTGATTTCCTCTGAAACCTACGTAGCCTCCAGACTTATGATCCATGCTTTAGAACATATGCTTTCTTCTCGTCATGTGTCGAGAGCATCCAGAGTCCAGGTACCAAGATTGGTGTTTCAATTTTGTTGTTAAAGACATCTGCAACATAGAAAATTTTGTCCTTAGGTACCCATATTTTCTTGGGTCCTTGTTTGTTATAGTTACCAAAATTCTGTTTGAAATTTGGGTTGGCAGAAAAAGAATTACTAGTATACTTTATGTCATGTGTATGCCCATGGGTGAAGTGAGAATAAAGGGGTGTGTGTTTTATGACCATATCCTTAACTTTCTTAGGTTGAGATCCTTTACCCTTATATCCTATCCCTTTTCTGCCATTTCTGCCAACTCCATAGATCATTGAGGCCATCTTGCTCCTATCTATGTTTTTAGCATGAAATTTTTGAAAGTTATGATCATATTCTTTTATGATCTTATCAGAGTTACTAGAAACTTCTTAGTCAGCTTCTTTCTGAGCCTTTTGTAATTTACTTTCGAATTTAGAAATTGTTTCTTTAAGCTCATAATTTTCTGTTCTCAGTTTCTTCAAAGTCAGAAATTAGATCCTTTTCCAGGTTCTTGTTTTTTACTCGAAGTTGCTGATATCTCTCAAGAATTTCTGACAGACTTTCTTATAATTGAGATCTAGAAAAGTTAGAGAATACCTCTTATGCCTCTGAGTCTGATTCTGATTCAGATGATCCAGAGCCATGTGATACGTAGGCCATTAGGGCTATGTTGGTTCTTTCATCTTCTGATTATGTTTCAGCTTCAGAAGATTCTAAGACATCTCATGTTGCCATGAGGCATTTCTTCTATTCTTTAAAGAACTTCTTTTTAGGTTTCTCTTTTTGAAGATTTGGACAGTCACTTTTTTAATGGCCTTGTTCATTGCATTCATAGCAAACAATGTCTATGTTACTTGATTTTATGAATCCAGAAGATGGTTCAGAATGATTCCTTGTTCTTCTGGAAGTTCTGAACTTCTTCTGCCTGTGCTTCCACAACTAATTGACTCTTATGGAGAGAAGATATAGTTCGTCTTCTTTTGACAAGGATCCACCAGAGTTTTCTTCTTTTGCCTTCTGTGGTACCCTAAAATTTGCCCTCTCATTTTTTATTCAAGATACTATCTTAGGTCTTCTCGAATACTCAATTTGGCTCAGAAGTTTGATCAGACAGATTCTCTTCCTAGACAGTAAGTCAACGATTAGGGTTTGACGTTTCTCAAAGAAAATTGATTCTTCAAGGTTTCAAATGGTCTTCATAAATCTTCATGTATCCTCAAGGATGTTCATGCCGAGTTTCGAACCTCGTGTCATAAGTTTGCACAGTCAATGGTTCAGACGACTTAAAATGACTCCATTAAACCAAAACCTGAACTTTTGCGAGACCAAGTTCAAGCGACTGTAACTTCTTCATTATTCGAGATTTTTGAGCGGTTCTTCTTGCGTATGACTCTCCCATGTTATCTCCAATTTCTCTTCATAAATGAAGAGCTGATTATGTGTAGAAGATCACCAAATTCAAATGCATTAGAAGTCACTTCGTGGATTTTGACCTTATTTTCAATAACTGTCGCCTGATTTCTAAGAATTGTGATCTCCTCAAATTACGAGATTTTGATACGATTATTTCTACATATGGTCATAGGTGATGTTACACACGAGTTTATCTACGAAGATCAAAAGAAAATTGCATTGGGAAGAATTTGAAAGTTATCGAATCATCGCAAGTCATTTGTTTGATTTCAAATGTTCTTAATCATCATCGTTTTTGAAATTTGTTAAGGTTGATGATTGTTCTCAAAGCATGATTGTTTGGCAATGAAGTTCCATTTTTATCGAGCATGGCGTGTGAGTTTCATTTTGAATGCAAATTTGGTGTGGACAAGAGGTGAACATTAAGACTGTCATTTAGATGACCATGGCTTTGGGTTTGAGTTAACCAAGTTAGAATTGAATTCTTAAACATTTATTTTGTTTAGAAATTTGATTGGAGTACAAGGCGCATTGGTTATTTGATCATTTTGTGATTGCTTGAAATCCAAGTTACCAAACCAAGATGTTTTAATCCAAAACATTCAATTGAGACTTGCAAAGTTTAAGTAAATTCAAGTTTTGAACAATAAATTTTATTACACCAAATTTATTCAAGGCTTTGTATTTATTACATTACAAATGAAATAATTTACAAGTTTTTTGTTTTGTTTACAAAGAATCACAAATTTTTTGTCTACAAAGAGAGAACTTTTATTTTGTTTCTTCAAGTCTCGGTTGCTTCATCTTCAAGCAATCCTCGCTCGCCATCCACGCCTCATGTTCGTGAAACAAAGAAGAGAAAATTAGAAATTCAAGCAAGGTGATATGTAAATAAAAGAAAAGAGAATTTCATCACTAGGTTTTGTATATAGGAATCAGATTTTAAGTTTGTTTTGTTTTATCATAATATCTCTTCTCCCATCCTTGCAAATCACAAGGTTGGACCTTAGTTCACAAGAAAGGAAAGCAAATATGCAAGCTGCAACAAGTAGCAGCAAATTGCTACACAATAATAGGCTGCAAAGCCAGCAAACAAAGCAAGCATAGCAGCAAGAGAAGGCTTCCAAACAGCAGGCTGCTATACAAGCAGCAAGCAACAACAAAATGTGAAAACAAACAAATATAGAAGCAAGTCCAAGGCTGCAAAAGAAAAGGCTGCAAAACAAGTCAAAGCTGGCAAGCAAAGCTCCCAAGGCAAGGCTGTCCAAAGCATGCAGCAAATATGGCAGCAGATAAAAACAAACAAAACATAGCAGCAACAAGGCAAACCATAGACAACAAGCTAACAATAGCTCAAAAAACCTCAAATGTCATCATTTTCCCTAAATGGCCAAACCCTTCAGAAAATTGTATGATAAGCAAAATTGCTTTATTTCATGGAAAGATGAAAGAGATATCACCTAGCAATAACAACCTAAAAGAACTGCTCTGAAATCTATCATACCAATCCAAACATTACACAAAGATAGCTCAAACATAAACTACAATAAAAAGCAATAGAACAGGGCACTACATCTGTTCAAATTTTATCACAATTCCCCCCCCCCCCCCCCAAATGTCTTACTTCTTTCACTATAAAAAGCAACCAAACATACAAAGAATGGGATTTTTTGGGGTGACACAAAAAAACTCAGTACAGAGGACAAAAAAAATTCAGTTCAAAGCTTCTGCTCAAACCATCCAGAATAAAATTCAAAATTTCTTTAACAGCCTCAATTAACCTTACCTGAAAACACATCCTCACATCTGCAAAAAAATCATACTTCACAAAGATCACCTTGCATCCCAAACTTCCCAGAAAAGAGGTATTCAGATACAAGAAAAGCTCAAGGAAAGGAGAAATGGAGAAGGGGGAAAACTTATTGCTTGAAAGCTCCATTGGAGAAACTCCGATAGGTATTTTTTTCTTCTTCTACCACTCTACTACTTTTGCACAATTTTTCTTCATATATACATCCATGTCTGGTAGATTTATTTGCGTAGTAGTTTTTAGGCTTGGATCACTGGTTCTTGCAACCTGTTTTAATAAGAATAGAATAAATTTTATACGCATATATGCTACAATCTATTAACGCAGTAAAATATAACTTGTTAATTCAACAAAACGGAATACCCAACCTTTCCCTGCTAACTCTGAGTTTTGTCCCGAGAGTCATCATCTCAACTGGAAACTAACATTCTTGCTGACATTCTTCCTCTTGCACCATTACTTGAGTTGACATCATCAACAATCCATAGATCCCTTCCTCCATCTTCTACTTTCATCCGACAACTCCCATCTTCATTTTCAATCATCATCCAAATTATTCCTCACTGTAATCTCCTCTGTATTCCACCACCATCAAACACATTTTACTTCATTTTTCTCCCATCACCCATAATCAGCAATCCATATTCTCCATATCCTCCTTCCATCATATTATACCTCCTCCTGTTATTCACCATCACTTTTATTACAACAATGACAATTTTCGTTTCCTCCACTATTTCAACACCAACAAATTTCCAATCCAGTTCTCCTCCGTTCGTTTCAACCAACTGCCGCCACTACAAATAGTTCACGAACTACTTCCTCCATCACCCAGTCACTGAGCAGTAATTTCCCTGTAACAGTAGCCTCACGCCTTTCACTAGCATATCGTGCGTGTTGTGTTGTTCTGTTTACCTATGTGTCGCATTTCAATCGTAAGTGAATCTTTGGGAATAATTGTTGCAACTGCAGTATTGAAAAAGGAGAATAGAGTTTGATTTGAGTTTTAACAAAAAGCACCACTATGAGAATCGTTGAACCGTGAGGGAGACATTAAGACGATGAATCGAATGAACAGAGAGATACTAGCCGCGACATTCCCAACCTTTTCAATTAGGGTTTTCTATTTCCAAATTTTGGTTTTCCTTCTAAAGCAAATTCGGGTTTGGGCCTATTTGGTTTGGCCCAGCCCAATTCTTAAATTTTTGTTTTTTTATATTATTTTTTATATATTGATAAAGTTGTAAAAGTTAACGAATGAACAAATGATGCATTGGTTAAGGTGTTGATGTTTGGAAGTAGAGGTCCCGGATTCGAGACCCCCTGGGACGTTTTGTTCTTTTTACTGTTTTCCATCTTTTTCTTCATTTTTTTTGGACAGAAAAAATAACAACAAAAAATAAGGTTGGTGGGCCTGCTTTTAAAGCCCAACAAAATTCACCAACTTCACTCCATAATTCTTTTTCACACCTCTCCTTATATTTGGTTTAATAATTTTTAATTTAGTTAGTAATTTTAGATTTTTTAATTTAGTTTATATTTAATTTAATCTTTAGTTTTTTTTAATTAAATAAAAAATATAGTTTCAAAATTAATTTATTTTCTTAGTTAGTTTAAGACTTTGTAAATATTTTTACTAATCAATTTTTGTATTTAAGTCTTAATTTTTTATTTAATTTCTTAATAATAAAAAATACTAAAAGACAAAAAATATGCAAATGATTTAATTTCTTTAATAGAATAGAATTTTATTTTTCTTCCCAAATTTCTCACGAAACAAAACAAGAATTTTATTTCCATACTTTGTTAATTAATTTTTATTTCATAGATTGTAGTAATTTCGATTAATTTCTCGATTTGATTTGGTTGTATTGTTTTCCTATTTGGACATTTAATTGTAATAATCCATCCCCATTTGTAAATTTGTACCCCCATTCCAGAAAACTCTGTAATAGCGTAGAATTTTAATTTCCGCAATTTACGGTTTTCCTTATACTGTATAGTAATTAGGCGTGCATGGTAAGATCTAAAATCAATCGTTAGATAACCTAATTTCAAAGACGCAATAACTTGAATCAAACACACTTTTCACACACGCACCCCTAGGGTAACCTCGCTCGTTGCCTCGAAAACACAGTCATGTCCCTCGAATATGGGACGCTTTAGCAAAGACCCTTCGATGAAAAAAGATCGTAGTCCCTCGATGTCCCTCGATGTTGCCTATGATAAAACGACCTAGTCCCTTACGAAAATTGCTAAAGCGTCTCACAAGTTGCCTTCTATGACTGTACAAATGTCTCGCGTTTGTCTCTTCACATCCAACAATGGGGCTTCTTACCAAATCAATGGTAAGATATCAACATCTAAAGGAGGAAAAGAACATTTAAGACCTTTCGAGTAGGTAGATTCGCTCTTAGTTGCTCGCTTGTTCACAACCAAACATTTTACACTAACACCTTCACATTAAAACCTTTTTCAAAATACAAAAACTTTTTGTATACGTTCTTATAGAGACGAGAACCATTACAAAAACATCTTTTCAAAATCACCTTCAAAAAACACAATACACAAACACCTCTTTCAACTATTTTTTAAAACAACACTTTGTATGCGTTCTTATAGAGACGAGAACCATTGCAAAGACATTTTCAAAATACTTTCAAAACCCACACCATAAGCACATTCAAACAAAGCAAGTGATCTAGCGAGTAACTAAGAGCCCATGGAAAACCATGGATGAAAAGGGTGCTAACACCTTCCCTTTTCATAATCTACCCCCCGAACCCGAGAAGTAATCTCGAAAGGTATTTCCTGTGCTTTTTTACCTTTCCTTATTGGATTAAATAAAATTTTGTGGCGACTCTTGCTAGCCGCACAATTGCGATCAATTGCAAAACGACTCTAGTTAGTTCTCCCACCGTATCACAGAACTGGCGACTCTGCTGGGGATATTCTAAAAGTGGGGTTACCTTAGGGCTAGATCACATTTATTTGATTTCATTGTTTGACTTGTATGATTTACATTATGGTTCTTTGTTTGGGTTTGAATCCTCTACCCGGATTTGGGATACCTTATATGTAAGTAGTAATACGTTGTGAAAACTGTGCGGGGTATACCGACATGGTCTAAGAAATATCTATGTTAGTGAGACATATTTGTGGGTACCGGTAGCCCTTGAGTAGTCAAGGAGAATAAGGGTCCGCTGAGTGATGTCATGAAGCACTAATGAAATTTTAGATCCTTTACTTGACCAACTTGGCCATTAGGACGTAGTGAGATGATCGACTTTGGTGCTGTACGAAGTTGGTAGATATTTGATACTACACTCATTGAGGTTTGGTTTTTTGGGATACTTCGATCGACATTAAAGAGGCTTGCGCTAAAACAATTCCCAAAGAAATAAACCAGTGATATTGAGCTCCTTAGAACCCGATTACTATGACTAGGACAGGTTTGAGCCAACTAAACTTCAATAGGGTTCTTACCTATGAGACTCCATGCAAGCCTAAACCTAAGGACTTGTTTGCTTTGTTTGTGTATATTTTACTTGTACATAACATCATGGACATCATAACATCATACTCATACTCACTAACCATTTCAAGGAGTTCTGGGATTTATCTTTGTTTCTGTTTTGTAGGACATGGATTCTATCCTCAGGAAAACCATTCAAGTCAACCTCGTAATGGTTCCTCCTCAACTCAAAGAATTAGCATCAAGAATTCCTGAGAATTCTCCATTCACCGAAAGACATGGTCGTCTCCTAAACTTGGTTACCTCCAAAACTGATGAAGATATGTTGAAGGTGCTCTTCCAATTCTTTGATCCTCTACACCATTGCTTCACATTCCCCGATTATCAACTTGTGCCATCTTTGGAAGACTTCTCCCAACTCTTGAGGACTACCATTATTAATCAACTACCTTTCAACGGTACGGAAAGAGATCCAAAACCAGAAGAGATTGCTCAAGCTCTAAACTTGCAACCATCTGATGTCACAACTAATTGGGAAACAAGGAGTGGTGTCAAAGGCTTCTTAGCTAAGTTCTTGATTAAGAAAGCCCAAAGATGTTGGAATTCCTTGGAATTGAAAGCTTTTTAAGAGATTGTAGCTCTCCTCATCTATGGGATGGTTTTGTTTCCAAATCCTGACCAACTCATAGATGTGAACGCCGTCAAAATCTTTATATCTCATAACCCGGTGCCTACTTTGCTAGGAGACATCCTACATTATTTTCACACTCGCACTATGAGGAAAAGAGGTATCCTTATGTGTTGCACTCCTCTCTTGGAAAGACGGTTTGTTTCGCATCTTCCCCAATCTGTATTAAGAAACGAGCAAGGCTCAAGGTGGTCACAAAGGTTGATGACGCTCAAGAATTCAGACATCCATTGGTGTTACCGATCTATAGAGAATGTTATCATCGTCGACCATTATGGAGAGTTCCCTAATGTCCCCTTACTTGGTATTAGGGGAGGTATCACCTGCAACCCCTGCTTAGCCTTAAGACAGTTTGGTTACGCCCGAAGGGATGGCCCGCATGAGATGCTCCTTCATGGTTTGGTATTTGACTACGAGAATGACGATCAAGGTCTTCGCCAAAGATTTATCCGAACTTGGAGGATGTTGAACAAGGTAGATAGTAAGACTTTGAGGCATAATAATTCCATCCCTCTTGAGCCTTACCTCAAATGGGTATGAACTCGTGCTCAAAGTATTATGATGCCTTACACCTCCATTCTCCTGGTAATCATTGAGCCTATTATGGAAGGAGATGCTCCATACACTATCCTAAATCCTGGCATGCCCACCTCTCTTGAAGAACTACAAAGGGATTGGATACAACTCAAGGGGGAGCGAGATACTTTCGAAGCCCAATTCTACGCAAGCGAGAAGAAGGTTTTGGAACTAACTAAGCAACTTCATGAGGAGAGGAACCTGAATGCCTACATCGCACCAAAGAGGATGCGTACAACCTTTCTATCTTAGAGTTTTTGCATTTGTTTTTCCCAATGAGGAATTGATGTACTCAAGCTTTAATTTATTAATATAACGTGTGTTTTCTTTTTGTCTAAAACAAATTTGAATCTTTGAAATCCTTGAAATCATTGCATATGCATTTACCATTCATCATGACATAAGCAGGTTTGTTGCAACAAGCCTCCTCATCTTTCTACTGTTTATTTCATTAAGATGGATCTCGAGCAAACAATGAAGGACCTCCAAGCTCAAAATGCTCAGTTTCAACAGATGTTCTTAACTCTAGCCAAAGGACAAGAAGAGTTGAAGACCTTGCTGGTTGAAAAGAAAAAGAAGAAAACAAAGAAAATAACCGGAGTTATGAATATGGGAAGAAGATTCCAAGGACAAGAAAGAAGGACCCTAGATTTTGCAATGTCATCTTGTGAGAAAGACAATCAAAATGGGAAAGGCAAAGAAATAGTTGTCCAGCCAGAGTCAAAAGAGGAAGAGGAAGAAGAAGATTATTCTGAAGAACAATACCCTCCCGCCGACGACAAGTATAAGCATCTAGAAGAACGGTTAAGTGCAATGGAAATCCAAAAAGTGCCTGGATTGGACTTTGAGGAGTTGGGATTAGTATCGGGAATTAACATTCCTCCAAAATTTAAAGCACCTGTGTTCGCCAAATATGACAGAGTTTCATGTCCCAAAATGCATCTCCGGTCCTATGTGAGGAAAATCCAGCCTCATACCACTGACAAGGATTTATGGGTACATTTCTTTCAAGACAGTCTGTCTGGAACTCAACTTGATTGGTTTTATCAGTTAGAAAGAGCCAATGTTCATAACTGGGAAGATCTGGCCGCTACCTTTTACAAACAATACCAATACAATGCAGACCTTGCACCTACCCGTACTCAACTCTAGAGTATGGCCATGGTTTCAAGTGAAGGCTTCAAGGACTATGCGCAAAAATGGAGGGACTTAGCAGGAAGAGTCCAACCTCCTCTATCTGAAAGAGAATTAGTAGACATGTTCTTGGGCACCTTGTGTGGTCCCTTCTTTAATCACTTGATTGGAAGTTCATCGGTAGGTTTTACCGAACTGATATTGACCGGAGAAATGGTGGAAGTCGGGATAAAGAATAGGAAGATTCAAAAAGATGCATCCTCTGTTGCTGTAAGGAAACCATTCATTGGAAAGAAAGAAGTTTTTGATGTATATCCTCAGAGAAATCAAGATAGGGTTGAACGTCGTCCAATGGTGGGGGCTGTCATGATTCCTAAACATGCGCCTGCTTAGCAAAGAAGCAACAAACCAAGAACGGAAAGACAAGTCAGGCAGTTCACTCGAATTAATATGACACTATCTCAAGTATTTCCACATTTGTTAAGATCCAATCTAGTGACTTTGAAAGAAGCTCCAAAGAACCCTAACACAACTTCTCCTCACTATCATCCTAATGCCCGCTGTGCATACCATTCTGAGAGTCCCGGCCATGACACTAACAACTGTTAGGCTCTGAAGAACAAGGTACAAGACCTCCTTGAAGTCAAAGAGATTGAATTCGATGCGCCAGAAATTCCCAATGTTATTACTGCCCCTATGCTCAAGCACGACCATAATGCCAACGCCATTGAGGAAGATATGTTTGTTACTTCAGTTGATGAACTTATGACCTCACTCCTGACTATCAAAAAGAAATTGTTGAATGCCTGTGTATTCCCAGGCTGTGATGAAAGCTGTCATTCCTGTTTCTCCTCACCAACCAGCTGTCCATTGTTGAAAGCAAGAATTTAGTGCCTAATAGATAACAAGGAAACTTTGTTCGAGAAGACTTCTATTCCAACTGTTTCTTTTAATGATGTTTCTGTCGTGACCATTTCCGACAATTCTTCTAGGGTCTCCACCAAAAGACCCGTTAGAATTACATCAGTTCCTAAAGTAGCTCCTTTGATAATTACAATGCCTGTACCAATCCCGTATTCGTCAGACAAAACCATCCCATGGAATCATGGAGGTGATGTCTACTACCATAGTATCATGCAAGATTGGCCAGCTGCTGAAGATTCAATTTCTGAGAAAGTTGACTCTGATATCAGTAATATCGTAGGGACTAGCAAGATAACCCGTAGTGGAAGGGTTTTCTCTCCAGAAATTGCTCCTACAAAAGCTATATCTGGACCCGTAATCATTCTTGTTGTTGTTGCTCCTCTAAAGGTTATTCCCAGTCCTACAATTATCTCTGCTAATACTCCTATTGACGTTCCTGCTGCGGAGTCAACCGAGACTTGAGGTAAAGGTATTTTGGTTGAGCCTGTCTGAACGAAGGCACAATCAATAGCTATCCATGAGACCTCCCGAAAAGAGATGGAGGAAATTCTAAAGATCATAAAAAGAAGCGGCTACAATGTAGTCGAGCAACTGGGGCAAACTCCATCAAGAATTTCCATGTTGGCTTTGTTGTTATGTTCCGAGGCTCATGCAAAGGCCTTGGTAAAATTCCTGAAAACTGCCCATGTACCCCAAGAAACATCTATCGATCAGTTCCAAGACTGCGTAGCCAGCTTGACTGCAGATAATGGTTTAGGTTTTTCAGAAGCTAATTTAACGCCAAGAGGGAGGAAGCATAATGAGGCATTGCATGTCTCAGTGGAATGCAGGGGCACGACCTTGGCTCATGTTTTGGTGGACATTGGTTCGTCTCTGAATGTGTTGCCTAAAAAGGCTCTTGATATGCTTTACTGTGAGGGATTGACATTGAAACCAAGCAACATAGTAGTGAGGGCCTTTGACAGCTCAAAAAGGATGGTGCATGGGGAAGTGGACATCCCCATAAAAGTTGAAACCTAAACGTTTGATTCAACTTTTTATGTAATGGATATTCTCCCTTCATATTCCTACTTGTTAGGCCGACCATTGATTCACAATGCTGGTGTTGTTACCTCTATGTTGCATCAAATTCTGAAATATCCAATTTAGGGGAAGATCATCATTGTTCATAGAGAAGAAGAGTATATGGTCAGCATCTAAATTCCTCTAGATATGTGGAGTTAGATGGTGAATTTATTGAAACTCCATTCCAACACTTTGAAGAAGTCCCGCAGACTGTGGAAGTAACCAAGGTTGTGTCTCAAGTTCCCAAGATCACAAGGCCTCCGCTCAAGATGTCGTCTTTGAAGGATGCCAAGGCAGTGATAGAAGAAGGTGGGTGCACAATTTGGGGTCAACTCCCAGATATCCCATACAAATCTGACAAATTTGGGCTGGGTTTCACTTCAGGAGCCCAGAAAGTTGTACGTCGTGATCGTGCCGGAGGACCACCCTTGAAGATCAGCAACCATCAAGTCAATGCAGTGGAGGACGATGAAGACATATATAACCTGGAGGACTAGATTTTCCCAACTGTCAGTGGAGGGCTCAGCAACTGGGAGGCTATATATTTTGTCTCGATCACATTTATCCAACAGTAATTTGTCTTTAAATTTTGTTGGACTTGTAATATTAAAACATTTTAGACTCTTAAAACCTTCTGTCTTACCCGAGGCACAATGGTCCATTTGTAAGGGTTATTATCTCATTTCCATATGACATCAATGAATCATGGACGTTTTGCATACAAACTTTGTGCTCATTGTTTTTATTTTACATTTTCATTTCTTTCAAAGATAGTTATACTCTTACACACACTCACGCTCACAATGCAGGTTTACATCCACTTAGGATCCCATGGGTAACGATTATGCTATGGCCTTCTGTGATTCTGAAAATCTAATCTACCAAGCCGAAGACGAAGGTGAGGAAGTTTGTGAAGTGCTAGGGGAACTCGCCAGGTTACTACAACAAGAAGAGAGGACCATTCAGCCCCACGAAGAGCCAGTGGACACAGTTAACCTGGGTACCAGAGAAGACAAGAGAGAAGTCAAGGTGGGTGCCAATCTGAAACCCAGTGTCAAGGAGCATCTGATTCAGTTGCTACATTATTATGTTGAGGTATTTTCCTGGTCGTACGAAGACATGCCAAGACTGAATGCAGATATCGTAGTACATCGTCTACCTACAAAAGAGGACAGCCCACCAGTAAAGCAAAAGGTCCGTCGTATGCGACCATATATGTCAGATAAGATTAAAGCAGAAGTCATGAAATAATTCAATGTAGGATTCTTGGCCATCACTTCCTATCCACAATGGGTTGCCAATGTTGTTCCCGTGCCTAAAAAGGACGGCAAGGTACGAATGTGCGTGGACTACAGAGATTTGAATAAGCCAAGCCCTAAGGATGATTTCCCGCTTCCCCACATTGATATTCTAGTTGACAATACGGCACAGCACAAAGTGTTTTCCTTCATGGACGATTTCTCAGGCTACAACTAAATCAAAATGGAGCCTAAGGACATGGAGAAAACAACCTTTGTCATATAGTGGGGCACATTCTGTTACAAGGTTATGCCGTTCGGGCTGAAGAACACTGGGGCAACCTATCAGCGTGTCATGGTAGCTCTATTTCATGACATGATACATCACGAAATAGAGGTCTATGTGGACGACATGATAGCCAAATCTCAAACAGAAGAAGAGCATCTTGATCATTTACAGAAACTGTTTAAGATACTAAAGAAATACAAGTTGAGGTTGAACCCAAATAAATGCACGTCTGGAGTGAGGTCTGGTAAACTCCTATGCTTTTTCGTCAGCAATAAAGGTATTGAAGTAGACCCTGCCAAGGTAAAATCGATACAAGAGATGCCTTCTCCCCGTACTGACAAGGAAGTCAGAGGATTCTTGGGATGACTAAACTACATAGCCAGATTCATTTCTCACCTGACAGCTACTTGTGAACTAATCTTCAAATTACTGAAGAAAGATCAAGGAGTCAAATGGAATGAAGAGTGCCAAACTGCATTCGACAAGATCAAAGAGTACCTGTAAGAGCCTCCTATTTTGATGCCACCAGTCGAGGGAAGACCATTGATCATGTATTTAATTGTTTTGGAAAATTCAATGGGGTGTGTGTTGGGGCAGCATGACGAGTCTGGATGAAAAGAGCATGCTATTTATTACTTGAGAAAAAAGTTTACCGACTGTGAAACAAGATATTCACTGCTCGAGAAAACTTGTTGTGCTCTGGCATGGGCCGCTCGCCGGCTAAGACAGTATATGTAGACCCATACTACCTTATTGATATCCAAGATGGATCTGATAAAGTACATCTTCGAGAAGCCTGCCCTCTCGGGGAGGATAGCAAGATGGCAGATGATCTTGACATAATATGACATACAATATAATACCCAGAAAGCCATAAAGGGCAGTGTAATAGCTTATCACCTGGCTCACAAAGTTGTGGATGACTACCAGTCCATGAAGTTCGAATTCGCAGATGAAGAAATCATGATGGTAAACAACTGTGAAGAATTCAGACCATATGACGGACCTGAACAAGGATCCCGATGGACCCTAGTTTTTGATGGGGCATTCGACGCACTCGAAATGGTATTGGTGCTGTACTTATATCCCCTGAAGGATGTCATACTCCCTTTACTGCAAAACTCTGCTTCAACTATACAAACAACATGGCAGAATACGAAGCATGCATTTTTGGTCTCAAAGCCACCATAGATTTGGGGATCAAATCCTTAAGCGTATTCGGAGATTCAGCCTTGGTCATCAGCCAGATCAAAGGAGAATGGGACACTAAGCACTCTAACCTTATCCCTAACAAAGAACATGTGTTGACATTGATTCCACATTTTGAGAAGATTACCTTCGAGCACTTCCCGCGAGAAGAAAATCAACTAGCAGATGCACGAGCCACAATGTCATCCATGTTTAAACTTAAATGGGATAACGAGGCTCCCCAGATCACCATTGAACGAATGGATGAACTAGCTCACTGTCACGAGATTAATACTGAAGAGGTAGTGGACCAACCTTGGTTTCACAAATTCAAGAGGTATCTCGAGGCTCAAAAATATCCGGAAGGAGCTTCAGTCAATAATAAGACGTTCTTAAGGAGATTCTCTGCTAAATTCTTCCTTAGTAATGGCATTCTTTACAAACGCAACCATGACTCTGTGTTACTTTGGTGCGTAGACAAGGTTGAAGCGGAAAAGATCATGACTGATCTACATGAAGGCACTTTTGGCACCCATTCCAGTGGGCATACGATGGCAAAGAAAATCCTACGGGCAGGTTATTACTGGTCAACCATGGAAGCGGATTTCTATCAACACTCTCGAACCTACCACAAGTGTCAGATTTATGCTAACAAGGTGCACGTACCTCCGGTTCCTTTAAATGTCTTGACGGCTCCTTGGCCCTTTGCTATGTGGGGCATCGATATGATTGGGTAAATCAAACCAACAACCTCTAATGTACACCGCTTCATCTTAGTGGCCATTGATTATTTTATAAAATAGGCTGAGGCAGCTTCCTTCGCTTCCGTTACCAAGAATGTTATCGCCCGATTCATTAAATAGAATCTTGTTTGCCGGTATGGTATCCCAGAGAGAATCATCACAGATAATGGTATGAATATAAACAATACAATGATCAACGCCCTATGTGAGCAATTCAAGATCCAGCATCACAATTCTTCCCCTTACCAGCCAAAGATGAATGGTGTTGTCGAAGCCGCAAATAAGAATATCAAAAAGATCATACAGAAAATAATAGTCACATACAAAGACTAGCATGAGATGCTACCGTTATCTCTCCATGGGTATCATACCACGGCACGCACATCAATCAGGGCAACACCCTACTCTCTGGTGTACGGCATGGAGGTTGTCTTACCTATTGAGGTCCAGATCCCCTCTCTGAGAATTATGAAGGATGCAGGGATAAATGAAGAAGATTGGATCCAGACTCGACTTGATCAACTGAACTTGATTGATGAGAAAAGGCCTACTGCTGTCTATCTTGGTCAAATGTATCAAAAACGGATGATCAAGGCTTTCAACAAAAAGGTCAGACGACAAGTGTATCAAGTTGGGGATCTGGTGATCATGCGCATCATACTATCGCAAGAAGATCCCAGGGGAAAATGGACTCCTACATATGAAGGAACTTTTGTAATCAAAAGCATATTCTCTAGTGGAGCAATGATCTTAACCATCATGGATGGCGACAACCTGCCACACACTGTAAACACAGACATAGTCAAAAGATACTACGCATAAGAGACCCGCTAGGTTGACACACCTAGGCAAAACAAGGGCATCCCAGCAAACCAAAAAGGTTCGAGAAAAAATTAAGGATAAAACAAAAAACATTTGTACACCTGACAAGTTGAAAACCCGAAAGGGCGACTTGGGCAAAAAAGGGTATCCCGGTGGACTGAAAACCCGAAAGGGTTGTCTAGGAAAAAGTTAGGGAATTAAAGCGTATGACTATGTCCCATTGGATCACCTTACAGACAACCTTTGGCTTCTACTGACAAGCTCGACGGTTCTGATCAATTCAATCAGCTTCGGATAAGGCAACAAATAGACAAGATGCTCAGAGACACGAAGGCTATAGAGGAAAGGGAACCCCATGGGATTATTGCACATAGTTATCTTTTCTTTGTATCAAATTTCATTTTTTATGACGACATTCTCTTAATAGAATGTTTGTCTCATTGTACAAAAATACTTACTCAAAGTCAATACAAAGATATCTCTTTGAAAGTGCAAAACTATTTGTTTTTCTTTACTCCTGTATTTTGTTTACAAAAATGTCTAATGATTTATTTTTGAACATATGCATTTGAACATAATTATTGTTTACAAATTAACAAAATAAAAAGACAATCACTGATGGCTTTAAGAGATAGGGAAATCTCTCTAAGTTATCTCCGTAAAATCCCCCACTGTGTGCAGTTTAATCCCCAATGGAACAAAACTTCCAGTTATCACTCCCCGATAGAAGTAGCTAAATTTCTCGGGATTCCCCAACAGGATTTCACAAGAAATACACGGTGCTTCCCTTACAACAGAGTTTATTTCTCTAAGCGGAAACTCATCAACACTTCAACATCACAAACATGAAGAATTACACTCTACATTCCCAGCAGCAGTCAAGGATTTATTTTCCCTAATCCAACGGCATTATAGCAGATTGGCTCACATACGCATAAGTCGTGTCCATATATCATAAACATAGATGACACGAATGCATATATCACAATCTCATTGTACCATGAATTTCATACATCATGACATTGCATACAGATAACGTTTTATCCTTTGAGGGATAAGGTTAATCAATGACTATCATTAATAAATCAGAGATTAATACCTGAAATAGGCCGAGGATAATTGGCTACACGACCAGCTGAACTTTCGGATACAGTTCAGATACGCTCTAGATACGGATGCCATCCTGATACTTATTCAGATTCAAATTTCAGATACAGTTCAGATATGCTCCAGATACGGATGCCATCCTGATACTCATTCAGATTCAGCTTTCAGATACAGTTCAGATACGCTCCAGATACGGATTCCATCTTGATCCTCATTCAGATTCAGCTTTAAGATACATTTCAGATACGCTCCAGATACGGATGCCATCCTGATACTCATTCAGATTCATCTTTCAGATACAGTTCAGATACGCTCCAAATACGCTCCAAATACGGATGCCATCCTGATACTCATTCAGATTCAGCTTTCAGATACAGTTCAGATATGCTCCAGACACGGATGCCATCCTGATACTCATTCAGATTTAGATTTTAGGTACAGTTCAGATACGCTCCAGATACGGATGCCATCCTGATACTTATTTAGATCCAGGCTTTCCTTTCAAAGTAACCATGTTATCCAGGTTCCTTCTCCCTTATCTCCAGACAACAGTTTACAACCCTATAAGACTTGGACCCGACCAGATACGGTCGATTTCACATTTCCCCAGTTGAAGTCAAACTTAGACTTGGTCTAATTTCTGTCAGCAACCACCTTCGAATGGCATCTTTAAGCCCATTTCCAACAACTTTCTGTTATCTCTCTAAATGGCATCTATTAATCCCATTCCTTACACAATCGACCAACACATCACCGAGTGCAAATTTTTGGGCACTCTAGTGTTCAATCATCTTCCACTTTCAAGCTACGAACGACAAACATGCCGATCTCACTTTTCAAGTTTAAGAAGATTGAACAGGGGCAGCTGTTGTACCCCAAAATTTTGCCTCTCATTTTTTATTCAAGATACTATCCTATGTCTTCTCGAATACTCAATTTGGCTCAGAAGTTTGATCAGACAGATTCTCTTCCTAGACAGTAAGTCAACGATTAGGGTTTGACGTTTCTCAAAGAAAATTGATTCTTCAAGGTTTCAAATGGTATTCATAGATCTTCATTTCTCCTCAAGGATGTTCATGCCAAGTTTCGAACCTCACGTCACAAGTTTGCTCAGTCAATGGTTCAGACGACTGAAAATGACTCCATTAACCCAAAAGTTGACCTTTTGCGAGACCAAATTCAAGCGACTGTAACTTCTTCATTATTCGATATTTTTGAGCGGTTCTTCTTGCGTATGACTCTCCCCGATGTTATCTCTAATTTATCTTCACAAATCAAGAGCTGATTACTTGTAGAAGATCACAAATTCGAATGTGTTAGAAGTCACTTCGTGGATTTTGACCTAATTTTAAATAATTGTCGTATGATTTCTAAGAATTGTGATCTCCTCAAATTAAGAGATTTTGAGACGATTATTTTTGCATATGGTCATAGGTGATGTTACACACGAGTTTATCTTCAAAGATCAAAAGGAAATTGTGTTGGTAAGACTTTGAAAGTTATCGAATCGTTGCAAGTCATTTGTTTGATTTCAAGTGTTCTTAATCATCATTTTTTTTGAAATTTGTTAAGGTTGATGATTATTCTCAAAGCATGATTGTTTGGCAATGAAGTTCCATTTTTATCGAGCATGGCGTGCGAGTTTCATTTTGAATGCAAATTTTGTGTGGACAAGAGGTGAAGATTAAGTCTGTCATTTAAATGACCATGGCTTTGGGTTTGAGTTAACCAAGTTAGAATTGAATTCTTAAACATTTATTTTGTTTAGAAAGTTGATTGGAGTACAAGGCGCTTTGGTTATTTAATCATTTTGTGATTTCTTGAAATCCAAGTTACCAAACCAAGATATTTTAATCTAAAACATTCAATTCAGAATTACAAAGTTTAAGTAAATTCAAGTTTTGAACAATAAATTTCACTACACCAAATTTATTCAACGCTTTGTATTTATTACATTACAAATGAAATAATTTACAAGTTTTTTGTTTTGTTTACAAAGAATCACAAATTTTTTGTATACAAAGAGAGAACTTTTATTTTGTTTCTTCAAGTTTCCTTTGCTTCATCTTCAAGCAATCCTCGCTCGCCATCCACGCATCATGTTCATGAAACAAAGAAGAGAAAATTAGAAATTCAAGCAAGGTGATATGTAAAGAAAAGAAAAGAGAATTTCATCACTAGGGTTTGTATATAGGAATCAGATTTTAAGTTTGTTTTGTTTTATCATAATCTCTCTTCTCCCATCCTTGCAAATCACAAGGTTGGACCTTGGTTCACAAGAAAGGAAAGAAAATATGCAAGCTGTAACAAGTAGCAGAAAATTTCTACACAAGAATAGGCTACAAAGCCATCAAGCAAAGTAAGCATAGCATCAAGAGCAGGCTGCCAAACAGCAGGCTGCTATACAAGCAGCAAGCAACAACAAAATATGCAAACAAACAAATATAGCAGCAAGTCCAAGGCTGCAAAAGAACAGGCTGCAAAACAAGTCAAAGTTACCAAGCAAAGCTACCAAGGCAAGGCTTTCCAAAGCATGCAGCAAATATGGCAGTAGATAAAAACAAACAAAACACAACAGCAACAAGGCACAGCATAGACAGCAAGCTAAAAATAGCTCAAAAAACCTCAAATGTCATCATTTTCCCTAAATGGCCAAACCCTTCAGAAAATTGTTTGATAAGTAAAATTGCTTTATTTCATGGAAAGATGAAAGAGGAAAGATGAAAGAGATATAACCTAGCAATAACAATCCAAAAAAACTTCTCTGAAATCTATCATACCAGTCCAAAATTAACACAAAGATAGCTCAAACATAAACTGCAATAAAAAGCAATAGAACAGGGCACTACATCTGTTCAAAATTTATCATAATCCCCCCCCCCCCAAATGCCTTGCTTCTTTCACTATAAAAAGCAACCAAACATACAAAGAATGGGAATTTTTTGGGGTGAAACAAAAAAACTCAGTAGAGAGGACAGAAAAAGTTCAGTCCAAAGCTTCTGCTCAAACCATCCAGAATAAAACTCAAAATTTCTTTAACAGCCTCAATTAACCTTACCTGAAAAAACATCTTCACATCTGCAAAAAAATCATACTTCACAAAGATCACCTTGCATCAAAAATTTCACAGAAAAGAGGTATTCAGATACAAGAAAAGCTCAAGGAAAGGAGAAACAGAGAAGGGGGAAAACTTACTATTTGAAAGCTCCATCGGAGAAACTCCGATAGGTATTTTTTTCTTCTTCTACCACTCTACTACTTCTTCATAATTTTTCTTCATATATACATCCATGTCTGGTAGATTTATTTGCATAGTAGTTTTCAGGCTTGGATCACTGGTTTTTGCAACCTGTTTTAATAAGAATGGAACAAATTTTATACACATATATGCTACAATCTGTTAACGCAGTAAAATATAACTTGTTAAATCAAAAAAGCGGAATACCCAACCTTTCCCTGCTAACTCTGAGTTTTGTCCTGATAGTCGTCATCTCAATTGGAAACTAACATTCTTGCTGACATTCTTCATCCTGCACCATTACCTGAGTTGACATCATCAACAATCCACAGATCCTTTCCTCCATATGCTACTTTCATCCGGTAACTCCTATCTTCATTTTCAATCATCATCCAAATTATTCCTCACTGTAATCTCCTCTGTATTCCACCACCATCGAACACCCTTTACTTCATTTTTCTCCCATCACCCATAATCACCAATCCATATTCTCCATATCCTCCTTCCGTCATATTATACCACCTCCTGTTATTCACCATCACCTTCATTACAACAGCGACAATTTCTGTATCCTCCACCGTCTCAACACAAACAACTTTCCAGTCCAGTGCTCCTCTGTTTTTTCAACCCACCACCGCCACTACAATGAGTTCACGAACCACTTCCTCCATCACCCATTCACTGAGCAGTAATTTCCCTGTAATAGTAGCCTCACACATTTTCACTAGCATATCATGCGTGTTGTGTTATTTATGTTTGCCTTTGTATCGCATTTCAATCGTAAGCGAATCTTTGGGAATATTTTTTGCAACTGCAGTATTGAAAAAGTATAAGAGAGTTTGATTTGAGTTTGAATAGAAAGTACCACTATGAGAATCATTGAACCGTGATGGCGAGATTAAGACGACGATTCGAATGAACAAAGAGAGACTAGCCGCGGCATTCCCAACCTTTTCAATTAGGGTTTTCTGTTTCCAAATTTTTGTTTTCCTTCTAAAGCAAATTCGGGTTTGGGCCTATTTGGTTTGGCCTAACCCAATTCTTAAATTTTTGTTTTTTTTTATATATTGATAAAGTTGTAAAAGTAAACGAATGAGCAAATGATGCATTGGTTAAGGTGTTGATGTTTGGAAGTACAGGTCCCGGGTTCGAGACCCCCTGGGACGTTTCGTCCTTTTTATTGTTTTCCATCTTTTCCTTCATTTTTTTTGGACATAAAAAATAACAAAAACAATAAGGTTGGTGGGTCTACTTTTAAAGCCCAACAAAATTCACCAACTTCACTCATAATTCTGTTTCACACCTCTCCTTATAATTGATTTAATAATTTTTAATTTAGTTAGTAATTTTATATTTTTTAATTTAATTTAGATATAATTTAATCTTTAGTATTTTTTTAATTAAATAAAAAATAAAGTTTCAAAATTAATTTATTTTCTTAGTTAGTTTAAGACTTTGTAAATATTTTTACTCATCAATTTTTGTATTTAAGTCTTAATTTGTTTATTTCATTTCTTAATAACAAAAAATACTAAAAGACAAAAAAAATGCAAATGATTTAATTTCTTTTATAGAATAGAATTTTATTTTTCTTCCCAAATTTCTCACGAAACAAAACAAGAATTTTATTTCCATACTTTGTTAATTAATTTTTATTTCATAAATTGTTGTAATTTCGATTAATTTCTCGATTCGATTTGGTTGTATTGTTTGCCTATTTGGTCATTTAATTGTACTAATCCAACCCTATTTATAAATTTTTACCCCCATTCACGAAAACTCTGTAATAGCATAGAATTTTAATTTCCACAATTTAGTGATTTCCTTATACTGTATAGTAATTAGGCGTGCATGGTAAGATCTAAAATCAATCGTTAAATAACCTAATTTCAAAGACGCAATAACTTGAATCAAACACACTTTTTCACACACGCACCCCTAGGGTAACCTCGCTCGTTGCCTCAAAAACACAATCATGTCCCTCGAATATGGGACGCTTTAGTAAAGACCCTTCGATGAAAAAAGATCGTAGTCCCTCCATGTCCCCCGATGTTGCCTTCGATAAAACGACCTAGTCCCTTACGAAAATTGCTAAAGCGTCTCACAAGTTGCCTTCTATGACTGTACAAACGTCTCGCGTCTGTCTCTTCACATCCAACAATGGGGCTTCTTACCAAATCAATGGTAAGATAACAACATTTAAAGGAGGAAAAGAACATTAAAGACCTTTCAAGTAAATAGATTCACTCTTAGTTGCTCGCTTGTTCACAACCAAACATTTTACACTAACACTTTCACATTAAAACCTTTTTCAAAAGACAAAAACTATTTGTATACGTTCTTATAGAGACTGTGATATGGTGGCAGAACCGACTGTTTTAACTGGTTTGCATTTTGCATTTTTTGTTCACAAAATGTCGCCGTAAGCAAGAGTCGCCGCCAACTTTTATTTTATCCAATCATGGAAAAGGAAAAAGAACTGAAAAAATCTTTTTTCGAGATTTCTGAGTACGGGGGGTAGATTATAGAAAGGGAAGGTGTTAACACCGTTTCTATCCATGGTTTTCCATGGGCTCTTAGGTACTTGCTCATTTTTCAAATTGCTTATGTGTGTTTGTCTTGAAAATGTTTTACTTCTTCATAACCCTTGTATCAGTCCTCAAGGATGTGACAAAGTTTGTTTTGAAAATTGTTTTGAAAGGTGTTTGTGTGAAAAGTTTTTATTGTTTGAGCAAGTACCTAGAAACTAATATACCTACTCGAAAAAAATTGTTCGTTCTCGTTTCCTTTAGACAGCACTATCCTACTATTAAGGAGTAGGTAGCCCTGTCGTTGGAGTTGTAAGGGACATTTGAAAGGAACAACTACAATCACTAAAGAAATAGTTAAAAAACTTTAGTAGTAACCCTAGAGTCTTAAGATCTTTTCGAGGCAACATTTTCGAGGCAACATTTGACTGGGACGTTTTGATCTTTTATACTGGAGGGCAACCACTAAAATCTCCTTTGCTTAATGACTGTTTTTCAGAAGGCAACCGAAGTGGGGTAAACCCTAGGAGTGAATATGTGTATGTGAATTGTTTCAGTTATATAGTCTTTGCATATTAGGTGATCTACTGTTTTAATTTCAAGTAATCTCCCCATACAATCCTATTAGCATACATCTAGACAGTTAAATATTTGCAGGAATTTAAAGTGCAAAAAATAAACCTAGCTATTATAAGGCCTTGACAGTTACATAATTATCTTGACGGAAAATAAAAATGCGGAAGTTTAAAACCCTAGTTACTATTACATCCTTGAAACAGTTACAATAATAATAAAATGAACCAAAATGCACACGGAAAATTAAGTGCAAGAAAAGTTGAGAACCCTAAAATCTAATTAAAAAAAATGTTTAAACTATTTTTGGGAAAAGACTTAATTAGTTTATGTATAACTAAAACCCTAATTCTGATTATTTTTAATTATAAAAAGAAATTAAATTCACCTAACTTACTAATTACAATAAAATAAATATTTTGTATATAAAAAAAAAGCTCTTTTTTTTTTGATTTGTTGATTTTATGATTAATAAAAGAAGTAATTTATTTTTAGTGAAAAATAATTAGACAAATTAATTAATAAATGAAATAAAAGAAATAATAATAAAAAATGGATTAAGAAAGGGCCTGTGTTATGAGCAGTCCGGGGGGGGGGGGGTAAGCGTTGAAATTCCCAAGCCTAAAGGTTGCTGAGTCCAGTCAACGCGCCTGATCCCATATGACGTTGACTTGAGGGTGCATCATGGTCCCACACTGCTGGAGCATACATCTGGCTGCACGATAGATCCACTAGTTGGCTATTGGAAGCGCACGGTAGGCCCTTTGGATTAGAATTGCATGCAATCTGTGAATAGAAAATAAGAAAATAGGGGTTGTTGGGATCTGGGATCGAACCCAGGTCCTTATGCTTACCACTGAGCGCCCTTGCAAACTGCGCTATTGTGACTTGTTGTTAGCATAGTGAAAACAAAATATAATATAAAGAAAACAAATAACTGAAACCCACGCGCACAAATTTTCAAATGGGCTAATTGATGATTGCCATGCCATCGTCTTCTCTAGGGAACCGTCGTGTTAGGCAAAGGACTTATGCCTACGGACAGTGTCTGTAACTACAAGTATGTGAATTTCAAAAATCAATATAACGCAAGATAAATAAAATTAAAGACCATGGATCCACTGGTTTTGAACCTCTGATCATCATGGTGTCCTTCATTTAGGCTAATTGTTCCTGTATTCAAAAACCCCAAAACACACGTGGAAATCCTAACAATGGCAAGTACAGATATAGGCTTCAAAAATGAAATTAAACTATTCAGTCAGCTTGCAAACATGATAAGCATCACAAATATGTCAATCAAGCAGGCTAACAATGCAGGAATTGATGTAATCATTTTCAAAAAATAAGGCAAACCGTGGGACTGATTTCGTGCGTTTCTGGGCGAGATAAGACTTGCAAACGATCCAGTTGGCTTCAAGGATGCTCCAGGATACGATTATTGGCTTTTAATTTCTATGAAAGGCCTTGTGGAGAGAAAACCGAGTCATACTTCTTGTCCACTTTTTTGAGTTTGTTCTTTCTCTTCTACGACTGCAAAACCCTGTCTCATGCCTTGTTCATGTTCAAGATATATCTAGGAATGAATTAGGGTTACAAACTTGGATTGAATCTTTGCAATTATGAGAGATTTGATTTGATTTTCATGCTACATATGAACTTTCTATTTTGAGCCAAATCATCCCTTTTTGTACCAATTATGCTTGATGCGATTTTGTCTTGATATTTCAGCATATTTTGATTGCCAACCTGTCCAAAAACCAAATCAAAACATATATTTGCTATTATTCACCAATTATTTAATTTAATTCAATTTTTAATTAATAAAAAAATCAAAATAAATTAAAAAATGAAGCAAATAATGTGTGGGTGAATATTTGGGTCGTGGACCATATTATAAGTGAGGTTCAACAATAAAAAGTTAGGCCCATTTAGCAAAAAAATGCATTTTTGAGCACATTTGACTTTTGCAATTTTGCAAAAAGGGTCAACTTTGACAAGGAATATCTCCTCCAATTTTAACCCTAGAGAGGTGTTCTTGAACTTTTTAGAAATATAAGGATGTCCTCTAAGCAACCTTTTTGGTATCATCTCAATTGAGTCTTCCATGTTCATGTAAGAAGCTTTGACCCAAAAGGTGTTTTTTTTTACTTTTCAAAAGGACCCATAATGTAGAAATTCATATCTTTTTGTGGGTGCATATTTTGAACTTGTGGGTTAAATATGAATTGTAGGTAATTTCATCCTCTTCAAAATGAGCTTTGGATGGAAAATTTATGATAAAGCATGTGGAAGTTATGATTGGTCAAAGTTTGGTTGACTTTTCTTGAGAAACCCTAATTTAGCAACTTTTGAGTTTTGATGAATTTGGAGTATTCCTTGAGGAATAATGATCAAACCTTGATAAAATGATGAAATTCACTTCAAAATGTTAATGTTGACCAAAAATCTTTAAGTTTGACTGTATGTGGGTCACAGTTGACTTTTGACCTAATACAGTCGATTCTCAAGCATCTGAGCAGTTGACTGAGCAAACTTCTTGTGCAAGGCATGAAACTTGACATGTAAGGTCTTAAGAACATATTAATTCCATGGAGAGCATATTAGGTATTTAGAGTCCACCTATCTTGATGAAAATGGAAACCCTAATTTGAGACACCCTGCCTTAGGAGAGAGTTTGTCTGGTCAACTCTTGGGCAAACTTGAGCAAATTGAGGATCTCAAGGAGTATGTGTTGAGTAAAATGAGAGGGAAAATTTTGGGGTACAACAGATTCCCCTGTTCAATCTTCTTAAACCTGAGGATGTAGATTGGCCCGTCCGCCTTTCGTGATCTGAAGGTAGAAGATGATTGAACACTAGAGTGCCCAGAAATTTGCACTCGCATGAAGTGATACTTGATTTGTGATATCGGGAATGGGCTTATAGATTCCATTTGGAAGTTGCTAGATAATTGTCGGAGATGGGCTTAAAGATGCCATCTAGAGGATGTTGATTTCCTGAGACATTCCTTCGATGAGAGTTCCTGTTACTATTGTTGATGAGGAATCTGCTGAGGAACGTTGGTATCTGTCGTGGGAGAAATAGAATTTTACGAGCTTCAGTTGTTCGTTACTCTACTGGGGAAATAACTCCGGCTTAAGGAAGCAGAAGTGAACTGTATATCTAGTCAGGGTATATGTTGCACCGCGGCTTACTAGGGAAATGCGAAACCAATCATATTTGATCAGGTCCAAGTCTTACAGGGTTGTGGACTGCTGTCTAGAGGTAAGAGAAAAGAAACCTGGATGGTAAGATTATGAGAAAGAACCTGGGTAGTAGGGTTTCTTCGAAATGAAATCTTGGATAGTAGGGCTGTGAGAAGGAACCTGGGTCGTAGGGTTACTTCGATATGAAAGCCTGGATGGTAGGGCTGTGAGAAGGAACCTGGATAGTAGGGTTACTTCGATATGAAAGCCTGGATAGTAGTGTTGTGAGAAGGAACCTGGGTCATAGGGTTACTTCGATATGAAAGCCTGGATAATAGGGTTGTGAGAAGGAACCTGGATAATAAGTTTACTTCGATATGAAAGCCTGGATAGTAGGGTTGTGAGAAGGAACCTGGATAGTAGGGTTACGTCGATATGAAAGCCTAGAAAGTAGGGTTGTGAGAAGGAACCTGGGTCGTAGGGTTACTTCGATATGAAAGTCTGGATAGTAGGGTTGTAAGAAGGAACCTAGATAGTAAGGTTACTTCGATATGAAAGCCTGAATAGTAGGACTGTAAGAAGGAACCTAGATAATAGGGTTACTTCGATATGAAATCCTGGATAGTAGGGCTGTGAGAAGGAACCTGGATAGTAGGGTTACTTCGATATAAAAGCTTGGATAGTAGGGCTATGAGAAGGAACCTGGGTCGTAGGGTTACTTCGATATGAAAGCCTGGATAGTAGGGCTGTGAGAAGGAACATGGATAATAAGGTTCCTTCGATATGAAAGCCTGGATAGTAGGGCTGTGAGAAGGAACCTGGATAGTAGGTTTACTTAGATATGAAAGCCTAGATTGTAGGGTTGTGAGAAGGAACCTGGATAGTAGGGTTACTTTGATATGAAAGCCTGGATAGTAGGGCTGTAAGAAGGAACCTAGATAGTAAGGTTACTTCGATATGAAAGCCTGGATATTAGGGCTGTGAGAAGGAACCTAGATAGTAGGGTTACTTCGATATGAAAGCCTTCATAGTAGGGCTGTTAGAAGGAACTTGGATAGTAGGGTTACTTCGATATGAAAGCCTGGATAGTAGGGCTGTGAGAAGGAACCTGGGTCGTAGGGTTACTTCGATATGAAAACCTGGATAGTAGGGCTGTGAGAAGGAACCTGGATAGTAGGGTTACTTCAAAGCGATAGTGTAGATTAGTTGACCCATTTAGTTTCGAGAATAGAGTTTCTGTTAGTCGTCTATAGATGTAATTTATATAACTGTTGGATTTGTTGAAGCTAATCATCTCTTCCTGCACAAGATATCAGGGTTAGTTATATGTGATGCATGAAATGCAGGGTGAGATGATGTTCTCAAAATAAATGAGATTATGTTGTATATGATATGTATGTGTATTTTATGATGTATGTTCATGAAATGATGTCGGGGTATGCTCGCATCTGGGAAAATAAATCCCTGACGGTTGCTGGAGATTTGTAAATATTCTGTCGGGAAGAGATGCTGGAGAATAAACTCTGAGGGGACCAAACTTAGGGGGAGGAGATACTCTATTGGTTGACCCGCTGATCTGGAGGAATAAACTCAACTGGGGATGAACTTCCAGTGCTGGAGAGGTTGAGCTCTGTTGGAGATTGAGCTTTCGTATCTGGAGAAATAAACTCCACTTGGGGGATGAAATTTACTGACTCGCCCGCGATTATGAACCTCGGCTGGGGATAGTTATGTCCTGTTTCAGGGAGGCTGACATCAATGCCTTTGGATACTTTTACTCTGTGGGGGGAGTGTATGTACCAATAATTATGTTCCCAAGCTGGCTCTGTCCTGGTACCTGCTGGGCAGAGTAACTGTAGGGTTTGGCACTTTTTGTTTTTTCCTGTTTCTGGAATTACGAGTAATTGTCTTTTGTTTCTTATGTAAATATTTATGAGTAGCAATCATTTTCAAATACATATATCAAAAATAAATCATTGGACGTTCTTGCAAAACAAAACAGAAAAAGTAAAACGAATTAAAGTTTCTTTTGAAAATGATTTGTATTGATTTTTGAAGTTGGCCTGTAACAGGCATTTTTGTACAAAGAGACTGACACGCTAGTAAGAGAACACCGCCGAAAGAAATTACAATTTATGTAAAATAAAGAAAAACAGCTATGTGAAACAACCCCATTGGGTTCCAACTCTTTTATTGCCTTTATATCTTCAAGCGTCTCATCACTTTCCTACTTGGCAGAAGGTTGATCAGATTGGTTGGCGCCGTCCAAGCTTGATAGTCGATATCAAAGTCTGGTCGCAAGATGATCCAATGAGATATAGTGATACGCTTCAATCCCTAATTTTTTCCTGGATTGCCCTTTCGGGTTTTCAATCCACCGGGATACCCTTTTTTTCCCAAGCCTCCCTTTCAGGTTTTCGACTTGTCGGGTGTATAGATTTTTTCATTTTCATGCCTTACTTTTTCCCGAACCCTTTTGGTTCACCAGGAAGCCCTTATTTTTGCCTAGGCCAGTCGACCTAACGGGTCTTTGATTATGCATAATATCTTTTCACTATGTCTGCATTGACAGGGTGAGGAAGATCGTCACCATCCATGGTGGTTAGAATCATAGCTCCTCCCGAGAAAATGTTCTTAACCACAAATGGCCCTTCGTGCGTGGGGGTCCATTTTCCCATGGGATCACCTTACGGCAGTATGATGCGTTTGATCACTAGATCCCCAACTTGATATTCTTGACGCCTGACTTTCTTTTTAAAAGCCTTGATCATTTTCTTTTGATACGTCTGACCATGGCAGATAGCAGTAAGTCTCTTTTCATTGATTAGATTTAACTGATCAAGTCGGGTTCGGATCCAGTCGTCCTCGTTCAAACCTGCATCCTTCATAATCCTGAGAGAAGGTATCGGGACTTCGATGGGTAGGACTGCCTCCATGCCATATACCAGAGAGTAGGGTGTTGCCCCTGTCGACGTCTGTGATGAGGTACGGTACCCATGAAGAGAAAATGGCAACATCTCATGTCAGTCTTTATATGTCACCATCATCTTCTGTACAATCTTCTTGATGTTCTTGTTAGCTGCTTCAACAACGCCATTCATCTTTGGCCGGTAGGTTGAAGAGTTATGATGTTGTATCTTGAATTGTTTACAGAGCTCGGTGATCATTGTGTTGTTGAGATTCGTACCATTGTCAGTAATAATTCTCTCTGGCACACCATATCGACAGATCAGATTGTGTCGGATAAATCGCGCCACGACGTTCTTGGTTTCTATAGCAAAGGAAGCTGCCTCAACCCACTTCGTGAAGTAATCAATGGCTACTAGGATGAAACAATGTCCATTGGAAGCGGTGGGCCTGATTTTTCCAATCATGTCGATGCCCCACATCGCAAAGGGCCACGGAGCTATCAAGACGTTCAAGGGGACCGGAGGCACATGCACCTTATCGGCGTAGATTTGGCACTTATGACAAGTTCGAGAGTGCTAATAACAATCGGCTTCCATAGTGGACCAGTAGTATCCTGCCTGTAGGATCTTCTTAGCCATGGTGTGTCCACTAGAATGGGTTCTGAAGGCACCTTCATGTAGGTCTTTCATGATCCTCTCTGCTTCGCTCTTGTCTACACACTGTAGTAGTGTGGAGCCATGGTTGCGTTTATAGAGGATTCCATTATTGAGGAAGAACTTTGCAGTGAACCTTCTCATAAACTTCTTATCATTGAAAGATGCCCCTTCGGGATACTCCTGAACTTCGAGATACCTTTTGACTTCGTGAAACCAGGGTTTGTCTGCCACTTCTTCAGTATCGATTGAAACCACCGGTGGAAAATCATCAAACAATAAAGTCTCCATCGAACGTCTTTTATCCCATCGAGAGGGAAAGGTAAACATCGAGAAAACCTGAAAAGGGAGAAATCACGATCTTTCGACCGAGAGATCGGGTAAGGGAGTCTGTTACGCAAGGGGAAGGTATTAGCACCCCACGCACCCGTAGTACTCTATGGTATCCACTCTTGTTGTCTAATCTAATGGGTGTGGTCAAATCTTATGTCTATGGCTTAAAACTGAAAAGGGAATGCATGCGAAAGAAAAAGAAAACAATGTAGGGAAAATAAAAGTTATGCTCGGTTAGACCCTACCCCAATGCCTACGTATCCCTTTTAAGGAATCAGAGCATCCGTAGTTCGGCTTATGTGTTTTGGTTGGTTTTTGTTTTTTAGTTACGGAAAACAAAAACAATCAAGATGGCAAAACATCGAAAGAAACAACAAACACATGAGGTGATCAAACATCGACTAAATAATGACAACGTAACATGTCAAAGATGGTGAGACATCAAATGGTAAAATAACACACCTAACAGTGACATTGTGGGTCAAAGTTAGATAATCAAACATGTGCAATGGAGAAACATCGGCTTCAAACAAATGTGCGATGGCGAAACATCGGCTAAGAGAAAACAAATATATCATAGCAAAGATGATGAAATATCAATAAAATAGATGACGAAACATCACACCTAACAATGATATTTAGAATCAAAGTAGGATAACAAACATGTGCGATGGCGAAACATCGGCTTCAAACAAGTGTGTGATAGCGAAACATCGGCCAAAATAATAAGGCATCATGGTAGAGATGGAAAAACATCGATAAAACAGATGATAAAACATCACACCTAACAATGATATCAAGAATCACAGTAGGATAACAAACATGTGCGATGGTGAAACATCGGCTTCAAGATAACACAGACAAAGTAAGATTGGTTTGTATCTTTTACTTTGGAGAAAATTTTGGGTTCATTAGAAATGTCTTATGATTTGCCAAGAAACAAGTTTTTGTTTTAAGATGCAAAATGAAAAGAAAGGAAAAACAACTAAGGGGAACTAGCCTAGCACTATCCCTAGTGTTATCATACAATGATTGACCTTAAGGTTGAGGATAAAGGAGAATCCTATCCAATGTTTGCATACATGGATTCCTACCTTAATTAGCATGTCAAAGAAAGCTTAACAAAACTATCCTATAGGGAACATGCAATGAGAGAGAAGTCGTGATCTCAATGTCTAAATTGAGTGACTCATCGATCAACAATTAAAGATGAAAATAAATAAACATCCTATAGGGAACATGCAATGAGAGCGAAGTCGTGATCTCAATGTCTAAATTGAGTGACTCAACGATCAACAATTAAAGAAGAAAAGCAATAAACATCCTATAGGGAACATGCAATGAGAGCGAAGTCGTGATCTCAATGTCTAATTTGAGTGACTCATTGATCAACAATTAAAGATGAAAAGCAATCAACATCCTATAGGGAACATGCAATGAGAGCGAAGTCGTGATCTTAATGTCTAAATTGAGTGACTCATCGATCAACAAACAATGCGACACATAAAAAATAGACAAAAAAACTAGAGGGCCTCCTCACATATATCAGCAACAGAGGTCCCATCATGCAGTCAGAGATCTATGCAGAATGAAGATGGGAGAAAGGATGTGGTATAATATCAAACAGATAACTATCTGTAGCAGTCACGCAAGAATAAAAGAAACCCAAAGAAACTTCCAGCAAACTGGCATCAGTAAACAAATTGAGTCAGCAATTGCACCATCAAGATGTAAGTAATTTATCAGATATGAACAAATCCCGTGGGAAATGTATGACATTCACAATCATAGATATGTGTATCCTGCGTAAACCATCAAGCATGCCAAACACAAATATAATGTCAATATAATAAATTGTGTTCCACAAATATAGTGGAACACAAAAGCCTCAAGCCAAAAGTGGAAACTTTCTCAAAGTACCTCTCATATTCAACAACCACGTTAGTATTCCAAGAGGTGAAGAAGTGAGAATAATCATGGTGGAAATTACCAAATATTAGACATCATAAGCAAGAGGAGACAAGCATATGCACAGATTAGGTCAAAAGAATCAAAGGAATGTTGCTCTTTCCTATCACCATGTTGAATTGACAATTGAGTGTCAATCAAGGATCCCAAGAGCTTGAGAATAATATGAACAAGAACCATGGAGGTCAGTAGCAAACATATTTTAATCATGCACAATTAATTCAATCACAACTTCATGAACACAATAGAAAATGAAACCTACATAATGCATTAGATGGTTCAAAATATTCAAACGTGAGGCTTTTAAGTGAAATGGCTTGAGTTAACATGGACAAGTCAGAACCAAAATGATCATTAGGTTCCCAATTATAGGCCTCACTCAAGTTTATTGGCCATCAAACAAATTGCAACAAGACATGCAAACATAATTGGATACCTTCACTTCAAAATTACATCAAAAATAGACATAAAGATCCATAATTCAAACCAAAAATATCTCAACATCTTGGAAGTGTTTAGAAGTCAGAATGCAAGCCCTAAATTCATGAATGATTGGGGAGGAGGCCAAATAAAGTGCAAAGTTTAAGACTAGTTGGCAAAACCACCAAGCTACTTAAGTTTTCAAAATTATTTGGGGAAACATGTAAAACCAAGTCAAATAATTCAAGAAAAATGGTTTTCAAATTCCCAACACATTCATGAACCATGATCAAGACCTGAAATCCAACAAAAGCCCAAGGCACAAGGGTATTGAACGTGAAACTTGCACCATAAGCAATAAAACCCTAGATTTTTACTTTTAATCCACAATATTAATTAAATAAGATCAAAACCCAAACAAATCAAACCAAGGTCATGCAAAATGTCAAGAAACCCTAAATGTCAGAAAATACATTTTTTCATATTTTTTGAATTAGGAAAAGAAAAGAAAGAAATTAATATTCAAACAATTAGGTAATTAACAAATATTCACATATCAAAATAATATTTAAATCAAAAAGTCAGAAAAATGGCTAAACAAAATTATATTCAAATATTAGGGCCAAAAACATACATCCCTGAATTTTTGTGATTTTTTGGATAAAAGGAAAATATTAAAAACAAAAAAAACAAAAAATTAATAATAAAATTGTTATTCAAAGGAAAGAAAATGCAAATCATAACCAAAAATCACAAAAAAAGGCAAAACAAAAATATGATCAGGTTTTATGATTAAAAACAAGATTACATGATTTTTTTGGAATTTTTGAATTAATAGAAGTATTAAAAATAAAATAAAAAACAAACAAATATTACAAATAACCTTTGAAATTAAATTTTTAAACAAAGATAAGAAAAATGATGAACCAAAGTCAGAATCCATTTTCACATTATTTTGGGAGTCTCAAATAATTTTTGTGGATTTTTCATGTCAAAGGAACTATTAAAATAAAAATTATCTTTGATCAATTAATCAATTAAACCTAACAATTTTTTAAACCAATCAAACTAATCCAAAAAATTATCAAATAAATACACAAAGTCAGAAATATTATTTTGAATTTATGATAATTTTTTCAGAATTTTCCAATCATTTTTGAGCAAGAAATAAAATCATGGAAATAAATTTATAAAACAAAAATTCAAATAATCCAAAAATTTCAAACGGACCAATCATGATGTGCCACCACATCATCTTCAACCTCCGGATGTTAAAAAATGCATGCATCTTCTCAGGATTAGGGCTCACTTTCAGATCACCCTAACTTACTCAATTTTGCATCATTTTTTATGAAATCAAAGGCAAATCAAAGCTAGCATGGCAAGGAACTCATAGCAATTTAAATCAAATCAAATCATCAACCACATTATCCACAATCAAGTCATGAACATGAACAAAAACCTTCTGAATCGTGAGTTTCAAAACATTCAAACATGCATAATTCATCAATTTAAATGATGTAAAGCTTTAGAATCATTCCATAGACTTCAAACAACATGATTATGAACTTAAATCACACGAAGCATGGCTAGAAATCAGAATTCAAAGTTGAGAATTCAAACCTTTGAGAAAAAATGGATCTACTGTCACCTTCACTCCATTTTCATTCCAAGGGTGCTAGCTTGATCTACTTGCTTTGTTGAAGCAAAATCCACAAGAATTTTGAAGGAAACACCAAGGAATTGAGAAAATCTAATCAAGTTGCAGAAGATGGAAGAAAATTTCAGATCTGGAATTCTTGCAAATGGCGTGTTCTCCCTCTCTCTCTCTTTGCTTGCTTTCACTTATATAGAGCTTGTAGAGAAGGTTAGAAGTGGAAGTTTGTCCTTAAATCTGTTAGAGGGCGGGATTGGGAATATTTGCCAAAAATGGAGTGAATAGTGAATCATGTGTTTTGCTCGTGCATTCCTCTGCCTTTTATGCATTTTGTGAGCCAAATGAAGTCAGAAATGCATGCTCAAAATGCCAGCCCATGATTACTTGAAATGAGAGAGTGTTGGTGAATTGGCCATTTTGAGCAAGTTTTGTATTTTTTTATTCAAGCAAGTTTATGGAGCACATGGGCACGAAATGGTGAATGTAATGGGCCTCAGCATTTCACAAATTACCAATGGGCTTGATTAGAAGCAAGGGGAATGGCTAAAACTTGAGTTTGCAAGAAATGGCCATTTTGCACATTAGCCAAATTTCACTAAAATGCCACAAAGTTCCAAAACTCATAACTTGCTCATACTTTTGAATTTTGGAACAAATGAACACAATTTGGAAAGGTATTGAAAATATCTACAATCCCCTAGTTTTGAGTTTTTGCAATTGAGTCCATTAAGGTTCTCAAAATTTGGCTTGAAATTAAATAATTTTGAAAAATGACCTATAATTTTGTGATTTCAAGAGACCATAACTTTTGATTCCTTGCCAATTTGGTCATGAGACCAAAAGGATGTGAAAAATCATTATCTTATATTTCCAAGCATACTTCATTTGCATCTTCTTGATCAAGGATGAATAAAATATGATTTTTTGAAATTAGGCCCTTATTTCCAAAATTAGTAACTTTTAGGGTTCCTTCAAGAAGTTTCAATCCAAACTTCAATCTCTTTAATCCAATGACCAAAATGGACTTGAAATATGAAAATTAAATCCTTGAATTGATGGTTGGCCAAAAATTCACTTGGTCAACCTTGACTTTGACTGATTTTGACCAAAATGACCATTTTTCCCCTCGGAATCAATTGATACACTTCCCTTCCAAATTGATGATCAAAACTTCAAACATATGATCTTCCAAACATATAAAGGCCATGTGTAAAGCTTCACTTCAAAATTCTCAAGAAATCTTGATGAAATCCGAAACCCTAATTTTGGTCAACACATTAGGAGACTGATGAATCATCTTCTAAACTTCAAATCCTCTGGGCATCTTGATCAATTTTTTTGTACAAAGAATTTTCAAATATCAAAGAAATGTTCGAGCTCCCAAAATCAAGACTTGTACATTGGCCAATAGCCTTTCTCAACAAAACCCTAATTTGGCTGGTGGATCCAAAGAGTGATTCCCCTTATGATCAAACACAAACTCCAATCTCTAATGATCCAAAAAGATGGATGAAGCATCTTGAGACATGCAATAACCTTTGAGATTGAAAGATTCAAAGGTTTAGATAACAAGATTCTTCCTTGAGCAACTTGTCAATGCAAATAACCGCGCTAGGGATTAAATCCGAAGTATTAGAAAATCATTAGGGATGACGAAAATAATAATTGCTTATGTTCCGATGCATGTTTGAATTCCTTTTATATAGCGCAATGCTCCATACAATGGAAATGCTACGCGTTTTGGTAGATGCCATGTGATGATGTATGTTTAAAAGTCTCACTGGGGAATGGCCAATCGAGAAGCCAACAACCAAGGGGTCAGCATCTGACATGACTTGCAAAAATAAATTGCAAAATCCAAAGGAGAGGAGAAAATATGGGGAACCGCTAGAGAGGGAGCCTCGAAGAGATGGAGCTTTGCGGAGAAATAAACAAGCAACCAGCAGAAACGGGCCACAAACAAAGAGAGGAGCTGCAAAGATAAATTGTGAATTCCCGGGGAAGATCAGGTCGACACTGCAACTTCCGGAAAAGGATGAAAACCTTTTGCTAGGGGAACAAAACTTCACCGGGGAGATAGAACTCTGTTGAAGATTATCTTGCTGGAGAGATATTCTCTTGGAATGCAACCAAAGGACGAATCCTGCAGATAGTCACACGGTATCGACCTTACTGGGGAACAAGAGGAGATCCTTAACAAAGGATGCCCCGGTCAACAGATCGGCTGGGAACTGAGAGGCCGAAGCGAGGGATCCCGGCTGGCAAATCTGAAAGGGGAGTTGAAACTTCTTCAGAATGTGGGTTCCTGCTTAACGAATTTATTGGGGATAGGCAACATATCCCAATCTTGAAGTCATGGAACGAGGCTTTTTGGAAAAAAAAACCTGGGGTAACCAAACTTTGCTACAGAAACGAAACTTCATCGGGGAAAAGCAACTTCACTGGGGAAACAAAACTTCACAGGGGATAAGAAGGAGAAAAAAGCCGAACATTCCCTTTTTGACCATCATTAAGCTCTTTACAGGTATTCAACGTGTAAACTTTTTTTATGTCAAACAGTTGTTTTACATACAGAAAAAATGTTTATTGAGAATGATAGACCTGATGCGATAATTATTTAAGCCTTGAAGTTAAAAACATTATCAAAAATATCGCATCTCTGTTGTGAACGAATCACTGGCTAGAGTGAAAAAAGGTCTTTAAACCCCCCCTTTTTGAATAACGAGTCAAGATGCGGGTGATAAGATACCAACATGGATATGCAACACATATTTGGGGAATTTAGGAAATGTTATCCTGTTGTAGTATGCTTTCAAGTTAAACCCTTGTTTCAGTTAGGACTTTTAAAGGTTGTAACGTGGCCTGGTTCAAGGTTCTTTTGAAAAAAAAAGTTTTTCAAGGCTCAAGTTATTTGGTGCCCACCCCCTTCGTGATATTCTCCTGTCCTAAGTTCAGCTGATTTATCACAAACATTCATCTTTCAAAAAGATTTATAATGGTTGAGTGATCACGACAAATCCTCCAACGTGATCGTCGCTTAACTTCTGCTGCTTTTGTTGTTGATATTATTATTCCTCTTCTTTTGATGAAAATTTTATTGAATAATCTTTCTCTCTTCTTTTTTTTTAGCCTTTTAGGCTCTCTTTTCCCTAACTTTTGCCTGGAAAAAATCTTTTGATTTTCCATTTTTGGGAGTCCAGCGGGATGCCCTAACTTTTGCCTAAGCGACTTATTTTCAAGTTTCGACTTAGCGGGGCTTTTTGTTTCTTTCTTATTCATGCTTTCCATTTTGAACAAGTCAATGTGACTTTAGGTCCTTGAACTTTTTCTTTCTTTCTCTTTTCTTCTTTTTGAAGAAAACAAATGCCTCATTCCTTGGTCGACGAGGGATAGCCATTATTGTATCGATTTGATCTCGACCTCAGGGCTTTGTGAGGAAATAAACATCGCAGTTTAGACATTTTTCCTGATCTCATGATGCAAAAGATAAAATGTGGTGATCCTCAGATGGGACATTCCTTCTTAAATTTGAATGCTTGGGCAAATTAACTGAACATCTACCCTGCCCCTGGTTAAAAAAATAAGGTTTTTTTCTTGAACGGAAAAGAAACTTCTACTTCGAAGGCTCAGAGGGGTTAACGAGTGTCTAACTCCCTTATATCTCCGGTGTTTGGGGGTTGAAACAACGCTTGTACATCACCAACGGGGTTCTACTCAAAAGCATACCACTATAGTCATCATTTTTATCTAAACTCCTTCCTCCAAACTCTTGGCTAAGCAAAATAATTGGCACAGTTGGTATCAAAATGCCCGAAAAAATCGATTAAAGAGTGATACTGGATGGATTAAGTAAAATGAAACAATTTTTTTCAAAGCAAAAATATTCAACGTATCAAGACTGACACTCGACCATAAACAAAATCCTATATGCAGACAAAGCCAAAACAATCAATCAAGATAACACATGAAAGTGCGGCAAAGAAACATAATAAAAGCCATTATGGGGAAGAAATATCTCCAACTAGGTTCGCCGATCTCGCCGACCTGCCGTAATCTTGATATTACCCTGACCCATGACCTTTACTAACAGCACGGAGCTGTGAAACAAAATGGCAAGACATCTTCCAGTAAAGCGAATGAGAATCCCATCAATCATATAACTAAACACGCCCCTTGCACAGTAGTAGTCGTGTTTGTTATCCGTATTTCAAGCGATCAGCTAACCATGACTTAGATTTCCATTTCCATGTAAGGCCCACAAAGTTTATATGCAGATGCTTATAAAAAATATTGGACGTTTTTGGAAACAAAATAGTAAAAAGGGAGAAAAGAAACGTATACGTGTACTTGAAAGAAGAAATTCTATTGATTTTGAGAAATCAGCCTGTGAAAAAGGCATTTACATTTGGATAAAAGTGATTACAAAATCAAAGCAAACAAGTATTTATAAATGGCAATGTGAATGTGAATATCCATCAAGTCCCGACTATACTATGACTCTCATCTTCCTGCTTCCGGGAAGATCATTCTTGGATTAGCTTCGAGCTTATGCCTGGTGACGGAATGAAGGAAAGCAACAAAGGATCTCATACTGAACATAATCATTTGCTTTAAGTCCCTAACTTTTTCCTGAATCGTCCTTTCGAGTTTTCGATTCACCAGGACACCCTCTTTTTGCCTAAACCGCCCTTTCGGGTTTTCAGTTTAGCAGGTTTTTATTTTTTATGCAAAGTATTTTTTAACTACGTCAACATTCACAAGGAAAGGGAAGTACTCTCCATCCATAGTCGTGAGCATCATCGCTCCTCCAGAGAAAACTTTTCTGACCACGAAAGGACCTTCATAAATCGGAACCCACATGCCCCTGGGATCTCCCTGGGGAAGAATTATCCTTTTTAGCACAAGGTCACCTGGCTTGTAACACTGAGGCTGTACCCTCTTATCAAAAGCTTTCCTCATCCTTTGTTGATATACCTGACCATGACATATAGCCGTCAACCTCTTCTCGTCAATAAGTTCCAACTGATCCAGCCGATTTTGTACCCATTCACTTTCATCCAGATCAACATCCCTCATGATCCTAAGAGAAGGAATCTCGACCTCTACCGGCAATACTGCTTCCATGCTGTAAACCAATGAAAAAGGGGTTGCCCTAGTCGAAGTACGCACAGTGGTGCGATAACTATGCAAAGCAAAAGGCGGCATCTCGTGCCAATCTTTATAGGTTACCACCATCTTCTGCATGATTTTCTTGATATTCATATTGGCCGCTTCAACAACACCTTTCATCTTCGGTCGGTACAGGGAAGAGTTATGATGCTTGATATTGAAGGACTCACAAAGCTCCTTCATCATTTTGTTGTTTAGATTATACCCATTATCGGTAATGATCTTCTCGGGAACTCCGTAGCGACAGATAATGTTGTGCTTAATGAACTGAGTTACCACTTGCTTGGTGACATTGGCATAGGATGTAGCTTCGACCCATTTCATAAAATAATCAATGGCAACCAGAATGAAACGGTGCCTGTTGGACGCAGTCGGTTCAATCTTGCCAATCATATCAATTCCCCACATCGCAAATGGCAAAGGGGAGTTCAAGACATTCAAAGGTACTGGCGACACATGCACCTTGTCAGCATAGACTTGACATTTGTGGCAAACCCGTGCATGATTGTAACAGTCAGTCTCCATGGTGGACCAATAATAACCTGCTCGCAAGATATTTTTAGCCATGGTGTGCCCGTTGGAATGGGTCCCAAAATCACCTTCATGTATCTCCTCAATGATTTTAGCCGCTTCTTTCTTGTCAACACATCTGAGCAGCAAACCATCATGATGCCTTCTGTACAACACACCACCACTGAGAAAGAACTTGGCTGAGAATCTTCTCAAGAACTTCTTATCTGTGACGGATTCCCCCTCAGGGTACTCTTGTGTTTCAAGATATCGTTTAACGTCATAAAACCAGGGGTTACCATCTGGCTCCAAACTAGCCTCAAAGCAGAAAGCTGGCTCATTCAAACTTCTGATAGTAATGGAAGATGCCTCATTAGCCCACTTAACCTTGAACATGGAGGACAAAGTTGCCAGTGCATCAGCTAGATTATTTTCTTCTTTGGGAATGTGCTCAAATGTGATCTCTTCGAAGTACAAAATCAGCTTCATAACATGCTCACGATAGGGAATTAGGTTCTGATGGCGAGTCTCCCAATCTCCATTAATCTAGATGATAACAAGATTGGAATCCCCGTAAACTTTCAAGAATTTGATGCGCAGGTCAATCGCCGCTTTAATGCCATAAATGCAAGCCTCATATTCGGCCATGTTGTTAGTGCAATCGAAACAAATACGAGCCATGAAAGGAATGTGGTATCCTTCAGGGGAATTGATAATAGCTCTGACACTGGTACCCATGGAATTAGAGGCACCATTAAAAACAAGCATCCAACGTGATCCCGGCTCGGGTCCTTCGTCTGGGCCTGGCATATTACAATCCCGAATATACACAATTTCCTCATCTAGAAAATCAAACTTCATCGGTTCATAATCGTCCAAAGGCTGATGAGCAAGATGGTCGGCCAGTACACTACCCTTAATTTCTTTTTAAGTAGTGTATTGGATGTAAAATTCAGTGAGTATCATCTGCCAATGAGCTACCCTTCCTGTAAGAGTTGGCTTCTCAAAAATGTACTTGATTGGATCCATTTTGGATATCAAGTAGGTGGTTTGAGTTAACATGTACTGCCTCAAACATGTAGCGGCCCAGGAAAGCGCACAACAAGTTTTTTCCAGCAATGAGTACCTCGACTCGCATTCTGTAAACATCTTACTCAAGTAGTAAATAGCCTGCTCTTTCTTCCCTGTCTCGTCGTGCTGACCGAGGACACAGCCCATTGAGGTCTCCAACACAGTTAAGTACATGATTAGTGGCCTTCCTTCCACTGGCGGCATGAGTATCGAAGGTTCTTGCAAATACTCCTTTATTTTGTCAAAGGCCTTCTGACAATCCTTATTCCATTTAACTGTCTGACTTTTCTTCAACAACTTGAACATAGGTTCACAGGTGGCTGTGAGATGAGAAATAAATCTGGAAATATAGTTTAACCTTCCCAAGAAGCCACGTATTTCCTTCTATGTCCTTGGCTCAGGCATTTCCTGTATCGCTTTGACTTTGGCTGGGTCAACTTCGATACCTTTTTCACTTACAATAAAACCCAACAGCTTGTCGGATCTCACCCCAAAGGTGCACTTATTTGGATTCAACCTTAGCAAGAACTACCTTAGTCTCCTGAACAATTTTTCCAGATGAACTAGATGTTCCTCCTCTGTGTCAGATTTGGCAATCATATCGTCTACATATACCTCAATCTCTTTGTGAATCAAATCATGAAAGAGAGTGACCATGGCACGCTGATATGTTGCCCCGACATTTTTCAAACCAAACGGCATCACTTTATAGCAAAACGTTCCCCAAGGCGTGATGAATGTTGTCTTCTCCATATCCTCCGGAGCCATCTTAATCTGATTGTAACCCAAAAAGCCATCCATGAACAAGAACACCTTGGAATGAGCAGTATTATCAACCAACACATCAATATGCGGAAGAGGGAAATCATCTTTGGGGCTGGCCCTGTTCAAATCCCTATAATCCACGCACATCCTGACTTTACCATCCTTCTTGGGTACAGGAACAATATTTGCAATCCATGGCGAATAATTGACAACCTTTAAGAAATTCGCGTCCAACTGCTTCTGGACCTCCTCCTTGATCTTCTTGAACATCTCAGGATGAGTTCTTCGGAGCTTCTGCTTGACAGGAGAATAACCTTCTTTGAGCGGCAGTTGATGCACCACTATATCTGTATCCAACCCAGGCATATCCTTATAAGACCAGGCGAAGATATCAGAATACTCACGGAGTAGCTCAATCAATCTGGATTTTACACTTTCTTCGAGATCAACCCCTATCTTGACTTCTCTTCTTACCTCTTCAGTACCAATATTCACTACCTCAATCGAATCCTAATTCGGCTGGATAACCTTCTCCTCTTGTTTCAACAGTCTTGCTAATTCCTCAGGAAGATCACACTCTTCAAATGCTTCTTCTTCAGCTTGATAAATAGGAGTATCAAAGTCATAATGAGCCATAACAGAGTCGTTATCGATAGAATCGGTAGTGGAAGTGCATATGCATGAATGACATTTTTGTGTTTTTTAGTGACAGTGTGTGAAAAGAGAAACATTGCCATTTAAAAAGAAAAAGAAAAAGAAACAAGGTTTTGAATGCAAAAACGTCCTTTGTTTCATGATAAACTTTGCAAAATAAACATGGTGGCCCTACACAAATGATCCACTACGCCTTGGGAAGAGCGTAGGAATTATGATATGATAATAAAAGAAACAAGAAAATTACTCCTCAACGCTTGAAACTTAGATGACATCCACAGAAGTCCAATTATTGAGCGTCTGGCCCGGAATACTTGGACGAATCCAATCTTCGACATTGTAGCCATCAACTCTATCGTCGCCAACTGCATTGACGTGTCCTTCTTGAGTAGCACAAGGACGGGAAAAATTCACAGGAGTAGATAAACTGGATGCTCTGGGAGCTGCACTCTGCTGACCTGGGCTAAAACCAAGACCAAATTTATCAAACTTCAGAGTAACGTCCAGCACCTGACCCCAACATTCAGGGTTTCCACCTTCCACTACAGCTTTTGCATCTTTGAGAGAAGACATAATAGTTTCCGGTTTCTTTTTCTGCTCTGGAGGAGGAGAGTTGACATCATGAACTGTCTCAAATGCCTGAAATGGAGTCTCATGTATCTCTCTTTCAACTTCAACATAGATGTCAAATGACTTACAATGTACTCTTCCTCGCCGCATACAGTTATCACCTTTCCCTCTACAGGATACTTGAGTTTCTGATGAAGAGTGGAAGTGACTGCTCTTGCTCTATGAATCCACGACCGCCCCAACAAACAACAATACGCTGGTTGTATATCCATCACAAAAAATGTAGCCGTGAAGGTGCGAGGGCCGGCCTTGATTGGTAACTCCACCTCCCCAAATACTGACCTTCGAGACCCATCAAACGCCTTCACCATCAAATCACTAGGGCGCAACTCCAGTCCAGAATAATCAATCTTCATCAATGCTGACTTGGGTAATACATTTAAAGACGATCCTGTGTCTACCAAAAACCGGAATAAAGTAGTGCCCCTGCACTCCATTGAAATATGCAACGCTTTGTTATGGTCTAGTCCCTCTGGAGGAAGATCAAAATCGGTGAAGCCTAAACCATTCCCGGCAGATATATTAGCACAGACATTCTCAAACTGATTGACTGTTATCTCATGTGGCACAAACGCATTCTTCAACAACTTCATCAAAGCATTTCTGTGGGGTTCTGAATAAATCAACAGAGACAAGATAGACATCTTAGAAGGAGTATGGCTCAGATGATCAATTATGCTATAATCACTCTTTCTGATTATTCGCATTAACTCTTCAACCTCATCGGGAACTGAAGAAGCTTTTGGTATCGGAATTGGTTGAGTTACATTGGCTGGCATAACCCTTGGTTTACCAATCACTGCTTGCTACTTTCCTTTTTCCCTTGCAGAAGCATCTGCCGCATCTTGCATATTGGAAGGACCAAATACTCTCCCACTTCTAGTCGTTCGACCCACACCAGAGAAGTTATGGACTTCCTCTTCATCACCTTCAGCATGTTCTTCCTCAGACAAACGAGCATTAACCTCCTACTTTACCCCGTGGTAATAAACATCGGCACCGTAATGCCACGTGATGGCCTTCTCACTGGTATACGACATAGGACCAGGTACTGTAATCATCAGAGGGGGTGCCCTTAATCTGGCAGGAATACACGCGGGGGTGTAAGGAATAGATATCACAGCAACATCTTCTTCGATGACCTTACGGTATCTCGGTTTTCTATCAAACTGCAGGGAACCTCCCTTCATCAACAACTGGATGTCGGCTTTCAATTCATCACAGCCCTTCGGTTGCTCTCTACACTTGGCACACTCTGAAGAACAACCTGGGAAAATAGAATTTTCAAGCAAATACCTCTTAACAAAGCTCAACGGAGTAGATACTTGTTCCACATCCGTGATTAAATTCAACACTTCACCATTATCATTAATCATATTGACAACGCCCCCTCCATGCTTAGGCATCAGGTTCTGAGTAACGTTCGAACCGTTCACTTGAGTAAATTCAATTGCCTTTGCATCCAACAAGTCTTGTACTTTACATTTCAAAGCAAAGCAATTGTTAGTAGAATGCCCAACTATGCCTGAATGGAATTCACATCTTGCATTAGCATCATAGTTAACAGGGAGTCTTGCGGGTGGTGGTGGCATATTTCTTAAGCTGATCAACTTCAGGTCAAGCAAGTGATGGAGCGCTTCAGTAAGAGTTACCGGTAAGGGATCAAATTTGTTGGGTTGTCTCTACTGTTGGTTATTATTCTGACGGGGAGCATCTTGTTGTCTTTGTTGCTGCGGCACTGCATTTGGTCTTTGCTGCGGAGGAGCATTAACATGAATAGAAACATCATTAATTTCTTGGTGCTGACGATCCTCTCATCGTCCTCTATGAGAGTAAACCGCACTTGCGTCTCCTTCCTTTTTCTTAGGGTAATTGTTGAATAGTTTCTTACTGCCCCCTGATGAGCTGCTAGAACCTCCAATCTGAATCTTTCCCAATTTTAAACCCACTTCAATTCTTTCACCAGCCATGACCAAGTCTGCAAATCCTGCCGAAGTACTTCCTATCATGTACTCATAGAATGGCCCTTGCAGGGTACTCATAAACATATCAATGAGCTCTCTCTCCATGAGTGGAGGTTGAACCCTCGCAGCCAACTCACGCCACTTCTGAGCATATTCCTTGAAAGATTCTTTCGGTCCTTGCGACATATTCTGTAACTGAGTGCGATTAGGCGCCATATCCATATTGTACTGATAATGTTTGACAAAAGCCCGAGCAAGATCATTCCAGCAGCGAATATGAGTTTTCTCCAGCTATCCTGGAAAAAGTGAATCAAAAGCCCTTGATCCTCGGTATGCACCGACATCTTCCGGAAATAAGCAGTTGCATGAGTAATAGGACACGAAGTTCTGTTGTATTTCTCAAATGTAGGAGGCTTGAACTTTGGAGGCACCTTCACTCCAGACACCAACCCGAGATCATTAGCATCCATACCAAGGACTCTTTGTCCTTCCACAACCTTCAGACGCTCTTCCAACAAATGATATTTCATATCCTCAATCTGAACCCCCGACTTTGAATGCCGAACAAAAACTGATCTTCATCCTGGTCAAAGCCATAATCCTGATCCTGATAATTCCTTACACCACCCTGATTAACTCTTCTGTTCCCCACAAGACGAGGTCCAGGAGACGGAGGAAACTGCCCTACGTTGCGCACAAAAGGGTTTCCCGTGAAAATTTCCAGCAGGATGATCTTGTACATCCTCCAATCCTACGGAAACATCCTGATAAAGCCCTTTCACTCCACCATCCCCTGGATGGCGGCGCCGATTGTTGACAATGGCAGCTAGCTCTTCCTGTCGGTGATTCACGTTGGTGATTACCTCCATGAACTGAGTCATTTGAGTAGCCATCTGGGCCCTCATTTCGGCGAGTTCAGCTTGAACCTTTTCCATCTGTCTCGGCAAGTTATTTCTGGTGGAATACCGATGAGTAGTCATCTTGAATTCTGGATAAGAAAAGCAGCAGAATTAAGAAAACCGTCTTGAGATAACCTGTAATGTTATGAAATGCATGATGTGCATGATATGTTTGTCATTTCCAAGTATCCAAGAGTCCTTTTGTTCATCAGTCACGGCGTGCAACCATACAATCAAAATAGAAAAAATAATAAGATGAACATTTGAATTATTTTAAACAAGAGAAACGATGTCTAAGTGACTTCAGACAATTAAGAGTAAAATGATAAACAACTAAATACATGTCTTAATAAAAAGTAAAAAGAACTGAATAATAACAACAACTAATTGGCCCCTTCCAACAATTTTGGGGGTGACCAAATACATCAAAAGCAGATAAAAGAACTAAATCTCTGGAACTAAACATGCCTCAAGATGTTGACAGTACTCCTCAAGTCTGGCTTTCTCCTTCAAAAGTTGAGATACGACTCTTTTACTTTCTTGGGATCGATCTTCTGCGACACGCTTCTGGGCCACTTCCTTCTCTAGTTGAGCGTCCTTGTCTTTGAGTTGTTTTTCTAAGTTCTGAATCTTCTTCATGTAACTATTTTCTGAGGCCTGAAGCTTCCGACACTCTTGCTGAGTCTTACTCAATTCTTCTTCCATTTCAGCATAAGACCTCTTCCTAAAACTGGTTGCATCAGAAGTTTACCTTTAAGCTTCCTTGAGTCTACGAGCTAAGTCGGCCCTTTCTTGATCTTCCCAATAAAGTTTCATCCCCGCCTCACGGTCTTTTGCACGAAGCTGAATGTTCTCAACATGAATCTGGGTGAACATCTCGGTTGACACCGTGTTACTCGGAACAACAGGAGGTTGCTCGTATAGAGGAGCCGACCTTGCAAATGGTAACCGTAAGATCTTAACCCTGGCTTTAACCCACTCCAAGTAAGGAATTCTAGCAACAGGAACCTTCTTGCCCAAAGTAGTTCTATCCTTCTTGTGAATGCCTTTCCAAGCACTTGTCACTCTCTTCAACATCTTAGGATCACTTCCTCTAGCGAAATACACTGATTCAGACACCTCCTCAACCTTTGGTGGTCCATCCATTGTGTATCCTAATTGACGATAAGCAAGCACATGATTGTAGTTGATGCACCCCTTAGTTCCTATGAGGGGAACATTAGGTAAATCTCCGCAACTAGTGATGAGACTTAGCACTTCCCCCATATCATAATTCCACAAGATATCGAAAGAAGTAAGGTTGACGAGCCTTGATGACCATCGGAGAGAACGCCTGGTATCCACGAAAGGACCACTTACTTGTAGGTGCAACATAAGCCATTGATACAACATCGAGTAGCATAAACCTACATTACCACCCTTTCCATGTCTGGAATGGAGGGTATAGAGAGCATCTGCCAAGAGTGTCGGTATCGGGTTCCTATTTCTGAAAACACAAATAGCCGCCAAATCCACAAAATTTCTCTTGTGAGGGAAGAGGACAATCCCGTATATCATAAGAGAAAACAGAGAACTGAAGTCACTCCAATTGCCTTTCTTTGCCCAATCTTCAGCTTTCTTCACTAAGAAATCCAAATAAAACCCTGCAATACCCTCACTGGACTTCCAATTGTCTTTCACCTCTTTTCAACTCAAATGGAGAATTTTAGCAATGACTTTGAACTTTGGCTTCTCCGATACTTGGACAAAAGGAACTTCATCAGTCAATCTGATATTAAGGAGGTACGCGTACTCTTCTAGGGTAGGAACCAGTTGATAATCTTGAAAAGTAAAGCACCATAATTCTTTGTCATAGAACTGGAAGAGAGTAATCAAAGCCATCGGGTCAACTGGAGTATTAAGGACTAGTAACAAGTTGCCATAATTCTTGCTGAAATTGTTCAGAACATCACCCGCCAAATAAGAACTCAACCTCTTCAACTCAGCCCCAGAAATGGTAGGAATCTGATAAGAGAAAGTATGCCTGGTAAGCTCTTTAACACGAGTTGAATCAAACTCAACTGGAGGGAGATCAGCCATTTCTGACGGAAAGAAGACTCTTAAATGTCCCTGGAAAATGACATGCGCATGCTAGTCATTTATTTTACATCATTTTTTTTAGAAATAAATATGCTATGATGCAATATGACAGGATCAAAGTTTCACACTGGATCGTGGCTGGACCGTTACAGAACAACACCGCTTATGATCAAAAGAGAATCTCGAAGCTTCAAAACTAACATGGGAACCTGAGTCATCTTTGCAACACAAAGTCACCAACAGTACCTGTACCTGTAATAAAAGTTTTCCCTCCCCTCTCACGGGTGTAGTCTAGGTCAAGATAAGGTTTAAAGCCAAATCAGAGTACGAGAGCTCAAATGTCGGTATCGTCATACGATGACACCTATCCGAACTACCTCCGAAGTCATGGGTCTCATGGTCAGGTTTACAAAGCATCCGCCTCATAGATGCCATGGCCACTCTATTCCTAGTTCCTATAGAATTCACTCATAGCCTGGGTACGAGGACTTTTACCTCATGGAACAACCCACCCACCAAGAAAATTCAGAAACCAAACAGTCCAGCCAAATCCAGTATGCAGAAAGTAAAGCGCACATAGGATGCAATGCAAACAGATAAATATGCAAAGCAGTAAAATAAACACCCATAAAGGAAAACATACAAGAGCTAGGATCGACTCCGGGATGGACCAGCAAGAGGTCAATCTGTCCCCAGTGAAGTCGCCAGCTGAAACCACCGGCGGAAAATCATCAAACAATGAAGTATCCACCGAACGTCTTTTATCCCTCCGAGAGGGAAAGGTAAACATCGAGAAAACCTGAAAAGGGAGAAATCACGGTCTTTCGACCGAGAGATCGGGTAAGGGAGTCTGTTACGCGAGGGGAAGGTATTAGCACCCCACGCGCCCGTAGTACTCTACGGTATCCACTCTTGTTGTCTAATCTAATGGGTGTGGTCAAATCCTATGTCTATGGATTAAAACTAAAAAGGGAATGCATGCGAAAGAAAAAGAAAACAATGTAGGGAAAATAAAAGTTGTGCTCAGTTGGGCCCTACCCCAATGCCTACGTATCCCTTTTAAGGAATCAGAGCAGCCGTAGTTCGGCTTACGTGTTTTGGTTGGTTTGTGTTTTTTAGTTACGGCAAACAAAAACAATCAAGATGGCAAAACATCGAAAGAAACAACAAACACATGAGGTGATCAAACATTGACTAAATAATTACAACGTAACATGTCAAAGATGGCGAGACATAAAATGGTAAAATAACACACCTAACAGTGACATTGTGGGTCAAAGTTAGAGAATCAAACAAGTGCGATGGCGAAACATCGGCTAAGAGAAAACAAAGATATCATAGCAAAGATGACGAAACATCAATAAAACAGATGATGAAACATCACACCTAACAATGATATTGAGAATCAAAGTATGATAACAAACATGTGCGATGGCGAAACATCGGCTTCAAACAAATGTGCGATGGCGAAACATCGGCCAAAATAATAAGGCATCATGGTAGAGATGGAAAAACATCGATAAAACAGATGACAAAACATCACACCTAACAATGATATCAAGAATCACAGTAGGATAACAAACATGTGTGATGGCGAAACATCAGCTTCAAGATAACATAGACAAAGTAAGATTGGTTTGTATCTTTTACTTTGGAGAAAAGTTTGGGTTCATTAGAAATGTCTTATGATTTGCCAAGAAACAAGTTTTTGTTTTAAGATGCAAAATGCAAAGAAAGGAAAAACAACTAAGGGGAACTAGCCTAGCACTATCCCTAGTGTTATCATATAATGGTTGACCTTAAGGTTTAGGATAAAGGAGAATCCTATCCTATGTTTGCATACATGGATTCCTTCCTTAATTAGCATGTCAAAGAAAGCTTAACAAAACTATCCTATAGGGAACATGCAATGAGAGCAAAGTCGTGATCTCAATGTCTAAATTGAGTGACTCATCGATCAACAATTAAAGATGAAAAGCAATAAACATCCTATAGGGAACATGCAATGAGAGCGAAGTCGTGATCTCAATGTCTAAATTGAGTGACTCATCGATCAACAATTAAAGAAGAAAAGCAATAAACATCCTATAGGGAACATGCAATGAGAGCGAAGTCGTGATCTCAATGTCTAAATTGAGTGTCTCATCGATCAACAATTAAAGATGAAAAGCAATAAACATCCTATAGGGAACACGCAATGAGAGCGAAGTCGTGATCTCAATGGCTAAATTGAGTAACTCATCGATCAACAAACAACGCAACACATAAAAAACAGACAAAAAAACCAGAGGGCCTCCTGACATATATCAGCAACAGAGGTCCCATCATGCAGTCAGAAATCTATGCAGAATGAAGATGGGAGAAAGGATGTGGTATAATACCAAACAGATAACTATCTGTAGCAGTCAAGCAAGAATAAAAGAAACCCAGAGAAACTTCCAGCAAACTGGCATCAATAGACAAATTAAGTCAGCAATTGCACCATCAAGATGTAAGTAATTTATCAAATATGAACAAATCCCGTGGGTAATGTATGGCATTCACAATCATAGATATGTGTATCCTGTGTAAACCATCAAGCATGCCAAACACAAAAATAATGCCAATATAATAAATTGTGTTCCACAAATAAAGTGGAACACAAAAGCCTCAAGCCAAAAGTGGCAACTTTCTCAAAGTACCTCGCATATTCAACAACCAAGTTAGTATTCCAAGAGGTGAAGAAGTAAGAATAATCATGGTGGCAATTACCAAATAATAGACATCATAAGCAAGAGGAGACAAGCATATGCACAGATTAGGTCAAAAGAATCAAAGGAATGTTGCTCTTTCCTATCACCATGTTGAATTGACAATTGAGTGTCAATCAAGGATCAAAAGAGCTTGAGAATAATATGAACAAGAACCATGGAGGTCAGTAGCAAACATATTTTAATCATGCACAATTAATTCAATCACAACTTCATGAACACAATAGAAAAATGAAACCTACATAATGCATTAGATGGTTCAAAATATTCAAACATGAGGCTTTTAAGTGAAATGGCTTGAGTTAACATGGACAATTCAGAACCAACATGATCATTAGGTTCCCAATTATAGGCCTCACTCAAGTTCATTGGCCATCAAACAAATTGCAACAAGACATGCAAACATAATTGGGTACCTTCACATCAAAATTACATCAAAAATAGACATAAAGATCCATAATTCAAACCAAAAATATCTCAACATCTTGGAAGTGTTTAGAAGTCAGAATGCAAGCCCTAAATTCATGAATGATTGGGGAGGAGGCCAAATGAAGTGCAAAGTTTAAGACTAGTTGGCAAAACCACCAAGCTAGACAAGTTTTCTATGTTATTTGGGGAAAAATGTCAAACCAAGTCAAATAATTCAAAAAAAATGGTTTTCAAATTCCCAAGACATTCATGAACCATGGTCAAGACCTGAAATCCAACAAAAGCCTAAGGCACAAGGGTATTGAACATGAAACTTGCACTATAAGCAAAAAAAACCCTAGATTTTTACTTTTGATCATAAATATTAATTAAATAGGATCAAAACCCAAACAAATCAAACCAAGGTCATGCAAAATGTCAAGAAACCCTAAATGTCAGAAAATACATTTTTTCATATTTTTTGAATTAGGAAAAGACAAGAAAGAAATTAATATTCAAACAATTAGGTAATTAACAAATATTCACATATCAAAATAATATTTAAATCAAAAAGTCAGAAAAATGGCCAAACAAAATTATATTCAAATATCAGGGCCAATAACATACATCCCTGAATTTTGTTGATTTTTTGGATAAAAGGAAAATATTAAAAACAAAAAAAAACAAACAATTAATAATAAAATTGTTATTCAAAGGCAAGAAAATGCAAATCATAACCAAAAATCACAAAAAAGGAAAAACAAAAATATGATCAGGTTCTATGTTTAAAAACAAGATTACATGATTTTTTTTTGGAATTTTTGAATTAATAGAAGTATTAAAAATAAAATAAAAAACAAACAAATATTACAAATAACCTTTGAAATTAAATTTTTAATAAAAAATAAGAAAAATGATGAACCAAAGTCAGAATAAATTTTTAAATTATTTTGGAAGTCTCAAATAATTTTTGTGGATTTTTTATGTCAAAGGAACTATTAAAATAAAAATTATCTTTGATCAATTAATTAATTAAACCTATCAATTTTTTAAACCAATCAAACTAATCCAAAAAATTATTAAAAAAATACGAAAAGTCTGAAATATTATTTTGAATTTATGATAATTTTTTCAGAATTTTCCAATCATTTTTGAGCAAGAAATAAAATCATGGAAATCAATTTATAAAACAAAAATTCAAATAATCCAAAAATTTCAAACGGACCAATCATGATATGCCACCACATCATCTTCAACCTCCGGATGTTCAAAAACGCGCGCATCTTCTCAGGATTAGGGCTCACTTTCAGATCACCCTAACTTACTCAATTTTGCATCATTTTTTATGAAATCAAAGGCAAATCAAAGCGAGCATGGCAAGGAACTCATAGCAATTCAAATCAAATCAAATCATCAACCACATTATCCACAATCAAGTCATGAACATGAACAAAAACCTTATGAATCGTGAGTTTTAGAACATTCAAACATGCATAATTCATCAATTTAAATGCTGTAAAGCTTCAGAATCATTCCATAGACTTCAAACAACATGATTATGAACTTAAATCACACGAAGCATGGCTAGAAATCAGAATTCAAAGTTGAGAATTCACTGGTGCTAGCTCGATCTACTTGCTTTGCTGAAGTAGAATCCACAAGAATTTTGAAGAAAACACCAAGGAATTGAGAAAATCGAATCAAGTTGCAGAAGATGGAAGAAAATTTCAGATCTGGAATTCTTGCAAATGGCGCGTTCTCCCTCTCTCTCTTTGCTTGCTTTCACTTATATAGAGCTTGTAGATAAGGTTAGAAGTGGAAGTTTGTCCTTAAATCCGTTAGAGGGCATGATTGGGAATTTTTGCCAAAAATAGAGTGCATAGTGAATCATGTGTTTTGCTCGTGCATTCCTCTTCCTTTTATGCATTTTGTGAGCCAAATAAATTCATAAATGCATGCTCAAAATGCCAGCCCACGATTACTTGAAATGAGAGAGTGTTGGTGAATTGGCCATTTTGAGCAAGTGTTTTATTTTTTTATTCAAGCAAGTTTATGGAGCACATGGGCATGAAATGGTGAATGTAATGGGCCTCAGCATGTCACAAATTACCAATGGGCTTTATTATAAGCAAGGATAATGGCTAAAACTTGAGTTTGCAAGAAATGGCCATTTTGCACATTAGCCAAATTTCACTAAAATGCCACAAAATTCCAAAACTCATAACTTGCTCATACTTTTGAATTTTGGCACAAATGAACACAATTTGGAAAGGTCTTGAAAATATCCACAATCCGCTATTTTTACGTTTTTGCAATTGAGTCCATTAAGGTTCTCAAAATTTGGCTTGAAATTCAATAATTTTGAAAAATGACCTATAATTTTGTGACTTCAAGAGACCATAACTTTTGTTTCCTTTCCAATTTGGTCATGATACTAAAAGGAGGTTAAAGATCATTCTCTTAGCTTTCCAAGCATACTTCATTTGCATCTTGTTGATCAAGGATGAATAAAATATGATTTTTTGAAATTAGGCCCTTATTTCCAAAATTAGTAACTTTTAGGGTTCCTTCAAGAACAAGTTTCAATCCAAACTTCAATCTCTTTAATCCAATGACCAAAATGGACTTTAAATATGAAAAGTACATCCTTTAATTGATGGTTGGCCAAAAATTCACTTGGTCAACCTTGACTTTGACTGATTTTGACCAAAATGACCATTTTGCCCCTCTGAATTAATTGATCCACTTCCCTTCCAAGTTGATGATCAAAACTTCAAACATATGATCTTCCAAACATATAAAGGCCATGTGCAAAGCTTCACTTCAAAATTCTCAAGAAATCTTGATGAAACCCCAAACCCTAATTTTGGTCAACACATTAGGAGACTGATGAATCATCTTCTAAACTTCAAATCCTCTGGGCATCTTGATCAATTTTTTCGTACAAAGAATTTTCAAATATCAAAGAAATGTTGTAGCTCCCAAAAGCAAGACTTTTACATTGGCCAATAGCCTTGCTCAACAAAACCCTAATTTGGCTAGTGGATCCAAAGAGTGATTCCCCTTGTGATCAAACACAAACTCCAATCCTCTGATGATCCAAAAAGATTGATGAAGCATCTTGAGACATGCAATAACTTTTGAGATTGAAAGATTCAAAGGTTTAGATAACAAGATTCTTCCTTGAGCAACTTTTCAATGCAAATAACCTTCAAGGCTTGGGGAAGACTTGACAGCCAAAGTATTTTGATCCTATCACAATGTATGAATGCAATGCACTATAATGTTCATTATGAAACATAAGCCTAATTCAAGAGGGTAAATTTTGGGGTAAAACATTGATCTCACACTAGTGTGGTGGTTCCTCCAACCTCTCAATGGTAATTTGGAAGGCTTCATTGTCCCACCTAACTTTGAACATTGAAGACATGGTAGCTAGCGCGTCCGCTAACTGGTTCTCCTCTCGTGGGAAATGTTCAAAGGTTACCTCCTCAAAGTGTGGGAGCAATGTCAGTACATAGTCTTTATACGGGATGAGATTTGGGTGCTTCGTATCCCACTCGCCTTTGATCTGACTTATTACCAGAGCGGAATCCCCGAATACACTTAAGAACTTGATCTTGAGGTTAATAGCAGCTCGAAGACCCATAATACATGCTTCATACTCCACCATGTTGTTGGTGCAGTTGAAACATAATCGGGCAGTGAACGGAGTATGACAACCCTCGGGAGATATGATTACAGCACCAATGTTGTTACCCAGTGCGTTTGAGGATCCATCAAAATACATAGACCATCGGGATCCTTCCTCAGGTCCTTCATTCGGTCCAGGTTCTTCGTAGTCAGTCACCAACATAATATTCTCATCCGAGAACTCGAAATTCATGGACTGGTAGTCATCCACGGCCTGATGAGCCAAATGATCAGCCAATATACTCCCCTTTATGTCTTTTTGGGTTACATATTATATGTCGTATTCAATTAAGATCATTTGCCACCTTGCTATCCTTCCGGAGAGAGAGCGGGCTTCTTGAAAATATACTTGATCAGATCCATCTTCGATATCAACAAGGTAATGTGAGTCAGCATATACTGTCTCAGTCGGCGAGCAGCCCATGCAAAAGCGCAACAAGTTTTCTCGAGCAATGAGTATCGTGTCTCACAGTCGGTAAACTTTTTACTAATGTAATAAATTGCGTGCTCTTTTCGACCAGACTCGTCATGCTGCCCCATCACACACCCCATTGAATTGTCTAGCACTGTCAATTATAATATCAACGGTCTTCCTTCAACTGGAGGCATCTGAATTGGCGGTTCTTGAAGGTATTCTTTGATTCTTTCAAAAGCAGTCTGACATTCATCATTCTACTTTACCACTTGATCTTTCTTCAGAAGCTTGAAGATTGGGTCACAAGTAGCAGTCAGATGTGAAATGAACCTGACAATATAATTCAGGCGTCCCAAGAAGCCTCTAACCTCTTTCTCTGTATGGGGCGCTGGAATTTCTTGTATAGCTTTCACCTTTGTAGGGTCTACCTAAATAAACTCGTTGCTGACAACGAATCCCAGAAGCTTACCAGACCTTACCCCGAAGATGCACTTGATTAGATTCAACCTCAACTTGTACGTCTCCAACCTGTCAAACAATTTCTGGAGATGATCAAGATGTTCTTCTTCAGTTTGAGACCCGGCTATCATATCGTCGATGTAAACATTTATCTCATGGTGAATCATATCATGGAACAAAGCGACCATAGCACGCTGATAGGTTGCCCCAACATTCTTCAACCCGAAAGGCATCACCTTGTAGCAGAAGATGCCCCACTGTGTAACGAAGGTTGTTTTCTCCATGTCTTTAGGAGCCATCTTGATCTGGTTGTAGCCAGAGAAAGCGTCCATGAAGGAGAAGATTTTATGTTGCGTAGTGTTGTCGACCAGAACGTCAATGTGGGGAAGAGGGAAGTCATCCTTGGGGCATGCCCTATTCAGATATCTGTAATCCACACACATTTGTACCTTACCGTCCTTCTTAGGTACCAGAACGACATTAGCAACCCATTATGGATATGAAGTGACAGCTAAGAACCATGCGTCGAACTATTTCATGACCTCTATCTTGATCTTCTCTAACATTTCATGGCGCATACGATGAACCTTCTGTTTAACCGAAGGACAGTCTTCTTTAGTCGGCAGACGATGTACCACAATATCAGTGTCCAAACCAGGCATGTCTTCATAGGACCAGGCGAAGATCTCAACGTAGTCGTGTAGCATATGTACCAACCTCTGCTTGACGCTAAGCTCCAGATTTGCACCTATTTTAACCTCTTTTCTGTCTTCCTTAGTACCCAAATTCACTATCTCAATCGGCTTTTCATGAGGCTGTATGGCCCTTTCTTCCTGCTGTAATAGTCTAGCAAGTTCTCGAGGCACCTCACAATCATCCTCACCTTCGTCCTCGGCTTGGTTGATCGGATTTTTGAAGTCATAACTGGCAATAGTAGAGCTGTTATCAATGGGATCCAGAGTGGATATGGATCTGCATTATGATACGTGAGTGTGTGTAAGAGCATAGCTGTTTTGATAAAGTAAAAAACAGAAAAGAAAAACAGAGAGTACAAAATTTGTATGCAAGAAACGTCCAATGCTTTATTAATGGTATATGAAATTACAAATAATAGCCCTCACAAGCAAAGCCAAGGTGTCTCAGGAAAGGCACCAGGTCGTAAAGTTTTAAATTATTTATTAAAAATCTTAAAACAAGTAAGTCAATTACTGCGGAATAAAAGAAACTGGTATAAAGTCCCTAGTCGTCCAGTTACTCGATCCATCGTTGGTAGTTGGGTAGATCCAGTTGTCGATGTCTGAGTCCTCCTCGTTGTCTTCAATGGCATTAATTCCCTGATTACTGATGTGTAGGGGAGATCCTCCAGCCCGAGTGTGTCGAACAGCCCTTTGAGCCCCTTTAGTAAAGCCCCAATTGGCACACCCACCTTCTTCAACCACGGTCCTGGCGTCCTTTAGAGAAGCCATCTTCAAAGGAGGTTTGTTAGTAGTAGTTTCAGTTGATGCCAAGATCTGAGGGACCTCTTCGAAGTTCTGACAAGGAGTTTCTATGAATTCCCTGTCCATCTCTACGTATCGGAAGGAATTGAGGTGGCTCACCATGTACTCTTCATCACCCCGTACTGTGACAATATTTCCTTTCACCGGATACTTCAGGATTTGGTGGAGTGTGGAAGTAACTTCCCCATCCTCGTGGATCCAAGGACGACGCAACAAATAAGAATACGACGGCCTTATATCCATCACATAGAAGGTGGACCCAAAAGTCTGAGAACCTACTTTGATAGGGATGTCCACTTCCCTGTGCACCATTCTCTTAGATCCGTCAAAAGCCCTCACCGTAATTTTACTAGGCTTTAGAGTTAAACCCTCGCAATCCAACTGGTCCAACGCCTTCTTCGGTAGAACATTCAGTGAAGACCCAGTATCTACCAGCACATGAGCCATAGTGGTGCCCCTGCATTCAATCGAGACATACAGAGAATCATTATGCTTCCTTCCCTTTGGTGTCAAATCTGCATCTGAAAAACCCAACCCATTATCAGCAGTCAGGCTGGCCACACAATCTTTGAACTGATCAGCTGAAGTTTCCTGCAGCACATGCGCAGTTTTGAGGAATGCAATCTGTGATACGGTGGGAAGAACTGACTGTCTTTGGAATGCTGGTTCGCGTTTTGCGTTTTGTATTCGCAAAATGCCGCGGTAAGCAAGAGTCGCCACCGACTTTTATTTTATCCAACAAGGAAAGGAAAAAAGCATAAAAAATTTCCTTTTTCGAGATATTTCTGAGTACGGGGGGTAGATTATAGAAAGGGAAGGTATTAGCACCCTTTCTATCCGTAGTTATCTACGGGATCTTAGGTACTTGCTCATCATTTACAAAATTGTTTTCTTTGCGCTTGTGGGGTTTGAAAAGTTTTTGTTTCAACTTCGATTTAACTCTTCCTTAAGAGTGTAATGAAGTGTTTTTGAAAACTTTGTTTGTAAAAGGAGTGTAAGTGTGAAAAAGTTTTGTTTTGGATGAGCAAGTATCTAAGAACTAATCTACCTACTCGAAAAAGGAATCGTTCTATGCTAATTTCCTTTAGACAATGCTATCCCACTATTAGTGAGTAGGTAGCACCGTCGTTGGAGTTTGAGGGTTTATTCGAATGAGGGACTTACGGTCACTAAAGCAATGTTAGGACGCCTTAGCGGTAACCCTAATGTCTTAGATCATTTGTTTGAGGCAACAATATCCGAGGCAACCATTTTCGAGGCGACTATGATCTTTTAGACAAGAGGACGACCTCTAAAGTGACCTATACTCAATGACCGTGTACGAAGGCAACCAAGTGGGGTGTACCCTAGGAGTGCGCATGTGCGAGTGTATTATTTTCAATTATTTTTATCTTTTCACATGTTTAGGGTGATCTAATTTGATTTTAGATTAAGCATTCATTCTTGTCATGCAAACCCTATTATCAAACATCTAGAAGTTGTATAATTTGCAGAATTAAAATGCCGAAATTAAATTACAAGGCGTCGGGTATTTACATCGCCAAAAGCAACCCTTGGAAAATAAAAAGCAGAAAAAAAATAAATAAAAGGTCCTAATTATTTATTACCAACCGGGAGCAGATACATTAATTGGATAAAGAAAAATAAAACGCGCGGGAGATTAAATCAAATGCGAATTAGGGTTTTGACCCTTTTGATTAAAGAAAATGTTTTTGGTTATTTTTATTTTTTAAGAAAATAAATTAAATCCTAAAATTAAATACTAAATTAATTAATAAATAATTAAACGAAAAAAAATAATTAATGACATTTTTTGGTGTTTTTGTTATTTTAAGAAAGAAAATATAATAATTAAGTTAATGATTAAAACCTAATTAATTATAATTGATTTTGTTTATTTACAAAAATAAATTAAGATTACCTAATTAACATCCTAATTAATTAATTAATTAGTATTTATTAATAAAAAATAAAATTCTGAATTTAATTGGACAAAAAAGTATTTTTGTCATTTTTTTTATAAAAAGAAAATTAATTTGGTTAGTAATTAAAATAAATAAATAAAATAAATAAATGAAATAACCAAAATAAAAGAAAAGTATGGAAAGTGGGCCTGATTTGGGTGTGTAGAAAGAAATTTCGCTGGCCCAATTGTTGAAGGTTCACTTGACTTTTCTGATTCAGTGTCTTGGCGTTGACCTGGTCCATGGTATGCTTGCAATATTGGCCACCAGATCTGGCCATCTGGCCATCTGGCATGCTGATTGGTGAGGGAGTATGATGGTTATCAAGCTGGCATGTGCACTGGATTCGTTGAAAATAAATAAGAAAATGGCAAGTTGCTGGAGGCAGGGATCGAACCTCTGACCTCCAGCCTTTGGATACTTGAACGCTGATGTGGCTACCACTAGGCCAAGTTGCTTCATTTGTTAGTATAACATAATGCAATAATAATATGTGAAACAAAAGCCATTGGTCAGAAAAAAGAAAAGAAAACGCGCGCTATTTGAATGGACAAGTGGGGAGGTGCCAACGTATCATCCCTATCCTTGAACTGTTGCTAAAACACAGAGGCTATACCAACGGACGAAGGTCCGTCGCTACAAGCCTGTCTCATTCCAAAATCTTCTATAGGCCATGGAAATGCATTCTAAGAGCATGGTCGGATTCGTCTCAACCTACTGATCACAACCATAGCCATTATGTAGGCTAATTGTACCTGAAAACAAAAGCCCCAAAAAACTCCATGAAACCCTAATCATGGTGAATCACAATATAGGTTATGTAAATGAAATTGGCTAATGCCAAACGCTTGCAAATGATTTATAGGTTCAGAATATGCAATTATTTAATGTTAACAATGCCTAATTTGCAAGATATGAAATCAAGAAAATGGTGAGTTCGTGGATGACTTAGAGTGCACTGGGAGGCTTGAACACGCGTGGTTTTGATTGGTTTCGCTTGTGGAGATTGCCAGGAAGAGATTGAGATCAACACCAAGCCTTGAAACTGCCTCTAGACTAGATTTTTGTCTCACAATTTTTTGGTGTTTTTGCAAACTTTGTTCTTGCTCTCCAACTGATCTCCAACCCTTATTTCTGTATGCCTCGCTTCCTTATGTATTGTACAATACATTAGGGTTGATTTTGCTGTCCAAATCTTCCTCTTTTAATCATTTTGATATTTGATTTGATCCTCCATTAAAGCTTTCCAAAATTGGCTCATTTGTAATCTTTTTGTACCCACATGGCTTGATACGAGTTTGATATGGTGCAAGCTGTCCATTGAAACCTGAAATCATCAAAAGATCTTTGGTTATCAATATTTTTGATTTTATTTTATTTAATTTGGTTTAAAATGAATTAATTCAAATCAAAATCAAATTAAATAATAAAAATATGATATCGACACATGGCCAAGGCTAGAGAACGTCGGAAATAATTCTAACCAAAAACAAGTGAAAAAGAATGGGCCCATTTGGAAAAATTTGAAGTTTTTGGGATAGTTGACTTTTGGCAATTTTGCAAAAAAGTCCAACTTTAACAATGCATAACTTCCTCAATTTGTACTCTTTCGAGGTCTTCTTGGGCTTTTTAGAAATATTGAGATGTCCTCTAACCAACCCGTTTGGTATCATCTCAACTTGATATTCCATGCTCATGTATGAAGCTTTGACAAAAAAGGTGTTTTGTTGACTTTTCAAAATGACTTATAATGTCCAAATACATAACTTCTTGTGAGTGAATTTTTTGATCTTGGGATATGAATATTGATTGTAGGGAATTGTATCCTATTCAAAATGATCTTTGGATGGGTCATTTCTCATAAAGTATGAGAAAGTTATGCTTGGTCAAAGTTTGGTTGACTTTTCCTACAAAACCCTAATTTAGCAACTTTTGAATCTGGATGAATTGTGAGCAATCCTTGATGAATCATGATCAACCCTTGATCAAATGATGAAATATACTTCAAAATGAGGATGTTGACCAAAAATCTTGAGTTTTGACTGTATGTGGGCCACAGTTGACTTTTGCCCTAGCACAGTCGATTTTTTGGACCTTTGAGCAATTGACTGAGCAAACTTCCTATGCAAGGCTTGAAACTTGACATGGATGATCTTGAGAACATATTAGGACAATGTTGAGAATTTGGGACCACTTGGACTCAAGTATCTTGATGCAATGTGAAACCCTAGTTTGGGGAAAATTGCCTTAGGAGAGAGCTTTTTGGCCAATCCTTGAGCAACCTTGACCAATTTTGAGATCTTTCTTGACATATTTTGAGAAATATGATAGGGAAAACTTTGGGGTACAACAACTGCCCCTGTTCAATCTTCTTAAACCTGAGGATGCAGATTGGCTTTCGTGCCTTTCGTAATCCGAAGGTGGAAGTGGATTGAACACTAGAGTGCCCAGAAGTTTGCACTCGCATGAAGTGGTAATTGTCTTATGATGTCGGGAATGGGCTTAGAGATGGCATTAGGAGGAGTGTCGATCGCGTAAGAGATTCCTTAGCGAGATATTTTATACTTGTTGTTGAAGAAGATTCTACTGGGGAAGTCTGGTCTTTGTTGAGAGAAGTAGAATTTTAGGAGCTTTGGTCGTCCGTCATTCTGCTGGTGAGTCATCTCTGTTGATATTTAGGACCTTTAATCTTTCGTACTTAACTGAGGGAACATATTTTGCTGAGATTTAGGAGCTAGTCCGTAATTCAACTGGATTTGTCGAGATTTAGGAGCTTGTCTGTAATTCAACTGATTTTGTCGAGATTTAGGAGCTTGTCCGTAATTCAACTAGCTTTGTAGAGATTTAGGAGCTCGTTCGTAATTCAACTGGCTTTGTCGAGATTTAGGAGCTTGTCCGTAATTCAACTGACTTTGTCGAGATTTAGGACCTCGTCCGTAATTCAATAGACTTTGTCGAGATTTAGGAGCTCGTCCATAATTCAACTGACTTTGTCGAGATTTAGGAGCTCGCCCGTAATTCAACTGACTTTGTCGAGATTTAGGAGCTCGTTCGTAATTCAACTGACTTTGTCGAGATTTTGGAGCTCGTCCGTAATTCAACTGAGGAAACATCTCTGCTGAGATTTAGGAACTCGTCCGTAATTCAACTGAGGAACATATTTGTCGAGATTTAGGAACTCGTCCGTAATTCAACAACTTTGCTGAGATTTAGGAACTTGTCCGTAATTCAACTGGGGGAAATAACTTCGCTTGAGATTTAGGAACATCGTTCGTAATTCAACTGAGGTGATATCTGCTGAGATTTAGGAGATCGTCTGTAATTCAACAACATCGCTGAGATTTAGGAGCCTGTCCGTAATTCAACTGAGATGATATCTGATGAGATTTAGGAGATCGTCCGTAATTCAACAACTTCGTTGAGATTTAGGATCCTGTCCGTAATTCAACTGAGAAAATAATTTCACTGAGATTTAGGAACATTGTCCGTAATTCAACTACTTTGCTGAGATTTAGGAACATCGTCTGTAATTCAACTGATAAAATAATTTCGCTGATATTTAGGAACATCGTCCGTAATTCAACTACTTTGCTGAGATTTAGGAACATCGTTCGTAATTTAACTGATGTAAAAGCTTCATAGCTTGAATTTTGTGAAAATCTTTCCTGAAAGGTAAAGGTTAGCTGTATGTAATGCATGATATGTATCAAGCAATGATGTTCTCAACATAAATGAGATTGTGTTTGTATGATGCGTATGCGTGTCATGATGCATGAAAATGTGATGTTCTTAGCTGGGGAAAATAAATCCTCGATTGCTGCTGGAGAAAAGAAATGAATTCTTCGTTTCTGCTGGAGATAATGAATGACGATTGTGAGAATAAACCTGCAGGAGAGGATAACTCCGTTGGGGAATAACTGATGAGAGAATGACTCTGTGGGGAAGAGATGCTCTTTTGAGGATTCTGTTGTTAAATTCAGCTGGGGATGAATTATCGCTGATGGTGATAATGAACCTTGTTGGGGATTGAATTCCTGTTTGTGAAAGGAGAGAACTCCGCTGGGGATGATTTTCCAGTTACGACTTTACTGGGGATAGCCTTCTTAGACTTTACTGAGGATGATCTTCCGGAGTCTACTAGGGATATTTCTTCAAACTCCACTGGGGATACTTTTATACTTCGCTGGGGAAGGTTTTCAGACTCCGCTGGGGATAATTGTCTAGTGTTGATGATGGATAAATTCTGCTTGGGGAGAATGTTACTGATTCATTCACAGTTGTGATTCTCAGCTGGGGAGAGCTAACACCACTAACTTTCTCTTACTCTACGGGGAATGAATGTACTTTCCATCGTTTCCTCTAGCTAGGCCCATCCCTATACCTGGTGGACGGAGCAAATGTACGGTTTGGACATTTCTCATTTGCCCCTGTTTCCGATATTACATGTAATCGTCTCTTGTTTCGTATGTAAATATTTATGAGCAGCAATTAATGTCAAATGCATATATCAAAAATTGAGCATTCGACGTTCTTTGCAAAACAAAACAGAAAAAAGGAAAACAGTTTGAAATTTATTCGTGAAAATGACTTGTATTGATTTTGAAGTTCGGCCTGTAAATAGGCATTTTTTGTACAAGAGGCTGACGTCCTAGTAAGAGAACACCGTTGAACAAATAGAATTTACACAAATTGTGAAAAATAAAGAAAAACAGCTATGTGAATAATCCCACTGGGTTCCAACTCTACTATTTCCCTTATGTCCTTGAGCATCTCATCACTTTGCTACTTGGTTGAAGGTAGATCATATTGTTTGGTGTCGTTCGAGCTTGGTAGTCGATACTGAAGTCTGATCGCAAGGTGATCCAATGAGACATAATGTTACGCTTTAATCCCTAATTTTTGCATGGACCGCCCTTTCGGGTTTTTAGTCCACCGGGATACCCTTTTTTTCCCAAGCCGCCTTTTCAGGTTTTCGACTTGATGGGTGTACAGCTCTTTTCATTTCATCCCTTATTTTTTCCCGAACCCTTTTGGTTCGCCAGGAAGCTCTTATTTTTGCCTAGGCCAGTCGACCTAGCGGGTCTTTGATTATGCGTAGTATTTTTTCACTATGTCTGCATTGACGGGGTGAGGAAGGTTGTCACCATCCATGGTGGTTAGAATCATAGCTCCTCCTGAGAAAATGTTCTTAACCACAAATGGCCCTTCGTAAGTAGGGGTCCATTTGCCCCTGGGATCACCTTGTGGCAGTATGATGCGCTTGATAACCAGGTCACCAACTTGATACTCTTCTCGTCTAACTTTCTTGTTAAATGCCTTGATCATCCGCTTTTGATACGTCTGACCATGGAAAATAGCAGTAAGTCTTTTTCCATCGATTAAATTCAGCTGATCAAGCCGGGTCTGAATCGAGTCATCTTCGCTCAAACCTGCATCCTTCATAATCCTAAGAGAGGGTATATGAAATTCGATGGGCAAGACGGCTTCCATGCCATATACCAAGGAATAGGAGGTTGCCCCTGTTGACGTCCGCACAGAAGTGCGGTACCCATGAAGAGCAAATGGTAACATCTCGTGCCAATCTTTGTATATCACCGTCATCTTCTGCACAATCTTCTTAATATTCTTATTAGCCGCTTCTACAGCCCCATTCATCTTCGGCCGGTAAGGAGAAGAGTTATGATGCTATATCTTAAACTGCTTGCAGAGCTCGGTGATCATCTTATTGTTGAGATTTGTACCATTGTCCGTAATGATCCTCTCTGGTACACCATATCAACAGATCAGATTGTGCCGAATGAACCGCGCCACGACATTCTTTGTTACGGTAGCAAAGGAAGCTGCTTCGACCAACTTTGTAAAGTAATCAATAGCTACCAGGATGAAATTATGCACGTTAGATGCCGTAGGTCTGATCTCGCCGATCATGTCAATGCCCTGAATTGCGAAAGGCCAAGGAGCTGTCAAGACGTTCAGCGGAACTGGAGGTATATGCACCTTATCAGCATAAACTTGGCACTTTTGACAGGTCCGAGAATGTTGATAACAGTCTGATTCCATGGTGGACCAATAGTATCCTTCCCGAAGAACTTTCTTTGCCATGGTATGTCCACTGGAGTGAGTCTTGAAAGTACCTTCATGTAGCTCTATCATGATCCTTTCTGCTTTGTTCTTATCCACACAACTCAGCAAGGTTGAGTCATGGTTACGCTTGTAAAGAATGCCATTGCTGATGAAGAACTTCTCCACGAACCTCCTCAGAAAATTCTTATCATTAACAGATGCACCCTCGGGGTATTCCTGAGCCTCAAGATACCTCTTTACCTCATGAAACCAGGGTTTATCAGTTACCTCTTTAGTCTCAATGTCACAATAATGTGCAGGTTCTTCCAACCTCTCAATGGTAATCTGGGGAGCCTCATTGTCCCATCTGACCTTGAACATAGAAGACATCGTAGCCAGCGCATCCGCTAACTGATTCTCCTCTCTAGGGAAGTGTCCAAAGGTTATCTCCTCGAAGTGCAGAAGCAACGTCAACACATACTCCTTGTAAGGAATAAGATTAGGGTGTTTCATATCCCACTCGCCTTTGATCTGACTGATCACGAGAGAGGAATCTCTGAATACACTTAAGAACTTAATCCTTAGGTGAATAGCTTCTCGAAGACCCATAATGCATGCTTCATACTCCGCCATGTTGTTGGTGCAGTTGAAACACAGTCGGGCGGTGAATGGAGTATGACAGCCTTCAGGAGATATGATCACGGTGCCAATGCCATTACCCAAAGCGTTTGAAGCTCCATCAAAGTACATAGACCATCAGGATCCCTCCTCAGGTCCTTCATCCGTTCCAGGTGTTTCACAGTCGGTCACCAACATAATGTTCTCATCCGGGAATTCAAAGTTCATAGACCGGTAATCGTCCACTGCCTGATGTGCCAAATGATCTGCCAACACACTTCCTTTGATTGCCTTTTGGGTCGTATATTGGATGTCATACTCAGTCAAGATCATCTGCCATCTTGCTATTCTTCTAGACAAGGCAGGCTTCTCGAATATATACTTGATTGGATCCATCTTCGATATCAATAGAGTACTGCAAGCCAGCATATACTGTCTCAGCAGGAGAGCAGCCCATGCCAAAGTGCAGCAAGTTTTCTCAAGCAAAGAGTATCGAGTCTCGCAGTTGGTAAACTTTTTGCTAAGGTAATAAATAACATGCTCTTTTTGGCCAGACTCGTCATGCTGCCCCAGCACACACCCCATTGAATTGTCGAGTACTGTCAAGTATAAGATCAGAGGTCTCCCTTCAGGTGGAGGCATCATAATGGGTGGCTCTTCGAGATATTCTTTGATCCTTTTGAAAGCTTTCTGGCATTCATCGTTCCATCTTACCACTTGATCTTTCTTTAGTAACTTGAAGATTGGCTCATAAGTAACGTCAGGTGTGAGATGAATCGGGCAATATAGTTCAGACGTCCCAGAAAGCCTCTGACTTCTTTTTTATTCGGGGAGCAGGCATTTCCTGTATAGCCTTCAACTTTGCAGGATCCACCTGAATACCTTTATCACTTACGACGAAACCCAACAGCTTACCAGATCTCACCCCGAAGGTACACTTGTTCGGGTTTAACCTTAGTCTGTACAACTTCAACCTGTCAAATAGCTTCTAAAGGTGGTCAAGATGTTCTTCCTCAGTCTGGGATCTTGCAATCATATCGTCAACGTATACCTCAATCTCATGATGAATCATGTCATGGAACAAAGCGACCATGGTGCGCTGATACGTTGCCCCAGCATTCTTCAATCCGAAAGGCATGATCTTGTAGAAAAAGGTACCCCATTGAGTAAAAAAGGTTGTCTTCTCCATGTCTTCGGGGGCCATCTTAATCTGATTATAATCGGAGAAACCATCCATAAAGGAGAAGACCTTATGTTGTGCGGTGTTGTCAACCAGAACGTCGATATGAGGTAGAGGGAAATCATCCTTGGGGCTTGCCCTATTTAGATCCTTATAGTCAACACACATTTGAACCTTACCATCCTTCTTTGGCACTGGAACCACGTTGGTAACCCACTGCGGGTAAGAAGTAACTGCTAGAAAACCGGCGTCAAACTGTTTCATAACCTCAGCCTTGATTTTCTCAGACATCTCTGGGCGCATTCGGCGAACTTTCTGTTTCACTGGAGGACAGTCTTCCTTGGTAGGCAATCGGTGAACCACGATATCAGTATCCAACCCAGGCATATCTTCATAAGACCAGGCAAAGATCTCAAAATAGTCATGCAGCATCTGAATCAACCGTTGCTTAACACTAGATTTTAGGTTTGCACCGATCTTGACCTCTTTCTTGTCCTCTTCTGTACCCAGATTTACTGATTCCACTGGCTCCTCATGTGGTTGTATGGCCCTCTCTTCCTGAAGTAACAATCTAGCAAGTTCACCAGGAACTTCGCAATCATCCTCACCTTCGTCCTCGGCTTGGTTGATCGGACTTTCGAAGTCATAACTGGCAGTAGCAGAGTCGTTAGCAGTGGGATCCAGAGTGGATGTAGACTTGTATATGTGAGTGTGTGTAAAATAGTTGTTTTGCAAGATAAAAAAGAAAAACAAGGAGCGCAAAATTTGAAATGCAAGAAAACATCCAATGCTTTTATTAATGATATATGGAAAAGGCACACATAAAGCCCTCACAAACAAATCCACAGTGTCTCGGGTAAGGCATCGGGCCGTAAATTTTAAAAATTGTCTGTTACAAACTCAAAACAAAAGTCTATTACTGTGTGATAACAGAAACGGGCATGGAATCCTTTGCTGTCCAATTTCTCAGGCCACCATTGACAGTTGGGTAAATCCAGCTATCGATATCAAACTCTTCATCATCATCCCCAATAGCATTTACTCCCGCATCCTATTTTGGAATAGGAGCCGTTATGACATTAGGCTTTTCCGGCGCTTCGAACTTAATCCCCTTAGCATCAATCAGATCTTGCAATTTATTCTTCAAGACCCAGCAATTACTGGTATCATGCCCCGGGCTATCAGAATGATAAGCACAGTGGGCGTTTGGATTATACAGTGGTGAGGTGGTGTTGCGATTCTTCGGAGCTTCCCTCAGAATCACCAAGTTAGTCTTTAACAGCTATGGTAGAATTTGAGATAAGGACATGCTGAGCCGAGTAAACTGTCTTTGAGGCCTCTCTGCCCTTGGTTGAGTGTTGCGTTATGTGGCAACAGTTGGTCTTGAAATAACTACCGCATTAACTGATTGGCGGCGCTCAGGTCGACTTTGGTTCCTAGAGCTATAAACTGCACTAGACTCCTTCTTGAAGGGCTTCTTCTCGGTACTTGACGAAGCACCTTTCTGTAACTTGCCGCTCTTGATACCGGCTTCAATTCTCTCCCCAGTCATAATTAACTCAGTAAAACCTGACGATGAACTTCCGATCAGATGGTTGAAAAACGGACCAGACAGGGTCCCCAAAAACATATCCACCAACTCCCTGTCAGCCAGGGGGGGTTGGACTCTACCGGCAAGGTCTCTCCACTTCTGAGCATAATCTTTAAAACCTTCGCTCGCACCCATAGACATACCCTGAAGTTGGGTACGCGTGGGAGCGAGGTCGGCATTATATTGGTACTGCTTGTAAAAAGCAGCAGCAAGGTCTTCCCAATTATAGACACTAGCTCCTTCTAGCTGATAGAACAACTTAAGTTGAGTCCCTGAGAGACTATCTTAAAAGAATTGGATCCAGAGGTTCCTATCAGCGGTATATGGCTGAATCTTTCTAACATACAAACGGAGGTGTAGCTTTGGGCAGGAGACCCCGTCGTATTTAGCAAAGACTGGCGCTTTAAACTTGTGGGGAATCACCACCCCATATGCCAGACCCAAGTCACCAAAGTCCAATCCAGAAATCTTCTAGATCTCCATCGCACTTAACCGGTCTTCAATCTGCTTATACCTATCCTCAGCCGGAGGATACTGGTCTTCGTCAAAGTCAGTCTCATTGTCAGAAACAACAGGACTAAGAGCCCTCCTTTCTTCTTGGTTCTCCCCCCTCCAGATGAGTGGGACATATCAACTTTGTCTCGCAACCTGTTTCCAAACCTATGACCCATGTTCAGGAGGACCGTCTTCTTCTTCTTCTTCTTATCCTTCAAGATAAGAGTCTTCAGATCTTTCTGACCCTTGGCCAAGTTCATGAACATTTCCTGGAACTGAGCGTTTTGAGCTTGTAGAGCCTTGATAGCTTGATCAGTTGATGTTTCAGCAGACATGGTGCTGAAATAAATAACGAAGAAGATAAGAGACCTGTAAGGGTACCTGTAATGAGGTGCATGGAAGTGGGATGCATATGATATGATTTCAAAAGACTTTAGGGATTCAAATTCGTAAACCAAAATGAAACACACTTTTATTAGATTAAAAACTTGAAACAATGTTTGACAAATGCCTTTAAGGCGTTACAAAGAGAAAAAACTGAAAAGTAAATCAAAACAAGAAATAACAAAAGACATCAGCGCTCCCATGGTCGTTTTCCGTTGGTGCTGACATAGTTATTGAGGACCTTCTCATTCTCCAGCTGTCTTGTAAGCTTGAGGATCTTCCGCTCCTGCTCGTGATACTTTTCTATGTAAGTATCCCGCTCTTCTCTCAACTAGATCCATGATCTCTTTAATGCCCCAATGTCAGTTGGCATGTACGGATGTAGGACAGTAGGAGGAACCCCTTCTTCATCGCCATTCTCAACAATTACCGATAAGACAGTTTCGTACGGCATCCCTAGCTTTTGGGCACGGGTTCGAACCCACCGGAGATACGGTTCCATTGGAAGAGAAGTATTCGCTTCTAGCTCATGCAGATCAGACCTGTTAACCCTATTCCAAGCTCGTATGAATCTGCGGCGATGTTCCTCACTATCCCCTTGGAAATCAAAGACAATGCTCGAAAGCAACAACTCATGAGGTCCATCTTTTCTAGCTCGCCAAAACTGTCATAAGGCCAGACAAGGATTATAGGTGATCCCTCCCCTAATTCCCAGTAAAGGAACATTGGGGTAATCTCTGCACTGGTCAATAACAGTTACTTTTTCCATGTCTTTAGTGCTCCAGATGATGTCTGTGTGAGCCAAGGACATAATTCTGTAGGCCTAACCCATACCTTCCTTGTTCTTTAAAACAGATTTGGGGAGGTGAGAAATAAACCACCTCGCCAACAATGGTGCACAACACATAAGGGTTCCCCGTTTCCGAGCAGTACGGGCATAAAGAGCATGCAGGATGTCACCTAAGAGGGTGGGCACCGGATTGCGGGACATAAAGATCTTAAATGCATTCACGTCGACAAAAGAATATGAATTAAGAAACAACACCAAACCATAAATGAGAAGAGCCAGGATGTCTTCGAATGCTTGAAAATCCAAACTGTCCCAAAATTGATTAGCCTGATCAACCAAGAACTTAGCCAAGAAGCCTTTTGTCCCACTCCGGGTCTCCCAGTTAGACATTACCTCAGCCTTTGTCAGATGCAGGGTTGTAGCAACATCTTCTGGCCTAAGAGCTTTCTCCCAACCTGTAAACAGCGTCTGCTCTAGAATAGAAATGCCAAGCAAATCAGAGAACTCCTCTAAAGTAGGGACCAACTGGTAGTCCGGGAAGGTGAAGCAGTGGTGCAACGGGTCAAAGAACTGGAACAAGACACTCAACATCTGCTCATCCATCTTAGAAGTGACCAAACCAAGGAGGTGACCATGTCTTCTGACAAAGTAGGAAGTATCTGGAACTTTAGAAACCAAATCTCTAAGCTGAGTAGGAATTTGTACAAAGCTGATGCGAATAGTGTTTCTACACATAAAGGCCATGACCTACAAAACAGAACAAAGATAAATCCCCTTTGCCTTTGAAATGGGTTAGTCTGATGCAAGATGCATGCAATGTCATGATGCATGATGTTATGATAGAAACACACCACAAGTATTCACAGATAGCAAACATGGTAAGGGCAAACAAGTCACACAGTAACCCTTAGATTTCAGGCTGGCATGGAGTTTAGGTATTACCCTCTTTCAGTTTAGTTGGTTCAACCTATCCTAGTAATAGTAACCGGGTTCTAGAGGATCTCAATATCACTGACCACCCTCGATCGGTCATAATTCCAGTTTGGCAACCTTTTCTTGCAGCCGGAATCATCACGAGAGTTTGGTCTCAATGAGTGTAGCATACTGCTACTTTTCTATGGTAGAGTTGGTCAATTATAGGTTCTAAGGTCATTTGGTGCTTAATGACCCCTTAGCTGACCCATATTCTCCTTGTTCCACCACAAGGGATATCGGTACAAACTAAAGTGCCACACCAACGTAGCTACTGCTTCAACCGTATCGGTCTACGTTGTACAGTTCCCTCACAATCTATTGCTACTTACCTAAATGGTATCCCTAGATCCGAGTTAGGATCTATAGTAAGTTCGATTCAAACCCACAAAGATAAAGCATATAAATCAAGCAATTGAAAACATTATGATGAACTATTCCTAAGGTACACCCCACTTATTATAAAAGTATCCCCAGCAGAGTCGCCAGTTCTGTGATACGGTGGGAAGAACTGACTGTCTTTGGAATGCTGGTTTGCATTTTGCGTTTTGTATTCGTAAAATGTCGTGGTAAGTAAGAGTCGCCACCGACTTTTATTTTATCCAATAAAGAAAGGAAAAAAGCACAGAAAAATTCCTTTTTCGAGATATTTCTGAGTACGGGGGGTAGATTATAGAAAGGGAAGGTATTAGCACCCTTTCTATCCGTAGTTATCTACGGGATCTTAGGTATTTTCTCATCATTTTCAAAATTGTTTTCTTTGCGCTTGTGGGGTTTGAAAAGTTTTTGTTTCAACTTCGATTTAACTCTTGCTTAAGAGTGTAATGAAGTGTTTTTGAAAACTTTGTTTGTAAAAGGAGTGTAAGTGTGAAAAAGTTTTGTTTTGGATGAGCAAGTATCTAAGAACTAATCTACCTACTCGAAAAAGGAATTGTTATATTCTAATTTCCTTTAGACAATGCTATCCCACTATTAGTGGGTAGGTAGCACCGTCGTTGGAGTTTGAGGGTCAATTCGAATGAGGGACTTACGGTCACTAAAGCAATGTTAGGACGCCTTAGCGGTAACCCTAATGTCTTAGATCATTTGTTTGAGACAACAATATCTGAGGCAACCATTTTCGAGGCGACTATGATCTTTTAGACAAGAGGACGACCTCTAAAGCGACCTATACTCAATGACCGTGTACGAAGGCAACCAAGTGGGCGTACCTTAGGAGTGCGCATGTGCGAGTGTATTATTTTCAGTTATTTTTATCTTTGCACATGTTTAGGGTGATCTAATTTGATTTTAGATTAAGCATTCATTCTTGTCATGCAAACCTTATTATCAAACATCTAGCAGTTGTATAATTTGCAGAATTAAAATGCGGAAATTAAATTACAAGGCGTCGGGTATTTACATCGCCAAAAGCAACCCTTGGAAAATATAAAGCAGAAAAAAATAAATAAAAGGTCCTAATTATTTATTACAAACTGGGAGCAGATACATTAATTGGGTAAAGAAAAATAAAGCGCCCGGGAGATTAAATCGAATGCGAATTAGGGTTTTGACCCTTTTGATTAAAGAAAATGTTTTTGGTGGTTTTTATTTTTTAAGAAAAGAAATTAAATCCTAAAATTAAATACTAAATTAATTACTAAATTAATTAAATGAAAAAAATAATTAATGATATTTTTTGGTGTTTTTGTTATTTTAAGAAAGAAAATAAAATAATTAAGTTAATGATTAAAACCTAATTAATTCTAATTGATTTTGTTTATTTACAAAAATAAATTAAGGTTACCTAATTAACATCCTAATTAATTAATTATTATTTATTAATAAAAAATAAAATTCTGAATTTAATTGGACAAAAAAGTATTTTTGTGATTTTTTGGATAAAAAGAAAATTAATTTGGTTAGTAATTAAAATATAAATAAAATAAATAAATGAAATAAACAAAATAAAAGAAAAGTATAGAAAGTGGGTCTGATTTGGGTGTGTAGAAAGAAATTTCGCTGGCCCAATTGCTGAAGGTCCACTTGACTTTTCTGATTCAGTGTCTTGGCGTTGACCTGGTCCATGGTATGCTTGCAATATTGGCCACCAGATCTGGCCATCTGGCCATCTGGCATGCTGATTGGTGAGGGAGTATGATGGTCATCAAGCTGGCATGTGCACTGGATTCCTTAAAAATAAATAAGAAAATGGCAAGTTGTTGGAGGCAGGGATCGAACCCCTGACCTCCAGCCTTTGGATCCTTGAACGCTAATATGGCTACCACTAGGCCAAGTTGCTTCATTTGTTATTATAACATAATGCAATAATAATATGTGAAACAAAAGCCATTGGTCAGAAAAAAGAAAAAAAAACGCGCGCTATTTGAATGGACAAGTGGGGAGGTGCCAACGCATCATCCCTATCCTTGAACCATTGCTAAAACACAGAGGCTATACCTACGGACGAAGGTCTGTCGCTACAAGCCTGTCTCATTCCGAAATCTTCTATAGGCCATGGAAATGCATTCTAAGAGCATGGTCGGATTTGTCTCAACCTACTGATCACAACCATAGCCAATATGTAGGCTAATTGTACCTGAAAACAAAAGCCCCAAAAAACTCCATGAAACCCTAATCATGGTGAATCACAGTATAGGTTATGTAAATGAAATTGGCTAATGCCAAACGCTTGCAAATGATTTGTAGGTTCAAAATATGCAATTATTTCAGGTTAACAATGCCTAATTTGCAAGATACGAAATCAAGAAAATGGTGAGTTCGTGGCTGACTTACAGTGCACTGGGAGGCTTGAACACGCGTGGTTTTGATTGGTTTCGCTTGTGGAGATTTCCAGGAAGAGATTGAGATCAACACCAAGCCTTGAAACTGCCTCTAGACTAGATTTCGATCTCACAATTTTTTGGTGTTTTTGCAAACTTTGTTCTTGCTCTCCAACTGATTTCCAACCCTTATTTTTGTATGCCTCGCTTCCTTATGTATTGTACAATACATTAGGGTTGATTTTGCTGTCCAAATCTTCCTCTTTTAATCATTTTGATATTTGATTTGATCCTCCATTAAAGCTTTCCAAAATTGGCTCATTTGCAATCTTTTTGTACCCACATGGCTTGATACGAGTTTGATATGGTGCAAGATGTCCATTGAAACCTGAAATCATCAAAAGGTCTTTGGTTATCAATATTTTTGATTTTATTTGATTTTATTTGGTTTAAAATGAATTAATTTAAATAAAAATCAAATTAAATAATAAAAATATGATATGGACACATGGACAAGGCTAAAGCACGTGGGCAATAATGCCAACCCAAAATAAGTGAAAAAGAATGGGCCCATTTGGCAAATTTTGAAGTTTTGGGGATAATTGACTTTTGGCAATTTTGCAAAAAAGTCCAACTTTAACAATGAATAACTTCCTCAATTTTGACTCTTTGGAGGTGTTCTTGGACTTTTTAGAAATCTTGAGATGTCATATAACCAACCCTTTTGGTCTCATCTCAACTTGATATTTCATGCTCATGTATGAAGCTTTGACAAAAAAGGTGTTTTGTTGACTTTTCAAAATGACCTATAATGTCCAAATTCATAACTTCTTTTGAGTGCATTTTTTGATCTTTGGATATGTAGATGGATTATAGGGAATTTCATCCTCTTAAAAATGAGCTTTGGATGGGTCATTTCTCACAAAGTATTAGAAATTTTTGCTTGGTCAAAGTTGGGTTGACTTTTCCTACAAAACCCTAATTTAGCAACTTTTGAATCTTGATGAATTGTGAGCAATCCTTGATGAATCATGATCAACCCTTGATCAAATGATGAAATATAATTCAAAATGAGGATGTTGACCAAAAATCTTGAGTTTTGACTGTATGTGGGCCACAGTTGACTTTTGCCCTAGCACCGTCGATTTTTTGGACCTTTGAGCAATTGACTGAGCAAACTTCCTCTGCAAGGCTTGAAACTTGACATGGATGATCTTGAGAACATATTAGGACAATGTTGACCATTTTGGACCACTTGGACTCAAGTATCTTGATGCAATGTGAAACCCTAGTTTGGGGAAAACTGCCTTAGGAGAGAGCTTGTCTGGCCAATCCATGAGCAACCTTGAGCAATTTTGAGATCTTTCTTGACATATTTTGAGAAATATAAGAGGGAAAATTTTGGGGTACATTAGCTGCCCCTGTTCAATCTTCTTAAACTTGAGGATGCATATTGGCTTTCGTGCCTTTCGTAATCCGAAGGTGGAAGTGGATTGAACACTAGAGTGCCCAGAAATTTGCACTCGCATGAAGTGGTAATTGTCTTATGATGTCGGGAATGGGCATGTAGATGCCATTTCGAGGAGTGTAGATCGCGTAAGAGATTCCTTAACGAGAGCTTGTATACCTGTTGTTGAGGAAGATTCCGTTGGGGAAGTCTGATCTTTGTTGAGAGAAGTAGAATTTTAGGAGCTTTGGTCGTCCGTCATTCTGCTGGTGAGTCATATTTGTTGATATTTAGGACCTTTAATCGTCTGTACTCAATTGAGGGAACATATTTTGCTGAGATTTAGGAGCTAGTCAGTAATTTAACTAGATTTGTCGATATTTAGGAGCTTGTCCGTATTTTAACTGATTTTGTCGAGATTTAGGAGCTTGTCCGTAATTCAACTGGCTTTGTCGAGATTTAGGAGCTCGTCCGTAATTCAACTGGCTTTGTCGAGATTTAGGAGCTTGTCCGTAATTCAACTGAATTTGTCGAGATTTAGGAGCTCGTCGATGATTCAGCTGACTTTGTCGGGATTTAGGAGCTCGTCCGTAATTCAACTGACTTTGTCGAGATTTAGGAGCTCGTTCGTAATTCAATTGACTTTGTCGAGATTTAGGAGCTCGTTCGTAATTCAACTGACTTTGTCGAGATTTAGGAGCTCGTCCGTAATTCAACTGAGGAAACATCTTTGCTGAGATTTATGAACTCGTCCGTAATTCAACTAAGGAACATATTTGTCGAGATTTAGGAACTCGTCCGTAATTCAACAACTTTGCTAAGATTTAGGAACTTGTCCGTAATTTAACTGGGGGAAATAACTTCGCTTGAGATTTAGGAACATCGTCCGTAATTCAACTGAGGTGATATCTGCTAAGATTTAGGAGATCATCTATAATTCAACAACTTCACTGAGATTTAGGAGCCTGTCAGTAATTCAACTGAGATGATATCTGCTGAGATTTAGGAGATCGTCTGTAATTCAACAACTTCGCTGAGATTTAGGAGCCTGTCCGTAATTCAACTGAGAAAATAATTTTGCTGAGATTTAGGAACGTCATTCGTAATTCAACTACTTTGCTGAGATTTAGGAACATCGTCCATAATTCAAGTGATAAAATAATTTAGCTGAGATTTAGGAACATCGTCCGTAATTCAACTACTTTGCTGATATTTAGGAACATAGTCCATAATTCAACTGATGTAAAAGCTTCATAGCTTGAATTTTGTGAAAATATTTCCTGAAAGGTAAAGGTTAGTTGTATGTAATGCATGATATGTATCAAGCAATGATGTTCTCAATATAAATGAGATTGTGTTTGTATGATGCGTATGCATGTCATGATGTATGAGAATGTGATGTTTTAGCTGGGGAAAATAAATCCCTGATTGTTGCTGGAGAAAAGAAATGAATTCTTCGTTTCTGCTGGAGATAATGAATGACGATTGTGAGAATAAACCTGCAGGAGAGGATAACTCCACTGGGGAATAACTTATGATAGAATGACTTTGTGGGGAAGAGATGCTCTGTTGAGGATTTCGTTGATAAATTCAGCTGGGGATGAATTAACGCTGATGGTGATAATGAACCTTGTTGGGGATTGAATTCCTGTTTGTGAAAGGAGAGAACTCCGCTGGGGATGATTTTCCAGTTACGACTTTACTGGGGATAGCCTTCTTAGACTTTACTGAGGATAATCTTCCGGAGTCTACTTGGGATATTTCTTCAAACTCCATTGGGGATACTTTTATACTTTGCTGGGGAAGGTTTTCAGACTCTGCTGGGGATAATTGTCTAGTGTTAATGATGGATAAATTCTGCTTGGGGAGAATGTTACCAATTCATTCACAGTTGTGAGTCTCAGCTAGGGAGACCTAACACCACTGACTTTCTCTTACTCTGCGGGGAATGAATGTACTTTCAATCGTTTCCTCCAACTAGGTCCATCCTTATACCTAGTGGATAGAGAAAATGTACGGTTTGGACATTTCTCGTTTGCCCCTATTTCTGATATTACATGTAATCGTCTCTTGTTTCGTATGTAAATATTTATGAGCAGTAATTAATATCAAATGCATATATCAAAAATTTAGTATTGGACGTTCTTTGCAAAACAAAATAGAAAAAAGGAAAACAGTTTGAAATTTATTCGTGAAAATGACTTGTATTGATTTTGAAGTTTGGCCTGTAAATAGGCGTTTTTTGTACAAGAGGCTGACGTCCTAGTAAGAGAACACCGCAGAACAAATAGAATTTACACAAATTGTGAAAAACAAAGAAAAACAGCTATGTGAACAATTCCACTGGGTTCCAACTCTGCTATTGCCCTTATGTCCTCGAGCATCTCATCACTTTGCTACTTGGTTGAAGGTAGATCAGATTGTTTGGTGTCGTTCGAGCTTGGTAGTCGATATTGAAGTCTGATCGTAAGGTGATCCAATGAGACATAGTGTTACGCTTTAATCCCTAATTTTTGCCTGGATCACCCTTTCGGGTTTTCAGTCCACTGGGATACCCTTTTTTGCCCAAGCCGCCTTTTCAGGTTTTCGACTTGTCGGGTGTACAGCTTTTTTCATTTCATCCCTTATTTTTTCCCGAACCCTTCTGGTTCGCCGGGAAGCTCTTATTTTTTCCTAGGCCACTCGACCTAGCGGGTCTTTGATTATGCATAGTATTTTTTCACTATGTCTGCATTGACGGGGTAAGGAAGGTAGTCACCATCCATGGTGGTTAGAATCATAGCTCCTCCTGAGAAAATGTTCTTAACCACAAATGGCCCTTCGTAAGTAGGGGTCCATTTGCCCCTGGGATCACCTTGTGGCAGTATGATGTGCTTGATAACCAGGTCCCAAACTTGATACTCTTGTCGTCTAACTTTCTTGTTAAATGCCTTGATCGTCCGCTTTTGATACGTCTGACCATGGTAAGTAGCAATAAGTATTTTTTCGTCAAATAAATTCAGCTGATCAAGTCGGGTCTGAATCCAGTCATCTTCGCTCAAACCTGCATCCTTCATAATCCGAAGAGAGGGTATATGAACTTCTATGGGAAAGACGGCTTCCATGCCATATACCAAGGAATAGGGGGTTACCCCTGTTGACGTCCGCGCTGAGGTGCAGTACCCATGAAGAGCAAATGGTAACATCTCGTGCCAATATTTGTATGTCACCGTCATCTTCTACACAATCTTCTTAATATTCTTATTAGCCGCTTCTACAGCCTCATTCATCTTCGGCCGGTAAGGAGAAGAGTTATGATGCTGTATCTTGAACTGCTTGCAGAGCTCGATGATCATCTTATTGTTGAGATTTGTACCATTGTCTGTAATGATCCTCTCTGGTACACCATATCAACAGATCAGATTATGCCGAATGAACCATGCCACGACGTTCTTGGTTACGGTAGCAAAGGAAGCTGCTTCGACCCACTTTGTAAAGTAATCAATAGCTACCAGGATGAAACGATTCCCATTGGATGCCGTAGGCATGATCTCGCCGATCATGTCAATGCCCCACATTGCGAAAGGCCAACGAGCTGTCAAGACGTTCAGCGGAACTGGAGGTATATGCACCTTATAAGCATAAACTTGGCACTTATGACAGGTCCGAGAATGCTGATAACAGTCTGATTCCATGGTGGACCAAGAGTATCCTTCCCGAAGGATTTTCTTTGCCATGGTATGTCCACTTGAGTGAGTCCCGAAAGTACCTTCATGTATCTCTATCATGATCCTTTCTGCTGCGTTCTTATCCATATAGCGCAGCAAGGTTGAGTCATGGTTACGCTTGTAAAGGATGCCATTGTTGATGAAGAACTTCGCCCCGAACCTCCTCAGAAATTTCTTATCATTAACAGATGCACCCTTGGGGTATTCCTGAGCCTCAAGATACCTCTTTACCTCATGAAACCAGGGTTTATCAGTTACCTCTTTAGTCTCAATTTCACAGCAATGTGCAGGTTCGTCCAACCTATCAATGGTAATCTAGGGAGCCTCATTGTCCCATCTGACCTTAAACATAGAAGACATTGTAGCCAGCGCGTCCGCTAACTGATTCTCCTCTCTAGGGAAGTGTCCAAAGGTTATCTCCTCGAAGTGCGGAAGCAGCGTCAACACATACTCCTTGTAAGGAATAAGATTAGGGTGTTTCGTATCCCACTCTCCTTTGATCTGACTGATCACGAGAGAGGAATCTCCGAATACACCTAAGAAATTAATCCTTAGGTCAATAGCTGCTCGAAGACCCATAATGCATGCTTCATACTCCGCCATGTTGTTAGTACAGTTGAAACATAGTCGGGCGGTGAATGGAGTATGAGAGCCTTCAGGAGATATGATCACGGCACCAATGCCATTACCCAAAGCGTTTGAAGCTCCATCAAAGTACATAAACCATCGGGATCCCTCCTCGGGTCCTTCATCCGGTCCATGTGTTTCACAGTCGATCACCAACATAATGTTCTCATCCTGGAATTCAAAGTTCATAGACTGGTAATCGTCAACTTCCTGATGTGCCAAATGATCTGCCAACACACTTCCTTTGATTGCATTTTGGGTCGTATATTGGATGTCATACTCAGTCAAGATCATCTGCCATCTTGCTATTCTTCCGGACAAAGTAGGCTTCTCGAATATATACTTGATTGGATCCATCTTCGATATCAATAGAGTAGTGTGAGCCATCATATACTGTCTCAGCCAGCGAGCAGCCCATGCCAAAGCGCAACAAGTTTTCTCAAGCAACGAGTATCGGGTCTCACAGTCGGTATACTTTTTGCTAAGGTAATAAATAGCATTCTCTTTTCGGCCAGACTCGTCATGCTGTCCTAGCACACACCCCATTGAATTGTCGAGTACTGTCAAGTATAAGATCAGAGGTCTCCCTTCAACTGGAGGCATCAGAATGGGTGGCTCTTGGAGATATTCTTTGATCCTTTCAAAAAAGATCTGACATTCATCATTCCATCTTACCACTTGATCTTTCTTCAGTAACTTGAAGATTGGCTCACAAGTAGCAGTCAGGTGTGAGATGAATCAAGCAATATAGTTCAGACGTCCCAGAAAGCCCCTGACTTCTTTTTCTGTTCGGGGAGCTGGCATTTCCTTAAAGCCTTCAACTTTGCAGGATCCACCTGAATACCTTTATCACTTACAACGAAACCCAGCAGCTTACCAGATCTCACCCCGAAGGTGCACTTGTTCGGGTTTAACCTTAGTCTGTACAACTTCAACCTGTCAAATAGCTTCTGAAGGTGGTCAAGATGTTCTTCCTCAGTATGGGATCTTACAATCATATCGTCAACGTATACCTCAATCTCATGATGAATCATGTTGTGGAACAAAGCGACCATGGCGCGCTGATACGTTGCCCCAACATTATTCAATCCGAAAGGCATGACCTTGTAGCAAAAGGTACCCCATTGAGTAAAAAAGGTTGTCTTCTCCATATCTTCGGGGGCCATCTTAATCTGATTGTAACCGGAGAAACCATCCATAAAGGAGAAGACCTTATGTTGTGCGGTGTTGTCAACCAGAACGTCGATATGAGGTAGAGGGAAATCATCCTTGGGGCTTGCCCTGTTTAGATCCCTATAGTCAACACACATTTGAACCTTACCATCCTTCTTTGGCACTGGAACCACGTTGGCAACCAACTGGATGTACTAACAGGAACAACAGAAGGAATGACAATAGGCTTGTTGACAATCTTACGGGAAATCTCTGGAGAGAAGACCCTTCCACTTTAGGTGATTTTGCTGGTTCCGACAATGTTACCAATATCAGAATCAGCCTCTTCATCTTTCAGATCTTGTTTGATGCCATAATAGTACACATCGGCACCATAGTGCCATGGGACAGCTTTGTCCGAGACATACGGGACAGGACCAGGAACAGTGATTATCAGCGGAGCAATTCTTGGAGCTGATGTAATCCTAACAGGTCTTCTCGTGGAAACCTTGGAAGGATTGGAGGAAATGGTTATAATGGCAATGTCTTCAGATGGAACAACGGGAACCAAAGTTTTCTCAAACAAAATTTATTTGCTATCTATCAGGCGTTGAACACCTAATTTCAGCAAACGGCAACCAGAAGGTAGCAACGAACACATGTGGCAACCTTCACCATAACCCGGAAATAAACTGGCCAACAGCAAATTTTTCTTGACAGTCATGAGAGGAGTAGAAACTTCATCAACAGAGGTAACAAACAAAACAGTATCAACAACATTAACTCCACGACTGTGCTTGGGCATGAGAGCCGTTATGATATTTGGCTTCTCTGGAGCATCAAACTCTATTTCCTTGGCTTTAATCAAGCCTTGTAATTTGTTCCTCAGATCCCAACAGTCATTTTTATCGTGGCCAGGACTCTCAGAATGATAGGCACACCGAGCATTCGGATTATATCGGGGAGATGTAGTATTAGGATTCATGGGAGCCTCTTTTAAGGTTGCCAATTTGGATCTCAGCAGATGAGGTAGCACTTCAGCCAATGTCATGTCGATGCGGGTAAACTGCCATTGTGGTCTTTCCACCCTTTGTTGATTGTTGCATTATGGAGCAACTGTAGGCCTAGGTATCATTACGGCACTTACTATCTGACGATCTTCAGCCCTGTTTTGGCCCCTCGTGCTATAGATGGCACTGGCTTCCTTCTTACCAGCGAAAGGCTTCTTTACTGAGCTCGAAGAGACATCCTTCTGTATCTTACTGCTCTGGATCACAGCTTCTACTCTCTCTCTAGTTAAAATCAACTCGGTGAAGCCAGCTGACGAGCTGCCGATCAAATTGATTAAAAAATGGACCAGATAGCGTGCCCAGAAACATATCAACCAACTCCCTATCAGACAACGGGGGTTGAACTCTCCCAGCCAAGTCTCTCCATTTCTGTGCATAGTCCTTAAAGCCTTCACTTGCACCCATGGACATACTCTGGAGTTGAGTACGAGTAGGAGCAAGGTCGGCGTTGTATTGATATTGCTTGTAGAAAGCAGCAGCCAGATCTTCCCAGTTTCGGACATTGGCTCCCTCCAGCTGGTAGAACCATTCAAGATGAGTCCCTAACAGACTATCTTGAAAGAAATGAACCCACAGATTTCTATCAGTGGTGTGGGGCTGAATTTTCCTGATGTAGGAATGGAGATGGAGCTTTAGGCAGGACACCCCATCATACTTAGAAAAAACTGGAGCTTAACTTCTGCGGGATGACCATGCACGACACCAATCCCAATTCTTCGAAATCCAGTCCAGGTATCCTCTGAACTTCCATGGCACTCAGACGGTCTTCCAACTGTTTGTATCTATCCTCAGCAGGAGGATATTGCTCATCATTGTAATCGGTATCATTGTCAAAAACTGCAGGCCTGGGGTCCTTTTCTTCTTCCTGATTCTCCCTTTCCTTAGATGAAGAGGTCAGATCGACTTGTCGCTTCAACCGCTCTCCAAGCCTTCTTCCCATATTCAAAATTTAGGTAGCCTTCTTCTTTTTCTTCTTCTCTTTCAGGATGAGGGCTTTCAGATCCTCCTGCCCTTTTGCCAGACTTATGAACATTTGTTGAAACTGAGTGTTCTGTGCCTGAAGATCCTTGATGGTTTGCTCGGAAGACATTTCTTATTGAAATAAACAGCGAAGAAGATGAGAAACCTGTAATGGTACCTGTACATGCAATGTTATGAATGGGATGCGTATGCAATGATTTCAAAGACTTCGAGAAATTTAAATTTGCAAACCAAAATAAACAAAGATTTTATTAGCTGAATTTGAAGGTTCAAAATGCCTTTTAGGCGTTACAATTAAAAATAAATCTAAAACTAGAAAAGAAATTAAAATTCCCATGGATGCTTTCTCTTTGTGCCAAGATAATCATTGAGCCCTCTTTCTTCATACGGTTTCTTTGTGAGCTCTAAAACCTTCCTCTCCTGAGCATGGAACTGACCCCTGTACGTATTCCGCTCCTTCATCAACTGAATCCAAGACCTCTGTAGTTCTCCAAGATCAGTGGGCATGTAAGGATAGAGAACCGCATAGGGAATACCTTTTTCAGTAGTGGGTTCCACAATCACTGGTAAAACGGCCACATAGGGCATCATAAGCTTCTGGGCACGAGCTCGTACCCATTGGAGGTAAGGTTCCATAGGAATGGAAGTTTTTGGCCCCAAAGCCTTGGTGCTGGATCTGTTTACCATGCCCCAAGCTCGTATGAACCTCCGGCGATACTCGTGAGTGTCATCCTCATAGTTGAATACAATGCCCTCGATAAGTAACTCATGGGGACCATCCCTTCAAGCATAACCAAATTGTCACAGAGCTAAACAAGGATTGTAGGTTATACCCCCTGTGATGCCAAGTAAAGGGACACCAGGGTACTCCCCGTAGCGGTCAATAATAGCAGCGTTTTCTATAGCTCGATAACACCAAAGGATATCAATGTGAGCGAGTGACATTATCCTTTACAACTAACCCAAACCTTCTTCATTCTTTAGTATGGACTTAGGGAGGTGAGAAATAAACCACCTCGACAGCAATGGCATGCAACACATAAGAACCCCTCTTCTCTTCATGGTGCGAGTATGGAGAGTGTGCAGAATATCTCCGAGCAATGTAGGCACAGGGTTGCAAGAGAGAAAGATCCTGATAGCATTCACATCTACGAATAAGTTTGGATTGGGGAATAGGACTAACCAATAGATTAGAAGAGCCAAGACCTCCTCAAAAGCCTGAAAATCCATATCATTCCAAAACAGCTGGACCTTGTCTATCAGGAACTTAGCTAGAAAACCCTTGACTCCGCTTCTTGTTTCCCAATTGGATACCACGTCGGCCCGTTTCAGGTGCAAAGCTGAGGCAATGACTTCTGGCTTAGGAACTTCTTCTAGACCTGTGAAGGGTAACTGTTCAAGAATGGGTATATCCAATAGCTGAGAGAATTCTTCCAAGGTAGGTACCAACTGATAGTCTGGAAAGGTGAAGCAGTGGTGCTTGGGATCAAAGAACTGAAAGAGTACACTCAACATCTTTTCATCAAAATTTGATGTGACCAGATTGAGAAGTCGACCATGTCTCTTAGTGAGCGCAGAAGTTTCAGAAACCCTTGATACCAGATCTTTGAGTTGGGAAGGTATCTTCACAAAGTTGATTCGGATAGTGTTTCTACAAACGGAAGCCATGATCTGTGAAACAGAACAAATATAAATTACCTTGGTCTTTGAAATGGTTAGTGCAATAAGAATGGATGCCATGTTATGATGCATGATGTCATGAGAAAACACAGGTATAGCAAACACAGTCAAATCACATAAAGTCCTTAGGTTTAAGGCCTGCATGAGGTTAAAGGTAATACCCTCTTGAAGTTTAGTTGGTTTCAAACCTGTCTTAAAAAGTAACTAGGTTCTAGAGGATCTCAATATCACTGACCATCCTTTATCGGGCATTGTTTCAGCTCAAGCAATCTTTTCTTACAGACGAAATATCCCGAAAGTCTGATCTCAATGAGTGTAGCATCGAGTATCAACCAATCCTCAGCTCTACACCGAGGCCGACTATCTCACTACTTTTTAATGGCCAAGTTTGTTCAACTAAGGTTCTAAGGTCCGTTAGTGCTTCACGACACCACGCGGCGGCCCCGTATTATCCTCGTTTCCCCATGAAGGATACCGGTACCAACCAAAGTTCCACACCAACACAGCCACCGCTTAAACCATATCGGTCTATGCTGTACAGTCTCCACGATCTATTGTTGTTTACCTAAAAATTCCCCCAGATCCGGTTGTCGGATCTATAATAACCCAAACAAGACCCTTTAAAAATAAAGCAAACAAACAAGAAAGAAATTTTGTAACATGACCTATATCCTAAGGTTTACCCCACTTATTTTCATATTCCCCAGTAGAGTCGCCAGTTCTGTGATACGGTGGCAGAACTGACTATTTTTACTGGTTTCCATTTTGCGTTTTTTGTTTGCAAAATGTCGTGGTAAGCAAGAGTCGCCACCAACTTTTATTTTATCCAATCGTGGAAAAGGAAAAAGAATAGAAAAAACCTTTTTTCGAGATTTCTGAGTACGGGGGGTAGATTATAGAAAGGGAAGGTGTTAACACCCTTTCTATCCATGGTTTTCCATGGGCTCTTAGGTACTTGCTCATTTTTCAAATTGCTTGTGTGTGTTTGTCTTGAAAATGTTTTACTTCGTGATAACCGTTGTATCAGTCCTCAAGGATGTGATGAAGTTTGTTTTGAAAATTGTTTTGAAAGGTGTTTGTGTGAAAAGTTTTTATTGTTTGAGCAAGTACCTAAGAACTAATATACCTACTCGAAAAAAGATTGTTCGTTCTCGTTTCCTTTAGACAGCATTATCCTACTATTAAGGAGTAGGTAGCCCTGTCGTTGGAGTTGTAAGGGACATTCGAAAGGGACAAGTACAATCACTAAAGCAATAGTTAGAAAACTTTAGTAGTAACCCTAGAGTCTTAAGATCTTTCCGAGGCAACATTCGAATGGGACATTTTGATCTTTTATACTGGAGGGAAACCACTAAAATCTCCTATGCTTAATGACTGTTTTACCGAAGGCAACCAAAGTGGGGTAAACCCTAGGAGTGAATATGTGTATGTGAATTGTTTCAGTTATATAGTCTTTGCACATTAGGTGATCTACTGTTTTAATTTCAAGTAATCTTCCCATACAATCCTATTAGCATACATCTAGACAGTTAAATATTTGCAGGAATTTAAAGTGCGAAAATTTAACCTAGCTATTACAAGGCCTTGACAGTTACATAATTATCTTGACGGAAAATAAAAATGTGGAAGTTTAAAACCCTAGTTACTATTACATCCTCGAAACAGTTACAATAATAATAAAACGAACCAAAATGCGCGTCGCAAATTAAGTGCAAGAAAAGTTGAGAACCCTAAAATCTAATTAAAAAAATGTTTAAACTATTTTTGGGAAAAGACTTAATTAGGTTATGTACAACTAAAACCCTAAGTCTAATTATTTTTAATTATAAAAAGAAATTAAATTCACCTAACTTACTAATTATAATAAAATAAATATTTTGTATATAAAAAAAAGCTCTTTTTTTTGTGATTTGTTGATTTTATGATTAATAAAAGAAGTAATTTATTTTTAGTGAAAAAAAATTAAACAAATTAATTAATAAATGAAATAAAAGAAATAATAATAAAAAAAAATGAATTAAGAAAGGGCATGTGTTATGAGCAGTCTGGGGGGGTATGTGTTGAAATTCCCAAGCCCAAAGGCTGAGTCCAGTCAATGCGCCTGATCCCATAGGGCGTTGACTTGAGGGTGTATCATGGTCCCACACTACTGGAGCGTACATCTGGTTGGACGATAGTCCACTGGTTGGCTATTGGAACTGCACGGTAGGCCCTTTAGATGAGAATTGCACGCAATCTGTAAATAGAAAATAGGAAAATAGACATTGCTGGGACCTAGGATCGAACCCAAGTCCTTATGCTTACCACTGAGCGCCCTTGCCAGCTGCGCTATTATGACTTGTTGTTAGCATAGTGAAAACAAAATATAATATAAAAAATGTAATTGCAAGCTTCTCAAGTCATATTTAAAGCATGTGTTTTGATGAAGACAACATGGACATCAACATTCAAAGGATGTGCAAAAAGCTTATCAACATCAAATAAAAGTCTTGAAGATTATTAAAGAATTATTGAAGAATCATCAAATGTCAAATGGTATAAATAATTCTTAAAATCTTGAATATAGATGTTCACAATATGCATTCATCAACATATACATATTCCATAACTTTAACATCAAGGAAAAATTTGTTTGAAATATCTTTCAAAAAGTATTTTTGAAAATAACCCTTTAGGAATCGGTTCCTCCCTAACAGGGAACCGGGTTCCAGAATTTCTCAAAAAACATGTCCCTGGTTTTTTTACCAGGAACCGGGTTGTACCAATAGGGGAACCGGTTCCTGCGTGATATTTTTGAATTTCAACTTATAACGTTCACTAAGAACCGGGTTCTGTCAGTGTCGGAACCGGTTCCTAGCGAACCAGTGCAGCTTTTATTTTGTTTTTTGAACATTTTTTAAGTGGTATCTTTTCATGAATGCATTGCAACTTTTCATATGAATTGGCATGAATGAAGAGGTTCTTATGACTTTATAAAATGCTGCAGATTTTCTTATTTAAAAAAAAAACAATGCTTCAATTTTCAAATTAACAAAAACCTTCTTCAATAAACAATTTTTCATCATTCACATTTTGAACATAAACTTTCATGTGTTCATAATTTTGTGAAATTTGCCATATACACTTTCATTATCATTACAGGTTTCATACATACATTGTGAACATTTATATACATTGTTGAGAATTGTTTTTATCTTGAATAAGAAGATCAATTGAAGATTGATAAAGCTCTCCATATACTTCAAACTAAATCATTGTATTACTTAAAGAAATTATTCCCTTACTATCCAGGATTGTTGGAAGTAAGTGTTGTGATTTGAAGAGGATTGTTCTTCATTCACATTAGTGTTTGTTTGGTCTTAAAGGTGTTAAGAACCTTTGATCACCCTATAGGTTAGATAGTAAGCATAGGCTGTACAATCATTCTAACTATAGTGAAATCTCTTTCGTGTTGGAAAGGGGACTGGAATACTCTCGAATTGTGAGGGGAACCAGGATATATCACCGTGTTCTTTACTTTTCCGCATTTATCGCTTTCATCACCATAATCAGGAAAAGATAAAGATATAATCAAAACCTTCAAACACTTAACCAAAAATTATTACCAAGCATTCTCATAAAACCGAATAAATTTTTATAAGACCTAATTCACCCCCCCCCCCCCCTCTTAGGCACTCTGAGAATTACAATTGGCATCAGAACAAGTTATAGGTAACTTGTTCCTAAAGATCCAGAATGGCTTCCGCAAATCATCAACCAGTTTTCAGAGATGGTGGTAGTAACAACAAGCCTCCTCTATTCTGTGGTGAATATTTTGACTTCTGGAAAATACGCATGAAGGTGCATTTAGAAGCACAAGGAGAGGAAGTATGGGATGCTGTTGAAAATGGTCCATTTATCCCGATATCAGTTATCAATGGCATTGGTTCTGCAAAGCCCAAAACTGCATGGGACGACGATGATAAAAAGAAAGTTCTCTATGACAAAAAGGCAATAAACCTTCTTCAAGGTGCACTCAGTATGGACGAATTTTTCCGTGTCTCGAACTGCAAGACAGCAAAAGAAATATGGGATACCCTGGTTCAAACTCATGAAGGAACGACTGAAGTAAAAAGATCAAGGCTAAATACCTTGAGTCAAGAATATGAACTATTTCGAATGCAGCCCGGAGAATCCATTCTTGACTTACAAAAGAGATTTGTGCATTTGACAAATCACTTAAATGCTCTTGGTAAAACCTTGACAAATGATGAACTCAACTTGATAATCCTTAGATCATTAACTAGGGAATTGCAACCAAAGGTAACGGCAATCTCGGAAAAGAAGAGTCTCTCCGCAATGACTTCCGCTACATTATTTGACAAACTTCAAGAATACGAAATGGAACTCGGTAGACTTGAAAAACATGAAACTTTAGAGAAGAAATCCAAAGGCATTGCTTTGAAAGTTGATTCAAAAGAAAGTCAAGATAAAGATGCATCGGAGGAAGATGAAAACTTCTTGCTTCTTGTAAAAAGGTTAGGAAAATATTTTGGTCATAAAAATAATCTTCATAATGCTAACTTTGCCAAGAGGAAGAAATTTTATAATCATAAAGATAAAGAAGCCTCCACATCAACACAAGATGTCACATGTTATGAATGTGGAAAGCAAGGTCACATAAAGCCGGATTGTCCAAAACTCTCCAAGAAAAATGGATTCAAAGGAAAAAAGGAGTTCAAGAACAAAAAGGCTTATGTTGCATGGGAAGATAATAAGATAAGTTCTTCATCCGATTCAGAAAGAGACGAATGTGCAAATCTAGCATTAATGGCTTCACATCACTCTGACGATGAAGAAGAGGTTAGTAATGAATTTAATCTTTTTGATGATGATGTTCAAGATGCTATTGATGAACTCTTGAAAGAATGCAAAAGTTTATACAAAAAGGTGTCAAAACAAGAAAAAGAACTTCTAAGTTGTTTAGAAAAAATTGACACCATGACTAAAGATTTTGATCTTCAAAAACAGAATTTTATTAAAGAAAAAGAAAACTTTGCATGCTCCAAGTGTGAATCAAATGTCTTTCAAATTGTTCAATTGAAAAGAGTCATTGAACGATATGAAAAAAGACAAATAGGATTGGAAGGATTACTAAGCCAACAACGTTATCCAAATGATAAAAGGGGTCTTGGTTATGTGAATTCTAAGAAACCAAGTAACAATCCCACTGCTTTTGTAAAGGCTAGTAATAGTTCCAATCCCAAGAAAGTAGAAAAGAAGCCAGTTGTTCATAATCATCAAAAGAAAAAGGCTAATGTATCGGAAAAGAAAACATTTCCTAAAAAGAAATCTTATCCTTCTAGATATAGGAGTAACTTTGAACCTACTTGTTTTTATTGTGGTATTAAAGGCCATACACCTAATGCTTGCTATGTTAGAAACTTTAGTATAGCAAGTGGGCATTATGTGTGGGTGAAAAAGGGAACTGACTATGAAGGACCCAAGGCAACTTGGGTACCTAACAAAGAATAATTTGTTTGTGTAGGTATGCTTGAAATCCACATCAAATGTTTGGTATCTTGATAGTGGATGTTCAAAGCATATGACAGAAGATGTACACCAATTTTCATATCTAGTACATAAAGCCAAAGGGTATGTCACCTATGGAGACAACACCAAAGGAAAGATTCTCGGCGTTGGAATAGTTGGAACACCTCCATCCATTCAAATTGAGGATGTTCTCTATGTTGAAGGATTAAAGCACAATCTTCTTAGCATAAGTCAACTCTGCGATAGAGGGTTCAAGATCAAATTCAACAAAGATGAATGTCTCATTATGGATGAGGCAACCAATGAGGTAAAACTCAAAGGTATAAGAACTAACAATAGTTTTATGATTACTTTAGATGATTTGTCTCTGAAGGTACAATGTCTTATGGTAAACAACAATGACGCTTGGTTATGGCACAAGAGGATCGCTCACATTCACATGGAGCACTTGAACAAATTGGTTAAGAATGACTTAGTTATTGGTCTACCAAAGATGGGGTTAATCAAAGACAAATTATGTAATGCATACCAAAAGGGCAAACAGACCAAAACAACTTTCAAATCTAAGAATGTGGTGTCTACTACAAGGCCACTACAATTGTAACACATGGATCTCTTTGGTCCATCAAGAACAAAAAGCTTCTAAAATAACTTTAACTATTGAAGAGTCTATGCATGTATCTTTTGATGAAACTAACCCCTCCAAGGAGGAAGTAGTTATTTGTGATGATGATGATCCTATAGATTTACCCCCGGAAGATCTTTCAATTGATCAAATTAAGAAATCACTGGAAAATCAAGAAAACATTGTACAACAAGATTCAAACACCAATGTTCTACCAAAAGAATGGAGAACTCATAGAGACCATCCTATTGATAAAATTATTGGTGACATTAGCCAAGGAGTATCAACAAGATTGAATCTAAAAGATGCTTGCTTAAACATGGCGTTTGTTTCTCAAATTGAACCTACCAAAGTTGATGAAGCCTTAGGAGATGATCAATGGATTATTGCTATGCAAGAAGAATTAAATCAATTCGAGAGAAATCAAGTTTGGGAACATGTTCCTAGACCAAGTGGTAAACACATCATAGGTACCCGATGGGTGTTTAAAAACAAACTTGATGAGAATGGTCTAATTGTTTGAAACAAAGCAAGGTTGGTTGCCCAAAGTTACAATCAAGAGGAAGGAATCGACTTTCAAGAAACATTTGCTCCGGTTGCAAGGTTAGAAGCTATACGTCTTTTACTTGCTTATGCTTGTTCATTAAATTTTCAGCTTTTTCAAATGGACGTCAAAAGCGCATTCTTGAATGGATACATCAATGAAGAAGTCTATGTCAAACGACCCCCGGGATTTGAAGACTTCAAACATCCTTCACATGTCTTTAAGTTGAGAAAGGATCTTTATGGCTTAAAGCAAGCACCAAGAGCATGGTATGATAGACTTAGCAATTTTTGTGTGAAAAGGGTTTCGAAAAGGGTAAGGTTGATAAAACCTTGTTCATTAAGAAAATCCAAAGTAACACTTTATTGGTTCAAGTCTATGTTGATGATATCATTTTTGGATCGACTAACAAAGAAATGTGTGAGGAATTCTCATTGATGATGCAAGGAGAACTCGAGATGTCTATGATGGGAAAGATGAACTACTTTCTTGGACTACAAATCAAGCAACTAGAAGATGGAATCTTCATCAACCAATCTAAGTATTGCAAAGAATTATTGAAAAAGTTTGATATGGACAATTGTAAAGCCATGAATACTCCAATGGGCTCCGGTACATATGTTAATCAAGATGAATCAGGTACTCCAATTGATATTACAAAGTACAGAGGTATGATTGGTTCTTTATTGTACTTGACGGTAAGCCGTCCTGACATCATGTTTAGTGTTTGTCTTTGCGCTCTCTTTCAAGCAAATCCAAAGGAATCACACCTCATGGCAGTTAAAAGGATCATGAAGTATCTTAAAGGAACAATCAATGTCGGCCTATGGTATCCAAAAGGTAGTACTTGCACTTTAATTGGTTATTCTGACGCGGATTATGCAGGTTGTAAAACTGATCGTAAAAGCACAAGTGGTACTTGTGACATTATTGGAAATGCATTAGTATCATGGGCTTGTAAAAAGCAAGCATGTGTTGCTCTTAGCACGGCCGAAGCAGAATACATAGCAGCGGGTAGTTGTTATGCACAAATTCTTTGGCTCAAGCAACAACTCCGTGATTACGGACTTGATCTCGGATGCATTCCTATTCGATGCGACAATACAAGTGCTATCAATATTACAAAGAATCCGGTCATGCATTCAAGAACCAAACATATAGATATTCGACATCATTTTCTCTTTGATCATGTACTTAAAGGAGATGTCGAAGTCACTTTTATGGATACTCATAACCAACTCGTAGATATCTTCACTAAACCGCTTGCTCGAGAACCTTTCTTCAAAATCCGAAGAGAACTTGGTATTTTGGATGAAGGTGATATCTAATGTTTCTCTTAAGATGCACGTCTTAATTTTTATATGTATTTATTTCACTCTTTTTCCCCATCCTTTTTGATGTTAACAAAGGGGGAGAAGAATATGCATATGTGTTGTTTTGTTTCAAAGAAATTGCAGGCCCAAATAAATATCAAAACTCACTCCAAAATTCAAAGAATCATGGACTTAGGGGGAGCATACAATTTAGGGGGAGCCTTGCATTTGCTCAACATGTTTGCTATACAAAACAACATAAACATTTCAATAAATCGTTTTCAAGACTTGGTTGTCATCATCAAAAAGGGGGAGAATGTAATTGCAAGCTTCTCAAGTCATATTTAAAGCATGTGTTTTGATGAAGACAACATGGACATCAACATTCAAAGGATGTGCAAAAAGCTTATCAACATCAAATAAAAGTCTTGAAGATTATTGAAGAATTATTGAAGAATCATCAAATGTCAAATGGTATAAATAATTCTTAAAATCTTGAATATAGATGTTCACAATATGCATTCATCAACATATACATATTCCATAACTTTAACATCAAGGAAAAATTTGTTTGAAATATCTTTCAAAAAGTATTTTTGAAAATAACCCTTTAGGAACCGGTTCCTCCCTAACAGGGAACCGGGTTCCAGAATTTCTCAAAAAACATGTCCCTGGTTTTTGTACCAGGAACCGGGTTGTACCAATAGAGGAACCGGTTCCTGCGTGATATTTTTGAATTTCAACTTATAACGTTCACTAAGAACCGGGTTCTGTCAGTGTTGGAACCGGTTCCTAGCGAACCAGTGCAGCTTTTATTTTGTTTTGTTTTTTGAACATTTTTTAAGTGGTATCTTTTCATGAATGCATTGCAACTTTTCATATGAATTGGCATGAATGAAGAGGTTCTTATGACTTTATAAAATGCTGCAGATTTTTTTATTTCAAAAAAAAAATAATGCTTCAATTTTCAAATTAACAAAAACCTTCTTCAATAAACAATTTTTCATCATTCACATTTTGAACATAAACTTTCATGTGTTCATAATTTTGTGAAACTTGCCATATACACTTTCATTATCATTACAAGTTTCATACATACATTGTGAACATTTATATACATTGTTGAGAATTGTTTTTATCTTGAAGAAGAAGATCAATTGAAGATTGATAAAGCTCTCCATATACTTCAAACTAAATCATTGTATTACTTAAAGAAATTATTCCCTTACTATCCAGGATTGTTGGAAGTAAGTGTTGTGATTTGAAGAGGAGTGTTCTTCATTCACATTAGTGTTTGTTTGGTCTTAAATGTGTTAAGAACCTTTGATCACCCTATAGGTTAGATAGTAAGCATAGGCTGTACAATCATTCTAACTATAGTGAAATCTCTTTCGTGTTGGAAAGGGGACTGGAGTACTCTCGGATTGTGAGGGGAACTAGGATATATCACCGTGTTCTTTACTTTTCCACATTTATCGCTTTCATCACCATAATCAGGAAAAGATAAAGATATAATAAAAACCTTCAAACACTTAACCAAAAATTATTACCAAGCATTCTCATAAAACCGAATAAATTTTTATAAGACCTAATTCACCCCCCCCCCCCCCCCCCTCTTAGGCACTCTGAGACTTACAAAGAAAACAAATAACTGAATCCCACACGCGCGAATTTTCAAATGGGCGAATGGATGATTTCCACGCCACTGTCTTCTCCAGGGAACCGTCTTGTTAGGCAGAGGACTTATACCTACGGACAGTGTCTATAACTACAAGTCTGTGAATTTCAAAAATTAACATAACACAAGATAAATAAAATTAAAGACCATGGATCAACCGGTTTTTACCCTCTGATCATCATGGTGTCCTTCATTTAGGATAATTGTTCCTGTATTCAAAAACCCCAAAACACACGTGGAAACCCTAACAATGGCAAGTACATATATAGGCTTCAAGAATGCAATTAATCTATTCACTTAGCTTGAAAACATGATAAGGATCACAAATATGTCAATCAAACATGCTAACAATGCAGGAATTGATGTAATCGTTTTCAAAAAATAAGGCAAACCGTGGGAGTGATTTCATGTGTTTCTAGGCGAGATAAGACTTGCAAATGATCCAGTTGGCTTCAGGGATGCTCCAGGATACGATTGATGGCTTTTAATTTCTATGAAAGGCCTTGTGGAGTGAAAACTGAGTCACACTTTTTGTCCACTTTTTTGAGTTTGTTCTTTCTCTTCTACGACTGCAAAACCATGTCTCATGCCTTGTTCATGTTCAATATATATCTAGGAATGAATTAGGGTTACAAACTGGGATTGAATCTTTGCAATTATGAGAGATTTTATTTGATTTTCATGCTACATATAAACTTGCTATTTTGAGCCAAATCATCCCTTTTTTGTACCAATTATGCTTGATGCAATTTTGTCTTGATATTTCAGCATACTTTGATTTCCAACCTGTCCAAAAACCAAATTAAAACATATCTTTGCTATTATTCACCAATTATTTGATTTAATTTAATTTTTAATTAATAAAAAAATCAAAATCAATTAAAAAATGAAGCAAATAATGTGCGGGTGAATATTTGGTTCGTGGACCATATTATAAGTGAGGTTCAAGCATAAAAAGTTAGGCCCATTTAGCAAAAAAATGCATTTTTGAACACATTTGACTTTTGGCAGTTTTGCAAAAAGGGTCAACTTTGACAAGGCATATCTCCTCCAATTTTAACCCTAGAGAGATGTTCTTTAACTTTTTAGAAAGCTTAGGATGTCCCCTAAGCAACCTTTTTGGTCTCATCTCAATTAAGTCTTCCATGTTCATGTAAGAATCTTTGACCCAAAAGGTATTTTTGTTGACTTTTCAAAAGGACCCATAATGTAGAAATTCATATCTTTTTGTGGGTGCATATTTTGAACTTGTGGGATGAAGATGAATTGTAGGTAATTGCATCCTCTTCAAAATGAGCTTTGGATGGAAAATTTATGATAAAGCATGTGGAAGTTATGCTTGGTCAAAGTTTGGTTGACTTTTCTTGAGAAACCCTAATTTAGCAACTTTTGGGTTTTGATGAATTTGGAGTATTCCTTGAGGAATCATGATCAAACCTTGATCAAATGATGAAATTCACTTCAAAATGTTAATGTTGACCAAAAATCTTGAAGTTTGATTGTGGGTCACAGTTGACTTTTGACCTAATATAGTCGATTCTCAAGCATCTAAGTAGTTGACTGAGTAAACTTCTTGTGCAAGGCATGAAACTTGACATGTAGGGTCTTGAGAATATATTAAGACCATGGAGAGCATATTAGGTCTTTAGAGTCCACCTATCTTGATGAAAATGGAAACCATAATTTGAGACACCCTGCCTTAGGAGAGAGTTTGTCTGGTCAACTCTTGGGCAAACTTGAGCAAATTGAGGATCTCAAGGAGTATGTGTTGAGTAAAAAGAGAGGGAAAATTTTGGGGTACAACAGAGACCAGAACCATTACAAAAACATCTTTTCAAAATCACCTTAAAAAAACACAATACAGAAACACCTCTTTGAACTATTTTTCGAAACAACACTTTGTATGCGTTCTTATAGAGACGAGAACCATTGCAAAGACATTTTCAAAATACTTACAAAACCCACACCACAAGCACATTCAAACAAAGCAAGTGATCTAGCGAGTAACTAAGAGCCCATGGAAAACCATGGATGAAAAGGGTGCTAACACCTTCTCTTTTCATAATCTACCCCCCGAACCCGAGAAGTAATCTCGAAAGGTCTTTCCTGTACTTTTTTACCTTTCCTTATTGGATAAGAGAAAAGTCGGTGGCGACTCTTTCTAATCGCACAATTGTGATCAAACACAAAATGACCCGAGTCAGTTCTCCCACCATATCACACCTTCAAAACTTTAAGTTCATATTTTTTATTAGATTTGAGAGCTAGAGACTTACCTTGCTTTTGGGGCTCATCTTCTTCTAGTTCTATATCATAACTTCTCAGGGAGATGACAAGTTCTTCAAGAGAGATTTTGTTCAGATCTTTGGCCAGTTTTAGAGCTGTGGCCATGGGTCTCCATTTCTTGGGTAAACTTCTGATGATTTTCTTTACATGATATGCAGTTGAGTACCCTTTATCCAGAACCTTTAGTCCAGCAACCAGAATTTGAAATCTTGAGAACATTCTTTCAATGGTTTCATCTTCTTCCATTTTGAAAGCTTCATACTTCTGAATGAGAGAAAGAGCTTTGGTTTCTTTGACTTGCGTGTTTATTTCATGCGTCATTCTCAAGGAGTCAAACATGTGTTTTGCTGATTCTCTATTTGAGATCTTCTCATATTCTTTGTACGAGATAACACTCAAGAGAATTGTTATTCTTTTTCTATCATTCTCAAGAAGTCAAACTTGTAATGATTTCTGAATTCCCTCTTTTGATGATCTGTCATTCTTTTTCTGTTAATCTTATGACCTCTCTCATCAACTGGATATGTGTACCCATCATTCACCATATCCCAGAGATCAGAGCCACGAGCTAGAAAGAAACTTTCGATTCTGTCTTTCCAGTAATTGATGTTTTCACCATAAAAAATTGGAGGTTTTCCGCTGATTTTGTCTTTCTCATCATGATAATCATTGCTGATGTTCTGACTTGGTCCCACCATAGTGTTTTTCTTGCTTGGATCTTTTTCTGACACAGTTAAGTGTTTTCACTCAGAACCAGACGCTCTGATGCAATCGAAGAATGGAAAAACACAAGAAGGGGGATTTGAATTGGGTTTTTTAAAACTTAAAAACAAAAGACACGTTAGTTATCCTGGTTCGTTTGAACTCAAACTACTTCAGTACACTCGCCAAGGTGATTTGGCCTCTCTCAATGAGGTCTTAATCCACTAATCAAACTTGATTATAGAGGTACAATGACAACTTCCAAAGTCTTCTTGAGTTTAAACCACAACCCGGTTTTCTCAAGATATTACACGGTACTATATTTGGATGTGTGTACAAAATGTGTTTTCTAACAAAAAACAGTATCATAAAAGTGATATGTTACACAAATGAAAATTAATGGATTGAAGGTTGTGATATTTCTCATTTGTAGTACGCAGCAAAATTGTCAATGATTTCTTCTTCACGTCTTGTATATATATAGGCAATGCATGAGAGGTGCTTTTGGAATGTTGATAAATAGTAGTTAATGAACTTTCCAGACATAGAGATTCTTGTCCTCTTTCAGCTGTTACTTTTGAATAGCCATGAATGAAATGTAACACTTCAGAACATGCTTGCTAAAGATTACATCAGAAGATGAAAGTTATCGTTGGGACTCCTTTACTTCTTTCCAGAACTGTACGTAACAGAATAACGAAGTTTTTTGTTCGCAGCGTTTAGTGAACTCAGAAGTTATAGCTTGAGAACTTCTTTATATAAGCATGTTACGCGGATTTTTATTTCTACGTAATATGTGTTGAATCAGAGTTTAAACAATGATCTAACTCGTCTTCTATGCTTCTTACATCATAACTTCTCTGCAAAAAAAATACTTATTTAGAGAGCATAATTGTTGTTCGAGTGTTTGTTATCATCAAAACTCTTACAAGGATTGTAGAATCAAACTATGTTCTAATAATCCATACCACATGATCATCATGCAACCAGATCCAATACTCTACAAAGCAAGTGCATGATGCACCTCCAAAGGGCTGGCCACACATGATCAAAACTGGCGCTGGGCTCCTTAGTCTTGGGCCTCCTTCTTTTTTTGTTTTTGCTAACTTTTCACCCCCAAATCACTCATAACAGTGCATGCCCATTTATCTTTTTTATTTTTATTTTTGTTTTCTGGCTCAAACAAAAAAAACATGCTTGAGTCTGTTTGCTACTTTTAACCCCCATTTTCACTTTTCAATATCCCAGCCCAATACATTTTATATTCTTTATATTTTTTCTATTTTATTTATTTATTTATTTAAATAAAAAAAGATACCAAATATATATTGTCTTAAATAATTAAGTTTAAAATATTTTACTTTAAAACATTTATTTTATTTTTTGTAAATATATAGAACTAGGTTTTTGTTTATTTTCCACACCTTAAAATATATTTATAAATTAACATTAACGTTCAAATTATTTTCTAAACAAATTACTTTAGACTTAGGTTTTATTTTTCTTCTTAATTTCAATTAACTTAGATTTCAGGTTTTGTTAATGATTAATTAACTTTTCTTTTAATTAACAATAATTAGTTTAATTAGGTTAATCTTGAAACCTTTTTCTCTATCAAAAAACCCTAAAAACAATTCCTTCTTCTTCTTCTTTATATTTTGTACATTCTATCATTATTCACGTACATGGTTTGTAATAGATAATTAGGGCTTTATTGCTTTCTTACCCTCATTCACAAATTTGTACCCGCCATTCCCAAAGCGTTGTAATAGCGTAGGACATTAAAACTCTGCAATTTATCGCTTTCTTTATTATTGTTAGTAATTAGGGTTTGAATGATAAGATCTACAATCAAACATTAGAAAATCCTAATTCAAAGACAATATATATGAAATCAAAACACTTTGCACACATGCACCTCTAGGGTAACCCACACTTGTTGCCTCATATATAAACAGTCATGTCCCTCGAACATAGTATGTTTTTACATAGACCCTCGATTAAAAGATCGTAGTCCCTCGATGACCCTTCGATGTTGCCTTCGATAAACGATCTTAGTCCCTTACGACAATTGCTAAAATATCTTACAAGTTTCCTTCTACGACTGTACAATGACCCACGCCTGTCCCTCACATCCAATGGTATGGATCTCCACCAACCAATGGTTAAGTAGCACTATCTAAAGGAGGAGGAAAAGAACAAAGACTTTTTGAATAGGTAGATTTCTCATAATTTCTTGCTCGTAAACTAAAACCATTTTTCACACCTCACACTTTCAAAAACAAACATATTTCCAAACACTCCCTTTTGACAAATATTTTCAAAACAAAACATTTTGTATACATTCTCAATGATACGAGAATCATTGCAAAATTGCCGCACTAAGGCGTTTTCAAAATATTTCCAAAACGAACATTTTGTATATATTTTCAACGATACGAGAATCATTGCAAAATTATGACTTTCAAAACATCTTTAAAAACATCTTTTAACATACACAAACACAAAACATTTTTTAAGTGATCAAGCAATTAAGAGCCCGTAGATAACTACAGATGAAAAGGGTGCTAACACCTTACATTTTCATAACCACCCCCCAAACCCAAGAAAATTCTCAAAAGGTCTTTCCTGTTCTTTTCACCCTTTTCTTTATTGGATAAAAGAAAGGTCGGTGGAGACTCTTGCTATCCGTAACATTTGCGATAAAATGCAAAACACCCAAGTCAGTTCTCTCACCGTATCACACCCGGTAAGTCGAAAACCTAAAAAGGCCGCTTGGGCAAAAAGGGGTATCCTGGTGGACTGAAAAACCGAAAGGGCAGTCCAGGAAAAAGTTAGGATTAAAAGCCTACGACTATGTCACATTGGATCACTTACTGCAATCTTTATTACCAAAGTCAAAAGTTCAAATGGTATAGATCAGTTCAATCAACTTCTTCCGACATCAAGAGATGAGATGTTCGAAGACGTAGTGACAATAGCCGAGTTGGAACCCAACGAGATAATTTCCACATAGCTATATGTTTTGTTTTCACTTTGTACTCTTTTAATTTCATGACAATTTCCTCTTACTAGGATTTATGTCTCTTTGTACAAAATCGCCTATTTATGGGAAAACTATCACTACAAATACACCCTAAAATTCAAACTTTTTATTTTTTTTTATTTTCTCTATTTTATTTTCAAAAACGTCTAATGACTAAAATTGAATGAACATATGCATATGAACACGATGTGATCGGTGGATCTGGAACTGACTGTTTAACGTTAGTTCGCGAAATGTCGCAGAAGCAAGAGTCGCCACCGTCTTTTATTTTCTCCAAAGGGAAAGGACAAAAGCACAGAAAAATTCCTTATAGAGATTGCTCTCGGTTCGGGAGGTAGATTATAGAAAGGGAAGGTGTTAGCACCCTTTCTATCCATGGTTATCCATGGGCTCTTAGATACTTGCTCACTTGTGTTTTCAAAATGGTTTGTTTGCTTTTCGACTGTGGGTTTTAAAAAGTTTCTTTGAAAATTTCAGTTCGACTCTTGTATCAGTCCTCAAGAGTGTTTGAAAAATTGCTTTCGAAAGATTTTTGAAAAGGTGTCGGTGTGAAAAGTATTTTTGATTTGTTTTGAAATTAGAGCAAGTATCTAGAGTCGTCTATCTACCCTAAGGAATTCGTCTGTGTAAATGTCCTTTAAAGTAGTGCCATCCCACCATTGAGAGGTAGATAGCACCACCGTTGGAGGTATTCGGGTCAATTCGAAGTTCGGGACATGGTGATCACCAGAGCAATAGGAAGATACCTTAGAAGCTACCCTCATGCCAGGTTCCCGGATCATGAGGACTTACTAAAACATCCTCTACTCGACGATCACCTTTCGAGGGGCAAGGCAACAATGAGGCGTACCCTAGGGGTGGTGTGTGATTTGTGTGTCATGTTCAGTTTATATTTGTCTTGTTCATGTCGGGGGTGATCTACGCGTTTCTTTTATTTTGACATTCATTCTTGCATGCAATTATTAACAGTTTAAAAGATACGGAAATTAAAGTTCCTAAACTATTACAAAGGCGCGGGTCCACATCGCCAAATTAAATCCAGGACCCGATTTGACATAAAATAAAGTGCGAAAGATAAATATTTAATTTACACGGCTTTGGGAGAATTACATAAATATTTACAAAAAAGGAAACAAGAATAAAATGCGCGAAGAGAATAAAAATCGGGAATGCGAGGGCATTGGACCCTTTTAAGGAAATTAAATTGTAATTATGAAATTAATTAAATAAAAATGAAAAGAAAATATTTTTGAGTTTTTGTATTTATGGAATAAGAAGATTAAATGAAACTAAGAAATTAATTAACCCTAATTCTAACTATTTTTATTTATTAAGAAAAATATTAAAATTGAACCTAAAATTAAACCTAATTAATTAATACAATTTTATTTACAAAAATATATAATTAATTATTAATATAGTGAAAAAGAAAAGGTAAAAATAATCAAAACCCTAATTCTACAACTTTTTAAGTTTATTAAGAAAAATGTCAAAATTAATCCTAGAATTGAAAACTAAATTAATTAATGATTTATATTTACAAAAAAATATTAAATCAAATATATTTATTTTTTGTCTTTTCTGGTTTTTTATTATTTTTTATGTTTTATGAAAATATTAATTCAAAGTTTTAAGAGGAAATAATGAAATTAAACAAATAATAAAAAAAGATAAAAAAATAAACACAAACCCTAGGGGGTGCTGACCCCAAGTGGAGGTTTTATTCCAGCAATTTAGGCCCATTAAGTTCCTGGCCTCGTTGACTTTATTGGCTTGCATATGACACGTCTGACTCATGCCCATGGTGGTCATCAGATCTCAACCTTTGGATTGCCCTCAGTGGCCATGTGGCACGCTTGGATTAGGGGCGTATGATAGGCCTTTGAATTGAATCTGCATGGGATTATGTTGAAAGAAAAAATATTGAACAAAGTGGGGGACCTGGGAATCGAACCCAGGTCCCAGGGCCTTATGAGATAATGCCTTCACCATCTGTACCAAACGCGCGCCTTGTTTATGGAATGACAAATAATTATTATAATGGAAAATTGGTTAGTGACATAGAAATAAAAAAAAACGCGCGTTGAATTCAAACTACCCAACCATCGCTCGCCACCTAATCTTCTTCTTCCTTGTTTGCATTTTACCTGAAAAAAGAAACAAGATTGCGGGGGTTTAAACCCCCACTATATACTGTGTCAAAAAATAGCGAATAGAGTATGGTGCTTCATAAATTAGGCGCGAGGTGTGGAAACGATTGGCCATGAGTTTCTGATTCTGATGGTATGGGTCTCAGGTCTTAATTTTTCCATAGGAGTAAACCCCCAATTTCACAGCTTTGTAACCCTAACAATCTTCCATGGTGAAATCGTGTATGGGCAAGCAAAACTTAATCAAACTATATGGTTAGCTTCAGACTGATAAGAACAATACAAAACAAGCATTAGAATTGAAAATCATGGCATGAATGATACAATACGATTATGCAAAACAAGTGACATGGTCTGACTTCTAGTTACCAATTCTGGGCGTTAGGGATAATGGTTTTGATCTGAAAACCTTCCTTGAAGTCTCAGGAATGTAATGGAATGATTATTTTCCTTTGAATCGCACTGGAATGTAGTTTTCAGTTTTGGAATTTTTTGACAAAAACTCAAACTTTGTTCTTTAATTCTGGCGCAGCTTTTTGGTTCCCAACACTAGGGTTTGCATTAGGCTTATGTATGGAATGATTAGGGTAAAGATTTGGATCCAAAAAACCTTTGCATTGATGTACAAGATATTTGATTTTCATGGCATATCTTCCAAATCCTTTTTTATGAATATTTGATTCCAATCATGTCCAAATCACATTGATTCTTTCCCTATCTGATTTGCACGAAATCTTGGAGATATTTCATGCATAAAAAGATTTAAAAAGTTTGCTTTGGTATTTTTTCCATATTTTAATTAATTAAATGAATTATTAGCAATTAAAAATTCAAATAAATAAATAAAAATGATGAATAACTTCCCTTTGGGCCAAATGGTCGTGCACATGCTTTGGATGATGAATCTTAGAAGAAAATGTGGCCCATTAGCAATTTTAAGACATTTGAAGCAAAGTTGACTTTTCAAAATATCCAAAATTTTCCCAACTTCCACAAGGCATATCTTGCTCAATGTTTAAGCTTTGATCATGTTCTTGGACATTTTGGAAAGGTCTTGAAGTCCTCTAACCAATGCCTTTGGTCCCATGTCATTTTGATTTACCAATCTCAAGTTATGGCCTTTGACTTAAAGTCCCTTTTTGTTGACTTTTGAAAATGACCTATAATGTTGAAATTGATAACTTTTTGTGAGAGCATTTCTTGGACTTGAAGTGTGAAGAGGAGTTGTAGGAAATGTCTTTATCTTCAAAATGAGCTTTGGATGGAATTTTTCTGATAAACCATGTGGAAGTTATGCCTTGGTCAAGTTACAGCTGACTTTTTCAACTGTCCAAATATGGAAACTTTTGCATCTTGAGACTTTTTGAGCCAAGCTTTGAAAATCATGATAAAGAATTGATCAAATGATGTTTGTGGCTTCAAAATGAGATGTTGACCAAAAATTTGAACTTTTGACTGTCAAATGACCATTTTGCCCCTATAGTTGACTGTAGTGCAATTAGGGTTTTTGACTGTGCAATTTTGTGCTGTAAGTCTTGAAACTTGGTATGAGGATACTTGACCATATTTGTAGGCATGTGGGACTTGATTGGACCCTTGGAAACTTCAACTTCTTTGTCAGAACCAAAACCCTAGTTCTTGACTGTTAGGAGGCCCTTGAACTGTGCAACCCTTGGGGGAGATTTTGAAGCTGCTTTTGGCAAATCTTGAAGAATATGGGAGGGCAAATTTTGGGGTACAACAGTTGCCCCTGTTCAATCTTCTTAGACCTGAGGATGCAGATTGGCTGACGTGCCTTTCGTAATCCGAAGGTGGAAGATGATTGAACACTAGAGTGCCCAGAAATTTGTGCTCACATAGTAGTGTGATGATGGGGATGGGCTTATAGATTCCATTTGGAGATTGATGGATAGGATGATGGGCTTATAGATGCCATCTGGAGATCGATCGCGTAAGAGATTCCTTAGCGAGAACTTGCGTACCTGCAAAAGAAAGGGATTACCTGACCCGTTACAGGAGCTGGTCTTCAGATTCTTTGTATAGATGTGTCCTGACTGGTTACAGGAGCTAGATCTGGATCTTCAAAAGGTGATGAATGAACCAGGGATGATTACTACCTCAACAGGAACGCTGAGAGAACCTTGGGCGACTTCAACCTCAACAGTAACGCTGAGAAAATCTTGGGCGACTTCAACCTCAACAGTAACGCTGAGAGAATCTTGGGCGACTTCTACCTCAACAGTAACACTGAGAGAATCTTGGGCGACTTCTACCTCAATAGTAACGCTGAGAGAATCTTGGATATCTTCTACTGAGTCTTTATCAGGAAAATCTGTTAGGGGTCGATTTAGCTGGAATAGAGAAGGCCTTTGACTGGATAAGAAACAGGAAAATCTTAGGGTCGATTTAACTGAACTGGTCTAGGTCTTGAAATGTCTTCAACTGGATAAGAAACAGGGAGATCTTAGGTTTGATCTGACTGAACCAGAGAAGGCCTTTGACTGGATAAGAAACAGAAAAATCTTAGGGTCGATTTAACTGAACCGGTCTAGGTCTTGAAATCTTCAACTGGATAAGAAACAGGGAGATCTTAGGGTCGATCTGACTGAACCAGAGAAGGCCTTTGACTGGATAAGAAATAGAGAAATCTTAGGGTCGATTTAACTGAACCGGACAAGGTCTTGAAATCTTCAACTGGATAAGAAACAGGGAGATCTTAGGGTCGATCTGACTGAACCAGAGAAGGCCTTGGACTGGATAAGAAACAGAAAAATCTTAGGGTCGATTTAACTGAACCGGTCAAGGTCTTGAATATAGCTGAGAAACTTAACTGGATCTTTCCTGAAAGGTAAAGGTCAGTCATATGCAATGCATGATATGGATCGAGCAATGATGTTCTCAACATAAATGAGATTTGTAAGATATGATGCGTATATGCATGCTATAATGTATGGAGATGTGATGTTTATGAATGTATATTTGTCCTCTAGGAAAGTAAATCCTTGATGGGTGCCGGGAAGTCATGTCCTGGGCTGATGTTGAAGAATAGATTTTGCGTCTGCTGGGGATGATAGTTGCAAGAATACCGGTAGGATAAGATAACTCCGTTGGGGAATGAACTTGGCGAATGGAATACTCAGCGGGGAGAAAAGTACCCTAACGATCTTGCTGGGGAGCAATACTCTGTGGGGAGAGAGATACTTTGCTGAAATGTTGATGGTAATTTCGCTGGGGATACCCTTGTTGTGTTGGAAGTGTTGATAGACTTCGCTGGGGATAAGAAGACTTCGCCGGGGACGCTCTTTCCGTGGCTTTTGGCTGAGGATAACCCAGTTATATCCTGGTAGGGAAATAACTCTTTGAATAAAGCCGGGAAACGCGTTCATGCTCTGCGAGGATAAGCTTCCAGAATCTACTGGGGATAAGCTTACTACTTGGGGAGATGGATTCCAACTTTCCTGGGGAAACTGGATTGGACTCTCTTGGGGAAGTTTTGAAATGTACCGGGGAATTGATTCCTTTGAATATTTGATATACCGCCGGGGAACAATCTTTATACCGAGACTGCTGGGGAAGCTTGTTAAGAATGCATATACTGTTGGGGAATGTTGAGATCTGCCGGTGGATACCCAACTTCCTTAAGTTTGATAATAGCTTCGCTTGAGGAGAGTATACTGACTTGCTAGCTCATTCTATGGGGAATTAAGATATCTGGTTATGTTCTTTAGCTGAACCTATCTTGGTACCTTGGAGGACAGAACAATTAGATTGCTTAGACAACTCTTTATTGCCCCTATTTCTAATGTTACCTGTAATTAATCCTTTGTTTCGTATGCAAATATTCATGAGTTAGCAGATTATTGTCAATGCATATATCACAAATTAAACCTTGGACGTTCTTCGCAAAACAAAACAGAAAAGGAAAAGCAATTGGCAATTTTAACTGATAAGTGATTTTTGTATTGATATTGAATTTGCCTGTAAATAGGCGTTTATGTACAAGAGGCTGACGTCCTAGTAAGAGAACACCGCCGAACAAAAGAGTTTATACAATTTGTATAAAAGAAAATAAAACAGCTGTGTGAAATGAATGATCCCACTGGGTTTCAACTCTGCTATTGCCCTTATATCTCCGAGCGTCTCATCACTTGATAACCTTAGTTGAAGATGAAGCTGACTGATCGATGCCGTCTGAACTTGATGTAGATACAGGATTCTGGATGCAAAGGGATCCAATGAGACATAGTATTACGCTTTATCCCTAACTTTTGCCTGGACCGCCCTTTCGGGTTTCCAGTCCACCGGGATACCCATTTTTGCCCAAGCCGCCTTTTCAGGTTTTCGACTTGCCGGGTGTACAGATTGTTTTTCATTTCATCCCTTCATTTTGCCCGAACCCTTTTGGTTCACCGGGAAGCCCTAATTTTTGCCTAGGCATGTCAGCCTAGCGGGTCTTTTTTCATGCGTAGTATCTTTTTACTATGTCTGCATTGGCGGGGTGAGGAAGGTCGTCACCATCCATGTTGGTTAGAATCATGGCTCCTCATGAGAACACATGTTTAACCACAAACGGCCCTTCATACGTAGGGGTCCATTTGCCCCTTGGATCACTCTGAGGAAGGATGATTCGCTTGATTACCAGATCCCCAACTTGATATTCCTGTGGTCTGACCTTTTTGTTAAATTCCCTGATCATCCACTTCTGATACGTCTGACCATGACAGATAGCAGCAAGTCTCTTTTCATCAATAAGGTTTAGCTGATCAAGTCGTGTCTGGATCCAATCATCTTCGTTCAGATTTGCATCCTTCATTATCCGGAGAGAGGGTATCTGCACTTCAATCGGTAAGACTGCCTCCATACCGTAGACCAAGGAGAAAGGAGTTGCCCCGGTTGATGTCCTGGCTGAGGTACGGTACCCATGTAGAGCGAACGGTAACATCTCGTGCCAATCTTTATAAGTCACTGTCATTTTCTGCACGATTTTCTTAATGTTCTTATTCGCTGCTTCTACAGCCCCATTCATCTTTGGTCTGTAAGGAGAAGAGTTATGGTTCTGTATCTTAAACTGCTCGCAGAGCTCAGTGATCATCTTGTTATTAAGAGTGGTACCGTTGTCTGTAATGATTCTTTCCGGGACGCTGTATCGACAGATCAGATTATGCCGAATGAACCGTGCCACAACAGTCTTGGTTACCGTCGCATAGGATGCTGCTTCAACCCACTTCGTGAAGTAATCAATCGCTACCAGGATGAAGCGATGCCCGTTAGATGCCGTAGGTTTAATCTCATCGATCATGTCTATGCCACACATTGCAAACGGCCAAGGCGCAGTCAGAACATTTAGAGGAACTGGGGAAATATGCACCTTGTCTGCATATATCTGGCATTTATGGCATGTCCGAGAATGTTGGTAACAGTCAGCTTCCATTGTGGACCAGAAATACCCTGCCCGAAGGATTTTCTTAGCCATAGTGTGTCCACTGGAATGTGTTCTGAAGGTCCCTTCATGTAGCTCTTCCATGATCCTTTCTGCTTCTGTCTTATTCACACAACGCAGTAAAGTCGAATCATGGTTTCGCTTATACAGGATGCCGTTGCTAAGGAAGAATTTTGCTGCGAACCTTTTCAGAAACTTTTTGTCATTGACAGACGCACCTTCAGGGTATTCCTGAGCTTCCAGATATCTCTTCACCTCATGGTACCAAGGCTTCTCAGTCACCAATTCAGTCTCGAGATCACAACAGTATGCCGGTTCGTCCAGTTTCCAGATGATGATCCGGGGAGCCTCATTATCCCATTTGACCTTGAACATAGAAGACATTATAGCCAGCGCGTCCGCCAACTGATTCTCCTCTCTCGGAAAGTGTTCAAAGGTTATCTCTGTGAAGTGGGGGATCAAGGTCAACACACATTCTCTGTAAGGAATAAGGTTCGGATGTTTCATATCCCACTCTCCTTTGATCTGATTGATTATGAGAGCGGAATCTCCGAAGACACTCAGAAACTTGATCCTTAAGTCGATCGCAGCTTGGAGACCCATGATGCATGCCTCATACTCCGCCATGTTGTTGGTACAGTTGAAACATAGCCGGGCAGTGAGTGGAGTATGAGTGCCTTGAGGGGATATGATTATAGCGCCAATACCGTTACCCAAAGCATTGGAGGCTCCGTCAAAGTGCATAGACCATCGGGATCCTTCCTCAGGTCCTTCATCCGGTCCAGGTACTTCACAATCAGTCACAATCATGATGCTCTCGTCTAGAAACTCGAAGTTCATTGACTGATAGTCGTCTACGGCCTGATGTGCCAAGTGGTCTGCCAATACACTTCCCTTGATGGCTTTCTGGGTTGTGTACTGAATGTCGTATTCCGTCAAGATCATTTGCCATCTTGCTATTCTCCCAGACAGAGCAGGCTTTTCGAATATGTACTTTATAGGATCCATCTTTGAGATCAACAAGGTAGTGTGAGTCAGCATATACTGTCTCAGCCGGCGAGCAGCCCATACCAAAGCGCAACAAGTTTTCTCAAGCAGTGAGTATCGGGTCTCACAGTCGGTAAACTTTTTGCTAAGGTAATAAATGGCATGCTCTTTTCGGCCAGACTCGTCATGCTGCCCCAGCACACACCCCATTGAGTTGTCAAGCACCGTCAGGTACAGTATTAGAGGTCTCCCTTAAACCGGTGGCATAAGGATGGGTGGTTCTTGGAGATATTCCTTGATTCTGTCAAAAGCAGCCTGACATTCATCATTCCAACGTACTACCTGATCTTTCTTCAGTAGCTTGAAGATTAGTTCACAAGTAGCAGTTAGGTGCGAGATGAACCGAGCAATGTAATTTAGGCGTCCTAAAAAGCCTCTGACCTCTTTCTCTGTCTTAGGAACCGTCATCTCTTGAATAGCTTTAACCTTGGCAGGGTCCACTTGAATACCCTTATCACTTACAATGAAGCCTCGCAACTTCCCCGATCTAACCCCGAAGGTGCACTTGTTCGGGTTCAACCTCAGCTTGTACAACTTCAGACGGTCAAACAACTTTTGCAGATGATCTAGGTGCTCTTCCTCAGTCTGGGACCATGCAATCATGTCGTCAACATACACTTCTATCTCATGATGGATCATGTCATGAAATAAGGCAACCATGGCACGTTGGTAGGTTTCCCCAGCATTTTTCAGTCCAAAAGGCATGACCTTGTAGCAGAAGGTGCCCCACTGAGTAACAAAGGTAGTTTTTTCCATGTCTTCAGGAGCCATCTTGATCTGATTGTAACCTGAAAACCATCCATGAAAGAGAACACCTTATGCTGAGCTGTGTTGTCAACAAGGACATCAATGTGAGGTAGAGGGAAGTCATCCTTGGGGCTGGCCCTGTTCAGATCCCTGTAATCGACACACATTCTGACCTTTCCATCCTTCTTAGGTACCGGTACCACATTAGCAACCCATTGAGGGTAAGAAGTCACTGCAAGGAACCCGGCATCAAACTGTTTCATAACCTCGGCTTTGATCTTCTCAGACATCTCTGGACGCATACGGCGGACCTTTTGCTTAACCGGAGGGCAGTCTTCCTTAGTAGGCAAGTGATGGACCACAATATCGGTATCCAACCCAGGCATGTCTTCGTAGGACCAGGCAAAGATCTCCATATAATCATGTAGCATCTGAGTCAACCGTTTCTTCACGCTGAGCTCTAGGTTGGCACCAATCTTTACCTCCTTTCTGTCTGCCTCAGTACCCAGATTTATTGTTTCCACTGGCTCTTCGTGTGGTTGAATTGCCCTCTCTTCCTGGAGCAACAGTCTTGCAAGCTCGCCAGGCACTTCGCAATCATCTTCACCTTCGTCTTCGGCTAAGTTGATCGGATTTTCGAAGTCATAACTGGCAGTAGCAGAGTCGTTACCAGTGAGATCCAGAGTGGATTGAAACCTGTATGAGTGAGTGTGTGTAAATACAGCTGTTTTGAAATATGTAAAGGAAGGAAAGACAGAAAAGGAGCATAAGATTTGAAATGCGAGAAAACGTCCAAGATCTTTATTCATGATATATGAAATGATAATTTATATGCCCTCACAAACGAAGCCACGGTGCCTCGGGTAAGACACCGGGCCATAGAGTTTTAATTCATTGTTTATTACAAATAACAAAACAAAGAAGTTTATTACTGCGTAACAAAAGTAACAGGAGTATGGTCTTTGGCAATCCAATTGGTCAATCCGCCCTCAGTTGTCGGGTAGATCCAGCTATTGAACTCTGACTCTTCCACTTCATCTTCGTCCCCAACAGCATTCACTCCTGGATTGGTAATGAGCACAGGAGGTCTTCTGGTCTTTGCCTTCCGCATAGCTTTCTGTCCCTCTGCAGTAAAACCCAGTCCGAACTTGTCAGTTTTCTATTTAAAATCAGGGAGCCTGCCCCAGTTAGCATATTCACCTTTCTTGACCACAGCCTGGGCATCCTTCAAGGAATCCATCTTCAAAGGAACATCCTCTTCGACCGCTGTTTCTGTTGCTGCTAAAGTTGGAAGTACCTCTTAGAAATGCTGAAAGGGGGTTTCAATAAACTCCCCATCCATCTCAATGTACCTGAAGGAATTCAAATGGATCACCATATACTCCTCCTCTCCCTGCACAGTGACAATCTTCCCTCTGACGGGGTACTTGAGCTTCTGGTGCAAGGTAGAGGTCACTGCCCCAGCTTTGTGGATCCAAGGTCGACCCAGTAGACAAGAGTACGATGGACGGATATCCATCACATAGAAAGTAGAGTCGAACACCTGAGAACCCACACGAATAGGAATGGCAACCTCTCCATGAACCATCCTCTTGGAACCGTCAAAGGCTCTGACGATAATATTGCTAGGTTTCAGCTTCAGGCCCTTACAATCCAAACGGTCTAAGGCCTTCTTGGGTAGCATATTTAGGGAAGAGCCAGTGTCCACCAATACGTGTGCCAGAGTAGTGCCCCTGCATTCAATAGAGATATGCAGGGCATCATTGTGGTCCCTTCCCTTGGCAGTAAGGTCAGCATCTGAGAAACCCAAACCATTGTCCGCTGTCAGATTTGCTACGCAATCAGTAAACTGAACTGCAGATGTCTCCTGTGGCACATGGGCCGTCTTGAGAAATGAAATTAAGGCCTTAGCATGGGCCTCTGAGCACAGTAGTAAGGAGAGCATGGAGATTTTGGAGGGTGTATGCCCCAGCTGCTCGACAACATTAAAGTCACTCTTCTTGATTATTTTTAGAATTTCCTCCATCTCTTGTTGGGAGGCCTCAGCAGTTACAGGTCTTGGTGCCTTCGTCCGGGCTGGCTCATCTTCAATCCCTTTGCCCCGAGCATTAGATGACTCGGCAGCAGGGGGAACAACTTGATCAGAAGCAGGAACAGGTACACTTGCAGGTGTTATAGTGAGGGGTCTTCGAATAGCGGGCGGTGCAATGTCAGGCGAGAAGAGCCTGCCACTGCGAGTAACCTTTGTTGGACCAGTGATATTGCTGATACTGGTGCCAGTGTTGAACTCTTGTTTGATTCCATTCACATACACATCTGCCCCATAGTGCCAGGGGATAGCCTTATCAGATTTGTAGGGGAGAGGCCCCGAAACAGTAATAACAACAGGTGCGACAGTCATGATTTGAACAGGCTTCCTCGGGAGAGCCTTGATTGGATTATTAAAGATTGTAACAACGGAAACTTCTTCTACCGGAACAAACTGAACAGCGGACTTCTTGAACAGAATCTCTTTGCTGTCCATTAGGCTTTGGATGCCCAACTTCAGCAAAGGACAACCAGAGAGGGAAATAGCACAGAAAAGACAACCTTCACTACAACCCGGAAATAAACCGGCCAACAGTAGATTCCTCTTGACGGTCATTAAGGGAGTAGCCACATCATCCACAGAAATCGCGTATACATCTTCATCCATGGCATTTACTCCATACTGGGGCATAGGAGCAGTCACCACATTTGGCCTCTCAGGCGCTTCAAATTGTATCTCTTTTGCATCAATAAGGTCTTGTACCTTATAACTTAAGGCCCAACAATCATCAGTGGAATGCCCCGGGCTATCGGAGTGATAAGTACAGCGGGCATTTGGATTGTATTTTGGAGAGGCAGAATTCACAACTTTCGGGGCCTCCCTGACAATCACTAGGTTGGTGGACAGCAACTGCGGCAAGATCTGCGACAGGGTCATACTCAAGCGGGTAAACTCTCTCCGGGGTCTTTCAGCCCTTTAAGGATTAATTTGCCGAGGAGCGGCAACAGGCTTAGCAATCATCACCATGTTGACAGATTGGCGGCGCTCAGGCTTCTCTTGTCTTCTAGACCCATATACAGCACTGGCCTCCTTTTTAAAGGGCTTCTTCTCAGAACTTGTAGATGCACCCTTCTGAATTTTACCAGACTTCATTCCAGCCTCTATTCTCTCTCCAGTCAGAATAAGATCAGTGAACCCTGCAGAAGAATTCCCGATAAGATGGTTGAAAAATGGCCCAGATAGGGTCCCCAGGAACATGTCTACTAACTCCCGGTCAGTCAACGGAGGCTGCACCCTGCCAGCCAGATCCCTCCATTTCTGTGCGTACTCTTTAAAACCTTCGCTTGACCCTAGCGACATACCATGGAGTTGGGTACGCGTAGGAGCAAGGTCGGCATTATATTGATACTGCTTATAGAAAGCAGTAGCCAACTCCTCCGAGTTACGAACCTTGGTCCCATCCAGCTGATAGAACCATTCGAGATGAGTCCCTGAAAGACTCTCCTGGAAGAAGTGGATCCACAAATTGTTATCCACTGAGTACGGTTGAATCTTCCGCACATAAGACCTGAGGTGTAGCTTGGGACAAGACGCCCCGTCATACTTGGTAAAAGATGGTGCTTTGAACTTGTGAGGAATGATCACACCAGTAGACAAACCCAAGTCTCCAAAATCCAGCCCAGGCACTTGTTGGATCTCCATAGCATTCAGTCTGTCCTCCAACTGCTTGTATCTGTCTTCTGCAGGAGGATACTGTTCCTCATCAAAATCAGTCTCGTTGTCAGAGACTACCGGACTAGGACCTTTTCCCCCTTGGGGACTGCTCTTGCCTATATAAGAACCAGCCTCTTCATTTTGCAGAGTGTTGCCAAACCTTCGGCCCGAGTTAAAAAGAACAGTTCTCCTCTTCTTCTTCTTCTCTTTCTTCAGGAGCAGAGCCTTCAGCTCTTCTTGGCCCTGAGCCAAACCCATGATTAGTTCCTGAAATTGCGCGTTCTGCGCCTGAAGAGCCTTGATAGACATCTCGGTTGATGATGAGTCAGGATTCATGATGCTGAAATAAACAGCGAAGAACAGTAAGCAACCTGAAAAGAAGAAAACCTGCTATGCACATGATGAATGGAATGCGTATGATTTATGTTTTCAAAGACAATCGGGAATCAACTTTGTAAACAAAAAGGAACACACTTCATTAGATTCAACTTTGAAACTTAAATTGTTCAACAGGTTGCCCTTAGGCGTTACATGAAAGGGAAATACTGAAAAGGGAAATAAAACTGTAAAAGAACATCCATAGCTCCTTATTGATCCCATGGTCTCCTCTTCTCAGTACGGATGTAGTCATTTAGAGCTCGCTCATTCTCCAACTGTTTTGTCAGCTTCTGGATCTTCAATTCCTGCTCGTTGAACTTTTCCCGGTAAGAATCTCGTTCTTCTCGCAGTTGCGACCAAGATCTCTTTAATGTCTCATAATCAGTAGGTACCTGAGGAGGAAGGACAGTTGGAGGAACACCATCTTTGTCAGGATACTCAAGAATGATAGGTCTGACGGCTTCGTATGGCATACCTAACTTCTGAGCACGGATGCGAACCCATTTGTAGTAGGCTTCCATAGGTAAAGAAGTCTTTGGCCCCAACTCTTGTGGGTCAGCTTTATGAACTTTGTCCCAAGCCTTGATGAACCTACGACGCAGCTCGTCACTATCCACTTGAAACTTAAAGCTGATATGAGGCACAAACATCTCATGGGGGCCTGCTCTTCTGGCTCTTCCAAACTGACGGAGCGCTAGACATGGATTGTAAGAGATTCCTCCTTGGGTACCAATTAGAGGAACATTAGGGTATTCCCCGCATCGATCAATAATAGCTATCTCATCCAAACCTCTGTAAGTCCAAATGATGTCTTTATCGGTGAGAGACATTAACCTATGAGCCCAACCTCTTCCTTCTTGGTTCTTCAGTACGAACTTAGGGAGGTGCGAAATAAACCACCTCACCAACAAAGGGATACAACACCATAGAGTTCCTCGTCTTCGGGTAGTACGAGCATAAAGTTGTTACAGGATGTCACCCAAGAGAGTAGGCACAGGATTCTGAGACATAAAGATCCTTATGGCAGTGACATTGATGAAGTTGTCAGGATTAGGAAACAAGACTAACCCATAGATTAAGAGAGCTAGGATGTCTTCATATGCCCTAAAGTCCAGGTCATTCCAGAAGCTGTTAGCTTTACCAATCAGAAACTTGGCCAAGAAACCCTTAACTCTGCTTCTAGTTACCCAGTTGTCCATTACTTCTTGATGTGTCAAAGGGAGAGCTGTAGCAACCTCCTTAAGCCTGAGGGTCTTTTCCCAACCAGTAAAGGGAGTCTGATCCAAGATAGGGATACCAAGCAAATCGGAGAACTCTTCCAGGGTAGGGACCAGCTGGAAGTCTTGAAAGGTGAAGCACTGGTACAGAGGATCATAGAACTGGGTCAGAACACTCATCAACTGTTGATCCCGTTTTGCAGTGACTAAACTGAGAAGAGAACCATGCCTCTGAATGAAGGAAGTGGTATTTGGAGTTCTGCTAACCAACTCTTCAAGCAACTCAGGTGAGTGAACAAAGTTGAACCGGATGGTATTCCTTCGCACAGGCATCATGGTGTCCTACAAAACAGAGCAAAGGTGAAACCCTCTTGTCTTTGAAATGGTCAGTCCTTATGCAGGATGCATGCAATGCTCATGATGTTATGATGTTATGCTAAAGCACACCACAAATAGATACAAAGGCAAACATGGTAAGGCACACAAGTCACACAAGACAAGCCCCTAAAGTTTAGGCCAGCATGAGGTCTAGGTATTACCCTCTTTCAGTTTGTTGGTTCATACCTGTCCTGTCAAAGTAACCGGGTTCTTAGAGGATCCCAATATCATTGACTACCCTCAATCGATCATAACTCCAGCATCGCAATCTTTTCTTGCGGCCAGAACCATCACGAGAGTTTAGCCTCAATGGGCGTAGCATACTGCTACTGTTCTAATGGCCAAGTTGTGTCAATTAAGGTTCTAAGGTTGTTGGTGCTTAATGACTCCTCAGAAGACCCATATTCTCCTCGTTGCGACACAAGGGATATCGGTACAGACCAAGGTGCCACACCAACGTAGCCACTGCTTCACCCGTGTCGGTCTACGCCGGACAGGTCCCTCACAGCTTATGCTACCTAAACAGGGTATCCCCAGATCTGGGTTAGGATCTTATGTAACTCCCATGCAACCCACAATTTTAAAGCAAGCAAGTCAATACAATTGAAAACACAGTTATGAACTAAACCCTAAGGTACACCTCACTTTATAAAGTAGTCCCCAGCAGAGTCGCCAGTTCTGTGATCGGTGGATCTGGAACTGACTGTTTAACGCTGGTTCGCGAAATGTCGCAGAAGCAAGAGTCGCCACCGTCTTTTATTTTCTCCAAAGGGAAAGGAAAAAAGCACAGAAAAATTCCTTATAGAGATTGCTCTCGGTTCGGGAGGTAGATTATAGAAAGGGAAGGTGTTAGCACCCTTTCTATCCATGGTTATCCATGGGCTCTTAGATACTTGCTCACTTGTGTTTTCAAAATGGTTTGTTTGCTTTTCGACTGTGGGTTTTAAAAAGTTTCTTTGAAAATTTCAGTTCGACTCTTGTATCAGTCCTCAAGAGTGTTTGAAAAATTGCTTTCGAAAGATTTTTGAAAAGGTGTCGGTGTGAAAAGTATTTTTGATTTGTTTTGAAATTAGAGCAAGTATCTAGAGTCGTCTATCTACTCTAAGGAATTCGTCTGTGTAAATGTCCTTTAAAGTAGTGCCATCCCACCATTGAGAGGTAGGTAGCACCACCGTTGGAGGTATTCGGGTCAATTCGAAGTTCGGGACATGGTGATCACCAGAGCAATAGGAAGATACCTTAGAAGCTACCCTCATGCCAAGTTCCCGGATCATGAGGACTTACTAAAACATCCTCTACTCGACGATCACCTTTCGAGGGGCAAGGCAACAATGAGGCGTACCCTAGGGGTGGTGTGTGATTTGTGTGTCATGTTCAGTTTATATTTGTCTTGTTCATGTCGGGGGTGATCTACGCGTTGCTTTTATTTTGACATTCATTCTTGCATGCAATTATTAACAGTTTAAAAGATGCGGAAATTAAAGTTCCTAAACTATTACAAAGGCGCGGGTCCACATCGCCAAATTAAATCCAGGACCCGATTTGACATAAAATAAAGTGCGAAAGATAAATATTTAATTTACACGGCTTTGGGAGAATTACATAAATATTTACAAAAAAGGAAACAAGAATAAAATGCGCGAAGAGAATAAAAATCGGGAATGCGAGGGCGTTGGACCCTTTTAAGGAAATTAAATTGTAATTATGAAATTAATTAAATTAAAATGAAAAGAAAAGATTTTTGAGTTTTTGTATTTATGGATTTTTTAATAAGAAGATTAAATGAAACTAAGAAATTAATTAACCCTAATTCTAACTATTTTTATTTATTAAGAAAAATATTAAAATTGAACCTAAAATTAAACCTAATTAATTAATACAATTTTATTTACAAAAATATATAATTAATTATTAATATAGTGAAAAAGAAAAGGTAAAAATAATCAAAACCCTAATTCTACAACTTTTTAAGTTTATTAAGAAAAATGTCAAAATTAATCCTAGAATTGAAAACTAAATTAATTAATGATTTTTATTTACAAAAAAATATTAAATCAAATATATTTATTTTTTGTCTTTTCTGGTTTTTTATTATTTTTTATGTTTTATGAAAATATTAATTCAATGTTTTAAGAGGAAATAATGAAATTAAACAAATAATAAAAAAAGATAAAAAAATAAACACAAACCCTAGGGGGTGCTGACCCCAAGTGGAGGTTTTGTTCCAGCAATTTAGGCCCATTAAGTTCCTGGCCTCGTTGACTTTATTGGCTTGCATATGACACGTCTGACTCATGCCCATGGTGGTCATCAGATCTCAACCTTTGGATTGCCCTCAGTGGCCATGTGGCACGCTTGGATTAGGGGCGTATGATAGGCCTTTGAATTGAATCTGCATGGGATTATGTTGAAAGAAAAAATATTGAACAAAGTGGGGGACCTGGGAATCAAACCCAGGTCCCAGGGCCTTATGAGATAATGCCTTCACCATCTGTACCAAACGCGCGCCTTGTTTATGGAATGACAAATAATTATTATAATGGAAAATTGGTTAGTCACATAGAAATAAAAAAAAACACGCGTTGAATTCAAACTACCCAACCATCGCTCGCCACCTAATCTTCTTCTTCCTTGTTTGTATTTTACCTAAAAAAAGAAACAAGATTGCGGGGGTTTTAAACCCCCACTATATATTGTGTCAAAAAATAGCGAATAGAGTATGGTGCTTCATAAATTAGGCGCGAGGTGTGGAAACGATTGGCCATGAGTTTCTAATTCTGATGGTATGGGTCTCAGGTCTTAATTTTTCCATAGGAGTAAACCCCCAATTTCACAGCTTTGTAACCCTAACAATCTTCCATGGTGAAATCGTGTATGGGCAAGCAAAACTTAATCAAACTATATGGTTAGCTTCAGAATGATAAGAACAATACAAAACAAGCATTAGAATTGAAAATCATGGCATGAATGATACAATACGATTATGCAAAACAAGTGACACGGTCTGACTTCTAGTTACCAATTATGGGCGTTAGGGATAATGGTTTTGATCTGAAAACCTTCCTTGAAGTCTCAGGAATGTAATGGAATGATTATTTTCCTTTGAATCGCACTGGAATGTAGTTTTCAGTTTTGGAATTTTTTGACAAAAACTCAAACTTTGTTCTTTAATTCTGGCGCAGCTTTTTGGTTCCCAGCACTAGGGTTTGCATTAGGCTTATGTACAGAATGATTAGGGTAAAGATTTGGATCCAAAAAACCTTTGCATTGATGTACAAGATATTTGATTTTCATGGCATATCTTCCAAATCCTTTTTTATGAATATTTGATTCCAATCATGTCCAAATCACATTGATTCTTTCCCTATCTGATTTGCACGAAATCTTGGAGATATTTCATGCATAAAAAGATTTAAAAAGTTTGCTTTGGTATTTTTTCCATATTTTAATTAATTAAATGAATTATTAGCAATTAAAAATTCAAATAAATAAATAAAAATGATGAATAACTTCCCTTTGGGCCAAATGGTCGTGCACATGCTTTGGATGATGAATCTTAGAAGAAAATGTGGCCCATTAGCAATTTTAAGACATTTGAAGCAAAGTTGACTTTTCAAAATATCCAAAATTTTCCCAAATTCCACAAGGCATATCTTGCTCAATGTTTAAGCTTTGATCATGTTCTTGGACATTTTGGAAAGGTCTTGAAGTCCTCTAACCAATGCCTTTGGTCCCATGTCATTTTGATTTACCAATCTCAAGTTATGGCCTTTTACTTAAAGTCCCTTTTTGTTGACTTTTGAAAATGACCTATAATGTTGAAATTGATAACTTTTTGTGAGGGCATTTCTTGGACTTGAAGTGTGAAGAGGAGTTGTAGGAAATGTCTTTATCTTCAAAATGAGCTTTGGATGGAATTTTTCTGATAAACCATGTGGAAGTTATGCCTTGGTCAAGTTACAGTTGACTTTTTCAACTGTCCAAATATGGAAACTTTTGCATCTTGAGACTTTTTGAGCCAAGCTTTGAAAATCATGATCAAGAATTGATCAAATGATGTTTGTGGCTTCAAAATGAGATGTTGACCAAAAATTTGAACTTTTGACTGTCAAATGACCATTTTGCCCCTATAGTTGACTGTAGTGCAATTAGGGTTTTTGACTGTGCAATTTTGTGCTGTAAGTCTTGAAACTTGGTATGAGGATACTTGACCATATTTGTAGGAATGTGGGACTTGATTGGACCCTTGGAAACTTCAACTTCTTTGTCAGAACCAAAACCCTAGTTCTTGACTGTTAGGAGGCCCTTGAACTGTGCAACCCTTGGGGGAGATTTTGAAGCTGCTTTTGGCAAATCTTGAAGAATATGGGAGGGAAAATTTTGGGGTACAACACACGATTAACTATTAACAAATATATGCATAACAACATGAATAAGTGTTTGCTCAAGACTCTAGGAGTTGGGATAATGTTCAAGTTGTCCACAAATCCCCATACAACCACTTCCATGAGATTATCCCCAAAGAGTAATCTTCATAAATTCATATTCAATAAAGATACATTCCCCATAATTTCCATGGCAGATCCCCCCAACGGATAAAAGAATATGATCTTTTCCGAGCAATATCACCCACCTATAGAGTTCCAATCAGTACAATTCATGGAAATTCTCTTCCTCAGTTGAGTTTATTCCTCCAAAACTGCAAAACCCCTTGCAGATTTCTTCTCTCCAACAGAGCTTGTTTCCTCAGCAGAGTATTTCTCCATCAAGAGGGTTTATTTCCCCAACAGATTACAGTCTCCTCATCTTAAGTCTATTCCTCAGATGGATACGAATCACCGGCAAAATTCCTCTCCCTAGTGAAGTCACCACTATCCCTAGAGGGTTGCTATGAAACCTGGAACCGGACCAGATATCAGTCAACTTTATCCTCCCCAGACGAGTCGGAAGGTTATCCATCTCTTTTATCCTCAATTAGGGTATATAAGAATTAAACTCCCCATACGAGTCGGAAGGTTGTCCATCTCTTTTACCCCTAGTCAGGGTATATAAGAATTAAACTCCCTAGATGAGTCGGAAGGCTATACATCTCTTTTACCCCCAGTCAGGGTATATATGAATTAAACTCCCCAGATGAGTCAGAAGGTTATCCATCTCTTTATCCCCAGTCAGGGTATATAAGAATTAAACTCCACAGACGAGTCAGAAGGTTATCCATCTCTTTTACCCCCAGACGAGTTGGAAGGTTACCCATCTCTTTTATCCCCAGTCAGGGTATATAAGAATTAAACTCCCCAGTAGAGCGATGAATGACTAATATTTCTAAACTCTTCTCCATAAACAGAAGTTAACATTACCCGGCGGGTTTTCCTCAAATAGCAAGCAGGAATCCCCAACAGAAGCATTCTAGATAAGGTTGAAGGTTACACATGTTCTTCATCCCCAACACCAGTCAAGGATTCATTTTCCCCAGCAAGATGTCATGCGGAACTGTTGATACATTTCCAACAACATTTCACATTCATACATCGTTTACCAAAATCATAGCATATGCATACAAAACGCATATAGCACAGTCTCGTTTATTTTGAGAAAATCATTACGCAATGCATTTCATACATCATGACATTGTATACATCTAAATATTAACATTTTCAGGAAAGATTAATCAACAGACAAACATCATCGACTACTTATATGAACCGATATTCTTCTCCAAGGCTACATCCGACAAAGGGCTATTTCAGCAATTTCCTCATAGGATCGTTCTAAAAAAAAGACATCTTATGGCTCAGGTTAAATCAACCATAGATTTATTCTGATACTTCTTCTAGTTAAAGACAGGCGCAGACATCATCTGGCTCAAATTAAATCAACCATAGATTTATTCTGATATTTATTTCAGTAGACATTTTTTGGCTCTGATTAAATCGACCATAGATTTATTCTGATACTTCTTCCAGTTAAAGACAAACATAAACATTTTCTGTTTCAGATTAAATCAACCATAGATTTATTCTGATACATCTCCCAGTTAAATACGGACGCAGACATCTTCTGGATCAGATTAAATCGACCATAGATTTATTCTGATACTCCTTCTAATAGACATTTTCTGGATCATATTAAATTGACCATAGATTTATTCTTATACTTATCCCAGTTAAAGACGGACGCAGACATCTTCTGTCTCAGATTAAATCAAGCATTAAATTTATTCTGATACTTATTCTAGTAGACATTTTCTGGCTCAGATTAAATCAAGCATAAATTTATTCTGATACTTCTTCCAGTTGAAGTCGAGTGTAGACTTAGTCTAATTTTTATCAACAGTTCCTTTGGATGGAATCTATAAGCCCATCTTCAATGACTCACTGTTACCTCTCCAAATGGCATCTTTAAGCCCATTCCCAGTATAATCAACAAACAGCATTACTTCGTGCACGCGTGAGTGCAAATTTCTGGACACTTAAGTGTTCAATCATCTTCTACCTTCAAGTCACGAATGGTGGATAGGCCAATCTAACTCTTCGAGTTTAATAAGATTGAACAGGGAAGTTGTTGTACCCCAAAATTTTCCCTCCCATTTTCTTCAAAACATCCTCACAAAGGTCTCAAATACTCAAAGCTACTCAAGAGTTTATTGGTCAAACCTCCTCCTAAGAAAGGGTCTTCAACTAAGGTTTGGTGCTTCTCAAATAATATTGGGTTGCAAGGGTCTCAAATTACTTTCATGGTTCATCATGGATCCTAAATAATTCTTATGTCAAGTTTCAATTCTTGCATCACATGTTTGCTTAGTCATTGGCTCAGAAGATTGAAAGTCAATTGTATTGGGTAAAAAGTCAACTATGGTCAAGATACAGTCAAACTTCAAGATTTTTTTTTCAACATTAACATTTTTAGGTGATGTTCATCATTTGATCAAGTTTTGATCTTGATTCCTCAAAGAAAGCCCTCAAATCATCAAATACCAAAATTTTCCAAATTCGGGTTTTGATTGAGGATGACTGATCATTGACTTTTGGCCTAGTGCATGACCTAATGGATTAAAGCATGATATCAAGGGATCAAATACAACATCTTGACTTAATTACATGGCTCAATACATTTCCAAAGATACAGTTGATTGATAGTTGAAGAATTGAATCAATTGATAAAAAGTCAACAATCATACAAAAGTCAAACTTTGACTTTTTGGTCAACATTGGAATTCAAAAATCAAGAATCATAAAAATATTCAAAACTATCAAACTTTGTTATCAAGAATCAAGAGAATCAATAAATTCAACAAAAGTCAAAATTAAAGATTTTCAAACACTTAGAAAAATTCAAGTGTTTTGTGCCTAAAAAACCCTAACTTCACAAGCAAGTTTCCTCAAGATACAAGATGATTCAAGGAAAATTTTCAACATGAAAGTTGTAAGGATTAATGAATTCTACAAATTTTTTAGTGTGAAATGATTCTCAAAAAGTTCTTGGATTAAGAGATATGGACCCATGAAGTTCTGATATTTTTACCCAACACTTAGAAAAATTTCTAAGTGTTTTATTCTTAACAAAGTCACTACTTTATGGCCATTTTTCACTAAGATCCAAATTGATTCAGAAAAAACTCAAAACATGAAAGTTGTAGATCTTGATTCAAGCTTTCCAAAATGTTAAAGAATACAAATTTATCATACTTGAGCTAGAACTTTCGAAGAGATGAAGATGGAATATCAATCCTGAATTATAGGTAATTCTTTTGAAAACCTTATGGCCAAATCTCACACCATGCTACACAATCTTACTTTGCAGGCCTCTAAACTCCTAAATATATCCATAATCAGAAGATTACATGAAATCTTGAGCCATTACACAAGGATTAGAAGCTTTGTCCAATGCATCATTCCATTTTTGGCACAAAGTTAAGACTTCCATTCTTGTAAAGTGACTTTAATCACAAAGTCCACTCTCCTTAAGCATCTAACTTGTTCCCTCTGCAGACAATCAACCTAAAATATCATATAAGCATGCTTAAAGTATCCAACAACTCTTTGAGGCAAGGTACAATGCATTGGAACCATGTTCTTAAAGGTTACTTCAAAACTAAGCTTCCAAGCCATAACTTGTTATCTTGCAAATATGGTTACTTCAACTTCTCAAACCTATTGCCTATAAATAGTGTGTTCATTAGCAAGACAAGGGACCAATTGAGAATCCCTCTAAACCTCTCATACACTCTCAAATCCGAATTGGCCATAAAACTAATTTCTTGAGTTTTCAAAATCCATTTCTTTGAAACTCTTAAACCTTGCACCTTTTGTCCAAACAAATCATCCAAACACTTCATACACATCGTGTATAAGTGATCTAAACTCCTGTTTCATAACTGTAACATCATCTTCATCATCCACCATTTTCACTTTTCATACTTGCAAGTCGACTTGGTCAGAGGTATCCAGAGGTTCTCAGCACCAAGTGAGTATCCAAACAACTTCCTCAGGGTCTAAGCAAGCTCACCAAATCATCATTTCACCTCTAGAAGTCGTGTAGAGGGCTTTGAATTTTCGTATCAAGAGGTATGTTTTTCAAACATTGAAATCTCTGTACAAGCATCATTTACATTTATTTTCTGAAGATAAAATATAGATATCATCTCTACAAAGCTAACCATGTCCTTTAATTAAGTGACTGTGTGATGAGAATTTTGGGTTTGATTTTTTGGAACCATTAGGGTTTCAGTTTGGTACCAAGTAAAATTCTTCATCATCTATGATTTATAGCTTAAAAAATTTACAGGGTTGAATTCGTGATTAAATTTCAAGAAAGTTTGATTTTGAAAGTTTTCAAAATGGATGAGAAATGGGATTTTTCGAAAATTATCAATGGTGTTGTTGTTGTCTGCGCGTGCGAGGAAGAATAAGATAATGTTTCAAATTTTCAAAATTCGTTTTATAATATATTTACTGTGGGGCGTTTCATAACCATATTAAACAGCCACCCCAGTGGTAAATTAAGTGCGCGTGTAACCTTAGGAACTTGGGTTCGAGCCCCAACGGTACCCTTTTGTTTTATCACATATTTTTTTTGCAGATTCAGCACACCAAGCCTTCGCAAGTCCATCGCGTGCCCTCATCCAATGTCCATTAGATCTCAACTATCTTGATCCAGTGTTCCCAAATCAGCATTCATATGGTGCACTCCAAGGGATTGTCCATACTGAATCCAGCGTAGACCTCAGCTTTGTCCAGTTTGGGCCTATATTTTTGCTTTTTTCTCACCCCCATTTTACTTGTTTACACCCAGGCCCATTTTAATTTCTTTTTTGTTTTAATTAACTTTTTATTTTCTAATCATTTTTATTTAATAAAAAAATCATAAAAAATTAGATTTAGTTTTTTTGATTAATTAATTTAATTTTTTATAATTAAAATTAATTAACTTAATCATAGTTTGTTTTTTATTTATTAATTAACTAATAACTAATTAGAATTAGGTTTAATTGTTATTTCACACTTCAAATATTTTTCTAAACCAAAAAGAAAAACATGAACAATATTTTCTTAAATGCTTAGAAATATTTTAGGTTTTTAAAACATCTTTTCCCTTTTCAATCTCCGCGTGCTCATTTAATTTTTCACATTATTTTTCAGTATTGTAAATATCAATGATTTGTAACAGATAATTAGGGTTTATTGCTTTCCTCCCTATTTTTTATGGTATGTACTCCCCATCCCCGAAGCGGTGTAATAGCGTAGATTATTTCCCATATTCTTATATTCTGCACTTGTATATATTTAACTACTAGATTAATTAGGCGTGCATGGAAAGACATAAAAACAAACGTTAGAAAACCAAATCTCAAGACAAATACTTGAAATCAACACACTTTGCACACGCACACCTCTAGGGTGATCCTCACTTGTTGCTTCAGGATTTAAACAGTCATGTCCCTCGAACGTGGGATGCTTTAGCAAAGACCCTCAGTTAAAATATCATAGTACCTCGATGACCCTTCGATGTTATCTTCAGGTAAACGATCTTAGACCCTTACAAAAATTGTTAAAAGGTCTTACAAGTTGCCTTCTATGACTATACAATGACCCACGCATGTCCCTCACATCCAATGATAGGGCTTCCTACTAACTAATGGTAGGGTAGCATCATTTAAAGGAGGAGGAAAAGAACAAAGACTTATTTGAGTAGGTAGAATGCTCGTTGTCACTTGCTCATAAACCTTTCAAAACAAAAAACATCTTTTTTCACAAAACAACACTTTCCTTCAAAATATTTTCAAAAAAAAACATTTTGTATACATTCTCAACGATACGAGAATCATTACAAAATTGTCGCGCTTAGGCATTTTCAAAATATTTTCAAACATACACAAGCACAAAGTATTCCCAAAAAGTGAGCTAGCGAGTAAGAGCCTGTAGAAAACTATGAATGAAAAGGGTGCTAACACCTCCCCTTTTCATAACCTACCCCCCTTTCTCAAAAAAATCACAAAAGGTCTTTCCTGTTCTTTTCACCCTTTACAAGACCTAAAAGTCAGTTATCCCACCATATTACACACATGCTAACTGCAAGTACCTAATGTTACAACCTCTAAGACACACTAATCTTAGACTTCACAAGGATTCTAAAAAACGGGTTCCTTAAAGAAAATCAAATAGTTATTTTAACAAAGTTTGTTTAGAAGAAATTATGCTTCTACACAAGCATTTATGTAAACAATAATTTTCAATAATATATACTAAAGATATAAGGAAGAGTATGAAGAGTCTTTTTAGAATGTGAATTTGCAACCTCCTCTCTTAGTCTTCAAGCCCTCTTATATCCGATAAAATATTATAATTGTTGGAGGGTAATTCTGGAATATCCAGAAAGCTGACAGCTTGAGCAATTATATTGGAGACAAGATCGTACGCAACGTCTATATTTCATGGTAGTGGAATGGAAAATTTAGCGTGTATCATGTGCTTTTTGTACCACGTAACCTTATCCTCTTTTTCTTCTGACATCAGAGGCTTCTGAGCATGCATTGTAAGAATAAGAATAAAACTTGGGTCTTCAAAACTTCAAGTCTTCAGAGTCTTAAGAACCGCGTCTTAAGAATCTTCATCACTTGGTCTTTAGAACCCTTTGTAGAACCTTGGGTTACAAGAACTTCAAGTCTTCAGAATCTTAAGATCTTCATCTATCATAATCTTCAGCATTGTTCTTTAGAACCCTTTCTCTTCAGAAACATAAGTCTTAAGTATCTGGACTTCAGTTAGAACTTCTATCTTCAGATCTTCAGAACATGGTTTCTTTGACATGTATCAGAGTCAAAACTGCAGAGTCCTCTGAAGCTTTTGCTAATGTTCATCAGAACTTATGTCTCTAAAAGCGGAACTTAATCTCTTATAATATCTTGGCAACGCCTTTCATCAGAAGCAGAAACTATTTGTTAAATACTCAAAATAACAAACATTAGAGTACCAAAATTGTTCATACAAACATACTCATTTGTTATCATCAAAATTCAGAGATAAATTTGCAGAACCAAATCTTGTTCAAACAGGTCCTAATGTAAAAAAAATTCCTTTTCCAGGCCATGCTAAGTGAAGCTTTAGTTGGTTCAGGCCGGTTTCTTCTCGGCAAGTATTTCAACAAGGAAAACTCATCCGACTTTTGATTATTGCACTAAACCTTGTTTCATTTCTGTTTGTACTTTCCACTCAACTATGTTAAATTGTTTTCCTTTTAAGTTGTATGTTCTTTGTTTTGTCAATGAGCATTTTGCATCTTCGAATCAATTTATGGTTTCAAATATCCCTTGTTTTAATTTCATTATTAAATTTTTATTTATGCAAAGATTGGAGAGAGGATGATGAAAACAAAGTACCCATAATTTTTGTTGGTATGCCTTCGAATAAAACTCTACTGACGATGTAACTCATTTTTTCAACTTCCAAACAATGTAGATATAAAGTAGTTAATCCCTTGTCAACCCCTTTGAGTCTAGAAGTTATAGTTTTTTTTATACTTAAAAAACGAAATCTTAACCTGGGGCATGATAGTTTCTTAGTTAATTTGACTATGTGTTCAATTTCGAGAGAATTTTACAAGACACTTTTCTATAGAGTTTGTTATCAAGTTTATTTCACACACATTGGTGTTGAAGATGTCATACAAGTCAAATATCAGATGATGGTTCCAAAAATCATTAAAGAAGATAGTTACTATCTTTCCATAAAAGAGAATAATATTAAAAAAAATGAAAGCCTGCTATGTCAAAACATGTTAGTGAGACTTAGGCAAATTTGGGGCATCCCGCTGACTGTAAATTCAAAATGAAACAGTTCAGTTCGGGATAACAAAAGTTAAAAAAAAGTGGTCACTACATTCCTTAACAAAAAAAACAACAAAATGTTGTAAAAAGAAGTGAATTCCATCTCAAGAATCTCTTGGCTTCTGAGCCATCATCGTCATACCAGTGCTACAATTCAAAATCTCTTGGTACCTGAATGCATAGTTTGATTTAACTGAATGTAGGATTGAAGATCATCATGAAGAATGGGGTGGTTATGAACATACTTTAAGCCTATATCTTTTGTTTCATAAATCGCGAACCATACTACATTATAATCCTCAAAATACCTAATTGAAGCTAGGTTTATTTTGAAATCATACTACAACAAGGTTGCGTCAACTGACTCCCAAGTTTCCACTAATATATTGCTCTTAACATTATCCATTTGATTTATCTTTTAATTTAAACCATCATGATTAAACAAGTGATCCTTTGGTTCATCTTTTACTTTAAATGTTTAAACCACTGTGTTTTAGCCAGTGAACCCTATTCTCTTTCATCAATGATGTCCTTACAATAGTAATTTTGGTTTTAATCTTTTGCACGAGCTTTTAATTAAAATTACCATTTTTAAATGAACAATTTTATTTGCAAACATGTTATCCTCATCAAGGACTTTTCAAATTGTTAATAAACTTGGTCTATGTTTTAATCAGGGGCAAGTATCTTCAGGGTCCCATTGGAGCTTATTACAGGGTTTGTTTATCATTGAATTCTTCTCTTAGAAGTTTATCAGAAGTTCTTCTTTAAGACTCATGTTGGGGAAAGTGTTCCAGTTTGTAGAGGTGATGGAAGTTTGTTCAAAGCATCTTCTGATTTCAAGCTCGACAATGTTCCATGTGTTAAGGAATCAAAGTTCAATCTTTCCTAACAAAAGAGTTTAACCCATTCGTGTTAGCATCAACATTGCATAGAGCATTCATATATAATTCATATAAAAATTCATATACCATGCATACTCATGTGCATTTTCCCAGGTCTTGTTGTTTTCAACTGCTTACCTTGTGGTCTAAGTCCAACTTACTTTGCATTTATCAAACTTTTTGTGCATCCTTGCAATTCTTATTTGTCTGTTGTTATGTTGTTCTTCTAGAAACTGTTCTTTTCTATCCATGTATTTTGTTGGATGTGCTTGACCTTATTATTTCCAAATCCATTCATGATTTACTCTTGAATGTATTTGGTAAGGTTTTCAGGGTTCAATCATATTTTACTCTGATTGTCCTTTGATGTATTCAATCATGTTTTACTCTAATTGTCCTTTGATGTAGTTCCATCATGTTTTACTATGATTGTCCTTTGATGTCGTTGAATCATGTTTTACTTTAATTTTCCTTTGATATAATTCAATCATGTTTTACTATGGTTGTCCTTTTATGTAGTTCAATTATGTTTTACTCTGATTGTCCTTTGATGTAGTTCAATCATGTTTTACTCTGATTATCCTTTGATGAAGGTCAATCATGTTTTACTTTGATTGTCCTTTGATGGTGTTTAATCATGTTTTACCTTGATTTCCCTTTGATGTTATTCAATCATGTTTTACCTTGGTTGCTCTTTGATGTTGTCTCATTCATGTTTATCTAGAATGCCTCTGATATTTTCTTCTCAATGTTCAAATCATGTTTTATCTTGATTGCCTTTGATATTGCTCAATCAAGTTTTACCTTGATTGCCTTTGTTATTTATCTTCATTTCCAAATTCATTCATGTTTTACCCTTGAATATATTTGATATGGTTTTTAGTTTCATGCATTGTTTCTTTAAGATGGCTCTGTTTATTTGTTTTCCTTTCTAGTTTCATTCGTGTTTTATCTTGGATGATTTTTATGTGGGTTCAAGAGATCTTTATTTATGAATATCTCTATTGAATTTTTGTCCAGAATTTTCTTCATGTTTTAACTTGAAAAGCTTTTGTTGACTATCTCCATCTTCTCGTGTAGAATCCACTGTTGTTCCTGGATGACTCGTATTTTTTCCAGTGGAGTTTTTAATCTTTTCCCTTTGGATTTGGATTCCTTTCCCTAGTAGACTTAGATTTGTTTTCCTTGCCCTAGTTGGGTCTTTTCTTAATATTCCCCTGTGGAATTATTTTACCCTCTTCATGTATTCTCTAACAGTGGTTTGTCCCTAGATCTCTTTTGTCTGCACTCATACATATCTTATCATATCCATTTTGTGGCATCTTAGGGCAAAAAATTGGGTTTTATATTTTATTTAAGTATCTTCATATCTCTGATAGAAGAAACTTAACTAGGGGCATCTGTTGCACCCTAGTTTTTTACCCAAAATTCTACATCTTTTTGCATCTTTACATAACATCATAGGATCGTATCATTCATGTTTGCATCACTAACCTTGTAAAAATATAAGATATGCTCTACTTGTTTGATGTTTAAGCAAAATAGGAGTTTAAGAGAATGATAAATCAATGATCTTAAGATATTCAAGTTCCTCATGCATCCATGGGGATCAAGTAATCATCATCTTCATCACCCAAGAAAATCAAGCAAAAAACGGTTCAAAATATCTTGAGGACTCATGTTTACCGGAGGACTCTTCCTCACAAAAATACAAAAGATGGAGGACTCGTGTTTACTAGAGGACTCTTCCTCACAAGAAGACAAAAAATGATGTCATCATGACATCATCAATGTGATGTCATCATGACATCATCACCCAAGAAAAAGTAACTAGAGGACTTGGCCACACCAAGGAATATAGAGGACTCATTTTCACTAAAAGAAAATTCTCACTATTTGCAAGTACAAATGATGTCATCACTTTATCAATGATTTAACATAAAGACTTTTGACCAATCAAATCTTGTCTTTATCATAATGGAAGGCCGATGACTTATTTTGATGAAGAAAACGATAGTAACATGTGACAAAATTCCAAGGACTCTTCACCATTACTTTTTCTTATAAATACAAGCTTCCTCTTCAAGAAAAAGGGGGGCACTATAGAGGGAAAATTGCACTAAGGAGAGGAATTACTCTTGAGAAAAAGGCTAACAAGATTAATTATCATTCAAGAGTAAAAAAGCATTCATTTCCTCCACCACCTCCAACAAAACACCTTCAACATAATGAGCTCAAACAATTCTAGCTTTGGAGTTGTAACTATCATTCATCTTTACTAATTGTAACTTTTTTAGCTTTGTTCATACCATATGTAACTAATTGTTTTGTTTATATTGTTTCATTTTAATTTTACTATCTTTACTAATTATTTTGTTTATATTGTTTCATTTTATTTTTACTATCTTTACTAATTGTTTTGCTTATAATTGTTTCATTTTATTTTTACTAATTTTACAAACTGTTTTGTTTATATTGTTTCATTTTTTATTTTACTATTTACTAATTGTTAATTGTTTTTATCAAATTGTTTCCAACACTTTTTTTCTTCAACTTTCTAATAAACTTTATATGAGAAAATCAACTCCTTTTGGCTTGATTTTTACATACTTATTTATTTGTCTATATATTTTTCCAATACATGAAAAAATACCAAAAATAATATCTATTTTGATTATTTGGTATAGTTAAAAATCAAGAGTTTTTTAGTTGTTATTTTAGGACATTCCTTTTGATTTCTTTGATGATATCTTGACTATTTTCGACATGAATAACCATAACATGATATGTCATTATGCTTCTAACTTTTGACTTGTATACTTATTGGTTCCTTTGTTTAGCTTTTGTTAATGTGTGTGGTCTTTGTGTTTTAATCCAAGGGAAGGGATTGTATTTATTGACTATATTGTCATGTTTTAGTCTTGACTTGTATGCTTATTGGTTCCTTTCCTTATCTTTTGTTTATGTAAGCGGACTTTGTGTTTTAGTCCAAGGGAAGGGATTGCATTTGTTGACTATTTTGTCATATTTTAGTCTTGACTCGTATGTTTATTGTTTTCTTTATCATATTTATTTTATATTTAGTCCTTGACCCCAATATTTTCTATCTTAAACCTCTTCCAATAAAAAACCTTGACTTTGTCAAGTTATTATCAAACTCTTTTCTTTAATAAATGCTTCAAAATACTTAAGCATATCAAACTCTTTTCATATGACTAAAAATACAAAACTCATTCAAATATTTTGCCATTTGGATTTTCATTTTAAAACCATTTATTTAAAATCAACTATAAAAATCCCTTTCATTATTTATACCTCGAACTACGAGATTTTGATCCTTAATTGGTACGTAGGTATAAGACTATGTATTTCCAAATCAAAAATTAATAATAAATCATTTCTCTTCTCATCTCTTCCAAACTTTTAGCAAACAAACATCTTAACCAAAAACATATATTATAAGTGATTCTTGTAGAGTACTACAGATACATAGGGTGCTAATACCTTCCCTTTGTATAACCAACCCTCGTACCTTAGATCTATTCTTTATGCTTTGATTTTAGTCTTTACATCTTGCATTGCATATTTATTATAGGGTTTTGATCTTTTCCCTTTTCCTTAGAAACAATAAAATTTGGTGGTAACCTTTTATAAATCATTTATGAGCCAGAGTTAATCAATAGCTCTTGGTCTCCGATTTTCACTGCGACAACAATCTTTCAGGTCGACACATACTGAAAAATCTCATCTTTGTGTTGACACATACGATGTACAATTCAACACATGTAACCCATTTTTAAAGCCTGTAGCTTCTGTTTTTATAAGTTGGCATATGACCTTGAACATGTCGACACATGCATCAACATAAGTCGACACATGACTTATATGTGTTGACACATGCTGTAACTTTTCTGAAAAATTGCAATCTTTTTCAATTTATAAGTTTCCCTTTTGCTTCCAACTTGGACACATATAAATACTACATACATGCATCATTTCTAACTTGATGAAACTATAAACACATACAAATATTTTCTCTTCATCTACAACCTTCCATATATGCATACACATAAACGAACCACACATAATCATTTTTTGTTTGGGTGCCATCTAGACAAGTGTTGATAACATCTAATTTAGGTTAGTGTACTGGTAAATTGGTATAGGAATCTTTGGGGGTTTCATTGGGAAAAACTTAGGGTTTTTTCCTCCAAGATCATGTTTTTGGTTTAAGTGTAAGCTTCGAAGAACGGTAGGTTCGTTCAAAGGAGTAGCGTGAGATGGTTAATCACTTGGAAATCTTAGGACACGATTATACGTAATTGGATTCGATCGAGTGAAATCTTTGAAGAATGGGGGTTCTTGCAAAGGAGTAGTGTGAGACAATGAATCAATTGGTGTTATCATGATACTTGGTCGAGCTCAAGATCAAGGGAAGAGAAAGGGTTAGAATCAACATCAAACATTGGGCTTGTAGGGTTGTTTTGCTATATTTATCTTGTAATCAACTTTTTGCAAAGAAATATTGATATATGAATTCCATTTGAAATTGCAGGCATATATAGCCATAGCAAGGACGATTGGTGAACTACCTAAACAAATCCTTGTATCCTCTTTCTTTCTCTCATTTACTTTCTATAGCAAATTATTAAATTCATTGATTGTGTAATCGATACATATAGAAAAATCCTTTATTTGTTAAACTTGAAATTTCTTTATTAATTACATTATAATCAATTAGATTGTAAGTGGTATTTCATATCAACAAAGTCAAAAGAAAAATATGAAAAATCGATTGCACACCAATTGTTCGATAATTTGCTAGGTTTCCTTTTTGTCCATAATTTCATTGAAAATAGGTTAACTTTGTGATCATAATAAAACGATTGATTGATAAATTATTGTATTAGTTATTTTCATTGTCTTGTACACCATTTGGTATATTACACATATCCGAGTTTCCAATAATTGGTTCGGATTAGAAAACTTATTTAATCTAGGCTAAAACTTATACTTATCATAGTTTTCATTCACTTTTAAAACAATATTTTTAAAAGGTATTTTTACTTTAGGGATCTATCCATCCACCCTCTAGATAAAGTGCCATCGTCTAACACATTAAGGCATTCATGTTCTGATTGGTTGGTGAAGGTTTCACGTGGATCTATGATGTTTCTCGTAGATTGATGTGATGCCAATGTCTTGGCCGTTGTTATTATATAAATGGATGACAAAGAATCGTTACTTAATTTTTTTGTCAAATTGGACATAACAATCGAGGTAATATGTCATAAATAAAAATAAAAAATGAAATAAAATACTTTTCCCCTCGGTTGCCAGCTCTTCCAAGGTAATATGTCATAAACAAAAATAAAATATAAGGTGCTAAAATGCAATTATTGGGATTCGTATGTGTGTTCTCTGAATACTTTTCCCCTTGGTCTCTAGCTTAATCGAGGTAATAGATCATAAGCAAAAATATAAAAAAAATTAAAAGTTTCTAAAATGAATTTTCCCCTACTACGAAAAACCCCTCTGACAACGGTTGGAAAAAGGATACCATTGTGGTTAACCAACCGTTGTGAGGTAATGTATGATTGTAAGTATAATGTTTTCCACCACATGTGTGTGACCGTTGTGATAAACTAGGTGAAGGTTCAATGAAACATAAGAATGAAGGGTTTGAATTGGATTTCTAGATTAAAACTTTGCGTTCACCTAAACACTAACAACACAAATACAACAATGATAAAAGAACGTAATTATTTTTATCCTGGTACCCATTTAACTAGGTTAGTACAATCCACCCACCAAGGTTATTTTTCCTTCTGAATAAGGACTTAATCCACTAGTCAATTATTTGATTACAACCACAAACACCACAATCAATGTCTTCTTGAGAATCTTGACTCTATCCTAATATCTCAAGGAATTATAACTCAAATACAATATGTCGATAACTTCTTGATTTATCAGACTAACACTTAGTCACTCAAGGAAATTAACCAAAAGGTTAAAAACAAAGATTGTGAGTTTATAGAATTGCTTCCACGATAATCATATTACACAAAATAAAGATCAAAACATTACACTTAAATGATTTGAAAAAAGAAGATCTAAGTGTTTCTCTATTTTTGTTGTTCTTTAACATTCTTTTTTCTCTGAATTTATTTCAGACTATTTTTAATTCTTCTAAACTCTTTTATTTCTGTGAAATCCGTCAATCTTTGTAATCAATAAAGACTTCTTTATATAGATGATAAATAATATATTTATTGGAGAGTGAAGTTGGAATTTCTTCTCTTTAACGGCTACCATAGTAGTGGAGCAAAAGTTGTGGAGAGGATGATGAATAGTATAATACTTTTTTATTTGCAGTATAGTGGATAAAATAGTTGGTTTTTAATATATCCATTATTTCCTTCATTCATAAGATATATTCTTGAATCATAGGCTTCATATAAGGAATGATGAAGCTTGATCAGATATCTGAACTTGTCTTCAGTGCCTAGTTGAAAATGAGACTTCAAAGTCTAGTTGTGCTAAGACTTGAGATATCAGATGCTTGAATTATCAGAGTCGTGAGGCTTAAGAGTCATTATCATAATAGATCTAGATGGATGTATTCAGAAGAAATGACTTGATTGTTCAAAAGCTTGACTTCATTAAAAATACACTTTGCTTGTTCTTTTGGGTTCATATTGTGTTTACCATTCAGAGCCTGCTTGCTTCAAATTCTACCAATCTTCAAATTCTACAAAACTTTAGATTATGCAAATCTTCAGATTCAACCAATCTTCATATTCTGAATAGATCAAACTTCATATGCGCTCTATTCAGGCTCTTGTTCGTCCATACTTGACTTCCTCAAAGTCAGAGTATGATTTCTATTGATTCACAGACTTAACAACATAATTAGAGTACAAAATTGTTCTCTATACATATCAAACTTTGTTATCATCAAAAGTCAAGGATATTTGTTGTACAAAACGTATTCCAAAAATCTCCTCTCTTTTTGAGGATGACTGTAACACCCCAATTCTACCCCAAACAATTATGCAAAATAAATCAGAGTTATAAAATTTCAATCATACAAATGAATCAGGACGTCATAAATTCTTCTAACAAATTCATTGCATTCATCGTGGATATATAACACTTTTTCAAACATCGGATGAACCATTAACATAACATCTTTAATCAAATAAATCAACATCTACGTAGCGAAATTCTTAATAACATCTCTAACAAAACAGCAACTTCGAAACATCTCATATTTAATGATAATCAAATTAAAATTCAACAACTAAAAATAAACGATCAAAAATCAGCAAACGTTCATCCCCCCAAGTGTTACATATCAGAGCAATGACACTGACTCAAACTATTGAAGATATACAACCTTCACTCTCGATTACCTGCACGTTACCAACATAGGGGCGACATTCAAACAGAAGGGGTGAGATATCTAACAATATAATAAAGTGCATGCTAATTAATATATTAAATTAGATCAACAACATCACCACTTCTCGTCTCATAATCAATGACAATCTCAACAATAATATACATTCATCAACATCAAAATACACTTTATTATGAAATCATATAATGCGACTCAATACTATGCAAATGTATGTCGTACCATTGGAGCAGAACTCCCATCTCAAAAATTTGCCAATTAATAGAGGCATCAACAAGGCATAGCCTTCATCTCAAAATTTGTCAATCCAGGCCATCTCAACGAGCATAAGCTCCATCTCAAAAAGGAAATGTATGCGACACAACCATGAATGCAATAATAACACCCAAGTTAACAACATCTCAAATCATCTCAAAACATCTCAATTTAACATCTAAAAAACATCTCAAATTAACATCTCAAAAACATCTCAAATTAACATCTCAAAAACATCTCAAATTAACATCTCAAATTAACATCTCAAAAACATCTCAATTAATCAACAGCTCAGATCATCATAATAATTTATCAAACATCATTTATTTATCATGAATCATCAACACAATATTATTAATGACTTCTCACTAAGAACTCAGCTGTATTTTAACTTCCACAGTAAATTTAACACTGTCATTCTATAACTCTAACGTCAAGACCGACACTACCCTACTGTTATAGCTCAAACAACAGCTTCTAAGCATCTAACGTTCATCGTTCTATTCGAAAACAACGTAGAGGCCTTCCCAGCTTCTGACCATGCAACCTCTAACTAACACCATCTCTAATGACGCAGTTTCCGATGACACAACCTCTGGGCGACACAATCTTCTGACTAATATAACTTCTGACTAGTGCAACTTCTGACTAACTCAACCTCTGATCAGATGCAACTTATGATCATTACAGTCCTCTGACTACCCAACCTCTGACCAGATACAACTTCTGATCATCACAGCTTCTGACTAACTAACCTCTGACCAGATATAACTTCTGATCATCACAGCTTCTGACTAACTAACCTCTGACTCGATACAACTTCTGATCATCACAGCTTCTGACTAACTAACCTCTGACCAGATATAACTTCTGATCAATGCAACTTCTAACACCAGAATGTTACTTTCTAATGATTCAACGCAACTTCTAACATCAGAACTGTTACTTTTTAATGATTCAACGCAACTTCTAACATCAGAATTTCTACCTTTCACTAGGCCACGCAACTTCTAACAACTTACGTCTAATCATTAGAGATTTTATTTTCTATTCATCCTATTGTTCTAATTCTTTGCATGATATCAATATAACTAAGAACAGTATGACAAAGTCTATTCTCCAAATTAATTAATTAGTTCTAATACAGTAGCGCATGGTATCATTCTAGCATAATTCTGCGTTTTCATTACTACTATATTCCATGTTTTCTACCACTGCATCTCACTAAGGTTACATAACTAAAGCCCTAGAACTTAATATAATCTTGATAATTCATCACCCATAATTACCCTATGACTCTACAGCATTTAACAGCATCAAGACATCAATATTCATTAAAACTGATCAATTCTCATCATACGTCATTCACATATTCTCAATCCAAGAACAAGACAACAATCATCACTAATCCCACATACCAATCATCATAAACCCAATTATAGAGTTAGAACCCCACCCTTACCTTGGATTGAAGGTCGCTCTACAATTTCCAGTTGGATTCTCGTTCTTTCCGTATTCCACTTTCTCTAGCAGCGTACACGTTCTCTTCCAAATCCTTATTTCTTTCTACTGCTTCTTTCTTTCTATTCTAACAACAAATAATAAAATAATCCTATTATTCTATTATCTCCTTATTGGGCTTAAAACCAACACACCCCCTTATTACTTTTATTCTCCCAAAATAAGCCCACATTAAATAATATTACACTTCTAATATTATTTCACTACATAATATTATATCTCTAATATTATTTCTCCACTTAATAAAATAAATCCAATTTAATTATAACACATCTTCATAAATATTCCAAAAATAATTTAATTAAATTACGGGCGTTACAACTCTCCCCCACTTAGAATATTTTCGTCCTCGAAAATTTACCTCAATCAAACAATTCAGGATAAGAGTCTCGCATCTTGCTCTCCAATTCCCAAGTCATGCTTTCACCAGCAGCTCCTAGCCAAACCACTTTAACCAAGGCAATCTCTTTGCCCCTCAGAGTCTTCATTTCACGATCCGCAATCCGTACAGGCATCGGCTCCACCGTAAGATTATCCCATACTTACACATCATCCATATGAATCACATGAGATGGATCTGAAATATACTTCTGAAGTTGCGACACATGAAACACATCATGAAAATTCGAAAGATTAGGCGGTAAGGCCACTTTACAAGCAACATTCCCTACTCTCTCTGAAATCTGATACGGTCCAATAAAATGAGAAGTGAGCTTCTTAGACTTCAATGCTCGCCCAACACCAGTCACAGGTGTAACTCTTAAAAACACATGATCACCAGCTTGAAATTCTAAATCTTTCCTTTGCTTGTCATGATAACTCTTCTGTCTACTTTGTGAAGCTTTCATCTTTTCTCGAATAAACTTCACCTTCTCGGTAGTCTCACGAACAAGTTCAGGTCCAAGTACTAAACTTTCTCCATATTCATGCCAACATAACAGAGTTCTACATCTTCGACCATACAACGCTTCTAAAGTGACTCATAATCTCTTGTCTTCAAACACGGCCTTCCACTCAAAATTATGTTTTGGTTAATGAAGATGGAATGAATTAGACTTCTTAAAGAGCCCTGTGAAACTTGAATCATCCAAAAAATATAATAATTAAGAGAGTTATGACCTTGTGAAGTTGATGAAAATCCATCAAGTGACCTATAATCTTTTGAACTCTTAAGGAATCTTTTAACCATTTTCAAGCTTTGCACATAAAAGAAGAGTTGAAGTTCACACTCTTAAGATAATTATGGAAAAATAATGCGCTCAAGGAGATAAAACTTTACCAAGTTATGATCATTTGAAGTCAAACCCTAAAGTTCAAATACCTTTCAAGGAGACTTGTGATCTTTCCCAATCATTAAAGATCTTCCATTCAAAATTAGCCTTAAATTTCTAAAGAGAGCTTGTTATGCACTTGTGATCACTGAATCAAACATTTTCTCAATTAGGTCAAACTTGTTCAACCAACCTTGAATCCTTTGAATTTTCTTGGTAAGATAAAGCATGATGAATCATAATAGGTATTAAAATGATATTAACTTGAAGCACACTCAAAGATGGAGCTTAAGTCTCAATGAAACTTGTTTAAGAAGGCATGGAAATAAACACATGAACCTGTCTCTTCTTGATGAATTTTCCACCACCAACTTTGGGGATATATTGACCTAAATAAAGTGAGAGAGCTCCTTGAATATAAAACCTTTGATCCCATAGACATGACCTTGAAGATTGAGCTCTTGCAATCCATTAGAGAACCATTTGATTGAGAATCACCCCTTAAACCCTAGATTAAATGGTGAGATGAATGCAATTATGATCAGCTATAATATAAAAATTCAAAGGAATATATATATACATATTTTGATGTTAGTTTAAAGAACACATGTACAAGATATGCAATTTAAGGTGCTTAGTGATCCCTTAAGGGAAAACTTAAAGATAGGATGAAGATAAGGAGAACCAAATCTAATGTGTGATCTTGTTGTATTGATAAAAGTGATATTATCGGTGATTTTAGGCATGGATCTTCACATTTATCATGTTTTGGTGCAATTTTAGTATGAGAATTTGGAAAATGCATATGAAGAAAAATATTGCAATTAAATATAGGAGATAAATGAAAGATAAATATAGGGATATTAATTGAATTCTAAATTGGGGACCCTTACAAGCAACCCCTATGCCTCGGGCTTGACATAGGTTCTTTCAAAAATAATAAAAATTACTTTGGAATGAAAAAGATCTCTGAAATCTCCACAGCTGTCCAATTCTTGGGTTCTTCGCCTGGGGAGCATTCTTGGATGAAATAAGATGCCCTTTTGATGTTGCCCTTTCCAGATATCATTGCTACCTGTCAGATGTGTTATGTTCCTTTGTTGATGAAAGTATTCTGGATAGGAGAAAATCGTGCTTTGTCCTTCATGGTAGCCTTTGATAACTCTTAGCCCAAACCAAATAGATTCTTTTTCTCAGGTATTTCCGGGAGCTTACCCCATCCCTTTGGGGTACCACTTTCCACCGTTATTTTCAAATCTCTATAGGAAGTCACTTTAGGTTTCTTGATTTTTTCCACGGGTACGGTTACCATTGAGACAACCTTTAAGACTTGAAATGGTGTTGCTATACATTCTTCATCAACACTGATATACCTATAGGATTCTATGTGACTTACAAAGATGTCCTCTTCACCATTGATTATGACAAATCTCCCTTCAACGAAGAACTTCAATTTCTAATGTAAAGTTGAAGTGACTACCCCTGCTCATGAATCCACGATCGTCTGAGTAAACATGTATACACTGGTTTTATATCCATGACATGAAAAGTGATATAAAAAATATGTGGGCCGATCTTGACAGGAAGTTCTACTTCTCCAAATACTGAACTTTGAGAATCGAAAAAAGCTTTAACTATCATAGAACTGGGTCTTATCACAACACCATCTAGTGTTAACTTCATCAAGCTAGATTTTGGTAACACATTGAGAAGAACCAGTATCAGTGAGTACCCAGGACATTCTTGTAGTACCTATCTGAATAGATATGTACAATGCTTTGTTGTGAGCTCGGCCTTTTGGATGTAACTCACTATCATTAAAACACATATATGATCCAGACGTCAAATTTGTTACAACATTGTCAAATTGGTTTACAATAAACTCCTCGACCACATTAGCATAACTCAGAACCTTCATTAGAGTGTCTCGACGCGCTTTTAAATTAATGAGCAACGAGAGTATACAAATTTTTCTAGGGTTTGTGAAGTTGATCCACCACCTTATAATCACTTTTCTTGATTATTTTCAAGAATTCTTCCGCCTCTTGATCAGTAAAGTTCTTGCTCAGAGGCTCTTGTTCTTGACTTGCCTCCAACACTGCTATTACCTTTGTCCTTCCCTAAAGCATCAATCTTATCCTTAACCATAACATCATTCTTATTTTTTACCACAACATTATTCTTTTTTTGTGATTCGGAGCCAAAGATTCGACCACTGTGAGTCATGCCCCATGTTCCTTCTATATTTGAGATTACAGGTCCTTGACTTGTCGATGGATCACGTTATTGTTTTAACCCATTTACATATACAGTTGAATCATAAATCCATGGTACTTCCTTGTCACTTTCGTAAGGGGTAGGAGATGGCCCCCTAATTACCATCGCAATATTGGAAACTACTGGTATCCTTATAGTTTGTCTTGGTATCAATTATGGTGCTTCTGTTGATTTTTCCCATGGAATCACAAGAGTCTTCTTATTAAGGTTTTTCCCTTGTCAAGGAATTACCAATGACTTCTTTTTACTTCCCTCGATTGAAGCTACATGTTCTTCTTTAGGGTATGGTCCAGATTGGAATATCCCCTGCTCCACCAATATTTGTAACGTCTTCTCAAAAGCTTCATTATGTTCCAAGAGGAACCCACACTCCAAAAAATATTCCTTCAAAAGATTTATTGGGGCTTTTACTCATCTAACTCCCCCAAGGTTGGTGACTACTTCAATCACATTTATGGATGGTCCACCAAGCGGAGGCATGGGGTTTGTCTTGATATTTGGTTTATCAAAAGTGATATCCCGAGAATCCAACAAATCGTGAACCTTATGTTTGAAGGCCTAACATTTTTCTATAGTGTGCCCGGGAGAATTGGCATGATATCCGCATCTGGAATTGGCATCGTACCTTGGTGGGGGTACCACGTTTGGAGGAGCTAGAGGTCTTAGCTCTACCAAAGACACGTTGACCAACTGTTGCAATAATTGACTGTGTGACATAGGAAGCGGGTCAAACTTTCTTGGCGGCCTTTCAAATTTGTTTTGTTATTGTTCTCGTGAAATTATTAATGCTTGTTGTGCCCTTGGTTGTGAGGCTACAACATTAATTTCTCCCTCCATATTTTTTTGAGAAGTTAGGAACATGACTTTTTGCATTGTAAGAGGTACTAGATGATATCCCTTGTATTTTTTCCACTCTTTATACCTGCTTCAGTCCTTTCACCAATAGTTACTAAATTAGAGAATCCGGAAGAGACACTTCCTACCATCTTTTCATAATATAACCCTTGCAAAATTCCCATAAACATATCGTCTAATTCTTTCTCCAGAAGTGGTGGTTGTAGTTGGGCTTCCGTTTCTCTCCATCTTTGAGCATACTTCTTGAAAGACTCCTCCTTTTTCTAAGACAATTTTTGGAGTTGCATATATTTGTACTGTCTCAGGAAAGCATTAGCAAGATCTGCCCATGTTTTGATATGAACCCGTTCCAACTGCATGTACCAATCTAGGGATGCCCCACTCAAACTGTCTTTGAAATAATGGATCATCAGCTTTTGGTCTTGACCATATGCATGCATCTTTCTACAATACATGCCTAGATGGTTCCTCGAACACATGAGTCCCTTGTATTTTCCAAAGTCAGGTACTTTGAATTTCGACGGGATCACCACATCAGGAACTAGACCAATCTCGAGAGCATCGACATCAAAAGCATCATAACCTCCACAACCTTTAATCCTTATTCAAGAGCTTTGTATTGGTTGAGCACCAATGGATTTTCAGTAGCATGCGTATGGGTTGTCCTCTGAGGATCTTGATTGACATATTCTAAGTCATGGTCTCCATACTGTAAATCTATGTAGTTATTCACATTGTTGATCGGAATCTACAAGGTATGAGATGCCCCTACCTTTGGTGGAGGCGGGAAAAATCCTTCAGTATCAGCTTATCTTATTTCTTGTTGACCCATAGTTGACTTTTGGGGTCCTGACTCTGGTTCTCTTCTCGGTTGGTGACCGCTTGATGCATCAATGGTTTGGGCTACTTCTTCGAAGGCCGCCCTAGGAATTTGCTCTTGCCTTTCAATGATATTATTCAAGGCTAGAAGAACTTGACTCATATCTCCTTTCATTGAGTTGATGTTGCCCTTAAACCTGCTCTAAGTCTTCCTTGAATGCAACTTAGTTCTCTTCGATATGTTCCATCACTTTCTGTTGATGGGCTCTTATCTGATATGATGGTCGGAGAGGTGGTGCTTTTCTAGCTCTTCTACTAACGGTTTAACTGAAGAAGGTTTTGAAAAATGATGATTTTTTTTCTTTCTTATGAGTTTATGAGATGCAAAATGTTTGTGAATGCATGAATGCATATGAATATGCTAAGGATTTCGTTTTTGAAATGTCTTATTCACTTGGATATATATTTTTTAGGTTTTTTTTGTGAGTATCCAAAAAAATAAATACGAGACACAGAAACAAATGCCTTTACTAAAATAGTAATTGTCTTTAAAAAAGAGTACAGATCATATATTGAAAAATATTCAAACTTAAAACTTTAAAACTTGTTGAAAGAAATAATCAAAGGGAAACAAAAGTCTTCTAAGTGTGTCTGCGGATTTCTTCTCTGAAGATATCGACCATCATCCTACAAAGTTTGAGGAAGTCTTCAACGTCTTTTGGGAGAGGGTCCATCACATTTTCCACGTCTCTTAAACTTTTGGTGTTGGCTAAGAAGGCAAGTCTTGTATGCTTGTCTTAGTAGAGCCGGTACTCTTGGTAGAGGTCAAGAATTATCTTATGATTATTCTCTTTTGCTTTGGAGATCTTTACATATTGGTCTTCCCAATATAACTTTTCAGCCCTCATCTTCGTATATAGTGTCCGTTGTATTAGGAAATCCTTTTGTAGGCCTTCTAACTCAAGACATACTTGCTCATATTCTTTAGTCTTCTGGGCGAGAAATATTTCTGCCATGATCCTTTTGAGGCGTTCCCCTACCTCCGATTCTTGGCTATCTCGGAGTCTTGTGGTAAGATACTTCATATTTTTCTTCTTGATCTAAAGAAGCTTGCACCATACTTTGTATTTGAGCCCTCAAATCTTGTTCCATCACCTTCTTGTCTTTAATTTCCTTTTCATACCACATATTTAATCTCCCGATTTCACTAACAGTATCCTCCAACCGTTGGTTTTGGGAATCTATGTTGAAAGTAGCACTTAACAACCCTTCAGTCAAACGCTTCCGCTTAAGATTATCCTTCTCAAATGCCTCCCGATCTTTATGAATCTGTTGATCTTTTGATTCAAGTATGTGTTGCATTTCCTTTTCTCCTTAGTTAAGTTATGGAGGTTAAGCTCCAATTCTTCTTTCTTCCTTTGAGCTTGTTTCAAAGCATTCTTCAAATCATCTATTTCTTCTAAGGACATAGGCATAGAATCTGGGACATCAGGCTTGTACTCAAGATCTACGTCAAATGGTAACTTAACCATTCACACCCTATCCAAAATCCATCGAGTGTAAGGTTCTTTTGCCACAACATTCTTCCTTTCAGCGTTTCTTTTATTATCTCTATTCCAAGCTCAGATGATTTTGTTGAGGAATTATTGGTCGTTTTTGCCCATGTCGTGAATGATCAATTGTCGAAGTTGTTCATCTGAGGGTTTATCCTCCAAATGATACCCTAGTTGTCGTAGAGCCAAGGTAGGGTTGTAATTGATGCAACCACGGGATCCAATCAATAGAACATCCAAAAAGTCTCTGCAACTATAAATGATATCTCCAATGGCCAGCTTCCTCGCATACCATAACACAAAATTAGCAGTAAGAGACCTTAATTTTTGTGGCCACTCATATCTTGTCAGGTTTGGAATCATATAATCTTCCTTGTAGAGATGATTCATAAACCAAGAATACAAGAGTGGGATGCAACAGTTTAGAGTACCCCTTCCCTTTTCATACCGCGTATGAAGTGTATAATAAATATCAACAAGTAAAGAAGGAGTTGGGTCTGTATTGAAAACTTTTGCGCCCCAAAATACGCTAATATCTTCAGAGTTAATATAGTTCAAATTTTGTGGAAATAAGATTACACCAAACACAAGCAGACTTAAACAATCAACATAAGACTCCCATTCTTTGTTATCGGAAAAATAAAGAGCTTTAGTGTCTAAGTAGCATCTCTTAATCCTTCGTACATCACCTTATGTTTTGTAATTAAGTGACAATTCGGGATAAGGGATCCCTAAACCCTCTACCAAGATTTTGACGTCAATAGTCTACCCGATTCCCACATAAGCTTTATCTTTAGAGAAATTCAAAACTCTATCAAATTCTTCCAGAGTCGGTTCTAGTTGAAAGTCTTGGAAGGGGAAGCACCTCAATGAGGGTCGTAGAACTGAATTAGGGTAGAAATAACATTTAATTTTACCGTTACTTTTGTAAAGTCAATGTTATCCCCATAACGGCGAGTGAACATCTTCAGAGCTCTTTCAGACAGTTTCCCTTTTATAGCCTTGATTTTTGTCATATCTGGATTGACAACATTGATACAAATGAGTTATTTCCCTCTGGCATTAATTTTTAGGACACTTTACCAAAAACCTTTAATTTTTATTTTTGATCTTGTGAATAAGACAAACAAAAAGGAATGGGGGTAATGAATACATGAAATGCAAAATGTATGCATGCATGATTGTGGGTCTTACTGACGGGATTTTATGAAAGGTATCCTTAGTTTGTAGGTTCCTAAATTCGGCCTACATATATTCTACCCTCTCCATAAGGTGGTTTCCTTAAGGGTATCATGAATAAGACTAGAGGAAAAGGCACAAGGGCCTCCCTTAAGTGGAGCCTCTTTGCAGACCAAAACTTTCGTCTATAGGTCATGAAAGGTCTCACCATGAGATTCTGGTTTAAGGGTTATACAAAGAGTCATAGGTTTCATTCCAAACTCCTATCCCCAAAGAGGATGTCTCTTAGACGTATTCCTTTCACGAAATTCCACTGACTCTAGGCGAAGTCGTCACATAAACTCATAGGGCTGATGTATCCCCTTGGCTAATAGACCAACCTTATTTCTAAGGGTTTTTGAAATATTTTTTTTTATAGAAATAAATAATCCCCGTCAAATATAATATGATCAAAATAATAAATGTAAGAAAATAAATAAATAAAGGCAAATATTGAAAGCAGTAAGAAAACAAACAAAAACCTTAAACCTAAAAAGAAAGGCTTCTAAACCCTAGGGCTGATTCCCCAGAAGAGTCGCCAACTGTTGTAACTGACTTTAAATTGAGAGTCGCCACCCTTAATTTTTATCTTTTAGAAGGGAATATAAAGGATAACCCTAATTAGGTCAAAGATTCTAAGTTGTTGAACTCATTCTTAGACGAAGGGAAGGTGTTAGGCACCACTCATCTACCTCGTTCACAAGGATACTAGGGTTTAGAATTACGGCTTAGGAAATATGGTTTTAATTTTTATTAGGGGAACTCACCAAAATTTTAGTCGTATGCCTACGTATCCTCTTATGAGGAATCAAAGTCTTAATTCGTAGTTCGCAGTTGGTTGGTGTTTTTTATGGACTACGAAGATGTTATGAATTTCCCTTGTACTGGTCTAGGTGTATGAATAGAGGAGTTGTTAGACGAAGTTCGTAGTCGACTTAAAAGCATCCTCATAATCCTTTTTGAAAATTGTTTTAGAATTAATTATGTTATTAAAAAAAGAGTTTAGTGTTGGTTAAGTATTTTTAAATGTATTATTAATATAAAAAACCTTTTTAATACATGGAAAAATAAATTTAATGCAATAAATAAATATTTGGATGAATTAGAATTTTTTAGGTTCTATTTATAGTTTTAGGTTTTAGACAGATTAGGAATATGTTTACAATTTTCGTTATATTTGTAATTGTTTTAGGGTAGATTGATGAATTAGGAGGTTTAATTTGATTGTAATTGATTTGATTCTATTTTAGATGATTTTGTACAAATTTTTATGTAAATATATGATTGAAATTGATTTGATTTTGTTTTAGTTATGTATGCTTTCAAAATGCGTTTTTTTTTTCTTTCTTAGATCTGTACAATACACGTTTAATGAGTGTTGGGCTTGACTTCTGGGTTATCTTAGTAAAGAAGAAAATCAGTGGTGCAAATTAGGGTTTCCACCCTCTACATTATCTTGGGTCCACAAAAACTAACAATATTTTTTTTATAAAATTAAACAACAATAATAGTAAAATAAGTATTAATAATATTAATAATGTTTACTAAATAATGATTAATTAGAAAAATACAATACAGGTCTTCAAAAAAAGTCCGAAATAGGCCATCATTGTCCAGTTATTGGGCCCTTCAAAATGCACCCCCTTTCTTTGTTAAAACGCATCAACTTCTATATGAGCCATCAGATTTTGATGGCCCCAAACATCACTCCTTTCTATCTTGAACCGGGCCTGCAAAAATGTCTTAATGGACCATCAAATTTTGATGGCTCAAACTACCATACCCCCTATTGTAACAATACCTCCCTCTTATATCTTGTGAGGCAAAACCAAATTAATCGTCAAGCTTACACGGGCCTTTCTAATTTAGAAAGCCCATGAACTCTTTTGTTAAAACACCCCCTTACACCCCATGATTATTTGACAATAATGAAAAAGAATAAACTTAATAAGGAACAATTTAGTTAGAAATTCGTAGGGAAAATTTGGGGTATGATAGAAGCTTGCGTGAAGATCTTCGATTTTCTTTTGTCTTGTTATCACTTTGCTACGGACTTTTCATTTGTTTGGTATTGTGTTTATCCTATTTATATTCCGCATTATCTTTTTGCTTTCCTTGCCATGAGAAGTAGGAATAGAGATGCATGCCTGAGAGTCCCTACTTTAGGTGGCAAATTATGTTTAAAGTCCTCAAAGGAGGCAATGTTTGGGCTTGTTTAAAAGACCTCAAAATAGGAAATGTTTGTGTTTGTTTAAAGACCTCAAAAAGATGCAATTTTGCTAAAGTCCTCAAAGAAGGAAATTCCCTTCCCCTTTTACTTTGTGCTTATTATCGAGTCAATAAATGGAGCAAAGGGTCCACAATCAGCCCCCACACTTTCTAGTATGTGTCATTCTTAGCTCGCGTTATACGTTGATGCTTTGAATCGTGCTTATTCTTGTTCATTGAGTTAAATAAAGTGGAAAAGGGTTTGTAACCAACCCCCACACTTTGTCATTCGTTTCTACGATGTTAGCTCATGTTTCTTTAAACATTGATGCTTCGAGTTATTACTTGGTATCGGTGCTCGAGCAAATCAAGTGGAAAGAGTTCCTTACTCCCACTTTGAAATCCACTAGATTCATTGTTTGTTGCTAGCTCGCACTTGATTTTTGTTTTGGTTTTGGTTCGACTTTGATCAATTGCATTTGAGTTTGTGCTTTTGTTTAGACCTTTGCATGTTCCCTTAGGATTGCTTGTTTCATTTTTTATTCAAGTTAGACATTAGGATTGTTAACTATGCCTGCTAACTTAAGTATATATTCTCCTTTGTTATCCGAACTTTAGGACCATCATTGTATGATAACACTAGGGATAGAACTAGGTTAGTCTCCATTAGAATTTTTATCTTTCCCTTTTACATCATTAAAACAAAAACACATTTTCTTTGGAAAATTCATAAAAAACTCTAACATTACTTAAATACTTTTCAAGATAAAAAACATCAACCAATCCAAAACTTTTTTGCCTTCGGGCCTTTTTTCTTTGAAAACCTTTTTCAGGTAAGTACATGTTAATTCCTTATTACTACAATGCATGAGTCTCCAAAGGCCGAGCTGTGGTAGAATGCGGAATTAGCATTGCTCATAAAAAATATACAACTAACCAATTTTTTTGAGGTGAACTACAAGTGTGTTGATCTCTCATTGCACAGAGAGGGTACACAGGCACAAAGGTTCACAATTGAGGCAGGCACAACTAATAAAACCTTTTTCTTTGTATATACACTCTACATACATACATTTTCCCCTTAGTTCGTAAGCTTTGGTTAATAACACACCCTTTGATTGGAACAATAAGACTGGATCCCATGGAGTACCACGAACGTGAGGGATGCTAATACCTTCCCCTTGCGTAACCGACTTATGTACTTGATCTCTCGATTGTAAGATCATGAAATCTCCCTTCTCAGGTTTTTCTTTGATGATTTTACTTTCCCTTCCCGTGGGATAAATAAATACTCAATGGTGAATTCATTGATTTTCTCTCGATGATTTTTTTTCCGGTCCTTTCAGGGAGGAGATGAAGAGACTATCCTAAAGTATAAAGTAAATGACATAAAATAAAAGGTATCAATCTAAGGCAGCCCAAGAGAAATCCTTTGTGTGTGCAAGTGTACTAACCATAACAAGAGAAAGCATTTGACATTGGTCAAAACCAGTATTCCTTTCCCTTTAGATTTAAGCCCCAAGTTGATCAAGAAGAATGAGAATATGAACATCACAAAGTCCAAATAAAGGTCACAAGGTATTAGAACATGGCAAAGTCTTAGATGAAACAAAAGGCCTAGATGATTCTAAGTCTCATGTACCATAAAGTATCAGATGAAATTAATGCCTCAAATGAACCAAAGTATCAGATGAACTCCAAGCTAAGGGTAATTAACCATGGTCTTAAGTCCAAAGTCCAAACTTCATAAGCAGGGGATAGTGAGAATAGTCCTTAAGAGCATATTACAAGTTTTTTAGGGTTTTATATTTATTAATGTTTTAAGCCTTTAAAGGCAAACAAACAAAATAAAGCTAAGATGAAAATGACATGAAATGATAAATGACTTGAATGATAAATGGAAAGAAATTAAATTTCATAAAAGTAAATGGCAAGAAATTAAATGACATTAATGTAAAAGTGCGTAAAAGTAAAGTTAGCACAATAATATGGAGTTAATGTTAGTGTTAATTGTTAATAAACCAATTCAGGACAATTTAGCGCTATGTTAAGCAATTATAATTAGAATTATGTAGAATTTATAACTATCTAAGGCCAGCAATAGCAATGTATGTGTCATGCATGATAGAAAAATGACACGAAGTCATTATCCTAAAACAATGCAACACAAGTCAAAATAGAAGAAGAAGAAGAAGAAGAAGAAGAAGATGGAAAGTTGATCAAGAACTAATACAAGGGGATTGGATTATTACTTCAATTCATCTTCTTCATGATACTTTCAGACAAACGTATCATCAATCCAAAGTACCAATAATAATCAAATCTTTATTTAATGGTAGATTTGAAATGAAGCAAGTTTATCAAGCATCAATCTAAAGTCCAATTGAATAAAATGAGCTTCAATCAATCACAATTGACCAAGTCAACCAAAAGTCAGAAGTACCAATCATCAAGAAAAATCAAATATATTTAAATTGAAATTAAACATGATTTTAAATGGTTTAAATGGAAAATAAAGAGAAAATACAAAAGATGCCTTAAAATATCAAATAAAAAGCCACAAAAATTTGAGAAAGTCAGAAAAACTCCAAGGATCAAGATTTCAAAAGTTGGACTAAAAAATATTTGAAAATGATGGGGAATTAAATATTTAAATTTAATTAAAAAAGAAAATAAAAGAAAAATGGAAAAAAATACTATAAATCATTTTAAAAATATGGAGAAAAAAAACATATAATGTAGAAAATATTTTTGTGGATTCATGAAAAAAGTTGGGATTAAAAATCATTTAGGAGCTATTTTTAATAAATTTTGAAAGAAATAGAACTAAAAGGAAGTTAAAATAAATAAAAAATAAATAAGATGCAACGGATAGGAAGGCGTTGCACAACCTGATTGGTTGGAAATTCAAATTTGTCACCCTTACGCGTGCACACCTTCATCTTCAACCTCCTTCCAATTGATTTTTCAGGTTCATGAATTCATTGGGTTATGCTTAAACACCATACATTTAAGATTCAACTAACATCATCATTCATGTATCTCTACGTTGGAGCCATTGATTCACTCAAAGCAGAGAGAATTTGCATAAATACGAAGAAACCCTAAGAGCTTCAAAGTAAAATTAAATCACTAATTTAAACGATAAATGAAAGGTGAGTGAGGGCTTTCAATCATAAGATCAAGACGAAGAGAATGATAACTTGTTTGAGTGGAAATTTTACTCGTAGCTACCTGTTTGAAGTGAGCTTCAGAGGTATGAAATGGTGAACTCGAGTTGGTACTTGCAAGGAGCTTCAAGGTTCCATAAACATGCAAACACCTTCAGATGACGCCAATGAAGGTTTCTGGGTGGATATTTAGAGTTTAAAAGATCTTAAAACGAAAATAGAACTTCTGGTTTTTTTAGAGTTTCGGGCTTGAGAATGACAAAGTTTTTTTCTTACTATTTAAGCTTCAAAATAAAGGCAAAATTAGTCTCTATTTATAGGAGAATGAGTGAGATCATGGTACGTGTGAAATTAAATCTTAATCATGGGAGCCAAGCTGAGAATTTTCTAGATCAACCGTGTGAGAAATGGCACGAAATGTGTGATTTGTTGAGAAATTCAGGTCGTTTTGTGTTGTACCAAATGTGTTTCATCATGACAAAGAGGTTTGAACACGTGAAAATTTTTCCCAAACAACTTTTAGGTCATTTCTAATTATGGTTCATGTACCCAAGATGCAGAGTTGAGTCACCATGTTCAAGCTTAGGCCAAATGGAATCTACTCGTGCGTTTCTTGATTTTCTTTTTGCTAAATGATCCTTTCATGAAGAAGAACACAATGCAAAAAGAAACAATTCAAAAAGATGCTTGATGTGAAAATAGCATGAGTTGAAAGTTGGGGTTGTGGCACTGAAAAACAAGCATGTCATTAGGTTAGACAGGTCATGAACCTAGTTTTGTGCATATGTGGCCTCCAACATTTGATGGACTTAGAGCCTGGATTGATGTTTGACCTCTGAAGCAAAGGTGTAGAGGACATTAAAAGGGACATTTGGCTCAAAGAAGCGCCCAAAAATATTGAGAAATAAGAAAGTTGTGGTGTTTGAACCCAATGACTTATCTTAGGTCACCCAACCTTGTACCAACTTGTGATTTTTGACCTTTTCTTGCATTCTAAGGCACAATAATGATCATTTTAACATAAAATGATTTATCCTTGATTGGAATTTGAAAAAGCTTGAGGATTTCTTGAGAAAATTGAATGAAAAGGGCATGTGAATAAACACATGAACCCTAACTTGAAACCACTTGAAAAATGCATCAAACGTGAACTTCTTTTGATTAATTGATGTTCAATGAAGCTTGTCATGAATGTGACATAAGAATACATGTCATGCCTTGAATAATAAGCCTCGTTGACCTTGAATTTGACTTAGGGGGTCAAAACCCTAATTTAGAAACCCAACTTGATCTCGTGATGAAAAATCCCTACCTTGCAAAATAAGAAAAGGATACAAAGCATATTTTTTTTATTTTTAATAAGGTTAGTAGAGCATAAAAACAAGTAAACATAAAGATAAAATAAAACACAAAGGGTGCTTGGTGATCTCCCACACAACAAACCCAAAGATAAGAGGGTTAGAAGGTTACCAAGTTTGTGGTCTTGATGAAATAAAATGATATGATAAGTGGGATCTTAGGGGTAAAAATTAGGGTATCACAGATATAAAATCTACAATTACAAAAGTTTCACTGGAGTAGGAGCTTTAGTAGATTCTCTCACAACATCCATATTTTATTTTCAAATTCTTCAGTGTTCTTATTCGTCCCCCCATAGCCTTTAGAATCTTTAACCTTCTCTTCAGGTTCATCATATGTGAACTTCAGAATATTTTCCAGAGCTTCTAACATCTTGACTGTTTTTTGTTGCATTAGGAGGTGTCGTCTCAAAAGTTACTTCTCTAGAAATATTCTTCTTTCACTTTCTCTTACTTTTATTTGAACTCTTATGATCATGAATGCTTGGACGGTTGTGGAGATTGGAAAGAACTATCTCAGTGTTAACACCAGTTTCTAGACAGTTTTTGACACAAGAAACAAAAACTTCTACAAGATCCTCTTTAGTGAATAAGGGATAATCTTCTACATGTACCCTTCTGGCTGAAATAGAATCTCTATCCAGTTCTTCTATTCCCACTGGTTCAACAATCAGTTGCATATGCTTCAGATTTTCCCATTGAGGGGCTTGCTAACATCAGTGTATAATTCAGCCAACATATTCACATCCATAAGCTTTTTCACCAACTGACTCTCCAAATGAATATGAGAAATCATTCTACCAATATGAATCCATTTTATAGGTTTGCGTCCACCATGGTAATCTCCTTTATCATTTACATCAAGTATTTGAACAAAATAGAAGGGAGATCCATCTTTAGTCCTTTTCCGGATAGTATAACATGTACTTTTGATCCCAATTGAAGTAGTCAAGAGAGTTTCCAGCTTTTCTGTGATGAATACAACTCAAAATAATATTTGCCCACATTTTTTTTCTTAAGATACAAAGACATTATTGCATATGTATTATTGATATCTCATATGAAGATAGATGCATCCACTTACTTGCTATTTGAACTTTTGATACTCATACTAGAGCATCTTTTTCCAGATCCATCAAAATTTAGAAGTTTTGTAATGGATTTTTCTGAGATTTGAATCTTCTTACTCATAACTATAGGATTGATCTGATAGTCCGAAGCCCTTGCGTGTATCTAGAAATCCTTTACAAGAGTAAGATACACTAGAATTTTTAAGAGATTGAAGAAATCTTCCCATCCTTGAGTTGCGACATCGTCAGAGAGATCAAACCCATTTAGGTAGATCATTAACATTTGACTCTTGAGGAATCAGTTCCACTTGATGTTCCGATTTGATTCTCATTGTTGTCTTTGGAAGCCTCTTCTTAAGGAACTTCTATTATAGCATCATCATCATTACTAACAACAATATCTTCCTTGGAGGGGCTAGATTCATCAAAAGACACATGCATTGATTCTTAAATTGTTAAAGTTCTTTTTGTTATATATTCTATATGTCTTACTAGAAAGAGAATAGCCAAGAAAAATACCTTCATCATATTTTTCATCAAACTTACTAAGATTGTCTTTTTCATTGTTTAAGACAAAGAACTTTCATCCAAAGATGTGAAATTAAGAAATGTTTTGTTTACTCCCTGTGAAGACTTCATACAGAGTCTTCTTCAAAATAGGTCTAATATTAACTCTATTACTTACAAAACATGTTGTGCTTACCGCATCCGCCCAAAATTACTTCGGAAAATTTAAATCACTAAGCATCATTCTTTAAAGTTACATAATAGACCTATTCTTTATCTCCACCACTCCATTTTGTTGAGGAGTCCTTGGTGCCTATAAATTATGAGATATTCCACGTTCTCCATAAAATTCTTCAAAAGAAGCATTTTGGAATTCTCCACCATGATCACTTCTTATGGAGGCAATTGTTAGTGATTTCTCATTTTGAATTTGCTTTTCATACTTCTTGAATACCTTAAATGCATCACTTTTATGCACTAAAAATAATGTCCAAGTGTATCTATAGAAATCATCAACGATAACTAAATCATATACATTATCTCTGAAGCTTCTTGTTCTTGATGGACCAAATAAGTCCATATGTAACAATTGTAGTGGCCTTGTAGTGGACACCACATTATTAGGTTTGAAAGTTGATTTAGTTTGTTTCCCATTTTTACTTGCATAACAAATTCTATCTTTGACAAACTTTATCTTAGTCAATCCAATGACAAGATCATGATTGATTAGTTTATTCAAATGTTCCATATGAATATGAGCAATTCTTTTGTGTCAAAGCTATAAATCATCAAGGGAATCATAAATATATTATTAACTCTTTTTCCTTTAAGTTTAACCTCATATGTGACTTCATCTTCTATCAAGCATTCATATTTGGTGAACTTGATCCTGGAACTTTTGTCACAAAGTTGGCTAATATAAGAAGATTGTGCTTTAGACCTTCTACATAAAGAACATCTTTAATGGATGTGAATGGTGGTGCACAAAATTTTCCTATGCCAAAAATAATTCCCTTGTTGTTATCTCCATAAGTAACATAACCCTTGGCCTTAAGCATTATATTTGAAAATTTGTTGATATCTCCTGTCATATGCTTCGAACAACCACTATCAAGATACCGTAGATTTTTAGTGGTCTTCAAGCATGCCTGCAAAACATATTAAGTTTTTTTAGGTACCTAAGTTTCTTTGGGTTCTTCATAATTAGTACCTTTCTTTACTGATACATAATTCCCACTTACAACACTAGAGTTTCTAACATAGCAAGTATTAGGTGTATGGCCAACAATACCACAATAAAAGCAAGTAGGTACAATGTTACTTTTATATCTAGGAGTATAAGATTTTTTTAACATAATTTTTCCTTTTAGGATAATGATGAACAACCTTTAATTTGTTCACTTTCTCTATGGGTAATTGGTCACTAGCTTTAATAAAGATAGTTTGGTTGGAACTTTGTTTAGAAAATTTTGAGTAACCAAGTCCACTTTTATCATTAGAATACCTTTGTTGGCTAAGAACATTTTCTAATCCAACTTGACCCTTTTCATACCTTTCAAGGACTCTTTTTAATTGAAAAATTTGGAAATAAAGTGAATCACAATTATTGCATACAAAATTCTATTTTTATTCATTAATAATATTTTGTTTTTCATCCTTGAAATCATTTTCCATTGTTTGAAATTTTTCTTCTAAAGATGAAATATGTTTCTTTTAAGATGAAATAGTTTTGTACACAATTTTTCATTAATTAAAAAGTTCATGTATTGCACCTTGTGCACCATTATCATAAAGAGAAAAATTTATTACTAACCTCATCATTTTCATCATTCGAACGATGTGAAGCCATCAATGCTAGATTTACACTTTCTTCATTATCCGAGTCAGAGGAAGACTTATCTCATTGTCTTCCCATGCAACATAGGCCTTTTTATACTTAGTCTCCTTTTTGCCTTTGAATCCACCTTTCTTGGAGAGTTTCGGATAATCCGACTTTATATGAACTTGCTTGCCACATTCATAATATGTGACATCTTGTGTTGAAGTGGAAGCCTCCCTTTTCCTGAAAAGTTTCTTTCTATTTTCATAGAAAGATGATTTGTCATTTTTACCAAAGTACTTACCAAGCCTTTTTACAAGAAGCATAAAGTTTTCACCTTCTTTCGGATTATCTTATTTTTTAACTTCTTTGGAGTTTACCTTTAATGCAATGCTTTTAGATTTCTTATCTTGATTGCAATAGTTGCCGTTAGCAAGAGTCGCCACAGACTTTTATTTTATCCAAAAGGAAAGGTGGAAAAGATTAGGAAAGACCTTTGAGATTATTTCTTGAGTTCGGGGGGTAGATTATGAAAAGGGAAGGTATTAGCACCCTTTTCATCCATAGTTATCTATGGACTCTTAGTTGCTTGCTAGATCACTTTCTTTTGTTTGAAAATGTGCTTTGTGGTGGTTTTGAAAGTATTTTGAAAAGGCGATTTTGTTTAGGAAAACTTTGTAATGGTTCTCATTCGTAAGAACGTATACAAAGTGTTGGAGCTTTGAAAATATTTTATGTTTTTGAAAGTGTTTGGTGTTTGTTTTGAAAATGAGAAAGGAACTAGGAACAATCTACCTACTCAAAAGTATTTGTTCATTTCTTCCTTCCTTTGATATTACTATCTCACCATTGATTGGTAAGAAGCCTTATCTTTGGATGTAAATGGACGAGCGTGGGTCATCGTATAGTCATGATAGCAATGTTGTGAGATATCTTAGCATTTCTTTTTTAGGGACTAAGATCATTTTTAAAGGCAACATTTATAGCGTCATCGAGGGACTATGATCTTGTATTTTTGATTGTTTTTGGTAAGACATCCCACATGCATAACATGACCATTTTTTAGGCAACAAGTGGAGTTAACCTTAGGGGTGCATGTGTGAATAGTGTGTTTGATTTGCATGCATTTAATCTTTGATTAGGGTTATCTACTTGTTGATTTTATCTTTCCATACAAACCCTAATTACTAACATTTATATGAAATCGATAAATTGCAGAAAGTAAAATTACTACGCTATTACATCATTAGGGGTATGGGGTGTACAAATTTACAAATTGGGATTGCAAGAAATTAAACCTAATTATCTATTACAATCATATTGAATATTGCACAAGAAATGAATGAATAACATAATATGTAAAGATGTGAATGAAAAGGAAATGATTTTTGTTTAGATTTTTGAGGAAAGGGTTTTAAACTAATTATCTAAAAGAAAAATGATTAATTAAATTAAGAAAATTAAACCTAAACTAAGTAAGAAAAGAAAATAAACTAGAAAGTAATTTTTTAGGGTTTTTAAGAAAAGGTTTTAAGTTAAATAAAAATAATATGAAAAATAATTAATTAAAAGAAACCTAAATTCTAAGTTGATTTTAATTAGAAAAGAAAATAACTAAACCTAAATTTCATTATTATTAAGAAAAAGAAATTAAGTTTGTTTAAGAAAATGTTTGTCTTTTTTAGTTTATAAATAAAATAAAATATAAGTATGTAAATAATAAATAAAAATATTTTTGGATCTTTTATTAATAAAAATAATAATAATATTAATAATAATGGAAATAATAAAGAAAAATAAAATAAAATAAAAATATAAAAATAAAAGTCAGGGGGGTTTGAAATGGATTTTGGGAGTATATTAGAAAAAATAGTTTTGTTAGGTCCACTAATGAGATTTTTGTAATCAGAAAAACAATAAAATAAAAAACTTGGGCCTGTGTGTGATAAGCAGGCAGGGGGGTGGTGCAGCAAAATGGCAAGGCCCAGTGATTAAGCTCAGGCGCTGGTTGTGTCAAAAGAGAGAAAAATGTGGAAAAATATGAAAAGTGGCAACGCTGGGACTTGAACCCACACCCTTGACATGAAACGCGCGCTGCCTTACCACTGGGGTGGCTATACATCCGTTAACTTAAACAAAACAATAAATACATAACATAAATTCAGTCCTGAAAATGACTTCATCTTCAACCTCCATCCATGGTTCCTGTAACTCACTCATTTCTCAACAAAAATGAAAGATGTAAACATGAAAGTTGCTCCATTTTTCCATACGAATCCAAACATATAAATATCATAAGCTATAAATCAAAGATGAATGAGAATTTCTAAAAGTACCAAATTCTGACCTAACTTTTTTCAGAGATTGAAACCTGAAATTCTCTAAGCTCAATCAATATAAATGAAATCTATGGACATGTACAGTTTCAGGGAAATGATATCTACATTTTATCTTCATAAATGCAAGCTTAACAATGCATAAATGAAAAGATAGAAGTTCAGAAAAGATACCTCAAAACTGGAAACCGTGAAATGATTTTGAGAAACTTTCAAGGAGTTCTGATGATCATGTTAGCTTCAATGAACCTCCAGGAAGTTAATGCAATGATTAGTTTGGAATGAGGATGGCTGAAATGGCCTGGAGAAGTCAAGTTGCAGACTCTGTTTTTTGGTTATGGAGATTGATGAAAATGGTATTAAAGTTCTAGAACAAGGAAAAAGATGGACTATATTTGAGGTATAGAAGCTTTGTGATTGATTAGGAATGAAAACGCACAAGGGAAATGTAAGTTACAAGTTCAAAGTCAGAAACTGTGCATCAATGGTATTTTTGGGAAATTTTTGGCTTGCGAGTGTTTGAGAGAGTTTTAGGGTGCTTGAGCTCGTGCCTATGCTTGCAAATAGTATCTCTATTTATAAGCAAATGGTTTTGAGACTTGTAGTTGATCAGAATTCAAATCCATATGTTTAAGCTCAACATGTGATTTTCTTGACAAAACAAGTTCCCATGCCTTTGTACTTGCTATTGTAGAGTGGTTATACTTTAAACAAGCTTGCTTCTGACTTTGTAGATGGAGTGTGATCATAGGGAACAAGTGAGAGGCTCAAGAATTGACTTTGTACATAAAGCTTGCTTTTCAAGAATGGCAATGTTAACCTTCTTCCCAAAATGGAAAATTGACTTGGACAATGCTTAAACCACTTGGATTATAGCTCAAAAGTTTCTGTAATCCATTAATTATGGAAAGATACACAAGTTAGAAGGCCTGCAAAGCAAGATTATGCAGCATAACATTGAGATTGGATTATGTGCTCATCAAGAAAATGGCTTGTAATTCAAGTTTGAAACCCTAACTTCTTGCCTTCGATTCTCCTAGCTCAAGTATGATCTCAATGAGTTCTTGGAAATTTTGGAAATCTTTTAACATCCCCTACAACCTTTATGTTAGACATTTTTGAAAATTCAAATTGGAACTATGTGAAAATTATCATGAAGTTAGGTCAAAATCCTGCCTAACTAGGGCAAAATTTCACTAAATCTTTTAAGTTTCATGAACATGTGTTCACAAAATCATAACTTGAAATCCAAGCATTTCTAGAAAAAGTTCTGCCCTACAATGTTTTAGACCTCATTGAGATATACAACTTTCATATTGAAAGTTTCCCTTGAATCATCTTGCATCATGGTGGAAATTTGGCTCAAAGTTATGAAAAAAAGTGAACTTTTCAACACTTAGAAAAATTCTAAGTCTTGGAAATTTGACTTTTCAAAGATGAATTTTGAATTTTTGATTTCTTGATGAACAAGTTTCATATTTTGACATGTCTTGATAAATTGTAATCTTTGAAACTTGATTTTGATCAAAAAGTTAAAGTTTGACTTTTCAATGTAGAGTTGACTTTTCATCAGTTGACTGAAATTAACATATCAATCAATTGATCTTGAGAAATGTTGATCCATGCCATTAGTTCAGAATGATGAATTTGTATCCTTGAGATTATGTCTTAAACCAATAAGTCATTGGTCAGGTAAAAAGTCAAAAATTGCTTCTTCTCAGTCAAAACCCTAATTTTGACCATTTTGCCATTTTGATGATCTGATCAAATTTCTTGAGGAATTGTGATTCAAACTTGATCAATTGACATATATGAGTTCATGATGTTGATATGGATAAAAAATTATGAAGTTTGACTATAAATTGACCATAGTTGACTTTTTCCCCAATATAGTTGATTTTAGGTCATCTGATCAATTGACTGAGCAAAAATGTGATCCAAGACTTGAAACTTGACATGAGAAATCTTAAGGATCCAAAATGATCCATGAAAGTAATATGGGGCATTAAAAGTCCATTTGTCCTTGTGCAAACTCAAACCCTAATTTGAGTCATCAATGCTAAAGGAGGTGTCTTGAGCTGATCAAACCTTGTGCAGTCTTGAATCAACGAAGATCTTTATGAGAGATTACTTGAGAAATGAGAGGGAAAGTTTTGGGGTACAACAGCTGCCCCTGTTCAATCTTTTTAAACCTGAAGAGTGAGACTGGCGGATCCGTCATTCGTGACTTGAAGGTGGAAGATGATTGAATACTAAAGTTCCCAGAAATTTGCACTCGAAGATGTATTGGGAATGGGCTTATAAATGCCATTTAGAGGAATGATGGTAATATTGGAAGAAGTATCAGCACAAATCTTTGGTTGATTTATACTTAAAACATGATGTTTTACCTGTGGGAAAAAGGGTTAGTTAAATGCAGATGTATGCATGACCTTCTCAAGACGAATGAGATTGTGCTAAATGCGTTTTGTATGTATATGCTATGATATATGAATGTTGGATGAATATTCATCCGAGAAAATAAATCCCTGACTACTGTTAAGGAGTTCTGGGAAGCGGAATCCCGGATTGCTGTTGGAAGCGAAGAATATACATATTTTCAAATTTTCTTAAAAGAATGCTTCCGTCGGGGAATATCTCTTGAATGTTAGATGTTATCTGGTCGGATCCAGGCTTCACAACATGCTGAGGATGAGGAAGTCAACTGCTATCTGGTCGGGTTCCTGGCTTCACGGTAACTTACTAGGGAAGAATAAATTAATTGTTATCTGGTCGGATTCCAGGCTTCGCAGAAAATTTCTTGAAATTGAACTGTTATCTGGTCGGATCCAGGCATCACAGATTTCTTGAAGTGGTAACTACTATCTGGTCGGGTCCAGGCTTTGTGGTTTTTTGAAAAGTTATACTATTATCTGATCGGGTCTAGGCTTCATAGTGTCTTGCTGGGGATTGTAGCTAGTTGTTATCTAGTCGGACTCCAGGCTTCACAATAACTTGCTTGAATAGACGATGTTGAACTAATATCTGGTCGGATCCAGGCTTCACAGATTTTGAGGTGGATGAAGTTAATTGCTATTGTAAGTGTTTGGTTGTTGGCATGTTTTTGGGTAAAACCATATGTGTGAATGTCATGACTGATGTCATAACATTCTGGGATACAAGGTACATTCTGCAGAAAAAGAATGTCATACAGGAGCTGCTCAATATGAGTGTTCAGCTGATCATTATGCAATGATCATATTTATTGCATTCTTCCAAAATCAGTAAACAAGATTCTTGTTGTCATAACCAATGTTAAGACATCCTGTACTGATCTAACATTTGTGCAGATTTATTATTTCTGAGAATTTTCAGGAATCTGGTTTATACAGTCCAGATCAGATTCTCACGTGGACATTAGGTTAACTTTTCTTAACCCTAATCTGGTTGTTAAAGACCTATGACCAAGTCTTGAGGTTAAACCTAATTAACCCTAGCTATTTTCGTGGAAGCCCAAACTGAAGAATAGTTGCCTATATATTCCTCATGAAGACTGTTGGTGAAGAATACTTTTCGACAGAAGATCAATAAGGGACTATATAGTTGTAACTACTATGATCCAATCAATTATCATTGTGATAAGTGATTTGAAGCACGAGTGATTTTTACTTGATTAAAGCTGTGAAGCAAAATCAAGTGTGTGTATTGAAGAGTGTCTTCATAATTTCATTAATCAATTGTTTAGTATCACTGCTGTGATTGAGGGGGAGTGAGTAGGAACTCAGGTTTAAGTTGAACTTAGATTGAAGTTGCATTGGGTAGGTCTTAAGTGAAGGAGATAAAATGGTTGGTTTATTCCTGAATTAATATCTCTTATAGTGAATTTCCTCCCTTGCTTGGTAGCCCCCAGAGTAGGTGTTGTTACACACTGAACTGGGTAAAAAATTGATTGTGTTCTTTACTGCTTTTAAATATACTGTCTTGAAGAGTGTCAGATACGGTGTCATAACATTCACTGTGACATCGAGTATCTGCTTCCAGAATTTCAATTGGCATCAGGGCAGGCACCCTGCATGTCTTACTGGGTGAGATCTAGGGATATTATTTTCTGGCGCTATGGATAAAGAAGGAGGATTTTGGAACATACCACCCATTATGGATGGATCAAATTATGACTACTGGAAACCTCGTATGATTTCCTTCTTAAAATCACTGGACAAAAAGGCTTGGAGAGCTGCTGACAAAGGATGGAACCATCCCATCATAACTGGGAAAGATGGGACAACCAGTCTGAAACCTGAGGAAGAATGGAGCAAAGAAGAAGATGAGTTAGCCCTGGGTAACTCCAAAGCATTAAATGCCTTGTTCAATGGAATTGATAGAAACATATTCAGACTAGTACATCAATGTGAACTGGCCAAGGATGTTTGGGAAACTCTCAAAACTACCCATGAGGGCACATCCAAAGTAAAAATGTCAAGGCTTCAGATGCTGACTACCAAATTTGAGAACCTAAGGATGATGGAAGATGAGACCATTCATGAGTTTCACATGAACATCTTAGAAATTGCCAACACCTCAGGAGCATTGGGAGAAAAGATGTCAGAAGAAAAACTGGTGAGAAAGATTCTCAGATCCTTGCCTAAAAGATTTGCAATGAAGGTGACTGCTATAGAGGAAGCTCAAGATATCTGCAACTTGAAGGTTGAGGAACTCATTGGGTCACTTCAGACCTTTGAGATGGGGATCAGTGACAATGTCGACAAGAAAAACAAGAGCATAGCACTTGTATCCAATACTGAAGATGAAAACAAGGAGGATGAAGAAGAAAATATTTCAGAAGCTATAGCCATGCTTGGAAGGCAGTTCAACAAACTCATCAAGAGAATGGACCCAAAGTCAAGGTCAAATGTCAAGAACATTCCCTCTGACATTAACAGATCTTATGACTCCAGCAGAAGACCAAAGTCTGAAGAGAAGGGAAGTCAAAGCAAAGGAATCCAATGCCATGGATGTGAAGGATATGGGCACATTCGAGTTGAATGTCCTACCTTTCTTAAGAAACAAAAGAAAGGAATGTCTGTTACTTGGTCTGATTGTGACTCAGAAAGTAATTCTGAAGAAGAATCTGCCAAACTATATACTGCACTAACTGGTTTTTGTAACTCTGATAGTGACTCTAGTGATGGGGAAGTAACATTTAAAGAACTGGCTGACTCCTACAAGAAGTTATATATCATAAGTACTGAAGTCTGTCAGCAGAATGAGAGACAAAAAAAAACTCATAGTAAAGTTGGAGGCTGAGAAGAAGGCAGGCACTGATACTATAAGTCATCTCGAAAGTGAAGTTCAAATGCTAAACTCGAAACTTGACCAAATGACCAAATCTGTCAGGATGCTGACAAATGGAACTGACAAATTAGAAGAAATCCTTCAGGTTGGACAAAATGTGGGAAACAAGTCTGGTCTAGGATTTGTGGCAGCAAAGAAATCTATTGTAGACAAGAAGAAAATCAGGCCTGATAAACAAATGTCAAAGCAGATGTCATAACATAGCACTCAACATCGAGAACAGAGAAATATGAAGAAAAAGTATCAAAGATGGAGATGTCATCATTGTGGGAGGTTTGGTCACATAAAACCATTCTGCTTCAGATTATATGGATATCCTAATCAGACCCCAGTTGTCAAACCTAAGTCTAACAAGGAACCAAATACTCAACAGTGGAAGAAAAAGGATGTTGCCCTGATAGCTCACACCTCACTTAGAGTCTCTGCAAAGGAAGACTGGTACTTTGACAGTGGATGCTCTAAACACATGACTGGAATCAAGAATCTTCTCAATAATTTTAAACCTCACACTACTAGTTATGTGACTTTTGGAGATGGTGCTAAAGGAGAAATCAAAGAGTTGGAAACTTGGACTGCCCTGGAGTTCCAAACCTAAATGAAGTATTGCTGGTAAAAGGCTTGACTGCTAATCTCATAAGTATCAGTCAATTATGTGATCTAGGATTCAAGGTTAACTTCACCAAGTCTGAATGTCTTGTAACTAATGAAAAACAAGAAGTTGTAATGACAGGAGTCAGATCTAAAGACAACTGCTACTTATGGGAGTCTGAGAACACTAATTATTCTTCTGTGTGCTCTATTGCCAAAGAAGAAAAAGAAGTGAAACTGTGGCACCAAAAACTCGGTCATTTACATCTAAGAGGAATGAAAAGGATTATATCCATGGAGGCAGTCAGAGGGATTCCAAGGCTGCAAATTGATGAAGGGAGAGTATGTGGTGAATGTCAGGTTGGAAAGTAGACTAGAATGTCACATCCAAAGTCAAGACATCTGACCACCTCTAAGGTGCTAGAACTTCTACATATGGATCTGATGGGACCCATGCAGGTGGAAAGTCTTGGTGGAAAAAGATATGCATATGTTGTTGTGGATGATTTTTCAGGATTCACCTGGATTAACTTCATTAGGGAAAAGTCTGATGTATTTGAAGTATTTAAGGAACTGTGCAAAAGAATTCAAAGAGAAAAAGAAGGATGCATTGTCAGAATCAGAAGTGATCATGGCAAGGAATTTGAAAACAGTAAGTTTGATGAGTTCTACTCCTCAGAAGGAATTAATCATGAATTCTCTTCACCCATAACTCCTCAACAAAATGGAGTTGTGGAAAGTAAAAACAGGACTATACAGGAATCTGCCAGAGCAATGATACATGCCAAAAGACTTCCTATTCATTTTTGGGCTGAAGCTATGAATACAGCCTGTTATGTCCATAACAGGGTCACCTTGAGAAAGGGAACATCATCCACCATTTATGAACTTTGGAAAGGAAGAAAGCCTACAGTGAAGTACTTCCATGTATTTGGAAGCAAGTGCTATATTCTGACAGATCGTGAACAAAGGAGAAAGATGGACCCTAAAAGTGATGAAGGAATATTCCTAGGATACTTTACCAACAGCAGAGCTTATAAGGTATTCAATTCCAAGACCAAAGTTATGATGGAATCTATAAATGTCATAGTTGATGATTACCATGAGGAAACAAATGTCCCATATGATGTTGAGACATTCTTTGAGACCTCAACTCAAAAGGATGATATTCCTAAAACTACTTCATCAGAATCTGAATCAAAGGAAGCTAACAAAGACCCTTCCATCAGAATTCAGAAAGATCATCCTAAGGAACTCATCATAGGAGATCCTAACAGTGGAGTCATTACAAGATCTAGAGAAATCATCACAAACTCTTGCTTTGTATCTAAGATTGAACCAAGAAATGTTAAGGAGGCTTTAACTAATGAATACTGGATTGGAGCAATGCAAGATGAATTGAACCAATTCAAGCAACATGAAGTATTGGAGTTAGTTCCTAGACCAGGAGGAACAAACATCATTGGCACAAAATGGATCTACAAGAACAAATCAGATGCTGAAGGAGTTGTCACCAGGATAAGGCAAGACTTGTTGCTCAAGGATACACTCAAGTTGAAGGGGTTGATTTTGATGAGACTTTTGCTCTTGTAGCCAGACTGGAATCAATCAGACTCCTATTGGGAATTGCTTGTCTCCTTAAGTTCAAGTTATTTCAGATGGATGTAAAGAGTGCCTTCCTTAATGGGTACTTAAATGAGGAAGTTTATGTGGAACAGCCTAAAGGATTTGTGGATCCAAACTGGCTTGATCATGTCTACAAATTGAGGAAAGCTTTATATGGCCTGAAACAAGCTCCTAGAGCATGGTATGACAGGTTGACAAAATTCCTCTCTGACAAAGGATACAGGAAAGGAGGATTGGATAAAACTCTTTTTGTCAAAAATGAAGGAGGAAAGATAATGGTAGCTCAAATCTATGTTGATGACATAGTGTTTGGGGGAATGTCAGATAAAATGGTTAAACATTTTGCTGACCAGATGCAAGCTGAATTTGAAATGAGCCTCATGGGAGAATTGACCTACTTTCTTGGACTGCAAGTCACACAGATGGAAGACTCAATTTTTCGGTCTCAAAGCAAGTATGCAAAGAACATTATCAATAAGTTTGGGATGGAGAATGCCAGTCACAAAAGGACTCCTGCACCTACTCATTTAAAGTTGTCCAAAGATTCAAGTGGGGTTAAGGTGGACCAAAGCTTGTACAGAAGAATGATAGGAAGTCTGCTATACTTAACAGCCAGCAGACCTGACATTTCTTTTTCAGTTGGAGTATCTGCAAGATACTAGGCTGAACCCAAAGTAAGTCATATCAACCAAGTGAAAAGAATTCTAAAGTATGTGAGTGGAACCTACAACTATGGCTTGCTGTATTCTCATGGATGTGAACCAACTCTGACTGGTTACTATGATGTTGATTGGGCTTGAAGTGCTGATGATAGAAAGAGCACCTCTGGAGGATGTTTCTTCTTAGGAAATAATCTTGTCTCTTGGTTCAGCAAGAAACAGAACTGTGTGTCTCTATCTACTGCTGAAGCTGAATACATAGCAGCTGGTAGTAGCTGTTCTCAAATGATCTGGATGAAACAGATGCTTACTGAGTATAATGTCACACAAGATGTTATGACATTGTACTGTGACAATCTGAGTACTATCAACATTTCCAAGAATCCTATTCAGCATAGCAGGACCAAGCATATTGACATTAGACATCACTTCATCAGAGATCTTGTGGAGGAGAAGATGATTAAACTGGAACATGTTGCCACTGAACTACAACTGGATGACATTTTTACCAAGGCACTTGATGCTAATCAATTTGAAAATTTGAGGGGCAAGCTGGGTATTTGCAAACATGAAGAAATGTAGCAATTAATTTTTCTTAAAACAAGGGATGAGAGAGATATTTTAGTTAAGTCTACTTTGATTGGGCTAATCATCTGTTTCTCTATTTCCTTCCAAAATTTTAAGAAGTTGAATAGACATTCATATATCTCCCTCCTCTCGCGTTTCTGCAACAATCTCCAATCTCTCAAACGAAGACTTCACTATCATTGTTACCTGTTTTCTAAATCACTCAAAATGTCTCAACTATCCATGTCATCATCCTCTTCAAAGGCGACTGCTTCTTCCGCATCCTCTGATTGAGTACCTAGGGCAATCACAAACTGCATGGATTCTAATGTTCTGGAGATAACTCCTCTTCGTGAACTGGAAGCTGACCCCTCTAAGGTCAAGAAGCTGCGTACCAGACATGCAAGAAGATCACAAGCCTCTTCATCTGGTAAACCCTCTCAACCATCATCTTTTGTTCCTCCAGAAATAGCAAATAGGGAAGGTTCTGTGTATGTTCATCAAGCTATAGCTAGACTAGTCACTAGGATTCTAAATGAGAATCACTTTGTACCTGGCATTTCTGTACCTTTGAACCAAGAATCTGCTAGTCCAAATGTTGAAATGAATCCAGATGTCACTCAGAATGTTGAGACACCTGATGACAACATTAGGAAATCTCCTGAAAATCGTGATGATCACCAGAACCCTACTGAGAAGGATGTTGAACCCCCGGTTATTGATGTTGATGAAGAATACTCTGACAATGACTTAATTGCCAATATCAACCCTAGCATAGCTAAAAGGATGATGAACAGAAAAGGAAAGCATGATGCTGCCAAAAGCCTCTCCAAAGAGAATATTGCTGATGTTGTTCATAAGAAAACCAGGTCTGAGAACAAGACTGGAGCAGAAGCTGTGAAGGATGGATTGTCAAAAGAGAAAGGGAAGGTGAAAACTAGAGTACCTGTTGGTAGTCTCTCTAAACCTTTGAGACAACCAATAGCAAAGAAAAGGAAGGAGCCTAAACCCTCTGAATCTGATGAGGAATCAAAATTTGAGTTTGATGTTAAAGACACTCCTCTCAGAAAGAAACTCTCTTCGAGCAAAATGCCTAAAGTCCCTGAAGTTGCCATTGACAACATATCCTTTCACCATCCAGAGAATGCAAACAGGTGGAAGTATGTATTTTTGAAAAGGATCGCTTTGGAAAGAGAGCTGAATACCAGTGCCATGGAATGTAAGGAGATCATGGATCTAATCAAGACTGCTGGTCTAATAAATATTGTGGTAAAGTTTACCAACTGCTATGAAATTCTTGTCAAAGAATTCATAGTAAATTTATCTGATGGGTGTGTTGATGGAAAGTCAGCTGATTTTAAGTGTGTGTATGTGAGAGGAAGAAAGGTAAATTTCTCTCCCTCTGAAATAAACAAATTCCTAGGAAGACCTGATGATGCTTGCCCTGAGCTTGAGGTTACTGACAACCAAGTGTGTCAAACCATCACTACAAATCAAGTCAAGAGTTGGCCCTTAAAAGGGAAGCTGAATGCAAGCAAGCTGAGCATGAAATTTGCCATTCTGCACAAAATTGGTGCAGCTAACTGGGTTCCCACCAACCATAAATCAACCATCTCCACAGGCTTGGGAAGATTTATTTATGCTGTTGGAACCAGGACAAACTTTGACTATGGCAAGTATATCTTTGATCAAACATTGAAACATGCTGGAAGTTGTGCTATTAAAGGCCCTATTGCCTTTCCCTCTCTCCTGTGTGGTATAGTCCTTGCTCAGTATCCTGACATTCTAGTTGAAAAATATATTGTATGCAAAAGAGCCCCTGGTCTTGGTTTGCACTATAAGCTATTTCAGGGAACACATGGTCCTGACATTGTCATGACATCTGCTGAGACATCAACTATCAAATCTCATTCCAAGAAAACTGATGTTATAGTTGTGCTGAAGGAAACCTGCAAAGAGCTTGATACAAGGAAAAGGACTCTTGAGGACCTGATTGCTAGACTAGAACAGGAGGAGATTGAAGGACAAAGAAGGGAAGAGGATGCTGATGAAGACTAGCTTAATGCTGAAGATAGTGCCTCCTCTGAAGATGACAGTGCTTGAAGATCAATGTAGTTGACAAGTTTGCTGTTGGTACCTGTTGCTGCAAATGACTTTTGTTTTTTTCTCTGTGTGTTTTTATTATTCCTTTTGGATGATTGTATAACTTAAAAGTACAAGTATCTTTGGCCTATTTATGGCTAAAGAGGGGGAGAAGATTTTGTGATAATTTTGGTAGAATTAGACTTGGTAGATGTTATTAAAAATTCTGCTGCTTTCTAATCTGTGATTGTTTAGGGGTTTTAGCCAAAAAAAATTCCAAAGGGGGAGTTTGTAAGTGTTTGGTTGTTGGTATGTTTTTTGGTAAAACCAGATGTGTGAATGTCATGACTGATGTCATAACATTCTGGGATACAAGGTACATTCTGCAGAAAAAGAATGTCATACAGGAGCTGCTCAATATGAGTGTTCAGCTGATCATTATGCAATGATCATATTTATTGCATTCTACCAAAATCAGTAAACAGGATTTTTGTTGTCATAACCAATGTTAAGACATCCTGTACTGATCTAACATTTGTGCAGATTTATTATTTCTGAGAATTTTCAGGAATCTGGTTTATACAGTCCAGATCAGATTCTCACGTGGACATTAGGTTAACTTTTCTTAACACTAATCTGCTTGTTAAAGACCTATGACCAAGTCTTCAGGTTAACCCTAATTAACCTAGCTATTTTCGTGGAAGCCCTAACTGAAGAATAGCTGCCTATATATTCCTCATGAAGACTGTTGGTGAATAATACTTTTCGACAGAAGATCAATAAGGGACTGTATAGTTGTAACTACTGTGAGCCAATCAATTATCATTGTGATAAGTGATTTGGAGTAGGTTTTGATTGTAAGGGTTGTGTGTCACTCAAAGCTGTGAAGCACAAGTGTTTGTGTTACTTGATTAAAGCTTTGAAGCAAAGTCAAGTTAGGGTTATGTATCACTCAAAGCTTTGAAGCACGAGTGATTGTAACTTGATTAAAGCTGTGAAGCAAAATCAAGTGTGTGTATTGAAGAGTGTCTTCATAATTTCATTAATCAATTGTTTAGTATCATTGCTGTGATTGAGGGGGAGTGAGTAGGAACTCAGGTTTAAGTTTAACTTAGATTGAAGTTGCATTGGGTAGGTCTTAAGTGAAGGAGATAAACTGGTTGGTTTATTCCTGATTAATATCTCTTATAGTGAATTTCCTCCCTGGCTTGGTAGCCCCCAGAGTAGGTGTTGTTACACACTAAACTGGGTAAACAATTGACTGTGTTCTTTACTGCTTTTAAATATACTGTCTTGAAGAGTGTCAGATACGGTGTCATAACATTCACTGTGACATTGAGTATCTACTGCCAGAATTTCAGCTACCTGGTCGGGTCCAGGCTTCACAATAAACTTGTCTAAAGAGATAGAGTTGAACTGATATCTGGTCTGATCCAGGCTTTACAGTAATTTTCTTGGAACTTAGTTGTTATCTGGTCGGATTCCAGGTTTCACAACGAACTTCTGAGGGGAATTTCTATCTTGTTCCAGGCTTCACAATAACTTACTTGAAAAGATGAATTTGAACTGATATTTGGTCGAATCCAGGTTTCACGGTAACTTGCTGGGGTAGAGGAAAACTCTACTGGGGAAAAGAAGTTAAACTCTGGTCTGGTTTAGTCCAGGTTCTTCAATATCTCGAAGAGTTAAACTATTATCTGGTCGGGTCCGGGTTTCATAGTATTTAAAAGTTGTATTATTATCTGGTTGGGTCCAGTCTTCATAGTATTTGAAAGGTTACACTATTATCTGGTCGGGTCCGGGCTTTATAGTATTGAAAGTAGTACTATTATATGGTCGGACCCATGCTTCATAGTATCTTTTGGAGATAGTAAAGGTTTTGTTGACAACTTTATTAGGAATTAGGGGTTATGGCCCTCTTATTTGTAATAGTCTAAAAGGAAAACTCAAACTGGAGAGTATAGACTCATCCAGGGAAAACAGACTCAGCTGGGGAAGATAGACTATTCTGGGGGAATTTTGTTGTTAGTTGATTGTTGTATGTTATATGTTGTTTGTTGTATGTTGTTTGTTAGGGAAATAGACCCTGTTGGGGAAATAAACCGTGTTTATGAATACTTGATGAACTGCTGACAAGGTGAGTTCTCTTAGGAAGAGATCCACGAGGCTTCTTCTTTTAGGACCAACATATCTGGGGAGAGAGATGTCAAGAGATTGAGACTCTGGATTGGGATCAACCTATCCAAAGAGAGTTTATGGGTAACTCTGTTGAGGGAAAAGGTTTATTTTAGTCGTCTTGTGGGGATAATGCTAATGGAATAACTCTATGGGGATATTCCATATACATTAAAGAGATGCTTGCTGCTGCTTAGCAGGACACATGTGCCAAATAGTTTTAATTAAGTTCACATGCATATGTTCGTTCAATTTTAATCATTGGACATTTTAGCATTCAAAACAAAAAATAGAAAGTTTGCACTTCAAAGTATATTTGTATTGATATTTTGCCTGTAAATAGGCGTCTTTGTACAAAGAGACGAATATCCTAGTAAGAGGAAATCATCGAAAACAAAACAAAAATTGAAAACAAATAGCCATGTGGAAATGATCTCATTGCATTCCAACTCCACTATTTCCCCAATGTCTTCGAATGCCCCTTGCCATTGACAGAAGTTGATTGGATTGATCTTGGACCGTTTGAACTCGGACCTTGGTAATAAAGTCGACTGTGGTGATTCCTCGGGACATAGTCACGCGCTTTCAATACTTAACTTTTTCCTGGACTGTCCTTTCGGGTTTTCACCCACCAGGATACCCATTTTTGCCCAAGTTGCCGTTTCAGGTTTTCAACTTGCCAGGTGTACAATCCTTTGCATATATCCCTAATTTTTGCCCAAACCTTTTGGTTTTCCAGGATGCCCTTATCTTGCTTAGGTTTGTCAACCTAGAAGGTCTCTTATGTGTAGTATTTTTTAACTATGTCCGCGTTCACAGGATGTGGGAAGTCTTCACCATCCATGGTAGTCAGCATCATGGCACCACCAGAGAACACTCTCTTGATAAAAAATGTCCCTTCTTAGGTGGGAGTCCTTTTGCCTTTGGGGTCTACTTGCGAAAGAATGATGCACTTTATAACCAAGTCACCAGCTTGATATACTCAAGGCTTGATCTTTTTTTGAAAGCCTTAATCATGCGTTTTTGGTACATCTGACCATGACAAACAGCAGCTAATCGCTTCTCATCGATCAAGTTAAACTGATCCAATATTGTCTGAATCCACTCGTCTTCGCCTGCTTCATTCAAAATCCTTAGTGAGGGAATTTGGACTTCTACGGGCAAAACAACTTCCATGCCATAGACCAAAGAAAAGGGAGTTTCCCCAGTTGATGTCCTAGCTGACGTATGGTAGCCATGAAGAGCAAACGGTAATATCTCATGCTAGTCCTTATAGGTTAATACCATCTTCTGCACAATCTTCTTAATGTTTTTGTTGGCCGCTTCGACTGCGCCATTCATTTTAGGTCTATAAGGAGAAGAATTGTGATGCTTGATTTTGAACTGAGTGCAAAGTTTGGTAATCATAACATTGTTGAGGTTAGTACCATTATCAATGATGATCCTTTCGGGGATACCATAACGGCAAATGAGGTTATGTTTGATGAATCTGGCTACCACTTTCTTTGTGACTGAAGCAAATAAAGCAGCTTCGACCCATTTGGTGAAATAATCAATAGTGACCAGAATGAAGCGATGTCCATTGGAAGAAGTGGGCTTGATCTCTCCAATCATGTCTATGCCCCACATTGCAAATGGCCACGGAGCGGTCATGACGTTCAGAGGGATAGGAGGCACATGGAACCTGTCAGCATAGATTTGGCATTTGTGGCAAGTTCTTGAGTGTTGATGGCAATCAATCTCCATTGTTGACCAATAGTAACCAACTCTCAGGATTTTCTTGGCCATCGTATGTCCGCTTGAGTGAGTCCCAAAGAGACCATCATGCATGTCTTCCATAATTTCCTCTGCCTCCTTCTTATCCACACATCGGAGTAGAGTAGAGTCATGATTGTGCTTGTACAATATTCTGTTACTTAGGAAGAATTTGGATGAAAATCTTCATAAGAACTTTCTGTCATTGATGGATGCTCCTTTGGGATACTCTTGTGCTTCAAGCTATCTCTTCACCTCATGGTACCAAGGTTTTTATGTGTCAGTGTCAAGCTCACAGCAGTGTGCAGGTTCTTCGAATCTCTCAATGGTAATCATAGGAGCTTCGTTGTCCCATCTTACCTTGAACATAGAAGACATTATGGCCAAAGCATCGACTAACTGATTTTCTTCCCTAGGGAAGTGTTCAAAGGTGATCTCTTCAAAGTAAGGAATCAGAGATAGCACAAGCTCCTTGTAACAGATGAGATTAGGGTGTTTAGTGTTCCAATCTCATTTTACTTGGCTAATCACTAGAGCGGAATCCCCAAACACATTCAAATGTTTGATCCTTAAATCAATGGCAGTTTTCAGACCCAAAATGCATGCTTCATATTCAGCCATATTATTCGTGCAATCGAAGCATAATCTGGAAGTGAAAGGAGTGTGGCAATATTCATGGGAGATGATCACAACACCAATTCCGTTACCCAAGGTGTTGAAAGCCCCGTCAAAGACCATAGTCCACCAGGATCCTTGTTCAGGTCCGTCATATGGTCCAGGTTTCGTGTAGTCGGTCACTAGCATGATGTTCTCATCCGGTAAGTCAAAGTTCATAGATTGATAATCATCAATAGCTTGATGGGCCAAATGATCTGCTAACACACTTCCTTTGATGGCCTTTTGCATTGTGTATTGAATGTCGTACTCAGTCAAGATCATTTGTCATCTGGCTATCTGTCCAAAAAGAGCAGGTTTCTCAAAGATGTACTTGATTGGGTCCATCTTAGAAATCAACAAAGTGGTATGAGTCAACATATCCTGTCTTAGCCGGCGAGCAGCCCATTCCAGAGCACGGAAAGTTTTCTCGAGCAGTGAATATCTGGTTTCGCAGTCGGTAAACTTTTTGCTCAGGTAATAAATAGCATGCTCTTTTTGGCCAGACTCGTCATGTTGGCCCAAAACACACCCCATAGAGTTCTCTAGTACTGTAAAGTACATGAACAAGGGTCTTCCTTCAATTGGAGGCATGAGAATAGGAGATTCTTGCAGATATTCTTTGATTTTGTCGAAGGCAGCTTGGCATTCATCATTCAATCTGACTACTTGATCCTTCTTCAAGACTTTGAAGATTGGCTCACAAGTAGCAGTCAAGTGAGATATGAAACAGGCGATGTAATTGAGACGGCCCAAGAATCCTCTAACTTCTTTTTCAGTGTGAGGGACTGGAATATCTTGGATGGCCTTTACCTTGGCAGGATCGACTTCGATGCCTTTACTACTGACAACAAAACCTATAAGCTTTCCAGACCGTACTCCGAATATGCACTTGTTAGGGTTTAACCTCAACTTGTACTTTTTCAGCCTCTCGAATAGCTTTTACAGGTGATCGAGATGCTCCTCTTCAGTTTGTGATCTTACAATCATATCATCTACATATACCTTTATTTGATGATGGATCATATCATGAAACAGAGCTACCATATCCCTTTGATATGTTGCCCCTGCATTCTTTAATCCGAACAGCATGACCTTGTAGCAAAAGGTGCCCCATTGCATAACGAAAGTGGTCTTCTCCATTTCATCGGGAGCCATTCTAATTTGATAATAGTCGGACAAGCCATCCATGAAAGAGAAGACTTTATGCTGAGCAGTGTTATTGACCAAGACATCAATATAAGGTAGAGGGAAGTCATCCTTGGGGCTTGCCTTATTCAAATCCCTATAATCTACGCACATACGAACTTTTCCGTCCTTCTTGGGTACTGGCACCACATTTGTAACCCATTGGGGGTAAGATGTCACAGCTAGGAATCCTGCATCAAATTGTTTCATCACTTCATCTTTTATTTTTTTAGAAATGTCAGGCCTCATGCGACAAACTTTTTGTTTGACAAGAGGACAATCTTCCTTTGTCGGCAGACGATGAACTACAATGTCGGTATCCAACCCTGGTGTTGCACCCCAAAATTTTCCCTCTCATTTTTCAAGGCTTTTCTCATAAAGATTCTCAGGATTTAAGCTTGCACAAGTGCATTGGGATTTTCCAGTACCAAAATTAAAAGGAAACTGTCAAAAAGGGAGAAAACAGATAACCCATTTGTAACCCATTGGGGGTAAGATGTCACAGCTAGGAATCCTGCATCAAATTGTTTCATCACTTCATCTTTTATTTTTTCAGAAATGTCAGGCCTCATGCGACAAACTTTTTGTTTGACAAGAGGACAATCTTCCTTTGTCGGCAGACGATGAACTACAATGTCGGTATCCAACCCTGGTGTTGCACCCCGAAATTTTCCCTCTCATTTTTCAAGGCTTTTCTCATAAAGATTCTCAGGATTTAAGCTTGCACAAGTGCATTAGGATTTTCCAGTACCAAAATTAAAAGGAAACTGTCAAAAAGGGAAAAAACAGATAAAAATAACATTTTGACAAATTTGGAGAAAATAGGCCTCTTTCGATTGGACAAGTGTGCTTCCTGCATGCTTGCAATCGAAGGCCATGACATGCTGGCCACACGTGCCCCCTGCAAGGCAAACCTTTTGATTCACCAAGCGTACTGCCTGCAAACCTGCTTCGATTTGGACAAGTAGTTGCCTACAAACCTGCTTCGATTTGGACAAGTTTACTGCCTACAAGCCTACTTCGATTGGGCATATGCTGCTTGTATGTTTGTTTTCATTTGAAAAAAGCTTCTATGGGACATAGTAACCATCTCTATGCATCCTTTCAATCCACTTGCACCAAGGACCTCTTGCAGACTTTGCCTCTCACAGACTTCGTTTGAGCGAAGAGATATCTTTATACAAGATTTGACTAAGTTCTTGCTTCCCTTGAAAGAACACCCTTAAATTCAGAAGCCAGGAACTTCCCTCATGCTAAACAGACACAAGGCAATGACTCCCTTTATGTTTGTTTCGATCCACATGCTTCGATTGGGCAATATGCTTCCTTAAAACACGAGCTTTTGATTGGGAAATATGTTTTCTTCGATACAAGTTGGGCATTAGCTTCCTTCGAGTAAGCTTTGTTTCAAACACAAGCTTTGACTGAGGCGAAGGCTTCCTTCGAACAGGTGTACTTCGATCTCATTCTTGCATTCTACTCAAGACCAAATCTCATTTGCTAGGCTATGTTGCTTCCAAATCTTTACATAATCAGAGGCTTGTACAAGGGTTTTAAACTTTGTCTTTTAGATACTACTATTCTTGGTTAAAGGCTACATACTCTTTCTTTTCATAGAGAGTACTTTTATCATAAAAGCAACTTCCAACCTGAATTTTGTCTGAACAAAAAGCAGGGCCATAAGCATAAGTCACATCTTCTGCACCCCAACTTCCAAAAGGCCCCTACTTGTACTTTCACGTTACATTATTTTATCATTTCTTTGCAAGGCTGTCTATGGACAAACATGTCCACTTTTCTCTATAAATAGAGAAACCATAAACAAGGAAAGAGGAGGATTTTTTGGACGAAAGAAAAGAATCTCCAAATTTTTCTCAAACACAAACACAAAACTCTCAAGTTCATCAACACTTGAGAAATCAAAAACCCAGAATCCCAAACACTTACCTCTTTCGATTATGAAGAACACCCCACACATAGAAGTTTGTTCAAACTCAAAGACAACCTTCTGTGACAACTCTTCGAACCAAAAGCAAACCCCCTGTGACTACTCTTCGAATTCCAGAAACGTCCAGGTAGTAGTTCAAGTTTGAATCCCACACACCAGCTTCGAGGTAAGTCTTTCTGACTTTAACTCTTTCATTTCAAACATCTTTATTGATTCATCTACTAATCCAACATGTAATAATCATGGCCTTCGATGTTAATCTTTTGTGTTTTCCTTTAAGCACTAATCTGTACAGTCCCCTAAAAATGTTGGAATACAAAATATGCATGCTTCAATATACTTGCTTCGATGCATACACATGCTTCGATACAGACATGTTCAGCACACACACACTTGCTTCGAATACACTGACCTGCAGGCCCAGACGAAAGACACTCCCTCACTGCTTTCAGTCTCCAGTCGAAGGAGGCAGAAAGGCATATTGCACCTTGCATTAGTTTCATGCCCAATCGAAAAGCATAACATGCTGACCCCCCCAGGCCTCAGTCGAAAGCCACGCCTTCAACCCTTTCAGGCCAAATCGAAGAAAGCCAGAAAGTGAAGAATCGAAGGGTTTTCTGCCTCAATCAAAAGACCTTCATTTTTCTTGCTTTTATCTTATTTTTTGCCTTTATATTTTCATGCAATTCAATATGGTTGTAATAGTGTAGGATTTTATATTTCTGTATTTTATTACTTTTGTATGCTTGCTAGTAAATAGGGCATGTATGGCAAAATAAAAAACAAAAAAGTAGATAACCCCTAATCAAAGACTAAGTGCATGCAAATCAAACTCACTATTCACACATGCACCCTTAGGGTAATCTCCACTTGTTGCCTCAGAAAAATAGTCATGTCCCTCGAACATGGGTGTTTTAGCAAAAGACCCTCGATAAAAGATCGTAGTCCCTCGATGACCCTCGATGTTGCCTTCGGTAAACGATCTAGTCCCTAAAATAACATTGCTAAAACATCCCATATGTTGCCTTCTATGACTATTCGATGAGCCACGTCTGTCCCTTCACATCCAACGATGGGGCTTCTTACCAAATAAATGGTAAGATAGAAACATCTAAAGGAGGAGGAAAAGAACATCTAATACCTTTTGAGTAGGTAGGTTCACTCTTAGTTACTCGCTTTCTCACAACAAAAACATTTTTACACCAACACTCTCATTTGAAACATTTTCAAAAGACAACACTTTGTATGCATTATTATAGAGAAGAAAATCATCACAAAGACACCTTTTCAAAATCACTTTCAAAAACACATCTCACAAACACCTCTTTGAACTATTTTCGAAACAAACACTTTGTATGTGTTCTTATAGAGACGAGAACCATTACGAAGTTCCATTTTCAAAAATACTTTCAAAAACCACACACAAAGCACAATTTCAAACAAAAGCAAGTGATTTAGCAAGTAACTAAGAGCCCATAGAAAACCATGGATGAAAAGGGTGTTAATACCTTCCCTTTTCATAATCTACCCCCCCCCCCCCCCCCCGAACTCAAAAACATCTCAAAGGTCTTTCCTGTGCTTTTTCACCTTTCCTTTTGGATAAAAGAAAAGTCGGTGGCGACTCTTGCTAACCGCAACATTTGTGATAAAACGCAAAACCTTCAAGTCAGTTCTCCCACCGTATCAAACCTGGCATATCTTCATATTACCAATCAAACACTTCCACATAGTAGTGAAAAATATGAACCAACCTGCTCTTGACACTGTCTTCTAAGTTAGCACCAATCTTAGCCTCTTTCTTGTCTGTCTCGGTACCCAGATTGATGACTTCAACTGACACTTTGTGTGGCTGAATAGCTTTTTCCTCTTGTAATAGAAGTATGGCTAGTTCTCCCGGTATTTCATAATCATCCTCGCCTTCGTCTTTGGCTTGGTTAATTGGACATTCAAAGTCATAGTCGGCAATATTAGAGTCATTGGCAATAAGATCCAGAGTGGATGAGGACCTACAAGAGTGTGCGTTTATGCATGTAAGATACATGGATATTTTGAAAAATGTATTTGAAGAAAAAGAAAGACAATGAGCACAAAGATTTGAATGCAAAATAGTCCAATGGTTTGTATTGAATGATCATATAATAACATGAACATAAATAAAACCCTTGACAAATGGACCATAGTGCCTCGGGCCAGGCATATGGCATAAAAGTCATTGTTTAATATTATAGACAAAATGTTCTTGAATTAAAAGAAAACAATAAACAAGTGATTACTCCTCAATGAAGGAGATGGAACGAAGTCCTTTGCTTGCCAATTGTTGAGCTTCATTGTAGTAGGATATACCCAATCTTCAAATGCACATTTATCACCAGAATCACCTACATCATTGACTTCGTGGCTTCCAATACAGAGAGGGGGCTTCCCCACGCGAGCACGCCTCACTTCCTTCCGAGCCTTGCGGTGAAACCCAAACCATATTTGTCTACTTTGAATAGGATCTCTAGGAGTTTCCCCCAAGTATCCTAGCTTCCTTCTTTGACTGCAGCACAGGCATCTTTGAATGAAACCATCTTTGGTACGACCTTGGCAGCTTTGGACACATCGGCGGAACATTTGGCAGTTGCAATCATTGGCCGCATAACTTCGAAAGCTTGACACGGGGTCTCTATAAATTCTTCATCTATCTCCATGTATTTGAAAGAGTTGAGGTGGCTTACCATGAACTCCTCCTCACCACAGACACTGACAATTCTTCCCTTGACCGGATACTTGAGCTTTTGATGAAGAGTTGAGGTTACTGCCCCAGTTCCATGGATCCAAGGGCGACCCGACAAACAGGAGTAGGCAGGACGGATATCCATAATGTAGAAGGTAGAGTTGAAAATTTGTGAGCCCACCTTGATCGGGAGATCCACTTCTCCATGAACTGTCCTTTTGGACCCATTGAAAGCCCTCACAATAATATCACTTGGTTTCAAAACTAAACCTTCATAGTCTAAACGGTCTAACTCCCCCTTGGGTAGCATATTTAAAGAAGAGCCAGTGTCAACCAGAACATGCGCTAAGGTAGTCCTTTTGCATTCAACGAAAACATGTAGAGCTTTATTATGGTTCTTTCCGAGCGGTGTCAGATCAGCATCCGAGAACCCCAAACCATTGTCGGTCGTCAAGCTTGCCACATAATTTCCAAACTGGTGAATTATGGTTTCATGAGGGACATGAGCCTTCTTCAAGAATTTGATTAACGCCCGAGCATGAGCATCGGAACAGAGTAGCAAAGATAACATGGAAAATCTTGGAAGGGGTTTTCCCCAACTGCTCCACAATCTTGAAATCGCTCCTTTTTATAATTTTCAAGATCTCATCCATTTCATGAGAGAAAGGTTCTCCATCAGAAACGTCCTTTGCAGGTATTTCTGTCTCAACAGGCTCTACTACTTTCTCCTTTTCCCTTCTATCAGTACTTGGCTTAGCAGCAGTGATGCGGACATGTGCCTTTGTAACAGTTGGTGGTGAGATGTTGGGTGAAAAGATTCTCCCAGTTCTGGTCACCTTACTTGAGCCAGTGATGTTACCAACGTCATCAGCTTTGTTTTCCTCAATCCAAGCGTCTTGTTTTATCCCATGGTAAAACACCTCAGCACCATAGTTCCATGGCACAACTTTGTTGGAAGAGTACGAAATCGGCCCGGGAGCGGTAATTATTAGAGGAGCAACTGTTCGTTCATTTGAAATCCTGATAGGACCCTTGGAGGAGATCCTAAGAGGCTTGTTTGAGATAGTTATGATGGAGAGATCTTCACATTTATTAGTCAAACATTTGGCCGGCGGAGTCTTCTGAAATAGGATCTCATGGTTATTCATCAGGCGTTGAATGCCTTCCTTTAGCCCTTCGCATCCATTGAGTTGTTTGGCATAGCAAACACAATCCTTCAAACAGCCAGGGAAAATCCCAGCTTTCAACAGATTATTTTTTATGATGGTTAACGGAGTAGTCAATTCTTAGATGGAGGAAACAAAGATTATATCTTCAACATCATTGACACCCTTGCCATGATTTGGCGTAGGCACGGTGATTACATTCGGAGTTGGAGGAGGATCAAATTCAATGGTCTTGTTATCTATCAAGTCTTGTACTTTATTCTTCAGTGCCCAGCATTGGTCAGTCTCATGCCCGGGACTACTTGAGTGATATGCACATTTGGCGTTCGGATTATACTTTGGTGAAGAGGTATCTTGATTGGCCGGAGGATCGTGAAATGTCACTAAATTTTCCTTTAGTAGGTGTTGTAAGGCTTGGGATAGTGACATGCATGTCCTCGTGAATTGTCTTCTCGGAGTTTCAAACCGTTGATGATTGGCATATGGTCTTTGAGAAAGGAGTTGGATTGGAAATTTGGACGGCATTAACGGATTGGCGGTCATCCTTCTTGGTACGGGCCCTTGCCCCATACACAACATTCGTTTCTTTCTTCGCGACAAAAGTTTTCTTTATAGGATTGGAGGTGGAGGAAGATGCCATGTGAATCTTCCCACTTTTGATACTGCTTTCAACTCTTTCACTGGTTAAGATCAGCTCGGTGAAACCGGAAGAAGAATAGTCAACCAATAAATTAAAGAACGAACTAGATAAAGTGACCATAAACATGCCAATGTTCTCCCTATCAGTCAAAGGTGGTTGAACCCTACTGGCAAGGTCTCTCCACTTTTGGGCGTATTCTTTTAACCCTTCATTCTTTCCCATTGTCATATCTTGCAACTGAACTCTTGTCAGCGCCAAGTCGGTATTATATAGGTATTGGTGGTAGAAAGCGGTGGCTAAGTCTTCCCATGTATAGATATTGGAACCATCCAATTGGTAAAACCACTCTAATTGCGTCCCAGCCAAACTTTCTTGAAAAAAGTGAACCCAGAGTTTCTTATCGGCGGTGTGCGGTTGAATTTTGTGCACATAAGATTTTAGATGAAGTTTTGGATAGGAAACCCCATCGTATTTTGCAAAGACTGGTATATTGAATTTGTGGGGAATGACAACCCCATATATTAAACCCAAATATCAAAATCTAAACCAGGGACGACTTGAATCTCAACGTCCTTCAATCTGTCTTCTAATTACTTGTATTTGACATTGGCAGGAGGATACTGCTCGTTAAAATAATCATCATCACCAGACGCTTGATCATTAATACACCCAGCCTGGGTACTCCTAGCTTCTGCAATCTGATTCTCATCTTCCTTGGATGAGGCTTCCACTATCGGGATCTGACGGACCGACTCTTTGAATATTCTTCCCATGTTGACTAGGGCTTTCCTCTTTGGTTTCTTTTTAGCTGCTAGCAACGCAATCAAGTCTTGTTTCCCCTTGGCTAGGGTCAATAGAGTTTCTTGAAATTGAGAGTTTTATGCTTGTAAGTCCTTCACAATTTTCTCGAGATCCATCTTGTTGAAATAAACAGCAGAAAGATAAGGAAACCTGTCATGGAAAACCTGTTATGTTATGATGCATGGAAGATGTATATGCAAAGGATTTCCAGGATTTATGAAATTTAAATTTGTATAGACAAAGAATGAACAAACATAAAATTTCATTAATTAGTTCAAAATGATTACATCATGCCTCTTGGGCTTACAAAATAAATCTCTAAGATAAAAAGACCGAAAGCATCCTCTTCGATGCAATGTAGGCGTTCAAACTTTATTCTTCATGTAGCTGATTTGTAAGCTCTAAGACCTTTTTCTCACTAGCGTAGAATTGAGCTTCGAAGGTATATCGTTCTTCCTTTAGCTGAATCCAACCCTTTTGCAAGTCTTCAAGAGAAGTAGGCATGTCGAGATGGAGGACAGTGTACGAGACATCTCCTTCAACCACAGGTTCCATGATAACTAGTAAGATGGAGGGATAAGGCATCACAAGTTTCTGAGCACGAGCTCATACCCACCTAAGGTAAGGCTCAAGGGGAATGGAATTCTTGTGTCCCAGCATCTTACTATCCACTTTGCTTACCATCCTCCAAGCTCGTATAAACCTCTGACGGTAACTCTAATCGTTGCTCTCATAGTCGAATACCACTCCTTGGATGAGCATCTCATGAGGACCATCCCTTCGGGCATAACCAAACTGTCGCAAGGCTAAGAAAGGGTTGTAAGTGATACCTCCGCTAATGCCAAGAAAAGGGACATTAGGGAATTCCCCACAATGGACGATGATAGTAACATTCTCCAAGGATCAAGAACACCAATAAACATCCGAATGTCTGAGCGTCATCAACCTATAGGACCACCTCAAACCTTGCTCGTTCTTCAATACAGACCGAGGAAGATGAGAAGTAAACCATCTAGCCAATAGAGGAGTGCAAAATATGAGGATCCCTCTCTTCCTCATAGTGCGAGAGTGGAAAAAATGTAGGATATCTCCCAACAAAGTAGGCACCGGATTGCGAAACATGAAGAATTTGAAAGTATTTACATCTATAAGTTGGTCAGGGTTTGGAAACAAAACCATCCCATAGATGAGAAGGGACAATATTTCTTAAAAATCTTGTAAATCCAAAGAGTTGCAACAGTCTTGAGCTTTCTCAAACAAGAACTTGGATAAGAACCCTTTGACACCACTCCTTGTTTCCCATTAGTCGTGACATCAGATTGTTGCAAGTGTAGTGCTCGAGCAATCTCTTCAGGTCTTGGATCTCTTTTTGTACTGTTGAAGGGTAGTTTATTGATAATGGGAATCCTCAAGAGTTGATAGAATTCTTCTAGAGTAGGCACAAGCTGATAATCAGGAAAAGTGAAGCAATGGTGTAGAGGATCAAATAACTGGAAAAGCACCTTCATCATATCTTTATCAGTGTTAAAGGTAACCAAGTTTAGGAGGCGACCATGTCTTTTGGTGAATGAAGAATTCTCGGGGACCCTTGATGCTAATTCTTTGAGTTGAGAAGGAATTCTTACGAGATTGACTTGGATGGTATTCCTGCCGATGGAAGCCATGTCCTGCAAAATAGAACAAAGATAAATCCCAATAATCATTGAAATGGTTAGTGAGAATGAGTATGATGTTATGATGTTTATGATGTTATGTACAAGTAAGAATATACAAACAAGGCAAACAAATCCTTAATTTTAGGCTTGCATGGAGTCTTATAGGTAAGTACCCTCTTTGAAGTTTAGTTGGCTCAAACTTGTCCTAGAAATAGTAATCGGGTTCTAAGGGATCTCAATATCACTGATACTTCTTATCGGACATTGTTTCAGCGCAAGCCTCTTTCATGGCGACCGAAATATCCCTAGAAGTACGATCTTAATGAGCGTAGTATCGAGTATCAACCAACTTCAGACTGCACCAAAGCCGACTATCTTACTACTTCCTAATGGCCAAGTTGGTCAAGTAAAGGTTCTAAAGTCAGTTAGTGCTTCATGACACCACACAGCAGCCCTGTATTATCCAAAAGGAAAGGTGGAAAAGAACACAGAATTTTCTTTCAAACAAAAGCAAGTGATTTAGCAAGTAACTAAGAGCCCATGGAAAACCATGGATGAAAAGGGTGCTAATACCTTCCCTTTTCATAATCTACCCCCCCCCCCCGAATTCAAAAACATCTCAAAGGTCTTTCCTGTGCTTTTTCACCTTTCCTTTTGGATAAAAGAAAAGTCGGTGGCGACTCTTGCTAACCGCAACATTTGTGATAAAATGAAAAACCTTCAAGTCAGTTCTACCACCGTATCACACCTGGCATATCTTCATATGAACAATCAAACACTTCCACATAGTAGTGAAAAATATGAACCAACCTGCTCTTGACACTGTCTTCTAAGTTAGCACCAATCTTAACCTCTTTCTTGTCTGTCTCGGTACCCAGATTGATGACTTCAACTGACACTTTGTGTGGCTGAATAGCTTTTTCCGCTTGTAATAGAAGTATGGCTAGTTCTCCCGGTATTTCATAATCATCCTCGCCTTCGTCTTTGGCTTGGTTAATTGGACATTCAAAGTCATAGTCGGCAATATTAGAGTCATTGGCAATAAGATCCAGAGTGGATGAGGACCTACAAGAGTGTGCATTTGTGCATGTAAGATACATGGATATTTTGAAAAATGTATTTGAAGAAAAAGAAAGACAATGAGCACAAATATTTGAATGCAAAATAGTCCAATGGTTTGTATTGAATAATCATATAATAACATGAACATAAATAAAACCCTTGACAAATGGACCATAGTGCCCCGGGCTAGGCATATGGCATAAAAGTCATTGTTTAATATTATAGACAAAATGTTCTTGAATTAAAAGAAAACAATAAACGAGTGATTACTCCTCAATGAAGGAGATGGAACGAAGTCCTTTGCTTGCCAATTGTTGAGCTTCATTGTAGTAGGATATACCCAATCTTCAAATGCACATTTATCACCAGAATCACCTACATCATTGACTTCGTGGCTTCCAATACGGAGAGGGGGCTTCCCCGCGCGAGCACGCCTCACTTCCTTCTGAGCCTTGACGGTGAAACCCAAACCATATTTGTCTGCATTGAATAGGATCTCTAGGAGTTTCCCCCAAGTATCATAGCTTCCTTCTTTGACTGCAGCACGGGCATCTTTGAATGAAACCATCTTTGGTACGACCTTGGAAGCTTTGGACACATCGGAGGAACATTTGGCAGTAGCAATCATTGGCCGCACAACTTCAAAAGCTTGACACAGGGTCTCTATAAATTCTCCATCTATCTCCATGTATTTGAAAGAGTTGGGGTGGCTTACCATGAACTCCTCCTCACCACAGACAGTGACAATTCTTCCCTTGACCAGATACTTGAGCTTTTGATGAAGAGTTGAGGTTACTGCCCCAGTTCCATGGATCCAAGGGCGACCCGACAAACAGGAGTAGGCAGGACGGATATCCATAATGTAGAAGGTAGAGTTGAAAATTTGTGAGCCCACCTTGATCGGGAGATCCACTTCTCCATGAACTGTCCTTTTGGACCCATTGAAAGCCCTCACAATAATATCACTTGGTTTAAAAACTAAACCTTCACAGTCTAAACGGTCTAACTCCCCCTTGGGTAGCACATTTAAAGAAGAGCCAGTGTCAACCAGAACGTGCGCTAAGGTAGTCCTTTTGCATTCAACGAAAACATGTAGAGCTTTATTATGGTTCTTTCCGAGCGGTGTCAGATCAGCATCCGAGAACCCCAAACCATTGTCGGTCGTCAAGCTTGCCACATAATTTCCAAACTGGTGAATTATGGTCTCATGAGGGACATGAGCCTTCTTCAAGAATTTGATTAACGCCCGAGCATGAGCATCGGAATAGAGTAGCAAAGATAACATGGAAAATCTTGGAAGGGGTTTTCCCCAACTGCTCCACAATCTTGAAATTGCTCCTTTTTATAATTTTCAAGATCTCATCCATTTCATGAGAGAAAGGTTCTCCATCAGAAACGTCCTTTGCAGGTATTTCTGTCTCAACAGGCTCCACTACTTTCTCCTTTCCCCTTGTATCAGTACTTGGCTTAGCAGCAGTGATGCGGACATGTGCCTTTGTAACAGTTGGTGGTGAGATGTTGGGTGAAAAGATTATCCCAGTTCTTGTCACCTTACTTGTGCCAGTGATGTTACCAACGTCATTAGCTTTGTTTTCCTCAATCCAAGCGTCTTGTTTTATCCCATGGTAAAACACCTCAGCACCATAGTTCCATGGCACAACTTTGTTGGAAGAGTACGAAATTGGCCCGGGAGCGGTAATTATTAGAGGAGCAACTGTTCGTTCATTTGAAATCTTGATAGGACCCTTGGAGGAGACCCTTGGAAGATGTATATGCAAATGATTTCCAGGATTTATGAAATTTAAATTTGTATAGACAAAGAATGAACAAACATAAAATTTCATTAATTAGTTCAAAATGATTACATCATGCCTCTTGGGCTTACAAAATAAATCTCTAAGATAAAAAGATCGAAAGCATCCTCTTCGATGCAATGTAGGCGTTCAAACTTTGTTCTTCATGTAGCTGATTTGTAAGCTCCAAGACCTTTTTCTCACTAGCGTAGAATTGAGCTTCGAAGGTATATCGTTCTTACTTTAGCTGAATCCAACCCTTTTGCAAGTTTTCAAGAGAAGTAGGCATGTCGGGATGGAGGACAGTGTACGAGACATCTCCTTCAACCACAGGTTCCATGATAACTGGTAAGATGGAGGGATAAGGCATCACAAGTTTCTGAGCACGAGCTCATACCCACCTAAGGTAAGGCTCAAGGGGAATGGAATTATTGTGTCCCAGCATCTTACTATCCACTTTGCTTACCATCCTCCAAGCTCGTATAAACCTCTAACGGTAACTCTGATCATTGCTCTCATAGTCGAATACCACTCCTTGGATGAGCATCTCATGAGGACCATCCCTTCGGGCATAACCGAACTGTCGCAAGGCTAAGAAAGGGTTGTAAGTGATACCTCCGCTAATGCCAAGAAAAGTTACATTAGGGAATTCCCCACAACGGACGATGATAGTAACATTCTCCAAGGATCGAGAACACCAATAAACATCTGAATGTCTGAGCGTCATCAACTTATGGGACCACCTCAAACCTTGCTCGTTCTTCAATACAGACCGGGGAAGATGCGAAGTAAACCATCTAGCCAATAGAGGAGTGCAAAATATGAGGATCCCTCTCTTCCTCATAGTGCGAGAGTGGAAAAAATGTAGGATATCTCCCAACAAAGTAGGCACCGGATTGCGAGACATGAAGAATTTGACAGCATTTACATCTATAAGTTGGTCAGGGTTTGGAAACAAAACCATCCCATAGATGAGAAGGGACAATATTTCTTAAAAATCTTGTAAATCCAAAGAGTTGCAACAGTCTTGAGCTTTCTCAAACAAGAACTTGGCTAAGAACCCTTTGACACCACTCCTTGTTTCCCATTAGTCGTGACATCAGATTGTTGCAAGTGTAGTGCTCAAGCAATCTCTTCAGGTCTTGGATCTCTTTTTGTACTGTTGAAGGGTAGTTTATTGATAATGGGAATCCTCAAGAGTTGATAGAATTCTTCTAGAGTAGGCACAAGCTGATAATCAGGAAAAGTGAAGCAATAGTGTAGAGGATCAAATAACTGGAAAAGCACCTTCATCATATCTTTATCAGTGTTAAAGATAACCAAGTTTAGGAGGCGACCATATCTTTTGGTGAATGAAGAATTCTCGGGGACCCTTGATGCTAATTCTTTGAGTTGAGAAGGAATTCTTACGAGATTGACTTGGATGGTATTCCTGCCGATGGAAGCCATGTCCTGCAAAATAGAACAAAGATAAATCCCAATAATCATTGAAATGGTTAGTGAGAATGAGTATGATGTTATGATGTTTATGATGTTATGTACAAGTAAGAATATACAAACAAGGAAAACAAATCCTTAATTTTAGGCTTGCATGGAGTCTTATAGGTAAGTACCCTCTTTGAAGTTTAGTTGGCTCAAACCTGTCCTAGAAATAGTAATCGGGTTCTAAGGGATCTCAATATCACTGATACTTCTTATCGGACATTGTTTCAGCGCAAGCCTCTTTCATGGCGACCGAAATATCCCGAGAAGTACGATCTCAATGAGCGTAGTATCGAGTATCAACCAACTTCAGACTGCACCAAAGCCGACTATCTTACTACTTCCTAATGGCCAAGTTGGTCAAGTAAAGGTTCTAAAGTCAATTAGTGCTTCATGACACCACACAGCAGCCCTGTATTATCCAAAAGGAAAGGTGGAAAAGAACACCGAATTTTATTTCAAACAAAAGCAAGTGATTTAGCAAGTAACTAAGAGCCCATGGAAAACCATGGATGAAAAGGGTGCTAATACCTTCCCTTTTCATAATCTACCCCCTCGAACTCAAAAACATCTCAAAGGTCTTTCCTGTGCTTTTTCACCTTTCCTTTTGGATAAAAGAAAATTCGGTGGCGACTCTTGCTAACCGCAACATTTGTGATAAAACGCAAAACCTTCAAGTCAGTTCTCCCACAGAGTCACCAATGAAAGTAAATAAAGGTGATATATCCCTAAGGTAACCCCAATTTTGAGTTTTTCCCCAACAAAGTCACCAGTTCTATAATACGGTGGGAGAACTGACTTAGGATGTTTTACGTTTGATTGCAATTATTGCGGTTAGCAAGAGTCGCCACCGAATTTTCTTTTATCCAAAAGGAAAGGTGGAAAAGAACATGAAAGACCTTTGAGATTATTTCTTGAGTTCGGGGGGTAGATTATGAAAAGGGAAGGTATTAGCACCCTTTTCATCCATAGTTATCTATGGGCTCTTAGTTGCTTCTAGATCACTTGCTTTTGTTTGAAAATGTGTTTTGTGGTGGTTTTGAAAGTATTTTGAAAAGGAACTTTCGTTTAGGCAAACTTTGTAATGGTTTTCGTTCGTAAGAACATATACAAAGTGTTGGACCTTTGAAAATATTTTATGTTTTTGAAGGTATATTTTTTAAAGTGTTTAATGTTTGTTTTGAAAATGAGCAAGGAACTAGGAACAATCTACCTACTCAAAAGTCTTTGTTCATTTCTTCCTTCCTTTGATATTGCTATCTCACCATTGATTGGTAAGAAGTCTTATCTTTGGATGTAAAGGGACGGGCGTGGGTCATCGTATAGTCATGATAACAATGTTGTTAAATATCTTAGCATTTCTTTGAGGGACTAAGATCATTTTAAAAGGCAACATTTGTGGCGTCATCGAGGGACTATGATCTTGTATTTTTTATTGTTTTTTCTAAGTCATCCCCACGCATAACATGACCATTTTTTAGGCAACGAGTGGAGTTAACCTTAGGGGTGCATATGTGAATAGTGTGTTTGATTTGCATGCATTTAATCTTTGATTAGAGTTATCTACTTGTTGATTTTATCTTTCCATACAAACCCTAATTACTAACATTTATATAAAAGCGATAAATTACAGAAAGTAAAATTACTACGCTATTACATCATTAGGGGTATGGGGTATACAAATTTACAAATGGGGATTGCAATAAATTAAACCTAATTATCAATTACAACCATATTAAATATTGTACAACAAATGAATGAATAACATAATGTGCAAAGATGTGAATGAAAAGGAAATAATTTTTGTTTATATTTTTGAGGAAAGGGTTTTAACCTAATAATCTAAAATAAAAAATGATTAATTAAATTAAGAAAATTAAACCTAAAATAATTAAGAAAAGAAAATAAATTAGAAAGCAATTTTTTAGGTTTTTAAGAAAAGGTTTTAAGTTAAATAAAAATAATATGAAAATTAATTAATTAAAAGAAACCTAAATTCTAAGTTGATTCTAATTAGAAAAGAAAATAACTAAATCTAAATCTAATTATTATTTATAAAAAAAAAAAGAAATTAGGTTTGTTTAAGAAAATGTTTTTGTCTTTTTTACTTTATAAAGAAAGTAAAATATAAGTGTGTAAATAATAAATAAAAATATTTTTGGATTTTTTATTAATAATAATAATAATAATAATAATGAAAATAATAAAGAAAAATAAAATAAAAATAAAATAAAAATATAAAAATAAAAGTCAGGGGGGTTTGAAATGGATTTCGGGAGTATATTAGAAAAAACAGTTTTGTTAGGTCCACAAATGAGATTTTTGTAATCAGAAAAACAATAAAATAAAAAACTTGGGACTGTGTGTGATAAGCAGGCAGGGGAGATGCATCAAAATGGCAAGGCCCAGTGATTAAGCCCAGGCGCTGGTTGTGTCAAAAGAGAGAAAAATGTGGAGAAATATTAAAAGTGGCAGCGCTGGGGCTTGAACCCACGCCCTTGACATGAAATGTATGTTGCCTTACCACTGAAGTGGCTATACATCAGTTAACTTAAACAAAACAATAAATACATAACATAAATTCAATCCTGAAAATGACTTCATCTTCAACCTCCAGCCGTGGTTCTTGTAACTCACTCATTTCTCAACAAAAATGAAAGATGTAAACATGAAAGTTGCTCCATTTTTCCATACGAATCCAACCATATAAATATCATAAGCTATAAATCAAAGATGAATGATAATTTATAAAATTACCAAATTCTGACCTAGCTTTTTTTAGAGATTCAAACCTAAAATTCTTTAAGCTCAATCAATATAAATGAAATCTATGGACATGTACAGTTTCAAGGCAATGATATCTACATTTTATCTTCACAAATGCAAGCTTAACAATGCCTAAATGAAAAGATAGAAGTTCAGAAAAGATACCTCAAAACTGGAAATCGTGAAATGAGTTTGAGCAACTTTCAAGGAGTTGTGATGATTAGGTTAGCTTCAGTGAATCCCCAGAAAGCTAATGCAATGATTAGTTTGGAATGAGGATGGCTGAAATGGCCTGGAAAAGTCAACTTGCAGACTCTATTTTTTTGGTTATAGAGGTTGATGAAAATGGTGTTACAATTATGGAACAAGGATAGGGATGGACTATATTTGAAGTATAGAAGCTTTGTGATTGATTAGAAATGAAAACACACGAGGGAAATGTGAGTTACAAGTTCAAAATCAGAAATTGTGCATCAATGGTGTTTTTGGGCAATTTCTGGCTTGCAAGTGTTTGAGAGAGTTTCAGGGTGCTTGAGCTCGTGCCTATGCTTGCAAATAGTATCTCTATTTATAAGTAAATGGTTTTGAGACTTGTAGTTGATCAGAATTCAAATCCACATGTTTAAGCTCAACATGTGATTTTCTTAACAAAACAAGTTTCCATGCCTTTGTACTTGCTATTGTAGAGTGGTTATACTTTAAACAAGCTTACTTCTGACTTTATAGATGGGGTGTTATCAAAGGGAACAAGTGAGAGGCTCAAGATTTGACTTTGTGCATAAATCTTGCTTTTCAAGAATGGCAATGTTAACTTTCTTCTCAAAATGGCAAATTGACTTGGACAATGCTTAAATCACTTGAATTATAGCTCAATAGTTTATGTAATCCATTAAATATGGACATATACACAAGTTAGAAGGATTGCAAAGCAAGATTATGCAGCATAACATTGAGATTGGATTATGTGTTCATCAAGAAAATGGCTTGTAATTCAAGTTTGAAACCCTAACTTATTGCCTTTGATTCTCCTAGCTCAAGTACGATCTCAATGAGTTCTTGGACATTTTGGAAAGCTTGTAACATCCCCTGCAACCTTCATGTTGGACATTTTTGAAAATTCAAATTGGAACTAGGTGAAAATTTCCATGAAGTTAGGTCAAAGTCCTGCCTAACTAGGGCAAAATTTCACTAAGTCTTTTAAGTTTCATGAACATGTCTTCACAAAATCATAACTTGAAATCCAAGCATTTATAGAAAAATTTCTGCCCTACAATGTTTTAGATCTTCTTGAGATATACAACTTTCATGTTGAATGTTTCCCTTGAATCATCTTGCATCATGGTGGAAATTTGGCTCAAAGTTATGAAAAAAAGTGAACTTTTCAACACTTAGAAAAATTCTAAGTCTTAGAAATTTGACTTTTCAAAGAAGAATTTTGACTTTTTGATTTCTTGATGAAAAAGTTTCATATTTTGACATGTCTTTATGAATTGTAATCTTTGAAACTTGATTTTGATCAAAGAGTCAAAGTTTGACTTTTCAATGTATAGTTAGTTGACTTTTCATTAGTTGACTGAAATTCAACTATCAATCAATTGATCTTGAGAAATGATTTGAGCCATGCCATTAGGTTATAATGATGCATTTGTATCCTTGAGATTATTTCTTAAACCAATAAGTCATTGCTTAGGTCAAACGTCAAAAATTGCACCTTCTCAGTCAAAACCCTCATTTTGACCATTTTGCCCTTTTGTTGATTTGATCAAATTTCTTGAAGAATTGTGATCCAAACTTGATCAATTGACATATATGAGTTCATGATGTTAATATGGATAAAAATTATGAAGTTTGACTGTAAATTGACCATAGTTGACTTTTCCCCCAATACAGTTGATTTTAGGTCATATGATCAATTGACTGAGCAAAAATGTGATCCAAGACTTGAAACTTGACATGAGAAATATTGAGGGTAAAAAATTATCCATAAAATTCATATGGGGCATAAAAAGTCCATTTGTCCTTGTGCAAACTCAAACCCTAATTTGAGTCATCAGTGCTTAAGGAGGTGTCTTGAGCTGATCAAACCTTGTGCAGTCTTGGATCAATGGAAATCTTTATGAGATATTAATTGAGAAATGAGAGGGAAAATATTTGGGTACAACAACAATGTTTGTCAAGAAAGAAGAAGGAAAGCTCATAATTTCTCATATCTATGTGGATGATATTTTCTTTGAAGGAATGTCAAACTAAATGGTACAACATTTTGTGCAACAAATGCAGTAAGAGTTCAAAATGAGAATGGTAGAAGAACTTATGTACTTAATTGGATTCCAAGTTTAAAAAAAGGTATCTTTGTATCCTAAAGAAAATATTCTAAGAACATTGTGAATAAGTTTGGTCTAGAAAATGTAAGACACAAGCATACTCATGTTGCAACTTATTTCAGATCAAGCCTCTTTAATGGCGACCGAAATATCCCAAGAAACCAAACCTCAATGAATATAGTATCGAGTATCTACCAACTTCGGACTGCACCAAAGTCAGTCATCTGACTACATCCTAAAGGCCAAGTTGGTCAAGTAAAGGTTCTAAAAGTTCATTAGTGCTTCATGACATCACTCAGCGGCCCCGTATTCTCTTTGATTAACTCAAAGGCTACTGGTACCCACAAATATGTTGCACTAACATAGCTATTGCTTAGAACATGTCGGTATACCCCGCACAGTTTCCACAACGTATTTCTACTTACCTATAATGTATCCCAAATCCGGGTAGAGGATTCAAACCCAAACAAATAACCATAATGTAAAGCATACAAGTCAAACAATGTAAGGAAATAAATGTGATATATCCCTAAGGTAACCCCTCTTTTAGAATTGTCTCCAGTAGAGTCACTAGTTCTGTGATACGGTGGAAGAACTGACTTGATTATTTTGCCGTTTATCGCAAATGTTGTGATTAGCAAGAGTCGCCACCGACTTTTCTTTTGTCCAAAAGGAAAGGTGAAAAAGCATAGGAAAAACCTTTGAGATTGTTTCTTGAGTTCGGGGGGTAGATTATGAAAAGGGAAGGTATTAGCACCCTTTTCATCTATGGTTTTCCATGGGCTCTTAGTTACTTTCTAGATCAAACTTGCTTTTGTTTGAAAATTGTGCTTTGTGTGGTGTGGGTTTTGAAAATATTTAGAAAATGTAACTTCGTAATGATTCTCGTATCTATAAGAATGCATACAAAAGTGTTTGTTTTGAAAATGATTCAAAAAAGGTGTTTGTGAGATGTGTTTTTGAAAGTGATTTTGAGAGTGATTTTGAAAAGTTGTATTTGTAATGATTCTCGTCTCTATAAGAACGCATACAAAGTGTTGTCTTTTGAAAATGTTTCAAAGTGAGAGTGTTGGTGTATATAATGTTTTTTTGTGAGCAAGCAAGCAACTAGGAGCGAATCTACCTACTCAAAAGGTCTTAGGTGTTCTTTTCCTCCTCCTTTAGACATTTCTATCTTACCATTGTTTTGGTAAGAAGCCCCATCGTTGGATGTGAAGGGACGGGCGCGAGACATTTTTGTATAGTCATAGAAGGCAACATATGGATGTTTTAGCAATGTCGTTTAAGGACTAGATCATTTACCAAAGGCAACATCGAGGGTCATCGAGGGACTACGATCTTTTATCGAGGGTCTTTGCTAAAACGCCCATGTTTGAGGGACATGACTATTTTTTCCAATAGGCAACAAGTGAGATTACCCTAAGGTGTGCATATGTGCAAAGTGTGTTTGATTGCATGCATTTTTTTCTTGATTAGGGTTCTTTATTTGTTGATTTCATGTATTTCCATACACACCCTAATTACTAACAATATATGAAAGCAATAAAAGTGCGGAAAGTAAAGATTCTACGCTATTACAATCATTAGGGGGATGGGGTGTACAAATTTACAAATGGGTATTGCAAATGAAATTAAGTCCTAAGTTACTATTACAACCATGTTGAATGGATAAGAATGTACAAGAAATACACAATGAACTTGTTTTGTTTAAGAAAAGAGATAAGTTTTGTTTAAGAAAATACTTTTGATATTTTTGTTTTAAGAAATAAGATAAAGCATGTAAAAAGTAAAATGTTTTTTGGTGTTTTTGATTAGTGAAAATAGAAGTGATAGCAAAAATAGTAAGGAAAAAGAAAATAGAATCAGCGCATTACTGAACTAAAAGAGATCAGAAGTTCTGACTCTGGCGTGCTGTAAAAATAGAAATCATATTAGTAGAAATAGGTAGAGTCAGAAGTTCTGGGTCCGCTGGGAACAAAGAAGATTTCATAAGTTCTGATGCTACTGGAAGAACTTCGTCTCCCTCTCCATGCTAGTCAGAACATCTGGAACTTAGTCATTTCTCAACAGAACAGACGATGCACATATAGCAGTTTTGGCAAGTTTCATAATGTTTCAGAAACAAGAGATATCAGAACTATAAATCAGAATCAAGCATGAATTTGCTAATCCTAATTCTGAGTCCTAATATCTTCAAAAAGTTCTGAACTGAAATTCTCCCCACTTAGGCAGGCAAATACATGAAACCTCAAAATATGTACAACATCAGAATAAGGATATCTACATTGTATTTTTGAACGTGCAAATCTAACAATGTTTAAGTAATATGACAAGAGTCAGCAGAAGCTTACCTTGCAGCTGGAAAATGTTCTGTGAACTAGAGTCTGATTCTAACCGCTTGTAATGTTCTGACCAGCTTCCTCACATGTTCAGCAAGCTAGAAACCTTTGAATGGCTGGAAAATTCTGGAACAGCCAAAGAGAAAAGTTTAGACTTGTTTGAAGTGGATATTGATGGAGGGTATGTCACAATCTGAACACGGAAGTTAGGATGGTTTCTAAATGTATATCAGAAACTGTATGGATGGTTCTGATCAAGAAACACTTGAGGAAAAATGGAGTTTGAATGCAAGAGTCAAAAGCTAACAGGTTTTGTATTTTTGTGTTTGCAGGTTTGGACTCTTGGAATTTTAGCAGGGGTTCAAGGCTTTTTCTTTCTCAAATTTCCGACCCTTTTACAGTTGCCAATGGCTTTCAATTTATAGGCAAAGATCTTGTAGCTTGGAGAGTACAAGCATCACATGTTAGGGTGTTGCCTTGTTCTTGAAGTAAGTATGGTGGTTAGCAGCTTTAGCAGCGCCTAAGCTAGAATTGTAAGCAGGGATTAAGGAAAGGTAACTTCAAAAGCAAAAGCAACGCATGGGCTCAGCACACTCTTGTACAAGATTTTGCTTTTCCAAGACAGTAATGGTACTTCTATGCCACACATGGGGAAATCCTTTGAACAAAGACCCAAAAGTGGTTGTGAGCATTAAATGATGATGAGATTGATCAAACCAGAAATCCTACAACGTGATATTCTGCATCATTTCTTAATTCTAGATCAGAATTTCAGCTTCAGCGTGACTTAGAATAGATATCCAACTTCTGATCTTTGTATCTCCTTGCTCCAGCATGTTCTGAAGGAGCTCTCAGACTTTCCAGGAACCTTGCAGCATGTTTTGTAAATCCTCTCTGAATTACCCTTGCAAACTCTGACTGAACCTTTGTGAAAACTGGCCCATAAGTTCTGACAAAAATCTGTTTTGAAAGTGTCCAGAATTTGCTGAATGCTTCAGTTTCAGGGACGTTTCTTTAAGGATTTAACTTGAAATCCCAGCATTTCTAGGAGAAGTTCTGTTCTGGACTATTTTAGATCTTATTGAAATCTATAACTTTTGTGCCAGAAGTTCTTCCAGAATCAGCTTGCATCATGGTGATAATCTGATCAGAAGTTCTAAATTTGTCATATTTCTTAAACACTTAGAAAAATTCTAAGTATTTAGAATTTTGACTTTTCTAAAGTAATCTTGACTTTTCAATTTCTTGATGAAACAAACTTCATGCCTTGATGAAATATGATTCTTGAAACTTGATTTTAATCCAAAAGTCAAAGTTTGACTTTTCAGTGTGCAAATGACCATTTTCCCTTGTGAATGACTTTCTTGGAAAATTTGTAATTCAAGGCTTGAAATTGGATGGAAGCAAACCTGAGGGTCCAGGATGATCCTTTGAGAAATGAGAGGGAAAATTTTGGGGTATAACATGTACCTCCTGAGATCATCCTCATTGGATCATGCAGGCAGTTGGGCCAGCGCTTGGGCTCAAGATTTGTTGTTGTTTCCACACCCCCCGAAATTTCTTTACAACTCAGGCCCATTTTACTTTTTTTTTCTTTTTTGTTTTAATCATTTATTCTCTTTTTAATTAATTTTATTTAAATAAAAAAATCATTAAAAAAATTAGATTAAGGTTTTATTTAATTTAAATTTTACAAACAAAAATTAATTTAATTTAATCACATTTTTTATTTAGTAATTAACTAGTTAATTGATTAGAATTACATTTTATTTTATTTTACATTTCAAATACTTTTCTAAATAAAAAACAACAAAAATATTTTTCTTAAAACACTTAGAATATTTTTAGGGTTGACATATTTCCCTTTTCTATCTTCGTGCGCTCATTCGCATTATTTTTCAATATTGTAACTGTCAAAAGTTTGTAATAGATAATTAGAGTTTATTGCTTTCCTCCTCAGTTTATGGTTTGTACTCCCCATGCCGGAAGTGATGTAATAGCGTAGATTTATTTCCCGTATTTTTATTTTCCGCACTTGTATATATTTAACTGCTAGATTAATTAGGCGTGCATGGCAAGACATAAAAATAACAACATTAGAAAACCTAATCTCAAGATAAATACTTGAAATTAAAAAACTTTGCACACGCACACCTCTAGGGTGACCCTCACTTGTGGCCTCAGATTTAAATAGTCATGTCCCTCGAACGTGGGATGCTTTAACAAATACCCTCGGTTAAAAGATTATAGTCCCTCGATAACCCTTCTATGTTACCTTCGGTAAACGATCTTAGTCCCTTACGAAAATTGCTAAAGCGTCTAACAAGTTTCCTTCTATGACCGTATGATGACCCACGCCTGTCTCTCACATTCAACGATAGGGCTTCCTACTAACTATTGGTAGGGTATCATCATCTAAATGAGGAGGAAAAGAACAAAGACATTTCAAGTAGGTAGAGCGCTCGTAGTCTCTTGCTCAGAAACTTTTCAAAAACAAAACATCTTTTCACAAAACAACACTTTCTTTCACAAATATTTTCAAAAACAAGCATTTTGTATACATTCTCAATGATACGAGAATCATTACAAAATTTCCGCACATAGGCATTTTTAAAATATTTTCAAACATACGCAAGCACAAAGCATTTCCAAAAGTAAACTAGAGATTAAGAGACCGTAGAAAACTACGGATGAAACAAGTGCTAACACCTTCCCTTTTCATAACCTACCCCCCTTACTCAGAAAATTCTCAAAAGGTCTTTCCTATTCTTTTCACCATTTCCTTTATTGGATAAAAGAAAAGTCGGTGGCGACTCTTTCTATCCCACCGTATTACAAAACTGGCGACTCTGCTGGGGAAATTTAACTAAAAGTTGGGTTACCTTAAAAAGCTAGACCACCTTTATTTCTTTACTTGTTTGCCTTGTATGCTTTATATTTAGGGATATGCTTGGGTTAATTTCTTGTATAGATCCTATACCCGGATCTGGGGGCATTTTAGGTATGTAGCAATAGATCGTGAAAATTGTACGGCATAGACCAATATGATTAAAATGATGGCTACGTTAGTGAGACACATTGGTTGGTACCGGTGTCCCTTGAGTCAGTCAAAGAGAATGTTGGGCTTCCGCGTGGTGTCATAATCACTTTCTGACCTTAGAACCTTAGTTGACACAACTTAGCCATTAGATAGTAGTGATATGACCACTTTGGTGTAGACTGAAGTTGGTTGATACTCGATGCTACACTCATTGAGATTGGACTCTCAGGATATTTCGGCCGCAATTCAGATGCTTGAGCTGAAATAATGCCTGAGAGAAAAATCAGTGATATGAGATTCCTAGAACTCAGTTACTTCTTTTAGGACAGGTTGAGCCAACTAAACTCAAGAGGGTACTTACCTTTAAACTCCATGCAAGCCTGAACATAAGGATTGGTGTGTCTTGTTTGTGTTTGATTAAATTTGTGCGAACATGACATCATGACATCATTACAGATGTCATTTTCACTAACCATTTCAAGGACTTAGGGATTTATCTTTGTTCATTGTTGTAGGTTATAGCCTCTACTCGCAGAAATACTATCCGGATCCGTTTTGTGAGGATACCATCTCAACTTAAGGAGCTAGTCTCAAAAGTTCCTGAAAGCTCTCAATTCACCAACAGGCATCGTCGTCTACTCAGTTTGGTCACTTCTGGTTTTGAAGAAGAGATAATGAGTTTTTATTCCAGTTCTTTGATCCTGCACATCACTGTTTCACTTTTCCAGATTATCAGTTGGTACCCACAATGGAAGAATTCTCTAAGCTACTAGGAATACCTATTCTTGATCAGACACCTTTCACCGGTTTAGAGAAAGACCCACAACCTGAAGAAATTACAACAGCCTTACATCTGAAGCGTTCTGACATTGTAGCTAATTGGGAAACAATAAGTGGAGTCAAGGGTTTTCTTTCTAAATTTCTGTTAGAGAAGTCTGGGCCGTTTCTAGATGTTATGAGTTTTCAGGATTTCGAGGAAATCTTGGCTTTGTTGATCTATGGTTTGGTGTTATTCCCTAATCCAGACCAACTCATAGATGTGAATGCTGTCAAAATTTTCCTCACTCGTAACCTTGTGGCTACTTTGCTTGGAGATATTTTGCATTCTCTTCACACTCGTACTATGAGGAAGCGAGGGACACTTATGTATTGCATACCTTTGCTATCCAGGTGGTTTATTTCTCTCCTTCCCCGATCAGTCTTGAAGAATGAACAAGGTTTAAGGTGGTCTCAAAGGATGATGTCGCTCTCTCATTCAGATATCTGTTGGTGTTCCCGGTCTCTGGAAGATGTTACTATTATTGACCGCTGTGGGGAATTCCCTAATGTTCCACTCCTTGGCATTATGGGAGGTATTACCTACAAACCTTCTCTAGCTTTACGCAAATTTGGTTATTCTCAAAGAGACAGTCCTCGTGGCATGCTTATCTAGGGTTTTGTATTCGATTACGAGAACAATTTTCAAGGTTATCGTTATAAGTTTATACACGCTTGGGGTAGGGTAAACAGGATTGATAGCAAGACTTTAGGACAAAATAATTCCATCCCTTTGGATCCCTACATCAGATGGGCATGATCTTGTGCTCAAAAACCTTATGATGCCATATACCGTTGTCTTACCAGTAATTGTGGAGCCTGTTATTGGGGGGGATATTCCTTATACCATTCTTCATCCAGATATTCCTGCTGACTTTGAAGAGCTACAGAAGTCTTGGATTCAACTGAAAGAAGAAAGGGACACCTTTGAGACTCAGTTATATGCAAGTGAAAAGAAAGTGTTGGAGCTCACAAAGCAACTCCGCGAGGAGCAAAACCTTAATGCATACATCAACACGGAGAGGAAGTGTCTGTGGGAGACTTGAGTATTAGGTTTTAGAAGTTCATATTTTTCTCTCTTTGAAACCCTTTTGTTTTCATTGTAAGCCTAAGAGGCAATTGTAATCTTGAACTTACTAATAAAAATATTTGTTTTTGTTCCCTCTCGGTTAGAAAATTGAAATCTCCTAAGGTTCTTGAAAACACTACATCCACATATCATGCATCATTTCATAAATAGGTTTTCCAATACACGTTTCCTCATCTATGTAATGTTTATTTCAGTATAAGATGGCCCTCAAACAAACTGTCAAGCATCTCCAGTCTCAGCATGCATCATTTCAAGAGACTCTTCTGAATCTGGCCAAAGGGCAACGGGATATAATGACGCTTCTCGCCAAGAAGTAGAAGACTAGAAATCCGGATGTCATCCTCAACATGGGGAGAAGATTCAAAAATCCTGCTCAACCGTTTCAAGTGGATAATATTTTCTCTGAGGAAGACGACAACCAAGAGGAGGATGGAAGAAGTGTCAGGGGTGAAGGTGAAAATAACTAGGGTTCTGAGAATATTCCTGAAGATGAAGACTATTCTGATGAACAGTACCCTCCTGCAGATAACAAGTACAAGTAATTGGAAGACTGACTCAAAGTTGTGGAAATCCAAAAAGTTCCTGGATTGGATTTTGGAGAACTAGGTCTAATCTCGGGGGTGGTCATCCCCCATAAGTTCAAGGTCCCCGTCTTTGCTAAATATGATGGGGTCTCTTATCCCAAACTCCTTTTGAGGTCGTATGTTCGAAAGGTCTAACCTCATATTACTGACAGGAAATTATGGGTCCATTTCTTTCAAGAAAGTTTGTCTGGTACTCAACTTAAATGGTTCTACCAGCTGGAAGGAATCAACATTCACACGTGGGAAGACTTGGCTGCTGCTTTTTACAGGCAGTATCAATATAATGTTGACCTTGCACCGACTCGTGTACAATTGCAAAACATGTCCATGGGATTGAGTGAAGGCTTTAAGGAGTATGCCCCGAAGTGGAGAGACTTAGTTGGAAGGGTCCAACCTCCCTTGTCTGACCGGGAATTAGTTGATATGTTCATGGGTACTCTGACAAGCCCATTCTTTAACCATCTGATTGGGAGTTCTTCATCTGGCTTTACTGATCTAATTCTGACTGGAGAAAGAGTTGAAAGTGGTATTAAGAGTGGGAAGATTCCAATGGTTGTGGCTTCTAATGCTGTAAAGAAGCCATTCGATGGTAAAAAAGAAACCAATGATGTCTATGGCTAGAAGGGCCATAGTAAAAATGACCGCCATCAGTCTGTGGGGGCGTTATTGATCTCTAATCCAGCGCCTGTTCAACAATCACAATAGGGAAACCATCGAAGTCCAGACGCTCCGTCAAGGAAATTTACCAAGATCGGCATACCTTTATCTCAGGAATTACAACATTTGTTAAAGGCTGAACTCATTTCCCTGCGGGATCCTCCTCAGAATCCTAACACATCCTCTCCAAAGTACAATCCAAATGCGAGGTGCGCCTATCATTCGTACAGTTCTGGGCACAACATCAACAACTACTGGGCCCTGAAAAGCAAGATTCAGGATATGATTGATAATAAGGAAATTGAGTTTGATCCTCCAGAGACCCCGAACCTGATTATTGCACCTATTCCTAAGTATGATAAAGGCATAAGTGATGTTGAAGATGTTTTGTATGTTACTTCCGTAAGTGATGTGGTTACTTCTCTCTCAACAGTCAAGGAGAATTTTCTACAAGCCGGTTTATTTTCGGGTTGTGTTAAAGAATGTTATGGTTGTGCAGTTCAACCCAATGGTTGCGATTTACTGAAGGAATACGTTCAATGCCTGATGGATAAACATGTAATTTTGATTGAGAAAGTTCCATATGCTGAGAATTTATGCCAATATTTGTCTTTCATATCTGGTACTCCTTTTAGGATTGCTTCCAAGGGTCCTGTAAGGATTACTGCCAATCCAAAAGTTGTTCCTTTAATCATTATAACACATGGTCCCATCCCATATGCCTCGGAGAAGGCTATTCCATGGAATTATGGGTCCAACGTCTATTACCATAGTGTTAAACAAGAGTTGTCTGACAAAGATGATGAAGAGGTTGATCCCAATATTAACAATATTGCAAGGACCAGCAAAATTACTAGAAGCGGAAGGATTTTCTCCCCGGAAATCTCTCCACCTGTTCAAGTCACAGTAACCAAGATAACTGCTGAGGCTCTGGGTAAAGAGCCAACGATATAGCTTGCCCAGATAGAGGCGCCAAAAGAAGCTACAGTCAAAGACACCTCTGGACAAGAGTTGGAAGAGGTTTTGAAAATCATCCGTAAGAGCGACTATAAAATTGTTGAACAGTTGGGGCAGACCCCACCCAAAATCTCCATGCTATCTATACTACTGTATTTTAAAGCACATGTGCAGGCTTTAGTAAAATTCATGAAGACTGCTCATGTGCCGCAAGAAATTTCGGCTGATCAATTTGGAAGTTACGTAGCGAGTTTAACAACTGATAATGGATTAGGCTTCTCCGACTTTAACCTGGCTCTAGAGGGAAGAAATCATAATAGGGCCATGTATGTCTCCATTGAATGCAGGGGCACTATGTTGGCTCATGTGTTAATTGATATTGGCTCTTCTCTGAATGTTCTGCCAAAAGACGCTCTTGATAGACTGGATTATAAAGGGATTATGCTGAAACCTAGTGACATTATAGTTCGATCCTTTGACGGGTCCAAAAGAATGGTACATGGAGAAGTTGATCTTCCCATCAAAGTGGGATTACAGATCTTTGAATCCACCTTCTATGTAATGGACATTTGACCAACTTATTCTTGTCTATTAGGACGCCCTTAGGTCCATGGGGCAGGTGTCGTCACCTCCACTTTGGACCACAAATTAAAGTATCTTGTAAAAGGGAAGGTTTTTTACTGTTTGGAGAGAAGAGGAGTACATGGTCAGCCACCTGAATTCATTCTGGTACGTGGAGATGCATGGAGAATTTATCGAGACTCCATGTCAAACCTTTGAAGTGATTTCCCCTACTATTGTTGAGGATGTTTCTGCCATTCCAAAGACCACCAAGGTTTCTCACAAGATGGCTTCCTTAAAAGATGCCAAAGCAACTATAGAAGAAGGTGGTTGTACTATTTGGGGTCAGCTTCCTAATATCCCTTACAAATCTGACAAGTTTGGTTTAGGCTTTACTGCAAAAGGTCAAAGGGTTGTTCATCACGCTCGAGCTGGAAGACCTCATTTCCGTATCAACAACAATGGAATCAATGCTATAGAAGATGCTAAGAGGGATTATGACCTCTACAACTGGATCTTTCCTACCAGGGGCAACAGACTCAACAATTGGAAGGCGGAAGACATTATATCTATCTCCTTTAGTCAGGAGTAATAGTTATTTCTATTTTTATTGCTTTAAGAAGTTTGGTTTTGTAATTTCTTTTAAAAACAATGACTTTAAACCTTGTATCTTGCCCGGGGCACAATGGTTTATTTGTTAAGGGTTGTCATTTCATAAGTCATATTTTCATTTAATGAAAATATTGGACATTTTGCATTCAAATTTTTGCGCTCTCTGTCTTTCTTTTACTTTACTGCACTTTCAAATAGCTACGCGTTCTTACACACACCCACGCACTACATTGCAAATCCACATCCACTCCATATCTCGTTGATAACGATCCTGCTATTTCCTCTTATGACTTTGAAAATCCGATCTACCAAGCCGAGGATGAAGGTGAGGAAGATTGTGAAATACCCGGAGAACTTGCCAGACTCTTAATACAAGAAGAAAAGGTTATCCAACCGCACGAAAAGCCAATCGAAGTGGTAAACTTGGCTTTTAAGACAGACATAAAAGAGGTCAATATAGGCGCCAACTTAGAGGGCAGTGTCAAGAACAGATTGATTCATATGTTGCACGACTATATTGAGATATTTTCTTGGTCATACGAAGACATGCCAGGGTTTGGTACTGATATTGTGGTTCACCGTCTGCCTATGAAAGAGGGTTGTTCTCCAATTAAACAGAAGGTTCGTTGCATGTGTCCTAAGATGTAAGAGAAAATCAAGGCTGAGGTTATGAAACAATTCAATGCATGTTTCTTAGCAGTGATGTCATATCCTTAATGGGTTACAAATATCGTTCCAGTACCAAAGAAAGACGGCAAAGTGCATATGTGTGTAGACTACAGGGATCTAAACAGGGCAAGCCCCAAAGATGACTTCCCACTTCCACATATTAATGTTCTGGTCTACAACACTACTCAACATAAGATATTCTCTTTCATGGATGGTTTCTCAGGGTATAATCAGATCAAGATGGCACTTGAAGACATGGAGAAAACTACCTTCGTCACATAGTGGTGCACTTTTGGTTACAAGGTCATACCTTTTGGGTTGAAGAACGTCAGGGAAACTTATCAGCGGGCCATGGTAGCCTTATTTCACGACATGATTCATCATGAGATAGAAGTCTACGTCGACGACATGATAGCAAGGTCACAGATTGAAGAAGAGCATCTTGATCATCTTCATAAGTTATTTGAAAGGTTGAAGAAGTACAAACTAAGGCTAAATCCGAACAAATTCACTTTTGGGGTGAGATCCGGTAAACTCCTGGGTTTCATCGTCAGTGGTAAAGGTATTGAAGTTGATCCCGCAAAAGTTAAAGCTATTCAAGAAATGTCGGCTCCCTGTACTAAGAAAGAGGTCAGAGGTTTCTTAGGACGATTGAATTACATTGTCGATTCATTTCTCATTTGACTGCTACCTGTGAGCCAATCTTCAAGTTATTGAAGAAAGATCAAGCAGTAAAATGGAATGACAACTGTCAAAAAGCCTTTGATAAAATTAAGGAATACCTATAAGAACCTCCGATTTTAATGCCATCGATTGAAGGAAGGCCTCTAATAATGTACCTAACAGTGCTAGAGAATTCAATGGGGTGTGTACTGGGGCAACTTGACGAGTCTGGTCAAAAACAGCATGCAACATACTAACTTAGAAAAAAGTTTATCGACTGTGAAACAATATATATACACTTCTCGAAAAAACTTGTTGCGCTTTGGCATGGGTTGCTCGCCGAATAAGATAGTATATGTTGACTCATACTACTATATTGATCTCTAAAATGCATCCCATCAAATACATATTTGAGAAGCCAGCCCTCTCCGGAAGAATAGCTCGATGGCAAATGGTCTTAACCGAATACGACATTTAGTACACCACTCAAAAAGAAATCAAAGGAAGTGTACTGGAAGATCATTTGGAACATCAAGCTGTAGACGACTACCAGTCTATAGATTTTGAATTCTCGGACGAGAACATTATGCTAGTTACGGATTGTGAAGAACCTGGACTGTATGAAGGACCCGAGTCAAGATCCCGTGAACTATGGTTTTCGACGGAGCTTCTAACGCACTTGGCAACGAGATCGGTGCTATAATTATCTCTCCTGAGGGTTGTCATACACCCTTCATTGCCAGACATTGCTTTGACTGCACCAATAATATGGCTGAATATGAAGCGTGCATCATGGGTATTAAAGCTGCTATTGACCTGAGAATCAAATTTCTAAGCGTATATGGGGATTCGGCCTTGGTAATCGCTCAGGTCAAGGGAGAATGGGATATGAAGCATCTGAATCTTATCCCTTACCGAGAACATGTGCTAACCTTGATTCCGTACTTTGAAGAGATTACTTTTGAGCATATCCCAAGAGAAGAGAATCAGTTGGAGGACACATTAGCTACCATGTCATCCATGTTCAAGGTTAGATGGGACAATGAGGCTCCCATAATTACCATTGAAAGATTCGATGAATCGGCATATTGCTACAAAATTGATATTGATGGAGTAGAAGAAAAACCTTCGTTTCATGAAGTGAAAAGGTACGTTGAAGCTTAAGAATACCCTGAAGGGGCATCGATCAATGACAAGAAATTCCTACGGAGGTTCTCAGGCAAGTTCTTCCTGAGCAACGAAATTTTGTACAAGCGCAATCATGATTCGACTCTGCTTCATTGTATGGACAAGAAGGAAGTAAAACAAATTATGGAGGATATGCACGAAGGCATCTTTGGTACTCACTCCAACAGGCATACTATGGCTTAAAGATTCTGAGAGCGGGTTACTATTGGTCGACTATGGAAACCGACTGTCAGCACCACTCGATAACTTGTCATAATTGTTAGATTTATGTTGATAAAGTTCATGTGCCTCTAGTACCTTTGAATGTCATGACTGCTCCTTGGCCATTCTCAATGTGGGACATTGATATGATCATAGAAATCGAGCCTACTTCTTCTGACGGACATTACTTCATTCTCATCGCCATTGACTACTTTACAAAATGGGTTGAAGCGGTCTCATTTGCCTCTGTTACCAAGAATGTGGTAGCTCGATTCATTAAGCATAACCTCATTTGTCAGTATGGAATCCCTGAGATAATCATCACGGACAATGGTACCAACCTCAATAACACTATGATCACTGAACTCTGCATGCAGTTCAAGATCAAACACCACAACTCTTCTCTGTATCGACCAAAGATGAATGGCGTAGTTGAAGCTGCCAACAAGAATAGTAAGAATATCATACAAAAGATGGTTGTGACTTACAAAGACTAACATAAGATGTTACCATTTGCTCTTCATGGCTATCGTACTTCAGCGCGAACATCAACTAGGGAAACCCCATTCTTTTTGGTCTATGGCATAGAAGTTGTCCTACCTGTTGAAGTTCAGATTCGTTCTTTGAGGATTATGAAAGATGCATACTTAGATGAAAACAAGTGGATTCAGACCAGGCTAGACCAGTTGAATCTGATTGACAAAAAGATGCTTGTGGTTGTCTGTCACAGTCAGATGAATCAAAAACGTATGATCATGACATTAAACAAGAAAGTCAAGCATCGGGTATATCAGGCTAGTGACTAGGTAATAAAGCGCATCATTCTACCAAAAGGTGATCCCAGGGGCAAATGGACTCCCACCTACGTAAGGCCATTTGCATTCAAGAAGATATTTTATGGCGGTGCTTTGATACTGACCACCATGGACGACAAAGATTTTCCACACCCTATGAACGCAGACATAGTCAATAGATACTATGCGTGAAAATGACCCGCTAGGTTGACTGTCCTAGGAAAAAGATAAGGGAATCTCAGCGAACCAAAAGGGTTCGAGCAAAAATTAGGGATATATATAAAAGTTTGTACACCTGGCAAGTCGAAAACCTGAAAAGGCGGTTTGAGCAAAAAAAGGGTATCCTTGTGGACTGAAAACCCGAAAGGGCGGTCCAGGAAAAAATTAATGATTAAAGCGTGCGACTATGCCCCGTTGGATCACTTACAACAAGCTTTATTACCAAAGTCAAAAGTTCAAATGGTACAAATCAGTTCAATCAACTTCTTCCGATTGCAAGGGATGAGATGTTCGAAGACATAGGGGAAATAGAGGAGTTGGAACCCGGCGAGATCATTTCCACATAGCTATATGTTTTTTTTTCACTTTGTACTTTTTTCATTTCATGACAATTTCCTCTTACTAGGATTTATGTCTCTTTGTACAAAATCGCCCATTTATGGGCAAACTATCAATACAAATACACCCTAAAATTCAAACTTTTTATTTTTTATTTTTCTGTTTTGTTTGCAAAAATGTCTGTTGTACCCCAAAATTTTCCCTCTCAAATTTTCCAAGACATTTCAAGAATAATCTCCAAGTGGTTCAAGATTGCTCAAGAGTTGGACAGTCAAATCATCTCCTAAGGCAGTCAATTCAAAATTAGGGTTTTGTGTTACATCAAGGTCCTTACATCCAAATGACCTCAAGTGCTCCCCAATGTCCTAATATTTTCTAAAGTTCATCCATGTCAAATTTCAAGCCTTGCAGAGGAAGTTTGGTCAGTTAATTGCTCAAGAGGTTCAAAAATCGACTATGCTAGGGCAAAAGTCAACTATGACCTACAAATAGTCAAACTTCAATATTTTTTGTCAACATTCTCATTTTTAAGGATAATTCATCATTTTATCAAGGTTTGATCATGATTCATCAAGGATTGCTCAAGATTCATCAAGATTCAAAAGTTGCTAAATTAGGGTTTTGTAGGAAAAGTCAACTCAACTTTGACCAAGCATAACTTTCTCATACTTTATGATAAATGACCCATCCAAATCTCATTTTGAATAGGATGCAATTTCTTACAGTCCATCTTCACACCCCAAGATCAAGAAATGCACTCACAAAAAGTTAAAAATTTGGACATTATAGGTCATTTTTGAAAGTCAACAAAAACACCTTTTTTCCAAAGCTTATAACTTGAGCATGGAATATGAAAATGAGATGAAACCAACAGATTTGGTTAGAGGACATCTCAAGGTTTCTAAAAAGTCCAAGAACACCTCCAAAAGTTCAAAATTGAAGAAGTTATGCATTGTTGAAGTTGGGCATTTTTCCAAAATTGCCAAAAGTCAACTATCCCCAAAACTTCAAATTTTGTTAAATGGGCCCACTTTTTTCCACTTTATTTGATCTTGTCACACAACACACGTGCTCTATCTTTAGTCTTGGGTCCATTTATTAATTTTTCCATTTTATTTGATTTTTATTGAATTAATTCATTTTAAATCAATTTAAATCCAAATAAAATCTAAACATTGGTAACTTGGCATCTTTTTGATTGATACAGGCTTTAATTATCATCATGTACACAATCAAATCCGAATTAAGCCATATCATGCACAAAATATTGGATTTGTAATGAAATTGGAAAGATTTTCATGGAGGATCATATCAAATCCAAAATCATCAATGCATAAGGATTGAAAGCCTAAAACTTGACCTAATTGCTTCCATATTACTTGTACAATGCAAAGGCACGAAAATCATAGGCTAGAGGCTGCATAATCACCAATACAAAACTTGGAAAAAACTCAAAAAAGCTTGGAACTGAAATCTTGGTTAGAGACGTTTTCAAGACCAAAACTCAACGTAGACTTCTTGTTTGACATCCACTGAAGCTATTGCAATCAAAAGCCAAGCCATTCGTCACCTAAAACGCGTTGTAAGTCTCCCTGAAAGTCGCTCTGCACTTGAGATCGTGACTCCATATTTTGGTATCTTTTGGACAAATCGTTGGTATAATCATGCTTATCATTCAATTTCTAAACTTTCTGCATCATTTGATTTTATTTTCATAAGCCATAGCCTTGTAATCGAACCTAGGGTTTGGAAGGTCATTTTTTGGGCATTTTTGCTACATGTAAAATCAAGACAAACGATGGCCATGGGTGTGTTCAGTAAGGAGAGACGAGCACGATGATGGTCTCAGAATTCGTTTCCATAGCCTAGAGAAGATTTAAGGAGGCATCTAGGGATTTAGTTGAGGATTCAAATCCGCAGGAAAAATAAACCTGAGTTCTGTGGGGAAGACGACTACGTGCCCTCTTCCCATTGGCTGTTTCAAATTTCGCGCTTTTTTATTTTTTAATTCAGGCATTTGTTTTGTTTTATAATATATTAATTGTTATGTATTCTATTAACGAAAGCAACACAGTGGTCCAGTGGCAAGCGCGTTAGTTCAAAGTCCAATGGGACCTGGGTTCGAATCCCAGGTCCCCCATGCATTTGTGTTAATTTTTTCCAGGCTATCCAGTACATGCCAAGGCCTAAGATCTACTATATGCAATCATCCAATCAGGCGCCAGGTGGCCTCCAGGCCAAATCCAGTGGCCAAGATTGAACGTCCACTATGGTCTCTAGTCAACAGGCACACGTGGGAACCAGAAAAGTCCATACAGGCCAACGTAAATGGGCCTCAAAAATGCCAGTTTCACCTCCAGATTGGGCCCAACACCCCCTTGGGTTATTTCTTTTCCTCTTTATATTTTAATTTATTTATTTTGTTTTAATTATTATTTTTATTGTTTAATTAACCAATTAATTATTTTTCCTCATAAAATCAAAAACACAAAAAAAAAATTATTTATTAAAATTAAATTCATCACTTTTAATTTTTGTAAATAAATTAATTTAATTGATTTAGCTTTAATTAGGTATAATTTCAATATTTTTTTGCAATAATTAAAATTAATGTAAAATATTAGGTTTTAATAATTTTGACCCAAATTTATTTTATTTCCTTAAATATAAAAAATCCAAAAATATCTTTTTTAATTAATTAATTTATTTATTTAACTTAGGTTTAATTTCATTTAATTCAAAAAATAAACAAAAAAAATGCTTCCTTTCAAAAAAGGGTCAAAACCCTAAAAAATGCGTTGATTTAATTTTCTCGCACGCGATCCATATTTTCATATTATTGTAATTGCTTATGGAATGTAATAGCTTTAAATAGGACTTTGAATTATTTTATCGCTTTCTTTTATTTTCCGCAATTTAAATTTTAAGGGTTGTTTTTTGCGATGTAAATACCCGACGCCTTGTAATAGTTTAGATTTAATTTTCCGCAATTTAAAATTCCGCAACTATACACTGTTAGATGTTTGATAATAGGGAATGCATGACAAGATCAAATCTTTAACCTAAAAATAAACATAGCTCACCCATGACATGTACAAAGATAAATAACTGAAAAACACTCGCACATGCGCACTCTTAGGGTACACCTCACTTGGTTGCCTTCGAACGTGGTCATTGAGTATAGGAAGTTTTAGAGGTCGTCCTCTTGTCCAAAGATCATAGTTGCCTCGAAACAGTTGCCTCGGAAAAATGATCTAAGACATTAGGGTTACCGCTAAGGCGTCCTAACGTTGCTTTAGTGACCACACGTCCCTTTAATCGAATTGACCCTTAAAACTCCAACGACGGTGCTACCTACTCATTCATAGTAGGATAGCATTGTCTAAAGGACATTTGTACAGATTAATTCCTTTTTCGAGTAGGTAGATGGTTCTTAAGTAGTTGCTCTCTTTAAAACAAAACAAAACTTTTCACACTTACACTCCTTTCAAACAAAAACTCTCTTTAAACCCACAAACACAAAGAAAAGAAATTTTTGAAAACACTTTGAGCAAGTACCTAAGAGCCCGTGGATAACCACAGATAGAAAGGGTGCTAACACCTTCCCTTTCTATAATATACCCCCAGAACCCGAGAAACATCTCGAAAAAGGAATTTTTCTGTGCTTTTTTCCTTTCCTTGTTGGATAAAATAAAAGACGGTGGTGACTCTTGCTTACCGCGACATTTTGAAAAAACAAACGCAAAACACAAACCAGCATTCCAAAAACAGTTAGTTCTCTCCCACCGTATCACAGAACTGGCGACTCTGTTGGGGAGAATATTAATAAGTGGGGTGTACCTTAGGATTAGATCATTATGTTTTCAATTGTTTGCTTTATGTGCTTTATAATTGTGGGCTTGTATCGAAGTTTCTATAGATCCTAACCCGGATTTGGGGATACCCTTTAGGTAAGTAGCAATAAACTGTGAGGGAACTCTACGGCGTAGACCGATACGGTTGAAGCAGTAGCTACGTTGGTGTGGCACTTTAGATTGTACCGACATCCCTTGTGTTGGAACGAGGAGAATATGGGTCATCTAAGGGGTCATTAAGCACCAACTGACCTTAGAACCTTTAAATTGACCAACTTGGCCATAGAACAGTAGCAGTATGTTACACTCATTGAGACTAAACTCTCGCGATGATTCTGGCTGCAAGAAAACGTTGCTAAACTGGAATTATGACCGATTGAGGGTAGTCAGTGATATTGAGATCCTCTAGAACCCGGTTACTATTTTTAGGACAGGTTTAAACCAACTGAACTGAAAGAGGGTAGTACCTAAGCTCCTCGCCAGCCTGAAATCTAAGGGCTCTCTGTGTGACTTGTGTGCCTTTACCATGTTTGCCATTTGTGGATACTTGTGGTGTGCTTACTATCATGACATCATGACATCATAACATTGCATACATCTTGCATTGGACTAACCTATTTCAAGGACAGTAGGGATTCATCTTTGTTCTGTTTTGTAGGTCATCATGATGCCCATGCGTAAGAATACCATCCGGATCAACTTTGTTCAGGTTCCCACCTTGCTTAAAGAGTTGGTCGCCAATATGCCTGACATTACTTCCTTCATCAGGAGGCATGGTTATCTTCTCATTTTGGTCACCTTCAAATTGGACGAGCAGATGATGAGTGTTTTGGTCCAATTCTATGATCCATTATACCATTGTTTTACTTTCCATGACTATCAGCTGGTTCCCACCCTAGAAGAGTTCTCTGAGTTGCTCGGTATCTCTGTTCTGGAGCAGACCCCGTTTACTGGTTGGGAGAAGATTCTTAGGCCCGAAGAGATTACTGCAGCCCTTCATTTGGCCAAAGAAGAGGTAATGGCTAATTGGGAAACTAGAAGTGGAGCAAAGGGCTTTCTGACTAAGTTCTTGGTTGGTAAGGCTAATTATTTCTGGGATAGTCTAGACTTCAAGGCCTTCGAGTATATTCTGGCTCTTTTGATATACGACTTGGTATTGTTTCCGAACTCTGACTCCTTTGTTGATGTTAATGCGGTAAAGATATTCATCTCTCGGAATCCGGTACCCACTCTCTTGGGTAACATCCTTCATCAGTGCTGAAGAACAAAGAAGGAATGGGTTGGGCTTATAGGGTTATGTCTCTCTCGCATAATGACATCATTTGGAATCTCAAGGGTATGGACGAGGTGACCATCATTGATCACTGTGGGGAATACCCCAATGTTCCATTGATAGGAATCCATGGAGGAATTTCTTATAATCCATGCTTAGCCTTACGTCAGTTTGGGCGTGCTAGAAGAGAAGGACCTCATGAGCTGTTAATGCCTCATATCATCTTTGATTTTCAAGGGGATGGCGACGAGCTACGCCGCAGATTCATAAGGGTTTGGGATAGAGTTCACCATTCTGATCCACATGAGTTGGGCCCAAAGACTTCACTCCCGATGGAGCCATATCTCATATGGGTCCGTATCCGTGCCCAAAAGTTGGGCATGCCATATGAAGCCGTCCGGCCTGTCATTCTTGAAGTTGCTAATGAAGAAGGGGTTCTTCCAACCATCCTCCATCCTTATATGTCCACTGACATTGGGGAACTAAAGAGATCTTGGATGCAGCTGAGGGAGGAACGGGATTCTTACCGAGAGAAGTTCAACGAGCAAGAGCAAAAGATCCAGAAGTTGACTAGGCAGCTGGAGAACGAGTGGATTCTCAATGATTATGTCAGCACCGACAACAAGAGACCATGGGAGCATTGATTGACCTTTGATGATTTCCTTTCCAGTTTTTATTTACTTTTCAGTATTTCCATTCTTGTAACGCCTTAATGGCATCAGTTGAACAATTTGAATTTTGAATTTTATCTAATAAAGTGTGTTTCCTTTCTGGTTTACAAATTTGAATCTCTTAATTGTCTTTGAAATCATGTCATACGCATTGCATCCCATGCACTCCATAACAGGTACCTGTTACAGTTCTCTTATCTTCTTCGCTGTTTATTTCAGAACTCATCATGTCTGTTGAACCTTCAACTAAGCAAGCTATCAAGGCCCTCCAGGCCCAAAATGCCCAATTTCAAGAGTTGTTCATGAATCTTGCTAAGGATCAGCAAGATCTGAAGACCCTGATTCTGAAAGAGAAGAAGAAGAAGAAGAAGAAGAGGACAATCCTGTTTAACACAGGGCACAGGTTTGGAAACAGGCTTCAGAATGAAGTTGATTTGACCACCTCATCTGGAGGGAAAGATAGTCAGGAAGAAAGGAGGGCTCCTAGCCCTGTGGTCTCCGACAACGAGATGAACTTCGACGAAGAACAGTATCCTCCAGCTGAGGACAGATACAAGCAACTGGAAGACCGGTTGAGTGATATTGAAGTTCAGAAAGTTCCTGGTTTGGACTTTGGTGATCTGGGTCTATCATCTGGAGTGGTGATTCCCCACAAATTCAAGGCACCAGCCTTTGCTAAGTATGACCGAATTTCTTGTCCGAAGTTGCACCTTCGGTCATATGTAAGGAAGATTCAGCCGTACACCACTGATAAGACCCTATGGATCCACTTCTTCCAAGACAGTCTCTCAGGGACTCAGCTTGAGTGGTTTTATCAGTTGGACGGGGCCAGTATTCGCAGTTGGGAAGATTTGGCCACTGCTTTCTACAGGAAGTATCAGTACAACTCCGACCTCGCTCCCACGCGTACCCAACTCCAGGGTATGTCAATGGGAACGGGTGAAGGATTCAAAGATTATGCGCAGAAGTGGAGGGACCTCGCCGGAAGAGTACGACCACCCTTGGTTGATCGGGAGCTTGTGGACATGTTTCTGGGGACCTTGTTTGGTCCATTCTTCAACCATCTGATTGGAAGCTCTTCATCTGGATTTACAGAGCTAATTTTGACTGGGGAAAGGATTGAGGCTGGTATTAAGGCTGGTAAGATAAAAAAGGGTGCTTCAACAAGCACCGAGAAGAATCCTTTTAAGAAGGAGTCCAGTGCTGTCTACAGTTCGAAAAGCCAGAGTAGGCTTGAACGCCGCCAAGCTCTTAATGTGGTTGTTATCTCAAAACTTGTTGGTGCTCCTCAGCACAACAATCAACAAAAGGACGAGAGACCTCGAAGGCAATTCACTCGTCTCAGCATGACGTTATCTCAGATTCTGCCATAGTTGCTGAAGACCAATCTGGTGATTCCAAGGGAAGCTCCGAAGAATCCAAATACAACATCACCGAAGTATAACCCTAACGCCCGTTGTGCTTATCACTCTGATAGCCCGGGGCATAATACAGATGATTGTTGGGTTTTGAAGAATAAGGTACAGGATTTGATTGATGCGAAGGAGATCGAGTTTGGAGCACCAGAAAAGCCTAAACAAGATGCAGGAGTGAATGCTATCGGGGATGACGATGATGAAGAGTTTGATATCGACAGTTGGATCTACCCGACTGCCAATGGTGGATTAAGCAACTAGACAGCGAAGGATTCTATGCTCGTTTCTGTTATCACCCAGTAATGAAACTTTTTGTTTTGAATTTGTAACAAACAATGTTTAAACTTTACGGTCCGGTGTCTTACCCGAGGCACTGTGGCTTCATTTGTGAGGGCTTTATGTGTGTCATTTTCATATATCATTAATAAAAGCATTGGACGTTTCTTGCATTTCAAATTTTGCGCTCCTTGTTTTTCTTTTATTATATATTGCAAAACAGCTATTTTACATACACTCACATATACAGGTCCACATCCACTCTGGATCTCACTGATAACGATTCAGCTACTGCCAGTTATGACTTCTAAAATCCGATCAACTTAGCCGAAGACAGAGGTGAAGATGATTGTGAAGTGCCTGGTGAACTTGCAAGACTGTTACTCCAAGAAGAGAGGGTCATTCAGCCGCATGAAGAGCTGGTAGAATCAGTGAATCTGGGTACAGAAGAGGATAAGAAAGAGGTCAAGATCGGTGCCAATCTGGAGCTTAGTGTAAAGCAACAGTTGATTCAGATGTTGCGTGACTATGTTGAGATCTTTTCCTGGTCTTATGAAGATATGCCTGGGTTAGATACCGATATTGTGGTTCATCGCCTACCTACCAAGGAAGACTGTCCTCCCGTGAAACAGAAGGTCCGCCGTATGCGCCCAGAGATGTCTGAGAAAATCAAGGTTGAAGTTATGAAACAATTTGGCGCCAGTTTTCTAGAAGTTACTTCTTACCCTCAGTGGGTTGCCAATGTGGTTCCCGTGCCGAAGAAGGATGGTAAGGTCCGAATGTGTGTTGACTATAGGGATCTGAACAGGGCAAGCCCCAAGGATGACTTCCCTCTACCTCACATCGACGTTCTGGTAGACAACACCACTTAGCATAAGGTATTCTCCTTTATGGATGGCTTCTCCGTTTATAATCAGATCAAGATGGCTCCCGAAGACATGGAGAAGACAACTTTTGTTACTCAGTGGGGTACCTTTTGCTACAAGGTCATGCCTTTTGGGTTAAAAAATGTTGGGGCAACGTATCAGCGTGCCATGGTTGCTTTGTTTCATGACATGATCCATCATGAGATTGAAGTATACGTCGACGATATGATTGCAAGGTCCCAGACTGAGGAGGAACACCTTGACCATCTGCAAAAGTTGTTTGATAGGTTGAAGTTGTACAAGCTGAGGTTAAACCCGAACAAGTGCACCTTCGGGGTGAGATCTGGTAAGCTACTGGGTTTCTTCGTAAGCGACAAAGGAATTCAAGTAGACCCTGCAAAGGTGAAGGCTATACAGGAAATTCCATCTCCCAGAACAGAGAAAAGAAGTCAGAGGCTTTCTAGGACGACTGAACTACATTGCCCGATTCATCTCACACCTGACTGCTACTTGTGAGCCAATCTTCAAGTTGCTGAAGAAAGATCAAGTAGTACGTTGGAACGATGAATGTCAGGCCTCTTTCGAAAGGATCAAAGAGTATCTCCAAGAGCCACCCATTCTGATGCCTCCAGTTGAAGGGAGACCTTTGATCTTATACTTGACAGTACTCGACAACTCAATGGGGTGTGTGTTGGGGCAGCATGACGAGTCTGGCCGAAAAGAGCATGCTATTTATTACCTTAGCAAAAAGTTTACCGACTGTGAGACCCGATACTCACTTCTAGAGAAAACTTGCTACGCTTTGGCATGGGCTGCTCACCGGCTGAGACAGTATATGTTGACTCACACTACTCTGTTGATATATAAGATGGATCCAATCAAGTATATCTTCGAAAAGCCTGCCTTGTCCGGAAGAATAGCAAGATGGTAGATGATATTGACTGAGTATGACATCCAGTACACGACCCAAAAGGCAATCAAGGGAAGTGTATTGGCAGACCATTTGGCACATCAGGCAGTGGATGATTACCAGTCTATGAACTTTGAATTTCCGGACGAGAATATCATGTTGGTAATAGATTGTGAGACACCTGGACCGGATGAAGGACCCGAGGAGGGATCCCGATGGTCTATGTACTTTGATGGAGCTTCGAACGCTTTGGGTAATGGCATTGACGCTGTGATCATATCTCCTAAAGGCTCTCATACTCCGTTTACCGCCCGATTATGTTTCAACTGAACCAACAACATGGCGGAGTATGAAGCGTGCATCATGGGTCTTCGAGCAGCAATTGATATAAGGATTAAGTTTCTGAGTGTCTTCGGAGATTCCGCTCTCGTGATCAGTCAGATCAAAGGCGAGTGGGATATGAAACACCCTAATCTTATTCCTTACAAGGAGTATGTATTGACATTGCTTCCCCATTTTGAGGAGATAACCTTTGAACACTTCCCTAGAGAGGAGAATCAGTTGGCGGACGCGCTGGCTACGATATCTTCTATGTTCAAAGTCAATTGGGACAACGAGGCTCCTCGAATTATCATTGAAAGATTGGAAGAACCTGTACATTACTGTGATATTGAGACTGAAGAGGTAACAGAAAAGCCCTGGTTCCATGAAGTAAAAAGGTACCTTGAGGTTCAGGAATACCCCGAGGGTGCATCTGTTAATGACAAAAAGTTTTTGAGAAGGTTCACGACGAAGTTCTTCATCAGCAATGGCATCCTTTACAAGTGTAACCATGATTCAACCTTACTGCGTTGTGTGGATATGAATGAAGCAGAAAGGGTCATGGCAGAGTTACATGAAGGTACTTTTAGAACTCATTCCAGTGCACACACCATGGCAAAGAAAATCCTTTGGGCAGGATATTATTGGTCCACAATGGAAGCCGACTGTTATCAGCATTCTCGGACATGTCACAAGTGTCAAGTCTACACTGATAAGGTGCGCATACCTCCAGTTCCTCTAAACGTCTTGATGGCACCTTGGCCTTTTGCAATGTGGGGCATTGATATGATCGGCGAGATCAGACCTACAGCGTCCAACGGGCATCGTTTCATCCTGGTAACAATTGATTACTTCACGAAGTGGGTTGAAGTGGCTTCCTTTGCTACTGTAACCAAGAACGTCGTGGCACAGTTCATTCGACACAATTTGATCTGTCGATACGGTGTACCAGAGAGGATCATAACGGACAATGGTACCAATCTCAACAACAAGATGATCACCGAGCTCTACGAGCAATTCAAGATACAGCACCACAACTCTTCTCCCTACTGGCCGAAGATGAATGGGGCTGTAGAAGCGGCTAATAAGAACATTAAGAAGATTGTGCAGAAGATGACAGTGACATACAAAGACTAGCATGAGATGTTACCATTTGCTCTTCATGGGTACCGTACCTCAGCGCGGACGTCAACAGGGGCAACACCCTTTTCCTTGGTATATGGCATGGAGGCAGTCATGCCCATTGAAGTCCAGATACCCTCTCTTCGGATTATGAAGGATGCAGGTTTGAGCGAAGATGACTGGATTCAGACTCGGCTTGATCAACTGAACCTAATCGATGAAAAGAGACTTACTGCTATTTGTCATGGTCAGACGTACCAAAAACGGATGATCAAGGCATTTAACAAGAAAGTCAGACGACAAGAGTATCAAGTTGGGGACCTGGAAATCAAGCGCATTATTCTACCTCAAGGTGATCCCAGGGGCAAATGGACCCCTACTTACAAAGGGCCATTTGTGGTTAAGAACATTTTCTCAGGAGGAGCGATGATTCTAACCACCATGGATGGCGACGACCTTCCTCACCCCGTCAATGCAGACATAGTAAAAAGATACTACGCATAATCAAAGACCCGCTAGGTTGACTGACCTAGGAAAAAATAAGGGCTTCCCAGCGAACCAAAAGGGTTCGGGAAAAAATAAGGGATGAAAATGAAAAATCTGTACACCCGGTAAGTCAAAAACCTGAAAAGGCGGCTTGGGAAAAAATGGGTATCCCGGTGGACTGAAAACCCGAAAGGGCGGTCCAGGAAAAAGTTAGGGATCAAAGCGTAACATTATGTCTCACTGGATCACCTTGCATCTAGACTTTGGTATCGACTATCAAGCTCAGACGGCACTAATCAATCTGATTCATCTTCAACCGAGTAGAAAAGTGATGAGATGCTCGAGGATATAAAGGCAATAGCAGAGTTGGAACCCAGTGGGATTATTCACATAGCTGTTTTGTTTTCTTTTCACAAATTATGTAAATTCTATTATTCGGCGGTGTTCTCTTACTAGGACGTCAGCCTCTTGTACAAAACACCTATTTACAGGCCAAATTTCAAAATCAATACAAATTCATTTTCAGAAAAATTTCAAACTGTTTTTCCTTTATCTGTTTTGTTTTGCAAAGAACGTCCAATGTTCATTTTTTGATATATGCATTTGACATTAATTGTTGCTCATAAATATCTACATGCGAAACAAAAGATTAATTAATGGTAATATCAGAAGCAGGGGCAATAAGAATTGTCTGAACTGTATAGTTGCTTTGTCCACCAGGTACAAAGGAAGGTTCAGCTAAAGAATATGGCTAAGATACTTTCACTCCCCGCAGAATAAGGCAATAATGGTAGCTCTCCCAGCTGAGACTTGCAGCTATGAACGAATCGGTAATATTCCCCCCAAGAAGAGTTTATCTACTATCATCACTAAAAGGGTCTTAATATTCCCCAGCGGGTATAAAAATATTCCCCACCAAGTATAAGAGTATCCCCGGCAGTCTTAATATTCCCCAACGGAGTATAAGAATGTTCCCCGATAGAATACAAGATACCCTCCAGTGGAGTCAATATTTCCCCAGCACGGTCTGAAAAAGCTTCCCCAATGGAGTCAAAGCATCATCCCCGGTAGACTTTGGAAGTTTATCCCCAGTGGAGTACAAAAATAAATCTCCCCAGCCGAGTTCAAAGAATGTTTCCCAAACAGAACTCAAAGGATTATCCCCACAAAAGTCTAACAGGGTTATCCCCAGCAAGTCGCAACTGGAAGTTCATCCCCAACGAAGTTCTTTCCTTCCAAAGCAGGAATTCAACCCTCAACTGATTCAATATCACCAGCAACGGTAATCCATCCTCAGCGGAGTTTATCAGCAGAATCCCCAACAGAGTTTATCGTTAAAATCCTCAGCAGAGCATCTCTTCTCCACAGAGTAATTCCCCTCGGAGTAATCTCCTCATCAGTTTATTCCCCAACGGATTTATCCTCTCCTGCAAATTTATCACCTTCGTTCATCCATCCCCAGCGGAAGCGAAGAACTCAACTCTATTCTCCAGCAGCTCCGGGATTTATTTTCCCCCAGCTAAATTATCAAATTTATGTACATCATGATACATGCATATATGCATCATGTAATACAATCTCATTTATATTGAGAACATCATTGCTTGATCCATATCATGCATTGCATATGACTGACCTTTGCTTTTCAGGAAAGATATAGTTAAAATTCTCAGCAGTCAAAGGAGACAAATTCAGTTAAATCGATTCCTAAAGATTTTTCTGATGCAAATGCAGTCAAAGGAGACAAATTCAGTTCAATCGATTCCTAAAGATTTTCCTGATGCATAATGCAGTCAAAGAAGACAAATTCAGTTAAATCGATTCCTAAAGATTTTTCTGATGCATAATGCAGTCAAAGGAGACAAATTCAGTTAAATTGATTCCTAAAGATTTTTCTGATGCATAATGAAGTCAAAGGAGACAAGTTCAGTTAAATCGATTCCTAAAGATTTTTCTGATGCTAATGCAGTCAAAGGAGACAAATGCAATCAAAGGAGACAAATCTAGTCAAAGGAGATAAATCCAGTCAAAGGAGACAAAACCAGTTAAATCGATTCCTAAAGATTTTTCTGAGGCCAAGCAAGTCAAAGGAGACAAAACCAGTTAAATCGATTCCTAAATATTTTTCTGAGGCCAAGCCAGTCAAAGGAGACAAAACTAGTTAAATCGATTCCTAAATATTTTTCTAAGGCCAAGCCAGTCAAAGGAGACAAAACCAGTTAAATCGATTCCTAAAGATTTTTCTGAGGCCAAGCCAGTCAAAGGAGACAAAACCAGTTAAATTGATTCCTAAATATTTTTCTGACGCCAATCCAGTCAAAGGAGACAAGACCAGTTAAATCGATTCCTAAAGATTTTTCTGATGCCCATCCAGTCAAAGGAGACAAATCTAGTTAAATTGATTCCTAAAGATTTTTCTGACACCAATCCAGTCAAAGAAGACAAAACCACCTACCAACAATCTCCAAATGGCATCTATAATCCCATTCCCGACATCGCAATGCTGATACCATGTCATGCGAATGCAAATTTCTGGGCACTCTAGTGTTCAATCATCTTCCACCTTCGGATCACGAAAGGCCCGAAAGCCAATCTATATGCTCAGGTTTAAGAAGATTGAACAGGGGCAACTGTTGTACCCCAAAATTTTCCCTCTCATATTTCCCAAGATATTTCAAGAATAATCTCCAAGTGGTTCAAGATTGCTCAAGAGTTGGACAGTCAAATCATCTCCTAAGGCAGTCAATTCAAAATTAGGGTTTTGTGTTGCATCAAGGTCCTTACATCCAAATGACCTCAAGTTCTACCCAATGTCCTAATATGTTCTCAAGTTTATCCATGTCAAATTTCAAGCCTTGTAGAGGAAGTTTGGTCAGTCAATTGCTCAAGAGGTTCAAAAATCGATTGTGCTAGGGCAAAAGTCAATTGTGACCTACAAATAGTCAAACTTCAATATTTTTTGTCAAAATTCTCATTTTGAAGGATAATTCATCATTTGATCACGGATTGATCATGATTCATCAAGGATTGCTCAAGATTCATCAAGATTCAAAAGTTGCTAAATTAGGGTTTTGCAGGAAAAGTCAACACAACTTTGACCAAGCATAACGTTCTCATACTTTATGCGAAATGACCCATCCAAAGCTCATTTTGAAGAGGATGCAATTTCCTATAATCCATATTCACACCCCAAGATCAAGAAATGCACTCACAAAAAGTTAAAAATTTGGACATTATAGGTCATTTTTGAAAGTCAACAAAAACACCTTTTTTGCCAAAGCTTATAACTTGAGCATGGAATATGAAAATGCGATGAGACCAAAAGGGTTGGTTATAGGACATCTTAAGGTTTCTAAAAAGCCCAAGAACACCTACAAAAGTTCAAAATTGAAGAAGTTATGCATTGTTAAAGTTGGGCATTTTTCCAAAATTGTCAAAAGTCAACTATCCCCAAAACTTCAAATTTTGTTAAATGGGCCCACTTTTTTCCACTTGATTTGATCTTGTCACACTACACACGTGCTCTATCTTTAGTCTTGGGTCCATTCATTAATTTTTCCATTTTATTTGATTTTTATTGAATTAATTCATTTTAAATCAATTTAAATCCAAATAAAATATAAACATTGATACGTTGGCATTTTTTTGATTGATACGGGCTTTAATTATCATCATGTACACAATCAAATCCGAATCAAGCCATATCATGCACAAAATATTGGATTTGGAATGAAATTGGAAAGATTTTCATAGAGGATCATATCAAATCCAAAAGCATTAATGCATAAGGATTGAAAGCCCAAAACTTGACCTAATTGCTTCCATATTACTTGTACAATGCAAAGGCACGAAAATCATAGGCTAGAGGCTGCATAATCACCAATATAAAACTTGGAAAAAAATCAAAAAAACTTGGAACTGAAATCTTGGTTAGAGACGTTTTCAAGACCAAAACTCAACGTAGACTTCTTGCTTGACATCCACTGAAGCTATTGCAATCAAAAGCCAAGCCATTCGTCACCTAAAATGCGTTGTAAGTCTCCCTGAAAGTCGCTCTGCACTTGAGATCGTGACTCCATATTTTGGCATCTTTTGGACAAATCGTTGGTATAATCATGCTTATCATTCAATTTCTAAACTTTCTGCATCATTTGATTTTATTTTCATAAGCCATAGCCTTGTAACCGAACCTAGGGTTTGGAAGGTCGTTTTATGGGCATTTTTGCTACAGGTAAAATCAAGATAAATGATGGCCATGGGTGTGTTCAGCAAGGAGAGACGAGCACGATGATGGTCTCAGAATTCGTTTCCATAGCCTAGAGAAGATTTTAGGAGGCATCTAGGGATTTAGTTGCGGATTCAAATCTGCAGGAAAAATAAACCAGAGTTCTGTGGGGAAGACGACTATGTGCCCTCTTCCCATTGGTTATTTCAAATTTCACGCTTTTTTATTTTTTAATTCAAGCATTTGTTTTGTTTTATAATATATTAATTATTATGTATTCTATTAACAAAAGAAACACAGTGGTCCAGTGGCAAGCGCGTTAGTTCAAAGTCTAATGGGACCTGGGTTCGAATCCCAGGTCCCCCATGCATTTGTGTTAATTTTTTCCAGGCTATCTAGTACATGCCAAGGCTTAAGATCTACCATATGCAATCATCCAATCAGGCGCCTGGTGGCCTCCAGGCCAAATCCAGTGGCCAAGATTGAACGTCCACTATGGTCTCTAGGCAACAGGCACACGTGGGAACCAGAAAAGTCCATACAGGCCAACGTAAATGGGCCTCAAAAATGCCAGTTTCACCTCCAGATTGGGCCCAACACCCCCTTGGGTTATTTCTTTTCCTCTTTATATTTTCATTTATTTATTTTGTTTTAATTATTATTTTTATTGTTTGATTAACCAATTAATTATTTTTCCTCATAAAATCAAAAACACAAAAATATTTTTATTCATTAAAATTAAATTCATCACTTTTATTTTTTGTAAATAAATTAATTTAATTGATTTAGCTTTAATTAGGTATAATTTCAATATTTTTTTTGCGATAATTAAAATTAATGTAGAATATTAGGTTTTAATAATTTTGACCCAAATTTATTTTATTTCCTTAAATATAAAAATTCCAAAAATATCTTTTTTAATTAATTAATTAATTAATTTAACTTAGGTTTAATTTCATTTAATTCAAAAAATAAACAAAAAAAAATGCTTCCTTTCAAAAAAGGGTCAAAACCCTAAAAAATGCGTCGATTTAATTTTCTCGCACGCGATCCATATTTTCATATTATTGTAATTGCTTTCGGAATGTAGTAGCTTTAAATAGGACTTTGAATTATTTTATCGCTTTCTTTTATTTTACGCAATTTAAATTTCAAGGGTTGTTTTTGGCGATGTAAATACCCGACGCCTTGTAATAGTTTAGATTTAATTTCCGCAATTTAAAATTCCGCAACTATACACTGTTAGATGTTTGATAATAGGGAATGCATGACAAGATCAAATCTTTAACCTAAAAATCAACATATCTCACCCATGACATGTACAAAGATAAATAACTGAAAAACACTCGCACATGCGCACTCTTAGGGTACACCTCACTTGGTTACCTTCGAACGTGGTCATTGAGTATAGGAAGTTTTAGAGGTCGTCCTCTTGTCCAAAGATCATAGTTGCCTCTAAACGGTTGCCTCGGAAAAATGATCTAAGACATTAGGGTTACCGCTAAGGCGTCCTAACGTTGCTTTAGTGACCACATGTCCCTTTAATCGAATTGACCCTTAAAACTCCAACGACGGTACTACCAACTCATTCATAGTAGGATAGCATTGTCTAAAGGACATTTGTACAGATTAATTCCTTTTTTCGAGTAGGTAGATGGTTCTTAAGTACTTGCTCTCTTTAAAACAAAACAAAACTTTTCACACTTACACTCCTTTCAAACAAAAACTCTCTTCAAACCCACAAACACAAAGAAAAGCAATTTTTGAAAACACTTTGAGCAAGTACCTAAGAGCCCGTGGATAACCACTGATAGAAAGGATGCTAACACCTTCCCTTTCTATAATCTACCCCCCGAACCCGAGAAACATCTCGAAAAAGGAATTTTCCTGTGCTTTATTCCTTTCCTTGTTGGATAAAATAAAAGATGGTGGCGACTCTTGCTTACCGCGACATTTTGCGAAAAAAACGCAAAACGCAAACCAGTATTCCAAAAACAGTCAGTTCTCTCCCACCGTATCACAATGTCCATTGACTAAAATTGAATGAACATATGCATATGAACACGATTAACTGTTAACAAATATATGCATAAGAACATGAATAAGCATTTACTCAAGACTCTAAGAGTTGGGATGACGTTCAAGCTGTCCATAAATCCCCACAGAGCCATTTCCATGGGATTATCCCCCCAAATTAGACTTCACAAAACAATCTTCAACAAAGATATATCCCCCACAAAATAGGATACACCATCAAACTCACTAGTCGAACCCCCTAGTGGATAAATGAATATGATCTTTTTCCCGGTAATATCACCCATCTGCGGAGTTCCAACCAGTACAATTCATGGAAGTTCTCTTCCCCAGTTGAGTTTATTCCTCTAAAACTGTAAAAAAACCCTGCAGATTTCTTCTCTCCAGTAGAGCTCATTTCCTCAACAAGGATGTTTCCTCAGCAGAGTATTTCTCCATCAACAAGGTTGATTCCCCCAACAGGGTTTATTTCCCTAATAGATTATAGTCTCCCCAGCTAAAGTTTATTCCTCAGATGGCTAGAATCACCGGAAAAATTCCTCTCCCCAGTGAAGTCGCCACTATCCCCAGAGAGTTGCTACGAAAACTGGAACCGGGCCAGATATCAGTCAACTTTATCCTCCCTAGACGAGACAAAAGGTTATCCATCTCTTTTATCCCTAGTCAGGGTATATAATAATTAAATTCCCCAGTAGAGAGATGCATGACTAATGTTCCTAAACTCTTATCTCTAAACAGAAGTCAACATTCCCCAGCGGATTTTCCTCAAACAGCAAGCAGGAATCTCCAGCAGAAGAATTCTAGACAAGATTTAATATTACATATGTTCTTCATCTCCAGAACCAGTCAGGGATTCATTTTCCCCAGCAAGATGTCATACGAAATTGTCGATACACTTCCAACAATATTTCACATTCATACATCATTTACCAATATCATAGCATATGCGTAGGAAACACATATAGCACAGTCTCATTTATTTTGAGAACATATTTATGCAATGCATTTCATACATAATGACATTCCATAAAGCTAACTCTTTACCTTTTCAAGAAAGATCAATCTACAGACAAACGTCATCAACTACTTATATGACCCAACAATCTTCTCAAAGGCTACATCTGACAAAGGGCTATTTAAGCAATTTCCTCAGAGGGTCCTTCTTAAATAGACTTATTCTGGCTCAGATTAAATCGAGTGTAGATTTATTCTAATACTTCTTCCAGTTGAAGATGGTTGTAGATAGCTTCTAGCTCGGGTTATATCGACCATAGATTTATTCTGATACTTCTTCTAATTGTAGACAGGCATAAACATCTTCTAGCTCAGATTAAATCAAGCATAGATTTATTCTGATACTTCTTCCTGTAGACATTATCTGGCTCAGATTAAGTCAACAATAGATTTATTCTAATGACAGACGCAGACATCTTCTGGCTCAGAATAAATCAAGCATAGATTTATTCTGATACTTCTTCTAGTATACATTTTTGGGTCAAATTAAATCGACCATAGCTTTATTCTGATACTTCTCCCAGTTAAAGACGGACGCAAACATCTTCTGGCTCCGATTAAATCAAGCATAAATTTATTCTGATACTTCTTCCAGTAGACATTTTCTAGCTTAGATTAAATCAAGTGTACATTTATTTTGATACTTCTTCCAGTTAAAGACGAGCATAGACATTTTCTGGCTCAGATTAAATCGAACATAGATTTATTCAGATACTTCTTCCAGTCAAGGTAGGGTATATACATCTCCTGGCTCAGATTAAATCAGGTGTAGATTTACTCTGATACTTCTTCCAGTAGACATTTCCTGGCTCAGATTAAATCGAGCGTAGATTTATTCAGATACTTCTTCCAGTTGAAGTCAAGCATAGACTTAGTCTAATTTCTATAAATAGTTACTTTGGATGGGATCTATAAGACCATCTCTGTTGACTCACCTTTACCTCTCCAAATGGCATATTTAAGCCCATTCCCAGTATAATCAACCAATAGCGTTAATTCGTGCACCGGCAAGTGCAAATTTCTGGGCACTTAAGTGTTCAATCATCTTCTACCTTTAAGTCACGAATGGAGGACATGTCAATCTAACTCTTCAGGTTTAAGAAGATTGAACAGGGGAAGTTGTTGTACCCCAAATTTTTCCCTCCCATTTTCTTTAAAACATGCTCACAAGTGTCTCAAATACTCAAAGCCACTCAAGAGTTGACTGGTTAAACCTCCTCCTAAGCAAGGGCTACAACTAGGGTTTTGTGCTTCTCAAGGAAGATTGGGTTGTAAGGGTCTCAAATTACTTTCATGTTTCATCATGGGTCCTCAATAATTCTTATGTCAAGCTTCAAGTCTTGCATCACATGTTTGCTCATTCAATGGCTCAGAAGATTGAAAGTCAACTGTATTAGGTAAAAAGTCAACTATGGTCAACATACGATCAAACTTCAAGATTTTTTGTCAACATAAATATTTTGATGTGATATTCATCATTTGGTCAAGGGTTGATCACGATTCCTCAAGGAAAGCCCTCGGATCATCAAAGGTCAAAAAATTGCCAAATTAGGGTTTTGATTGAAGATGACTGATCATTGACTTATGGCCTAGTGCGTGACCTAAGTGCTTAAAGCATGATCTCAAGGGATCAAATACAACATCTTTACCTAATTGCATGTCTCAAGACATTTCCAACGATACAAATGATTGATAGTTGAAGAAATTAATCAATTGATAAAAAGTCAACGGGCACGCAAAAGTCAAACTTTGACTTCTTGGTCAACATTGGAATTCAACAATCAAGAATCTTCAAAATATTCAAAATTATCAAGTTTGACCCTCAAGAGTCAACAAAAGTAAAAGTTGGAAGATTTTCAAGTACTTAGGAAAAATTCAAGTATTTTGTACCTAGAAAACCCTAACTTCACAAGCAAGTTTCCTCAAGATACAAGTTGATTCAAGGAAAACTTTCAACATGAAAGTTGTAGGGATTAATGAATTCTACAAATTTGTTAATGTGGGATGTTCCTCAAAAAGTGCATGGATTAAGAGATATGGGCCCATAAAGTTCTGATATTTTTACCCAACACTTAGAAATATTTTGGATCAGCTTTTCATCTCAACTTCTTGGCCAATTTTCACCAATTTCCCTTTTGAATTAGCCAAAGTGGTCAACATGAAAGTTGTAGATCTTTTTCTAATATTTTCAAAATGTCCAAGAGCAATAAAATATCATATTTGAGCTGAGAGTTTCGAAGAATTGAAGTTAGACATTTCTACTTGATTTAGAGGTCATTTCTTTGATGGCTATAAGATCAAATCTCATAATCATGCCTAGATATCTCACTTTTCAGGCCTCTAAACCCACAAATCTCTCCATAATCAATTGATTTCACTCTTTTTGGCTATTATCCAATTGACTTAAGCCTTATCTAAGTGATTATTCCATTAATGGCAAAAAGTTGACACTTCCATTTTGGAAAAGCAAGCTTTACAACAAAGTCAATGCATTGAGCTCCTAAATTGTTTCCCTCTAATCACACTCAATAGGAAAGTGAAGAAGAAAACCCTCTGCACCCAACAACTATGGAGCACTCTTGTAATTCTCCATTGGAACCACCATTTTCACATAACTTGACATTTGAAATCCAACCAAGCCATAACTTGATAACTTAAGAATTTTTCCATTTCATTACCTCTGAGTTTTCTCTATAAATAAAGAGCTTATTTGCAAGCCAAAGGACGGATGGAAAAGCCCTCAAACCCTCTCAAACTCTCCCAAATCCGAATTGGCCTCAAAAACTCCATTTTTAAGCTTTGAAGTCCAAATCTTCGAATCTCTCAAACCTTGCAGCTTTTATCCAAACAAATCATCCAAACACTTCACATACATTACATATAAGTGATTCAAACACTTGTTTCACTTCTGTAACTCCATTATCATCATTCACCATTTTCAATTTTCATCCTTGCAACTTGACTTGGATAGAGCATTCCAGCCACTCTCAAAGCAAAGTAAGGATTGCAATACATTCACCAAGGTACCATCAAGCTAAAGCAATCATCATTTTACTTCTGGAAGTGCTTGAAGAAGCGTTGGACTTTCTCCAACTTGGTACATTTTTAAAACTTTGAAATCCTTATTTAAGCATCATTTGCATATACATTCTAAAGGAAAAATGTAGATATCATGTCTATGAAGCTAACCATGTCCTTAAATCTCATTTTAATTGATTGTGTGATGAGAATTTTGGAACTGAAATTTATGAACCGGTAGGGTTTCAATTTGGTACTGAGCAAAATTTGTTTCATTCTTTAATATATAGCTTTTGAAAATTATAGTGTTGAATTCCCTTTCAAAAATCAAGCAAGTTTGATGTTTACATCTTTCAATTTGGTTGAGAAATGAGCATTTTCGAAAAATCAAAGAATGGAAATTATGTTGTTGTTATTGTAAGCGCGCGAGGGAGAAGAAAGAGTTATGCTGGCAATTTCAAACTTTCCACTTTTGGGTTGTAATATATTTAATGGTTGTTTTTTCATAACTGGATGAAACAATCATCCCAACTGTTGTACCCCAAAATTTTCCCTCTCATTTATCAAAACTTTTGTCACAAGATCTCTTTGACTCAAGACTGGATTAGGGTTTGGTCTGCTCAAGACATCTCATCAAGCACTGATGACCCAAAATTAGGTTTTGAGTTTGCACAAGGATTCATGGACTACCAATTATTTATATTACTTTCAAACATCATTATGGACCCCTAAGTTTACTCATGAAAAGTTTCAAGCCTTGAACCACATTTTTTATCAACCAATTGGACAGTTGACCTAAAAATCAGTTGTATTGGGGAAAAAGTCAACCATGGCCAATTTACAGCCAAACTTCATAATTTTTTATCCACATCAACATTTTAGACTCATATGTATCATTTGATCAAGTTTGGATCACAATTCCTCAAGAATTTTGATAAAATCATCAAAAGGGCAAAATGGTCAAAATTATGGTTTTGACTGTGGAATGGCAATTTCTGATTTTTTTGACCTAGAAAATAACCAATTGATTTGAAGCATGATTCCAAGGATTCAATTGCATAATCTTGACTTAATTACATGGTTCAAAACATTTCAATTTCATTGATAGACAGATGAAATTTGCAGTCAATTGATTAAAAGTCAACTGTACACTGAAGAGTCAAACTTTGACTTTTTGGTCAAAATCAAGTGCCAAGGGTCACAATTCATCAAAACATGTCAAAATGTGAAACTTGATCATCAAGAAATCAAGGATTGAAGATTAGGTTTAAAAATTGAAATTTTCTTAACTTAGAAAATTTTCTAAGTATAGAAAATTTCTTATTTTTTCTCAACTTTAGGCCATTTTTTCACCATGATGCAAAATGATTCAAAGGAAATTCCCAACATGAAAGTTGTATACCTCCATGAAATATACAACTTTTCTTCACACACTTTTCCCTAAAGATGCTTGGATCTCAAGATATAAATTTATGAATACATGCTCATGAACTAAATAACTTAGTGAATTTTTGCCCTAATTTAGGCAGGTTTTGGACCCAACTTCATGGAAATTTTTCACCTAGTTCCAAGAGGAGTATTGAAATGAATTTCAAAGATGAGTTATATATAACATTGAAAGCTTTCGAAAATGTCCAAGAACTCCTCAAGATCATTTTTTAGTAGGGATAATCGAAGAGATGAAGTTGGAAATTTCTCACTTTTGATTCAAGCCATTTCATGAAGAATAATTTTCAAATCAGTACCTATGCTGCCTAATCCATACTTTACAGGTCCCAAACTTGTTTCTTACTCCATAATTTAATTATTACTCAGTTGACAAAGCTTTAATCCAAGCCTTAGAGCCATTACCCAAGTTGTAATTCCATAAATGGCATAAAGTGGCCATTGCCATTTTGAAAAAGCTCCACTTTTGCAAAATTTACAAATCTTGAGCATTGAACCTGTCTCCTTTGCACATACAAGTACCACAGACCTAAGGCAACTTGTATAGAACAGATACCAACCCTAAATAAGCCAGTACAAGCAGGTAAGGCATTGTCCCTTCACTTTTCCTCAAAAGCAAGAAAGTGTGCCAAAAGGTGGGAACTTACAAATCTGTTGGAGAGCTGACTTTAAACTCATTACATACTAATATACAAACGCATTGAAACATAACACACGATTACTAGAAGCCTGAAACACTCCCAAACTTCCTTTCACCAAAAAACTGTCAAGACTTGCAGTTTTTGCATAAGCATAGTAATCCCTCATTTGGCTCGTGCGTTTCAAGTCTTAACCATTAGAACACTTTACCTACCTGATATCTAACTGATCCAGACCCTCATCCTTGTACTGTAACCCCTTCTCCATCATCTTCCATTTTTGTTTTCAAAGCTTGCAGGTTGACTTGGATAGAGAGTTTCAGACACTTTCAAAGCAAGGCAAGGGTTGGAACACATTCAGGGAGGTTCAAGCAAGCTCAAGCAATCATCAGGCCTTCATAAAACTCACTCCAACTCCATCCATGATTTCAACTGAAAGAAGTAAAAATCTCAACTTCTATCTCTTCATACAGGCATCCATTGGCCACGATTTGTGAATAAACAATGTAGACCTCATTGCAACGAAGCTATACATACACATATCTTGCATTTATTTGGCCTGAGTTGAGAGAATTTTGAACTTGAAGTTCTTGAAAAAATTAGGTTTAAATTTAGGGATTTTAAAATTCATTTTGATCTTTGATTGTTAGCTTACATGATTTATATGGTTAGAATCGTGAGATAAAATGCTACAACATTCATGTTATGAGTTTTCATTTTCATGGAGAAATGAGAAAGTTACAGAGCATCTGGCTGGCTAGAGGAAGAAGAAGAAGTACATGGCAAGGGCTTTGTTTGTGTTATGTTATTTTTGTTTCACATTAATCAACGGATGTATAGCCACCCCAGTGGCAAGGTAGTGCGATGGTGAGACCCATGTCCTGGGTTCGAACCTTGGCGCTACCTTTTTCTTTTTTCAGATTTTTTCCATTTTCAGTTTTGGCTTGTTTTTGCAGGAACTGGGCCTCCACGTTGGGCTTAGTTTTTTTTTCTAACATTCACCATCTGATTGATCAATATACCCCCTGGCCCAACTATTTCCATACATTTTTATTTATTTATTTTTGTTTTCATTTTTATTAATATTTTCTTTAATCCATAAAAATCCTAAAAAATATAAATATGATAATATTGCATTTTATTTTATTTTTCACATAAAAAATATATTTTATCTTCAATATATATTAATTATTTTTCTTAAAAAACTTGTAAATATAAATAAAGTAGATTTAGTTTAATTTGTTTTATTTCATATTTGTAAATATTTATTTTTACATGTAGAAAACTAAATGTTTCCTTACAATATTATTTATTATTTTTAGATACAAAAATACACAATAATAATATATACAAGAAATTTATTTTCCTTCAAAATAGAAATTAGGGTTAACCTTCTTTTAAGAATTAATTTCTTTTCCTTATTTTTTTAGGATTAGGGTAAAATTTCTTTTCATACAAAAAACAAAACAAAATCTCTTTCTTGCATGTACATAATATTGCATATTTAAATATTGTATATTGTTTATTCTGATATTCGTACAAATTCGATTTGGTTGTAATAATTTATTTAGATTTACATTCTTGCAAATCCCCATTTAAATTTGTACTCCCCCCTCCCATAAATTGTTGTAATAGCCTAGTAATCTTTACATTACACTATTTACCGCTTTACATACCATGATAGTAATTAGGGTTTGTATGATAAAATCAAAACAAAGCAAATAGAAAATCCTAAATGCAAGATAAAATCAAACCATGAAAATAACACACTTGCGCACAAGCATCCTTAGGGTTTCTCCACTTGGTTTCCTTATATAAAAATAGCCATATTATGCATGCGAAGTATCTTGGCAAAACAAACAAATATGAGATCATAGTCCCTCGATGACGCTATTCAAGGTTGCCTTACAAAATGATCTTGGTCCCTCAAAATGCCAACATACTTTGCAAAATTGCTAATCATGGTTATACGATGACCTACGCCCGTCCCGTTTACATCCAAAGATATGGTTGCTTACCAAATCAATGGTAAGACAACAATGTCAAAGGAATAGAAAATGCACAAGAAAGACATTTGAGTAGGTAGATTACCTATAGTTACTTGCTCTATTTCTAAACAACTATCCTTGCTATTTTCAAAACAAACACACACATTTTCAAACATTGAAAACATTTTCAAAAAGACAAATATCTTTGTATACATTCTTACGAACGAGAATCATTACAAAGGTTGCCTAAACAATGACCTCTTTTTACAAAATACTTTCAAAAACCACACAAAGCACAATTTAAAACAAAAAGCAAGTGATCTAGCAAGTAACTAAGAGCCCATGGAAAACCATGGATGAAAAGAATGCTAATACCTTCCCTTTTCATATTCTACCCCCCGAACTCAATAAAACATCTCAAAGGTCTTTTATGTGAAATCGAGCTTTCCAAGTGTTTTGATGAAGACAAGCTAGCATGCAAAAATGAATGGATCAAGATAGAAGTTTTATCTCAAGCAAAGATTCATTGATCAAGATCAACATTTCAAGACTTATAGCTTAAGGTATATGAAATTTTTGATCTTATGCTCTTAGTGCTCAAAACTATTTTTAATCATGCATTTACTTTACTAAAACAATATTTTGAGTATATACTATGTATGATTAAAGAAGGATATTTTAAATTGCTTAAAATCTTTAAAAATAATGATTTTTAAATTTTTTGTACACAAGCAATCGATTATCATCAAACGACAATCGGTTGCATCCAAAAAACTTTTGATTCTGTTTGACATACAATCGATTGTCATCTAGCAGCAAGCGATTGTCATGTGTTTTATTTTCAAATTTTTTGAACGTTGGCTTTAGAGCACCCGATTGCTCCTCAATGACAATCGGTTGTCATAATTATTTTTTTTCAATTTTTTTAAACGTTGATGTGCTGCAATCGATTGTTGCTTTAGTGCAACCGGTTGTTGTACCTTAAATTTTGAAAAATCTTATTTTTCCAGCAACTTTTAGTAACACCTTTTCATGGCAATCTTTGTATCTTTTCATATACATTGTTTTAGTAAAAATGGTTTAAACATTGCTATGTTTCATTGAAGAGGTATTACTACACTATAAATTATTTTCATTTAGAATTTTGAAAATCAATTAAAAAAAAGGAAAATATATCAACAACAATCACTAACAACTTTCTATTCTTTTGATCATACTCTTTGTACTCAAGTTTTTTGTTCATCATTTTCATATGCATACTGAAAATTGTTCTTGAGCACTTAGAAGAGTATTCCATCTTAAATTTCATATTGATTAGAAAAGATCAATCAAGTGATTGACATTGCTCTTTCATTATTCAAACTCTTATACAAATCAAACAAAATATTGTATACTTGTTTTCATGATTGTTGGAAACAAGAAAGACACTTAGGGAGGATTGTTCTCTTTGTGGTCTTAGTGAAAATCCAAGAGGATTGTTCTTGGTAGTTAGGTAGTATTTGTACAAATTACCAACTAAGGAAATCTCTTTCATGTTGAAAGGGGACTGGAGTACTCTCGGACTGTGAGGGGAACCAGGATACATCTTTGTGTTCTTTACTTTCCGCATTTACTTCTTTCATCACTTATCAAAAAAGAAAGAAAAGAAACTCGTGCAAAAATATTCATACAATTCACAAAAAGTTTTTAAAGAACCTAATTCACCCCCCCCCCCCTCTTAGGCGCATCTAAACTTACAATTGGCATCAGAGCAGGTTATAGGTAACCTGTTCCAACTAGATCCAGAATGGCTTCCGCAAACAACAATTATGTGTTCAGAGACGATGGCAGTAGCAACAAACCTCCTCTATTCTGTGGTGAATATTTTGATTTCTGGAAGATCTGTATGAAGGCTCATCTAGAAGCACAAGGAGAAGAAATATGGGATGTTGTCCAAAATGGCCCTTTTGTTCTTGTAACTGTAGTAGACGGCGTTGGTTCATCAAAGCCTAAAACTGCATGGGATGATGATGATAAGAAAAAGGTCTTGTATGACAAAAAGAAAATAAACCTCCTTCAAAGCGCACTCAGTATGGATGAATTCTTCCGTGTCTCAGCATGTACAACGACAAAAGAAATTTTGGATACACTGGTTGAAACACATGAAGGAACAACTAAAGTTAAGAGATCGAGACTTAATACATTAAGTCAAGAATATGAATTGTTCCGCACGCAACCTGGAGAATCCATTCTTGATTTATAAAAGAGATTTGTGCATCTAACAAATCATCTAAGGGCACTTGGCAAAACATTGACTAATGATGAATTGAACCTAAAAGTTCTCAGATCCTTGACTAGAGAATGGCAACCAAAAGTAACGGCAATCTCAGAAAAGAAGAGTCTCGCTACTATGACATCCGCAACCTTGTTCGGAAAACTTCTAGAATACGAGACAGAACTTGGTAGATTGGAAAAGCGTGAAAATCGAGAAAAGAAGTCTAAGAACATTGCCTTGAAGATTGACTCCAAGGAAGACGAAAAGAAAGATAATCCTGATGAAGATGAAAACTTCATGCTTCTCATTAGAAGACTTGGAAAATTCTTTGGTAAAAATGACAAAGCCTTCTCGCACTCAAAGAAGAAGAAACACTTCAAGAAGAAGGAAGGATCCTCATCATCACAAGAAGTTACTTGTTATGAATGTGGTAAACAAGGTCACATCAAACCGGACTGTCCAAAACTTTCAAAGAAAAGTGGCTACAAAGGCAAGAAGGAATCAAAAGATAAGAAAGAATATGTTGCATGGGAAGATGTTGAACTAAGTTTGTCATCCGACTCCGATAGCGACGAAAGTGCAAATCTTGCATTAATGGCATCACACCACTTCGAAAGCGAAGATGATGAGGTTAGTAACGTATTCTCTCTTTTTGATAGTGATGCACAAGGTGATATAAATGAATTGTTAAATGAATGCAAAATTATGTACAAAACTATCTCATCACAAAAGAAACAAATTGCATCGTTGGAAGAAAAATGTGGATCTATTGAAAAAGATCTCAAAGATGAAAAGCAAAAAGTTAGTGATGAAAAACAGAATTTTGTATGCACAAAGTGTGAATCTCTCTCTTTCCAAATCGTCCAATTGAAAAGGGTTATTGAAAGGTATGAAAAAGGACAAATTGGATTGGAAGGTGTTATTAGCCAACAAATATACTCAAATGACAAAAGTGGTCTTGGATACTCAAAATTTTCAAAACCAAGTACCAACAAGACCATCTTTGTCAAGGCTAGCGATCAACCAACCAAAGAGAAATAAATCACTCCAAAAATAGTTCATCACTATCCTAAAAAGAAAATACCCTCTAAGAAGAAATCTTATCCTTCTAGATATATAAGTAAATTTGAACCTACTTGTTTTTATTGTGGTATTCGAGGACACACACCTAATGCTTGTTATGTTAGAAACTTTGGCATGGCAAATGGGAATTATGTGTGGGTTAAGAAAGGAACTAATTATGAAGGACCCAAAGAAACTTGGGTACCTAACAAAACCTAATCTTGTTTTGTAGGTAAGCTTGACGACCACTTCAAATCTATGGTATCTCGATAGTGGTTGTTCCAAGCATATGACGGGAGATATCGACAAATTTTCACATCTAACGCTTAAGGCCAAGGGTTATATGACGTATGGAGATAACAACAAAGGAAAGATTCTTGTCATAGGCAAATTTGTTGGTCCACCTTTCACATCAATTGAAGATGTTCTTTATGTTGAAGGACTAAAACACAATCTTCTAAGCATTAGCCAACTATGTGACAAAGGTTTCAAGATCAAGTTCACTAAAGATGAATGTTTGATAGAAGATGAAGTCACGCATGAGGCTAAACTTAAAGGTAAAAGAGTAAATAATACTTTTATGATTTCCCTTAACGATTTGTCTTTGAAGGTTAAATGTCTCATGGCAAACAATAACGACTCATGGCTATGGCACAAAAGAATCACTCATATTCATATGGAGCATTTAAACAAATTGATTAAGCATGACCTTGTTGTTTGACTGCCTAAGATAAAGTTCATCAAAGATAGAATTTGCGATGCATGTCAAAAGGGAAAGCAAACAAAGTCAACTTTCAAATCCAAGAATGTGGTGTCCACTACTAGGCCACTACAATTGCTTCATATGGACTTGTTTGGCCCTTTAAGAACAAGAAGCTTCGGAGGTAATGTATACGCTCTAGTTATTGTTGATGACTTTTCTAGATATACTTGGACACTCCTTCTAGTACAGAAAAATGATGCATTCAAGGCGTTCAAGAAATATGCAAAGAAAATTCAAAATAAGAAGTCACTATCTATTGCCTCCATAAGAAGCGACCATGGTGGAGAATTCCAGAATTCCTCCTTTGAAGATTTATGTGAAGAACATGGAATATCACATAATCTCTCAACACCAAGGACTCCTCAACAGAGTGGAGTTGTAGAAAGGAAGAATAGGTCTCTTATTGAACTTACAAGGACAATGCTTAGTGATTCAAACCTTCCAAAATACTTTTGGGCAGATGTTGTAAGCACGGCATGCTTTGTAAGCAATAGAGTTAATATTCGACCTATCTTGAAGAAGACTCCGTATGAACTCTTTCGAGGAAGGAAACCAAATATTTCATTCTTTTATGTCTTTGGCTGCAAATGTTTTGTCCTTAACAACAACAAAGACAACCTTGATAAGTTTGATGAAAAATTAGATGAAGGTTTTTTTCTTGGATACTCCTTATCTAGTAAAGCTTATCGTATTTACAATAAAAGAACCTTAACTATTGAGGAATATATGCACGTATCATTTGATTCATCTAACCCCTCCGAGGAGGATACTATTGTTTTAAATAATGATGATGATATTTTAGATATTCCTTAAGAAGATGGCTCCAAGACCAACAATGAGATTCAATTTGAACAACAAGAAGAACAAATTTCGGGTGAATCAAATGTCAATGATCTACCTAAGGAATGGAGAACTCATAGAGATCACCCTATTGATAAAATCATCAGTGACATCAGTCAAGGCGTCTCAACAAGATTGAATCTCAAATATGCTTGCTTGAACATGGCGTTCGTTTCTCAAATTGAACCTTCCAAATTCGACGACGCATTAGGAGATGACCATTGGATGATTGCTATGCAAGAAGAGTTAAATCAGTTCGAGAGAAATCAAGTTTGGGAACTTGTTCCTAGACCAAGTGACAAACACATCATAGGTACAAGATGGGTGTTCAAAAACAAACTTGATGAGAACGATATAATTATCCGAAACAAAGCAAGATTGGTAGCCCAAGGATACAACCAAGAAGAGGGAATTGACTTTGAAGAAACTTTCGCTCTGGTTGCAAGGTTAGAAGCTATCCGTGTTTTACTTGCTTACGCTTGTTCATTGAATTTTCAGCTTTACCAAATGGACGTCAAAAGCGCTTTCTTAAATGGCTACATCAATGAAGAAGTCTATGTCAAACAACCCCCGGGCTTTGAAGACTTCAAGAATCCTTCACATGTCTTTAAGTTGAGAAAAGCTCTTTATGGCTTAAAACAAGCACCTAGAGCATGGTATGACAGACTCAGTACATTCTTATGCAAAAAAGGTTTTGAGAAAGGTAAAGTGGATAAGACCTTGTTCATAAAGAAGATCAAAGGTAACACTTTATTGGTACAAGTCTATGTCGATGATATTATATTTGGTTCAACTAACCAAGATTTGTGTGAAAAATTCCCGTTGATGATGCAAGGAGAATTTGAGATGTCTATGATGGGTAAGATGAACTATTTCCTTGGATTGCAAATTAAGCAACTGAAAGATGGTATCTTCATCAATCAATCAAAATATTGCAAGGAACTTTTGAAAAAGTTTGATATGGATAATTGCAAATCAATGCACACGCCAATGGGCTCCGGTACTTATGTTGATCAAGATGAATCCGATATTTCCATTGATATTACTAAATATCGAGGCATGATTGGATCACTGCTATACTTGACGGCAAGTCGTCCTGACATCATGTTCAGTGTATGTCTATGTGCATGATTTCAAGCAAACCCGAAAGAATCTCACCTCATGGCGGTAAAAAGAATCATGAAATATCTCAAAGGAACAACCAATGTCGGACTATGGTACCCAAAAGGTAATATATGCAATTTAATTGGTTATTCTGACGCTGATTATACAGGATGTAAAACAGATAGAGAAAGCACAAGTGGCACTTGTCACATTTTGGGAAATGCATTAGTCTCTTGGGCATGCAAGAAACAAGCTTGTGTGGCTCTTAGTATGGCTGAGGCAGAATATATTGCAGCGGGTAGTTGCTGTGCGCAAATCCTATGGCTCAAGCAACAACTCTGTGACTACGGACTCGACCTTGGATGCATTCTGCTTCGATGCGACAACACAAGTGCAATCAACATTACAAAGAATCCTGTGATGCATTCTAGAACAAAGCATATCGACATTCGACATCACTTTCTTCGTGATCATGTACTTCAAGGAGATGTCGAAGTCACCTTCATGGATACGCATAATCAACTAGCAGATATTTTCACTAAACCATTGGCAAGAGAACCATTCTTCAAGATCCGAAGAGAGCTAGGTATCTTGGACGAAAATGACATTATCTAATTAAGGTACATGGCTATGATCTTAATCTTATCTTTATGGTAATATATCATGATCCATGTTTTTATTACTAACCTTTTGATATATGACCATGAAATTCCCAAAAATTAAGTATTTTTAACTTTTTCACTAATGACAATCGGTTGTCATAGAGTGATAATCGGTTGTATCTGAAAAATTTTAGATTCTGTCTTCACAATAATCGGTTGTCACTCCACGACAACCGGTTTCTCTTTCACTATTTTCGCCTTTGTTTGCATTTTTCAAAGGATGCAATCGGTTGTCATCAAACGACAATCGACTGCACAGTTCAAAATTTCGAAATTTTTTTTTTCAATTAAACTCTCTTTTATTGTTTCTCTTCCATTGCTATTACTACTATTTATTTTGTACAAAGATTCTTATTCTCTTTTTGAATGTTTTTAAGTGTTTGGTCAACAACTTTTAAATGCATAGTCCATTCCTATGAAACAATTTTTTGGATACTTACACACTCAAGAATCTCTATGCTACAAGTCTTTATTGTTTTGACTAACCATTGAATGCCTATCTCTCTATAAAAGCTCAACCAAAACCTAAACCTCTTATATCCTCTTTTGTCTCAAGAAACCTACAAACACCAAATACCCTTTTCCCCTTCCAATTCTCTCATCCCTCACCATGTCAACATCAAAGAAAGGCAAGGGAAAAGCTTCTTCCTCATCTCAAGGTGATGATATCTCAAGACTCATTCCATCAAGAAGCCAAAGGGAAAGATTTGTGTCTCACTTTCAGAAGATGACGGTTCTTCTACCAAGGTTCGGTAATCTTGACAACTTTTATTCTGAATGCTTTAGCTTTCCAGCTTTATTTAGATCTCAAGGGATAGACAAGTTGATTGGTGTTAATGGACCTATTTACCCCACTTTGGTTATAATTTTCTATAGAAATCTAACCATTAGTATAGGATGCATGATTTTAAATGTTAAAGGGGTTCCTATAAAACTCACAGTGCAGAATTTTGGTGAAGCTTTGGGTATTCCAAATGATGGTGCTTGCATTAAACTTCTCTCAAATGCAAATTTGCCTGGCTACAACAAAAGAGACTTCTACTATGGAATTGCAAGAATTCCCGAGCGTGATTTTATTAAGAAAAGGCAAAGACTTATTGGTGGAACTCCGGAGAGGAACTCTTGGTCTGCAGGAATTCTCACTATTGATGATCGTTTGATCCACTACTTTTTGGCGTATGTGGTTATGCAAAAGTTCTCAAATATCTCCAATGTCAATGATTCTGAGATGCAGATTCTGTATGCAATGAAGAATGGGATTCAAATCAACTGGTCTTATGTGATTCTACATCATATGGCACTACATAATGAAAATGCTTCTGCTTTGCCCTATGGCTCCTGGCTTACCCTTGTTTTTGAGAAGTTCAATATTCCCTTGTCTGGTGAACACATGGTGCCTATGACTAACCCCAAACATGAAATCACTCCGAAGAAAGTATGCAATACCAAAACCGGCGTCAAATTTGATCCGATTAATAGAACTATCACATACATTCATACTCCTCCACAAAACCAACCTCCACAAGAACAACCACTTCAAAACCAACCTCCACAACCAATGGAAAACTCTTACAATCAAGTTTTTGACTACCTTCAATACATGAACAACAACATGAACAATCAATTTGCTCATCTCTATGTCCGTACCAATGTCCCTCCTTATGAAGCTCAACCTTATCATTACCCTTTCATTCAACCTTAAACCAATGAAGGCAATGATGGTGAAGGTCAAGATGATGAAGACTTTGTTGAAGGCATGGATGATTAGTTTTTAAGTTCTTATGCTTTTAGCACTTGATGTTCTTATGTTTTATGTCGTTTTTCTAGTTTCGTTTAAGACACTTCATGTATTGTGATCCTTTTCGTATTGTGCACTTTGTTTCTATCATATATATGTATGCAAACTTTCTTTATGCTATGTTGTTTCTATGTGCAAAATTTTTTATGATCTTCTTTCCCATTCCTTTTTGCTAATGACAAAGGGGGAGAAGACTTTGTAGTTTCTTTTGTGTTTCTCTAACCCCAATTACAGCAAGCAAGCAATCTTCAAAACTCTCATGCAATAGATCAAGGGGGAGTCTTTGACTTAGGGGGAGTTTTTAAACAACTTGATTAGAGAAAACCAAGATGCACTCCAAACAACAAGCAATGGTTGTCATCATCAAAAAGGGGGAGAATGTGAAATCAAGCTTTCCAAGTGTTTTGATGAAGACAAGCTAGCATGCAAAAATGAATGGATCAAGATAGAAGTTTTATCTCAAGCAAAGATTCATTGATCAAGATCAACATTTCAAAACTTATGGCTTAAGGTATATGAAATCTTTGATCTTATGCTCTTAGTGCTCAAAACTATTTTTAATCATGCATTTACTTTATTAAAATAATATTTTGAGTATATACTATGTATGATTAAAAAAGGATATTTTAAATTGCTTAAAATCTTTAAAAATAATGATTTTTAAATTTTTTGTACACAAGTAATCGATTGTCATCAAACGACAATCGGTTGCATCCAAAAAACTTTTGATTCTGTTTGACATATAATCAGTTGTCATCTAGCAGCAATCGATTTTCATGTGTTTTATTTTCAAATTTTTTGAACGTTGGCTTTAGAGCAACCGATTGCTCCTCAATGACAATCGGTTGTCATAGTTATTTTTTTCAATTTTTTTAAACGTTGTTGTGCTGCAATCGATTGTTGCTTTAGTGCAACCGGTTGTTGTACCTTAAATTTTGAAAAATCTAATTTTTCCAGCAACTTTTAGTAACACCTTTTCATGGCAATCTTTGTATCTTTTCATATACATTGTTTTAGTAAAAATGGTTTAAACATTGCTATGTTTCATTGAAGAGGTATTACTACACTATAAATTATTTTCATTTAGAATTTTGAAAATCAATTAAAAAAAAGGAAAATATATCAACAACAATCACTAACAACTTTCTATTCTTTTGATCATACTCTTTGTACTCAAGTTTTTTGTTCATCATTTTCATATGCATACTGAAAATTGTTCTTGAGCACTTATAAGAGTATTCCATCTTAAATTTCATATTGATTAGAAAAGATCAATCAAGTGATTGACATTGCTCTTTCATTATTCAAACTCTTATACTAATCAAACAAACTATTGTATACTTGTTTTCAGGATTGTTGGAAACAAGAAAGACACTTAGGGAGGATTGTTCTCTTTGTGGTCTTAGTGAAAATCCAAGAGGATTGTTCTTGGTAGTTAGGTAGTCTTTGTACAAATTACCAACTAAGGAAATCTCTTTCATGTTGAAAGGGGACTGGAGTACTCTCGGACTGTGAGGGGAACCAGGATACATTTTTGTGTTCTTTACTTTCCCCATTTACTGCTTTCATCACTTATCGAAAAAGAAAGAAAAAAAACTCGTGAAAAAATATTCATACAATTCACAAAAAGTTTTTAAAGAACCTAATTCACCCCCCCCCCCCCCCCCCCCCTCTTAGGCGCATCTGAACTTACATTTTCACCTTTCCTTTTGGATAAAATAAAAGTCGGTGGCGACTCTTGCTAACCACAACATTTGCGATAAAACGTAAAACCCTCAAGTTAGTTCTCCCACCGTATCACAGAACTGGCGACTCTGCTGGGGATTTTTATAAAAATGGGGTTACCTTAGGGCTAGATCACATTTATTTGCTTACATTATTTGACTTGTTTGCTTTACATTATAGTTCTTTGTTTGGGTTTGAATCCTCCACCCGGATTTGGGAAACATTATAGGTAAATAGCAATACATTGTGGAAACTGTGTAGGGTATACCGACATGGTCTAAGCAATATCTATGTTAGTATGACATATTTGTGGGTACCGGTAGCCTTTGAGTCAATCAAAGAGAATACGGGGCCGCTGAGTGATGTCATGAAGCACTAATGAACTTCTAGAACCCTTTACTTGACCAACTTGGCCTTTAGGATGTAGTGAAATGACTGGCTTTGGTGCAGTCCGAAGTTGGTAGATACTCGATACTACACTCATTGAGGGTTGGTTTCTTGGGATATTTCGGTCGCCATTAAAGAGGCTTGAGCTGAAACAATGACCAAGGAAATAATCCAGTGATATTGAGCTCCTTAGAACCCGGTTACTATTATTAGGACAGGTTGAGCCAACTAAACTACAAGAGGGTACTTACCTATAAAACCCCATGCAAGCCTAAACTAAGAACTAGTTTGTTTTGTTGGTATATACCTACTTGTGCATAACATCATGTACATCACGAGCATCATATGCATCCACTAACCATTTCAAGTATTTTGGAGATTCATCTTTGTTCTTGTTTTGTAGGATATGGATTCACTTCGTAGGAAAACTATCCAAATCAACCTTGTAAGAATTCCTCCACAACTCAATGAGCTAGCTTCAAGGATCCCTGAGAACTCTCCATTCACTGAGAGGCACGGTCGTCTATTCAACTTGGTCACCTCCAACGCAGAGGAGGACATGATGAAGGTGCTCTTCCAGTTCTTTGATCCTTTGCATCATTGGTTCACATTCCCCGACTATCAGCTTGTGCCTACTTTGGAAGAATTCTCTCAACTCTTGAGGATTCCCATTCTCAATCAACTACCTTTCAACGGTACAGAAAGAGATCCAAAGCCAGAAGAGATTGCTCAAGCTCTGCACTTGCACTCATCTGATGTCACAACCCATTGGGAAACTAGAAGTGGTGTCAAAGGCTTCTTAGAAAAGTTCCTGTTTGAGAAAGCCCAAAGTTATTGGAATTCCCTAGACTTGCAAGATTTTGAGGAGATTGTGGCTCTTCTTATCTATGGGATGGTCTTGTTTCCCAATCCTGACCAACTCATAGATGTGAGTACCGTCAAAATCTTCATGTCACGCAATCCGGTGCCTACATTGCTAGGGGATATCCTACACTCTTTTCACACTCGCACTATGAGGAAAAGATGTGTCCTTATGTGTTGCACTCCTCTCTTGGCAATATGGTTTATTTCTCATCTTCCCCAATCATTTTTAAAGAATGAGCAAGGTTCTAGGTGGTCACAAAGGTTAATGATGCTCAAACATTCGGATATTCATTGGTGCTCTCGATCCAAAGAGAATGTTATCATTGTTGACCATTGTGGGGAATTCCCTAATGTCCCTCTACTTGTCATTAGGGGAGGCATCACCTACAACCCATGCTTAGCTCTAAGACAGTTTGGTTACGCCCGAAGGGATGGCCCGCATGAGATGCTGATTCAAGGTTTGGTATTCGACTACGACAATAACGGTCAAGGTCTTCGCCAAAGATTCATCCGAGCTTGGAGGATGCTAAACAAGGTGGATAGCAAGACTTTGAGACACAATAATTCCATCCCTCTTGAGCCTTACGTCAAATGGGTACGAACCCACGCTCAAAGTCTTATGATGTCTTATCCTTCCATCCTTCCAGTGATCGTTGAGCCTGTTATGGAAGGAGAAGTTCCATATACTATCCTACATCCTGACATGCCCACATCTCTTGAAGACCTACAAAGGGATTGGATACAGCTCAAAGGAGAGCGAGATACTTTCGAAGCCCAATTTTATGCAAGTGAGAAGAAGGTTTTGGAACTCACTAGGCTACTTCATGAGGAGCAGACTCTAAATTCCTACATAGCACCAAAGAGGATGTGCACTACTTTTTTATCTTAGAGTTTTGTATTATTTAGCCCAAGGGGCATTGATGTACTCAAACTCTATTTTATTAATATAACGTGTGTTTCTTTTTATCTAAAATGAACTTGAATCTTTTAAAATCCTTGAAAACATTACATATGCACATATCATTCATCATAACATAAACAGGTCTTTTGCAACGAGTTTCCTCATCTCTCTACTGTTTATTTCAGTAAGATGGATCTCGAACAGACAGTCAAAGATCTTCAAGTTCAAAACATGCAATTTCAATAGTTACTCACAACCTTGGCCAAGGGGCAAGAGGAATTGAAGACTCTATTGGCCAAAGAGAAGAATAAGAAAGATAAGAAACCAATTGGTGTTGTAATCATGGGGAGAAGGTTTCAAGGACAAACTAGAAGAACCTTGAATTTTGTCGCAACATCTGATGAAGGAGAAGGGGAAGGGAAAGAAACAGTGGTTCCGTCAGAATCTGAGGAGGGGGAAGAAGAGGAAGACTACTCTGAGGAACAATATCCTCTAGCAAATGATAAATACAGACATCTTGAAGAGCGTTTGAACGCTATGGAAATACAAAGGGTACCAGGTCTAGACTTTGAAGAATTGGGACTAGTGTCGGGAATTGTGATCCCACCAAAGTTCAAAGTGTCGTTGTTTGCAAAATATGATGGGGTGTCATGTCCTAAGATGCACCTCCAATCGTATGTAAGAAAGATTCAGCCGCACTCCGTCGATAAAGACTTGTGGGTCCATTTTTTCCAAGATAGCCTATCTGGAACACAACTCGATTGGTTTTACCAATTGGAAAGGGTCGATGTCCACAACTGGGAAGATCTTTCCATAGCTTTCTATAAGAAATACCAGTATAATGTAGATTTGGCGCCTACCCGTACTCAACCTCAGAGTATGGCTATGGCTTCCAATAAAGGTTTCAAGGATTACGCGCAGAAATGGAGAGATCTAGCTGGGAGAGTGAAACCCCCTCTGTCTGAAAGGGAGTTGGTGGATATGTTCTTAGGCACTCTATCGGGCCCTTTCTTCAACCATCTGATTGGAAGCTCATCTGCAGGATTTACTGAGTTAATACTAACCAGAGAGAGGGTGGAAGCTGGCATAAAAAGTGGAAAGATTCAGAAGGATTCGTCTGCCTCTACAGCTGTGAGAAAACCTTTCACTAGGAAGATGGAGGTATCTGCTGTTTATCCATAAAAGAGCCAAGGGAGAGCTGAACGCCGACCAATGGTAGGGGCTGTTATGATCCCAAAGCCTACATCTGATCAACCAAGAAGTAACCAACCGAGGGTAGAAAGGCCAGTCCGGAAATTCACCATAATTAATATGACTCTATCCCAGGTTTTACCACATCTTCTTAAATATAATTTGGCAACTCTGAAGGAAGCTCCAAAGAACCCCAACACTGTGTCCCCTCATTATCACCCAAATGCCAGATGCGCATATCATTCCGAAAGTCCGGGTCATGACACTAACAACTGTTGGGCCCTGAAAAACAAAATTCAAGACCTTATAGATGCAAAAGAGATTGAGTTTGACGCACCCAAGAAGCCAAACATCATTTCCGCTCTTATGCCAAGGCATGGTCACAATACCAATGCTATCGAAGAAGATTTGTTTGTTACCACAGTTGATGAACTCTTAACTCCACTCCCAATCATTAAGATAAACTTGTTGAAAGCTTGTGTATTCCCGGGTTGTAATGAAGACTGCCATCTTTTCTTATCCTCACCAACTGTTTGCCCTTCGTTGAAGACAGGCATTCAACGCTTGATAGACAACCAAGAGATTCTGTTTGAAAGTGCTCATGTTTCACCTATTCCTGTTGAAGACGTTTCGATCATAACTATCTCCGCCAATTCTTCCAGGGTCCCCAAAAGACCTGTTAGGATTACATCGGTTCCAAAAACTACTCCTCTTATAATTACAATGCCCAGGCCAGTCCCGTATGAATCATACAAAACTGTGTCGTAGAATTACGGTGGAGACATCTACTACCATGGTATCAAACAAGATGGGCTGGCCACCGAAGAAATGAGCTTCTAAGAAGAAGACTCTGACATTAGCAATATTTCCGGAACCAGTAAGATTACCCATAGTGGTAGAATCTTCTCTCCAGAAATCGCCCCTCCAAAGGTAGTTTTTGGACCCGTAGTTATTCCAAAGGTTACCTCCGTACCAATAATCATATCTGCAAGTGCTCCTATTGACGAAGATGATACAACCCCTACCGTTATCCCTACCGACACTCCTACTACTGAAATTCGAGTAAAAAGTATTCAAGAAGAGCCTGTCCAGACGAAGGCTCAACCAGTGACTATCCTCGAAACCTCCAAGAAGGAAATGGAGGAGATCCTGAGAATAATAAAGAGGAGCGACTACGACGTAGTTGAGAAGTTGGGGCAAACTCCTTCCAAAATCTCCATGCTGGCATTGTTTCTGTGTTCCGAGGCACATGCGAAAGCTCCAGTAAAGTTCCTAAAGACAGCCCATGTGCCTCAAGAGACATCGGCTGACCAATTTCAAGATTGTGTGGCCAGCTTGACGGTGGATGACGGCCTAGGCTTCTCGGATGCTGATCTGACACCAAGGGGAAGAAAGCACAACGAGGCACTGCATGTCTCTGTGGAATGTAGAGGAACAACTCTGGCCCATGTCTTGGTGGACACTGGTTCATCTTTGAATTTTTTACCAAAGAAGGCTCTCGACAGACTAGACTACGAAGAACTGACGTTGAAACCCAGTAACATAATCGTAAGAGCATTTGATGGCTCAAAGAGGATGGTCAACGGGGAGGTAGACATCCCCATAAAGGTTGGGAATCAAACTTTCAACTCAACCTTCTATGTAATGGACATACGTCCCACTTACTCCTGTCTGCTAGGACGGTCGTGGATCCATAATGTCGGTGTTGTCACCTCCACACTGCACCAGATGCTGAAATATCTGGTCTAGGGAAAACTTATCACTGTCCACGGAGAGGAAGATATATGATTAGCCACCTCAATTCCTTCAGGTATGTGGAATTGGATGGCGAGTTCATTGAAACTCCTTTTCAACATTTCGAAGAAGTCTCTCAAGAGGTAGCAGTGACCAAGACTGCATCCCAGATTCCCAAGATCACAAGACCTCCACTCCGGATGTCATCTCTGAAAGACACCAAGGCGGTTGTAGAGGAAGGTGGATGCACCATCTGGGGGAAACTTCCAGATATTCTGTATAAATTTGACAATATTGGCTTAGGGTTTACTTCAAGTGCTCAGAAGGCTATGCGCCGTGCCCGTGCTGGAGGGCCACCTTTGAAGATTAGCAACCGAGGAATCAATGCAGTGGAAGATGGTGAACAGGATTCCAGCCTGGAGGATTGGATATTTCCTACTGTCAACGGAGGACTTTGCAATTGGGAAGCCAGAGACTTTGTTCCAATAACTTTCATCCCTCAGTAATTTATCTTTACATTTCTGCTGGACTTGTAATATTCACAAATAATACGCACATTTAAAACCTTGTGTCTTACCCGAGGCACAATGGTCCATTTGTAAGGGTTTATTTCATCTTCATATGACATTCAATGAATCATGGACATTTTTCACATACAAACTTTTTGTGCTCATTGTTTTTCTTTTACATTTTATTTTTAAAGATGGCTATACCCTTACACACACCCACACTCACAAATGCAGGTACCCCTCCATTCCAAATCCCATGGGTAACGGTATTGCTATGGCCTTTAGTGACTTTAAGGATCTAATCTACCAAGCTGAAGACAAAGGTGAGGAAGATTGTGAAGTACCAGGGGAACTGGCCAGACTACTACAACAAGAGGAAAGAGCTATTCAGCCTCATGAGGAACCGGTGGACACAATCAACTTGGGTACCGAGGAGGATAGAAAAGAAATCAAGGTGGGTGCAAATCTAGAGCCGAGTGTCAAGGAGCGTCTGGTTTAGCTGTTTCATGATTATGTTGAGATCTTTTCCTGGTCATATAAAGATATGCCAGGACTTGATACAGACATTGTGGTACATCGTCTACCCACAAGAGAAGATTGTCCACCAGTAAAACAAAAAGTCCGCCGCATGAGACCTGACATGTCAGAGAAGATCAAAGCGGAAGTCATGAAACAATTTAACGCTGGATTTTTGGCCGTCACTTCATATCCCCAATGGGTTGCCAACATTGTTCCCGTGCCTAAAAAGGACGGCAAAGTACGAATGTGTGTGGACTATAGAGATTTGAATAGGTCCAGCCCTAAAGATGATTTTCCACTTCCCCACATAGATATATTGGTTGACAATACATCCCAGCACAAGGTGTTTTCCTTCATGGACGGATTCTCAGGTTATAACCAAATCAAAATGGCACCTGAGGACATGGAGAACACTACATTTTTCACACAGTGGGGCACATTCTACTACAAAGTAATGCCATTCGGACTGAAGAATGTTGGGGCAACCTATCAACGCGCCATGGTAGATTTGTTTCATGATATGATTCATCATGAAATAGAGGTCTATGTAGATGACATGATATCCCGATCACAAACTGAAGAAGAACACCTTGATCACTTGCAAAAGTTGTTTGAGAGATTGAAGGAGTATAAACTAAGGTTGAACCCAAACAAGTGCACATTCAGAGTAAGGTTTGGTAAACTCTTAGGTTTTGTTGTCAGTAACAAAGGCAACGAGGTTGATCCTCCCAAGGTTAAAGCAATTCAAGAAATTCCTGCTCCTCGTACTGAGAAGGAAGTCAGAGGATTCTTGGGACGCCTGAACTATATTTCCAGATTCATTTCTCACCTAACAGCTACTTGTGAGCCAATCTTCAAACTATTGAAGAAAGATAAATAGTCAAATGGAATGATGAAAGCCAGACTGCTTTCGACAAAATCAAAGAGTATTTACAAGAGCCTCCTGTTTTGATGCCACCAGCCGAGGGAAGACCACTGATCATGTATCTGATTGTTTTAGAAAACTCAATGGGGTGTGTATTGGGGCAGCATGACAAGTCTGGCCGAAAAGAGCACGCTATTTATTACCTGAGCAAAAAGTTTACCGGCTGTGAAACCAGATATTCACTGCTCGAGAAAACTTGTTGCGCTCTGGCATGGGCTGCTCGCTGGCTAAGACAGTATATGTTGACTCATACCACTTTGATGATATCTAAGATGGATCCGATAAAATACATCTTTGAAAAGCCTGCTCTGCCTGGGAGAATAGCTAGATGGCAGATGATCCTAACAGAATATGATATACAGTATACTACCCAGAAAGATATAAAGGGAAGTGTATTGGCTGATCACCTTGCTCATCAAGCTGTAGAAGATTATCCGTCCATGAAGTTTGAATTCCCGGATGAAGACATCATGACATTAGACAACTGTGAAGAAATCAAACCATATGACAGACCTGAACAAGGATCCCGATGGACCCTATTCTTTGATGGGGCCTCCAATGCACTTGGTAATGGAATCGACGTTGTATTCATATCTCCAGAAGAGTGTCACACTCCCTTTACTTCCAGACTTTGCTTCAACTGTACAAACAACATGGTGGAATACGAAGCATGCATCTTTGGTCTCAAGGCTGCCTTAGATTTGGGAATCAAGTCTTTAGATGTGTTTGGAGATTCAGCTTTAGTTATCAGTCAGATCAAAGGAGAATGGGACACTAAACATCCAAATCTTATCCCTTACAAAGAACATGTTTTGACATTGCTACCACATTTTGAGGAGATTACCTTCGAGCATTTCCTGCGAGAAGAAAATAAGCTAGCTGATGCTCTAGCCACAATGTCATCTATGTTTAAACTTAATTGGGATAACGAGGCTCCCCATATCACCATCGAACGAATGGATGAACCATCACATTGACACGAGATTAATACTGAAGAGGTAGTGGACCAACCTTGGTTTCATGAAGTCAAGAGGTATCTCGAGGCTTAAGAATATCCAGAAGGAGCTTCAATCAATGATAAGAAGTTCTTAAGGAGATTCTCTGCTAAGTTCTTCTTAAGTAACGACATCCTGTACAAACACAATCATAACTCCATTCTACTCCGGTGTGTGGATAAGATTGAAGCGGAAAAGATCATGGCTGAATTACATGAAGGTACTTTTGGCACTCACTCCAGTGGGCATACGATGGCAAAGAAAATATTACGGGAAGGCTATTATTGGTCCACCATGGAAGCAGACTGCTATCAACACTCTCGGACCTGTCATAATTGCCAAATTTATGCTGACAAGGTGCACGTACCTCCGGTTCCTCTGAATGTCTTAACGGCTCCCTGGCCCTTTGCTATGTGGGGAATTGATATGATTGGGGAGATCAAGCCTACAGCCTCCAATGGACACCGTTTCATCCTAGTGGCCATTGACTATTTTACCAAATGGGTTGAAGCAACTTCCTTCGCGTCCGTTACTAAGAATGTTGTTGCTCGCTTCATCAAGCAAAATCTCATTTGCCGGTACGATATCCCAGAAAGGATCATCATTGACAATGGTATGAATCTTAACAACACTATGATCACCGCTTTGTGCGAGCAATTCAAGATTCAGCATCACAACTCTTCCCCCTATCGACCAAAGATGAATGGTGTTGTCGAAGATGCAAATAAAAACATTAAAAAGATCATACAGAAAATGACAGTCACATACAAAGACTAGCATGAGATGCTACCATTTGCTCTCCACGGGTACCGTACCACGGCTCGCACATCAACTGGGGCAACACCCTATTCTTTGGTATATGGCATGAAAGTTGTTTTGCCTATTGAGGTCCAAATCCCTTCTTTGAGGATTATGAAGGATGCAGGTTTGAATGAAAATGATTGGATCCAAACTTGACTTGATCAACTGAACTTAATTTATGAAAAGAGACTTACTGCTGTTTGCCATGGTCAAATGTATCAAAACGGATGATCAAGGCTTTCAACAAGAAAGTCAGACGCCAAGTATATCAAGTTGGGGATCTAGTGATCAAACGTATCATCTTGCCACAAAGTGATCCCAGGGGAAAATGGACTCCTACCTATGAAGGGCCATTTGTAATCAAAAGCATATTCTCCGATGGGGAAATGATCTTGACCACCATGGATGGCGACGACCCGCCACACCCTGTGAACGCGGATATAGTTAAAAGATGCTACGTATAAGAGACCCGCTAGGTTGACACACCTAGGAAAAACAAGGGCATCCCGGCGAACCAAAAAGGTTCGAGCAAAAATTAGGGATAAAATTAAAACAAATTTGTACACCCGGCAAGTTGAAAACCCGAAAGGGAGACTTGGACAAAAAAGGTTTTCCCGGTGGACTGAAAACCCGAAAGGGCGGTCCAGGCAAAAGTTAGGGAATTAAAGCGTATGACTATGTCCCATCAGATCACTTCACGGACAACCTTTGACTTCCACTGACAAACTCGGAGTTTCTGATCAATTCAATCATCTTCGGACGAAGCAACAAATAGATAAGATATTCGAAGATATAAAGGCTATAGTAGAATGGGAACCCCATGGGATTATTACACATAGCTATCTTTCTTTGTATAAATTTTTCTTGTTTTATAGCACGATTCTCTTACTAGAATGTTTGTCTCCTTTGTACAAAATACTTATTTAAAAGTCCATACAAAGACCCCCCTTTGAAAGTGAAAAAACTATTTGTTTTTTTTCTTTACGATTGTGTTTTGTTTGCAAAAACGTCCAATGATTCATTAATGAACATATGCATTTGAACATAATTACTGTTTACAAATAAACGAAATGAGAAAGACAATTACTGATAGGTTGAAAGGACAGGAAAACGTCTCTAGGCTATTCCATAAGTAATCCCCACAGTACGTCATTTGAACCCCCAGCGGAACAAAATTTCAAATTATTAATTCCCAGTAGAAATTGTCAAATTCTCAGGATTCCCCAAGAAGATCTTACAAGCATTACATGGCGTTGCCCTTAAAACAGAATTAACTTATCTCAACAAGAGTCCGTCAGTACTTCAACTTCAAGACATGAAATTCACATATCCTCATCAGCGTTCAGGGATTTATTTTCCTCAAACAGACAGCAATACAGAAAATCAGCTTACATGCACATACATTGCATCCACATATCATAAACATTGATAAAGCGACTACATTGACTCATACATTTCATGCAACATAATTTTGTGTTTTAGCTAACATTTTACCCTTTTCAGGATAAGATTAATAGCTACCAATAACAATATGCAATCATGATACAGTACGGATACGCCCCAGACACAGATGCCATTCTAATACTCATTTAGATTCAACTTTCAGATACAGTACGGATACGCTCCAGACACGGATTCCATTCTGATACTCATTCAGATTCAGACTTCAGATACAGTACATATATGCTCCAGACACGGATGCCATTCTGATACCCACTCAGATACAATACGAATATGCTCCAGACACGGATGCCTTTCTGATACTCATTCATATTCAACTTTCAGATACAGTACAGATACGCTCCAGACACGGACGCAATTCTGATACTCATTCATATTTCAAGTTCAGATACAGTTCAGATACGCTCTAGATACGGATGTTATTCTGATACTCAATCAGATTCAACTTTCAGATACAGTTCAGATACGCTCCAGCCACGGATGCCATTCTAATACTCATTCAAATTCAGACTTTCAGATACAGTTCAGATACGCTCCAGATACGGATTCCATTCTGATGCTTATTCAGATTCAATTTCCAGATAAAGTACGGATATGCTCCAGACACATATGCCATTCTAATACTCGTTCTTTCAGTTTACAACTTACAATTCAACAAACATTCTTGGATGGCATCTGTAAGCCCATATCCAACAATATTCTATCACTTCTCCAAATGGCATCTTTAAGCCCATTCCCTCAGCTACACATCGTCAAGTGCAAATTTCTGGGCACTCTAGTGTCCAATCATCTTTCACCTTTGAGTCACGAATGGCAAAGCTTTCCAATCTAACTCTTTAGGTCTAAGAAGATTGAACAGGGGCAACTGTTGTACCCCAAAATTTTCCCTCTCATTTATCAAAACTTTTCTCACAAGATCTCTTTGACTCAAGACTGGATTAGGGTTTGGTCAACTCAAGACATCTCATCAGGCACTAATGACCCAAAATTAGGGTTTGAGTTTGCACAAGGACTCTTGGACTATCAATGCTTCATATGACTTTCAAACATCATTATGGACCCCTAAGTTTACTCATGACAAGTTTCAATCCTTGAGCCACATTTTTGATCAGTCAATTGGACAATTGACCTAAAAATCAGCTGTATTGGGGAAAAAGTCAACCATGGCCAATTTATAGCCAAACTTCATAATTTTTGATCCACATCAACATTTTAGACTCATATATATCATTTGATCAAGTTTGGATCACAATTCCTCAAGAATTTTGATCAAATCATCAAAAGGGTAAAATGGTCAAAATTAGGGTTTTGATTGAGGAAGGGCAATTTCTGATTTTTTTGACCTAGAAAATGACCAATTGATTTGAAGCATGATTCCAAGGATTAAATTTCATCATCTTGACTTAATTACATGGTTCAAAACATTTCAATTTCATTGATAGACAGGTGAAATTTGCAGTCAACTGATTAAAAGTCAATTGTACACTGAAAAGTTAAACTTTGACTTTTTGGCCAAAATCAAGTGCCAAGGGTCACAATTCATCAAAACATGTCAAAATGTGAAACTTATTCATCAAGAAATCAAGGATTGAATATTAGGTTTAAAAATTGAAATTTTCTTAACTTAGAAAATTTTCCAAGTATAGAAAATTTCTTATTTTTTCTCAACTTTAGGCCATTTTTTCACCATGATGCAAAATGATTCAAAGGAAATTCCTAACATGAAAGTTGTAGACCTCCATGAAATATACAACTTTTCTTCACACACTTTTCCATAAAGATTATTGGATCTCAAGATTTAAATTTATGAATACATGCTCATGAACTAAATAACTTAGTGAATTTTTGCCCTAATTTAAGCAGGTTTTGGACCCAACTTCATGGCAATTTTTCACCTAGTTCCAAGAGGAGTCTTGAAATACATTTCAAATATGAGTTATAGATCACATTGCAAGATTTCCAAAATGTCCAAGAACTCATCAATATCATATTTGAGTAGGGAGAATCGAAGAGATGAAGTTGGAAATTTCTCACTTTTGATTCAAGCCATTTCATGAAGAACAATTTTCAAATCAGTACCTATGTTGCCTAATCCATGCTTTACAGGTCCCAAACTTGTTTCTTACTACATAATTTAATGCTTACTCAGTTGATAAAGCTTTAATCCAAGCCTTAGAGCCATTACCCAAGTTGTAATTCCATAAATGGCATAAAGTGGCCATTGCCATTTTGAAAAAGCTCCACTTTTGCAAACTTTACAAATCTTGAGCATTGAATCTGTCTCCTTTGCACATACAAGTACCACAGATCTAAGGCAACTTGTATAGAACAGATACCAACCCTAAACAAGCAAGTACAAGCAGGTAAGGCCTTGTCCCTTCACTTTGCTTCAAAAGCAAGAACGTGTGCCAAAAGGTGGGAACTTACAAATCTGTTGGAGAGCTGACTTTAAACTCATTCCATACTAATATACAAACACATTGCAACATAACACACGATTACTAGAAGCCTGAAACACTCCCAAACTTCCTTTCACCAAAAAACTATCAAGACTTGCAGTTTTTGCATAACCATAGTAATCCCTCATTTGGCTCATGCGTTTCAAGTATTAACCATCAGAACACTTTACCTACCTGATATCTAATTGATCCAGACCCTCATCCCTATATTGTAACCCCTTCTCCATCATCTGTCATTTTTGTTTTCAAAGCTTGCAGGTTGACTTGGATAGAGAGTTTCAGACACTTTCAAAGCAAGGAAAGGGTTGGAACACATTCAGGGAGGTTTAAGCAAGATCAAGCAATCATCAGGCCTTCATAAAACTCACTCCAAATCCATCTATGATTTCAACTGAAAGAGGTAAAAATCTCAACTTCTATCTCTTCATACATGCATCCATTGGCCACGATTTGTGAATAAGCATTGTAGAACTCATTACAACGAAGCTGTACATATACATATCTTGCATTTATTTGGCCTGAGTTGAGAGAATTTTGAACTTGAAATTCCTGAAAAAATTAGGTTTAAATTTAAGGCTTTTAAAATTCATTTTGATCTTTGATTGTTATCTTACATGATTTATATGGTTAGATTTGTGAGATAAAATGCTATAACATTCATGTTATGAGTTTTCATTTTCATGGAGAAATGAGAAAGTTACAGAGCATCTGGCTGGCTAGAGGAAGAAGACGAAGTACGGCGCAAGGGCTTTTGTTTGTGTTATGTTATTTTTGTTTCAAATTAATCAACGAATGTATAGCCACCCTAGTGGCAAGGTAGCGCGCTGGTGAGACCCGTGTCCTGGGTTCGAACCTTGGCGCTACCTTTTGCTTTTTTCACATTTTTTCCATTTTCAGTTTTGGCTTGTTTTTGCAGGAATTGGGCCTCCACGCTGTGCTTAGTTTTTTTTCTAACATTCACCATCTGATTGATCAATATACCCCCCTGGCCCAACTATTTCCATACATTTTTATTTATTTATTTTTGTTTTCATTTTTATTAATATTTTCTTTAATCCATAAAAATCCTAAAAAAATATAAATATGATAATATTGCATTTTATTTTATTTTTCACATAAAAAATATATTTTATCTTAAATATATATTAATTATTTTTCTTAATAAACTTGTAAATATAAATAAAGTAGATTTAGTTTAATTTGTTTTATTTCATATTTGTAAATATTTATTTTTTACATGTAGAAAACTAAATGTTTCCTTACAATATTATTTATTATTTTTAGATACAAAAATACACAATAATAATATATACAAGAACTTTATTTTCCTTCAAAATAGAAATTAGGGTTAACCTTTTTTTAAGAATTAATTTCTTTTCCTTATTTTTTTAGGATTAGGGTAAAATTTCTTTTCATACAAAAAATAAAATAAAATCTCTTTCTTGCATGTACATAATATTGCATATTTAAATATTGTATATTGTTTATTCTGATATTCGTACAAATTCGATTCGGTTGTAATAATTTATTTAGATTTACATTCTTGCAAATCCCCATTCAAATTTGTACTCCCCCTCCCATAAATTGTTGTAATATCCTAGTAATTTTTACATTACGCAATTTATCGCTTTACATGCCATGATAGTAATTAGGGTTTGTATGATAAAATCAAAACAAAGCAAATAGAAAACCCTAAATGCAAGATAAAATCAAAGCATGAATAACACACTTGCACACAAGCATCCTTAGGGTTTCTCCACTTGGTTTCTTTATATAAAAATAGCCATATTATGCATGTGAAGTATCTTGGCAAAACAAACAAATATGAGATCATAGTCCCTCGATGACGCTATTCAAGGTTGCCTTACAAAATGATCTTGGTCCCTCAAAAGGCCAAGATACTTTGTAACATTTCTAATCATGGTTATACGATGACCTACGCCCATCCCGTTTACATCCAAAGATAGGGTTGCTTACCAAATCAATGGTAAGACAACAATGTCAAAGAAATAGAAAATGCACAAGAAAGACATTTGAGTAGGTAGATTACCTCCAGTTACTTGCTCTATTTCCAAACAACTATCCTTGCTATTTTCAAAACAAACACATACATTTTCAAACATTGAAAACATTTTCAAAAAGACAAATATATTTGTATACATTCTTACGAACGAGAATCATTACAAAGGTTGCCTAAACAATGGCCTCTTTTTAGAAAATACTTTCAAAAACTACACAAAGCACAATTTCAAACAAAAAGCAAGTGATCTAGCAAGTAACTAAGATCCCATGGAAAACCATGGATGAAAAGGGAGCTAATACCTTCCCTTTTCATGATCTACCCCCCGAACTCAAGAAAACATCTCAAAGGTCTTTCATGTGCTTTTTCACCTTTCCTTTTGGATAAAAGAAAAGTCGGTGGTGACTCTTGCTAACTGCAATATTTGCGATAAAGCGCAAAACCCTCAAGTCAGTTCTCCCACCGTATCACACCAACGATAGGAGGAAGTGTGCAAAGGCTTTGGTGTGCCAGGGCAGCGGTCTGATCCCTGCCTCTCACATTTTATTTCCTAACATTTTCCTTGTAGATCCCATACAAACAAGTCTAAGGCGCGCATGGTGTACCTCATATCTTGACCATCAGATCTCAAAATTCCAGATCCAGCGCTCTAGACAGCCAGGACGATGGTGTACCTCCTGAGATCATCCTCATTGGACCATGCAGGCAGTTGGGCCAACGCTTGGGCTCAAGATTTGTTGTTGTTTCCACACCCCCCCCCCAAATTTCTTTACAACTCAGGCCCATTTTACTTTTTTTTCCTTTTTTGTTTTAATCATTTATTCTCTTTTTAATTAATTTTATTTAAATAAAAAATCATAAAATCATAAAAAATTTAGATTTAGATTTTATTTAATTTAATTTTTACAAACAAAAATTAATTTAATCTAATCACATTTTTTTTTATTTAGTAATTAACTAGTTGATTGATTAGAATTAGATTTTATTTTATTTTACATTTCAAATATTTTTTCTAAACAAGAAAACAACAAAAAAAATTTTCTTAAAACACTTAGTAATTTTTTAGGGTTGACATCTTTCCCTTTTCCATATGTGCGAGCTCATTCGCATTATTTTTCAATATCGTAACTGTCAAAAGTTTGTAATAGATAATGAGGGTTTATTGCTTTCTTCCCTAGTTTATGGTTTGTACTCCCCATCCATGAAGTGATGTGATAGCGTCGATTTATTTCCCGCATTTTTATTTTTCGCACTTGTATATATTTAACTTCTAGACTAATTAGGTGTGTATGGCAAGACGTAAAAAGAAAAAACATTAGAAAACCTAATCTCAAGATAAATACTTGAAATTAAAACACTTCGTACACGCACACCTCTAGGGTGACCCTCACTTGTGGACTCATATTTAAACAGTCATGTCCCTCGAATGTGGGATGCTTTAGCAAAGACCCTCGGTTAAAAGATTATAGTCCCTTGATGACCCTTCAATGCTGCCTTTGGTAAACGATCTTAGTCCCTTACGAAAATTGCTAAAGTGTCCTACAAGTTACCTTCTATGACCGTACGATGACCTGCGTCTGTCCCTCACATCCAACGATAGGGCTTCCTACTAACTAATGGTAGGGAAGAATCATCTAAAGGAGAGGAAAAGAACAAAGACTTTTTGAGCAGGTAAAACGCTCGTAGTCACTTGCTCATAAACTTTTCAAAAACAAAACATCTTTTCACAAAATAACACTTTATTTCACAAATATTTTCAAAACAAACCTTTTGTATACATTCTCAACGATACAAGAATCATTACAAAATTGTCGCACCTAGGCATTTTCAAAATATTTTCAAACATACACAAGCACAAAGCATTTCCAAAAGTGAGCTAGCAATTAAGAGCCCGTAGAAAACTACGGATGAAAAGGGTGCTAACACCTTCCCTTTTCATAACCTACCCCCCTTACTCAAAGAATTCTCAAAAGGTCTTTCCTGTTCTTTTCACCCTTTCCTTATTGGATAAAAGAAAAGCCGGTGGCGACTCTTGTTATCCACAACATTTGCAATAAAACACAAAATCTAAAAGTCAGTTCTCCCACTGTATTACACTTGGCCTTATCAAATGTCAAATGCTTGCTCCATCTTGTGGTTAGTAAACTTTCACACCCAAAGGCTTTCTCTTGGGCTACCTTAAAATGATACATTTTATTTCATGTCATTTACTTTATGTTTTATGATAATCTCTTCATCTCCTACCCATTCCTTTAATTTTTCAAAACTTCTCTCCATTTTAAAAATTTCTTTCTTCAAACTTCAAACCTTTTCTTAGTAAACCTTGACCTTGTCAAGTGATCCCAAAAATATTTTTTCTTAATAGATACTAAAACACTTAAGCATATTGAAACTCTTTTCAAAATTTCTAAAAAAGACAAACCTCATCAAATTTATTTTTGTGCCTTTGTGCAATTTTCTTTCAAAACATTTTCAAAGATAAGATATTACTCTATTCTAGTAGTGATGCAAACCACTATACTTCTACAATATGTTGTGAAGTGATTGAAATTTTTCACTTGAATGTTGAGATGTGCTTATGAGAAATTCCAAGTAAAAGTTCTACATATCAAGATGATGCAAATGATAATTTTCTCATACTTGTGGGTAGTAAGTTGTCTTTTCCACTCGAATACGATGAAATGTATTTTTCAATTTAAAATCAATCAACAAACTTTTGTGGTTATTTTTACCATGAAATACGAGGCTTTAACTTCTTCATTGCACATGGAGGATACAGAGGCACATGACTCTTGAAGTCTTGGCGAACACAAAAATAATAAAAAATGTTTATTTTCTCATCACCTCAATCTTTTTGCAAACGTCCAGGTTTTATCATAACACAAATTTTCAAGAGGTTCATATGGAGTACCATAGATGTGAGGGGTGTTAATACCTTCTTCTTGCATAAATCACCCTCGTATCCAGGTCTCTCTTTTGTTTTATTTTTCACGTTGGATTTTCTCGATATTTTCACTTTCCTTTGGAAACAATAAAGTTCGGTGGCGACTTTTGTTTTTTCGATTTAAATTAATCAATAACTTAATCTCGATTTTTCCCGCAACGACAATGCTAAAGATAGAAAGAGGACTTCTGGTGGATATTTCTTTTTGGGAAATAATCTCATTTCATGGTTCAACAAAAAGAAGAATTATATCTCATTATCCACTTTAAAGCTAGATAATTTCTTGCTCGATGTAGTTACACTCAACTATTATGGATGAAGTAGATGCTGAAAGAGTACAATGTAAGGCATGGTGTTATGATATTATACTATGACAATATGAGTGTCATTGATATCTCTAAAATTCAATTGATGTTAGTTGTACAAAACACATTGACATTCGTCACCACATTATTAGAGAGCTTGTGAAATAAAAAGTAATCACTCTAGATTATGTGTCAACTAAAAGCCAACTAGATGATGTATTTACAAAAGCTCTAGATGCTTCACAATTCGAAAAATTGAAAAGTGCCCTATGATTTTGCATAATTGAGAATCTATAGCAATTAATGCTTAAGTGGAATGAGATTTATTGGGGTGTATTATTATCTCTCATATCCATTAATTCTGAGACATGTTCCCTGCTACATGCCTTTCCCATTAGTATTCCAAAAATGATTCTGATTCAAAATTACTTTTGTCATTACGTTACGTACCTAAAACTACTAAATCACTCATTCATATTTTCTTACTCTTAACCTATCTATCTCTTTTTTCCATCCTAAGATTAGTCATTCATCTTCCTTTCAAAAATCATGCAACCATGGTAGGCACCAGATAAGGGTCAAATACCTCTGACAAAAACATGAAATTGCCAAAGAAAGCCAAGAAATGGTCAATAGGAGAGAAGCTTGTGATCAACGTGCATGGAGTGAAAATAAAAGGAGTGGTCCTTGGAGGGAAAACTGATGGTCCGACCGGAGATCTTTCCACCATAGACCCACCGAAGAAATTTTGGAATAAAAATGGAAAAAGATGGGTGATTGCACTCCTAGAGTGCCCTTGATGATGTTTGATCTTACTGGTTAAAGGAAAGCATATGTCACTAAAACCTTGAAGAAAATTGAGGTTCATAGTACCCAAGTAAACTCTATAAAACATCCAACAAAATAAGTTCTTAAAATTTTGCCCCTTCAAACGGTCTTTCTAGAAACCGGTAAAAGGTAATATTTCTAAAACAAAATCCTCTAAAAATGTTATTGAAAATGTGCCTGAGAATGTTGCTGAAGTTTCTAAACCTAGAACTGAGTCTCAAGATGATGATTAAGAAAACCTAACTCAAACCCTAGAATTAATGCATTGTGTGACAAACCCACTAATGAAGATAACATTTAGAAGGTACTAGGTGAAAAGCCCGTAGAAGATCTGGTTATTGATATTCCTATGATATACACTTTTATTGATAATATTCGGAATGACAAAGATATTGATAGTGAAAACTCAAGTGGTGAAGATACTATAGTAAGCCAAGAAAGTGTTATGGAAGATGATGTCAACATTGGTAAAGACAACCCTCAAGAGGGTGTAGAGAAATCAATGGAAACTAATCTGGATGGTGAGGATGGTAGTTAAGAAACCAGTGTAGAAGAAGTCGGGAAGAGTTGCGGGAAGAAGAGAATGAGACATGCAAATAATTTATCATGGAAGAAGAAGTACAATAATATGTTGATGAAGTAACCCAAGAACCTAACCTGGAAAATGAAGATGTCAACTAGGATGTTCCAGACAACTAGTCTAACATGTTGGAAACTGAGTCTCCAAATCAGAAGTAGGATAAATAAGTAGCTGTGATTAATTATAAAGTGAATGATGTTATAAAAATGTGAGTAACAACATTGATGGAAATGTTGATGAATCTTCTAATACTGATGAAGCTCTTGTCCTTAAGAACAATGAAGTTCATACTGATTCTGCACTTGTTAATGATGATGTTATGAGTAAAAAGTCTACCAAGAAGTAAAAAAAGGAAAAAAATTAATAAAAAAATGTTGTGTTAAAGGCTAAGAGGACTCCTTATTATAAGGTTCTTACTCCTTCCAAGTCACAGAAGACATCCGAAAAGAAGGAAGATACTGGTAAAAAGTAGAAATTCATAGCCACAAACGAAAAGACGGGAGGAAAGAAGAAGGTAACTCATAAAAGGAAAATAGATCCCATTATGGAAGATGTTGAAGATGATGTTGAGAATAATATGGATGACATTATGGTACCCCCCACTCAAGAAAAATAAGAAAATAGTTGGTGGAATTAAAATTCCTACAAATGTTCATATTACTCCCTTAGACAATGTGTCGTTTCACTCCAAGGATGGTGTTCTTTGAGGGAAGTTCATTTATCACAGAAGGATAGCCCATGAATGAGATCTTTCTAAGGAAGATTTAAATTGTGAAGAAATTGTTGAACTCCTTGTGAATGCTCAGATTATAAAGACAAGGTCAAACATACAACCCTATTATTTGATGCTTGTCAAAAGGTTTATAGTCAACATTCCCAAAGACTTCAACAATATTGGAAGAGAAAACACCAGAAAAGTTCATGTTCAAAGGTTTTTGTTTTGGATTCCCTCCTGCTATAATTAATGAGTACCTTGTTAGAGGAAAATTGATCACTGTTGATAGGATTCCCCCTCTAAAATTCATTGCCCAAGAAATTACTGAAAGTGTGTATAAAGACTGACCGAGAAAAGGTTTGCTTCCTACTTCTAGCCTAAGAGTGAAATATGCGATACTGAACATAATTGGAGTCTCAAATTGGGATCCCACTAATCATATTTCAGGTATCACCTATTCTCTTGTTAGATTGTTATATCAAATAGACACTAGGACTACTTTCGACTTACATGAGTACGTTTTTGCGAAAATCCTTAAGCAAGAAAAATCTTTTGCTGTAAAGTTACCTATAGCCTTTCTGTGGTATTGTGGGAGAACTGACTTGTTGTTTTGCATTTGATCGCAAATGTTGCGGTTAGCAAGAGTCGCTACCGACTTTTCTTTTATCCAAAAGGAAAGGTGAAAAAGCACAGGAAAGACCTTTGAGATTGTTTCTTGAGTTCGGGGGGTAGATTATGAAAAGGGAAGGTATTAGCACCCTTTTCATCCATGGTTTTCTATGGGCTCTTAGTTACTTGCTAGATCACTTGCTTTTGTTTGAAATTGTGCTTTGTGTGGTTTTTTTTAAAGTATTTTGAAAAGGCGCCATCGTTTAGGCAAACTTTGTAATGATTCTCGTTCGTAAGAATGTATACAAAATGTTGATCTTTTGAAAATGTTTTCAAGTTTGAAAGGTCTTTTTGAAAGTGTAGGTGATTATTTTTGAAAATAGCAAGGATGTTTTTGTTTTGAAATGGAGCAAGTAATAGGAACAATCTCCCTACTCAAATGTCTTTCTTGTTCATTTTCTTTTCCTTTGACATTGTTGTCTTACCATTGATTTGGTAAGCAACCTTATTTTTGGATGTAAGCGGGACGGGCGTGGGTCATGGTATGCCATGATTAGCAATGTTGCAAGGTATCTTAGAATTTTTCTTTAGGGACTAAGATCATTTTTAAAGGAAACTTAGATAGCGTCATCGAGGGACTATGATCTTGTATTTTTGCTTGTTTTTGCTAAGATACCTCACATGCGTAATATGGCCATTTATAAGGCAACAAGTGGAGTTAACCTTAACGGTGCATGTGTGAATAGTGTGTTTGATTTACATGCTTTTAATCTTTGATTAGGGTTATCTACTTGTTGATTTTATGTCTCATCATGCACGCCCTAATTACTAACAATACTTGAAAGCAATAAAAATGTGGAAAAGTAAAGTCCTAGGCTATTACAAACATTAGGGGGATGGGGTGTACAAATTCACAAATAGGGATCGCAAATTAAATCAAGTCCTAAGTTACTATTACAACCATATTGAATGGATAAGAATGTACAAGAAACATAAAATGAACTTTGTTTTTTTTAAGATCAGAGATAAGTTTTGTTTAAGAAGATATTTTTGATCTTTTTTTTCAAAGAAATAAACTAAGATATGTGAATATGAAATATTTTTTTTATTTGTTTTTTATTAATAAGAAAAATGATGGCAAAAATAATAAGGGGAAAGGAAAATAGAATCAGCGTTTTGCTGAAATAAAATAGGTCTGAAGTTCTGACTCTGGCATGCTGCACAAATTCAAATAAACGTTAGTAGAAACAGGGAAGGTCAGAAGTTCTGGGTCCGCTGAGAACAAAGAAGATTTTATAAGTTCTGATACCACTGGCAGAACTTTCTCTCCCTCTCCCTGCTAGTTAGAGTATCTGCAACTTGGTCACTTCTCAACAAAACAGAAGATGTGCATATAACAGTTATGGCAGGTTTCATAATGTTTCAGAAACAAGAGATATCAGAACTATAAATCAGAAGCAAAGCATGAATTTTCTAATCCTAATTCTGAGTTCTAATTTCTTTAAGAAGTTCTGTACTGAAATTCTCTCTACTTAGGCAGGCAAGTATATGAAACCTCAGAATGTGTACAGCATCAGAATCAGGATGACTACATTGTATTTTTGAACAAAGTTTCCTGACAATGCCTAAGTAATATGATGAGAGTCAGCAGAAGCTTACCTTGTAGCTGGAAAATGTTCTGTGAGCTGGAGTCTGGCTCTGACTGCTTGTGATGTTCTAAACATCTTCCTCTCGTGTTCAGTAGGCTGGAAACTTTCAACTTGGGTTGTGAGTGATTAGAAAATTCTTGAACAGCCAAGGAGCAAAGTTCTGACTTATTTGAGGTGGATATTGATGGTTAATGTGTCACAGTTTAACTACAGAAGTTAGGATGGCTTTTGAATGTATATTAAAATCTGTATGGGTGGTTTTGGTCGAGAAACACTTGAGGAAAAATGGAATTTGAATGCAAGAATCAAAAGCTAACAGGTTTTATATTTTTGTGTTTGCGGTTTTTGGACTCTTGGAATTTTAGCAGGGGTTCAAGGCTTTTCTTTCTCGAATTTCCGACCCTTTTACAATTTCCAATGGCTTTCAATTTATAAGCAAAGATCTTGTAGCTTGGAGAGTGCAACCATCACATGCTAGGGTGCTACCTTGATGCTAAAGCAAGTATGGTGGTTAGTAGCCTTAGCAGCGCCTAAGCTGGAATTGTAAGCAGGAATTAAGGAAAGGTAAATTCAAAAGAAAAAGCAACCCATGGGCCCAGCACATTTTTGTACAAGAGTTTGCTTTTCCAAGACAGTAAAGGAACTTCTATGCCACATGTGGAGAAATCCTTTGAACAAAGACCCATAAGTGGTTGTGAGCATTAAATGATAATGAGATTGATCAAACCAGAAATCCTGCAACGTGATATTCTGCATCATTTCTTAGTTCTGGATCAGAAGTTCAGCTTCAACGTGACTTAGAATAGACATCCAACTTCTGATCTTTGTATCTCTTTGCTCCACATGTTCTGAAGGAGCTCTCAGACTTTCTAGGAAGCTTGCAGCATGCTTTGTAACCTTCTTTGAATTACCCTTGCAAACTCTAACTGAACCTTTGTGAAAACTGGCCCAGAAGTTCTGACCAAAATTTGTTTTGAAAGTGCCCAGAATTTGCTGAGTGCTTTAGTTTCATGGACGTGTCTTTGAGGAGTTATAACTTGAAATCCCAGCATTTCTAGGAGAAGTTATGTTCTGCAATGTTTTAGATCTCATTGAAATCTATAACTATTGTATCAGAATTTATTCCAGAATCAACTTGCATCATGGTGAAAATCTTATCAGAAGTTCTGAGCCTGTCATATTTCTTAAACACTTAGAAAAAATTATAAGTAATTAGAAATTTGACTTTTCCAAAGTAACTTTTGATTTTTGAATTTCTAGATGAAACAAACTTCATATCTCAAACATGTCTTGATGAAATATGACTCTTGAAACTTGATTTTAATCAAAAGTCAAAGTTTGACTTTTCAATGCGCAAATGACCATTTTACCCTTGTGAATGACTTTCTTGAAAAATCTGTAATTCGAGGCTTGGAATTGGATGGAAGCAAACTTGAGGATTCAAGGTGATCCTTTGAGAAATGAGAGGACAAATTTCAGGGTACAACAACTGCCCTTGTTCAATCTTCTTAAACCTGAAGAGTTAGATTGGTGAGTTTGCCATTCGTGACTTGAAGGTAAAAGATGATTGAACACTAGAGTGCCCAGAAATTTGCACTCGAAGATGGATGGTGAATGGACTTAAAGATGCCATTTAGAGGAAAGTTGATAAACATTAGAAGAAATATCAGCACAAATCTCTTGTTGATTTATACTAAAACTTGATGTTTTACCTGTGAGAAAAAGAGTTAGTAAAATGCAGATGCATGCATGATGTTCACCAGATGTGGTATTATGCTAAATGCATAGGGTATGTACATGCTATGATGTATGAATGTGAGATGTATGTTTCTGTTCAGGAAAATAAATCCTTGACTACTGCTATGGAAATTTTGGGAGGTTGAATCCATGATTGTCATTGGGGATGAAGAATATACATATCTTCAAACTTTGTTGAAAGGATGCTTCCGCTGGGGAATATCTCTTGAACATCAGTTATTATCTGGTCGAATCCAGGCTTCATAACTTATTAAGGATGAGACGAATTAACTATTATCTAGTCAGATTCCAGGCTTTGTAGAAAATTTCTTGAAATTGAATAATTATCTAGTTGGATCCAGGCTTCACAATTTGCTGAGGATGAAATAGCCTACTGCCATCTGGTCGGATCCAGGCTTCACAATTTGCTGAGGAAGAGACGAATTAACTGTTATTTGGTCGGATTCCAGGCTTTGCAGAAACTTTCTTGAAATTGAATAGTTATCTGGTCGGATCCAGGCTTCATAACAACTTGCTGGGGATACAGAGGTTAACTGTTATCTGGTCGGATCCAGGCTTCGCAGTAAATTGAAGTGGTAACTACTATCTGGTCGGGTACAGGTTTCATGGTTTTTGGAAAGTTGTACTATTATCTGGTCGAGTCCAGGCTTCATAGTTTTTGGAAAGTTGTACTATTATCTGGTCGAGTCCAGGCTTCATAGTGTCTCTCTGAGGATCATAGTTAATTGTTATTTGATCGGGCTCCATGTTTCACAATAAACTGTTTGAAAAATTGTCATCTGGTCGGGTCCAGGCTTTAGAGATTTCTTGAGGTTGATGAGGTCAATTGCTATTTGGCCGGGTCCAGGTTTCACAATAAACTATTTGGGGATTTAGTTGTTATCTGGTCAGATTCAGGCTTCACAACAACTTTCTTGAAAAGATGAAGTTGAGAACTGTTAGCTGGTCGGATCCAGGTTTCACAGTAATTTGTTGGGGCAGAGGCAAACTCTACTGGGGAAAAGAAGTTAAACCATAATCGGATTGAGTCCAGGTTCTTCTATATCAGTGAAGAGTTAGGCTACTATCTGGTCGGGTCCAGGTTTCATAGTATCTTAAAATTAAGATCAATTGTTATCTGATCGGGTCCAGGTTTCAGACACTTAAACTGTTATCTGGTCAGGTCCAGGTTTCAGTAATTTACTAGGGATAGTGGCAAACTCTACTGGAGAAGGGGAGTTTTGTTAATGATTTTGTAGGAATTGAACTTTTATTTGGTCGGGTCCAGGCTTTAGCAATTGAAGAAGTCAAACTTCTTATCTGGTCGGGTCCAGGCTTTAGTAATAACTTGAAAATTATGCTAATATCTGGTCGGATCCAGGCTTCATGGTATCTTTTTGGAAATAATAAAGGCTTTGCTGACGACTTTACTGGGGATCAGGGGTTTTGGCCCCTATGATTTGCAATAATTCGAAAGAGAATTAAAAATGGAGAGTGTAGACTCAGTCGGGTAGGACAGACTCAACTTGGGGAGGATACACTCAACTGGGGAGGATAAACTCTGCTTGGGGATAATAGCCTTGGCCGGGGAAGATACGCTCAGTTGGGGAAGATAGGCTCAGCTGGGGAAGATGGGCTCCGCTGGGGAACTTCGCGGTGTCTTGATTGTTGTATGTTAAGGAAATTTGAACTCGACTGGGGAGTTTTGTGGTTCCTCGATCACTTTTGGGGAAATAGAACCTGTTAGGGATGATAAACCTTGTTGAGGAGGTGACTTTCCTTTAGGAAGAGACCCACGAGGTTTCAATTTGTAAAAATTGACTTATCTGGGGGGAAAGCGGCCAAGAGGTTGAGACTCTGGTCGGGGATTATCCTATGCAAAGAGACTTTGTGTGCAAATTCGTTAGGGGAAAGGTTTATCGTAGCCTTCCTTGTGGAGATAATGATAATGAGATAACTCTGTGGGGATATTTCATATACATTAAAGAGATGCTTATTGCTGCTTAGCAGGACACATGTGCCAAATAGTTTTAATTATGTTCATATGCATATGTTCATTCAACTTTAGTCAATGGACAAATTTGCATTTAAAACAAAGACAAAAAAATTTCAATTCAAAGTACATTTGTATTGATATTTAGCCCATGAGTAGGCGTTTTTGTACAGAGAGACGGAGATCCTAGTAAGAGGAAATCGTCGAAAGAAAAACAAAATTGAGAATGAAAAACAAATAGCCATGTGAAAATGATCTCATTGCCTTCCAACTCTACTATTTCCCCAATGTCTTTGAATGTCCTTTGTCGTTGATTGGATTGATATTGGACTGTTTGGACTTGGACCTTGGTGATAAAATTGATTGTATTGATTCCACAGGACATAGTCATACGCTTTTAGTCCTTAATTTTTGCCTGGACTGCCCTTTCGGGTTTTCAGCCCACCAGGATGCCCTTTTTTGCCCAAGTCGCCCTTTCGGGTTTTCAACTTGTCGGGTGTACAATCTTTTCCATATATCCCTAATTTTTGCCCAAACCTTTTGGCTTGCCGGGATGCCCTTATTTTTCTTAGGTGTGTCAACCTAACGGGTCTCTTATGCGTAGTATTTTTTAACTATGTCTGCATTTATAGGATGTGGGAAATCTTCACCATCCATGGTAGTCAGCATCATGGCACCGCCAGATAAAACTCTCTTGACAACAAATGGCCCTTCATAGGTGGGAGTACATTTGCCTCTGGGGTCGCCTTGTGGTAAAATGATGTGTTTTATCACCAAGTCACCAACTTGATATACTTGAGGCATGACCTTTTTTGTTGAAAGTCTTGATCATCCATTTTTTATACGTCTGACCATGGCAAACAACAGCTAATCGTTTTTCGTCAATTAAGTTCAGCTGATCCAATCTCGTTTGGATCCACTCATCTTCGCCTAGGCCTGCCTCATTCATAATACATAGCGAGGGGATCTGAACTTCTACTAGCAAAACAACTTCCATGCCATAAACTAAGGAAAAGGGAGTTGCCCTAGTTGATGTTCTAGCTGAAGTACGGTAGCCATGTAGAGCAAACGGTAACATCTCATGCCAATCCTTATAGGTTACTACCATTTTCTGCACAATTTTCTTGATATTTTTGTTATCCGCTTCGACTGCGCCATTCATTTCCGGTCTAAACGGATAAGAATTGTGATGCTTGATCTTAAACTGAGTGCAAAGCTCAGTGATTATAGCATTGTTGAGGTTAGTCCCATTATCGGTGATAATCCTTTCGGGGATACCATAACGGCAGATGAGATTGTGTCTGATGAATCTGGCTACCACATTCTTGGTGACTGAGGAAAATAAGGCAGCTTCAACCCATTTGGTAAAATAGTCGATAGCAACAATAATGAAATGATGTTTGTTAGAAGCTGTAGGCTTGATCTCTCCAATCATGTCAATTCCCCACATTGCAAATGGCCACGGAGCCGTCATGACATTCAGTGGGATAGGAGGCACATGGACCTTGTCAGCATAGATTTGGCATTTGTGACAGGTTCTTGAATGTTGATGGCAATCGGTCTCCATCATTGACCAATAGTAACCTGCTCTTAAGATTTTCTTAGCCATCGTATACCCACTTGAGTGAGTATCGAAGAGACCATCGTGCATGTCTTCCATAATTTCCTCTGCCTCCTTCTTGTCCACACATCGGAGTAGAGTCGAATCATGGTTGCGTTTGTATAATATGCCATTACTTGGGAAGAATTTGGCTGCAAATCTTCGCAAGAACTTTCTGTCATTGATAGATGCCCCCTCTGGATACTCTTGTGCTTCAAGGTATATCATCACCTCAGGGTACCATGGCTTTTCCACATCGGTGTCAAGCTCATAGAAATGTGCAGGTTCATCGAATGTTTCAATTGTTATCATATGGGATTCGTTGTCCCATCTGACTTTGAACGTTGAAGACATGGTTGCCAAAGCGTCAGCCAACTAGTTTTCTTCCCTAGGTAACTGCTCGAACGTGATCTATCCAAAGTATGGAGTTAGGGATAGCATAAGTTCCTTGTAAGGGATAAGATTACGGTGGTTAGTGTCCCAGTCTCCTTTTACTTGGTTGATCACCAAGGCAGAATCTCCAAACACATCCAAATGCTTGATCCTTAAGTCAATAGCAGCTCTCAAACCTAAGATGCATGCTTCATACTCAGCCATATTGTTGGTGCAATCGAAGCATAGTATGGTAGTGAAAGGAGTGTGGAAACCTTCAGGAGAGATGATCACAGCACCAATTTTGTTACCTAAGGCGTTGGAAGCCCCATCGAAAACCATAGTCCATCGGGATCCTTGTTCAAGTCCGTCATATGGTCCAGGTTTCGCACAGTCGGTTACCAGCATGATGTTCTCATCAGGGAAGTCAAAATGCATTGACTGATAATCATCCATAGCCTGATGGGCCAAATGATTTGCTAGTACACTCCCTTTGATGGCTTTTTGAGTCGTGTATTGAATGTCGTACTCAGTCAAGATCATTTGCCATTTGGCTATCCGTCCGGAAAGGGCAGGTTTCTCGAAGATGTACTTGATTGAGTCCATCTTAGAAATCAACAAAGTGGTATGATTCAACATATACTGTCTTAGCCGGCGAGAAGCCCATGCCAGAGCGCAGTAAGTTTTCTCGAGAAGTGAATATATGGTTTCACAGTCGGTAAACTTTTTGCTCCGGTAATAAATAGCATGCTCTTTTCGGCCAGACTCGTCATGTTAGCCTAGAACACACCCCATAGAATTCTCTAATACCGTCAAGTACATGATCAAGTGTCTTCCTTCAACTGGAGGCATGAGAATAGGAGGTTCTTGTAGGTATTCTTTGATTTTCTCAAAGGCAATCTGGAAATCATCGTTCCATCTGACTACCTGATCTTTCTTTAAGAGTTTGAAGAGTGGCTCACAAGTAGCAGTCCAGTGAGATATGAAACGGGCAATGTAATTGAGACAACCCAAGAATCCTCTGACTTCCTTTTCAGAATGAGGGACTGGAATTTCTTGGATGGCCTTTATCTTGGCAGGATCAACTTCAATGCCTTTATTGTTGACGACAAAACCTAGAAGCTTTCCAGATCGTACTCCAAACGTGCACATATTAGGGTTTAACCTTAGCTTGTACTTTTTCAGCCTCTCGAATAACTTGTGTAGGTGATCGAGATGTTCTTCTTCAGTTTGTGATCTGAAAATCATATCATCTACATATACCTCTATCTCATGATGAATCATGTCATGAAATAAAGCTACCATAGCCCTTTGATATGTTGCCCCTGCATTCTTTAATCTGAACGGCATGACCTTGTAGCATAAGGTGCCCCATTGTGTAACGAAAGTAGTCTTCTCCATGTCTTCAGGAGCCATCCTTATTTGATTATATCCTAAGAAGCCATACATGAAAGAGAAGACTTTATGTTGAGCAGTATTATCAACTAAGACGTTAATGTGTGGTATAGGGAAATCATCCTTTGGGCTTGACCTATTCAGATCCCAATAGTCTACGCAACTGCGAGCTTTCCCATCTTCCTTTGGCACTGGCACCACATTGGAAACCCATTGAGGATAGGATGTCACAGCTAGGAACCCTGCATCAAATTATTTCATCACTTCAGCTTTGATCTTTTCAGACATATCAGACCTCATGCGACGAACCTTTTGCTTGACAGGCGGACAGTCTTCTTTTGTCGGAAGACGATGAACTATGATGTCGGTATCCAACCCAGGCATATATTCATAAGACCAAGCAAATACTTCCAGATAAACATGCAACATCTGAATCAACCTTCTCTTGACAGTGCTTTCCAGGTTAGCACCGATCTTGATTTCCTTCTTATCTGACTCAGTACCCAGGTTGATAACTTCAACTGACTCTTCGTGCGGTTGAATAGATTTTTCCTCTTGTAATAGAAGTATGGCTAGTTCTCTCGGTATGTCACAATCCTCGCTTTCGTCTTCGGCTTGGTTGATAGGGAATTCAAAGTCATAGTCGGCAATAGTAGAGTCATTGGCAATAGGATCCAGAGTGGATGTGGATCTGCAAAAGTGTGTGTGTGTGTGTGTATGTGTGTGTGTGTGTGTGTGTGTGTGCATGTAAGATACATGGCTATTTTTTTTTGAAAAATGTAATTGAAATAAAGGAGAGACAATGAACACAAATATTAGAATGCAAAAGAGTCCAATGTACTGAATGATCATATGATTAGATGAACATAAATAAAACCCTTGACAAATGGACCAAAGTGCCCCGGGCCAGGCATATAGTTGAAAAGTCATTGTTTGAATATTACAGACAACATGTTCTTGAATTAAAAGAAAAGCAATAACAAGTAGATTACTCCTCAATGAAGGATATGGGCACAAAGTCCTTTGTATGCCAATTCTTCATCTCCGTAGTAGTTGGATACACCCATTCTTCAAATGTAGTCTCTTCTTCATAATCACCCAAGGCGTTGACTCCATGGCTTCCAATGTGGAGAGGTGGCTTTCCAGCACGAGCACGCCTCATTTCCTTCTGAGCTTTTCTAGTGAAGCACAACCCAAACTTGTCCGTTTTAAAAGGGATATTGAGGAGTTTCCCCTAAGTATCACAGTTTCCTTCTTCAATTGTCGCGCGAACATCCTTGACTGAAACCATCTTTGGTGTGGCCTTGACAGCTTTGGACTCATCAGAAAAACATTTAGTAGCAGCAATCATCGGTGGTACAACCTCAAAGGCTTGACATGGGGTTTCAATGAATTCCCCGTCCATCTCTACATACTTGAAGGAGTTAAGGTGGCTCACCATAAACTCTTCTTCCCTATAGATGGTGACTATTCTGCCCTTGACTAGATATTTGAGTTTCTGATGAAGGGTTGAGGTCACTGCCCCAGCTTTATGAATACACGGGCGACCTAACAAACAAGAATAGGCAGGGCGAGTATCCATAATATAGAAGTTGGAGTTGAAGATTTGGTATCCCACTTTGATTGGAAGATGTACTTCCCCATGAACAGTCCTCTTTGATCCATCAAACGCCCTTACGATGATATCACTTGGATTCAAGATTAAATCTTCACAGTCAAGACGGTCTAATGCCCCCTTGGGTAACACATTCAGAGAAGAACCAGTGTCGACTAGCACATGTGCTAAGGTAGTCCCTTTCCACTCGATAGAAACATGTAAAGCTTTGTTGTGATTCTTCCCGAGAGGTGTTAAGTCAGCATCTGAAAACCCTAAGCCATTATCAGCTGTCAGGCTAGCCACGCAATTCTCAAATTGGCCTGTTGTTGTCTCATGGGGGACATGAGCTTTTTTCAGGTACTTGATTAATGTTCGAGCATGGGCATCAGAGTAAAGCAGCAATGACAACATTGAAATCTTATAGGGGGTTTGCCCCAACTTTTCTACAATCTTGAAGTCGCTTCTTTTTATAATCTTTAAAATCTCGTCCATCTCGCGAGTAGAGGGTTCTTCATTAGTTACATCCTTGGAGGGTACTTCAATCACATCAGGCTCAATAACTTTCCCTTTCCCTTTTGTCTCGGTACTTGGCTTAGCGGCAGTAATCCGGATGGGCGTCTTTGTAACTATTGGAGGCGAGATATTGGGTGAGAATATTCTCCCAGTTCTAGTTACTTTGATTGAGCTAGCTATGTTACCAATATCGTCATTGTTGTACCCCAATATTTGCCCTTCCATATTTCTCAAAACATTTCAAATGAGATCCTCAAGTTGCTCAAGGAAGTCCAAGGGTTGACCAGACAAGCTCTCTCCTAAGGCAGTCTACCTCAAATTAGGGTTTCATGTTGCATCAAGATACTTGAGTCCAAGGGATCCCAAATTCTCACCATTTTCCTAATATTTTCTCAAGATCATTCATGTCAAGTTTCAAGCCTTGCAGAGAAAGTTTGCTCAGTCAATTGCTCAAAGGCCTAAAAATCGACTATGCTAGGGCAAAAGTGAATTGTGGCCCACATACAGTCAAACTTCAATATTTTTGGTCAACATCCTCATTTTGAAGTATATTTCATCATTTTATCAAGGGTTGATCATGATTCATCAAGGATTGCTCATAATTCATCAAGGACCAAAAGTTGCTAAATTAGGGTTTTGTAGGAAAAGTCAACTCAACTTTGACCAAGCATAACTTTCTCATACTTTATGAGAAATGACCCATCCCAAGCTCATTTTGAAGAGGATGTAATTCCCTATAATCCATCTTCATCTACAAAGTTCAAAATATGCACTCACAAGAAGTTATGAATTTTGACATTATAGGTCATTTTGAAAAGTCAACAAAAACACCTTTTTTGTCAAAGCTTCATACATGAACATGGAATACCAAATTGAGATGAGACCAAAAGGGTTTCTTAGAGGACATCTCAAGATTTCTAAAAAGTCCAATAACACCTTCAAAGAGTCAAAATTTAGGAAATTATGCATTGGTGAAGTTGACCCTTTTTGTAAAATTGTCAAAAGTCAACTATGCCTCAAATTGCATTTTTTGCTAAATGGGCCTAACTTTTTGCACTTGTCTTGAGTTGGTAGCATGGTCCATGATCCCTAGCTCTTGCCACTTGTCTTTATCTTGTTTTTATTATTTATTTTAATTTTTATTTGAATTAAATAAATTTTAATCAAAACAAATCATGAAAAAATCTAAAACATTGAAACCTCAAGATATTATGCATGTTTCAGGTCTTATATCCAGTTGGAAAAAGATTGAATTCGTGCAAAGCCTTGGTGTGCACAAAAAGATTGATTTTGGCCTATTTTTGGAAGTATCTTCAAGTGACTCAAATCCACATCAAAATCAATAATTGGTAAAGATTGGGATCATGTTTGCAACCCTAATCCAATCCTCAATACATAAGGAACATTTGCAGACCTAGAGAAGGAGGTGAGAGAGGCGTGAGAAGTCAGAACAAACTTGAAAAAAAAACACAAAAAAGTGTTGAGTCAAATTCATAGTTCCAGGCAATTCCAGGACCCTCTAGCCATCCCAATCGCTTCCTGGGATCATAAGCAAGCGAAACCAATCAAGAACAAGGAGTTTTCAGCCCTATAACTCACTGTAAGTCAGCCACGACTATGGTTTTTTCTTGAATTCGAATTGCATAATTTTGGCATCCATTGCATGAAATATTTGTATATTCTTGATCCCTAGAACATTTGTAAACTATCTGTAACATTCAATTGCATTTTTATGGATTGTATCATGGTTTGCCATTGTTAGGGTTTTATGCTTCGTTTTAGGATCTTTTTACACAGGTAAAATTGGACCATGAAAGGGGCACCATCGTGCTCATCAGGCCAAGGCGAGTCAATCCATGGCCTTAGATTTTATTTATCATGCGTGTGATTGATTTTGAGAATTACAGGATCTGTAGCTATGGACATATGTTAGTAGGTAAAAGTCTGTGGCTTTTACCAACAGAGAGAGGAAGAAGATGACATACGTGGCTCCGTCTCATTCGCTTATTTGAATTATGGCGCCCTTTTTCACATTATTATATATTATGATTATTGTTTATTCTATATACAACAAAAATGTGCAGCGTAGCTGGCATTGGTGCAGGTGGAAAATGCCTTGGGGCTTGGGTTCGAATCCCAGGTCCCCCCAATTGTTTCATATTATTTTCTTTTCAGTAATCAGGCGCGTGCTTGTATGGGATGACCACCATGGTCTATCATTATCCAGCCAACCAAGTGTCCAGATGGCCGAATCAAAGGGCCATTGGATGAAGGAGTACCAAAGGCTTTAGTCAACGCATGGCAGGGGATTCAGCAGGTCAACGTGGATCAACTGTTTTGGGCCCAGAAAAGTGATATTCACACCCCCCAAAATTATTGATTGCAGGCCCAACTTTCTTTTTCCTTTTCTTTTATATTTCTTAATTAATTTAGTTATCTATTTTACTAACATAATTGAAAAACAAATTTATCAAAAAATCACAAAAATAATATTTTTCACCCAATTAGATTTAGGGTATTTATTTTTTATACAAAAATTAATGGAATTAGGTTATTTAATTTTAGGTAACTTTAATTTCTTTTATTATAATAAATTAAAATTAAGTAGAACAATTAGGGTTTTAGCTTAATTTAAATTATATTTTCTTTTTTCTTAAAATAACCAAAAGCACAAAAATAGGTTAAATTTAATTATTTTCTTTAATTAATTTAATTAACTAATTAATTTTGTATTTAATTTAAAAAACCATATTCTTTTTCTTAAAAATAATTAAAAACAACAAAAACAATTTTTTCTTCCAATTAGGTTAGAAGGGGTCAAAATCCTAATTTCTTATCGTTCTTAATTTCCTCGCTCGCGCTTTATTATTATTTTTACCATATTAATGTAATCGCTCACAAGTTGTAATAAATTAATTAGGACCTTTTACTTTCATTTATCGTTTTTTTTAAGGGTTTGTTTTTGGCTATGTAAATACCCGAAGCCTTGTAATAGTGTAGCTTTACTTTCCGCATTTTAAATTCCGCAAATATTAAACTGTTAGATGTATGGTAATAGGGATGCATGACAAGAATGTATTATTAACTTTAAAACGGTTAGCAAACCCTAAATGTGCATAGATAAATAACTTGAAATTGAATCACTCGCACATGCGCACTCCTAGGGTACACTCCCACTTCGGTTGCCTTCGGTAAACGGTCATTAAGTATAGGGTATTTTAGTGGTTGCTCTTTTGTCTCAAAGATCAAAGTTGCTTCGGAAAGGTTGCCTCGGAATTGTTGCCTCGAATGTTGATCTTAAGGAATTAGAGTTACTACTAAGATGTCCTAACATTGCTTTAGTGACCGTACGTCCCTTTCGAATTGACCCTCAAAACTCCATCGACGGTGCTACCTACTCACTAATAGTGGGATAGCGTTGTCTAAAGGAAACAAACGTAGAACAATTATTTTTTCGAGTAGGTAGATTAGCTCTTAAGTACTTGCTCAAAACAAACAAGATTTTTCACACTTACACTCCTTTTCAAACAAAGTTTTCAAAACACTTCGTAACACTCTTGAAGACAGAAGCAAGGGTTAAATCGAAGTCAAAACAAAAACTTTTCAAATCACACAAACACACAGAAGAAATTTTGAAAATGATGAGCAAGTACCTAAGAGCCCGTAGATAACTACGGATAGAAAGGGTGCTAATACCTTCCCTTTTCTATAATCTACCCCCCGTACTCAGAAAATCTCGAAAAAGGAATTTTTCTGTGCTTTTTTCCTTTACTTGTTGGATAAAATAAAAGTCGGTGGCGACTCTTGCTTACCGCGACATTTTGCAAACACAAACGCAAAACGCAAACCAGCATTTCAAAACAGTCCCGGTTCTGGCCACCGTATCACAGTCATTTTTTTCTTCTCTGACCCAGGCATCTTGTTTAATCCCATGATAGAACACTTCAGCACCATAATTCCATGGTACCGCTTTATTTGAAGAGTAAGGAATCGGTCTGGGATTGGTAATGATTAATGGAGAAATAGTGGGTTCATTTGAAATCCTAATAGGACCTTTGGAGGTGATCCTAATAGGTTTGTTTGAGATGGTAATAATGGAGAGGTATTCACATTTATTGATCAATCTCTTGGAAAATGGAGTCTTTTCAAACAGAATTTCGTGGCTATCCATCAGGCGTTGTATGCCTTTCTTCAGCCTTTCACAACCATTATATTGTCTCGTACAGCACACACAGTCTTTTTCATAGCCAGGGAAAATCCCAGCTTTCAACAGATTGTTCTTGATTATATTCAGCAGAGTAGTCAAATCCTTAACAGAGGTAACAAAAATTGTATCTTCGACAGTATTAACACCTTTGTCATGCTTCGGAATTGGAGCGGTAATTACATTCGGCATTGGAGGAGGATCAAATTCAATAGTTTTGTTATCAATTAAATCCTGGATTTTGTTCTTCAAGACCCAGCATTGGTCAGTCTCGTGTCCGGGACTGTTTGAATGGTAAGCACATTTAGCGTTTGGATTATACTTTGGTGATGAGGTGTCAGGGTTGGCGGGAGGATCGTGTAATGTCACTAAATTAGCCTTGAGCAAATGGTGAAGGGCTTGAGACAGTGACATGCCTAACCTCGTAAATTGTCTTCTTGGAGTTTCAAAATGTTGATGATTTGCAGATGGTCTTGGAGTAGGAGTTAGATTGGAGATTCGGACATCATTGACAGACGGACGATCATTCTTCTTGGTATGGGCCCTTGCCCCATACACAACATTAACTTCCTTCTTTGCAGCAAAAGGTTTCTTGATAGCATTGATGGTGGAGGTAGATGCCACAGAGATCTTCCCACTTTTGATGCCACTTTCAACTCTTTCACTGGTTAAGATTAATTCGGTGAAACCAGAAGAAGAGAAGCCAACCAACAGATTAAAGAAAGAACCAGATAAAGTGCCCATGAACATGTCTATGTGCTCCCTATCAGTCAAGGGAGGTTGGACTCTACTAGCAAGGTCTCTCCACTTTTGCGCATATTCCTTAAATCCTTCATTCTTTCCCATGGTCATATCTTGTAACTGAACCCTTGTTGGCGCCAAGTCGGCATTGTATTGATACTGATGGTAGAAGGCAGTATCTAGATCCTCCTAAGTGTTTATACGAGAACCATCTAACTGATAAAACCATTCAAGTTGTGTTCCAGCCAAGCTCTCTTGGAAAAAGTGAACCCAGAGTTTCTTATTAGCGTGTGCGGCTGCATCTTGTGTACATAAGATTTCAAATGGAGTTTGGGATAAGAAACCCCATCGTACTTTGCAAAGATTGGTATTTTGAATTTGTGGGGAATGATTACTCCAGAGATCAAACCTAAATCATCAAAATCTAAACCGGGGACTGCTTGGATTTCAACAACTTTCAATTTGTCTTCTAACTGCTTGTATTTGATATCAACGGGTGGATATTACTCGTTAAAATAATCATCATCGGATTCTTGATCATTAGCACATTCAGCCTGAGTACTCTTGACCTCACCGACCTGGTTCTTGTCCTCTTCATATGAGTCTCCTCCTACTATGATTTGAGGAATTGTCTTCTGGAACCTTCTACCCATGTTGAGTAGAGCTTTCTTCTTTGGCTTCTTCTTAACGGTCAACAAAGCCATCATATCTTGCTTCCCCTTGGCTAGGGCATGTAGAGCTTCCTGAAACTGAGAATTCTGGGTTTGGAGTTCTGTCACAGTTTTATCTAGATCCATCTTGCTTAAATAAACAGCAGAAAGATAAGGAAACCTGTTATGCGAAAACCTGTCATGTTATGATTCATGGAATATGTATATGCAAATGATTTCAAGGATTAATGAAATTTAAATTCGTATAGACAAAAGAATGAACGAACGTTAATTCTCATTAGACAAAACAAGAAAGATTACATCATGCCTCTTGGGCTTACAAAATAACTTTCTAAGATAAAAAGACCGAACGCATCCTCTTTGGCGCGAGATAAGTGTTCACACTTTGCTCTTCTTGTAGCTGCTTCTTAATCTCCAAGACCCTCTTTTCACTAGCATAGAATTGAGCCTCGAAAGTATCTCGTTCTTCCTTCAGCTGGATCCAACCCTTTTGTAAGTCTTCGAGAGAGGTAGGCATATCAGGATGGAGGATAGTGTAGGGAACATCTCCTTCGACCATAGGCTCCACGATGACTGATAAGATGGAGGGATAAGGCATCACAAGTTTCTGAGCACGAGCTCGCACCCATTTAAGGTAAGGCTCGAGGGGAATGGAATTCTTGTGTCCTAGTGTCTTGCTATCCACCTTGTTCACCATCCTCCATGCTCGGATAAACTTCTGATGGTAACCTTGATTGTCATTCTCGTAGTCGAATACCAATCCTTGGATAAGCATCTCGTGTGGACCATCCCTTCGGGCGTAACCAAACTGTCTTAAGGCTAAGAAAGGGTTATAATCGATACCTCTTCTAATGCCAAGAAAAGGGACATTAGGGAACTCTCCACAATGGTCGACGATAGTAACATTCTCTAAAGAGCGGGAACACCAATGAATATCTGAATGTCTGAGTGTCATTAACCTATGGGACCACCTTGAACCTTGTTCGTTCTTCAATACAGATTGGGGAAGATGCGAAATAAACCATCTGGCCAAGAGAAGAGTACAACACATAAGGATACCTATTTTCCTCAAAGTGCGAGTGTGAAAGGAATGTAGGATGTCCCCTAGCAAAGTAGGCACCGGGTTACGAGACATGAAGATTTTGACGGTGTTCACATCTATGAGTTGGTCAGGATTTGGAAACAAAACCATCCCATAAATGAGGAGAGCCACAATTTCCTCAAAGGCTTGCAAATTCAAAGAGTTCCAACAGTTTTGGGCTTTCTCAAACAAGAACCTTGCTAGGAAGCCTTTGACACCACTCCTTGTTTCCCAATTAGTTGTGATATCATATGGTTGCAAGCGTAGAGCTTGATCAATCTCTTCTAGCTTTAGATCTCTTTCCGTACCATTGAAAGGTAGTTGATTGAGAATGGGAATCCTCAAGAGTTGAGAGAATTCTTCCAAAGTTGGCACAAGTTGATAATCGGTAAAAGTGAAGCAATGGTATAAGGGATCAAAGAACTGAAAGAGCACCTTCATCATGTCTTCATCAGTGTTGGAGGTAACCAAGTTTAGTAGGCGACCATGTCTCTCGGTGAATGGAGAAATTTCAGGAATCCTTGAAGCTAGCTCCTTAAGTTAAGGAGGGATCCTTACAAGGTTGACTTGAATAGTTTTCCTGTGAAGAGAATCCATGTCCTATAAAACATAACAAAGATAAATCCCAAGATCCTTGAAATCTTTAGTGAGTATGAGTATGATGTTATGATGTTTATGATGTCATGTACAAGTAAATATATACAAACAAGGCAAAAAAATCCTTAGGTTTAGGCTTGCATGGAGTCTCATAGGTAATTACCCTCTTGAAGTTTAGTTGGCTCAAACCTGTCCTAGTAATAGTAACCGGGTTCTGAGGAGCTCGATATCACTAATTTGTTTTCTCGGGCATTGTTTCAGCGCAAGTCTCTTAAATGGCGACCGAAATATCCCAAAAAACCAAACCTCAATGAGTGTAGTATCGAGTATCTACCAACATTGGACTGCACCAAAGCCGGTCATCTCACTATGTCCTAATGGCTAAGTTGGTCAAGTAAAGGTTCTAAAAGTCAGTTAGTGCTTCATGACATCACTCAGCGGCCCCGTATTCTCCTTGATTAACTCAAGGGCTACCGGTACCCATAAATATGTCGCACTAACATAGCTATTGCTTAGACCATGTCGGTATACCCCGCACAGTTTTCACAATGTATTTCTACTTACCTATAAGGTATCTCAAATTTGGGTAGAGGATTCAAACCCAAACAAAGAACTAAGATGTAAAGCATACAAGTCAAACAATGAAAGCAAGTAAATATGATCTAACCCTAAGGTAACCCCACTTTTAGAATATTCCCCAGCAAAGTCGCCAATTTTGTGGTATGGTGGGATAACTGACTTGAGGGTTTTGCGTTTGATCGTAAATGTTGCGGTTAGCAAGAGTCACCACCGACTTTTCTTTTATCCAAAAGGAAAGGTGAAAAAGCACAGAAAATACCTTTGAGATTGTTTCTTGAGTTCGGGGGGTAGATTATGAAAAGGGAAGGTATTAGCACCCTTTTCATCCATGGTTTTCCATGGGCTCTTAGTTACTTACTAGATCACTTGCTTTTGTTTGAAATTGTGCTTTTTGTGGTTTTTTTGAAAGTATTTTGAAAAGGCGCCATCGTTTAGGCAAACTTAGTAATGATTCTAGTCCGTAAGAATGTATACAAAGTGTTGATCTTTTGAAAATGTTTTCATGTTTGAAAGGTGTTTTTGAAAGTGTAGGTGATTTACTTTTGAAAATAGAAAGGATGTTTTTGTTTTGAAATGGAGCAAGTAATTAGAAATAATCTACCTACTCAAATGTCTTTCTTGTTCATTTTCTTTTCCTTTGACATTGTTGTGTTACCATTGATTTGGTAAGCAACCCTATCTTTAGATATAAGCGGGACGGGCGTGGGTAATCATATAGCCATGATTAGCAATGTTGCAAGGTATCTTAGCATTTTTCTTTAGGAACTAAGATTATTTTGAAAGACAACTTAGATAGCATCATCGAGGGACTATGATCTTGTATTTTTGCTTGTTTTTGCTAAGATACTTCACGTGCGTAATATGGCCATTTATAAGGCAACAAGTGGAGTTAACCTTAAGGGTGCATGTGTGAATAGTGTGTTTGATTTACATGCTTTTAATCTTTTATTAAGGTTATCTACTTGTTGATTTTATGTCTCATCATGCACGCCCTAATTACTAATAATAGATGAAAGCAATAAAAATGCGGAAAAGTAAAGTCCTACGCTATTACAAACATTAGGGGGATAGGTTGTACAAATTCAAAAATGGGGATCGCAAATTAAATCAAGTCCTGGGTTACTATTACAACCATATTGAATGGATAAGAATGTACAAGAAACATAAAATGAACTTTGTTTTGTTTAAGAACAGAGATAAGTTTTGTTTAAGAAGATCTTTTTGATCTTTTTGTTTTAAGAAATAAACTAAGATATGTGAATATGAAAAAAAATTTATGTGTTTTTTATTAATAAGAAAAATGATGGCAAAAATAATAAGGGGAAAGGAAAACAGAATCAGCGCTTTGCTGAAATAAAAGAGGTCAGAAGTTCTGACTCTGGCATTCTGCACAAATTCAAATAAACGTTAGTAGAAATAGGGAAGGTCAGAAGTTGTGGGTCCGCTGAGAACAAAGAAGATTTTAGAAGTTCTGATACCACTGGCAGAACTTCGTCTCCCTCTCCCTGCTAGTCAGAGTATCTGCAACTTGGTCACTTCTCAATAAAATAGAAGATGCGCATATAACAATTATGGCAGGTTTCATAATGTTTCAGAAACAAGAGATATCAGAACTATAAATCAGAAGCAAAGCATAAATTTGCTAATCCTAATTCTGAGTTCTAATTTCTTAAAGAAGTTCTAAACTGAAATTCTCTCTACTTAGGAAGGCAAGTATATGAAACCTCAGAATGTATACAGCATCAGAATCAGGATGTCTACATTGTATTTTTTAACAAAGTTTCCTGACAATGCCTAAGTAATATGATGAGAGTCAGCAAAAGCTTACCTTGCAGCTGGAAAATGTTCTATGAGCTGGAGTCTGGCTCTGACCTCTTGTGATGTTCTGAACAACTCCCTCTCGTGTTCAGTAGGATGGAAACTTTCAACTTGGGTTGTGAGTGATTACAAAATTCTGGAACAACCAAGGAGCAAAGTTCTGACTTCTTTGAGGTGGATATTGATGGTTAATGTGTCATAGTTTGACTACAGAAGTTAGGATGGCTTTTTAATGTATATTAAAAACTGTATGGGTGGTTTTGGTCGAGAAACACTTGAGGAAAAATGGAATTTGAATGCAAGAATCAAAGGCTATCAAGTTTTGTATTTTTGTGTTTGCAGTTTTTGGACTCTTGGAATTTTAGCAGGGGTTCGGGGCTTTTCTTTCTCAAATTTCTGACCCTTTTACAGTTGCCAATGGCTTTCAATTTATAGGCAAAGATCTTGTAGCTTGGAGAGTGCAACCATCACATGCTAGGGTGTTGCCTTGCTGTTGAAGAAAGTATGGTGGTTAGTAGCCTTAGCAGCGCCTAGGCTGGAATTGTAAGCAGGAATTAAGGAAAGGTAACTTCAAAAGCAAAAGAAACGCATGGGCCTAGCACACTTTTGTACAAGAGTTTACTTTTCCAAGACAGTAAAGGTACTTCTATGCCACACGTGGAGAAATCCTTTGAACAAAGGCCCATAAGTGGTTGTGAGCATTAAATGATGATGAGATTGATCAAACCAAAAATCCTGCAACGTGATATTTTGTATCATTGCTTAGTTCTGGATAGAAGTTCAGCTTCAACGTGACTTAGAATAGACATTCAACTTCTGATCTTTGTATCTCTTTGCTCCAGCATGTTCTGAAGGAGCTCTCAGACTTTCCAGGAAGCTTGCAACACGCTTTGTAACCTTCTTTGAATTACCCTTGCAAACTCCGACTGAACCTTTATGAAAACTGGCCTAGAAGTTCTGACCAAAATCTGTTTTGAAAGTGCCCAGAATTTGCTGAGTGCTTTAGTTTCATGGACGTGTCTTTGAGGAGTTATAACTTGAAATCCCAGCATTTCTAGGAGAAGTTATGTTCTACAATGTTTTAGATCTCATTGAAATATATAACTATTGTATCATATGTTCTTCCAGAATCAACTTGCATCATGGTGAAAATCTGATCATAAGTTTTGAGCCTGTCATATTTCTTAAACACTTAGAAAAATTCTAAGTATTTAGAAATTTGACTTTTCCAAAGTAACTTTTGATTTTTGAATTTCTAGATGAAACAAACTTCATATCTCAAACATGTCTTGATGAAATATGACTCTTGAAACTTGATTTTGATCAAAAGTCAAAGTTTGACTTTTCAATGCATAAATGACCATTTTACCCTTGTGAATGACTTTCTTAAAAAATTTGTAATTTGAGGCTTGGAATTGGATGGAAGAAAACTTGAGGATTCAAGGTGATCCTTTGAGAAATGAGAGGGAAAATTTCGGGGTACAACATTTTCGATCCCTTATTTTTGATGTTCTGATTAAACAAAAGCTTGACATATTAACTAGTGATGATTTTGATAGTGAAATCTAGTCTCTTTAACTTTAGCTATAACTTGTTTGTTGGGACTCATGTCCCGAACATTGTGTTCCCCAATATTCAACATTTTGATATTAATGATTTAACTACAAAAGGAAACTTACCCGAGGTTCTTCCTATGTATGGTACTATATAAGGTCATGTTTTCAGGATGTGATTCTTACCTCCATTGCAAGGAAGAATAAGGGGGATGACCTCATTAAAATGATCAGTCCAAAGGTGGTTAAAGCATCTACTTCCCATGTTGTAGGTCAAGATGCATAGAATGATGCAACTGGAGTTATGGAGAAATATGATAATTAAGCGAGGAAAAAGTTAGTGAAATTTAAGAAGAGTATTGTGATACGATGGCCAGAACCGGGACGTGGTTTCCCTATTTCGTTAAGGAATTTTTTCTGGTTTGCATTTTGCGTTTGTGTTTGCAAAATGTCACGGTAAGCAAGAGTCGCCACCGTCTTTTATTTTATCCAACAAGGAAAGGAAAAAAGCACAAAAAAATTCCTTTTTCGAGATATTTCTGAGTACGGGGGGTAGATTATAGAAAGGGAAGGTATTAGCACCCTTTCTATCTGTAGTTATCTACGGGCTCTTAGGTACTTGCTCATCATTTTCAAAATTGTTTTCTTTGTGTTTGTGGGTTTTGAAAAGTTTTTGTTTTAACTTCGATTTAACTCTTGCTCCTGTCTTCAAGAGTGTAATGAAGTGTTTTTGAAAACTTGTTCGTAAAAGTGTAAGTGTGAAAAAGTTTTGTTTTTTGATTGAGCAAGTATCTAAGAACTAATTTACCTACTCAAAAAAGGAATCGTTCTATGTTTGTTTCCTTTAGACAGCGCTATCCCACTATTAGTGAGTAGGTAGCACCGTCGTTGGAGTTTGAGGGTCAATTCGAAAGAGGGACATACGGTCACTAAAGCAACGTTAGGACGTCTTAGTAGTAACCCTAATGTCTTAGATCATTTATCTGAGGCAACGATATTCGAGGCAACCTTTTCGAGGCAACTTGTGATCTTTTAGACAAGAGGGCGACCTCTAAAATAACCTATACTGAATGACCGTTTTAACGAAGGCAACCAAGTGGGGTGTACCCTAGGAGTGCGCATGTGCGAGTGTGTTGATTTCAGATTATTTATCTTTGCACATGTTTAGGGTGATCTAACTGTTTTAAATTTAGTCATTCATTCTTGTCATGCAAACCCTATTATCAAGCATCTAACAGTTGAATATTTGCATAAATTAAAGTGCGGAAATTAAACTACGCTATTACAAGGCGTCGGGTATTTACATCACCAAAAACAAACCCTTTGAAATTTAAAAGTGGTAAAAATAAATAAATGTCCTAATTAAAATTATTACAAACCGGGAGCAGATATAATAATTGTACAAAATTAAAGCGCGCGAGAAAGTTAGATTGAATGTGAGAACTAGGGTTTTGACCCTCCTAATTAAAAGAAAATGTTTTTTGGTTGTTTTTATTTTTTAAGAAAAGAAATTAATTCCTAAAATTAAATGCTAAAATAATTAGTTATTAAATTAATTAATGAAAAATAATTAAGACCTATTTTTGGATTTTTGTTATTTTAGGAAAGAAATAAAATAATTAAATTAGTAAATAAAACCTATTGATTCTAATTAATTTTTATTATTTGCAAAAATAAATTAAAGTTATATAATTAATCAACCCAATTAAATTAATTAAATTTATTGAAGAAAAATAATATTCTAATAAAAATATTTTTTTGTGATTTTTTGATAAAGAAAATAATTAAATTATTGGTTAGTAAATAAATAAAAAGAAAATAAGTTAAATAGAATAATAAAAAAAAAGTGAAAGGATAGAGATGGGCCTGATTAGAGAGGGTGTGCATAGCAAGAATTTGGGCCCATTTAGATGAGGTCCACTTTGACTTTTGGATCTAGTATGCAGGCGTTTGGGCCCATCTAGATGAAGGTCCACTTTTGACTTTTGGGCCCATCTAGATGAAGGTCCATGGTGTGCCTCCTGGATTGTACGCGCATAGAATTTCCTGAAATAAAATGATATAGAGAAATAAGGGGACCTGGGATTCGAACCCAGGCCCCAAGGGGAATTTCATGCTACGCTTGCCACTGGATCACTTGCTGCTGTTTGTATACATAATAGAAAATAATAATAATATAAAAAAATGAAATATAGTGGAAACAAAAATAAAAAAGCGCGCTGGAATTTGAATTGGCCTATAGGGGGGTGACAACTCATCGTCCCCTTCCTCTCTCCGTGGGTAAAAGTAAAATACTTTTACCTACGGACGTTTTTTCCTTCGCTACAAGTAGGGGTCCATCCAAAATCCTCTACAAGCCACATAAATGGAAACCAACGCCGTGGTTGAGTTCGTCTCACTCTCCTGATCACAACCATACCCATCATAAAGGCTAATTGTCCTTGAAATTGAAAGCCCTAAAACCAAGCTTGAAAACCTACCAATGGTGAGTTACAGCACAGGCCATATAAATGAAATTGAGTAATTCCTGCAAATGTTATGGTGCTCAAGAATGTACCATTATTTTATGCTATAAATGTAAGAATGATGTTAATCGAATTCAAGAACATAGTGATACCGTGACGGACTTACAGCGCGTTGTAGGGCTTGAAAACACTTGCTTTTGATTGATTTCGCTTGTGGAGACTGCCAGGAAGCGATTGGGACAGATACCAAGCCTTGAGGATGCCTCTAACCACCAATTCGATCTCACACTTTTTGCTTGTTTTTGCAAATTTTGTTCTTGCTTTGTGCCTGATTTCTAACCTCTTTCTTGATATGCCTCGCCTCCTTATGTATTAGTGAAGGGATTAGGGTTGCAAATTGTATCCAAATCTTCTTCTTTCAATGCTTTAGATATTGATTTAATTTACTTTGAAGATCTTTCCAAACATGGCTTATTTTGAATCTTTTTGTTCACTCTAAGGCTTAGCACGAATTTGAATGATGCTAGCTATATAATGAAGCCTGAAATAATCACAAAATCCTTTGTTATCAATGTTTTGGTTTTTTATTTGATTTATTTTGATTTAAATCAAATTAATTCAAATAAAAATCAAAATAATTAATAAAAATAAGACATGGACAAGTGGCAAAGGCTAGAGCACGTGGGCTATGTTGCCAACTCAAAACAAGTGAAAAAGCATGGACCCATTTGGAAAAATTTTAAGTTTTGGGGATAGTTGACTTTTGGCAATTTTGCAAAAAAGGTCAACTTCAATAATGCATAACTTCCTCAATTTTGACTCTTTGGAGGTTTTATTGAACTTTTTAGAAAGCTTGAGATGTCCTCTGAGAAACACTTTTGGTCTCATCTCAATTTGATATTCCATGCTCAAGTATGAAGCTTTGACAAAAAAGGTGTTTTTGTTGACTTTTCAAAATGACCTATAATGTCCAAATTCATAAATTCTTGTGAGTGCATATTTTGAACTTGGGAGCTGAAGATGGATTTTAGAGGATTTCATCCTATTCAAAATTAGCTTTGGATGGGTCATTTATCATAAAGTATGAGAAAGTTATGCTTTGTCAAAGTTGGGTTGACTTTTCCTGCAAAACCCTAATTTAGCAACTTTTGAGTCTTGATGAATTATGAGCAATCCTTGATTAATCATGATCAACCCTTGATCAAATGATGAAATATACTTCAAAATGATAATGTTGACCAAAAATCTTGAAGTTTGACTGTATGTAGGTCATAGTTGACTTTTGCCCTTGCACAGTCGATTTTTGGACCTTTGAGCAATTGACTGAGCAAACTTCCTCTACAAGGCTTGAAACTTGACATGGATGATCTTGAGAACATATTAGGACAATGTTGAGAATTTGGGATCACTTGTACTTAAGTATCTTGATGCAACATGAAACCCTAATTTGAGGTAGACTGCCTTAGGAGAGAGCTTGTCTGGCCAACCCTTGGACTACCTTGAGCAACTTGGAGATCTTTCTTGCAATGTTTTGAGAAATATGGTTGGGAAAATTTTGGGGTACAACAGCTGCCCCTGTTCAATCTTCTTAAACCTGAGGATGTAGATTGGCTTTCGTGCCTTTCGTAATCCGAAGGTGGAAGTTGATTGAACACAAGAGTGCCCAAAAATTTGCACTCGCATGAAGTGGTAATTGTCTTATAATGTCGGGAATGGGCTTACAGATGCCATTTGGAGATCGCTGATGGGAGATGGGCTTAAAGATGCCATCCTAAGGAGTGTCGATCGCATAAGAGATTCCTTAGCGAGAGCTTGTATACCTGTTGTTTGAGGAAAATTCCGCCGGGGAAGTCTGATCTTTGTTGAGAGAAATAGAACTTTAGGAGCTTCGACGTCCGTTATTCTGCTGGTGAGTCGTCTCTGTTGATATTTAGGAACTTCAATCGCCTGTACTCAACTGAGGAGTCATCTCTGTTGATATTTAGGACCTTTGATCGTCCGTACTCAACGGAGGAATCATCTCTGCTGATATTTAGGAACTTCGATCGTCCGTACTCAACTGAGGAAATATTTTTCCTGAGATTTAGGAACTCATCCTAATTCAACTGAGGAAATATTTTTGTCGAGATTTAGGAACTCGTCCGTAATTCGACTGAGGAAATCGTCTCTGCTGAGATTTAGGAGCCCGTCCGTAATTCAACTGAGGAAATATTTTTGTCGAGATTTAGGAACTCGTTCGTAATTCGACTGAGGAAATCATCTCTGCTGAGATTTAGGAGCTCGTCCATAATTCAACCGAGGAAACATCTCTGCTGAGATTTAGGAAATCATCTGTAATTCAACTGAGGAAATATCTTTGTCGAGATTTAGGAACTCGTCCGTAATTCAACTGAGGTAACATCTCTGCTGAGATTTAGGAACTCGTCCATAATTCAACTAAGGAAACATCTCTGATGAGATTTAGGAGCTCGTCCGTAATTCAACCGAGGAAACATCTCTGTTGAGATTTAGGAAATCGTCTGTAATTCAACTGAGGAAATATCTTTGATGAGATTTAGGAACTCGTCCGTAATTCAATTGAGGAAACATCTCTGATGAGATTTAGGAGCTCGTTCGTAATTCAACCGAGGAAACATCTCTGCTGAGATTTAGGAACTCGTCTGTAATTCAACTGAGGAAATAGCTTTGTCAAGATTTAGGAACTCGTCTGTAATTCAACTGAGGTAATATCTTCGCTGAGATTTAGGAGCTCATCCGTAATTCAACTGAGGAAACATCTCCGCTGAGATTTAGGAACTCGTCCGTAATTCAACTGAGGTAAAAGCTTCATAGCTTGAATTTTGTGAGAATTTAATCGTATCATTTCCTGAAAGGTAAAGGTTAGCTGTATGTAATGCATGATATGTATCAAGCAATGATGTTCTCAAAATAAATGAGATTGTGTTGTATGATGCATATGCATGTGTCATGATGTATGGAAATGTGATGTTTTTAGCTAGGGAAAATAAATCCCGGATAGCTGCTGGAGAAAAGAATTGGAGTCTTCGTTTCCGCTGGAGATAGTGAATGAAGATGTTTGTGAGAATAAACCTGTAGGAGAGGATAACTCCGTTGGGGAATAAACTGACGAGAGAATGATTCTGTGGGGAAGAGATGCTCTGCTGAAGATTCCTCTGATAAACTCAGCTGGGGATGAATTACTGTTGCTGGTGATAATGAACCTTGTTGGGGATTGAATTCCTGCTTGGTGAAAGGAAAGAACTCCACTGGGGATGATTTTCCAGTTGCGACTTCACGGGGAATAATCTTTTAGACTCTACTGGGGATAATCTTCCAGAGTCTACTGGGGACAATTCTTCAAACTCCACTGGGGATATTTTTATACTCCACTGGGGATGATAAGACTTTTCAGTGATGATGGTATATAAACTCTACTTGGGGAGAATATTACCGATTCATTCACAGTTGCGAGTCTCAGTTGGGGAGAGCTAACACCACTGTCTTTCTCTTACTCTGTGGGGAATGAATGTACTTTTAATCATTTCCTCCAACTAGGTATATCCCTATACCTGGTGGACAGAGCAACTGTACGGTTTGGACATTTCTCGTTGCCCCTGTTTCTGATATTACAAGTAATCGTCTTTTGTTTCGCATGTAAATATTCATGAGCAACAATTAGTGTTAAATGCATATATCAAAAACGAACATTGGATGTTCTCGCAAAACAAAACAGACAAAAGAAAACAGTTTGAAATTTCTTTGTAAAAATGACTTGTATTGATTTTGAAGTTAGCCTGTAAATAGCCGTTTTTTGTACAAGAGGTTGACGTCCTAGTAAGAGAACGTCGCCGAACAAACAGAATTTATACAATTTGTGAAAAAGAAAAATAACTATGTGAATAATCCCACTGGGTTCCAACTCTACTATTGCCTTTATGTCCTCGAGTATCTCATCCCTTTGCTACTTGGTTGAAGGTGGATCAGATTGATTAGTGTTGTCTGAGCTTGGTAGTCGATACCGAAGTCTGGTTGTAAGGTGATCCAATGAGACATAGTGTTACGCTTTAATCCCTAATTTTTGCCTGGACCGCCCTTTCGGGTTTTTAGTCCACCGAGATACCCTTTTTTGCCCAAGCCGCCTTTTCAGGTTTTCGACTTGCCGGGTGTACAATTTTTTCATTTTCATCCCTTATTTTTGCCCGAACCCTTTTGGTTCGCCGGGAAGCCCTTATTTTTGCCTAGGCCAGTCAACCTAGCGGGTCTTTGATTATGCGTAGTATTTTTTCACTATGTCTGCATTGACGGGGTGAGGAAGGTCGTCACCATCCATGGTGGTTAGAATCATAGCTCCTCCTGAGAAAACGTTCTTAACCATAAATGGCCCTTCATAGGTAGGGGTCCATTTGCCCCTGGGATCACCTTGTGGTATGATGATGCGCTTGATTACCATATCCCCAACTTGATATTCTTGTCGTCTAACTTTCTTGTTAAATGCCTTAATCATCCGCTTTTGATATGTCTGACCATGACAAATAGCAGTAAGTCTCTTTTCGTCGATTAAGTTCAGCTGATCAAGCCGGGTCTGAATCCAATCATCTTCTCTCAAACCTGCATCCTTCATAATCCGAAGAAAGGGTATCTGAACTTCAATGGGCAAGACTGCATCCATGCCATAAACCAAGGAATAGGGTGTTGCCCCTGTTGACGTCCGCGCTGAGGTACGGTACCCATGAGGAGCAAATGGTAACATCTCGTGTCAGTCTTTGTATGTCACTATCATCTTCTGCACAATCTTCTTAATGTTTTTATTAGCCTCTTCTACAGCCCCATTCATCTTCGGCCGGTAGGGAGAAGAGTTGTGATGTTGTATCTTGAATTGCTCGCAGAGCTCAGTGATCATCTTGTTGTTGAGATTGGTACCATTGTCCGTAATGATCCTCTCTGGTACACCATATAGACAGATCAGGTTATGCCGAATGAACCGTGCCACGACATTCTTGGTTAATGTAGCAAAGGAAGTTGCTTCAACCCACTTTGTAAAGTAATCAATCGCTACCAGGATGAAACGATGCCCATTAGATGTCGTAGGTCTGATCTCGCCGATCATATCAATGCCCCACATTGCAAAAGGCCAAGGAGTTGTCAAGACGTTCAGAGGAACTGGAGGTACGTGCACCTTATCAACATAGACTTGACATTTGTGACATGTCCGAGAATGATGATAACAGTCAGCTTCCATTGTGGACCAAAAATATCCTGCCCGAAGGATTTTCTTTGCCATGGTGTGTCCACTGGAGTGAGTTCCGAAAGTACCTTCATGTAAATCTTCCATGATCCTTTCTGCTTCATTCTTATCCATACAACGCAGTAAGGTTGAATCATGGTTACGCTTGTATAGAATGCCATTGCTGATGAAGACCTTCGCCGCGAACCTCCTCAGAAACTTCTTATCATTAACAGATGCACCCTCGGGGTATTCTTGAGCTTCAAGATACCTCTTTACTTCATGAAACCAGGGTTTTTCTGTTACCTCTTCAGTCTCAAGATCACAACAATGTTCCGGTTCGTCCAATATTTCAATGATAATCTGGGCAGCTTCGTTGTCCCAATTGACTTTGAACATAGAAGACATCGTAGCCAGCGCGTCCGCCAACTGATTCTCCTCTCTAGGGAAGTATTCAAAGGTTATCTCCTCGAAATGGGGAAGCAACGTCAACACGTACTCCTTGTAAGGGATAAGATTTGGGTGTTTCGTATCCCACTCGCCTTTTATATGACTGATCACGAGAGCGGAATCTCCGAAGACACTTAGAAACTTAATCCTTAGGTTAATTGCTGCTCGAAGACCCATGATGCACGCTTCATACTCCGCCATATTGTTGGTGCAGTTGAAACATAGTCGGGCGGTAAACGGAGTATGAGAGACTTTAGGAGATATGATCATGGTGCCAATGCCATTACCCAAAGCGTTCTAAGCTCCATCAAAGTACATAGACCATCGGGATCCTTCCTCAGGTCCTTCATCTGGTCCAGGTGTCTCATAATCAGTTACCAACATGATATCCTCGTCCGAAAATTCAAAGTTCATAGACTGGTAATCATCCACTGCCTGATGTGCCAAATGGTCTGCTAACACACTTCCCTTGATGGCCTTTTGGGTCGTATATTGGATGTCATACTCGGTCAAGATCATCTGCCATCTTTCTATTCTTCCGGACAAGGCAGGATTTTCGAAGATATACTTGATTGGATCCATTTTTGATATCAACAGAGTAGTGTGAGTCAACATATACTGTCTCAGCCGGCGAGCAGCCCATGCCAAAGCGTAGCAAGTTTTCTCGAGCAGTGAGTATCGGGTCTCACATTCGGTAAACTTTTTGCTAAGGTAATAAATAGCATGCTCTTTTCGGCCAGACTCGTCATACTGCCCCATCACATACCCCATTGAGTTGTCAAGTACTGTCAAGTATAAGATCAGAGGTCTCCCTTCAACTGGTGGCATTAGAATGGGTGGCTCTTGGATATACTCTTTGATCCTTTCGAAAGCAGCCTGGCATTCATCGTTCCATCTTACCACTTGATCTTTCTTCAGTAACTTGAAGATTGGCTCACAAGTAGCAGTTAGGTGCGAGATGAATCGGGAAATGTAATTCAGACGTCCCAGAAAGCCTCTGACTTCTTTCTATGTTCTGGGAGCTGGCATCTCCTGTATAGCTTTCACCTTGGCAGGATCCACTTGAATACCCTTGTAACTTACAACGAAACCCAATAATTTACCAGATCTCACCCCGAAGGTGCACTTGTTTGGGTTTAACCTTAGCTTGTACAACTTCAGTCTGTCAAACAGCTTCTGCAGATGGTCAAGGTGTTCTTCCTCAGTTTGGGACCTTGCAATCATATCGTCAACGTATACTTCAATCTCATGATGGATCATGTCATGAAATAAAGCAACCATGGCACGCTGATATGTTGCCCCAGCATTCTTCAGTCCAAAAGGCATGACCTTGTAGAAAAAGGTATCCCACTGAGTAACAAAGGTCGTCTTCTCCATGTCTTCGGGAGCCATTTTAATCTGGTTATAATCGGAGAAGCCATCCATAAAGGAGAATACTTTGTGCTGAGCAGTATTGTCAACCAGAACGTCAATATGAGGTAAAGGGAAGTCATCCTTAGGGCTCGCCCTGTTCAAATCCTTGTAGTCAACACACATTCGGACCTTACCATCTTTCTTCGGCACTGGAACCACATTGGCCACCCACTGAGGGTAAGAAGTAACTGCTAGAAAGTCGGCGTCAAACTGTTTCATAACTTCAGCCTTGATTTTCTCAGACATCTCTGGGCGCATTCGGTGGACCTTCTATTTCACTGGAGGACAGTCTTCCTTAGTAGGCAGGCGATGAACCACAATATCAGTATCCAAACCAGGCATATCTTTGTAAGACCAGGCAAAGATCTCAACATAGTCACGCAGCATCTGGATCAACCGTTGTTTCACACGAGGCTTCAGATTGGCATCAACCTTGACTTCCTTCTTGTCTGTCTCAGTACCCAAATTCACTGATTCCACCAGCTCTTCATGTGGTTGAATAGCCCTCTCTTCTTGGAGTAGCAGTCTTGCAAGTTCACCAGGAACTTCGCAATCATCTTCACCTTCGTCTTCGGCTAAGTTGATCGGATTTTCGAAGTCATAATCGGCAGTAGCAGAGTCGTTACCAGTGAGATCCAGAGTGGATGTGGACCTGTATATGTGAGTGTGTGTAAAATAGCTGTTTTGCAATATATAATAAAAGAAAAACAAGGAGCGCAAAATTTGAAATGCAAAAAAACATACAATGCTTTTATTAATGATATATGAAAATGACACACAAAAGCCCTCATAAATGAAGCCACGGTGTCCCGGGTAAGACACTGGGCCATAAAGTTCAAAACATTGTCTATTACAAATTCAAAACAAAAGTTTCATTACTGGGTAACAAAAGTAATAGGGATGAAGTCCTTTTCTGTCCAGTTTCTTGGTCCACTGTCGGTCGTAGGATAGATCCAGCTGTCGAACTCAGACTCTTCCACATCATCTTCAATGGCATTCACTCCCGAGTTGCTGATGAACACGGGAGGTCTTCCAATTCGTGCATTCCGAACAGCCTTTTGAGCTTCTGCAGTGAAACCCAAACCAAACTTGTTAGTCTTCTGTGTAAAATCAGGAAGTCGGCCCCAATTTGCACACTCATCCTTCTCAATAACAGCCTGGGCGTCTTTTAAGAAAGCCATTTTCATAGGAGAATCTTCAACTATAGTCTCAGTTGATGCCAGCATCTGGGGCACCTCTTCAAAGTGTTGAAATAGGGTCTCAATGAACTCCCCATCCATCTCTATATATCGGAACGAGTTGAGGTGGCTGACCATATACTCTTCCTCCCCTTGTACTGTCACAATCTTCCCTTTGACCGGGTACTTCAACTTCTGGTGGAGCGTTGAGGTTACGGCCCCAGCTTTGTGGATCCATGGACGACCCAGCAAACAAGAATAGGATGGCTGAATGTCCATCACATAGAATGTAGAATTGAAGACCTGAGAACCAACCTTGATCGGGATATCAACCTCTCCATGCACCATCCTCTTAGACCCATCAAAGGCCCTGACAATAATGTTACTTGGTTTCAGCTCTAACCCTTCACAATCCAACCGGTCTAGAGCTTTTTTAGGCAATACGTTCAATGAGGAACCAATATCCACCAATACATGTGCAAGAGTAGTGCCCCTGCATTCAATGGAGACATGCAGGGCATCGTTGTGATTCTTCCCTTTAGTAGTCAGGTCGGCGTCCGAGAAACCCAACCCATTATCAGCCGTCAAATTGGCCACACAATCTGTAAACTGATCAGCTGACGTTTCTTGTGGCACGTGGGCAGTCTTCAAGAAGGTAATCAGGGCCTTGGCATGGGCCTCTGAGCATAGCAATAGTGACAACATATAAATATTGGATGGGGTTTGCCCCAGCTGCTCAACTACATTATAATCACTCTTCTTAATAATCTTCAGAATCTCTTCCATCTCCTATTTGGAAGCTTCAACAGTAATTGTCTTTGGTGCCTCCGTCTGGGCAGGCACATCAGTGGTGATCCCTTTGCCCCGAGCCTTAGATGACTCGGCGACAGGGGTAAGAATAGGAACTTGATCAGGAATAGTAGAAGGTACACTGGCAGGTGTAATAACAACAGGTCTTCGGACAATTGGTGGAGCAATATCAGGTGAGAATAGTCTTCCACTGCGGGTGACTTTAGCAGGTCCAACAATGTTACTGATGTCAGTATCAGCATCCAACTCTTACTTAACTCCATGAAAATAAACATCATCCCCATAGTGCCAAGGGACAGCTTTATCAGAGGTATAGGGGATGGTCCCCGGAATAGTGATGACCACAAGTGCGATTCTCAGAACAGATGTAACTCTAACAGGCTTCCTCGAGGGAGCCTTGGAAGAATTGTCGAAAATGGTAATGATGGAAACTTCTTCAGAATGAGTTACGGGAACAACAATCTTCTCAAACAGAATTTCTCTACTATCCATCAGGCATTGAACACCTGATTTCAAAAGCGGACAACCATTAGGTAGAGCAGAACACATATGGAAACCTTTGTCACAGCCCGGAAATAAACCGGCTAGCAAAAGGTTCTTCTTTACAGTCATCAAAGGGGTAACAATTTCATCCACAGAAACTACAAACAAGTCTTCTTCTAGGGCATTCACTCCATGCTTGGGCATGGGAGCAGTCACAACATTAGGCCTCTCGGGTGCCTCGAACTCAATCTCTTTTGCATCAATTAAGTCTTGTATCTTATTTTTCAGACTCCAACAGTCATCTGTATTATGCCCCGGGCTATCGGAGTGATAATTACAGCGGGCATTAGGGTTATACCTTGGTGACATTGTATTTGAATTCTTTGGGGCTTCCCTTAGAGTCACCAGATTAGTCTTCAGAAACTGTGGCAGAATCTGAGCTAAGGTCATGCTGAGACGAGTGAATTGCCTCTTAGGTCTCTCATCCTTCTGTTGATTGTTGTGCTGAGGAGCACCAGCAGGTTTTGAAATAACAACCGCATTGACAGCTTGGCGGTGTTCAGATCTATCCTGTCTTCTTGCATTGTAGACAGCACTGGACTCTTTCTTAAACGGCTTCTTCTCGGTTCTTGATGAGGCACCCTTCTGTATCTTCCCAGTCTTAATACCAGCCTCAATCCTCTCACCAGTCAAAATAAGATCTGTAAACCCAGATGAAGAGCTTCCAATCAAGTGGTTGAAAAATGGACCAGACAGGGTCCCCAAAAACATGTCAACAAGTTCCCGATCAATTAAAGGTGGTTATACCCTTCCAGTGAGATCTCTCCACTTTTGAGCATAATCTTTAAATCCTTCACCCATTCCCATTGACATACCCTGAAGTTGGGTACGCGTAGGAGCGAGGTCGGAGTTGTATTGATATTGCCTGTAGAATGCAGTAGCCAAATCTTCCCAACTGCGGATACTGGCTCCGTCCAACTGATAGAACCACTCAAGCTGATTCTCTGAGAGACTGTCTTGAAAGAAATGGATCCATAGGTTCTTATCAGCGGTGTAAGGCTGGATCTTCCTCACATATGACCGGAGGTGCAGCTTCGGACAAGAAACTCCGTCATACTTAGCAAAGGCTGGTGCCTTGAATTTGTGGGGAATCACTACCCCAGATGATAGACCTAGATCAACAAAGTCTAGACCAGACACCTTTTGAACCTCCATAGCACTCAACCGGTCTTCTAGTTGCTTGTATCTGTCCTCAGCAGGAGGATACTTCTCTTCATCATAGTCCATCTCGTTGTCGAAGACCACATGGCTAGGAGCCCTCCTTTCTTGTGGACTATCTTTCCCTCCAGATGAGGTGGTCAAATCAACTTCATCCTGTAGCCTGTTTCCAAACCTAGGACCAGTGTTGAACAGGACTGTCCTCTTCTTCTTCTTCTTCTTCTCCTTCAGAATCAGGGTCTTCAGGTCTTGCTGACCCTTAGCTAGACTCATGAACAACTCTTGAAATTGGGCATTATGGGCCTGGAGGGCCTTGATGGCTTGCTCAGTTGAAGGTTCAGCAGACATGATGAGTGAGTGCTGAAATAAACAGCGAAGAAGGTAAGAGACCTGTAATGGGTACCTGTTTATGAAGTGCATGCGATGAAATGCGTATGATTATGATTTCAAAGACAATTGAGATTCAAATTTGTAAACAAGAAAGGAAACACACTTTATTAGATAACTTTGTAATTCAAATTGTTCAACAAATTGCCCTTAAGGCGTTACAAGAATGGAAATACTGAAAAGTAAAAATAAAACTTGAAAGGAAATCATCAAAGGCCTATCAATGCTCCCATGGTCTCTTCTTATCAGTGCGGACATAGTCATTCAGAATCCGCTCATTCTCCAGATGCCTAGTCAGCTTCTGGATCTTTTGCTCTTGCTCGTTGAACTTCTCTCGGTAAGAATCCCGTTCATCCCTCATCTGCATCCAAGACCTCTTCAGTGCCCCAATGTCATTGGGCATATAAGGATGGAGAATGGTTGAAAGAACCCCTTCTTCATTAGCAACTTCAAGAGTGACAGGCCAGACAGCTTCATATGGCATACCCAGCTTCTGGGAACGGATGCGGACCCATCTGAGATATGGCTCCATTGGCAGAGAAGTCCTTGGACCTAACTCATGTAGATCAGATTGGTGAACTCTATCCCAAGCCCTTATGAATCTGCGACGCTGCTCGTCGCTATCCCCCTGAAAATCAAAGATGATATGAGGCATTAAATGCTCATGAGGTCCTTCTCTTCTGGCTCTTCCAAACTGACGGAGAGCTAAGCATGGGTTGTAAGAAATTCCTCCATGGGTTCCTATCAATGGAACATTAGGATACTCTCTACAGCGATCAATGATATTCACCTCATCCATGCCCTTGAGAGTCCAGATAATGTCATTATGAGAGAGGGACATCACCCTATAGGCCCAGCCCATTCCTTCTTTGTTCTTCAGCACGGACTTAGAAAGGTGCGAAATAAACCACCTTGACAATAAAGGAGCACATCACATCAAGGTTCCCCGCTTTCGGGCAGTACGAGCATAGAGCTGGTGAAGGATGTCACCCAAGAGAGTGGGTACAGGGTTCTAAGAGATGAAGATCTTTATCGAATTCACATCAACAAAAGTGTCAGGATTCAGAAACAATACCAAGCCATAAATCAGAAGAGCCAGAATATCCTCGAAGGCCTTGAAGTCTAGACCATCCCAAAAGTAGTTAGCCTTGCCAACCAAGAACTTGGTCAGAAAACCCTTAGCTCCACTTCTAGTCTCCCAATTATCCATTACCTCCTCTTTGGTCAAATGAAGGGTTGCAACAATCTCTTCGGGCCTAAGAGTCTTTTCCCAACCAGTAAACGGGGTCTGCTCCAGAACAGAGATACCGAGCAGTTCAGAGAACTCTTCTAGGGTGGGAACCAGCTGATAGTCTTGAAAAGTAAAACAATGGTACAATGGATCATAGAACTGGACAAGGACACTCATCATCTACTCGTCCAATTTAGAGGTGACCAAACTAAGAAGAGAACCATGCCTCCTGATGAAGGAAGTAGTGTCAGGCATCTTGGCAACCAACTCTTTAAGAAAGGTAGGTACTTGGACGAAGTTGATCCGGATGGTATTCTTAGGCATGGGCATCATGATGACCTACAAAACGGAGCAAAGATGAATCCCTCATGTCCTTGAAATAGGTTAGTCCTTATGCAAGATGTATGCAATGTTATGATGTTATGATGTCATGATAGTAGGCACACCACAAGTATCCACAAAAAGCAAACATGGTAAAGGCATACAAGTCACACAACAGAGCCCTTAGATTTTAGGCTGGCAAGGAGCTTAGGTACTACCCTCTTTCAGTTCAGTTGGTTTAAACCTGTCCTAAAAATAGTAATCGGGTTCTAGAGGATCTCAATATCACTGACTACCCTCAATCGGTCATAATTCCAGTTTAGCAACCTTTTCTTGCAGCCGGAGTCATCGCGAGAGTTTAGTCTCAATGAGTGTAGCATACTGCTACTGTTATATGGCCAAGTTGGTCAATTTAAGGTTCTAAGGTCAGTTGGTGCTTAATGACCCCTTAGAAGACCCATATTCTCCTCGTTCCAACACAAGGGATATTAGTACAAACTAAAGTGCCACACCAATGTAGCTACTGTTTCAACCGTGTCGGTCTACGCTGGATAGTTCCCTCACAGTTTATTGCTACTTACCTAAAGGGTACCCCCAGATCCGGGTTAGGATCTATAGAAACTCCGATACAAGCCCACAAAATTAAAGCATACGAAGCATACAATTGAAAACAATAGTGATCTAATCCTAAGGTACACCTCACTTATAATACTTCCCCAGCAGAGTCTCCAGTTCTGTGATCGGTGGGAATGAGAACTGACTGTTTTGGAATGATGGTTCGCGTTTGCGTTTGTTTTCGCAAAATGTCGCGGTAAGCAAGAGTCGCCGCCGTCTTTTATTTTATCCAACAAGGAAAGGAAAAAAGCACAGAAAAATTCCTTTTTCGAGATGTTTCTCGGGTTCGGGAGGTAGATTATAGAAAGGGAAGGTGTTAGCACCCTTTCTATATGTGGTTATCCACGGGCTCTTAGGTACTTGCTCATTGTGTTTTCAAAAATTATTTTTCTTTGTGTTTGTGGGTTTGAAAGAAGTTTTTGTTTGAAAGGTGTGAGTGTGAAAAGTTTTGTTTTATTTTAGAATGAGCTAGTACTTAAGAACCATCTACCTACTCGAAAAAGGAATTAATTTGTACAAATGTCCTTTAGACAATACTATCCCACTATTGAGGAGTAAGTAGCACCGTCGTTGGAGTTTAAGGGTCAATTCGATTAAGGGACGTGTGGTCACTAAAGCAACGTTAGGACGCCTTAGCAGTAACCCTAATGTCTTAGATCATTTTTCCGAGGCAACCGTTTCGAGGCAACTTATGATCTTTGGACAAGAGGACGACCTCTAAAACTTCGTATACTCAATGACCACGTTCGAAGGCAACCAAGTGAGGTGTACCCTAAGAGTGCGCATGTACGAGTGTGTTATTTTTCAGTTATTTATCTTTATACATGTCATGGGTGAGCTATGTTGATTTTAGGTTAAAGATTTGATCTTGTCATGCATTCCCTATTTATCAAACATCTAATAGTTAATAGTTGCGGAAATTAAATCAAACTATTACAAGGCGTCGGGTATTTACATCGCCAAAAGCAACCCTTTAATTTAAATTGCGGAAAGTAAAATAAAGCGATAAATAAATCAAAGTCCTAATTTAACTATTACATTCCGGGAAACAGTTACATCAATATGGTAAAATAGATCGCGTGCGGAAAATTAAATCGAGCGCATTTTTTAGGGTTTTGACCCTTTTTTGAAAGAAAGCATTTTTTTAATTAAATGGATATTAAACCTAAGTTAATAATTAAATTAATTAATTAATGAAAATATTTTTGGTTTTTTATATTTAAGGAAATAAAATAAAATTGATTAAAATTATTAAAAACCTAATTCTACATTGATTTTAATTTATTGCAAAAAGTATTAAAATTGTACCTAATTAAAAACTAAATTGATTGGTTAATGTTTATTTACAAAAATAAAGTGATGAAATTAAATTTAATAAATAAAAATATTTTTTTTATGTTTTCTGATTTTATTAAGAAAATGATTTAATTGGTTAATTTAAATAATAATAATAATTAATAAAACAATTAAATAAAATATAAAAAAAGAATATGAAAAGAAATAACCAAGGGGGGTACTGGGCCCAAATTGGTGGTGAGTCTGGCAATTTTCCAGGCCCATTAACGATGGCCTTTGTTGACTTCTGTAATTCCATATGCGCTTGTTAACCAGAGACCATGGTGGATGTCCAATCTAGGCCATTGGATTTGGCCTGGAGGCCACTTGGCGTTTGAGATCTAGAGGAATATGGTGGACCACGCTTATGATGCTGCAGAGAATTGCCTGAAAATAAAATGTAACAAAGTTTTAGGGGACCTGGGATTCAAATCCAGGTCCCAAGGGGTTTTCCACTAGCGCCTCCACTAACTGAGTTGTGCGTTCTTTTTGTTAATAGAATAAGCAATGAATATTATATGTATAACAAATAATTATGCCTGAATAAAAAAAAACAAGCGCGAATTTTCAAAGTTGGCCAATCAGGGGAGGACACCTAGTCGTCTTCTCCAATGGCCCTGGTATATTTTCCTGCAGATTTGATTCCACATCAAAATCCATGGCATCATCCTATAATGCATTCTAGGTCATAAAAATGCAAACCAGACCCATCATCCTGTTCGTCTCATTCTCCTAAATCCATCCATGGCCATGGCTTATCTTGATTTTACCTATAATCAAAACTCCTAAAAACAAAGAACCAAAACCCTAGCTTTGGGCATGGATATACAGGCTACAAGAATGAAATTAAACATTGCGGAAAGGTTGGAAATTATGCAAGGATCAAGAATATATCAATATTTTGGCAAAAAGACGCAAGAATCCAAGGTTGTGAATTCGTGCACAGGGCTATGTTCAGGATGACTTACAGCGTGATTCAAGTGGCTTCAGAGCGTGTGAATGGTTGCAAACGCTTCAGTGGGTATCCGGCAAGAAGATAGTGTTGAGCTTTTGCCTTGGATTTGCCTCTAAACAAGATTTTGATCCCCACTTTTTCCAAGCTTTTTTCAGTTTTGGTTTTTTGATTTTGGGAAGCTGCAGGTCGTGTTCTTGATATGCCTAGCTTGTGTGTGTATATGGGATTGCATTAGGTCAAATCTTGGGCCTCCAATCCATGTGCATTGAAGATTTTGAGATATGATTTGATCACCATTGATAAAGTTTCCAAAAATGTCCAAATCTGATTTTTTGTGCATAATAAGGCTTGATACGAATTTGATTATGTGAATCATGATAATGAAGACCTGTAATGATCAAAAAGATATCATTCCATCAATTTTTGGATTTTATTTGAATTAATATTGATTTAAAATGAATTAATTCAATAAAAATTAAATAAAATAGAACAATTAATGAATGAACATGAAACTGAAGATGGGACACGTGTGTGGTGTGGTAAGACCAAATCAAGTGTAAAAAAGTGGGCCCTTTTGTCAAAAATTGGAGTTTTGAGGATAGTTGACTTTTGGCAATTTTAGAAAAATGCCCAACTTCAACAATGCATAACTTCTTCAATTTTGAACTTTTAGAAGTGTTTTGGGACTTTTTAGAAACCTTGAGATGTCCTCTAACCAACCCTTTTGGTCTCATCTCATTTTGATATTACATTCTCAAGTTATAAGCTTTGGCAAAAAAGGTGTTTTTGTTGACTTTCAAAAATGACCTATAATGTCCAAATTTGTAACTTTTTGTGAGAGCATTTATTGATCTTGGGGTGTGAAGATGGATTGTAGGAAATTGCATCCTCTTCAAAATGAGCTTTGTATGGGTCATTTCTCATAAAGTATGAGAAGGTTATGCTTGGTCAAAGTTGAGTTGACTTTTCCTACAAAACCCTAATTTAGCAACTTTTGAATCTTGATGAATCTTGAGAAATCCTTGATGAATCATGATCAAACCTTGATCAAATGATGAATTATCCTTCAAAATGAGAATTTTGGCAAAAAAATCTTGAAGTTTGACTTTTTGTAGGTCACAGTTGACTTTTGCCCTAGCATAGTCGATTTTTAGACCTCTTGAGCAATTGACTGACCAAACTTCCTCTGCAAGGCTTGAAATTTGACATGTATGAACTTAAGAACATATTAGGACATTTGTAAGAACTTGAGGTCATTTGGATGTAAGGACCTTGATGCAACACAAAACCCTAATTTTGAATTGACTGCCTTAAGAGATGTTTTGACTGTCCAATTCTTGAGCCATCTTGAGCAACTTGAGATTATTCTTGACATGTTTTGAGAAATATTGGAGGGAAAATTTTGGGGTACAACAGTCTGTTTTTACAAAAATCAAGTTTAAAATCCCCTTCTGAGTATAGTCCCTTATGAAATGATATTTAATTTCTATATGTTTGGCTTTAGAATGTAAGATTGGATTTTTAGAAAGACAAATAGCAGAAGTATTGTCACAGAAGATAGGAATCTTACTTTCATAAAGGTTGAAATCTTCTAGTTGAATTTTCATCCAAATCATCTGAGAGCTACATCCAGCAGCAGATATATATTCAGCTTCTGTGGTTGATAGAGCAATTGTTGCTTGCTTCTTGCTGTACCATGAGATAAGATTGTCACCCAAAAACTGGCAGCTTCCAGAGGTGCTTTTTCTTTCAATTCTATCTCCAGCAAAGTCAGCATCACAATAACCTGCTAGTTTGTAATCTTGTGATCTTCTGTAACACGGACCAAGATTAGCAGTACCTTTCAGATACCTAAGAATTCTCTTAACAACTGTTAAATGAGATTCTCTAGGATCTGATTGGAATCTAGCACACAAGCACACGCTAAATAATATATCAGGTCTAGATGCAGTCAGATAGAGAAGGGATCCAATCATACCTCTATAGAGCTTCTGATCTACTTTCATACTTACCTCATCTTTACCTAGAATGCAGGTTGGATGCATAGGTGTCTTGGCATCTTTGCTTTCTGACATTTGAAATTTCTTCAGAAGTTCTTTAACATACTTCGTCTGATGTATGAAAGTACCTTCTTGAGTCTGGTTGATTTGAATTCTAAGAAAGAATTTCAATTCACCCATCATGCTCATTTCAAATTCTGCCTGCATTGTCTTAGCAAATTCTTTTCCAAGGGATATATTAGAGGTTCCAAAAATTATATCATCAACGTAAATTTGACAGATTAAAATATCATTTTTAAATGTTTTTCTGAAGAGAGTTGTGTCCACTTTCCCTCTGGTAAAATCTTTTTCTAATAGAAAATTACTCAGACGGTCATACCAAGCTCTTGGAGCCTATTTTAAACCGTACAAAGACTTTTTCAATTTAAAAACATGTTCTGGTTGTTTTGAATCATTAAATCCAGGAGGTTGATGGACATATACTTCTTCTTCAATATAACCATTTAGAAATGCACTTTTAACATCCATTTGATATAATGTAATGTTATTTTGTACAGCAAAAGAAATTAATAATCTTATAGATTCTAACCTGGCGACTGGGGCAAAGGTTTCATTATAATCAATTCCTTCTTGTTGACTATAACCCTGTGCAACCAGTCGTGCCTTGTTTCTGATTACTTCTCCTTGTTCGTTCAATTTGTTTTTGAAGACCCATTTGGTTCCTATAACATTGAATCCTTTGGGTCTTGGAACTAGACTCCATACATCATTCTTTGAGAATTGATTTAGTTCTTCTTGCATTGCTAAGATCCAATCATTATCTTCCAGAGCTTCATCAATGGTAGTTGGCTCAATCAGAGAGACTAAACCGAACAAAGATTCTTCATTGATTCTGAGAGATGATCTTGTTCTGATGGGATCTTCTTTTCTTCCAATGATTACGTCTTCTTTGTGAGCTAAAGATAATCTAGGAAACCTTTTCTGAGTGAGTTGGTCAGAGATTCTGAGATTGTTGAAAGCATCGTCAAGAGGATGATCTTCTACGTCTTCTTTTGCTTCTGAACTATCAGAGTTTGAGTGATGATCTTCTGTACCTACAGAAAAATAAATTTGCTTTGGTTGTGGTTGGCCAAGCTTATCTCAAACCTGACTTTGATTGATTCTTCAACAATCAGAGTTTCTGTGTTGTATACTCTATAGCCTTTTGAGCGTTCATAGTATCCAAGTAGGAAACACTTTTGTGCTTTGGAATCAAACTTATTCAGAGTTTCTTTGGTGTTTAGAATAAAACAAGTACATCCAAAAGGATGGAAATAAGAAATGTTGGGCTTTCTATTTTTCCACAATTCATAGGGAGTCTTTTCAAGAATAGGTCTTATAGAGATTCTATTCTGAATATAACACGATGTATTCACAGCTTCTGCCCAAAAGTGCTTAGCCATATTTGTTTCATTGATCATGGTTCTGGCCATCTCTTGTAATGTTCTATTATTTCTTTCTACAACTCCATTTTTTTGGGGAGTTCTAGGGCAAGAAAAGTTATGAACAATACCATTTTCTTTAAAATATTTTTCAAAATAATGATTTTCAAATTCACCACCATGATCACTTCTAACTTTTGTGATTTTAAAATCTTTTTCATTTTGCACTTGAGTACATAAGTCAATGAATACAGAATGTGACTCATCCTTGTGTTCTAAAAACTTTACCCATTTCCATCTGCTGAAATCATCAACGATGACCAATCCATACTTATTGCCTCTGATGGATGCAGTTTTCACTGGTCCAAACAGATCAATATGAAGTAACTCTAATGGCTTAGAGGAAGAGACAACATTTTTAGATTTAAAGGAAGGTTTTGAAAATTTTCCTTTTTGACATGCTTCGCACATAGCATCTGAGTTGTACTTCAGATTGGGAAGTCCTCAAACTAAATTTAATTTATTTAGTTGAGAGATTTTTCTAAGACTGACATGTCCCAATCTTCTATGCCATACCCATTGCTCATTGCTAACAGATAAAAGGCATTTTACGTTTTGAGATTTAAGATCTGATAAATCAATTTTGTAAATGTTGTTTTTTCTCTTACCAGAAAAGAGGATTGATCCATCCTTTTGATTTACAGCTTTACAGGAGTTTTGATTGAAGATAATGTCATAGCCATTGTCACTTAATTGACTTATAGACAATAGATTATGAGATAATCCTTCTACTAATAAAACATTAGAGATAGAAGGAAAGTTACCGTTTCCTATGGTTCCAGAACCAATAATCTTCCCTTTCTGATTACCTCCAAACTTCACATCTCCTCCAGCTTTAAGTTCCAGGCTTTGGAACATAGACCTTTTTCCCGTCATGTGTCGTGAGCATCCAGAGTCCAGGTACCATGACTGGTGTTTCAATTGAGCTGTTAAGGACATCTGCAACAAATATTATTTTATCCTTAGGTACCCATATCTTTTTGGGTCCTTTTGGGTTAGCATAAGAGTTTCCAGAATGTGATGTATATTTTATATCATGTGAATGTCCAAACTGGAATTGCTTATTCAGAGGTTTGTAAGTAAAGGTCATTTTAGCAACAGGTTTTGGAATGTATGTTTCCTTCCCTTTGGGAGGTTCATATCCAATTCCTCTTCTATTTTTCCCACTAAATCCATAAATCATTGAAGCCATTTTGCTTCTGTCTATGCTTTTAGCAAGAAAAGTTTGAAAGCTATAGTCATATTCTTTCAGAATATCTTTTTGAACTAGATACAGACTCTGAACTAAAATTCTTTTGAACACTTTGAATTTCTTTTTTAAGATTGTTTTCTAAAAGTTCAGATTTTTCTGTTTCAAGTTTCTTAAAATCAGATGCAAGACTCTTCTTGAGTTTCTTGTATTTGATTTTGAGCTTACTATAGTTTTCCAGAAGTTATGATAAACTATCAGCAAGTTCTTCTCTAGAAAATTCAGAAAATACCTCTCTTTGTTCTGACTCACAGTCTGAGTCATCTTCTGTGATAGCCATTAAAGCTAGGTTGGCATTTTCATCTTCAGAACCAGATTCATCTTCAGAAGAATCTGAGTCATCTCAGGTTGCCATCATTCCTTTCTTCTTTCCAAATCTCTTCTTTGGTCTTTCTTTTTAAATCTTTGGACATTCACTTTTGAAGTTACAAGGTTCTTTGCATTCATAACAGATGATCTCTCTTCTGTTTGACTTTTTATGTCCAGAAGATTCTGGTTTATCTTCTGACTTCTTGAAGTTCCTGAACTTCTTTTGTCTGTGCTTCCACAGATGATTGATCCTTTTGGAGATCAAAGATAGTTCGTCTTCTTCTGAAGTTGATTCTTCATAGTTTTCTTCTTCATCCTGAAAAGCGTTAGTATCAAATTTATTAATTAATTTAAGGGCTAGAGACTTACCTTTCTTTTGAGGCTCATGTTCATCCAGTTCAATCTCATGACTTCTGAGAGCACTGATGAGTTCCTCTAAAGACACATTGTTCAGATCTTTTGACACCTTGAACGCAGTGACCATTGGTGCCCATCTTCTGGGTAAGTTTCTGATGATCTTTTTCAAGTGATCTGCTTTGGTATACCCTTTGTTCAAAACTCTCAGACCAGCTATCAGAGTCTGAAACCTAGAGAACATTTCTTCTATAGACTCACTTTCCTCAACTTTGAAGGCTTCATACTTTTGAACTAAAGCCAGAGCTTTAGACTCCTTAACTTGGGTGTTTCCTTCATGAGTCATTTTGAGAGACTCAAACATATCATGCGTTGTATCTCTATTAGTGATTTTTTCATATTCTACTTTAGAGATAGAATTTTAAAAAATATTTCTAGCTCTGTGATGATTTTTAAAATCAGCTTTTTGTTGTCTATCCATATTTTTTCTATCCACTTTGTTTCCTTCTGAATCTGTAGGATGTTTGTAACCATCCAAGACTATATCCCAAAGATCACTATCATGACCTAGAAAGAAACTTTCTAGCCTATCTTTCCAGTACTCAAAATCTTCTCCATCAAACACTAGAGGTTTGCTATAACTATTATTGTTTTGTTCAGCGGCCATTGTGTTTTCTTCTGGATCTTTTTCTGACACGGTTAAGTGTTGAGCTCAGAGTCAAGCTCTGATACCAATTGAAGGGGTAAGAAAACACTTCGAAGGGGGGGGTGAATAAGTGACTCTTTTCGTTCTTTCAATACAAAGCTCAAAACAGTAATGGAATAACACAATTATTTTTATCCTAGTTCGTTTGAACTCAAACTACTCCAGTCCACCCACCAAGGTGATTTCGCCTTTCTCAACAAGGACTTAATCCACTATAATCAACTGATTACAATCACACAACAACTGTTGTGACTAAAAATGCACTAGTAAACTTGCAAGTGACTAACACCACTAAGACTTAAATCTAGTCCTAGTCTGCTTGAGAAATCTGACCAAACTTGGTCTCTCAAGGAACAAATATAGAAGTATAATCTTTACAGATAATTGAAATAGAGTTTGCTTCTAATCAAGCTATATCACAATTGTGATTTTTCTTAGAATGTAATACACAATAATGTAAGAACTATGAGTTTGTAAGATTTTGAATCTTTCACGTAGTTTCTTGTTTTAACAATCTTGTTGGCTTGCAATAAATGTCCTTCTACTTATAGTAGGAAAAAATAAGACCGTTGCTGCCTTCAGAGGAAATGGAGAGCATTAAATGCTTTGCGTGTATCCTTGCAAAATTCCATTCTCCAAGAAACTAGTTGTAGGCACTTGAGTGTTTTCAGCCGTCTTTGCATTAATTAGCAAACGTCAGAATGTAAGAACGTGTTTCATTTGCTTTGATAAGACACGTTGATTAAGACGTTGCTTCAGTATTTGCTTTAACTCAGAACATGCTTTATTCAACTTCTGGTCAGAGCGTTGCTTGCTAAGATCTTTGAACAACGCTTGCTTTCAAGTTATCTTCAGAATCAAGAAGCCTGCTAGAAGTTAGAAGATACATTTAACAAATGAGTGTTCTTACCAGAGTCAGCAGATGCGTTTGAATAAAAGGTTCTTATGTCAAAGAACTTCTTCATAATCTTTGCTTAGCACTTTAGAATGTTTCTTGTTAGAACATTAACTAAGACATTCAAAACCACATTCATTAGAGAATAAATTATCTTAAATATAATTTAGTTATCATCAAAACACTTGGGATAGGTCATAACTTAATCTTGTTCTTTCAGAAGCGCCTTTCTGTATTTTGCCGCTCTTGATACCGGCTTCAACTCTCTCCCTAGTCATTATTAATTAGGTGAACCCAGAGGATGAGCTACCGATCAGATGATTAAAACACGGACCAGACAAGGTCCCAAGAAACATATCCACTAACTCCCTATCAGCCAGAGGGGGTTGTACTCTCCCAGCAAGGTCCCTCCATTTCTGAGCATAGTCCTTAAAACCTTCGCCCGCACCCATAGACATACCCTGAAGTTGAGTACGCGTGGGAGCGAGGTCGGCATTGTACTGGTACTGCTTGTAGAAAGCAGAGGCAAGGTCCTCCCAGTTACGGATGTTAGCTCCTTCCAGTTGGTAGAACCATTCAAGTTGAGTCCCTGAAAGACTATCTTTAAAGAAATGTATCCAAAGGTTCTTATCAGCAGTATATGGCTGAATATTTATGACATACGAGCAGAGGTGTAGCTTTGGGCAGGAGACCCCGTCGTACTTAGCAAAGACTGGTGCTTTAAACTTGTGGGGAATCACCACCCCAGATGCCAAACCCAAATCTCCAAAGTCTAGACTAGTGACCTTCTGGATCTCCATCGCACTCAACCGGTCTTCAAGTTGCTTGTACCTATCCTCAGCCGGAGGATACTGGTCTTCATCAAAGTCAGTCTCATTGTCGGAAACCACAGGGATAGGAGCCCTCCTTTCTTCTTGGTTCTCTCCCCCTCCAGATGAGTGGGACAAATCAACTTCTTCCCGCAACCTGTTCCCAAACTTGTGACCCATGTTTAGGAGGATTGTCTTCTTCTTCTTCTTATTCTTCTTCTTATCCTTCAAGATAAGAGTCTTCAGATCTTGCTGACCCTTGGCCAAGTTCATGAACACTTCCTGGAACTGAGCATTCTGAGCTTGTAGGGCCTTGATGGCTTGATCAGTTGATGTTTCAGAAGACATGATGTGCTGAAATAAACAGCAAAGAAGATGAGAACCTGTAGGGGTACCTGTAATGAGGTGCATGGGAATGGAATGCGTATGATATGATTTCAAATACTTTAGGGATTAAAATTCGTAAACCAAAATGAAACACACTTTATTAGATAAAAACTTGAAACAATGTTTGACAGATGCCTTTAAGGCGTTACAAAAGAAATACTGAAAAGCAAATCTAAGCTAAAAAAAAATAAAAGACATCAGCACTCCCATGGTCATTTTTCTTTGGTGCTGACATAGTCGTTGAGGACCCTCTCATTCTCCAACTGCCTTGTAAGCTTCAGGATCTTCCGCTCCTGCTCATGATACTTCTCTCTGTAAGTATCCCGCTCTTCCCTCAACTAGATCCAATACCTCTTTAATGCCCCAATGTCAGTAGGCATGTATGGATGGAGGATAGTATATGGAACCCCTTCTTCATCAGTACTCTCAACAATTACCGGTAAGACAACTTCGTATGGCATCCCTAGTTTTTGAGCACGGGTTCGAACCCACCGGAGATACGGTTCCATTGGAAGAGAGGTCTTCATTCCTAGCTCATGCGGATCAGACCTGTGCACCCTGTTCCAAGCTCGTATGAATCTGCGGCGATGTCCCTCAACATCCCCCGTGAAATTAAAGACAATGTCTGGAAGCAGCAACTCATGAGGTCCGTCCCTCCTAGCTCGCCCAAACTGTCGTAAGACCAAACAAGCATTATAGGTGATCCCTCCTCTAATTCCTAGCAATGGAACATTGGGGTATTCCCCACAGCGATCAATAACAGTTGCTTCTTCCATGTCTTTAGTACACCAAATGATGTCCGTGTGAGCAAGGGATATAATTCTGTAGGCCCAACCCATGCCTTCCTTGTTCTTCAAAACAGATTTGGGGAGGTGAGAAATAAACCACCTCGCCAGCAATGGTGCACAGCACATAAGGGTTCCTTGTTTCCGAGCAGTACGGGCATAAAGAGCATGCAGAATGTCGCCTAAGAGAGTGGGCACCGGATTACGGGACATGAAGATCTTCAATGCGTTCACGTCGACAAAAGAATCTGAATTAGGGAACAGAACCAGGCCATATATGAGAAGATCCAGGATGTCTTCAAATGCTTGAAAGTCCAAACTGTCCCAAAACTGTTGAGCCTGATCAATCAAGAACTTAGCCAAGAAGCCTTTTACCCCACTCCGAGTCTCCCAGTTAGACATTACATCAGCCTTTGTCAGATGTAGGGTTGTAGCAACATCCTCTAGCCTAAGAGCTATCTCCTAACCTGTAAATGGTGTTTGCTCTAGAATAGAAATACCAAGTAAATCAGAGAACTCCTCCAAAGTAGGGACCAACTGATAGTCTGAGAAGGTAAAACAGTGATATAGCAGGTCAAAGAACTGGAACAAAACACTCAACATCTGCTCATCCATCTTAGAAATGACCAAACCAAGGAGGTGACCATGCCTTCTGACAAAGGAAGAAGTATCAGGCACTTTGGAAACCAAATCTCTAAGCTGAACAGGGATTTGTACGAAGTTGATCCGAATGGTATTTCTGCGCATAGATGCCATGATCTGCAAAACAGAACAAAGATGAATCCCCTCAGTCTTTGAAATGGGTTAGTCTAATGAAATATGCATGCAATGTCATGATGCATGATGTCATGATAGAAACACACCACAAGTATTCACAGATAGCAAACATGGTAAGGGCAAACAAGTCATACAATAGCCCTTAAATTTCAGGTTGGCATGGAGTTTAGGTACTACCCTCTTTCAGTTTAGTTGGTTCAACCTGTCCTAGTAATAGTAACCGGGTTCTAGAGGATCTCAATATCACTAACCACCCTCGATCGGTCATAATTCCAGTTTAGCAACCTTTTCTTGTGGTCGGAATCATCACGAGAGTTTGGTCTCAATGAGTGTAGCATACTGCTACTTTTCTATGGCCAAGTTGGTCAATTATAGGTTCTAAGGTCAGTTGGTGCTTAATGACCCCTTAGCAGCCCCATATTCTCCTTGTTCCGCCACAAGGGATATCGGTACAAACTAAAGTGTCACACCAACGTAGCTACTGCTTCAACCGTATCGGTCTATGCCGTATAGTTCCCTCACAGTCTATTGTTACTTACCTAAAAGGTATCCCTCAGATCCGGGTTAGGATCTATATTAACTCCGATTCAAACCCACAAATATAAAGCATACAAATCAAGCAATTGAAAACATTATGATGAACTAATCCTAAGGTACACCCCACTTAAATATCTCCAGCAGAGTCGCCAGTTCTGTGATACGGTGGCCAGAACCGGGACGTGGTTTCCCTATTTCGTTAAGCAATTTTTGTTGGTTTGCGTTTTGCGTTTGTGTTTGAAAAATGTCGCGGTAAGCAAGAGTCGCCACCGTCTTTTATTTTATCCAACAAGGAAAGGAAAAAAGCATAGAAAAATTCCTTTTTCTATATATTTTTGAGTACGGGGGGTAGATTATAGAAAGGGAAGGTATTAGCACTCTTTCTATCCATAGTTATCTACGGGCTCTTATGTACTTGCTCATCATTTTCAAAATTGCTTTCTTTGTGTTTGTGGGTTTTGAAAAGTTTTTGTTTTAACTTCGATTTAATTGTTGCTTCTGTCTTCAAGAGTGTAATGAAGTGTTTTTGAAAACTTGTTCGTAAAAGTGTAAGTGTGAAAAGTTTTGTTTTTTGATTGAGCAAGTATCTAAGAACTAATCTACCTACTCAAAAAAGGAATCATTCTATGTTTGTTTCCTTTAGACAGAGCTATCCCACTATTAGTGAGTAGGTAGCACTGTCGTTGGAGTTTGAGGGTCAATTCAAAAGAGGGACATACGGTCACTAAAGCAACGTTAGGACGTCTTGGTGGTAACCCTAATGTATTAGATCATTTATCCAAGGCAACGATATCCGAGGTAACCTTTTCGAGGCAACTTATGATCTTTTAGACAAGAGGGCGACCTTTAAAATAACCTATACTCAATGACCGTTTTAATGAAGGCAACCAAGTGGGGTGTACCCTAGGAGTGCGCATGTGCGAGTGTGTTGATTTCAGATTATTTATCTTTGCACATGTTTAGGGTGATCTAACTGTTTTAAATTTAGTCATTCATTCTTGTCATGCAAACCCTATTATCAAACATATAACAGTTGAATATTTGCATAAATTAAAGTGCGGAAATTAAACTACGTTATTACAAGGCGTCAGGTATTTACATCGCCAAAAACAAATCCTTTGAAATTTAAAAGCAGTAAAAATAAATAAATGTCCTAATTAAAATTATTACAAACCGGGAGCAGATACAATAATTGTACAAAATTAAAGCGCGCGAGAAAGTTAGATCGAATGTGAGAACTAGGGTTTTGACCCTCCTAATTAAAAGAAAATGTTTTTTGGTTGTTTTTATTTTTTAAGAAAAGAAATTAATTCCTAAAATTAAATGCTAAAATAATTAGTTATTAAATTAATTAATGAAAAATAATTAAGACCTATTTTTGGATTTTTTTTATTTTAGGAAAGAAATAAAATAATTAAATTAGTAAATAAAACTTATTGATTCTAATTAATTTTTATTATTTGCAAAAATAAATTAAAGTTATCTAATTAATCAACCTAATTAAATTAATTAAATTTATTGAAGAAAAATAATATTCTAATAAAAATATTTTTTTGTGATTTTTTGATAAGAAAATAATTAAATTATTGGTTAGTAAATAAATAAAAAGCAAATAAATCAAATAGAATAATAAAAAAAATGTGAAAGGATAGAGATGGGTCTGATTAGAGGGGGTGTGCATAGCAAGAATTTGGGCCCATTTAGATGAGGTCCGCTTTGACTTTTGGATCCAGTATGCAGGCGTTTGATTGGGCCTTTGGTGCACCCTCAATAGTAGCCACCAGATCTGGCCATTCGGCCATCTGGCGCGTGGATGATAAAGGTCCATGGTGTGCCTCCTGAATTGTACGCGCATAGAATTGCCTGAAATGAAATGATATAGAGAAATAGGGGGACCTGGGATTCGAACCCAGGCCCCAAGGGGAATTTCATGCTACGCTTGCCACTGGATCACTTGCTGCTGTTTGTATACATAATAGAAAATAATAATAATATAAAAAAATGAAATATAGAGGAAAAAAAATAAAAAAGCACGCTGGAATTTGAATTGGCCTATAGGGGGGTGACAACTCATCGTCCCATTCCTCTCTCCGTGGCTAAAAGTAAAATACTTTTACCTACAGACGTTTTGTCTGTCGCTACAAGCAGGGGTCCATCCAAAATCCTCTACAAGCCACATAAATGGAAACCAACGTCGTGGTTGAGTTCGTCTCACTCTCCTGATCACAACCATACCCATCATGAAGGCTAATTGTCCCTGAAACTGAAAGCCCTAAAACCAAGCTTGAAAACCTAACAATGGTGAGTTACAGCACGGGCCATATAAATGAAATTGAGTAACGCCAAAAGTTTGCAAATGTTATGGTGATCAAGAATGTACCATTATTTTACGCTATAAGTGCAAGAATGATGTTAATCAAATTCAAGAACATAGTGATACCGTGACGGACTTACAACGCGTTGTAGGGCTTGAAAACACTTGCTTTTGATTGCTTTCGCTTGTGGAGACTGCCAGGAAGCGATTGGGACAGATACCAAGCCTTAAGGATGCCTCTAACCACCAATTCGATCTCACACTTTTTGCTTGTTTTTGCAAATTCTGTTCTTGCTCTGCGCCTGATTTCTAACCTCTTTCTTGATCTGCCTCGCCTCCTTATGTATTAGTGAAGGGATTAGGGTTGCAAATTGCATCCAAATCTTCTTCTTTCAATGCTTTGGATATTGATTTAATTTGCTTTGAAGATCTTTCCAAACATGGCTTATTTTGAATCTTTTTGTTCACTCTAAGGCTTAGCACGAATTTGAATGATGCTAGCTGTATAATAAAGCCTGAAATAATCACAAAATCCTTGGTTATCAATGTTTTGGATTTTTATTTGATTTATTTTGATTTAAATCAAATTAATTCAAATAAAAATCAAAATAATTAATAAAAATAAGACATGGACAAGTGGAAAAGGATAGAGCATGTGGGATATGTTGCCAAATCAAAACAAGTGAAAAAGCATGGGCCCATTTGGAAAAATTTGAAGTTTTGGGGATAGTTGACTTTTGGCAATTTTGCAAAAAAGGTCAACTTCAACAATGCATAACTCCTCAATTTTGACTCTTTGGAGGTGTTCTTAGACTTTTTAGAAATCTTGAGATATCCTCTAAGCAACCCTTTTGGTATCATCTCAATTTGATATTCCATGCTCAAGTATGAAGCTTTGACAAAAAAGGTGTTTTTGTTGACTTTTCAAAATGACCTATAATGTCCAAATTCATAACTTCTTGTGAGTGCATATTTTGAACTTGGGAGATGAATATGGATTATAGAGGATTAAATCCTATTAAAAATGAGCTTTGTATGGGTCATTTATCATAAAGTATGAGAAAGTTATGCTTGGTCAAAGTTGGGTTGACTTTTCCTGCAAAACCCTAATTTAGCAACTTTTGAGTCTTGATGAATTATGAGAAATCCTTGATGAATCATGATCAACCCTTGATAAAATGATGAAATATACTTCAAAATGAGAATGTTGACCAAAAATCTTGAAGTTTGACTGTATGTAGGTCATAGTTGACTTTTGCCCTAGCGCAGTCGATTTTTGGACCTTTGAGCAATTGACTGAGCAAACTTCCTCTGCAAGGCTTGAAACTTGACACAGATGATCTTGAGAACATATTAGGACAATGTTTAGAATTTGGTATCACTTGGACTTAAGTATATTCATGCAACATGAAACCCTAATTTGAGGTAGACTACCTTAGGAGAGAGCTTGTCTGGCCAACCCTTGGACTACCTTGAGCAACTTGGAGATCTTTCTTGCAACGTTTTGAGAAATATGGGAGGGAAAATTTTGGGGTACAACAAGTATGAACCAGTCCCCTCTGGTAAATTAGAGGATTGAAGATGTGGTTTCATGAAGTTTTTTTGGTGTTTATTAACGCTGGAGTTCCATTCCCCTATGTGGTTTATTCTGATATTTTGTCAATTTCCTTATGAGATGGATGGCTCATATTACCCCTTCATAGGATTTTTTTTCTAATGATGGTTTTGTTTTGTTGCCCCTTGCTTATTTTGAGGAAATAAGAGGGGGAATAATTTAATGGTGGACATGTTATGCAAGTGAAAGTTTTTAGATCCTCAGATTGCACTTGTTATTCTTTCTTCTATGCATCTACATGTTATGACTATTTTCATTGCTCTCTGATAATATATGTATCATTTCATAAAGTTTGTCCCTAGCATTATGTTGCGCATTTTAATAAGTAATACCTTGAGCAAGATGTCATGACATCATTTTAATAGGTAATACCTAAAGCAAGATGTCATGACATTGTATGAAACATTCAGTCTCTATGAACTCAAACCAGGTGGAAACATGTGGAGAAAGATTCTCCATAACTTGTGAGACATTTTGGCTTGTTTAGAAGCCAATCCGTGTTGAGTAAATCTCGCGTCTGTTGAAGATTTGTTTCCATTCTTGTTCAATCATGTTTAATTGATTTATGCGCTTTTTGAAATATAGAAAATTTTCCCAAAAAAATCAATCTTCAAGAATTAAAAAGAAAAAATCTGATTGTTGAATATATATCAAATTAAAGATTGCAAATAAACTTAATAAGGAATTTTTATTGCGCTTAGGAATTTGCACCAACAACACGAAATTGATACAAACCCTAATGGGACTTACAATTGGATTATGTTGCTATTTAAGGAGGAGCTCTTCATGTGCATACTCATACCTTGGAAAAACAAGCAAGGCGTGTTTTCATTGTGATGAGTCTTGTATCAGTGTTTTAGTTTTGTGTTGTTAAACTTTATTCATTAACCATATTACTATATTAAGGAATAAATTTAGTTTGAGTTGTAATTCGTTCCATCATTCATAAAATATTGTAACTGTTCAAACACTTAGAAGAGTTCTTAAGAGAAAATGCAAGGGGTCTCATATTCAGGGGGGGGGGGGGGGGGGTCTTGAATAGAAATTCATGGGTAGTACTAGGAAAATAAGCTTTGAACTAGAAGGGTTCAAATAAGACCAATTTGTACTTTTGCTATTAAAAGTGAATTTCCTTTCTTGGGTGAACTCCATCCCGACGTAGGTGACTTTGCACTAAATTGGGTTAACAGTTCCTTTTGTCCTTTTACTTATATTCGTAATTCATTTGTTACTCCATTAATCTTATCATACAGATTTTCACGACATTGTGTTTGACATATTTTTGTTTGAAGAACATAATTTTAATTTAGTTTATCGTCTCCACAAGGACTGCTGCAATTTCAAAAACATGTCAATAATTTCTATGATTTTAAGGCTGGTTTGTAAAATTTTGTTTGTTTATGAAATTGGGATGAAAAACCTAAATTGAACTTTGTTGTTAATAGTTGAGAAAAGTTGACAGAGTTAGACTTCATCCACCTACCCTTGCGTATAATTTTGATCAGTAATATGTAATTCTAATCCCCTAATAAATATTACAACCCATCATTCTACGTTGTAGCTTATGTCTAAGTTAACAACGTGAAATCTATCGTATTACCCAGTAATGATTTCACATCCTGTTAACATATATGGTTAAGTTTTGATAGTTTTTATGGATGATAAACCTAAATTTATCTCTAGAATTTAACATCTTGCAAATAAAAAGTTTGAATCTAGAAATGATAAGTATCTCTCAATATCGAATCAAAACTATGAAAATATGTTTTAGGTGGATAATCTAAAACAAACATTAAGCATGAAGAATTCATCAATATTAAAGCATAAGAAAAATTACATAAAATTCCATGATCACAATTAATACATGATAATTTTGGCGACTACATCTAACCTCCAACAAAAGAGAAATTAGTTATGCTTAATCATCGTAGCAATACAATTATGATCAAGAAGAAAAAAGTTGAATAACATTGAGTCGATTAATTTGAAAGAACTTCTACCATTAACCTTCCTTTATTTTCCTCTTCGATGTTTTATTTGATATGAATTATGGTGGATTAACTCTGCCAAAGCCTCTATAAAGTAACCACAAAGAGTTTTTTTGAACTAAATAACCTGAACTCCTACTTGTAGAGTTTTGATGAGGCCTCCTCGCTTAGATATTCTTATAGTTTGCCTATCAAACTTGTTCTTATTCACCCCTAAGTCATGCTAACTCATCTTCAAATGGGCTTTGACGCCATAATTCATTTGGCAAGCCATCCATTATCACTTAGTGAGCAAACCATTCATTTACTCTGAATTAAAAAGCATTGAAGCGTCATTCCTTTCTCATTAAGGTTGCTAATTTTCTTAGCGAGTGCCTTGCTTAAATTTAAAGTAACTTAGATCTAAAGAAATTTTTTGCATTCCTTGCTCACCTACAGAGAACCTCTCTTTGCTTAGCGAGATTGACTTCTAGAAGGAAATTTAAGTTTTCCTTATTTCATTGGGTGAGCCACTATTTTTCTTGGCGAGATCTTGATTGTTGTTTGTATGTTTTATTGTTTCTTTTACATGTATTTTTGTGAATACACAATTAAAAAATTCATAAATTTTTTTATCTCATTTTAATGAAAAATTGGGGGGGGGGGGGGGGTCAATTGATTACTTGTGAATTAAGTTAATATGTGCTTATGTATTTTAAGTAAATTTGAAACTTATAAACTCTCCCCAACTTATCTTTTTGTTTGTTCTCAAACAAAATCAATACAAATGGCTCATAAAAATTCAATATGTATAGTTCATGCGAGGTTTCAAAACTTAGTCAAGAACTTTTGAAAAAGCTTTGAAGTATGACATGATTTTCTTAAATTGAAAATTCACAATAAAAATTATAAGTATCCATAAGCTATAACATGGAGATGAAAAACTTGCTTAAACCAAAATATGATTTTAAAACATATTTTAGATAAACATTCAATCATTCACCAGCATCATGATCTAACTAAGCATCACTCAAATGGTTAGTATTTCCCTCATTATCAAACAATGCATCAGCTATAAAAACATTTTTTTTACTTCATCTAAGAAATATCACAAGACACATAATCATTTAAGGATCACTAAAGTCTTTATTTTTGTTGTAACATGGTGGGGTTACAAGAATCTTGGATTTTCTGGGATTCAAAATCGCTTAGCAGATAAGAGAGAAAAATTTATTTGTAAATTCGCTTTGTTTTTCAAAAAGTCTCTTTTATTTTCCACTTACAAAATTTTCTTCTTGGTGATTTTTCTTTTCATGTAAACTTTGATATTTTTTATTCTTTTTTCTTTATTTTTATTTTTTATTGTCAAAGTACATTCTTTCTCTCTTGTTTTAATCATAATCACCAATTAACTACTTACTTTTTCTTATTTAAAATATTTACTTCTCCCCAACTTTATCATTTAAAGTACCCTTGAATTTTAATGCTCTAACCATCCATGAATTTCTTCGTACATATCAAATTTAAAAATGGTTTTCGAAGGTAATATAAAGGTACAATCTTTCCACTCTTTCATTCATCCTAGAATTATCTCTTTCAAACAATCTATTGCTATTAAAAAGTTTTCTCATCAATCCTATTAGAAGTTGCAAGTTACCTATTAAGAGAAATCTTTTAAAGACACTTTATCGCTCCATACACCATGTAATGACCCATATGCTTTTTTCCAAGAAAGAAAAAGTGTGAAGAGATTGTGAAGGAATATGTGGTGGTCGTATGTGTGCTCACTTATAATATTTAAACCAACTAGGCATATGATGTAACATGTCATATGATGGAGTGCAAATGGAATAATTCAACATGTTTAGCATATGGAAATATTAGAGACAATGTCGGGGTTGTGTGTATAGTGGAGAAGATGGTGGAAAATAGGCTTATGTGGTTTAGGCTTATAGAGAGAAGACATGTAGATCATGTAGTAAAGAGGATAAACCATATGGAGAGAAGACGGAGAAATAGAGGAAAAGGAAGATATATAAAGAGTATTAAAGAAGTTTTTGAGAAAGATCATGAGATAAATGATTTGGATAGAAGCATAGTCTTTGATAGAACATTATGGAGAAATTTGATCCATGTAGTCGACCCCACTTATTGGAATAAGACTTATTTATTGTTGTTGTTGTTTACCATATAGACATTTGGTCACCTAAATCATCTCTGGTGCTAGTGTTAACTTGGAAGGAGAAATATTAAAGCAAGATCATGTTCAAATTCGGAACAACTTTTTAAGTGAGAGAAGGATCAAAGTTATTAATGGAGAATTGTATGAGCCATCAAGATTTCCAAACATTGATCAATATTTTCTTCCAGATTCATCCGCTGAAGCAATGTTATCCTCTCTCCTCTCAAAATCACAAGAGAATGCCATAGTTATTTGAAGATTGACCAAGCAAGTTAACGCTCTAACAAAGCATGCAACCAAGAATATAATGCCGCATATTGATGATAATAGAAACAATAAATAGTTGTCTTTAATATATGTCTTATTTCCCGCTTTAGTGTTTTTCTTATCTCTCCTACTTTTATTAACTTTTATGTAATTAACTTTTTTCTCCTGGTTTTTAATTACAAAGTTTTCTTTTTTTTTAATGATTTACGCCTTTTATTAGATCACGTGCTTGCAATATTTCCCCTCTCCTTTTTGAATTTTTCTAAGTTGGAAAAGTATACTCTCAGAGGGAGTAGAATATACTGTCTTTATCTAAAACTATATGTTGGTTTTGATGATAAAAAGGTATGAAGCAAATTTTAAGACAACAACTCTATAAGTCAAACAATTTGTGGATGTTGAGAGTTCTCTATAAAAAAGAGTTATTATCAATTGTAAAAGTAAAACTTCTAACGATGGAACTTGACAAAGAAGATATCTCAAGTTTCATCAATAATAAGATGGGTTAATAATTATTTTTCCCCTGCCATATATGCGAGTTTTGATAAATCTCCCTATAAAAGAAGTTTCAAAAACTCCCCTGCCGTATGAAGATTCCCCCGCTTTACCCCCTCAAGAAATTTATCCATTAATAATCTATTAAATTTCATATAATTTGCCGCCTGTTTTTAAGGATTTATACATATTTTGTCCCTTTCAAAATTGGAGATTTTTGAAAAAACCCTTTCCAAATTGTCAATTTTTGAAAAATCCCCTTGCCACCTTATTATTTTTTATGCTTAAATTTCTTGAGGGGGCAAAATTGGGGAATCTTCATATGACAAGGGAATTTTTGAAACTTTTTTTTACAAGGGGATTTTTCAAAACTCAACCATATGACAGGGGGCAAAATATCTATTAACCCTAATAAGATCCAAGTTCCAGTTGAAGTTCTAATTCATTATTTATCATATAAGGGAACTTGAAGATCTAAAGTTGTGATAATGTGAAAGCTTTCTTGGACCCGCGCTTAACATCTTAGAGTTACAAGTTAAAATGTAAAAGGTAAAGAGTGTGTCTTGAAGTACTATGAAAATCAAACACACATAGAAAAGTTTTTAAAACCCTCTATGATCTTATTAAATCTCTTGGAAACCTATCAAGGCGTGTGTGGAATTGATTAGGAAGTGTTTTTAATCAAGTAGAAAGGTTTTTACATTTCTAATTGATTAAGGACTTAATCAAATAGATTAGAGAAAGGTAAATGACCATATAACCGATTAGAAAAACTTTTAATTGATTAAGCCATCTAGCTATTTTAGGGTTTTCTTTTTGGGTTAGGGTTGCCGTATTTTGAAAACCCTTAATCGATTAACAAATATGGTTAATCAATTAAGTCATTAAAATGACCCTTACGTTTTTTCCATTTTGAGCCAATCTTTTTCCTATATAAGGGAGGTGTCTCCTCATTTCATTAAACACTAAAATTTTGATTAGAAAACATGTTAGTTTTCTCTACTCTCCATATTTTCATATTTTATTTTCATGAAGATTATCATAGTACCAAAAGATCGAAAAGCCTTTGTGAGATTCTTTTGTAATTGGCGTTGTGCTTTAATTTGTTGCATCCAAGAGTGTCATTCTCTTGCGGAATCATTTTGTAAAAGTTTGCAAGCTAAACCCATATAAAAGCTTGATTATAGGTTCTTGAGCTTCACCTGAATAATAACTCTAATTGTGGGTTCTTGAGATTGCCTTATGTAAAATCTCTATTTGAAGGTTTATAAGCAAATGTCGTGTAAAAGATACAAACAAAAACCTCGACTTGGTCATAGCGAACCAGACGTTGAGGGGGGAGGGGGCTTTTATTTCAGTATGGGCACATGGCCTAGAAATAACTACGACCCAATCCAACATAAAATTCCTTAAGAGACTTAACTTTCTTGGAAGATAATGAACTATATGATCAGGAATATAGATAACTCTAACTTTGATTGATTGATGTGACATCAAACCGATGACGTCAAAATTTTCAACTATGGAATCATGAAAGGTTCATGGACCACATGTCCTAGTATAACACCTGATCAAGGCAAATGATGGAAAGAGGACCCTCAGATCACAATGAATAATACCCAAACAACTGTATCTCTTTGAACATGTCTTGCATAGAAAAGTCTAGGTTCCCAAAACCATAAAACATTACTATAAAAGGAAAATAAAATATCAAATCAAAATATACACCCTTTAACCTATAGATACATCTTTGGACGTCGGAATATAAATACCATCTCCCCAAAGTTGAACCAAACTTCAAACATACTAAATTTTTTCTTTCAAAATTCACTCCTAAATTTGAATAACTTCTCATCTGCATAAACAATTTCGATTTCCACGAGATTAAGAAATATTCATAAAATCAACTAGTTTTCATATATATATATATATATATATATATATATATATATATATATATATATATATATATATATATATATATATATATATATATATATATATATATATATATATATATATATATATATATATATATATATCCTTTTAATATATTATGTAATATATAGTAAAATATATTTAAATATTGACTATGTAAAATTATTTTAGTCAAATCATGTAAAATAAGTAAATTCTTAAATATTTTAGAAGCTAATATGAAAAATTGGCATCATCTAGTAATTTGATTAGATTGGAAACTTCTATACAAAACATTTATATAATTAATTTAAATATACAAATTAAATGAGTATATAACAAGATAATATCAAATGATTAAATAATTAATAATGACAAAAAGCTCTAAAGTTGCTGGTATTGATGAAATAAAGATAACAACAATTCCAATCCTATTGATAAACTCCTCATTACTTTTCAAGATTTTGCAGTGCCCTTTTTGTTAAAATAATTCAAATTATTCACAAACTATAGACAAGTATTGATTATGATTATTAACAATGACATAAAATCAAATCAATATGATATAATATTATTAATATCATATAGTAAATTATTTAAAAAAATCCGCTGTTGAAAACAGCCCATTGGAATATCAAAGTTAGCCCCTGGTTTTGTTTTCTGACTTCTCTTTGCATAAACCAACTGTTTTCTCTCTCTCTCAACTAACCCCCTTCTTCTTGTTCCTCTTTTATATCAAATGTCAATCTTCAAATCTTCATTCACCTTCACTATTTTTCTTTCCAATTATTACTACAATTTTCACTCTTCTCTTATCTTCAACTTGTGCATCCAAAACACAAAAATTACCTAGTACCAAAAAATAAATGTAATAAAAAAATCTTACCTCATGTTTATTATTTTTTTATATTTTATTTAGTACTAAAATCTAATTCCTCTGTTTTGCTCTGTTTTTTGCTCTGCTTTTTGTTACTGTTGCTCTGTTTTTGAATTTTTGATGGGGTGTGTTGATTTTGAAGTTTGGATTGTTTTTTGGATACCCTTTTAGGTGAATTGAAGATTGCTGCATTGGATTTTTCAGTTGGTTGAGAAAGTTGAGAGCTTTGTTATTGTTGTTGGTTTTGGTTTGAATGGGGATTGAGAGAACATTGGGTGATAGAAAAGGAAGAGATTTTTGTGAATTGCAAAAGGAAACAATTACTAACAGCAGGGCAAGGAGGAACCGGAGGCGTCATAAGATGCCGCCGGTTCAGAAACTTTTTGAGACTTGTAAGGAAGTCTTTGCATCTTCTGGGACAGGAATTGTTCCTCCAGCTCAGGACATTGACAAGTTGCAATCTGTTTTAGGTACGGAGTTCTTTCTCATTGCTTTTGTTTTTAATAATTGCTTGTGTTTTGCACTTGATTAGGATGACTGAATAATCACGTGTGTCAGTGTCATGTTCGTATTCAACAATTATATGTGTTAGACACTCTTCAATTTGAATTGTCAGTGATTTATGTTGTTTATAATGTCAATTTCTGTAGTTCGGATAGTTTAGATATATTATTTATTCAATAAATTTAAAAAATAAATATTTTTTTATAATAAAGTTTGGAGGAGAGTATTTATGAAGTTTGGAATTGTTTAAATTTCACTAAAATTTCACCTAATTTTTATGTTATCATTTTATTATGAATATTATTGTTTGAGTTGTGAGAGGTTTATGCTCTTTCATATACAAATTTTTGCCTCATTTCCTTATATTGTGAGATTTGATGTGTCTTAACATGGATTACATGCATGTGTTATATTTATATTTTATATATTATATTCCAATCAAATATTAAAATGCATGTTGTTTTGTGCTATTTGTTCCTCACGAGAGATATATATTTTACATTGAAAAATTCAGATGTTATGTCAAGTACATGTTCTAATGTGAATGAGACATCAAGCATAATGATAATAGATCTCTCTCTCTCTCTCTTATGTTTCTCTTTTCTCCCCTCTTTTTATGACAAGCAAAAAAGCTTTAAATCCCTATTACTAGATATGGAACTATCAAATGTCAATCAATAATAATAGATTTTATAGCAAGGCTAAAGTTTTCTTAACATTTTTGCTTTTTGTAAGGTGATTATTTGGACATTCTTGTCAAATAGGGGGAAAATGGTTTGTGACTTTAGGCCTACTAGCCTAGGAACAAAAAAGTTCATTATTTATAAAAAGTTGTTAAACATATGAGGTCTATGTCAAAACTCAAAAGGATATTCCTCTATTCTTGTTTTATATATGAAGATGAAAATGGATACATCCAAGTGAATTTTTGTATAATACTATTCCTTTGGAATTCACTCACTTAACAATAGTAGTTTGGACACCACAAGGTTAACTACTTGTGCACTATTTCCAATGGTTATATACTATGCAGGACTAACACTATAAAATCGCGATTGGTGTTGACACCGACACATTTGGTTATATTTAACCATTTTTTACAGAGTTTGGTGTTGACACTGACACATTTGGTTATATTTAACCATTTTTTACAGATGTCTATGTGCTTGATAGGTTATATTTGAACCATCTTTGATAATTTTAATGAGTTTTATGTGCTAAGCAAAGTATACAACTCTTTTCTCACTTTTGTTCAGATGGGATTAAACCAGAAGATGTTGACTTGCGACCTGATATGCCATATTTCTTGGCAAATGCATCTCATAGAAGGCCAAAAATTACATACTTACATATTTATGAGTGTGAGAAGTTCTCGGTAAGTTTCTAAACCATCTGATTCTGAATCAACTATCATCGATATACTATTTGCACGTTAATTTAGAATATCTTGACGGTACAAAATATGCACAAAAAAAGTTGTTAGTCACCTTAATTAATAAATATGTTTTTGAATATTTGTATAGATGGGAATATTTTGTTTGCCACCATCTGGTGTTATTCCTCTACACAATCACCCTGGAATGACAGTTTTTAGTAAGCTACTTTTTGGAACTATGCACATCAAATCATATGATTGGGTTGTTGACTTGCCTCCTCAATCTTCTACCATTGTCAAATCCTCGGAAAGTAAGTTGTACAAATATTATTCACTGTTTCTTACGTCTTACTCTGATCCTATTCATAAGAAAAAATTTATTTTTTAAATTTATTGAATATCCAAAATATCAGGTTTACACATTATCCAAGTTCTATTTAAAAAGTAAACTTTTTCTTATAAATAGAATCAGAGAGAATATTTATGATCATGCTTTTGTACTCTCAGTGTTCTTTTTTCAATTGGAGAAACTATGTTATACATAGTAAAAAAGTTGGCTATTTAATTAACATTGATATTATAATTTTGCAGGCCAGGTTCCTGATTTGAGGTTAGCGAAAGTAAAGGTTGATGCCGATTTCACTGCTCCTTGCAACCCTTCAATCTTATATCCGGAAGATGGTGGAAACATGCATGTTTTCACAGCAGTGACAGCATGTGCAGTTCTTGATGTTCTTGGTCCTCCATATTCTGATATTGATGGCAGGCATTGCACTTACTATACCAATTACGCTTATTCCAACTTTTCAGGTAAATTTTCTAATTTTAGTTCTTTCTTTTCTATCTCGGATTCTATGTGGTAAAAGAAAATGCGCATTCATGTAGTTAAGGATCTTATTCGATTCTAACTTTACAAAATTGGTTTTAAAATATAGTTTATAGTATGAGTAGTTTGATCTTATCCAATAGTCGCGATTCATGATTGTGTGACAAGAGGGAATTCCTTGCAACATATCAAACGATCAATACCAAATTGCTTATAGACGAAGTACATGGATTTTCTAACTCAAAATCCATGTCATTCGATCTTTGATTGAATCGTCCAAATTCATTTGATCATGTGAATGCATTGAATGGTCCAAATTCATCTGACTACGTTAATGCTTGAACTTGTGACTGCATGTAGTCGAGATCTTTACTATGTTAATATTATCTCTCGTTCGTCTTTATTATAAGCTAAAGTCTACTTTTTAAATTCATTGAATAACTAATATATTTGGACTAAATATAGATAGATACATTGTTTATTTGAACACATTTAAATTAAATATAGATCAAATACATTGTTTATTTGAACATATTTGGACCAAATACATTGCTTATTTGTACATATTTAGACTAAATATAGACCAAATACATTGCTTATTAGCACATATTTGAATTAAATATAGACCCCACATAAACTTTAATCATGTCAATTATATGTTCAAAATTGACATGTCAATTTCATTGTGCATAATTGGAGTGCTAAAACTAACCTACAATTTGATGAAATTTCAGTTGAGGGACCATCCATACCAGAAGAGGAAAAGAATGTTTATGAATGGCTACAAGAAAAGGACCAACTTGAAGATTTAAAAGTTGAAGGAAAAATGTACAGTGGTCCAACTATTGTGGAGAGCTAGCTAATCATAATCTCTGTCTTCAAACATACACACCAACCATCTTTCGGTTCTTGTAATCATTTTCAATTTCTACAGAAAGAAAACAAAATTTCTATCAACCTTAAAGATTTCATGCTGGTTTTGTTTGTTATTGTACTTTTTTTTGGTGTTTTTTTTCTTCTTCTTTTCTTTATGGAACATCATAAAAAGGAGAAATGTTGCTAATAGAAACACCATGTTATTATTAGCTATCAACATAGAATTAGTTTGTTATTGAAATTAAAAAATAATGTTGTAGTTTGTTCTTCTTGACCTTGTATGAAATATGTCACTTATATAATTTAAATTTTCCATTATATCAAAATTAAACAAAATAAATAAGCTATTAAAAAAGTATAGTTGAATCTAATTTAATCATATAAAACTGATTTGTATGATAAAAAATATTGCTCTTTTACAAATATCAGATCATATATTGTCTTATGTAGGGTTCTTAATAAATTTCTTCTCTCGGACTTAAACTTCTTCCTCATCGGATCTTAGAACCATATTCTAATACTAAGATACAAAATATGGTTGCGATTAATTCAATCTTTTGAAATTCTAAGTACATGTTTAGGTCATGTATCATGCGATCTCAGACTCTTAACAACAATAAACTAAAATAAAAAATATGGTTACGACTAACTCAATCCTCCAAAACTTAGTCTTAACAACAATAAACTAAAATAAAAAATATGGTTATGACTAACTCAATCCTCCAAAACTTAAAACCTAAGTACATGTTAGTCCTCCAAAACTTAAAACCTAAGTACATGTTTAGGTCACATGTATCTTGCAATCTGAAACTCTTAACAATAACAAACCATAAAAATTATTCATTATATAGACATAAAATACTATATTTTTCAATTTCTTTTTTTATTAAACTTTGAAATATATATATATATATATATAATGAAAACAAATCTTGTGTTTAGATTAGATGACACTTTTTTCTTCTCTTGTGAGAAAGTTGCATGCATGTACTATTATGTTTGATGGTGACCTTATAGTAATTTTCAGCTGATGTGAAATTAATTACCTTAGAGGTACTACAATAGCCAACCAAGTACATGGTGGAAAATGTTGGTCATGCTTTGATTGATTTTTAAACTAGATTATAGATTCTTGACATTAGAGGGACATGAAAAGGTAAAAGAGAAGAATAGGCAAGTACAAATTTATGATTGAAACATGTGATAAAGACTATTTTTTTATCATAAACATGTGATAAAGACTAGGTAGCTAGGAAAACTAAGCACATTGGATTGAAGCTAGCTTGAGATGTATATTACTATATAGTCAATTAAGGTGACTCTTGGAACAACAATGAGGTTGAGCTGGCTTTATTACCTTTATTTCCTTATGTCGTGCCAAAATTTCTAACACCGCCGCTAACTTGAGCCATGATACTTATTTGTAAGCGATAATTCTTTACATTTGACTTTGGTGCAACTCATTTGTTTGTGTTTATTGATTGTATTTGTTTGTGTTTAGGATTACACTTTAGAAGCCCTAACAAGTAATTTGGTTGACATTTCTAGCGCTCATTTTGATTGCTTTGTTGTGGGAGAAATTTCAAAGTCAACTGTGTGTTTTTAACCTTAAACAAGTTTGTTTAATGTTATTCTTAGGATTGGTTACATTTTCTCTGTGGTGTTTCTCCATGAAATAATTACTAATTTTTTATTAAAGGTTGCAAGGATCAACTACAATAATTATAGACTTAGTGTTTTGAGTGTTTTTTGGGTGGGAACTAATTTATAAAAAGTAAAAGGGTAAAAGATAAAAACAATTGTAAAGTAGAGAAATTAAAGACAAGACTTGTAATTTCAAAGTAAAAACTGGAAATTACTATGAATTTTAAGGTGAAAGCGTTCATATTGTTAAGTTTGAAACTCGTTTTTCTCTTAGATGCAGGTACTTTTAGTGTAATGCTCTAAATGTGAAGAATGTTGGAACAAAGGATTTTCAAGAAAGACGATTTGTGGAAGAGGAAAAAGAAGAAGAAGAAGAGAGAGAGAGAGAGAGAGAGAGAGAGAGAGAGAGAGAGAGAGAGAGAGAGAGAGAGAGAGAGAGAGAGAGAGAGAGAGAGAGAGAGAGGAGAGAGAGAGAGAGAGAGAGAGAGAGAGAGAGGAGAGAGAGAGAGAGAGAGAGAGGAGAGAGAGAGAGAGAGATGAGAGAGAGAGAGAGAGAGAGAGAGAGAGAGAGAGAGAGAGAGAGAGAGAGATTGAAAGTTTGTTATGATTCTAAGTGAATTGTAAAAAATCTATTATTGATTACTCTTATGATTACAAACTCAACAACCCTTTATATAGACAAACAATGCTCAGACCCAAATAGACAAAACACGCTAAAGCCCAAATATAATTTCGACATACTATAATATTTGTTGTATTCGACTTTGTTAAATACAGCTTATAACCTATACAATAAGCTATTTGACATACACCATACACATGCATTTCGACATAACATGAATTATGCTTCTAACACATTTCTTAGTTCATATTCTCGAGACTTCTCATGCCGATGCTTCACTTTAACTCGTCAAATCTAACTTTTTTTAGAGGTTTGGTAAATATGTCAGCTAGTTGCATATCTGTCTTGCAATGCTTTATCTCCAGCTTTTCTTTGTTGACTTGATCCCTCAGAAAATGATACCTCATTTCTATGTGCTTACTTCGACCATGACACACTGGGTGATTCGCCAGGTTAATAGCTGACTTGTTGTCGACAAACAACTCCATCTTCTTAGGTTCCATTATCCTGAGTTTTTCAAGTAACATTTTAATTCATGCTGCTTGGCATATAGCATATGATGCAGCCACATATTCTGCTTCGCATGATGACAAAGCCATAATGTTTTGCTTCCTTGAACTCCAAGAGATTGGAGCACCTTCGATCATTAAAATGTAGTCTGCAGTACTTTTCTTTCCGTCTTGATCTCCACTGAAATCTGAGTCAATGTATCCATGAACTTCGACATTTGTGATGTTCTTCGACTTCTTTTTTAATAGCACACCATGAACTCTTGTTCTCTTTATAGCTTGGAAATGTAAAGAATATTGCTTGCAGCTTTGAATATGCGTGAGTGGTTATGTAGAAAATCGTCTTTGATTTTGAATACTGACTTTGTTTATATAGGCAGTGGAATAACGTTGATCATCAAGCATGTTTAATGTCATTAACACACTTTCCACTTGGAGAAAATCCTGTCTGAAAGAAGCCGTTGGAATTGATGCTGTCTTAAATAATCAGTAATGCTTCAGAATCTTATCTCCTTACTTGCTGATGACGCTTCAGAATATTGATGACTTGGATTAAAATGTTCTTGTTCAGAATCAGAGTTTACTTTGTTTAAGCGTAGGTTCTGCTCATCAATCTTCAGCGCATGTTTTGATTGCTTCAGCGTGTAACTCTTATGGCTTATCTTCTGATGCTGCTTTGGTCAGAACTTCTTCATACATAAAACATAATTTTTAGGGTGCATATTTGTTCTTTGTGTTTGTCATTAGTTCTTTGTATTTGTTATCATCAAAACTCTAACTAAGGGTTATAGAATCAAACTATGTTCTAACAATCTCCCCCTTTTTGATGATGAGAAAAACTATATTTTTCAATTAAAAATAAAGAACAAAAGGTTTAAGAGAAACTCCCCCTAAGTTGATTACTTCCCTTAAGTTCCTTGAGCATCAGAGTTTAGCTGCATCTTTCATCAGAATTTGTACCTGTTTAAACTTTTCAGAAGATAGAGGTTAAGTAATTTAGAATGTTTGAGACTTCTGTCTCGGTAAACCATTATTAAAAATATCTTACTTTCTCCCCCTTTTTGTCAGTTATCAAAAAGTCAATATAATCAGAGCCAAAATAGTTGAATTATATTAAAAAACATGATGCAATGATAAGTTCCAGAATAGAAGAGGTAAAAAATTAAGCGTTACAAATAAATAGATTTAAAACAAAAATCTAAGAAGGAGGGGGAATACGTGTGAACAAAGCTTCCAGCAAGATCTTGATCTGAGTATTAGACTCTTCTTGCTTGCCCAAAATGCTTTTAATCTCTTTGTTCGTGTCCTCCTGCTTATCCAACCTTGCATGGATTAGAGCATTTTCTTTCTTCAACTCTTCCAGAGTTTGCATGACTAAGGAAGGTGCTGGAGTTTCTTCAGGAGTTGGATGTTGCTCAGAGAATTCTACAGCTTGTTCAGAGTGAACCATTTCTTCTGCTGTGATCATGTCTTTTGGAGCAGTAGTCAGGGAGAGACTTTCTGATTCTGGTTGAACTTCATCTGAGGGATGATGCTCTGTCCAGGGAGCATTATCCAGAGAGAGAATATCTTTCTCGAGAAGCTAGCTCAGAACTTGGTCTTGAAAAGCCTTCATCTTAGCACTAAAGTTCTGCTGAACCTGTTCACAACTCTGTTCCTTCAGCTTTAGCGTTTCAGAACTGAGCCAGTTTCTGAATTTTGTCAACATATAATCAGAAGCAGCAGGATTAGGTCATCTCTTGACTATCATGCTTCAAAGAATTTATCCATTCCTGTATTCTTGTTTCAAAAATCAACAAACTTGTACCAACATCTGATGTGGTTTCAGTTGGTTTAGGTTTGGGAATGACAGTTTTGTGAGAGATAGAAGCTAGTCTTTCCAACACAATTAGATCAATGACAAGTCTTACGTTGTCAGCTGGACTGTTAGTGGGTGAAGGAGTGGGAGAGTCAGGTATGATGATTGGACTGGTAGGGGAGTTTGGTGGTGTGGATTCCAGAGATGAAGGGATTTCTCGAATGTCGTGGATGGTGAGAGGCAGGCGAATAGCAAGTGGTTCTATGATTCCAGGTATTGGGATTGTATCAGAATCTAAATGAGGTTCTTCAGATTGGTTTGTTGAAACATGGTGAGGTTCTGGTTCATGGATATCAGAAGATTAATTCTCAAAAGGTTGAGCTTCTGGTTGTTGTATTTCAGGTTGAGGTGATCGTGGTTGTGAAATTTCTGGTTGAGAAATTTCTGGTTGAGGTGATTGTGGATGAGGAATTTCGTGTTGTGGAGAGTGAGGTTACGGAATTTCTGGTGTGGTATCAAAGTTTGGATTTTCAGGGAGTTGAGAATTTGGATTTTATGGTATGGGAGCTGGAAAAGTCTTGGTCAAATAAATCAATATCAGACAGAACTTTGGCAAGTTCTGGTTGGGTTTGTTCAGGATTTGGATTATGAGAAAGGGAGTGAGTTTCATTCAGACCTAGAGTTTCTGATGGATCAAACCCTATGTCAAAGTCTTCAAATGTTTGTGGAGTTGGATGTTCTGGTTGAGTAGGCATGGCTTCAGATGTTAATACATTTATTAATTCTATAACAGAAATAGAGGAAGGATTACCTTTCTTTTTGGCAGCTTTTGGAGTCCTCTGAGATGGTCCTTCTGCTGCAGCTTTCCTCTTCTTGGTCTTCTTTAAATCAACTTCTGGAAAAGCCTTGTGTAAGTCCTGGATATTGATTTATGGTGCAGTACCATCTTCCTTGCAAGCGTCTAGATATCTGACTATTATTTCTGGCTTGGAGTCAATATCAGAAAATAGAGGAAAATCATCCAGAGGTATCCTTCTTGAAGTGATGGTTGCATGAGAAGTAATAGTAGGTTCCTTCTTGATATTCTCAATGATTTTCATCTTCTTCAGATTTTTAGCGTTCAGGGGCTTCCCAGCGGTTTCTTCCAAAGTGCTAATTTCCCGGGCTTCAGTCAAATGTTCTATCAGCCTATTCTCTATCAGAATATCTGATATGAGTCTTCCTAAGGGTATCCAGTCCCTCTTGGTTCGTTCATCTTCTCTTGTTTCCTTCATACTAGTTCTAAGATGATTAAACAGCAAGTGTGGGAGGTTTACCTTAGTCCTCTTGGCAATGAAATAGATCAGAAACTGCTGATCAATGTTGATATAATCAGGAGAGCTAGTTAGCTTCCTGTGGTTGATACACCCCAGAATAATTCTTGCCCAAATTCTGTGATGATCCTTCAGATCTCTGATTTTTCTAGAGGGTAGTCCATTAGTAAATATTTCCTTTGCAATAGAACTCACATCAGAGCATCTCTCAGCCATGTCAATGCATCTGACACCTCCACAATTGTAACCAATAAGCTTTGAAATTAGGTCTTCTGTAATAACAATTTTCTTCCCCATGACATAAGAAGTAACCTGATGATTTGAAGAAGAAGCATGTATCCAGAATTCTTTGACAAGAATGGGAAATGTTGGACCAACCAGACGATCAAAGTACCTGTTCCATCCTTGAGCAGTAATGCCTTCATATAGATTGGAGCCATTTTCTTGAAGACTCCCAAAATGAACAATCAGTTCAGAGAGAACTTCCTGATTATTTATAGGAGTGAGGAGCATTTTGTAGGGTACTTCATACTGTTCCATTGAAGCAGATTCCTGAGCACTGACATTTGTGACACTTGAAGAAGCCATTGTTCACACAGGATTTTGAGGAAGATGAAAGGGGTTTTTGAAAATGAGAGCTTGAAACGATAGAAAATGTTGAGAGAGTAAAAGTGAAAGAATGTAAAGAGTGAAATTTGAGTTTAAATAGTTTTTCTTGAAAGCGTAAACAGTAAGAGAGAGAAATAATTAGTCATGATTATAAGCATTAATGACAGCTGAAATTAGGGGATTCAGAAAGATACTGGAAAGGTTATCCATGACATGTGTCTCAATGCACCCAATCAGCGCTTTTGACCTTTTCGAAAAGTGAACGCGTGTTCAGCCTCAGAAAGTAGCTGATGAATGGATGACAACTGTTTGATTATGTGAACAACACACTTCTATCCTTGAAATGAAACGTTCAGATCTTCATGGATAGATTCTGATGCAATCTGTACTTCTAAACTCTGAAGACAGGTTGATCAGTAGTTCACAGAAAATAATAAAGTTCTGATGGTTAAGATATGTAAATAAAACAATTTATTCCGGGCATAACTTCATACTAAGATGTTTCTGAATGAAGTTAAACCTATCTTCAGAAAGAGGTTTTGTAAAGACATCCGCCCATTGATGGTCTATGTCAATAAATTTTAAGCTAAGAATCCCTTTCTGAATATAGTCCCTAATAAAATGATGTTTTATTTCTATATGCTTAGCCCTAGAATGCAAAATTGGATTTTTACTGAGACAAATAGCAAAAGTATTGTCACAGAGGATAGGAATGTTACTATCAAATATGCTGAAGTCTTCAAGTTGACTTTTCATCCAGAGCATTTGCGTGCTACATCCAGCAACTGCTATGTATTTAGCTTCTGCTGTTGATAGTGCTATTATGGATTGTCTCTTGCTGGTCCATGAGATCAGATTTTCTCCCAGAAACTGGCAGCTTCCAGAAGTGCTTTTACATTCTACTCTGTCTCCAGAGAAGTCAGCGTCACAATATCCTACTAAGCTGTAATCATTTGACTTTCTATAAAACAAACCCAGATTAGTAGTACCTTTCAGATACTTGAAAATTCGCTTAACTGCTGTTAAGTGAGTTTCTCTAGGATCTGATTGGAATCTATCACATAAGCAAACACTAAATAAAATGTCAGGACTTGAAGCCGTCAGATAGACAAGAGAACCAATCATACCTCTGTAGACCTTCTGTTCTACCTTTTTACTTACCTCTCCCTTTTTCAGAATGCACGTGGGATACATTGGAATCTCTGAGGGCTTACATTCTGAGAGATCAAATTTCTTCCGAAGTTCTCTGACATATTTGCTCTGATGAATGTGAGTTCCTTTTGGAGTTTGGTTTATCTGAATGCCTAGAAATAATTTGAGTTCCCCCATCAAGCTCATCTAAAACTCTTCCTGCATACATTTAGCAAACTCTCTTCCCAGAGAGGGTTTAGTAGATCCAAAGATGATGTCATCAACATAAATCTGACATACAAACATGTCATTCTTAATTGTCTTATAGAATAAGTTTGTGTCTACTTTCCCTCTGGTGAATTCCTTTTCTAACAGGAAGTTACTTAGTCTTTCATACTAAGCTCTGGGAGCTTGTTTCAGACCATAAAGTGATTTCTTTAGTTTGAAAACATATTTTGGATTTTTGGAATTCTCAAACCCTGGGGGTTGGTGCACATATACCTCTTCATCTATATAGCCATTTAAGAATGCACTTTTGACATCCATCTGATACAGAGTGATGCCTTTATTTACAACAAATGATATTAAAAGTATGAAAGATTCTAACCTGGCGACTGGAGCAAAGGTTTCTGTATAGTCTATCCCCTCTTGCTGACTATAACCTTGTGCTACCAGTCGTGCTTTGTTTCTGAGGACTTCTCCTTGCTCGTTCAATTTGTTTCTGAACACCCACTTTGTTCCAATGACGTTGAATCCTTTTGGTTTGGGAACCAAATCCCATACGTCATTTCTGGTGAATTGATTCAGTTCCTCTTGCATTGCCAGAATCCAGTCATTTTCCAGAAGTGCTTCATCAATAGTTGTTGGTTCAATCAGAGAGACCAGTCCCATGAGGGATTCTTCAGAGTTTTTGAATGTTGATCTGGTTCTGATTGGATCATCTTTCTTTCCCAGTATTGTATCTTCTGGGTGATCAATGCTGCTTCTGAATAGCCTTTTCTGAAGTTGATCAACAGAATGTGCTGGATTGCTTGCAGTAACTCTTTATGATGTTAAGGGAGCGTCTTTGTTGAGACCTTCTGATTAGTTGTCTTCAGTACCTATGAGTTCAACTTCCATACCTGCAAGGAATTCATTCTGCTTTGACTTTTGAGAGTCAAGCTTATCATCAAACCTAACACTGATTGACTCTTCAACAATCTGTGTTTCTTTATTGTATACTCTGTACCCTCTTGAGCATTCAGAGTATCCTAACATAATACACTTTTGTGCTTTAGAGTCAAACTTGTTCAGATAATTTTTTGTATTCAGAATAAAGCAGGTGCATCCAAATGGATGAAAATAAGAAATGTTGGGCTTTCTGTTCTTCCACAATTCATATGGAGTCTTTTCCAGAAAAGGAATTATGGAGATTCTATTATGAATGTAACACTCTGTGTTAATTGCCTCTGCCCAGAAGATCTTAGCAATGTTAGTCTCATTGATCATGGTTCTGGCCATTTCTTGCAATGTTTTGTTCTTTCGTTCTACAACTCTATTTTGTTGGGGAGTTCTAGGACAAGAGAAGTCATGCAAAATGCCTTTTTCATTAAAAAATAATTCAAATTTTTTTTCCTTCAAATTCTCCACCATGATCACTTCTGACTTTGACAATTCTAAGATCCTTTTCATTCTGAACTTGGTTGCAGAAGGTAACAAACACAGAGTGTGACTCGTCCTTGTGTCTTAAGAACTTTACCCATGTCCATCTGCTATAGTCATCTACGATTACTAACCCATACTTCTTGCCACTGACTAAAGCCGTTTTTACTGGTCCAAATAAATCAATGTGCAGAAGTTCTAATGGATTAGAGGTGGAAACAACATTTTTGGATTTGAAAGCAGGTTTTGCAAATTTGCCTTTCTGACATGCTTCACACAGAGCATCTGAGCTGAACTTCAATTTTGGAAGTCCTATGACCATATTGAGTTTGTTAATCTGAGATATTCTTCTCATACTAACATGCCCAATCTTCTGTGCCAGACTCATTGCTCGTTGTTAACAGAAAGTAGGCATTTTACATTCTGACTCTTTATTTCAGAAAGTTTTATTTTATAAATGTTGTTTTCCTCTTTCCATTAAATAGGATAGTCCCATCTTTTTGACTAACAACTTTGCATGAATTTTGATTGAATATTATATCATAACCATTATCACTTAATTGACTTATGGATAACAGGTTATGCATTAATCTATCAACTAATAATACATTATTTATAGAGGGAAGATTTCCATTACCTATTGTTTTAGAGCCAATGATCTTTCCTCTCTGATTACCTCTAAAGCTCACGTAGCCTCCAGGCTTAAGTTCCAGGCTTTGGAACATATGCCTTCTTCCCGTCATGTGTCGCGAGCAGCCAGAGTCTAGGTACCATGATTGGTGTCTTAGCCTTGCTGCTAAAGATATCTGCTACATGTATAATTTTATCCTTAGGTACCCACATTTTCTTGGGTCCTAATTTGTTAGTTTTACCAAAATTATGATTGAATTTTGGTTTGACAGAATAATCACTACTTGTGTATTTTATGTCATGTGTGTGCCCATATATAAAATGTGAATTGAGTGGTGTGCGTTTTATAACTAAGTCCATGACATTTTTTGGTGTAGATACCTTACCTTGATATCCTATCCCTTTTCTTCCATTTCCTCTAACTCCATAGATCATTGAAGCCATCTTGCTTATGTCTATGTTTTTAGCTAGAAACTTCTGAAAGGCGTGATCATACTCTTTGATGATCTCATCAGCATTACTGGGAGTTTCAGAGATTATTTCCTTCTGAGAGTTTTGCAAATCATTTTCTAATTTTGAAATTTTTTCTTTTAACTCAAAATTCTCTAATCTGAGACTCTCATACTTTTTAGAGTCAGAGCCAAGCTTCCTTTTCAGGTTCCTGAATTTGACTCTGATCTGCTGATACCTTTCCAGAATTTCATTTAGGCTTTCTGCAAGTTCAGCCTTAGTAAAATTTATGGTAAAATCAGGAAATACCTCTTTAGTGTCTGATTCTGAGTCTGAACCAGAAGCTTCGCTGTTGTTGTACCCCAAAATTTGCCCTCTCATTTCTCAAGGATTTTCTCACAAGATCTTCTATGACATCAAGTTTGCAGCACTGATACATCAATTTAGGCTTAGAATTGGCAAAAGTGCAAAATGGTCAATTGCATACTAGAAAGTCAAACTTTAACTTTTTGGTCAATCTTACATTCCAAGGATCAAATTTCATCAAGATATTCAAAAATATGAAACTTGATCATCAAGGAATCAAGAAAGTCAAAAGTCAATGTGGAAGTTCAAATCCTTCAAGATTTAGAAATTTTTCTAAGTGTTTTTTATACATGATAATCTCATTTCTTCATGCCAACTTTTCACCTTGATGCAAGATGATTCAAGAGAAGCTTCCAACATGAAAGTTGTAGATCTCCATGATATCTACAACATTTCTTTACACAACTTCTCCTAAACATGCTTGGATTTCAGGTTATAAATTCATGAAGTCATGACATTTTCATTTAAGCACTTAGAGAAATTTTCAACAATTTTGGTCAGGTTTTTATCCCAACTTCTTGCCCATTTTTCATCAAAATCCAGTTTGATTTAACAAAAGTGGCCAACATGAAAGTTATAGAGGGTGTTTCAAGCTTTCTAAAACATCCAAGAGCATGAATTTATCATATTTGAGCTAGAAGATACAAGGATCTGAAGTTGAGCATCCATTCTTGATTTACAAGCCATTTTTGTTGAAGAACACATAATCCAATTGGCATGATGTGCTGCATAATCTCACTTTGCAGGTCTTGTGACTTGAAAATCTCAATATAATTTAATGCTTACACCCACTTTTGAGCTATTACCCAAGTATTTAAGCCATTGTCCAAAGGATCTTTCCATGTATGGCATAAGGGCATTATTGCTATTCTTGAAAAGCAAACTTTTTGTACAAAGTTTGTCTTGAGCCCATACTTTGTTTATTTTCTGACTTTACTCTACCATAAAACATGGAAATCAACCCCTCTAAACCAGCAAATTTGGTACTTCATCTTGGAACCATGGAGTACTTGACATAGTTTGATACTTGCATCCCAACCAAACCATAACATGTTGTGTTGTAAACATATTCAGCCTTTGTTCATAAGTCCTTTGCCTATAAATAGAAGAAGCATTTGCAAGACAAGGAGGTTAGAAAAAAATAGAGAGAGAGAACAAGGAGAACAGCCAGAAGTTTTATTGATAAACCCTTAAAATCTTATATTCACAAAAAGCCATAACAGTCCATAAAACCTCCACTCTTGAGTTTTGAAGTCCAAACCTTTAAACCTCTCACACTTTGCATATTCCATCTAAAAACCATCCAAACATTTCATACCACACAGAGGTTGTTTAATAACCTTCAACAAAAAGGAAAGTCTAGCAGCCTGTTGGAGCTTCCTTAAGGTTCATACAACATCTTGAAGGGCATTTGGATTCAAAACATAAAGTGCAGTTTCAAGGTAAGTCATCTTTACCTTGCCTTTTCCATACATCAACTTTTCTGTTTATAGGATGTAGCAATCATTATTCTTGAAGTTAATCATTTATTTGTTGTTCTTGTTATTCATTCATATGTTAAAAACTAACTGATGTATGCAAAGAATGGCGTTTAAGGCAGAAAAATGCAGTATGTATCGACACATATCCACATGTGTCGATCCATCTTAGTGAAAATGCAGGGTATGAGTCGACACATGACCCTCATGCATCGACCCATACTGAGTTCAGGTCACAAAACAGAAGCTGGAAAGGACTATGAGTCGACACATACGCATTTCGCGTCGATGCAAAAAAGGTGTATGAGTCGACACATCCCATTATGTGTCGACTCATACTGAACATATTTCACTTTACAGGGGCAAGGAGAAGCTATGTGTCGATGCATAGCAGCATGGGTCGACACATAGCAATTCAAAAGTGCATTTTTCCTTTATTTTGCACTGTCTTCACATTCTTTTTATTATCATTCGATATGGTTGTAATATTTTAATTCCTACTTCACCCCCATTGTTAAATTGTACCCCCATCCCCCTAAAGTGATGTAATAGCTTAGATTTTACTTTTCGCTTTTTACTTGCTTCTCATATATTACTAGTAAACAAGTGTGTATGGCAAGATAAAAACAACAAAATAGAAAACCCTAAATACAAGACAAAATCAAAAGCATGAAAAATGATACACTTTGCACACAAGCACCCTTAGGGTTTCTCCCACTTGGTTTCCTAAAATAAAATGGCCATGTTATGCATGCGAAGTATCTTGGCAAAATCAAAACAAAACAAATATAAGATCATAGCCCCTCGATGACGCTATTCAAAAGTTGCCTAAAAAAAATGATCTCGGTCCCTAAAAAATGCTAAGATACTTTGCAACATTGCTATCATGACTATAAGATGACCCACGCCCGTCCCGTTTACATCCAAAGATAGGGTTGTTTACCAAATCAATGGTAAGTCAACAATGTCAAAGAAATAGAAGATGCATAAGAAAGACATTTGAGTAGGTAGATAGCTTCTAAGTTATTTGCTCCATTTCAAACAACAATCCTTGCTATTTTCAATAACAAACACATACACATTTCAAAAACATCTTACAAACATTGAAAACATTTTCAAAAAGACAAACATCTTTGTATACATTCTTACAAACGAGAATCATTACAAAGATTGCCTAAACAAATGACCTCTTTTACAAAATACTTTCAAAACCACATCAAACACCATTTCAAACAAACCAAAGCAAGTGATCTAAGCAAGTAACTAAGAGCCCATGGAAAACCATGGATGAAAAGGGTGCTAGCACCTTCCCTTTTCATAATCTACCCCCCGAACTCAAGAAAACATCTCAAAGGTCTTTACTGTAATTTTTCACCTTTCCTTTTGGGATAAAAGAAAAGTCGGTGGCGACTCTTGCTAACCGCGACATTTGCGATAAAACGCAAAACCTCAAGTCAGTTCTCCCACCATATCACATCTGTCTTCTGATACGTTTGACATGAGAGCTATGTTTTTGCTTTCATCATCTGATTCTGAGTCAGCTTCAGAGGTGTCAGAATCATCCCATGTAGCCATGAGGCTTTTCTTCTTTTCCTTGAAGAACTTCTTTTTGGACTTCTCCTTCTGAAGCCTTGGGCAATCACTTTTGTAGTGCCCTTGCTCGTTACACTCATAGAAGATGATGTCCTTGTTATTTGGCTTTCTGTATCCTGAAGAACCTTCAGATCTTCTATGTCCAGACGAAGAATCAGACTTTCTGTATCTGAGGAGGATTCATTCTAATTCTCTGATCTTCTAGGATTTCTAAATTTCCTTCGTCTTTTCTTCCACAGTTGGTTCACCCTTCTAGAGAGGAGAGACAGTTCATCTTCTTCTGATGAGGATCCATCAGAAGTTTCTTCCACAGCCTACAAAACCTTAGAGTCAGATTTTCTGTTAGATTTTAAAGATAGTGGCTTACCTTGCTTTTGAGGCTCATCTTCTTCTAGATCTATCTCTTGACTTCTGAGGGAGCTGACAAGTTCCTCCAGAGATATTTTGTTGAGATCTTTGGATAGCTTAAGTGCTGTGACCATTGGCCTCCATTACTTGGGCAAGCTTCTGATGATCTTCTTAACGTGATCAGCAGTAGAATACCCTTTGTCAAGAACCTTCAGTCCAGCAACAAGGATTTGGAATCTTGAAAACATAGTTTCTATTGATTCACTATCTTCCATCTTGAATGCCTCATACTTCTGAATAAGGGCAAGGGCCTTGGTTTCTTTGACTTGAATGTTGCCTTCATGCGTCATTCTTAGAGAGTCAAACATGTTCTTGGCAGTCTCTCTGTTTGATATTTTCTTATTCTGAGTATGAGATGGCACTGAGGAGTATTGTTCTGGCCTTGTGGTGGTTTCTGAATTCACGCTTTTGTTGATTAGACGTCATTTTTCTGTCTATCCTCTGACCACGTCCATCCACTGGGTGCGTGTATCCATCAGTCACCATGTCCCACAGATCAACATCATGGGCTAGAAAGAAACTCTCAATTCTGTCTTTCTAGTAGTCAAAGTTTTCTCCATCAAAGACTGGAGGTTAGCCACTGAATCCGTCCTTGTCTTCATGGTCTTCATTGCTGATGTTTTGGCTTGTTCCTACCATAGTGTTTTTCTGAAGCTTGGATCTTGTATTGACACTGTTAAGTGTTTAAGCTCAGAATCAGGCGCTCTGATGCCAATTGAAGATGTAAAAAACACAAGAAGGGGGGGGGGGGGGGTTGAATTGAAAACTTGAAATTAAAAGCTCAATGACACAGTATTTTTATCCAGGTTCGTTTGATCTCAAACTACTCCAGTCCACCCGTCAAGGTGATTTTGCTTCTCCCCAACGAGGTCTTAATCCACTAATCTCAAAAGGATTACAATCACTACTTTAACAACTGTTAAAGTCTTCTTGAGTACAACCACAATCCGGTTAATCACAAGGAACACTGTTTCAAAACTATTATACAAGATGTGTGTTGTTGTTTTTCTTACAAAAACTGTTTATCACAACTGTGATAATTTACACAAGATTATAGCTTGGAAATGTAAAGAATATTGCTTGCAGCTTTGAATATGCGTGAGTGGTTATGTAGCATATCGTCTTTAATTTTGAATGCTGACTTTGTTTATATAGGCAGTGGAATAACGTTGATCATCAAGCATGTTTAATGTCATTAACACACTTTCCATTTGGAGAAGATCCTGTCTGAAAGAAGCCGTTGGAATTGATGATGTCTTGAATGATCAGTAACGCTTCAGAATATTATCTCCTTACTTGCTCATGACGCTTCAGAATATTGATGACTTGGATTAACATGTTCTTATTCAGAACCAGAGTTTACTTTGTTTAAGCGCATGTTCTGGTCATCAATCTTCAGCGCATGTTTTGATTGCTTCAGCGTGTAACTCTTATGGCTTATCTTCTGATGCTGCTTTGGTCAGAACTTCTGCATACATAACATAATTTTTAGGGTGCATATTTGGTCTTTGTGTTTGTCATTTGTTCTTTGTATTTGTTATCATCAAAACTCTAACTAAGGGTTGTAGAATCAAACTATGTTCTAACACTTATCCCCTCCCCAATATTGACAAACTGGTCGACAACTCGGCTGGTTTCAAATTGCTATCATTTATGGATGCATACTCTGGTTATAACCAGATCCCAATGGCGAAAACAGACAAAAATACACCACTTTCATGACCGAATCAGGCAAATATTACTACAATGTAATGCCCTTCGGCCTAAAAAACGCGGGCGCTTGATTAACAAAGTTTTTCGCAACAAGATAAGCAACATTCTCGAAGTCTATATGGACGACATGATCGTCAAATCCATGGATGAGCTCGACCATGCCCTCCAATTAAAGAAAGTGTTCGAGCAGGCTCAACAGTGTCGGGTGCGATTCAACCCAAAAAAATGTACCTTTGGTGTACAAGCAGGCAAGTTCCCCAGATTCTACCTAACAGAACGAGGCATCAAAGCAAACCTCAACAAATGTCAGGCATTTTATGAATTTCTGACGCCCACCTAAAAAATATACATCCAAATCCTAAATGGCATGCTCACTTCTCTTTCTCTATCTCTCTCTCTCTCTCTCTCTCTCTCTCTCTCTCTCTCTCTCTTGATTCGTGGCAAAATCCATCCAACATATGCTTCCCCTGTTCAAAATCCTCCATAAGGAAGCTGCCTTCAAATGGACGCTCGAATGTGAGCGAGACCTCATTCACTTAAAACGAGTGCTATCACAGCCGACCGTCCTTTCTCGACCCGAGAAAGACGAGGTCCTCTACCTCTATCTGGATGTCGCCTCCGAGGCGATAAGCGCGACATTGATTAGAGAAACTCCAGAGGGACAAAGACCAATTTATTTCACGAGCAAGGCCCAGGGGCGAGATATCAACAAATTATAAAGGTATCTCTAGCCCTCGTTAACACATTGAGGAGGCTCAGACACTACTTCTTGGCCCAAACCATAGTCTTCCGAATGGATCATCCAATAAAACAGCTGCTCAGAAGACCAGATATAGCCGACAGAATGTTGAAATTGTACTTAGAGCTCTCCGAATTTGATATCCAATATGAGAGCAGGAAAGCCCTCAAGGCTCAAGCCTTGGCCGACGTCGTGGCTGAAATGACCTCACCCGCAGACCCTGATGGATCACGCTGCTGGACGATCTTCGTCGATGGCGCCTCCAGTTCAACAGGAGGCGGCGCTGTCATCATATTGGAAAACGAAGAAGGGACCCTAATCGAGGTCTCCCTTGCATTATATTTCCCTACCTATAACAATTAGGCCGAATACAAGGCATTTCTGGCAGGCATACGGTTGGCCAAAGATCTGGGAGCCGAGGAAGTAAAGCTCTTCACTGATTCTCAGTTGGTCGCCTCTCAAGTCCGAGGCGAATATCAGGTCAAAAACGACCAAATCGCTTAATATTGGGCCCTGGTCCAGGAAAGGGAAAAGAAATTTAAATCTGTGGACGTGCAGCATGTTCCCTGAGAGCATAACACCCGCGCAAATATCCTATCTAAGCTGGAAAGCACAAAGAGGAAAGGAGGGAATAAGTTGGTAATACAGGAAATCCTTCCTTGACCGAGCACCCATAAACCACCCTCTACCTTAGAAGTGTTCTCCATCAGGGACAGCGATTGCTGGATGACCCCCATACCCGATTACCTTACTAAAGGAAAACTCCATGACGACTCAAAAGAAGTGGTCGTTGTCAGACGAAGAGTTTGCTCATACCCTTCTCAAGTGCGTCGACCGAAGCGGTGTGGTTCGTGTCTTGCTCGAAATCCACGAGGGTATTAACGGCCAACACCTGGGTGGAATATCCTTCACAAGAAAAGCTTTGCGAGCGGGATATTATTGGCCCACCATGCAGCACGACGCGAAAGAGCACGTAAAAAAATGCAACAAATGCCAACGACATGTAGACATGCATTTAGCTCCTCCCAAAGAGATCAAGTCCCTCTCCTCTCCTTGGCCCTTCACCTGGTGGGATTGAATCTCCTTGGTCCATTCATGGTCGGAACCAATCAAAACAAATATTTAATCGTAGCGGTCGACTACTTCACCAAATGGATAGAAGACAAAGATTTAGCCAACATCACCACCCAAAATGTCCTTTGCTTCTATAAAAGAAACATCCTCGCTCTGTTCGGCATCCCACAAGCGATATTTACTGACACATAGACCACACCTTTCATGAATTCATCGCCAAACTAGACACCACAAAGCACTTCACCTCGGTCGAGCATCCCCAGACGAATGGCCAAGCCGAATCTACGAACAGAGTAATACTCAGAGGCCTTAAGTGAAGATTAGATGAAACCAAGAAAAGATGGGTCGAGGAGTTACACGGTGTACTCTGGGGATACCGAATAACTTCACATTCGTCAACCAGGGATACCCTTTTTTGACTAGCTTACGGGACGGAGGCCGTCATTCTCGTGGAGATCAAAGAAACCTCCAGACATACTGAGGCTCCCCCAGACGAGGAGATGAACGACGTCGCCCTTCGGGAGGAACTAGATCTAGTAGAAGAAATCAGAACAGGAGTGGCCCTACGAGAGGCCTCGCTCAAACAAAAAGTAGTCGTGTGCTATGACACCAAGGTTATACGACGAGAGTTTGAGGTTGGAAGCCTTGTCTTAAAGAGAAATCACAAAGAATATCGCAAGGGCAAGCTCGCAGCGAACTGGGAAGGTCCTTATCGCATCTATGCGAAAACAAGGACTAGAGCATATTACTTGGAAAATTTACAAGGGGAACAACTCGTTCGATCATGGAACACTGAAAAGCTAAAAAAATATTACAGTTAAAAACACTGAAAGCATCCGGTGAGTTTGGTCGACAAGACAAACTCACCCAGGCCCGACCACGCGTGCATGCCTAGGCACAAGCATAACACCCAAAATATTTGGAAGGGGCGAAGCTCCGCTCTGATAACTAGCACACAATCAGCCCGATATGGATAACTCGATCGAACTCCATAGTCCTCGTACCACGATGGTAGAACTCCCGGCTCGTGACGGGTAGTTCATACCGCCGAACCCAGGTCCCTCAAAACGAGACCTGAGTTCCGGCCCATGCCCAATATTCAGCCTGGCCGATTGATCAGTTTCCCCATACTAGAAAACATACAAACTAAATGAGAAAATCCCCGCTCCAAACTCTTAGCAAAATAAAAGATGTCCCAAGTAGACAAGTTTATCAGTAAACATGCAAACACAAGTTAAATATTCGAAATAAACGACTACCATTGTCGGAAATCTAAAAGAAACGACCACCTGGGACGCTATTGTGCGAATATTTCAACAAAGGAGGCCTTTGACGCCCCATCCAAAAGAATAAATTTGTGGCCAGAGACCACATTTGTTCGGAAATTACATAAAACGAGCAAGAGCTAGGAAAAGAATAATTACAATAATACGACATACAGGCTGAAACAAAATGAAACTGACAATCATCCTTCAACATCTTCTTCAACGACAGGCGATAGCTGGGCAGGACCCCCGACAGGCTGAGAAACAAACTCTTTGAGATAATCGGGGTCTAAAATCTTACCAGCGGCCACGTAATAGTTAACCCACATGCCTGAAGTGTTGAGTTTAGCCTTGGGGTTCAGCGCGTGGATCTGCTTCACTGTATTCTCAAAACTCCCCTCGAAGGAAAACGGGGCATCATCCACCGCCAGTTGAAAATGAGCAACAAGCTCGGCCCGAGTATTCAAAAAAGAAACAAGCGCATATTATTTTTTAAAACATAAATACTCAAGTATTGGACGAGATCCTCACTCTCGAGGAGCTCCTTGACAACTATGAGGCTCGGCTCGTATATAGCCTCCCAGTTCTTATCGAGCACAGACTTGCCTCCACAGCCCAATCGTTAGACACGAGGGATCCGAGCCACAGAGGCGGTCATGACGGTGAAACTCTCCTGGTCCTTGATACCAAGCTCCCCCGCCATCCAAACATAGGAAACCAACTTGTTATCGAAGTTCTTCCTCGTCCATTGGAACGGAAACTTGTAGACCACTTTGACCATAGGGTCTCACAGCTCGTTCAAACTCAGGACACCGTCCTCATCACACAACAGTACGGTCCTAAAAACATTCAGCATCGCCTTGCTCAAGGAAGCCTACACCAGTATATATTTATCCTTGAAGTGACAGACAGACTCCAGATAAGCTTTGAACAGCTTCCCGTTGGCTTGCTTCAACGCGACCCATCCCTACTTGCCATTGATTTTTCTCCTCTGAAGATGAAAGCAGTAGAAGAACAAGGTAATGGTAGCCCCTGTCTTCAGGTAATCACAAATGATCTCGAACGCTCGCATGAACACAATGTCATTCGGATGAGGTTGGGAAGGAGCCAGTCGCAGATGCTTGAATACGGCTACCTCAAAATCTGAGAAGGGGAGTCGAAGACCCATTTCCTGGAACATGATGTCGTACATGGGAATCCGCCTTATGTCATATTTCGAGAAGATACAACACTCTTTCCCGGGAATATACAACGACCATTCTCCCCGGTTTCCTTCCTCTTGGGTGTACACCTCAGTAAAAACATCATCCCGATGCTCGAAGAAATAAGAGGGCCATTCCCAAGGATCATTCGCGACCCCATCCAACAGATCCTCTTTATCCTCGGGGAGAAATAAGCAACCTTGATCAGCGGAGGCCATCTCCACATCACCTCCCCCCACTTACTGTTCCGGCTGATCCAGTTCATTCCCGAAAATCTCCAGAATACCCGACGAGCTACTCACCTCATCCGAAGAACTTCATGAAGATCCAGAAGACTCGCTCGAGAGGTCAACCCGGGTGTTGTCAGCCATAGTACCTGAAAAGCAGAGGATGAAGATGAGTTTGACATTGATTCTAGAACCACCCTTCCACCGCTAAATCAAGTGAAAGGGTGCTGATAAACAAGGATCATGCCCTCGACCAGAAACCCTCACTAAGGTGCGTAAATAGACAGAAGTCTAAGGAAGAACCCTAGGCCCTAACGGATCATCTATGGGACAGCGAGAAAACTCTGGTAAAATGATCTAGATCCCAAAAGGACCATCTACGATGTATCATGAAATGCCCGGGAAGGATGCACGGATGCTCCAGCAATTCTAAACTACAGAGCCATCGCCTGCCACTAACACTCCCCAAGGGCGTCCTAATAGACAAAATCCTAAACCCTAGCCGCATGCATTTCTAGGAATAAAATCATAAAAATATGAACTACTGAAAGCAAACAATAATGAACAACTGAAGTCTTACCAGTTAAAGGAGATGGAAGGATGTAAATAGAAGCAGTGAGCAACAAATCTCAAGAAACGATGATGGTCGACAGGCAAGCGATTACGAGCAGTTGGGAGAGAGAATGAAAAACACTAAACTCCTTACTCCTCTCGTATTTATAGTTAGGACCATCTGCGCGTGTGAGAAAAATGCTTGGGAAACCATAGGATCATCATCATTACACCATAGTCCCTAGGCCATCATTGTGCGGCTTCGCCAGCACGCTACCCGAAACACGTTGCCTCTTCAATTTCAAGGCTCCTAACGACCAACTCCTCTTCTTCCTGCGAGAAAGGCGCAACAGGCGACACTCATTCTCCCTGTAAGACGCGCCCTGTTCCACGAGCAGGTGTTAAAGTGATTACTCATGTACGCAGAAGCAACGGCCTAAGGGGCTACTGTTCTGGACTGGCCCGACAGCTAGAATGGGCCCAATCTAACCCTTTCTTTCGGTACGGTCCATACGTCCATGGCCTGAACCTCCCCCGCTCTCCGTCGGGTAATATCTACCCTTTACCTTCCCAAATCTGCACTGACCTAAGATGATCGACAGACACCTCTTAGTTTGCCTTACCTAAAGTCGTGCAGACAACCAGAAACCGACCAGACCGCTGCCCGTAACTTACCTTCTCCTCGGAACCAACAGATAGTTACGGGTACATCTGCCCGATTTGACCAAGTGTTATACCCCAAAATTTTTCCTCTCTTTTCTCAAGACATTTCTCACAAGATCTTCAAATAACTCAAGCTGGCACAAGGATTGATTAGGTTAAGCCATCTCCTCAACACTGGTGCCTCAAATTAGGGTTTGAGTTTTCACAAGTAAAATTGGACTTTCGATGCCTCAAATGTTTTTCATGGATAATTATCAATCTTCAAGAATGTTCATGTCAAGTTTCAAGTCTTGCATCTCAAAATTGCTCAGTCAATTGATCAGATGACCTAAAATCAGCTGTATTGGGTGAAATGTCAACTATGGTCAACTACAGTCAAACATCAAGATTTTGGACCAATATCAACATTTGAAGTCATATGTATCAATTGATCAAGTTTGGATCACAATTCCCCAAGAAAATTGTTCAAATCACCAAAAGGGCAAAATGGTCAAAATTAGGGTTTTGACTGAGAATGGCTAATCTTTGACTTTTGACCTAATACATGAATTATTGGTTTGAAACCAAATCTCAAGTATTCAAATGCATCATTTGGACCTAATTGCATATCTCAATTTATTTCTCAAGATCAATTGATTGATAGTTGAAATTCAGTCAACTGATGAAAAGTCAATTGATACACCAAAAGACAATCTTTGACTTTTTGGTCAAAATTGAGTTTCAAAGATCACATTTCATCAAGACATTCAAAATATGAAACTTGATCATAAAGAAATCAATAAAGTCAAAATTCATCTTAAAAAGTCAAACTTTTCAAGACTTAGAATTTTTCTAAGTGTTTTGAAGTCTTTTTTTTTCATGACTTCATGCCAACTTTTCACCAAGATGCAAGATGATTCAAAGAAAATTTTCAAAATGAAATTTATAGATCTTGATGAGATCTACAACTTTTATTTACTGATCAAGTCCTATAAATGCTTGGATTTTGAGTTATAAATTCACAAAGTCGTGCACTTTTTATAAAAACACTTAGTGAAAATTTGACCTAGTTTAGACAGATTTTTGACCTAACTTCTTGGCCAATTTTAACCAAGATCCAAGATAATTTTGTAAAAATGTCCAAAAAAAAGTTGTAGAGGATGTTTCAAGCTTTCCAAAATGTCTAAGAACTCATTGAGATCATTCTTGAGCTAGGAGAATCGAAGAGATGAAGTTAGGGTTTCAATCTTGAATTAGGAGTCAATTTTGTGATGAACACATAATCAAATCTCAAACCATGATGCATAAATCTTGCTTTGCAGGCTTAAAACTTGCTAATCACTCAATAATTAAATGTTTACACAACTGTTAGAGCCATTATCCAAGTGTTTGAAGCTTTGTCCAAGTTGATTTTCCATTTATGGCACAAAGTTACCATTTCCATTTTAATAAAACATTGCTTTTGCAAAGGTCAACTCTCCTTGAGCTCCTAACTTGTTGTATCTGTACACACTCAAGATAAATGATCAGAAGCAAACATGTTTAAAATGCCTAACCACTCTACATGCTTGTACCTTCTACCTTGAAACCATATTTCTCACTTTTCTTCAAAATCAAACAACCTAGCCATAACCCTATAACTCAGAAATCCCTTGAGCAAAACATATCTAACCTTTTGCTTATAAATAGACAAGTTATTTGCAAGGAAGGACACGAGCTCAAGCATCCAAAAAACTTCCCGAACATTCTGCAACACAGAGTTGGCCCAAAACTCCATTTTTAAGCTTCAAACTTGAAACTAAAAAATCACTCTGCGTATTGACTTTTAATCATCCAAACACTTAACATACCTCATATACAAGCCATTCTAACACCCGTTTCTTGACTGTAACTCCATCTTCACCATCTACCATTTTCAAAAATCAAGCTTGCAATTTGACTTGAGTAGGGAGATTCAGGGGCTTTCAAAGCAAAGTAAGGGTTGCAACACACTCAGGGAGGTCCAGGAAAGCTAAACAGATCATTAGGATACCTCAAAGCTTGCTTAAACTCTATACACGAATACATCTGCAAGAGGAAAGTTTTCTAACTTCAATATCTTGATATAAGTATCCTTTGTGCATACATTCTGAAGTAAAAATGTAGATATAATTTCCCTAAAGCTAACCATGTCCATAGTGTTCATTTATATTGAGTGTGTGTAGATAATTTTAGATTTAAACTTTCTGAAAAAATTAGGTTTCAATTTAGGGCCAGAAAAATTAATCTTCATCTTTGACTTGTAGCTTACATAAGTTATATGGTTGGATTCGTAGTGAAAAAAATACACAAGTTTCATGTTTATATTTTTTAATTTTATTGAGAAATGAGTGAGATACAAATTTCAAAAATGGTGTTTCATTCATGGGCGCGAGGAAGAAGATGAACAAGTCTTTAGGAAGGTGTTTATAATATATTTTATGGTTTTGTATTAATAAACGGATGTATAGCCACCCCAGTGATAAAGCACGTGTCTGTTAATCTTTAGGACCTGGGTTTGAGCCCCAGTGGTACCCTTTTGTATTTTTTTTTCATACTTTCCTTACAGATTCTGTGCAAGAAAGCCACGTGCGTCCACCATGCGCTTCACACTAATTCCATCAGACCACTATGCCAACACATCTAACACATCAGATACGCTTGTCCACCATGAGCTCTCATAAGACAACCATATGGAATCCAAACAAGGCGCCGGACCTCCCAGAACCTGGGCCTTATCCTATTTTTTGTTTTGTTTTTGCTTGGCCTCACCCCCATTTTACTTTATGCAGGCCCAAACTATTTTCTTTTACTATTTTAATTTGTTTGTTTTGTTTTATTATTTTTTTTAAATCATAAAATCATAAAAAATATATACTTAGGTTTTTTTTATCTAATTAACTTAATTTTTGACATAAAATTAATTTATTTTAATCACCTTTTATTTTATTTTTATTAATCAATTTCTAAACTAATTAGAAACTAGGGTTTTTGATTGTTTCTTCTACACCTTAAAAATGTTTTCCTAAAACAAAAAGACAAAAAAATATATTTTCTTATTAAATTTAATTTCTTTTCTTATTTAAATCAGTTAGACTTAGGTTTATTTAAATCTTTCTTTTCATTTAATCAATTTAGAACTTAGGAATTTTTATTAAATAATTTCTTGCTTTTAACCACACTAAAAACCTTTTTCATAAAAACCCCTGAAAAATTTGTTTTTTTTTATTATTTTACTTTTTCTCCTTAATTAATTTAGGTTTAGTTATCTTAAAGTAATCTAGACTAATTAATTATTTTCTTTTTAGTTTAATTAGGTTAAACCCTTTCACAAGAATCCAAACAAAAGCAATTTCATTTTTCTTTCATATTGCCTTTACATTCTTGTACATCATTTATTCATTCAATATGGTTGTAATAGTAAAATTAGGTTTTATTTGCTTTCATTCTCCATTTGTAAATTTGTACCCCTATCCCCATATGATGTAATAGCATAGAATTTTACGTTTCCTCAATTTAGCGCTTTCAATATAAATGCTAGTAATTAGGATTTGTATGGCAAGACGTAAAATCAACAAGTAGAAAACCTTAATTCAAAGACAAAGAGCATGAAAACAAACACTTTACACACTTAGACCTCTAGGGTTGACCTCACTTGTTTCCTGAGAATAAATATTCATGTTATGCAAACACGGGATACTGTAGCAAAAGCAATCAAAAACACGACCTTTGTGTGATTATTATATACCCTATAAGCTCTTATAGTTATGGATTTTCCCAAGAAGATTCCATCATCACTTTTTAGGATCCATCTTGAGTCTTGTCTCTCGATCAACTAAATTGAAGGGTCATAATAACTCAAGATGGATCCTAAAAAGTGATGATGGAATCTTCTTGGGAAAATCCATAAATATAAGAGCTTATAGGGTATATAATAATCACACAAAGGTCGTGATGAAATATATCAATATGGTTGTAGATGACTCACAACAAGATGAAGTGTGTGATGAAGAAAATGAATAAGTAATTTGTTATGAGAGAAATGTCACACCTGATGTGCCAGATAAAGGAACTAACATCATTCATACTCTTGAAGATGAAGACTCTAGAGATGGAGGGGTTGATGTTCCAACAAACAAAGAACCATAAGCCATTATTCATAAGTATCATTCTATAAAAAAATTAATAAGAAATATCAATGAAGAAGTCATCACCAGATCTAAAGAAGTGATTTCTAACATACGTTTCATCTCCAAAATTGAACCCAAAAATGTCAAACAAACAAAGTATGGGAGTTGGTTCCAAGACATAGCTCAATAAACATCATTAGAACCAAGTGTATTTACAAAAACAAGTATTATGAAAATGGTAATGTGACAAGCAGTAAGGCTCTTTTTGTGGCTCAAGGTTACACTCAAATAAAAGGGATTGACTTTGATGAAACATTTTCTCTGGTGGCTCGCTTGGAATCCATCATATTATTGCTAGGAATATCATGCCTTTTAAAATTAAAAATACATAAAATGGATGTTTAAAGTGAATTCCTAAATAGATTCTTGAATGAAAAAAGTGTATATGGAACAACCTAAAGGTTTCATTGATCCTGACACACCAAATCATGTCTAGAAGCTTAGAAGGGCTCTATATGGCTTTCAACAGTCTGCGAGAGCTTGTATGAACGTCTCACTAAATTTCTCACCAAAAATGGATATAAAAGAGGTGGAAATTGATAAGACAATGTTTATCAAGAAAGAAGAAGGAAAGCTCATAATTTCTCAGATCTACGAGGATGATATTTTGTTTGAAGGGATGTCAAACTAGATGGTACAACATTTTGTGCAAAAAATGCAGTAAGAGTTCAAAATGAGTATGGTATAATAAATTATGTATTTACTTGGATTCCAAGTTTAAAAAAAGTATCTTTGTATCCTAAAGAAAAAATGCTAAGAACATTGTGAAGAAGTTTGGTCTAGAGAATGTAAGACACAAGCATACTCATGTTGCAAATTATTTCAAGCCGGCTAAAGATGATCAAGGAGTTGATGTGGATCAAATTCTATATAGAAGTATGATTGGTAGTATTTTATATCTCACATCCAGTCTCCATGGCATCACCTTTTCTGTAGGGGTGTGTGCATGATACCAAACAAATCATCAAGTATATAAATGGAACTTGTGACTATGGAGTTCTATATACATGACACAAAATCCATTCAAGTTGGATATTGTGATGTTTATTGGTAAGGTAATGCTTATCATACCTTAATTTTTACCCCTAAGATTCCACCGTCATATCATTTGCATCTATCCAAATATCACAAGCATGGAATCCTTCTAACTTTAATCTCTTTGGTTTAACTTTTGTGGGAGATCACCAAACACCCTTTATGTTTCTTTTTGCATTTATGCTTGGTTACACTTTAACTTTGCTACCTTATTCAAAATACAAAAATATGTGTTGCTTTCTTTTCTTATTATACAAGGTAGGGACTTGCAATCAAAGGATAAGCTTGGTTTATAAATTAGAGTTTTGGTTCCCAAGGTAAAAGTTTTGGTCAACAATTAGTCCACTAAAGCTTTTCTTTCAAGGCATGACCTTTAATCTTATGTCATATTCACGTTAAGATTCATTCAACATCATTTGATGAAAGGAAGTTCAACTTTGGTTCATGACTTCAAAGTTGGTTCAATAATGGCTCATGTGTTTATTTTCATGCCATTTCCATTATATTCTCAAGAAATTATCAAGATTATTCAAGGAAAAAATCAAGATTCCTTCATTTGGTATTCAAGTTTTCATCATTGGGCCTTTGGATGCAAGAAAATAGAAAAATCACAAGTTGGTGCATGTTTGGTTGACGATGTCACTTGGTCCAAACACCACAACTCTCTCATTTCTCAACATTTTTGGAATCTACTTTGAGCCAAATGTCACATTTGAACTCCTCTACAACTTTCTTTCAAGGTTCAAACATCAATATTGCATGTAAGTTAATCTATTTTGGATTTTGACAAGATGCCCATTTGTGCACACAATCTAGTTCAAAACATGGTTCGACCTATTGCCTGACCTAAAAATCGAGTCATGACCTAAACTTGTCATCCATGCCATTTTTAAGTTAAGCATCCCTTTGATGTGATTCTTTTTACATTTGGTTCTTCATCATGAGGAGATCATTTGGCACAAAGAACATCTCAAAACACATGAAGGAATCTCATTTGGCCTAACCTCTAATATGGTGCCAAGGACTCTGCATTTTACGCACATCATGTAACTTGAAATCATCCAAATCTTCACTTGGGACCACCAAAACATGTGAAAACTCATTTTTCCTTTCAAAACACGTAGAGTAGAGTGCAGAATGACTTGGTTTTGTGTGAAATACATGCATTTCACCCTCATTCTCACACAAATTACAAAATAATTTTTCCAATTTGGTTCACACGTTCTAGATCTGAATTCACATGTACCAGGACCTCATTGCATTTCCTATAAATATAGGACCAATTTGCCTTCATTTGCAAGCTTGAACAGCCACAAAACCTCTCCCATTTTCACTCCCGAAATGCTTCAAAAACCAGAAATCAGTTTTCCAAATTCAGCTTGTTTTAAATTCAAATCTTTGCCCATAATCACTCACCGGCATCATCTGAAGCTAACAGAACCAATACAGAAGCTTACAACCTTTTGAAACCTTCTACTCAATTTCTCTGTTGTTGACCTTCGAAGCTTCAACTAGAAAGGTAGATACAAGTTAAATTTCTAAACAAACAAATTACCACACTCTTCGTCTTAATTCACTGATTCAACGCCTTTACTTACCTGGAATTTATTGTTCCTATTTGACATTTAATTTTACTTTGAAGCTCTAGGGTTTCTTTGTATTTTTGAGCAAATTCTCTTTACTTAGAATCAATCAATGGTTCTGAAGCAAATAGACATGAACGATGAGATGAGTATAAGCACAAATGTGTGTTGTGTGAGCTTAAGACTCAGAGTTCATGGGTTTGCAGAAATCGAACATGGTTAAAGAAAATGAAGCCTTGTGCGTGTTCTGGTGGGAAATTCAAATCCTAGCCAATAGAAATGTGGCAGGCAGCTAGTTGTTGGCCTTTTTATTTTCTTTTTGTTTTTAATTCCTTTTATTTTTTGATTTATTTTAAATAGCTCCTTTGACCTTTTTGACTCCATTTTTTATTCCATAAATCACAAAAATTATTTTCAACCACATATTTTTTTAGAATTTAAAAGTCATTTTTTAGAATTTTTTGCTATTTTCTTTCTATTTTCTTTTTAATTTTCATTCAAACAACTAATTTTCATATATTTTGAAATATATTACTCTCCAACTTTTGAGGTCTAATTATTTGGAATATTTCTGACTTTCTCAAACTTTCTTGGCATTTTATTTGATGTTTTGATACCTTTTTTAGAATTTTCCATTTAATTTCCATTTTTAATCATTTTAAAATCATTTTAATCCATTTTTAATTATTATTTTCACCCATTTCTATTTTTACTATTGTTGACTTGGATTACGACTTGGTTGATCAATGCTTCATCAATTTCAATTGGTGTTTGAATGATGCTTTTGTTGCATTAACTTTCATCATTTCAAACTTATCATTTAAATAACCATTTGATCATTTTTGGTACTTTGTATTGATGATAAGTTTATTCCATTGCATTGTGAGCTTGAATGATTGAAATTGATGATAAATGATCCCTTGTTACATTTAAAATGTGGTTAATCATCTCTCCTTGTCCATCTTCTTCTTGTTGCTTTTGTTTTTTATCATTGTGTTACATTGTTTTAGGAGAATAATTTTGTATCATTCCTCTAACATGTTCAACACATAAATTGCTATTGACCGACCTCACATAGGTTTGACTTCTACATAATTCCATTTATGATTGCTTAACATAGCGCTAAATTAAACCGACTCGGTTGATTATTCATTAACAATAACATTGACATATTAATTGTGCTAACATATAACTTTTACTTTTATGCTCCTTTTTATTGCCATTTACATTCTTGCCATTTTATTTTTGCCTTTTACTTTATGCCTTCTATATTTTTGCTTCTCTTGCTTTATTGTTTCAAAAAGAACAAAGCATTATAAAATGGCTAAAACCCTAAAAAACCTTTATTTGATCTTGTAGACTTTATGTTAATATCCCTTGCTTGAGGAGTATTTTGGAGTTTGGACCTTAGGACTTAGTGCTTTCCTTTGCTCGGAGTGGTTGTCTCTGAGACTTTTATGATTCATCTAGACTTTTAAACTTCAATTCAAGACTTGGCCTTATCAAATGTCAAATTCTTGCTCCATCTTGTGATTAATATAATTTCAAAGACACAGGCTCTCTCCTGGGCTACCTTAAAATGAAACATTTTATTTCATGTCATTTGCTTTATGTTTTATGATAATCTCTTCATCTCCTACCCATTTCTTCAGTTTTTCAAAACTTCTCTCCATTTTCAAAATTTATTTCTTCAAACTTCAAACCTTTTCTTAGTAAACCCTGACCTTGTCAAGTGATCCCGAAAATATTTTTTTCTTAATAGATACTAAAACACTTAAGCATATTGAAACTCTTTTCAAAACTTCTAAAAAAGACAAACCTCATCAAATTGATTTTTGTGCCTTTGTACAATTTTCTTTTAAAACCTTTTCAAAGATAAGATATTACTCTATTCTAGTAGTGATGCAAACCATTATACTTCTACAATATATTGTGAAGTGATTTAAATTTTCACTTGAATGTTGAGACGTGCTTGTGAGAAAGTCCAAGTAAAAGTTCTACATATCAAGATGATGCAAATGATAATTTTCTCATACTTGTGGGTAGTAAGTTGTCTTTTCCACTCGAATATGATGAAATGTATTTTTCAATTTAAAATCAATCAACAAACTTTTATGGTTATTTTTACCACGAAATACGAGGCTTTGACTTCTTCATTGAACATGGAGGATACAAAGGCACATCTCTCTAAAGTCTTGGCGAGCATAAAAATAATAAAAAATGTTTATTTTCTCATCACCTCAATCTTTTTGCAAACATCCAGGTTTTATCATAACACAAAATTTCAAGAGGTTCCTATGGAGTACCATAAATGTGAGGGGTGCTAATACATTCTTCTTGCATAACCAACCCCCGTATCCAGATCTCTCTTTTGTTTTATTTTTCGCATTGAGTTTTCTCGATATTTTCACTTTCATTTGGAAACAATAAAGTTCAGTGGAGACTCTTGTTTTTTTGAGTTAAATTAATCAATAACTTAATCTAAATTTTTCCCGCCGCGACAATGCTAAAGATAGAAAGAGGACTTCTGGTAGATATTTCTTTTTGGGAAATAATCTTAATTCATGGTTCAACAAAAATAAGAATTGTGCCTCATTTTCCACTTTAAATCTAGATACTTTCTTGCTCGATGTAGTTACACTAAACTATTATGGATGAAGTAGATGCTGAAAGAGTACAATGTTAAACATGATGTTATGATATTATACTGTGACAACATGAGTGCCATCAATATCTCTAAAATTTAATTGATGTTAGTTGTACCAAACACACTGACATTCGTCACCACATTATTAGAGAGCTTTTGGAAGAAAAAGTAATCACTCTGGTTTATGTGTCAACTAAAAGCCAACTATATGATGTCTTTACAAAAGCTCTTGATGCTTCACAATTCGAAAAATTTAAAAGTGCCCTATGATTTTGCATAATTGAGAATATATAGCAATTAATGCTTAAATGGAATAAGATTTATTGGGATGTATTATTGTCTCTCATATCCATTAATTTTGAGACGCGTGCCTTGCTACATGCCTTTCCCATTAGTATCCCAAAAACGATTCTGATTCAAAATTACTTTTGTCATTATGTTACGCGCCTCAAACTACTAAATCTCTCATTCATATTTTCTTACTCTTAACCTATCTCTCTCTTTTTTTCCATCCTAAGACCATTCATTCATCTTCCTTTTAAAAATCATGCAACCATGGTAGGCACCAGATAAGGGTTAAATACCTATGACAAAGACAAGAAATCTCCAAAGAAAGCCAAGAAATGATCAATGGAAGAGAAGCTTGTGATCAACGTGCATGGAGTTAAAATAAAAGGAGTGGTCCTTGGAGGGAAAACTGATGGTTTGATCGGAGGTCTTTCCACCATAGACCCACCGAAGAATGTTTGGAATAAAAATGGAAAAAGATGGGTGATTGCACTCCTAGAGTGCCCTTGATGATGTTTGATCTTACTGGTTAAAGGAAAGCAAATGTCACTAAAACCATGAATAAAATTGAGGTTCATAGTACCCAAGTAAACTCTATAAAACATCCAACAAAATAAGTTCTTGAAATTTCTCCCCTTCAAATGGTCTTTCTAGAAACCGGTAAAATGTGATATTTCTAAAACAAAATCCTCTAAAAATGCTGTTGAAAATGTGCCTAAGAATGTTGCTGAAGTTTCTAAACCTAGAAATGAGTCTCAAGATGATGATTAAGAAAACTAACTCAAACCCTAGAATTAATGCATGTGTTTGACAAACACACTAGTGAAGATAACATTTAGAAGATACTAGGTGAAAAGCTCGTAGATGATCTAGTTGTTGATATTCCTATGATATACACCTTTATTGATAATATTGAGGATGCCAAAGACATTGATAGTGAAAACTCAAGTGATGAAGATACTATAGTAAGCCAAGAAAGTGTCATGGAAGATGATGTAAACATTGGTAAAGACAACCCTCAAGAGGGTGTAGAGAAATCAGTGGAAACTAATCTAGATGGTGAGGATGGTAGTTAAGAAACCAGTGTAGAAGAAGCCAGGAAGAGTTGCAGGAAGAAGAGACTGAAATAGGCAAAAAAGTTATCATGGAAGAAGAATTCCAATAATATGTTGATGAAGTAACCTAAGAACCTAACCTGGAAAATGAAGATGTCAATTAGGATGTTCCAGACAACTAGTCTAACATGTTGGAAATTGAGTCTCCAAATCAGAAGTAGGATGAATGAGTAGCTGCGATTAATTATGAAGTGAATTATGTTATGAAAAATGTGAGTAACAACATTGATGGTAATGTAGATGAATCTGCTAATACTGATGAAGCTCTTATCCTTGAGAACAATGAAGTTCATACTGATTCTGCACCTGTTAATGATGATGTTATGAGTAAAAAGTCTACCAAGAAGTAAAAAAAGGCAAAAAAATAAAAAAAATGTTGTGTTAAAGGCTAAGAGGACTCCTTAGAAGGTTCCTACTCCTTCCAAGTCAAAGAAGACACCTAAAAAGAAGGAAGATACTGGTAAAAAGTAGAAGTTCATAGCCACCAACGAGAAGACTTAAAGAAAGAAGAAGGTAACTCATAAAAGGAAAATAGATCCCATTGTGGAAGATGTTGAAGATGATGTTGAGAATAATATGGATGAAATTATGGTACCCCCACTCAATAAAAATAAGAAAATAGATGGTGGAATAAAAATTCCTACAAATGTTCATATTACTTCCTTAGACAATGTGCCGTTTCACTCCAAGAATAATGTTCTTAGAGGGAAGTTCATTTAACACGAGAGGATAGCCCATGAATGAGATCTTTCTAAGGAAGATTTAAATTGCGAAGAAATTGTTGAGCTCCTTGTGAATGCTCAGATTATAAAGACAAGGTCAAACCTAGAACCCTATTATTCGATGCTTGTCAAAAGGTTAATAGTCAACATTCCCAAAGACTTCAACAATGTTGGAAGAGAAAACTCCAGAAAAGTTCATGTTCAAGGTTGTTGTTTTGGATTCCCTCCTGCTATAGTTAATGAGTACCTTGTAAGAGGAAAATTGATCACTGTTGATAGTATTCCCCCACTAAAATTCATTGCCCAAGAAATTACTGAAAGTGTATATAAAGACTGACCGAGAAAAGGTTTGCTTCCTACTTCTAGCCTAAGAGTGAAGTATGTGATACTGAACATAATTGGAGTCTCCAATTGGGATCCCACTAATCATATTCCAGGTATCACCTATTCTCTTGCTAGATTGTTATATCAAATAGGCACTATGACTACTTTCGACTTACATGAGTACGTTTTTGCGAAAATCCTTAAGCAAGCAAAATATTTTGTTGTACAGTTACCTATAGCCTTTCCATCCCTTATTTATGATGTTCTGATGTTATGATTAAACAAAAGCTTGACACATTAACTAGTGATGATTTTACTAGTGAAATCTAGTCCCTTGAACTTTAGCTACAACTTGTTTGTTGGGACTCATGTCCTGAACATTGTGTTCCCCAATATTTAACATTTTGATATTAATGATTTAACTACAGAAGGAAACCTACCTGAGGTTCCTCCCATGTATGGTACTATATGAGGTCATGTTTTCAGGATGTGATTATTACCTCCATTACAAGGAAGAACAAGGGGGGTGACCTCATTAAAATGATCAGTCTAAAGGTGGTTAAAGCGTCTACTTCCCATGTTGTAGGTCAAGATGCATGGAATGATGCAACTGAAGTTATGGAGAAATATGATAATGAAGCGAGGAAAAAGTTAGTGAAATTTAAGAAGAGTATGAACCAGTCCCCTCTGGTAAATTAGAGGATTGAAGATGTGGTTTCATGAAGTTTTTTTGGTGTTTGTTAATGCTGGAGTTCCGTGCCCCTGTATGGATTATTGTGATATTTTTGTTAATTTCCTTATGGGATGGATGGCTCATATTACCCCTTTATTAGGATGGTTCCATATTATGGTTTTTTACTATGACTTTTTCCCTTCCTAGGATGTTTCTCCAATGATGGTTTTGTTTTGTTGCCCCTTGATTATTTTGAGAAAATAAGGGGGAGAATAGTTTAATGGTTGACATGTTATGCAAGTGAAATTTTTAGATCCTCAGCTTACACTTGTTATTCTTTCTTCTATGCATCTACATGTTATGACTATTTTCATTGCTCTCTGATAATATATGCATCATTTCATAATTCATATTACAAGAAGTTCTTATATCCTTAAGCCCATTCTTTTTCCATAATGATCTTGAAGACGTGAACTTAAAATCTTCTTTTATGTGAAAAGTTTGAAGATGGATGGAAGGTTCCCTAAGGATGCAAAAGATTATAGGTTATTTTATGAATTTTTGCCAACTTCAACAAGTCCTAACTTTATCATTTTTTGGAGATTTTAAATGGTTCAAGTTTCAAAATGTCATTCAAGAGATCTAATTCATGCCATATTTTTTGGTCAAGAGAAAATTTCAAATGTAAGTCCATGTTTGGATGCAAGACATTATAAGTCATTTTTTGAAGAAAAACTTATAATTTTTCTAAGTACAAAAGTCAACCTTTTTTTCTCAACTTTAACTCATCACTATTTTTAGATCAAGCATCCATTTGATTCCATTATTTGCACATTATAAAGCTTTTGATATCATCTTTCTAAAGCTTCAATAATCATGTCCTAAGACTCCTTGAGCTGAGAATGCCATTGATTCAAAAATGGTACCTTGAAATTGAAGTTTCCCTTCAAGTCAGAATTTGAAATTCATGTCGTGGCTTCTAAACATCAAACTAGCACGCATTTTTGGTCTAAAAATGTTTAACCAACTTTCCAAAGTGGATTATAACCTTGAAACGCAAGGATTGGATGAGTTTTGATGCTAAGCCGGTCACACCTTACTCGTGTATCAGGTTCACACGAATTCCCTCCAAATCTCATCATTTCACATGCTTGAGGATTCAATCAGCTTCCCTATAAATAGAGGATCATACCTCATTCATTTTCTCAAGCTTAGAGAGGCAAAACCACCCTGCCAAACTTCTTCTTGAACCCAATTTTCTGCAACTTCGAATATGCTTTTACAGATTTCCTCAATCTATTTTCTTTGTAAATTCACCATCCTTGAACCTCACTGAAGCTAACAGAAGAAGAACCAAGCTCTAAGACTTCCTAAATCGTGCTAGCCAAGTCAATTTTCAGAGCTCTGCATTTGAACTTTAATAGGTAGATTCTTTCACCAATTCTCTCAAACTTTGATACTGTTATGAAGCTCTCATCATTCTGATTCTAGTCGCAACATTTGTTTTCAACTGGAAGTGTGTTTTGACCATGAAATTTCAAATCCCTTTTCAAATCTTCTGTTCTAAAACGATTGAGCTACACCTTATATAAATTTTTCGTGAGAGTACCATTGGAATCGTCTTGAAGAGACGAAGCGAATGGTATCGGTCTCGAGCTCTAATTTTACTGTTTCAGGGACCTGCAAATCTCGTGACTCGAGGTTGAGACGATCAATGTGTCATCTCTCAACCAATGATAGCATGCCACACTTTTTTCTTTCAAATCTGATTTAATTAATGATTTTATGTTTTATTCACTAAAGACCATGATATGCACAACGCGTCTGATCCATTAGATTAGCTTACTAACATGTTTTGACTCTCATCCATTGGTCCACATTTTTTGACTTTATTTTATTTTCTAATTTTTATATTTTATTTGTTTTAAACTTCAAAAATTCATAAAAAATCCATTTTAACTTCAAAAAATCTGAAAAATTATGAAAAATACTTTTGATTTTTCTCTTTCTGATTATTATTTTTTAACAATTTTATTTTATATTTTGATATTTATTTATAATTTTTCACTTTATTTGAATTGTTTTAAATGTCTAAAAATACTTTTCTTAATTTTTAAATTTTGAAAAAAAATATGGGAGGATCCAATGATCTCTTGACAAATATTGGTGACCTCATTTTATTTTTATTTTTGACTTTACTATTTTTCAAATTTTTTGGTTTATTGCCTATTTCTTTTAATTTTACGAATAGTTTCTGACTTTAAAAAATTACCAAAAATTTTATATAAATATTTGAGCTCATTTATGATTTTTCTATGGTCTTATTTGATTTTTCTTGGATGTTTTGAACATAATTGCTATTTTCTACTTTTATTTCCATTTTTAAACCATTTTAAAAAAAATATTTTTCTTTATTTTTTTAAATATATTTTATCTTGTATATATTCTGGCTTATCTTGGACTATGATATTTTGATCATGAACTTTATTAACATCATTGGATCCATGGTGTTGAGTTTGACTCCACAACAAATGGATGAATGATTTTAATAATAGCTCGATTAAATTTTTGGTTCAAATACAGTTTAATTCTTACCCCATCCCTCTTCATCTTATCCCCTTCTTATTGTACTAAATGTTATTGGAGAATAATTTACATATCATTTCTTAAAACAAAAAGTACATTGCTATTGACCGACCTCAAAATAGGTGCGACTTCTATATAAGTCCACTTACGATTGCTTAACATAGCGTTAACTTTTGTCCCGATTTGAGAAATGATCATTCGTGACCTAAACCAATGTTTGTAAGCCCAAGTATATTAATTTGAATCCTTTGATCCAATAACCTTGAGATTCATTGTTAGGAGGCTTTGGTCTTATCAATCCTCTAATGAACCTTCATAAGCTTTGGTCAAAGTGAATCACTTAAATACCGTTGATCATTTATTGTTGCCTTGAGAATTTTAAATGAATGATATACTTGACAAAAAGTTAATGAAACTTGTTGTTGAGAGGCTTTGATTTTATCAATCTTCTAATGAGTTTCAAATGGAAGTTTCAAGATGGTCATTCAACTAACCTCTAATTCCTAACAATTAACTTTATTTTGTGCTTTTACCTTATGCTCTTTACTTTAAGCACATTTATTTTAGCATTTACATTTCATGCTATTTTCATCTTTGTTCATTTGAGCATTTATATTGTTGTCATTTTTATTCTTGCTCACTTGAGATTTTTATTTCTTTTTGAAGATACCTAATAATTAATTTGAATAATAAAAAGCTTTAATGTTACTTGGACTACTTGGTTACTATCCTTGGCATTATGGAGATTATGGACTTCTTGGACTTAGGATTATAAGCCTTGACCTACCTTGAGACCTTGTGACCTCAACTGTTATTTTGTCTGGAGCTCTTGGGGTTTACCTCAAGACATTGGGTTGTTTTTTTGCTTTATGTGCAGGTTATTGTGATTACATATTTTATCTTTGATATGAAATTCATCTGTATATAGCCGTTACTCGGCCCAATTTTTGTGAAGACTTAATGTAATTAAAGCTTGGTTTTCTTAAGAGGTTTATTATCTTTGCTTGTTTGGTTTCAAATTCAAAGGATGGGAATTCTACATTGACTCATTGTGTCAAGTGTTGGCTTCTTGTTGGTTAGACGATTCTTTTCCATAGCTTTTACCTTATGCTTTAGGATAGTCCCTTCATCTCCTCCCATCTTATTTAATTTCAAAAATCTTCTCCCACCTTTTGAAAACTCTTCTTGTTTTTAAACTTGAATCGCTTTCGTAATAACCTTGGACTCAGGTCCATGTATTTTCAAAAACATTTTCTTAATAAAACCTTAATCAATTTAATAATACTTTGACATTTTTGCAAGAAGACTAAAAGTCAATTAATCTCATTCAAACCATTTTTCCACTTGGGATTTTTATTTTAAAATTTTCTCAAAAGATTAGACTCTTGTCAATCCTTGTAGTGACGCGAGCTACTATACTTCTACAATATGTAGTGAAGTGAGATATTTTCCACTTGGGTGTTGAGTGAGCCTTTGTTGATTTTAAAATTCAAGCTATATCCTCCACTTTGAGATGATGCAAATTCTCCTTTCTCATAATCGTGGGTAGTAAGTATGTTTTCCACTCGGATAAGACGATGACATCTTGTCTCTTAAAATTAACCGACACACTTGTGTTTTAAAATTTCTAAAGGTGAACTATGAGTACCCTGATCCCATATTGCACGGAAGGTGGTACGTAGGCACTAAAGGTTCACAACCGTGGCGGGTGCAAAAATTATAAAAAAATTATTTCTTTTCTCATCTCCATAATCTATTCGTATATACAACATTTATAGCCAAAATACACAGATTTTTAAAGAGGATCATGCGGAGTACCATAGATGTTTAGGGTGCTAATACCTTCCCTTTTCATAATCGACCCCCGAACTTAGATTCTCTCCCCCTCTTTTTGGGTTATTCGCTCTTTTCCCATTCCTTTAGAAACAATAAAGTGCAGTGGTGATTTTTATTTGATCTTTGTGAGTCGAGTTAATCCAATGGCTTAGTCTCAACATTTCTACCGCTACAGATTAATGGAGACTTTACTGGGGAAAGATAGACCTATTGCTGGTCCATCCCTAAGCGGGTTGAGCCTAAATTTGCTTATCTGTATATGTGCTATTGTTGTTTATATGTTATATGTTGTATATATGTTTGTCTGGATTTTCCTGGTTTTTAGGGTGCTTGGTGATTTCTCATAAGTCCTATACCCGAACTTGGGGAAACTTGAGATAGGAAGGGAGGTATAGTCATGTTAACTTTGAGGGAGTAATCCCAAAAAAGGATACATGAGATCCTCCACTCAGTGGAGGCCCCTTTGACTATAGTGTTATTTACCGAGTGATCAGAAAGACGTGCTGCTTTCAACCTGGGAGCCTGTTGAAACTGAGGACCGTAGAACCTTTAACCCATCTTGGCCTTTTAGGTGTAGTGCGGAAACTATGATGGAGTAATCCGAAAATGATTGTCACACGATACTATGCTCAAACGAGTTTTTCCTGAGAATATTACTAATTACCGAGTCAATTGGAATGTTGGTAATATCTGGAGGAAGGATGTAGACTCTGGGAACCTCTTAGAACCTTGTTCGGCGGGTGATAAACTTTTAGGTCATACCTTATGGGTAGTACCTTCGACCTCATGCTTGTGAAGTTGAACCTATGAACCCTATATTTGTGATCTTGTGTGTGATTGTTGCATCATGCATTCATGCATCCATGAGCATCTTCTAAAAAAACATTCTATTTCAAGGGACTTAAAAGTTGACTCTTTGTGAATATCTCAGGTACTTTTTTACTATAGATTATGGAAAACAAAGACCGGGAAGTACAATTTCAAAAATCCCAAGATAGAAGAGTTGATGAGTCTAATTCCCGAGATTGAGTGTTCTACAGATTTTCAGAGGAAGTATGGGTCAATCATTTCTCTTATGAAGCTCAAGATGAAGGAGTGTATTCTCTCAACTTTGGTCCAGTTCTATGATCCGATGTATTGATGCTTTACTTTCCCTGATTATCAGTTGATGCCTACATTGGAAGAGTATTCTTATCTACTGGGTTTACCTATTATCGATCGTGTTCCCTTTAATGGTTTGGAGGGGGAGAAAAAACCCCATGAGATTGCTGCTCTGATTCATTTGGGAAAGTCTGAGGTTGAAGCCTACATGACTACCAAAGGAGGGATTAGAGGATTACCCGCTCAGTTCTTGCTTGAGAAAGCTTGCAACTTTGCCAGGATGAAGAGTATGGTTTCTTTTGAGGCCATCTTTGCTCTACTTACTTATGGATTGTTCTTATTTCCCAATGTCGACAAGTTTGTGGATATCAATGCCATTAGGATCTCTATGATTGGGAATCCAGTACCTATATTATTGTGTGATGCTTATTACTCTATTCATATGCGGGATTCTTACCATGGAGGGATGATCATTTGTTGCATGCCTTTGTTGTATCAGTGGGTTATTTCTCACTTGCCTCAGTATGATGCTTTCTGGGATGTCAAGAAGGAACCTCATTGGGCTCCAAAGATTATGGCCCTCACTCATTCAAATATAGTTTGGTATCATCAGGTTTACCATAATGTGTAGATTGTCGATAGTTGTGGTAGTTTCCCCAATGTACCTCTTCTTGGTACAAAGGGAGGAATTAACTACAACCCCGTTCTTGCACGACGACAACTTGGATATCCAATGAGGGATAAGCCAAATAATATTCATCTGAGTGGATTCTTACTTAAAGAGGGATACGTTCATAAGGAAGCTAAAGAGGAGATTGCAAAGGCTTGGCATCATATTCACAGGAAGGGTAGGAAGGACTTGGGGCCTAGAGGGGATGCTTCTTTGGAGCCTTATCTTCAGTGGGTACAAGCAAGAGCCATCCAGGTGAAGATGCCGTATTCTCGTGAAGCACCCATGCCCGATATGTTTGTGAAGACCACTCCTCCCCTATTAGATGATGTGGAAGAGCTTCAACTTTCCCTAGTCAGGATGCAGCAGGAAAAGGAGGCTTGGAAGAATAAGTGCAGGACTTTAGAAGTGTCCTACCGAGCAGACTTAAAGGAGAAAGATGATTTGATTGAGATTATCGACAGTCGTGCTGTATAGATGATAGAGAGGCAAGAGGATTTATTTTCCTCTAGGGTTCATTCAGGACCTAGTTGTTCACTTCCCAACTCCTGTGATTGGAAAGCGGTCGCCAACAGGTACACCGAAGAGAACAAGCGGCCGAAGGCTCAGATTGCAAGACTCATATGGAAGCGCCAGTGTGTGGAGTGATCTTCATCAGCTTTGCTTTCTTATGATATTATATTCTTATCTTATCTTGTATTTAGGATTATTGAAACTTGTACTAAAAAAGTTGAAATCTGTTTTGAAGTTATTATAATGAGATTTTCAATATTTCAAATGTGTTATTACTTTAATATTTGCAAATTGTCTATAAATCTTTGAGTTCACTGAAATATTAATAATAAAATAAATCATGCGCATTGCATATCATGCATCATATTGTACATACTACTTGCATTTTTCTTCATATCCAGGTGTCTTGAGCTTCTTTACTTCATATAGCAAGGTGTCTCATCAGTACAATACTCGGGCCAATTTCAGAAGGAAGATGGATAATCTTGAACAAGAGAATTGCAAGCTGCGCGAAGAAGTTTATGCTCTGAAGGCCGGTATGGACAATCTCACTGATTTGATGGAATCATTAGTGGCTGCTCAGAATCAGCCACCACTTGCTCAGCCTCAACAGACAATGCTTACTTCTGAAGCTCCGACAATTCCTACTTCTGCTACTCCAGTCACTATTGTTTAAAATCATATTCCTCCAGGTTATCCATGGGGAATGCCAGAGATCTTTATTCCATAAGGTTATATTCAAGATGCTCAAGTTGCTCCATTTGCTCAAGCTGCTGCTGCTCCTGTGCCTCCTGTGGTGCATATTACTCCTGCTGCTAGAGATGAGATTCATTATGCTGCACCTCCCTCGGTGAATGTTTTACCATTTGCTAATGACGAAGTTTATCGCCCTATTCCTCCACCAAGTTAAAGCTTAGGTTTCTGTGATCGAATGGATGATATTCAGGATCCGTTTGATAAGATGCAGAAAGAGTTGAATCCCCTTAAAGGAAAAGAACTGTTTGGGCAGAATGTGAATGATCTGTGTTTAGTTCCAAATGTGAAAATACATGTGAGATTCAAAGTACCAGAATTCGAGAAGTACAAGGGAAATACTTGCCCTCGTGCTCACCTAGAGATGTATGTGAGGAGAATGTCTACTCATACCAATGATCAATGCCTGTTGGTTCACTTCTTTCAAGATAGTTTGACTGGTGCAGCGTTGAAATGGTACATGAGCCTGGATAGTGCCTACATTCATAATTTCATTGACTTGGGTGAAGCATTTATTAGATAGTACAAATATAATGTGGACATGGCGCCTGACCATGATCAACTAAGGGCCATGGTCCAGAAGGATAAAGAGTCATTTAAGGAATATGCACAGAGATAGCGTGAAGTAGCCGCCCAGGTGATTCCTCCAATGGAAGAAAAAGAAATGACGAAGATTTTTATGAAGACTCTAGGTGCATTCTATTATGAAAGAATGGTGGCGAGTGCGCCAAGTGAGTTTACCGAGATGGTGGGAATATGTGTTCGTTTGAAAGAAGCTGTAAGAGAAGGTCGCTTGACAAGAAATGAAAATTTCAGAAGTGTGAATAAACCATCATATGGGTTTTCTAAAAAGAAATAAGGATAGAAAAACATTGTTATTCAAGAGAGAAGGGTTAATCCTCCTAGAAGAAATAATCAGCGTCATCAACAGGTTGCTTCAGTAACTCCAATTGTTAATACAACTCTAACCATAATCGCTTATCAAAAACTAGCCCCTCAAGGAAATCAAGGGAAAAATCAGAGGAGAGAGGCTTTTGACTCTATCCTCATGAGTTATGCAGAATTACTCCCAACAGTAATTCAAAAAAAGTTGGTCCGGACCAGGCCACCCCCCGCTATACCATCATCTTTGCCTTGGTATTATAAGGCAGATCAGACGTGTGCTTTTCATCATGATGCACCAAGGAACAATATGGAAAACTATTATACTCTGAAATCCGAGGTACAAAAAATGGTAAGATCTGGCCTTTTATCCTTTAAGGATGCCAACCCTAATATAAAAGATAATCCTTTGCCAAAGCATGGATGGAAAAATGCTGTCAACATGGTTGTTAGTTGTCCAGGGGACTTTCGGATTTATGATATCAACTTGGTCAGAGGATACTTGGTAAAGATGCACGCTTACCTCTGCGAGTTCAGTTACTATATGCATGACCATGCTGGTTGTGGTATCTGCAGTACTGATATACAAGGGTGTGATAAGATAAAGGCTGATTTGCAGGAAATAATGGATGAATGCCTCATCCATATAATCAGGCCTATGGCAGAATACGAGGAAGAAGTGAACATGGTCTTTGGGTATCCTGGAGAGTTCATGATCTTTGATGTGAACCATATGAAAGATGACTTGGTGCAATTGCACGCTACCTTTTGCCACATGGAAGGTCAGGTAGAACACCACTATGGATCTTGCCGGGTTTGCTGCAGAGATTCTCGAGGTTGTTCAGTTGTGAAAAGAGGTATTCAGATTTTATTGGATAAAGGTACTATCAAGGTTTCATGCCAAAGATATGATTACCATGAGGTTAATGTGATTGAAGATTGCTTGGTTGAGATTGAGTCAGATGATGAATATGCTTCAGTGGATGAATTCTTTTTCTCAGACGGAGATATGTTCTCCAGCAATGATTTTGCGATGACCAAATATTTTGAAGAAGGGATGAACATAATTGTGCCTTGTTTCAATGATTCCTCCCCTTTCGAGATTGAATACTGTAGCAAGCTAGTTGTTGCTCCAGTAGTGATTTGCTTGCCGGGTCCTGTTCCTTACAAATCAGACAAAGTCGTACCGGACAAGTACAATGCTACAATTTTAGAGGATGGTGTGGAAGTTCCCATCCAACCTTTGTCTAATGTTGAGAATATTGCTGAGACAAGTAGAGTGACCTGCAGTGGTCGTGTGTTCACACCTGTTATTTGAGGAAATGTCAGTGCCGATAAGAAGGTTATTGAAAGTGTGGAAACTAGGAAACCAGTAGGGGAGTCCAGTGGTGCTACTCTAGAGAAGGAGGTGGATGATATTTTGAAGATTATCAAAATGAGAGACTACAAAATTGTAGATCAATTATTGCAGACTCCTTCAAAGACATCAATTCTGGCCTTACCGATGAATTCTTCTGCTCATAGAGAATCTCTAATGAGAGTGTTGGATCAAGCCTTCTTGGAAAGTGATATGTAGTTAGACCAATTCAGCGATGTGGTAGGAAATATTACATCTTGTAATAACCTAAGCTTGTGTGATAACGAATTGCCTGAAGAAGGAAGGAATCACAATCTGGCTCTCCATATATCCATGAACTGTAAGAAAGATTCATTGTCAAATGTACTGATTGATAATGGGTCCGCTTTAAATGTTATACCAAGGAGCACGCTGATGAAGCTGAAGTATCAAAGAGCTCCCATGCGCCCAAGTGGAATTATTTTAAAAGGCTTTTGATGGATCAAGGAAGTCTGTTATTGGGGAAGTAGATTTTCCTATTCACATAGGCCCACACTTGTTCCATATTACTTTCCAAGTCATGGATATTGTGCCCGCATACAGCTGCTTACTGGGATGGCCATGGATACATGAGGTAGGGTATGTCACCTCAACTCTACACCAAAAGCTGAAGTTCGTGCATGAAGGAAAGGTGGTTATCATAAATGGAGAGCAAGCATTTTTAATATCTCATTTATCCTCTTTCAGTGTTGTGGAAGTGGATGAAACTCCTTTTGGAACTCAGTTCCAAGCTTTGTACATTGATAATGTAAGAGAGAATGAGAATTCTATGGCTTCATTCAAAGATGCTCAGTAGGTTGTGCGTAATGGCCCTAGTAAAGTATGGGGGTATATTGTTGACCCGCCAGTGAACAAGAACATGGATGGTTTGGGATTTTCTGCGATGAATGGTAAAGGTTAGAACTTGAAGCCGAAGACTTCTTTAGGCAAGTATCAGAATATTTTCCACAGTGGAGGATACCTTCATCCAACTGTTTTTGGGATCAATGCCATTGTGGAGGATGAAGAAGAGTAGGAGATACCGAATCATGTGACGCCTGGAGTCAGAGTCCAGAACTGGGTCACTGTTGATGTTCCTTCTCACATCCATGTCTCAAAGTAATTTGTTTTTGTTAATCTTTGCAAAAAGCTTTCACTCTGCCCAAGGTGAAAGTTAATATTGTACGGGCTTATCTGCTTGCATTGCTCATTAAAATCATAAATAAAATTTGTCTTTGATTCTCAAATTGTATTTTTATTTTCTGCTTTTTATTGGAAAAATGGTAATCAGAAAAAACCCTTTTGGAATAAATAATAATTGAAAATAAATTTTCATGATCACTTGATATATGTGTCAGTTTCTAAAAGCAATCATAAATCACATGTGCAGATTAATTAAAAAACCTATTGAATACAAAGACCATGCACCTTCTACCAACTTTGAATATCCTGTGTATGGGGCCAAAGAAGAAGAATATGATGAGATTCTCAAAGAGGTTTCACGGTTTTTCGAGCGTGAGGAAAGTTCCATTCAGCCGTATAAAGAGCCACTGGAGATAAGCAATTTGGGTTAAGAGGAAGAGTCAAAGGAAGTCAAGATTAGAGCATTGTTGCATCCCGACGTGAAGAGCAGATTGACTGAATTGTTGAAAGAGTACGTGGACATCTTTTCTTGGTCATATTAAGATATGCTTGGTTTGGATACTGATATTGTGGAGCATCATTTGCCGTTGAAGCCAGAGTGCCTGCCAATTAGCAGAAATTACAAAGAACTCACCCTGATATGGAAGTAAAGATTAAAGAAGAAGTTTTAAAGCAGATAAATGTAGGTTTTCTTGTGACATCAGTGTATCCTTAGTGGATTGCCAATATTGTCCCTGTACCAAAGAAAGACAGAAAAGTTCGCATGTATGTTGATTACAGAGATCTAAATAAAGCTAGTCTAAAAATGACTTTCCATTGCCACTTATTGATATGTTGGTTGATAGTACAACAAAATTCAAAGTATTCTCATTCATGGATGTATTTTCTGGATATAATAAAATTAGAATGGCTCCTGAGGGCATGGAAAAAACATCGTTTATCACACCCTGGGGAACATTCTATTACAGAGTGATCCCCTTTGGGTTGAAGAACGCTGGTGCAACGTACTAGAGCGCTATGACAACCATATTCCATGATCTGATGCACAAGGAAATTGAGGTATATGTTGACGATATGATTTCCAAATCACTGACTGTAGAAGGGCATGTAGAAGATTTATTGAATTTATTTCAGCGTTTGAGGAAGTAACATCTCTACTTGAATCCAAATAAATGCACCTTCGGTGTCCAATCAAGGAAATTTCAAGGTTTCATTGTAAGCCAAAAAGGAATTGAAGTTGACCCTGATAAAGTCAAAGCAATTCAAGAAATGGCTGCACCAAGAACTGAAAAGCAAGTTAGAGGCTTCCTTGGACGTCTGAATTACATTTCCAGATTCATTTCCCATATGACTGCAACGTGTGAACCTATCTTTAAGTTGTTAAAGAAAAATCAAGGTTGTGTATGGAAAGATAATTGCCAAAGGGCATTTGAAATTATTAAAGAGTATATGCTTAAACCTCCTATCTTTCTCCCTCCTGTTGAAGGAAGACCGTTGATCATGTATCTGATAGTGCTAGATAGTTCTATGTGTTGTATTTTGGGACAACAAGATGAAATAGGTAAGAAAGAATATGCAATTTATTATTTCAGCAAGAAGTTTATTGACTGTGAGTCACGGTATTTTATGTTAGAAAAGACATGTTATGCTCTAGCCTAGGAGGCAAAGCGATTACAACAATATATGTTGAATCATACTACTTGGTTGATTTCCAAAATGGATCCAATTAAGTATATTTTTGAAAAGCCTGCTCTTACTGGGAGAATTTCCCGTTGGCAGATGTTATTGTCTGAATATCATATTGAATACCGCACTCAGAAGGCAATAAAAAGCAGTGTGCTGGAGGATTATCTTGCTTACCAACCGGTAGATGATTACCAATATGTTAAGTATGATTTTCTAGATGAGGATGTTATGTTTCTGAAAGAAAAAGATTGTGATGAACCTTTTCCTGCAGAAGGTCCTTATCCTGAATCCCGATGGGGTATGGTATTTGATGGAGCCGTGAATGCTTATGGGAATGGAATTGGTGTTATGATTATCACTCCTCATGGATCACACATTCCTTTTACTGCAAGACTGACCTTTGATTATACTAATAATATGGTAGAGTATGAGGCTTGTATCATGGGTCTCGAGGAGGCCATTAATCTCAGAATCAAAGTTCTAGATGTGTATGGCGATTCAGCTTTGGTAGTAAATGAAATTAAAGGAGAATGGGATACTCGTCACCCTGGCTTGATCCCTTAGAAAGAGTATGCTAGAAGATTATTACCTTTCTTTAACAAAGTTGAATTCCATCATATTCCTAGAGATGAAAATCAGATGGTGGATGCTTTGGAAACTCTGGCTTCTGTAACACCCCAATTTTTAGAAGTTATTTATTTAATGAATTATTAGGAGTATTTATGAATAATTGATGTTTTATATGATTATATGTGTGATGTGCTGGTGTGAGGTAGTGCATGATGTGAATTATGGTGATTAGAAGCATTAGAATGGTTAAATAATTATTTAGTAATTATTTGGATTATTATTGAGAATATAATAATAAGAATAATTATTTAAAGGTTTATTTTAATTAGAGTGGTGTGTTGGTAATTAGTAGGAAGACTGAGGACGTGATGGTAAATAGAGGTTGAATAAGTGAGGGCAATTGAGGAAGATATTAGGGGTCCTTTGTGATAACATAGAAGAGATAATTATTATTCTCACAATCAATCGTGAAAGTTGGAGAAGAGAGGCTAGGGCACAAAGGCTTTGGAGAGAATCCTTGTAAGAGGCACGAAGAACATAATCAATCACTAGAACCAATAAGGTAAGGGGTGGTTATCTGATTATTATATTAGATTTAAGTGGTAGATAGAGGTAGGGTTTTCCTTAGGTTTCATAGATGGTGATTCGATGTTGTTGTGATTCGATGTTGTTTAGTGATGAATAAATGAGATTATGATGTATGTGATATGTACGCGCATGTCATGATGTATGAACATGAAATGCTATTTGGACATGTCCGAGTCTGGGAAAATAAATCCCTGACTGCTGCTAGAGAGTATAGTATTCATGACTGTTGTAGAGGACTGTGGTTCTTGTACTTCCGCTGGGGATGATGAACAGAAATGAATATGCAAGAAAATGACTCCTTGTTGTTTGTGACTATTCTGCCAGGGAGAGAATCTGTTCGAGAATAGCTCTGTGGGGGAAAAACTCTGTTGGAAGATGAACTTCCATAGCTGAAGTAATAAGCTCTGTTGGGGATTGAGCTTCTATATTCAGAGAAATAAACTCTGCTTGGGAGATTAAATTTATGATGATCTGCTCGCGATTATGAAATTCGGCTAGGGGATATAGATGTCAGGTGTCTGAAAGACCCTGGTTGGGGATATTACTTCATGTTTTGGGAAAGCTGATATCAAATGCCTTGATTGCTTTTACTCTGTAAGGAGTGAATATGTTACAAAGTCGTATGCACTTATGATTATGTTTCAAAGTTGTCCCTGCCCCGGTACCGGCCGGACAGAGTAACTGTCGAGTTTGGCATTTCTGGTTTTTTGCCCCTGTTTCTTAAGTTATGAGCAATTGTCTTTTCGTTTCTTATGTAAATATTTATGAGAAGCAATCATATTAAAATGCATATGTTAAGAATAAATCACTGGACTTTCTTGCAAAACAAAACAGAAAAGGAAAAAACACATAGTTTTGTAAAAATGATCTGTATTGATTTTCGAAGTTGGCCTGTAATAGGCGTTTTTGTACAAGGAGGCTGACACTGTAGTAAGAGAACACCGCTGTAAAAATAGAAGCTATACAATATTGTGTAAAAAATAAAATATCTATGTGCAACAACCCCCATTGGGTTCCAACTCTGCTATTGCCCCTATGTCTTCAGGCGTCTCATCACTTGCCTGCTTGTCCGAAGCTGACTAGATTGATCGGTGTCGTTCGAGCTTGATAATTGATAATGAGGTCTGATCGCAAGGTTATCCAATGGGACATAGTGATACGCTTTACATCTCTAACTTTTTCCTGGACCGCCCTTCCGGGTTTTCAGTCCACCGGGATACCCTTTGTTACCCAAGCCGCCTTTTCAGGTTTTCGACTTGCCGGGTGTACGGATTTTTTATATTTTCATCCCTTATTTTTTCCCGAACCCTTTTTGTTCACCGGGAAGCCCTTATTTTTGCCTAGGCTAGTCAACCTAGTGAGTCTTTTATCATGCGTAGTATCTTTTCACTATGTCTGCATTGACAGGGTGAGGGAGGTCGTCACCGTCCATGGTGGTTAGAATCATAGCTCCACCCGAGAAAATGTTTTTAATCACAAATGGCCCTTCGTATGTGGGAGTCCATTTGCCCCTGGGATCACCTTGCGACAGTATGATGCGCTTGATTACCAAATCTCTGACTTGATACTCTTGCCGTCTGACTTTTTTGTTGAAAGCCTTGATCATTCGTTTTTGATACGTCTGACCATGACAAACATCAGTAAGTCTCTTCTCATCGATCAGATTTAGTTGATCAAGTCGAGTCTGGATCCAATCGTCTTCATTCAAACCCTCATCTTTCATAATCCTTAAAGAAGGAATTTGTACCTCGATGGGTAGGACTGCCTCTATGCCATATACCAGAGAGTAGGGTGTTGCCCCTGTCGACGTCCTTGCTGAGGTACGGTACCCATGAAGAGCGAATAGTAACATCTCATGCCAGTCTTTGTATGTCACCGTCATCTTTGTATAATCTTCTTAATGTTTTTGTTAGATGCTTGAACAACGCCATTCATCTTCGGCCGGTAGGGAGAAGAGTTATGATGTTGTATCTTGAATTGTTACAGATCTCAATGATCATCATGTTATTGAGATTTGTACCATTATCGGTGATAATTCTCTCTGGCACACCATACCGACATATCAGGTTATACCTGATAAACCGCACAACAATGTTCTTGGTCACAATAGCAAAAGAGGCAGCTTCAACCCACTTTGTGAAGTAATCGATGGCAACCAAGATGAAGCGATGCCCGTTGGAAGCGGTAGGCCTGATTTCTCTGATCATGTCAATGCCCCACATTGCAAAGGGCCACGGAGCTGTCAAGACATTCAAAGGAACCAGAGGCACATGCACCTTATCAGCATAAATTTGGCACTTACGACAAGTTCAGGCGTGCTGATAAAAATCTGCTTCCATAGTGGATCAGTAGTATCCTTCCCGTAGGATTTTCTTAGCCATGGTATGTCCACTTGAATGGGTTCTGAAAGTACCCTCATGTAAATCTGTCATAATCTTCTCTGTTTCGCTCTTGTCTACACACCGCAGTAAGGTAGAGTCATGATTGTGCTTGTAGAGGATCCCATTACTGAGGAAGAATTTCGCGGCGAACCTTCTCATAAACTTCTTATCATTGACAGATTCCCCTTCGGGACACTCTTGAGTCTCGAGGTACTTCTTCACTTCATGAAACCAGGGTTTGTCTGCTACCTCTTCGATATCAATCTCACAGTAGTGCGCTGGCTCATCCAACCTTTCAATGGTTATTCGGGGAGCTTCGTTGTCCCACCTGACTTTGAACATAGAAGACATGGTAGCTAGCGCCTCCGCTAACAGATTCTCCTATCGTGGGAAATATTCAAAGGTTACCTCCTCAAAGTGTGGGAGCAATGTCAATACGTGCTCTTTGTATGGGATGAGATTCAGATGCTTCGTATCCCATTCACCTTTAATATGACTTATCACTAAGGCTGGATCACCGAAGACATTTAAGAAATTGATCCTGAGGTCGATAGCAGCTTTGAGACCCATAATGCAGGCTTCATACTCTGGCATGTTGTTAGTACAGTTGAAACATAATCGGGCAGTGAAAGGAGTATGACAGCCCTCAGGAGATATGATTACGGTTCCAATACCATTACCGAGTGTGTTTGAAGCTCCATCAAAAACCATAGTCCATCGAGATCCCTCCTCAGGTCCTTCATCCAGTCCAGGTTCTTCGTAGTCAGTCACCACCATAATGTTCTTGTTCGGGAACTCAAAATTCATGGTCTGGTAATCATCCACGGTCTGATGAGCCAAATGATCAGCCAATACACTTCCCTTGATTGCTTTCTGGGTTGTATATTGTATATCGTATTCGGTTAAGATCATCTGCCATCTCGCTATTCTTCCAGAGAGAGCGGGTTTCTCGAAGATGTACTTAATTGGATCCATCTTAGATATCAATAGATTAATGTGACTCAGCATATACTATCTTAGTCAACGAGCAGCCCATGCCAAAGCGCATCAAATTTTCTTAAGCAATGAGTATCTTATGTCACAGTCGATAAACATTTTGCTAAGGTAGTATATTGCATGATCTTTTTGACCAAACTCGTCATGCTGCCCCATCATACACCCCATTGAACTGTCTAACACTGTTAAGTATAATATCAAAGGTCTTCCTTCAACCGGAGGCATCAGAATTGGCGGTTCTTGGAGATATTCTTTGATCCTTTTGAAAGTTGTCTGGCACTCGTCATTCCACTTTACCACTTGATCTTTCTTCAGAAGCTTGAAGATGAGTTCACAGGTAGCAGTCAGACGTGAAATGAACCTGGAAATATAATTTAGGCGTCACATGAAACCTCTAACTTCCTTCTCTGTACGGGGATCCAGCATCTCTTGTATGGCCTTTACCTTTGCGGGGTCTACCTAAATACCTTTGTCACTGACGATGAAACCCAGAAGCTTACCTGACCTTACCCCGAAAGTGCATTCGTTCGGATTCAACCTCAGCTTGTATGTCTTCAACCTTTCGAACAACTTTTGTAGATGATCAAGGTGTTCCTCTTCAGTTTGGGACCTGGCTATCATGTCATCAACATAAAACTCGATCTCATGGTGAATCATATCATGGAACAAAGCGACCATGGCTCGCTGATAGGTTGCCCCAACATTCTTCAACCCAAAAGGAATCACCTTATAACATAAGGTGCCCCACTGTGTGATGAAGGTTGTCTTCTCCATGTCTTCAGGAGCCATATTGATCTGGTTGTAGCTAGAGAAACCATCCATGAAGGAGAAGATTTTATACTGTGCGGTGTTGTCGACTAGAACATCAATGTGGGGAAGCGGGAAGTCATCCTTGGGGCTTGCCCTGTTCAGATCTCTGTAATCCATGCACATCCGTACCTTGCCGTCCTTCTTAGGTATCGGAACAACGTTAACAACCCACTGAAGATAGGAGGTGACAGCTAAGAACCCTGTGTCGAATTGCTTCATAACCTCTGCCTTAATCTTCTCTGACATTTCAGGGCACATACGACAGACCTTCTGTTTAACCGGAGGACAATCCTCTTTGGTCTGCAGATGATGTACCACAATATCAGTGTCTAAACCAGGCATGTCTTTATATGACCAGGCAAAGATCTCAACATAGTCGTGCAACATCTGTATCAATCACTGTTGGATCTTAGTCTCCAGATTTACGCCAATCTTGACTTCCATTTTGTCCACCTCCGTGCCCAAGTTTATCGTCTCAACTGGATCTTCATGAGGTTGTATAGCCCTTTCTTCCTGTTGCAATAGTCTAGCCAATTCTCCAGGCACCTCACAATTGTCTTCAGCTTCGTCCTCGGCTTGGTTGATCAGATTTTCGAAGTCATTATTGGAAATAGAAAGATTGTTATCAATGGGATCCAGAGTGGATATGAATCTGTAGTTTGATACGTGAGTGTGTGTAAGAGCATAGCTATATTGATAAAGTAAAGGCAGAAAATAAAAACAGAGAGCGCAAAATTTGAATGTAAAGAGACGTCCAGTGTTTTATTGATGATATATGAAATGACATATAATAACCCTCACAGATAGAACCAATTGTGCCTCGGGTAAGACACAAGGCCATAAAGTATAAATTGTTTATTACAAACTCAGAAAACAAGTAAGATAATTACTGCGGAATAAAAGAAACTGGTATAAAATCTCTGGCCATCCAATTACTCGGTCCATCGTTGGTAGTCGGGTATATCCAGCTGTTAATGTCAGAGTCTTTCTCACTGCCTTCAATAGCGTTGACCCCATGATTGTAGATACGTAGGGGAGGTCCTCCAGCCCGAGCGCATCGAATAACCTTTTGAGCTCCTGAAGTAAAGCCCAAACCAAGCTTGTTAGTTTTGTGAGTAAAATCAGAGAGCTGTCCCCAGTTGGTACACCCACCTTCTTCAACTACCGCTCTGACATCCTTGAGAGAAGCCATCTTCAGAGGGGGTTTGGTGCTGGTGGTAGTTCTGGTTGATTCCAAAACCTGGGGAACCTCTTCAAAGTTCTGACAAGGAGTCTCTATGAATTCCCCGTCCATCTCTACATACATGAAGGAGTTCAAGTGGCTCACCATATACTCCTCTTCACCATGCACAGTGAAAATCTTCCCCTTCACCGGATACTTCAGCATTTGGTGCAGTGTAGAAGTAACAGCCCCAGCTTCATGGATCCAAGGACGACCCAACAAACAAGAGTATAATGGCCTGATGTCCATCACATAGAAGGTGGATCCAAAGGTCTGAGAGCCTACCTTGACAGGGATGTCCACCTCCCCATGCACCATTCTCTTTGACCCGTCAAAATCCCTTACCACAATGTTACTAGGCTTTAAGGTCAAGCCTTCATAATCCAGCCGGTCGAGAGCCTTCTTAGGTAGAACATTCAATGAAGACCCAATATCCACCAGCACATGAGCCATAGTGGTGCCCCTGCATTTGATCGAGACATGCAGAGCATCATTATGCTTCCTCCCTTTCGGCATTAAGTAGGCATCTGAAAATCCCAGCCTATTGTCAGCAGTCAAGCTGGCTACACAGTCTTTGAATTGATCAGCTGAGGTCTCTTGCGGCACATGCACAGTCTTTAGGAATGCAATCAAAGCCTTTGCATGGGCCTCGGAACGCAGCAACAGGGACAACATTTATATCTTCGAGGGGGTCTGCCCCAGCTGCTCGACCACATTGTAGTCGCTCTTTTTAATTATTTTTAATATTTCCTCTATCTCTTTCTTAGAGGCTTCTAGGACGATCTTTCTAGGTGCCTCCCTCTGGGAATGGTCACCTATAGCTTCTTTGCCTCGAATTCCAGATGACTCGACGAAAGCAGTAACAATTGGAGTAAGAACATGAGTAGTGACATATGTACCAGCAGGAATAGAAGATGGAATAACAACAGGTCTATTGACAGTCTTCGGGGAAATCTGGGGAGAGAAAACCTTCCACTTTTGGTAATTTTACTGGTCCCGACAATGTTACTGACATCGGGATCAGCCTCTTCATTCTTCAGATCTTGTTTAATGCCATGATAGTAAACATCAGCGCCATAATGCCAAAGGACAGCTTTGTCCGAGGCGTATGGGACAGGACTGGGAAATGTGATTATTAATGGAACAACTCTCGGAGCGGGTGTAATCCTAACAGGTATTCTCAAGGAGACCTTGGAAGGATTGGCATAAATTGTTATAATAACAACATCTTCGAACGAAACAGTTGGAATCAAAGTTTTCTCGAACAAAATTTCTCTGCTGTCCATCAGGCGCTGGACACCTTTCTTCAGCAAATAGCAACCAGAAGGCAGAAAGGAACACATGTGGAAACCTTCACCATAACCCGGAAATAAACCGTCCAACAACAAATTCTTCTTAACAGTCATAAGGGGAGTAGAAATTTCATCAACTGAGGTTACAAACAGATCGGTATCAACGATATTAACTCCACGGTTGTGCTTAGGCATGTGAGCAGTTATGACATTGGGATTGTCTAGAGCATCGAACTCAATGTCCTTGGCTTCAATCAGATCTTGTACTTTATTTCTTAGAGACCAATATCCATTTGTATCGTGACCAGGACTCTCAGAATGGTAGGCACACCGAGCGTTTGGATTGTACCGAGGAGATGTGGTATTAGGATTCTTGGGCGCCTCTTTCAAGGTTGCCAAGTTGGATCTCAGCAGATGGGGTAGAACCTCTGTCAATGTCATGTTAATCTGGGTAAACTGCCTTTGTGGTCTTTCTACCCTTTGTTGATTATTGCATTATAGAGAACCCGCAGGCCTAGGTATCATTACAGCACTTACTGTCGGACGGTGTTCAGCTCTGCTTTGACCTCTTGGGCTATAGATAGCACTGACTTCCTTCTTACCAGTGAAGGGCTTCTTTACTGAACTCTGAGAGGTGTCTTTCTATATTTTACCGCTCCGGATCCCAGCTTCTATCTTCTCTCCAGTTAATATCAGCTCAGTGAAACCTGCTGACAAGCTGCCAATTAAATGATTAAAGAATGGACCAGACAACATACCAAGAAACATGTCAACTAACTCCCTGTCAGATAAAGGGGGTTGGACTTTCCCAGCCAAGTCTCTCCACTTCTGTGCATAATCCTTAAAGCCTTCACCTGCACCCATGGACATACTCTGTAGTTGAGTGCGAGTAGGGGCAAGGTCGGCATTGTATTGATACCACTTATAAAAAGCAGCAGCCAAATCCTCCCAGTTTCAGACATTGGTTCCCTCCAGTTGGTATAACCATTCAAGTTGAGTCCTTGACAGACTGTCTTTAAAGAAGTGAACCCACAAGTTTCTATCAGCGGTGTGGGGCTGGATCTTCCTTACATAGGAACGAAGATGGAGTTTTAGGCAAGACACTCTGTCATACTTTACGAAAACCGGAGCCTTAAATTTCTGCAGGATGAACACTCCTGACACCAATCCCAGTTCTTCCAAATCCAACCCATGTATTCTCTGGACTTCAATAGAGCTCAACCGATCCTCTAACTACTTGTATCTATCCTCAGCAGGAGGATACTGCTCATCATTGTAGTTTGTATCATTGTCAGGAACTTCAAGGCTAGGGTCCTTCTCCCTTGTATCCCTTTCTTGATTCTCCCCTTCCTTAGACGAGGAGGTCAGATCGACTGGTTGCTTTAACGGCCCCCTAAACCTTCTGCCCAGATTTAGAACACCAGAGACCTTCTTCTTTTTCTTCTTCTCTTTCAGGATGAGGGCTTTTAGATCCTCCTGCCCTTTTGCCAAAGTTATGAACATCTGTTGAAATTGGGCATTTTGTGCCTGGAGATCTTTAATTCTTTGTTCAGAAGACATTTTTGCTGAAATAAACAGTGAAGAAGATGAGAAACCTGTAATGGTACCTGTTTATGCAATGCTATGGATGGGATGTGTATGCAATGATTTCAAAGACTTTGGGAAATTTAAATTTGAGAGCCAAAATAAAATAAATATTTTATTAGTAAAAATTCAAAATACAATTGCCTTTTAGGCGTTAAAATAAAAAATTCTAAATACTAAAAAAAATCAAGTTTCCCATGGATGCTTCCTCTTCGTGCCGAGATAGACATTAAGGCTTCTTTCCTCATGAAGTTGCTTTGTGAGCTATAAAACTTTCTTCTCCTAGGCACATAACTGGTACTTATAAGTATCCCGCTCCTTCTTCAACTGAATCTAGGACCTCTGTAGTTCTTTAAGATCAGTGGGTATACCAGGATGAAGAATCGTCTAGGGAATATCCCCTTCAGTAATGGGCTCCACAATCACTGGTAAGATGGCTATGTAGGACATCATAAGTTTCTGAGTACGAGCTCGTACCCATTGGAGATAAGGTTCCATAGGAATGGAATTCTTCGGCCCCAAAGTCTTGGCGTCATATCTGTTTACCATGCCTCAAGCTCGTATGAACCTCTAGCGATACCCTTGAACATCATCTTCATAGTTAAACATAATGCCCTGTATAAGTATCTCATGAGGATCATCCCTTTGAGCGTAACCAAATTGTCGCAGAGCCAAACAAAGATTGTAAGTTATGCCTCCCCTAATGCCAAGTAGTGGGACATTACGGAACTACCCGCAGCGGGCAATAATAGAAATGTCTCCCATAAATAAGGAATACCAGAGAATATCTGTGTGAGAAAGTGACATTTGTAGTGGTATAAATGTTCAAGACTAAGCCATTGGATTGAATAGCCTTTGTACAAATCAAAAATAAAAATTGCCACCGCGCTTTATTGTTTCCAAAGGAAAGGGAAAAGAGCGAATAACCCAAAAAGGGGGAAAGATTCAAGGTAAGGGGGTTGGTTATGCAAAGGGAAGGTATTAGCACCCTAAACATCTACGGTACTCCACAGTAACCTCTTTGTAAAATCTGTATATTTTGGCTATGAAAATGTGTTGTATAGAAATAGATAGTGGAGGTAAGAAAATAAGTATTTTTTTTATGATTTTTGCACCCGCCGCGGTTGCGAACTTTTAGTGCCTACGTAACACCTTTCATGCAATAGGGGATCAAGGTACACGTAGTTCCTCTTTTAAAAGTTTGAAACACAAACATGTTGGTTAATTTTAAGAGATAAGACATCACCGTCATTGTCCGTGTGGAAAACATACTTACTACCCACAATCATGATAAAGGAGAATTTGCATCATCCCAAAGTGGAGGATATGGCTTAGATTTTAAAATCAACAATGCCTCACTCAACACCCAAGTGGAAAATATCTCACTTCCCTACATATTGTAGAAGTATAGTTGTTTGCATCACTACAAGGATTGACAAGAGTCTATCCTTTTGAGAAAAGTTTTAAAGGTAAAAGCCAAAGTGGAAAAATGGTTTGAAATGAGATTGGTTGACTTTTAGTCTTATCATAAAAAAGTGTCAAAGTATTATTAAATTGATTAAAATTTATTTATGAAAATGATTTTTGAAAATGCATGGACATAAGTCTAAGTTTATTATGAAAGTGGTTTATGTTTCAAAACAAGAAGAGTTTTCAAAAGGAGGGAGAAGATGTTTGAAATTAAAGAAGATGGGAGGAGAAGAAAAGGCTATCCTAAAGAATAAGGTAAAAGCTAAGGATAAGGACCATCTAACCAACAAGAAGCCAAAACTTGACATTATGAGCCAATATGGAATTCCCATTCTTTGGAGTGAAATCAAGCAAGCAAAGATACTAGACCTCTTCAAAAGTATTAAGTCTTCACAAAAATTGGGCAGAGTAACGTCTGTATACGGGTGACTTCCAGATTACAAACAAAGAGTGTAATCACAAAAAGCTGCAGACAAAAACAAACAAGCAACCCAATGTCTTAAGGTAAACCTCAAGAGCTCCATACAAAATAATCAGATAAGATCACAAGGTCTTCAAGATAGGCCAAGGTTTCTAATCCTAAGTCCAAGAAATAGTCTCATGCTCCATCATACCAAGGATAGTAACCAAATAGTCCAAGTACTATTAAGAGTTTTTTAGGGTTTAAGTTGGTTATTAAGTATCTTAGAAAGAAAAAAAAAGCTCAAGTGAGCAAAGTAAAAATGACAAGAAAATAAATGCTCAAGTGAGCAAAGATGAAAATGATATGAAATGTAAATACTAAAATATAAATAGTGCATAAAGTATAAAAGAATAAAAACATAAAATGAAACAAGTCAATAATTAGTGGTTAGTTGGATGACAATCTTAAAACTTGTATTTGGAACTCATTAGAGGATTGGTAGAACCAAAGCCTCCACACAACAAGTTGCATTTGCTTTTTGTCAAGTATATCATTCATTTGGAATTCTCACAAGTACCATTTAATGATCAACGATGTTTAAGTGATCCACATTGACCAAAGGTGTTGTATATCCATTAGAGATTTGGTAGAACCAAAACCTCCACACAATGAATCTCAAGGTTATTGGATCAAAGAGATCAAATTAACATACTTGGGCCTGTAATCATAAGTTTGGGCCACGAATGATCATTTATTTGAATCGGGACAAAATTTAGCGCTATGTTAAGCAATCGTAAGTGGAATTATATAAAATTCGCACCTATTTTGAGGCTGGTCAATAGCAATCTATGCACCATTTGTTTTGAGACATGATATCGAGATCATGCTCCAACAACATTTAGTGCAAGGAGAAGGGGATGAGATGAAGAGGAATTAGGGTAAAAAAAGAAAAACCACATTTGAATGAATATTTAATCAAACTATTATTAAAATCATTAATCCATTTTTGTGGAGTTAAACTCAACACCATGGATCCAATGATGTTAATAAAGCCATGACCAAAAAATCAACTCAAGACAACCAGAAAATATTCACAACATGATATAATATTTAATATATATTAAAGGATGGAAAATGTTAAAATAAACTACAAAATAATGAAGAAAATATCAATTATATTCAAATTAATCAAGAAATGAAAAATAAGACCATAGAAAAGTCAGAAATGGGTCCAAATATTTTTATAAAAATTTTATTAATTTTTAAAAGTCAGAAACTATTTTTTAACCATTTAAATTGCTAAAACAAATATAAAATAGATCAAAAATAGTAAACCTCAACATAAAATTCCATAAAATTTCCAAAAAGTCAAAAATATGCAAAATAATATTTATGAATTTTTTCAGAATTAAAAAATGTTAGAAAGTATTTTTTAAGTAATTAAAAGAAAGAAAATAATACAAATAATATAAAAAATACCAAATGTTAAAATAAAAATGAAAAAAATATTCATGAGATAAGAAATAATTCAAAGTATTTTTTGTGAATTTTTCATAATTTTTGGATAAAAAATAAAAGAGTTATGAATTTTTGAAAATTTAATCAAATAAAATATAAAATCAGAAAATAAAATAAAGCCAAAAAGATGTGGACCATCAGATCAAAGTCAAAACGTGTTAGTAAGCTAATCCAATGGACCAGATGCGCTGTGCTTGATATGGACCTTAGTGAAACACACATGTAATTAGAAAAACGACAACCAATGAAATTAAAACGCTTGGCACACTATCATTGGCTGAGACGAGACATGTCATCGTCTTCAACCTCCAGACACCCTGCAATAGGGATTTTGTGAGATCCTTCAAATGGAAAAATTAGGATCCCTGGCTAGCATGATTGAACTCATCTCTTCAAGACGATTCTAACACAACCATCGAGCCAAATTTATGTAAAGTATGGAGAGAGATATGAATCAAAACACAGAAAAATAGCGAGCACCTTCAATTTGAGATTTCTCTCTCAATTCTCAATGGATTTAAAAATTGTAAGCTATATTAGAATCATACAAAAGTGTAGAATAAATTAGTGCTTGATTAGGATCCAATTGGTGGAGAATTCTACCTTTTCTAAGTTCAAGTAAGAAGCTCTGAAACTGGACTTCTGTAGCTTGGATTATGGATCGTTTTGATTGGTTTAAGTGCTGGAGAGTTTGTATGAAGTTCAAGGATAATGAATATGAAAATAATTTTGGAAAAGGAAGCTTAAATTTAAAAAACTGAATTCAACAAAAGTGGGTTCGTGTGAAGTTTTGACAGGGTTTTCTTGGCTCTCTAAGCTTGGGAATTTGAATGGGGGATGACCCTCTATTTATAGGGAAGTGAATGGGAATGAAAATTTGAAGAAACAAGGAAGTTTGGAGGGAAATGAGCAAGGGTCGAGCACGAGTGAAGTGTGACTTCATTTCCCTCAAAACTCAGCCAAACCTTGCGTTTTGGGGTGCTAATCACTTTTGGAAAGTTTTCTAATCAAGTTTAAATCAAAAACACCCAAAAATCTTGTGTTTAGAAGTCACATTGTGGATTTCAAAATTCTGACTTTGTGCAAAATTCAGTTTCAAACTACCAAGTTCAAATCTATGGCATTTCCAGCTCAAGGGGCCTTAGGGCATAATTATTTATGCTTTGGAAAGATGAGGTTGCAAGGTTTTAAATGGAAAAAGAATGGAATCAAATGGATGCTTGAGCTGAAAGTTACATGGAGTCAAAGTTGAAGAAAAAGAGTTGACTTTCCATACTTAGAAAAATTTCAAACTCTTCTTTTAAAAATGACCTATAATCTCTTGCATCCAAACATGGCCTTCCACTTAGAATTTGCTCTTGACCAAAAAATATGGAATGAAGTAGACCTCTTGAATGGCACTTTGAAATTTGAACCACTCAAAATCTCCAAAAATTGAGCAAGTTATGACTTGTTGAAGTTGGCCAAAAATCATGAGATGACCTATAATCCCTTGCATCCTGAAGGCAACTTCCATCCATTTTCTCACTTTGCACATAAAATAAGGCATTAAGTACACATCTTTAGGATCATCATGAAAAAATAATGGGTCCAAGGTGATAAAAATTGACCAAGTTATGACCATTTGAAGTCACATATGGAAAATTGGGGATTCATCTGGATGACTTGTAATCTTTCCTCTTCACCAAGTTTCTTCCACATGAAAAATTCTTGAAACTTTTGAAGTGATTTGTTGTAACTCTTTGAAGAGAATAATGTTTTAGGAATCACTCAAAAATACCAAAAGATGAGCAAGATATGCCCCTCTGAAGTCCAAAACCCTAGCTTCTAGATCAAGAGAATGCTTGGTGGAATTTTGTCAAGTTTTAACAAACTTTTTGTGCCAATATTCTTCCTTTGTGAATAGGATTTGTTGAGGATGATGATGAGGACTCATGGCCACCAGAACTACTTCCATACCAACTTCAAGACAACTTCAATGGTTTGGATCTCTCAAGCTTTTGACTAGGGCATGGAAATAAACTCATGAACCCATGATGCAACTTGCTAAACCTCATTGCCTTCACCTACATTATTAACAAGTAAGAAAAACCAATATGGTATTTGTTAATTTAAAGAGAAAACCAAAGAAAAATATCCATTATCACCAAATAAAACAAGTCAAGGTGCTTGGTGACTCCTCAAAGAGCAAGGTTAAAGATAGGGAGAGGAACCAAAAGCCCTAATGTGATTTTGTGGTGATCGAAACAATATGGTATGATGAAGGGATCTTAGGGGCAAAAATTGGGGTAAAACAACTTCCCTTATTTAAATTTCTTCTATCCGGGGATGCGAAGGTTAAAAATCTTCGTGTCGACGGGATTGAAGACACTTAAATATAAAACAAACCCTGTTTTTGGTCCTAAGATGCCATGCAAACGTTTATGCATATGAATGCATATGAATGGAACAAAAGAGAAACAAAGTGTCATTGGGGATGCAACATGAAATGTAGAAACAAAAGAGCAATCCCACCAGGAAAATAAATCACTGATAAACCACAAGAAAAGAAACAGAGATGAGGATAACAAGCATCGACGTTCACTGCCGATGTACTACCAACGTTCACTGAAGGTAGAAAGAGAAAATATGTCATATCACCGCCGTTCACTGACGATGAACTATCAACATTCACCGAAGATAGCAAAAAAGAAACACCGACATTCACTGCCGATGTACTACCAACGTTCACTGAAGGTAGAAAGAGAAAATATATCATATCATCGCTGTTCACTAACAATGAACTATCAACATTCACTGAAGATAGCAAGAGAAAAGAAACATCGACGTTCACTGCCGATGTACTACCAACGTTCATTGAAGGTAGAAAGAGAAATTATATCATACCACCTCCATTCATTGACGATGAACTATCAATGTTCACTGAAGATAACAAAAAGATAAGAAACACCAACGTTCACTGCCGATGTACTACCAACGTCCACTGAAGGTAGAAAGAAAAAATATATCATATCACCGCCGTTCACTGATGATGAACTATCAACGTTCACTGAAGATAGCAAAAAGATAAGAAACATCGACGTTCACTACCGATGTACTACCAACGTTCACTAAAGGTAGAAATAGAAAATATATCAAGTTTCCCCAAGATTCTAGTGTTTTGAAAAGAACGGGTCTCAACTTCTTCCTTAACCAAGGAAATCTGCCTGGAAAGGGTAATACGTAATTTGTCCAAATAAAGATACTCCCACTCATTGTCAAGGGGATTTACAAAGAGAAATGGCTTTCTGGAAATAGCAATATGACTTCCCATGGACAGGCCACGATATTCCTGTTGAGGAGATAAAGTCTTCCTGTGCAAAATAAATGCTCAAACCAAAACTCAAAAATTTCAGAGATCCATAAATCCAATTCAGAAATAAACTAGAGCAAGACAACCAATGCAAATACATCTTTTGAGAAATAAACTCAAGAGAGAAAACCAAATTCAACTAAGCAAAGAGTGCTGCAGGAAAAGGTCAGAACATCATGTTAATGAACAATGGTTTTTAGTCATGCATGATGTATGAGTGCTATCATGCATATGCTGGTAAAAGGATACATAATCAGTACAAACAAACAAAACCGCCTCAGGTACTAACAACAAATGGGCTAAACTTCAACCAGAAAGATCAATCCAAGAAAAGTAAAAGCAACTGCACAAACCAAACCCACTTCCTGCCTTAACTTTACTGAGGAGAAACATAATCCGGATGTAGCCAAGTTAAACAAATATCGGGATAGAACATCTTTCTTCCGGTTTCATTGGAGAAAACGGCTTTCCAAAAGCAACATGCCTACTGGAGATTATGAGACCAGCCTCAAATAAAGCAAACTGACGCTGACACAACCAAACTTCATTGGGGGACTCAAGCCTACCTCCCTGGAGAAAATTTTCATCACGAATACTCATTCCAAACAAGAGATGTCCTAGGATAACCTTCCTGGGAAATTAAGAAGTCAATATTAATGCCAAAACTTTCATCATATGAGGGAAAACTTGCTGGGGAATCTGAGACGGAGACTTCTGACCATGCAAACTCCAAAGAATGAATCAAGACCTGACTGGGGATAATGAGATCATAAACCCAATCCTGTACCTTGCACCCATTGATATCATCTCTAACTATCTGAGAAACACAGAAGGATTACGCACCTACCAGCAAAATGACCTGAGAAAGCTTTCGTGAAGGGATTAAATTTTCTTAAAACAACCGGAGTTTGTTCATTCTTGGGATCACCATTCTTGTTGTCATTGTTTTATCATAAATCCCAAAGTAAATTGAATTGTAAAGATCTCTCTTCTTTTTGAAAAGTCATTTTTTCTTTTTAATCCTTTTGCTTTAATAGTTATTATCAGTAATAAATGATGTCTTTGCAAGCTAAATAAAAATAAGAACACAAAAAGTTGGGCAAAAGCTCGAATTTCATTAATATAATGGTAGTCTGCGAATGGCGAGACTCCATGGATGATTACAAAGTTTGGGAAATCGTAATACATAATGGAAAAGATACATTGAGATACAATGACCACTGTCCCCCCTAACAACTTTTGAAATCCTTAACAGTAGCTTTTGTTGAAGTATGGTGAGGATCCAAGAAGATTGTTGCTTCAACGATCAAGTCTCGTATGACATAGTTACTTGCCAATAAAGTCCCTAACTTTTGCCTAAGCTTCCCTTTCAGGTTTTCAAATTAGCGGGATATTTATTCTGTTTATGTCTCTAATTTTTGCCTAGACCGCCCTTTCGGGTTTTCGGCCTACCGAGACGCTCCTTTTTTTGCCTAAGCAACCGTTTCGGGTTTTCAACTTAGCGAGCTGTTCTTTTATTTCTTTAGGCAAAGTATTTCTTGACTACATAAACATTCATGGGACGTGGGAACTCCTCGCCATCCATAGTTTCAAGAATTAATGCACCACCAGAGAAGGCTTTCTTGACAACATACGGGCCTTCAAAATTGGGAGTCCACTTGCCCCTAGAATCCGTGTTGAAATACATGATCTTCCTGAGCACGAGGTCACCTTCTCTAAATTCATGAGGTTTGACCTTTTTGTCAAATGCTTTCTTCATTCTTTTCTGATATAACTGCCCATGACATAAAGCTGTCATTCTCTTCTCTTCAATCAAATTCAATTGGTCAAACCTGTTCTGAACCCATTCAGCCTCAGTCAATTTTGGCTTCCATTATCACACGTAATGAGGGAATCTTTATCTCGACTGGGAGTACAATTTCCATTCCATAAACTAGAGAAAACGGGGTGGCTCCTGTTGAAGTGCGAACATATGTTCGATATCCATGTAGAGAAAAAGGGAGCATTTCATGCCAATCCTTATAAGTGACAACCATTTTCTAGATGATCTTCTTGATATTCTTATTAGCATCTTCAACAACCCCATTCATCTTTGGCCTGTATGGAGATGAATTATGATGGACAATCTTGAATTCTTCGCACAGTTCAGTCATCATCTTGTTGTTCAAATTTGAGCCATTGTCAATGATGATTCTGCTCGTCACACCATACCATCATATAAGATTATTTTTGATGAAACACACAACCACTTGTTTGGTAACATTGGCATATGAAGCAACCTCTACCCATTTGTTAAAGTAGTCAATTGCTACCAAGATGAAACAACGTCCATTTGAAGGTTTGGGTTCTATCATCCCGATCATGTCAATACCCCACATAGAGAAAGGCCACGGGGAGGAAATCACATTGAGTAGTGTCGGAGGTACATGGATCTTATCTGCGTAAATCTAGCATTTATGGAACTTCTTTGTAAACTTGTAACAATCAGATTCTATTGTCAACCAATAATAACCTGCCCTTAGCATCCTTTTAGCCATTGAATGTCCATTAGCATGAGTGCCAAAACCTTCATGGATCTCATGCATCAACATGTCTGCTTCATGTCTATCCATGCATCTGAGCAAGACCGTGTCAAAATTCCTCTTGTATAACACATTTTCACTGAGGAAGAAACTGCCTGCCAATCTTCTCAGTGTCTTTCTTTTTTTCTTTGACGCACCAAACAGGTATTCCTGAGTCTGAAGAAAATGCTTGATATCATAATACCAAGGTTTTTCATCTGCTACCTCCTCTGTCACAAACACATGAGCGGGCCTATCTAGCCGTCAAACTGTAATTCAGGGTATATCATTCCAAACATTTACTTGGTACATGGAAGCCAGAGCATCTTCCATTTAATTTTCATCCCTAGGAATGTGATGGAATTCAAATTTATTGAAGAAGGGTAGTAATCTTCTAGCGTAATCTTTGTAAGGGATCAAGCCAGGGTGACGAGTGTCCCATTCTCCTTTAATCTAATTTATTACCAAAGCTGAATTTCCATACACATCAGGAATTTTGATTATGAGATCAATAGCTTCCTCAAGACCCATGGTGCAAGCCTCATATTCTGCCATATTATTAGTGCAATCAAATGTTAACTTTGCAGTAAAAGGAATGTGTGATCCATGAGGAGTAACAATCACAACACTGATTCCTTTACCATATGCATTCACAGCTCCATCAAATACCATACTCAAACGAGATTTAGGGTTGGGACCCTCCTCGGGCAATGGCTCATCACAATCTTTTACATTTAAGAACATCACATCTTCACCGGGGAATTCGTACTCTGCAGACTGATGATACTCCACCGGCTGGTGAGCAAGGTAATCTGCCAACACACTACTTTTAATGGCCTTTTGAGTGCGGTATTCAATATCATATTCGGATAACAACATATTCCAGCGGGAAATTCTCCCAGTAAGGGCATGCTTTTCAAAAATATACTTGATTGGATCCATTTTGGAGGTCAACCAAGTAGTATGATTCAACATATACTGCCGTAAACACTTTGCCTCCCAGGCCAAAGCACAACATGTTTTTTTCTAGCATGGAATACCGCGACTCACAATCAGTGAACTTTTTGCTGAGGTAATAAATGGAGAACTCTTTCTTTCCCGTTTCGTCCTGTTGTCCCAGAATACAACCCATGGATTTATCTAACACTGTTAGATACATAATCGACGGTCTTCCTTCTACGGGAGGGAGCAAGATAGGAGGTTTAAGGAGATACTCTTTTATACTCTCAAATGCCCTTTGGCAGTCATCTGTCCATATAGAACCTTGATCTTTCTTTAACAACTTAAAGATCGGTTCATATGTTGCATTCATGTGGGAAATAAATCTGGAGATATAATTCAAATGGCCGAGGAAACCCCTGACTTGCTTTTCAGTTCTTGGTGCTGGATTTTCTTGAATTGCTTTGACTTTATCAGGGTCAACTTCAATTCCTTTCTAGCTAACAATAAAACCCAACAATTCCCCTATCTAACTCCGAAGGTGCATTTATTTGGATTCAAGCGGAGACGATACTTCCTCAAACGCTGAAACAACTTCAACAAATCTTCTATATGCCCTTCTTCAGTTTGGGATTTGGAAATCATATAATCAACATATACTTCGATTTCCTTGTGCATTAGATCATGAAATAGGGTTATCATAGCCCTCTGGTACGTTGTACCAGCGTTCTTCAATCCGAAGGGCATCACTCTGTAACAGAATGTTCCCCAGGGTGTGATAAACATTGTTTTTTCCATGTCCTCTGGAGCCATTCTTATTTGATTATACCTTGAAAATCTGTTCATGAATGAGAATACCTTGAATTTTGCTGTGCTATCCACTAACATGTCAATGTGAGGCAATGAGAAATCATCTTTTAGACTAGCTTTATTTAGATCTCTGTAATCTACGCACATGCGGATGTTTTCGTCTTTTTTTGATACTGGGACAATATTGGCAATCCATTGAGGATACACTGATGTCACAAGAAAACCATCATTAATCTGCTTTAGGACCTCTTCTTTGATCTTTACTTCCATATCCCGGTGGGTTCTTCTCAACTTTCGCTTAACTGGCGGACACTTTGGCTTCAACGGTAAACGATGCTCGACAATGTATGTATCTAGACCAGGCATATCTTGATAAGACCAAGCAAAAATATCCACATATCTTTCAGCAACTCAATCAACCCGCTCTTTACATCAGGATGCAATGATGCTCCAATCTTGACCTTCTTCGGATCTTCTTCTGAACCCAAATTAACCACTTCCAAAGACTCTTTATATGGCTGAATGGTATTTTCCTCATGCTCAAGCAACCATGAGACCTCTTCTGGAATCACATCATAATCTTCTTCTTCAGCCTCAGACACAGGACATTCAAAGTTGGGAGAGGGTGCAGGGTCATTGTATTCAACAGATTTTTTAATTAATCTGCACATGTGATTTATGATTGCTTTTAGAAACTGACACATATAACAAGTGATCATGCAGATTAATTTTCAGTTATTATTTATTTTGAAAAGGTTTTTTTTATTATTACCATTTCCCAAGAAAAAGGCAGAAAATAAAAGACATAATTTTGGAAGCAAAGAAAACTTTTACTAATGATCTTAACAATTATAGCAAACAGATAAGCCCTACAACATTAATACTTCCACCTTGGGAAGAGTGAAAGCTTTTCAAAAAAAAGAAACAGATAAGCAAAACAAATTACTTTGAAACATGTATGCAAGAAGGAATATCAATGGTGACCCAATTCTGAACTCGGACTCCATGCGTCACATAATTCAGTGCTTCCTGCTTTGTGTTATCCTCTTCAACAACATAAATTCCAGAACCAATCGGATGGAGGTAGCCTTTGCTGCAGAAAACATCATGATAATTGTTCACAGAAGACTTCGACTTCAAATTCTCGCCTTTGCCATTCCTCGAAGAGAAACCCAAACCAGCTCTGTTCTTGTTCACGGGAGGATCCATAAGTCTTCCCCATACTGCATTATGACCATTGCGCACAACCTGTTGCGCATCCTTCAGGGAAACCACAAAATTCTCATTCTTCCTTATGTTATCAATAGATAAGGCTTGGAACTGGGTTCCAACAGCAGCCTCATCCGCTTCTACAATACTGAAAGAGGATAGATGGGATATCAACAACGACTACTCCCCATTTATGATCACTACCTTCCCTTCACGCACAAATTTTAGCTTCTGATGCAGAGTTGAAGTGACATCCCCTGCTTCGTGTATCCATGGTCGTCCTAGCAAACAACTATACGCGGGAATAATGTCCATTACCTGGAAAGTTATCAAAAACAAGTGTGGTCCTATATGGATGGGCAAGTCCACTTCACCGATGACAGATTTCCTTGACCCATCAAAAGCCTTCACAATGATGCCACTCGGGCGCATAGGTGTTCCCTGATACTTTAACTTCATGAGAGTACTTCTTGGTATAACATTCAACGTGGATCCGTTATCAATTAGCACATTGGATAGCGAATCATTCTTGCAGTTCATAGATATGTGGAGGGCCAGGTTGTGATTCCTCCCTTCATCTGGTAACTCATCATCGCAGAAACTCAAGTTGTTACATGACGTAATGTTTCTAATTATGCTGCTGAATTGATCTAATGGCATGTCATTCTCTACAAAAGCTTGATCTAGTACTATCATCAGTGATTCTCTATGAGCGGAGGAATTCATCAATAAAGCTAAGATGGATATCTTTGAAGGAGTCTGCAATAGCTGATCTACAATTTTGTAGTCGCTCATTTTAATTATCTTCAAGATATCATCCACTTCTTTCTCCAATGTAGCTCCATTAGTCTCTCCTGCAGCCTTCTTCGGCTCATCATTCTCAACAATTTTCTTTCCAGCAACAACGTCTCTTCGAATAACCGACGCAAACACGCGACCACTACGGGTCACCCTGCTATTATCAGCTATATTTCCAACATCTGGCATTGGCTAGATGGGAACTTCCACCCCATCTTCCAAGATTGTAGCGTTATATTTGTAAGGAACAGCCTTATCTGATTTATAGGGAACAGGACCTGGCAGACTAATTACCAATGGGGGTAACAGCTGGTTTGCTATGGTACTCCACCACAAGGTGAGCGAGTGCACCAAAAAAAGGTACAATGACATTTACACCTTCCTTGACACAATCGGCCCTCAAAATACCATTTCCAACAAACAAATATTTGTCTGAAGAGAAATACTCATCCGCGGAGGCATATTCTTCTTCTGACTATTCTCCCATCAAACAAACTTCAACCATATCAATCTCATGATAATCATCTCTCTGACCTTTGATCTTGATAGTTCCATTGTCTAACAGCAATTGAACACCCTCTCTCACAATAGAACATCCTCGGGGGTCTCGACAACAAACTATGCAAGATCCATATTGGTGTTCCACCTGACCAACAATACGGCAGAAGGTAGCATGCAACTGTACGAGATCTTCATTCAAATGCTCTACTTCAAAAATTCTGAATTCACCCAGACATCCAGAAACCATATTAACTTCCTCTTCATACTCCGCCCTAGGCCTGATTATATGAATTAGACCCTCATCCATCATCTCCTGTAAATCAGCTTTTATCTTCTTGCAACCCTGTATGTTTGTACTGCAAATAGCACAACTGGCGTGGTCATGCGTATAATAACTGAATTCACAGAGGTCTGCGTGCATTTTCACCAAATACCCTCTAACCAGATTAATGTCAAAAATCCAGAAGTCACCTGGACAACCGGACACCATATTCACAGCACTCACTCCCCCGTGTTTGGGCAGAGGTTTGTCTTTCAGATTAGGTCCCATGTCTTTGAAAGATATAATTCCAGACTTCACCAACCTTTGCACTTCAGTCTTCAAAGGATAATAATTTTCAACACTATGCCCTGGTTCTCTCTGATGAAAGGAACATGTCTGGTCTACTTTGTAATACCAAGGCAATGGAGATGGTATTGCTGGTGGTGGTCGTGTCTGGACCAACTTCTTCTGGATCAATGCTGACAATAGCTCTGCATAACTCATGGGCATAAGGTCATAGTTCTCCCTTCTCTGATTATTCCCTTAGTTCCCCTGCTGGGACTGTCTTTGATAAGCAACGGTAGTCGGAGCAGAATTTATAACAGGAGTAACTGAGGCAACTTGCTGGTGACCCTGATAATTCCTTCTAGGAGCGTTCACCCTCCTCTCTTGTATGACAGCATTGGTATCCACCTCTTTCTTCTTTGTAAACCCATAAGCTGGCTTTTTCACACCTCCGGATCCTTCACCCTTTGTCAAACGGCCTTCTCTTACTACCTCTTCTAGGCGGACACACATTCCTGCCATCTCTGTAAAATCACTTGGGGAACTTGTTACCATTCTTTCGTAGTAGAAAGCGCTCAACGTCTTCAGAAAATTTTTAGTCATTTCTTTCTCTTCCATGCGAGGAATCACTTGTGCAACCACTTCGCGCCATCTCTGCGCGTACTCTTTGAACGATTCTCTATCTTTCTGAACCATGGCTCTAAGTTGGATACGATCAGGCGCCATGTCCACATTGTACTTGTATTGTTTTATAAATGCTTCTCCCAAATCATTAAAGGTGTGGATGTTGGCGCTGTCTAAACTCATGTACCATTTCATTGCTGCGCTGGTCAGATTATCCTGGAAAAAGTGAATTAGCAAACGCTGATCATCAGTGTGGGTAGACATTCTCCTTACATACATCACCAAGTGAGCACGAGGGAAAGTGTTGCCCTTGTACTTCTCAAACTCCGGGACCTTGAACTTAGCAGGAACTTTAACATTCGGGACCAAACACAGCTTATTCACATTCTTCCCAAACAACTCTTTTCCCCTAAGAGCCTTCACCTCTCTTTGCATTCTATCAAACTTCTCTTGGAAATCATCCATTCTGTCATAAAGACCCAAGTATTCACTCGGCGGAGGGGAAGGATGACACACATCTTCATTAACAATCGGAACCAAATTCACCGAAGGAGGTGCAGCAGAAACATTATGCACCACAGGAGGTGCTGGAGTAATAACATTTGGAACCACTAGAGCATCTTGGGGGCCCAAATTGAAACCTTCAGGTGCAAAATTCTCCGGCATTCCCCACGGATAACCCTGAGGCATGCGGTTTTGAACAACAGTCGGAGTAGCGGATACAGGAACAACAGGAACTTCAACATTTTCCCTTGTTGGTTGAGGTTGAACACTCAGTGGCTGATTCTGAGCAACCACCAGAGCTTCCATTAGAGTAGTCAAATTGGCCAAGCCAGTATTCAAAGCAGAAACTTCTTCGCATAACTCACGATTCTCTTGTTCCAAGTTGTCCATCTTCTTTTTGAAGTTAGCCCGAGTGTTGTAGTGATGAGTCAGCTTGCTAAATGAAGTAAAACGCTGGGTAAGGCACCTGGATATGCATAGTAAATGCAAGAAATATGTGCAACATGATGCATGACATGCAATGCACATGATTATTTTTACTTTATCATTTAATATTTCAAGGGATTTAACGTTTATAGACATATTCAAACATCAAAATAAGAACGCATTTGAAATACTGAAAACTTTTATTATAATAACTTCAAAATGGGTTAAAAGTTTCAATGATCCCAAGTACAAGATGAAAATACAATCTAAAAATCCTGAGAGAAAGAAACTTATAGAGCTCAATCTGTATGTTGGCGCTTCCCTATGAGCCTGGAAATCTGAGCTCTCAACCTCTAGTTTTCTTCCACATGTCTGATGGCAACCTCCTTCCAATCATCTAAAGCAGGAAGTGAGGAATCAGCACCTGTTTGAGGCTTAGGAGAAAATAAATCCCCCTACCTCTCCATAGGCTCTACTTCTCGAATCTCAAGGATCTTGATCAAATCATCTTTCTCCTTCAAGTCTGCTTTGTAGGAACTCTCTACAGTTTGGAACTTGTTCTTTCAAGCATCTCTTTCTTGTTGCATCCTAACTAAAGCAAGCTGCAACTCTTCTTGATCATCTAATAAAGGAGGAGTGGTCTTCATAAACAGATCAGGCATGGGTGTCTCTCGAGTATACGACATCTTCAACTGGATGGCTCTCGATCAGACCCATTGAAGATATGGCTCTAAAGAAACAGCACCCCTAGGTCCCAAATCCTTCCTACTTTTCTTATGAATGTGACACCAAGCCTTCGCAATCTTCTCCCTAGCTTCCTTGTGGTCTTCTCATTCCTTCAGAAAGAAACTACTCAAATGAATATTGTTCGGCTTATCTCTCATCGGATAACCAAGCTGTCGCCGCGCAAGAACAAGGTTATAGTTAATTCCTCCCTTTGTACCAAGAAGAGGTACATTGGGGAAACTACCACAACTGTCAATAATCTCCACATCCTGATAAGCTCGATAATACCAATCAATATCCGTGTGAGTAAGTGCCATGATCTTAGGAGCCCAACGAGGTTCCTTCCCGACATCCCAAAAAGCATCAGACTGAGGCATATGAGAGATGAACCACCGGTACAACAAAGGAATGCAACAGATAATCATTCCCCCATGATAAGAACTCCGAAGATGAACAGAGTAATAAGCATCACCCAATAGTGTAGGAACTGAGTTTCCAACCATGAAAATCCTGATAGCGCTAATGTCGACAAACTTGTCCACATTAGGAAATAAGAATAATCCATAAGCTAGTAAAGAAAAGATGGCCTCAAAAGCAACCGTACTCTTCATTCTGGAAAAGTAACGAGCTTTCTCCAATAAGAACTGAGCTGGTAATCCTCTAATCCATCCTTTAGTAGTCATATGGCTTCCACCTCAGACTTCCCCAGATGAATCAAAGCAGCAATCTCATGTGGTTTTGGCTCACCCTCTAAACCAGTAAAAGGAACATGATCGGTAACGGGTAAATCCAATAGATAAGAATACTCCTCCAGTGTAGGCATCAACTGATAATCGGGAAAAGTAAAGCAGTGACACACCGGATCATAGAACTGGACCAAGGTCAAGAGAATATCCTCCTTCATCTTCAGCTTCATGAGAGGAATAATGGATCCATACTTCTTCCGAAAGTCTGCAGAACACTCGATCTCTGAAATCAGACTGACCAACTCATCTATCTTGGGATACTTGAAACTGTATTTCCCGATCTTTCTCTTTCCAGAATCCATGGTTAATAGTACCTGAGATGTTCACAAATAGTATACCTTTAAATCCCTTGAAATATTGTTTTCTTCAAAATATGCTTATGAGTGCATGGATGCATGATACAACAATCACACATAAAATCATACATATAGGGTTCATAGGTTCAACGTCACGAGCATGAGGTCGAAGGTACTACCCATAAGGTATTGGTCTAAAAAGTTATCACCTTCCGAACAAGGTTCTAGAGGTTCCCAGAGTATACATCCTTCCTTCGGATATTACCAACTTCCCGATTAACTCGGTAATTAGTAATATTCTAAAGAAAGACTCGTCCGAGCATAGTATCGCGTGACAACTATTTCCGGATTACTCGGTCATAGCTTCCGCACTACACCTAAAAGGCCAAGATGGGTTTGGTATTCTACGGTCCTCAATTTTAGCAGGCTCCCAGGTCAAAAGCAGTACGTCTTCCCGATTACTCAGTAAACGACACTACAGTTAAAGGGGCCTCCACTGAGTGGGGGATCTCATGCCTGCTTTTTTGGGATTACTCCCTAAAAGTTAACATGACTATACCGCCCGTCCTATCTTAAAGTTTTCCGAAGTCCGAGTATAGGACTTATGAGTAATCATCAAGCACCCTGAAAACCAGGAAAATCCATACAAACATATATACAAAATATAACACATAAAAAACAATAGCACATATACAGATATAAACAAAGATAGGCTCAACCCACTTAAGAATGGACCAGCAAGAGGTCAATCTTTCCCCATTGAAGTAGCCATTTTTCTGTAGCGGTAGAAATGTTCAAGACTAAGCCATTGGATTGACTAACCTTTGTATAAATCAAAAATAAAAACCGCCACCATGCTTTATTGTTTCCAAAGTAAAGGGAAAAGAGCTAATAACCCAAAAAGGGGGAAAGATTAAAGGTAAGGGGGTTGGTTATGCAAAGGGAAGATATTAGTACCCTAAACATCTACGGTACTCTGCAGGAACCTCTTTGTAAAATCTGTATATTTTGGCTATGAAAATGTGTTGTATAGAAATAGATAGTGGAGGTAAGAAAAGAAGTATTTTTTTTTTATGATTTTTACAGCCGCCGCGGTTGCGAACCTTTAGTGCCTACTTACCACCTTTCGTGCAATAAGGGATCAGGGTACACGTAGTTCCTCTTTTAAAAGTTTGAAACACAAATGTGTTGGTTGATTTTAAGAGATAAGACATCATCGTCATTGTCCGTGTGGAAAACATACTTACTACCCACAATCATGAGAAAGGAGAATTTGCATCATCCCAAAGTGGAGGATATGGCTTGGATTTTAAAATCAACAATGCCTCACTCAACACCCAAGTGTAAAATATCTCACTTCACTACATATTGTAGAAGTATAGTTGTTTGCATCACTACAAGAATTGACAAGAGTCTAACCTTTTGAGAAAAGTTTTAAAGGTAAAAGCCAAAGTGGCAAAATGGTTTGAAATGAGATTGGTTGACTTTTAGTCTTCTCACAAAAAAGTGTCAAAGTATTATTAAATTGATTAAAATTTATTTATGAAAATAATTTTTGAAAATGCATGGACATAAGTCTAATTTTATTATGAAAGTGGTTTATGTTTCAAAACAAGAAGAGTTTTCAAAAGGAGGGAAAAGATTTTTGAAATTAAAGAAGATGGGAGGAGAAGAAGAGAATATCCTAAAGCATAACGTAAAAGCTAAGGATAAGGACCATCTTACCAACAAGAAGCCAAAACTTGACATTATGAGCTAAGATAGAATTCCCCTTATTTGGATAGAAACCAAGAAAGCAAAGATACTAGACCTCTTCAAAATTATTAAGTCTTCACAAAAATTGGGCAGAGTAACGGCTGTATACGGGTGAATTCCAGATTACAAACAAAGAGTGTAATCATAAAAACCTGCACACAAAAACAAACATGCAACCCAATGTCTTGAGGTAAACCTCAAGAGCTCAAGACAAAATAATCAGATAAGATCACAAGGTCTACAAGATAGGCCAAGGTTTCTAATCCTAAGTCCAAGAAATAGTCCCATGCTCCATCATGCCAAGGATAGTAACCAAATAGTCCAAGTACCATTAAGAGTTTTTTAGGGTTTAAGTTGGTTATTAAGTATCTTAGAAAAAAAGAGAAAAATAAAAGCTCAAGTGAGCAAAGTAAAAATGACAAGAAAAAAAATGCTCAAGTGAGCAAAGATGAAAATGGCATGAAATGTAAATACTAAAAGATAAATAGTGCATAAAGTATAAAAGAATAAAAGCATAAAATGAAACAAGTCAATAATTAGTGGTTAGTTGGATGACCATCTTGAAACTTGCATTTGGAACTCATTAGAGGATTGGTAGAACCAACGCCTCTACACAACAAGTTTCATTTTCTTTTTGTCAAGTATATCATCCATTTGGAATTCTCACAAGTACCATTTAATGATCAACGATGTTTAAGTGATCCACGTTGACCAAAGGTGTTGTAGATCCATTAGAGGATTGGTAGAACCAAAGCCTCCACACAATGAATCTCAAAGTTATTGGATCGAAGAGATCAAATTAACATACTTGGGCTTGCAATCATACGTTTGGGCCACGAATGATCATTTATTCGAATCTGGACAAAATTTAGCGCTATGTTAAGCAATCGTAAGTGGACTTATATAGAAGTCGCACCTATTTTGAGGCCGATCAATAGCAATCTATGCACCATTTGTTTTGAGATATGATATCGAGATCATGCTCCAACAACATTTAGTGCAAGTAGAAGGGGATGAGATGAAGAGGAATTAGGGTAAAAAAAGAAAAACCATATTTGAATTAATATTTAATCAAACTATTATTAAAACCATTCATCCATTTTTGTGGAGTTAAACTCAACACCATGGATCCAATGATGTTAATAAAGCCATGACCAAAAAATCAACCCAAGACAACTAGAAAATATTCACAAAATGATATAATATTTAATATATATATATATATATATATATATATATATATATATATATATATATATATATATATATATATATATATATATATATATATATATATATATATATATATATATATATATATATATATATATATATATATATATATATATATATATATATATATATATATATATATATATATATATTAAAGGATGGAAAATGTTAAAATAAACTAGAAAATAATGAAGAAAATATCAATTATATTCAAATTAATCAAGAAATGAAAAATAAGACCATAGAAAAATCAGAAATGGGTCCAAATATTTTTATAAAAATTTTAGTAATTTTTAAAAGTCAGAAACTATTTTTTAACCATTTAAAATTTGTAAAACAAACATAAAATAGATCAAAAATAGTAAACCTCAACATAAAATTTCCAGAAAGTCAAAAATATGCAAAATAATATTTATGAATTTTTTCAGAATTAAAAAATGTTAGAAAGTATTTTTTAAGTAATTAAAAGAAATCAAATAATACAAAAAAATATAAAAAATACCAAATGTTAAAATAAAAATGAAAAAAAATATTCATGAGATCAGAAATAATTCAAAGTATTTTTTTTTTGAATTTTTCATAATTTTTGGATAAAAAATAAAAGAGTTATGAATTTTTGAAAATTTAATCAAATAAAATATAAAATCAGAAAATAAAATAAATCCAAAAAGATGTGGACCATCAGATCAAAGTCAAAACACGTTAGTAAGCTAATCTAATGGACCAGACGCGTTGTGCTTGATATGGACCTTAGTGAAACACACATGTAATCAGAAAAAGGGCAACCAATGAAATTAAAACGCTTGGCACATTATCATTGGTTGAGACGAGACATGTCATCGTCTTCAACCTCCAGACACCCTGCAATGGGGATTTTGTGAGATCCTTCAAATGGAAAAATTAGGATCCCTGGCTAGCATCATTAAACTCGTCTCTTCAAGACGATTCTAACACAACCATCGCACCAAATTTATGTAAAGTATGGAGAGAGATATGAATCAAAACACAAAAATAGCGAGCACCTTCAATTTGAGATTTCTCTCTCAATTCTCAATGGATTTAAAAATTGTAAGCAGCAATAGAATCAGACAAAAGAGTAGAACAAATTAGTGCTTGATTTGGATCCAATTGGTGGAGAATTCTACCTTTTCAAAGTTCAAGTAAGAAGCTCCAAAACTGGACTTCTGTAGCTTGGATTATGGGTCATTTTGATTGGTTTAAGTGCTGAAGAGTTTGTATGAAGTTCAAGGATGATGAATACGCAAAGAATTTTGGAAAAGGAAGCTTAAATTTCAAAAACTGGATTCAACAAAAGTGGGTTCGTGTGAAGTTTTGGAAGGGTGTTCTTGGCTCTCTAAGCTTGGGAAATTGAATGGGGGGATGAACCTCTATTTATAGGGAATTGAATGGGAATGAAAATTTGAAGAAACAAGGAAGTTTGGAGGGAAATTCAGCAAGGGTCGAGCACGAGTGAAGTGTGACTTCATTTCCCTCAAAACTCAGCCAAACCTTGCGTTTTGGGGTGCTAATCACTTATGGAAAGTTTGCTAATCAAGTTTAAATCAAAAACACGCACAAATCTTGTGTTTAGAAGTCACATTATGGATTTCAAAATTCTGACTTTGTGCAAAATTCAGTTTCAAACTACCAAATTCAAATCTATGGCATTTCCACCTCAAGGGGCCTTATGGAATAACTCTTGATGCTTTGGAAAGATGAGGTTGCAAGGTTTGAAATGGAAAAAGAATGGAATCAATTGGATGCTTGAGCTGAAAGTTACATGGAGTCAAAGTTGAAGAAAAAGAGTTGACTTTCCATACTTAGAAAAATTTCAAACTCTTCTTTTAAAAATGACCTATAATCTCTTGCATCCAAACATGGCCTTCCACTTAGAATTTTCTCTTGACCCAAAAATATGTAATGAAGTAGACCTCTTGAATGAAACTTTGAAATTTGAACCACTCAAAATATCCAAAAATTGAGCAAGTTATGACTTGTTGAAGTTGGCAAAAAATCATGAGATGACCTATAATCTCTTGCATCCTTAAGGCAACTTCCATCCATTTTATAACTTTGCACATAAAATAAGGCATGAAGTACACATCTTTAGGATAATCATGAAAAAATAATGGGTCCAAGGTGATAAAAATTGACCAAGTTATGACCATTTGAAGTCACATATGGAAAATTGGGGATTCATCTAGATGACTTGTAATCTTTCCTCTTCACCAAGTTTCTTCCACATGAAAAATTCTTGAAACTTTTGAAGTGATTTGTTGGTAACTCTTTGAAGAGAATAATGGTTTTGGAATCACTCAAAAATACCAAAAGATGAGCAAGATATGCCCCTCTGAAGTCCAAAACCCTAGCTTCTAGATCAAGAGAATGCTTGGTGGAACTTTGTCAAGTTTGAACAAACTTTTTGTGCCAATATTCTTCCTTTGCGAATAGGATTTGTTGAGGACTCATGGCCACTAGAACTACTTCCATACCAACTTCAAAACAACTTCAATGGTGAGGTTTGGATCTCTCAAGATTTTGACAAGGGCATGGAAATAAACTCATGAACCCATGATGCAACTTGCTAAACCTCATTGCCTTCACCTACATTATTAACAAGTAAGACAAACCAATATGGATGATCACCAAAGAAAAATCAAAGCAAAATATCCATGATCACCAAAGAAAACAAGTCAAGGTGCTTGGTGACTCCTTAAAGAGCAAGGTTAAAGATATGGAGAGGAACCAAAAGACCTAATGTGATTTTGTGGTGATTGAAACAATATGGTATGATGAAGGGATGTTAGGGGGAAAAATAGGGGTACAACAACATTATCCTTTACTACCAACCCAAACCTTCTTCGTTCTTCAGCACTGACTTAGGGAGGTGAGAAATAAACCACCTCGACAGTAATGGCATGCAGCACATAAGAACCCCTCTTCTCTTCATGGTACGAGTATGGAGAGCATGCAAGATATCTCCGAGCAAGGTAGGCACAGGGTTGCGAGAAAGGAAGATCTTGATAGCATTCACATCTATGAGTAAGTCTATATTAGGGAAGAGTACTTACCCATAAATTAGAAGGGCCAAGACCTCCTTAAAATCCTGAAAGTCCAAATCATCCCAAAACAGTTGGGCCTTGTCTATTAGGAACTTGGCTAGAAAACCCTTGACTCCACTTATTGTTTCCCAATTGGATACCACGTCGTCCCATTTCAGATGCAAAGCTGAGGCAATGACTTCTGGATTTGGAACCTCTTCTAAACCTGTGAAAGGCACCTGGTCCAGAATAGGTAGATTCAATAATTGAGAGAACTCTTCCATGGTAGGCACTAACTGATAGTCTGGAAAGGTGGAGCAGTGGTGCTTGGGATCAAATAACTAAAAGAGTACACCCATCATATTTTCATCAAAGCTTAAAGTAACCAGGTTGAGAAGTAGACCATGTCTCTTAATGAACGAAGAAGTTTCAGGAACCCTTGATACTAGTTCCTTGAGTTGGGGAGGTATTCTCACAAATCTGATTCAGATAGTGTTTCTACGAGCAGAAGCCGTGATCTGCAAAATAGAACAAAGAAAAATTCCCTTGGTCCTTGAAATGGTTAGTGTAATGAGAATCAATACTATGTTATGATGCATGATGTTATGTTCAAACAAAGTAAATCACATACAAGCAAAGCACACAATAGACCTTAGGTTCAAAGGCTTTCATGAGGTTAAAGGTAGGTACCCTCTTCAAGTTTAGTTGGTTTCAAACCTGTCTTAGAAAAGTAACCAGGTTCTAAGGATTATCAATATCAGTGATCATCCTTTATTGGGCATTGTTTCAGCTCAGACAATCTTTTCTTGCGGCCGAAATATCCCGAAAGTTTGACCTCAATGAGTGTAGCATCGAGTATCAACCAATCCTCAGCTTTATACCGAGGCCGGCTGTCTCACTACTTTCTAATGGCCAAGTTTGTTCAAATAAGGTTCTAAAGTCCGTTAGTGATTTACGACACCCCGTGGCGGCCCCATATTCTCCTCGTTTCCACATGAAGGATACCTATGCCAACCAAAGTGTCACACCAACACAGCCATCGCTTAAACCATATCGGTCTACATCGTACATTCTCCACGATCTATTCTTGTTTACCTAATAAGTGCCCCCAGATCCGGTTGTAGGATCTTTTAACAATGCCCAAACAAAACCCTTTAAGGATAAAGCAGACAAAACAAACAAGAAAGCAATTTTTAGAAATGACCTAGATCCTAAGGTATACCCCACTTTACAATTTTCCTCAGCAAAGTCGCCAGTTCTGTGATACGGTGGCAGAACTGACTGTTAATATTGGTTTGCATTTTGTATTCGCAAATGTCGCGGTAAGAAAGAGTCGCCACCGAATTTTATTTCATCCAACAAAGGAAAAGAAAAAAGAACAGAAAAAACCTTTTTCGAGATGTTTCTGAGTACGGGGTAGATTATAGAAAGGGAAGGTGCTAGCACCCTTTCTATCTGTGGTTTTCCATGGGCTCTTAGGTACATGCTCATTTTTTAAATTGCTTGTGTGTGCTTGTTTTGAAAAGTTTTGTTTTAATTCGTGATAATCCTTGTATCGGTCCTCAAGAGTGTGATGAAGTTGTTTTGAAAACTATTTTTGAAGTGTTTGTGTGAAAAGTTTTTGTTTTGAGCAAGTACTTTAAGATTTCTAGCTACTCGAAAAAAGTATGTTCATTTTCGTTTCCTTTAGACAATGCTATCCTACTATTAAGGAGTAGGTAGCTCCTTCCTTGGATTTTTTAAAGGGACGTTCGAAGGGACAAAATGATCTCTAAAGGCAACAAGTAAAGATACCTTAGCATTTCGAAGGGGCTATTGTCATAAGATCAATTCATAGGCAACTCGAGGGACAAGTAGGGACTATGATCTTTATGACGATTTTGAATCACGGGTCATTGCTAAGGTATCCCTATGTTCGAGGGACACGACCATTATTTCCGAGGAAACCAAGTAAGGCAAGCCCTAGGAGTGAACATGTGCAAGTGTGCTTTTTTTCTCCAATTAATTATCTTTGCACAATTAGGGTTGTCTACCATTTTAAAGTTATTTGTATTACCATTCAATCCTATTATACATACATCTAGCATTTATATAGTTGCGGAAATTAAAAGCGAAAAAGAAAAATCTACGCTATTACAGGGACTTTGGACAAATACACCAATATTTGACTGAAAAAATAAAGATGCAAAAATTTAAAATCCTAATTAATATATTACAAACTCAGAACAGTTACAATAATCTGAAAATAAATAAAAGCGTGCGCGAAGAATTAAGACGAGAATGATGAAAAGATATTTTTTTGGTTTTTTTGAGGAAAGCAACTAATCTTGCAAATTAACCTAATTTCTATTTGTTTTTAATTATGTAAAAAAACTTTTAAATTAACCTAATTTTCTATTGAATTTTAATTACAAAAAAAAGGAATTTGAAGTAATCTAATTACTAATTAATTAATTGCAATTAAATATTTTATAAGAAAAACTAAATCTAAATTTTTTAGTGATTTTTTGATCTAATTAAAAAAATGATTTTTTATTATGAAAATAATTAAAATAACAAATTAAAATAAATAACAAAATAAAAATAATAGAAAGAAAAAGAGAATGGGCCCGATGCAGTTAGCATTCCAGGGGGTGCATTGCCAAATTAGTAACGGGCCCAGAATGATGGCCCAGAGTCTGGCGCCTGATCCATTGAGACCATCTTCTGAGGATCCATGGTGGACCTGCGTATGCTGGACGTTGGATCTGTGATGGTGATGATCCAATGGAAGGATCTGGGGCGTGTACCAGGTGTTGGGAAGGCGAGACACACTGAATCTGCAATCAGATTGTTAGAAAATAAAAAATGTCAAACTTGGGTCTCGAACCCAGGACTCTCGCCTCCCATACGTTCCTCCTTACCACCAGGCCAACTTGTCATTCGTTAATATACATGAAAAAATAATAATATAATGGAAACAATGCTTCATGCCCAAAACACGCGCGTGAATTTAAATGGACCAATAGAAGTCAGCCACGCAATCGTCTCTTTCCTCAGGACTATTGTTTTAGATGCCCATCTTTTACCTACGGACAAAATTGTCATTGAAGGTTATAGTGTTAGTTTTCGTCCAAGGCTACAAACATGCAATAGTTGAAAATGCAACACAAGCCAAATAAATTTAAACCAAAGGTATAGGACAATCAGAAATCATGCCCTGGGTTCAATGGTGCCTATGATTTGATCTAATTTTGCCTACATAGGGAAGCCCTAAAACGAAGCTTGGAAACCCTAGGAATGACAATCTTCCCTCCCTGCACTCAAAACTCAATTAAAGAATTCAGCAAGCATCGAACCTTTGTGACAAACCAGAATATGTGACTAAATTTCATAGAAAAATCCTGTATGCACGTAATCAAAATAAAAAAATATGTCAAACCGTGATGTGTATGGAGCGTGATTCTTGATGCTTCAGAGCTTGACAAGGGTTGGAAAAGCTTACAGAGGCGTCCAAGAATGTGTTGCAAGCTTTAAACCTCCTTGAAAATGGCTGTAATCTGGGATTCCAATTGAGATTTTTTTAACAAAAGTGCAATTTGTTCTTGGCCGTTTCACACGACTTTTCTGCCTCCTTGTGCCTTGAATTTGTTGTGTATATGTACTAGACTGTATTAGGTTAACAAAAAACATCCATATCTTTGCCAATTATCAAGATATGATTTGATTCCATCCTTGCATTATTTATTTCTATATCAAGCCAAATCATAACATTCTCATCCCAATCACCCTTGGCACGATTTGATTTGGTTTGGCAGCATATTTGCATTATAATTCCATTCAAAATCAGATCAAAAACAAATCTTCCATATTTTATATCATTTATTTGATTTAATTTGATTTTTAAATGATAAAAAAAAATTAAATAAAGTCAATAATATGTGGTAGAGTGTTTGGGTCGTGGACATTGTTAAAAGTAAGATGCAAGCATAAAAAGTTAGGCCCATTTGCCAGAAAATGCAATTTTGGGCATTGTTGACTTTTGACAATTCTCCAAAAATGGCCAACTTTGACAATGCATATCTCCTTCAAATTTTACCCTAAGAGGGTGTTCTTGGACTTTTTAGAAAGCTTAGGATTTCCCCTAAGCAACCTTTTTGGTTTTACTTCAATTGTATCTTCCTTGCTCATGTAAGAAGCTTTGACCCAAAAGGTGTTTTTGTTGACTTTTTGGGATGACCTATAATGTCTGAATTTATATCTTTTCATGAGTGCATTTTATGAACTTTAGGAATGAAGATGAGTTGTAGGGAATTTATATCTCTTCAAAATGAGCCTTGGATGAGAAATTTCTGATTAAGTATGAGAAAGTTATGCTTGGTCAAAGTTTTGTTGACTTTTTCCTGAGAAACCCTAATTTAGCAACTTTTGAGTTTTGATGAATTAGGAGCACTCATTGGGGAATCATGATCAACCCTTGATAAAATTATGGATATTACTTCAAAATGTTGATGTTGACCAAAAATCTTGGAGTTTGACTGTATGTGGGCCCTAGTTGACTTTTGACATGATATAATTGATTTTCAAGCATCTGAGTAGTTGACTGGGCAAACTTCTTGTGCAAGGCATGAAACTTGGCATGAATGGTCTTGAGAACATATTAGGACTATGGAGATAATATGATGCCCTTGGAACTCACCCATCTTGATGAAAATGGAAACCCTAGTTGGAGGGTTCATTGCTTTAGGAGAGAGTTTGTCTGGTCAACTCTTGGGTATCCTTGAGCAAGTTGAGTATCTTAATGAACATATGTTGAGTAAAATGGGAGGGAAAATTTTGGGGTACAACAACCACCTTTCAACTTCTAAATCCGATATTCATGATGCCTTCATCCATAGGCCGAATTTTGAGCGAAACTTTCTAACTCACTGGTCATCATTGTTGACCACAGGCCACCCCGTAGGTGGAATCTCCTTTCTAGGCACTACCGCTTCTTCAGAATCCCACATAAAACCATGATTAGGATCCAAGCTTAGAAAACTATTTAAGTTTTCATTAGGAGTGTAATTATCATCATCACAAGGCGCCACATTCGCTAAGTGTTGGTGGAAAGATTTCTTTCCACCATTAACCTCATCGACCTTATAGTAGCTCTGATCAGCTTCTATATTTTCCACTATGCAATCTTTCTTCCAAATGAAAATCCTCTGATGTAAATTTGATGTGACTACACCTATTCCATGAATTCATTCACGACCGAGTAATAAAATAAAGTTTACTTTGGAATTTATGACCGTGAAAAAAATTGACCTGCTTGTTGCTTCAACAACCAATTTGACCTGAATGACCCCAAGTTTACTAATGGTTTTCCCTTCATAGTTTGACAAAACCATGTTATGAGGTCGAAGATATGACCCACACTTCCCCATTTTCTTGAACAGATCATGTGGCATTAAGTTTACAACTATCCATCGACAAACACTTTGTTCACCGGCATGCCACCTACCTTTGCCCTTATAAATAATGGCTTAAGATGATACAACATACCTGGGCTTGGTTTCTCAAACACAACCTTCTGTCCTTCGATAATGACACTATTCATCACATAGTAACATAAAGGCTTTTCATCAACCGCTTCGTCGGAGGTGAAATCTTCTTCATTTACTGATACATCTGACACTCTATAATATTCTGCAGGAAGAATCGACATAATTCCACAATTAATGATGAAGTATTCACCATAATCAACATCCACGATATCATCATCTGGAGAAGGTTCATAATCAGGCCCTTCCTCTTCTTCACCCTCTGATGTATGAGTATACTCTAGTGTAGGAGTATATCCAACATTTTGTGTTGCTACCAACTCTTATTTACCTAAAGGAGCTACCCTCATAGCCAACCTTTGATTTCCAGTGATCTTTTCCTTTTCATTCGACCTTGATCTTGGATATAATCCTTTATGAACTGGAGTTTCGCCAAGTTTTGCAACCTCCGCTGGTTGCATGCTTTCGACATGCCTAGCAGCTTCAACAAGTTTCGACTAGGAAGTTGAGGCCTCTTTTGCAGCTTTTTATTCCTCTGATAACGCCTCTAGTGCATCCTTGTCATTTTATTTTCCCCTAATAATTAGGAGAAACTTGATAACCCTTTAGCTCAACCTTCTTTTCTTTTGCTTCAGCTCATGCACAATCACCTTTAATTTTGGCCTTTTTCCCTCTTTCTGGCTCACCGGTTCCACCCATTTTTCTTGTGGGGTGTCTCATAGAGGGAGAAAGGTTTTAGGATGAGGTTGCTAGAACAATCTTTTATACTCTTTGTTGCGTCGAGGAATTCCTTCTTTTTCAAAAACAAACCTTGTAACTGAAGGCTTCTCTTTCTTAAAGAGCCTCTTTTTTGACAGCTTCATATTTCTCAACTACTTATACATCATACACAGCATTGCATCTTGGGTATAATTTTGCCTTTAACCCTTTCACTCTGCATTTTTCCCAAAAGTTAGCCAAACTCTCTCCGAGCTGATGTTACGGCTGAGGGTACACTTCATATAGTCCATCTTCCATCTTCATGTAAAACTATCATTAGTTTCAACTGTCATAACTTCTATGTCACCAATCATTATGACTTCTCTTTCGAGGCCCTCAGTAGCTTCGACCATCATACAATCCAGAGGCTCTGAATATAAAGCCTTCTCTACATTCATAGGATCAGTGTCGACCTGCATCTTTGGCTTTTCGCCAAATTAAAGTCTGCCTTATTTCAAAGCTTTCTGCACCAAATCCTCGAAAAGAACACATTGAGAAGTTTTATGACCAAGAAATGTATGAAATTTGCACAATCCCCTTTTTTTCTTTGTTCAAGTGGGGGATTCTTCAGGCCCTGAGGGACCATAATTTGACCATTAGCCACTATCAATCAAATATTTCATCATATTTGGTTATATTAAAAGTATAGATCTTGGTGATGACTTTGCCATTCTTTTCAGTTTCGACAGAGTTTTTCCCGTTTGAAGGTTTCACCATCTTACGCTCGTAAGGAGGTCCAGGCTGAAGTTCGGCCACATTAACCTCTGTCTCTTCCCCTAACTCGTCTTCACCAAAATAATATTAGTTGCTACATAAGCAACCCTCACTTTTTTGTAGTACTTGTTTGGCGTTTTTCAGCTTTCAAAAGTTTGATCAGTCGAAATTTGATAGCTAACTAAGCCATCTCTTTCAAGGAATGAGTATCTAGAAATTTATTTCTAATAGAATACTCTAACGCATTTCCAGCCATTTCGACCAACTCATGCTCAGGGACTTGTGCAAAGCATCGCGCTTTTAGAAGTCTAAACCCATTAAGGTATTGGTCTATTGACTCAGTGCTCTTTTGTTTAACACTGTATAATTATGTTAGGCTTATTTTGAAATGCCCTATGTGAAATTTTTCATGGAAAAATTTCTCCAAATGAATCCACGTTTGAAACGACTGTGGGGGAAGTGTTGTAAACCAAGTAAACACATTTTTTGTGAGGGTATTAGGAAAATACTTCATCCTCAAATCTTCATTCACTACCAAGTCGCCAAGTTCTGTTTGGTACCTGGCAACATGTTCGACAGTGGATTCTTCAACATCCCCTGCAAACTTGGTGAATTTTGGGAGTTTCCAACCTCTTGGTAACTCCATTGGTAAAACAAAATCTGGAAATGGAGATACATACGTAGTTCTCTGGCAGCCAATATTCATTCTATTCTTAACCATAATTCTTTCGATAATGGCTTATAGGTTTTGTTCCCCAACCACTACTTCTCATTGAAAATGCCTAACCATTTAGTCGACACTATGGTTTAGGTTTGATATTACTACTGGGGGTTGTTATACCACCTTAAGTATAGGATTGACACGCTAGGTAGTCGGTGGTTCTTGTCCGACTATTTTATCCACCACCTCCTATTACTGCACTGGTTCCTCACGCGGGGGAGGCACAAATTATCGAACTGGCACTCATGGGGCACCAAGGAAATCCTTGATACAAGTCATTTGAGTTGCTAAAGTCTGATAACTCTACACTGAATTCTTGATCAAAGGTCTTAATATGAGACTCATTTGTTGAGTAAGCATATTGGCCATCTCATGATTACTTTCATCCATCTGTTGCCTTATTATAGAAACAATACTTGGGTTGAAAGTAAGCATGATTTGGTGGGAAAATCACAATCCAATCGAACGAACAAATTGATTTCCCAATAGCCCTGAAGCATGATATAAAGAAAACAATGACGCATAATTTTCACCAAATAGCAGACTACTGTTATTCAGGTCTATCATCATCGCTGTTGGGATTTCGAGTTCATGTTCAACATTATGCGTATCTCTTGCAAAACTAGACACAGACTGCCCAGAAGTTGGGATCACACCACCGTGTCTCTCTCTTGCAAAACTAGGCACATACTGCCCAGAAGTTGTAACCATTGGTGGTCTTGTAATTATTGGTTGTGTTGTGGTAACCATGTTCGGTGCAGTCGAAGACACAATCACATAACTGGAACCTACACTTGCTGCCGCGCTGGTATTTCCTCCTAAGGTTTAATCCCTTTCAGGATTTCTAGGATCTAATATTTTTCTACCACTTCTCAATTTCATGCACAAAACGAGAAAGACTTAAACACAACGTGTCCCACAGGGTGTGCCAATTTATTTCTCGCCAACAGTACCTAGCCTTTTATTAAAGGTTACTTATAGGATCAACTACAATAATCCTAGACATAGTGTTTTGAGTGTTTTGGGTTGAAACAAGTTAATATTGGATAAAAAGGGCAAAAGTAGAAGATGATTGCAAAGTAAATAAAAATAAATGACAAGACTTGTAATTTAAAGTGAAAATTGGAAATTGCTTTGTATTTAAATGTGGAAGCATTCATACATTGTTAAACCCGAACTCATTTCTCTCTTAGATGCGGTTACTTTCAGTGTAATACTCTAAATATGAAGAAATGTGACCTCTAACAAAAATACAAACATTTGTTTGAATAGAAAGTCTAAAAGCGTAACTGTCGATGGTTACTAGTCCCACGTTGGGATTCATGGGGAACTACTATAAACTGCTTTGAAAACATCTCCATGTTCTTACGGGCTTCGTTAGTTGGTAAATGCTCCCGCCGCCATTTATTATTTCCCATCGGCACTTCACATCCTGTCGAGCCTGCCTCCAGAACCGATGTCTTCATCAACCAGAATTCATGGTTGATACTTCTTTGACTTATCGACGTGTCCCATTTTTCTTTATGGTTGTCACATGCCTTTCTAACTAAAGATACCTTGCATTTTAAAGGCTTGTTTCCCTAGTCACAAATTTCTTGTTAACAATAGGTGACCAAGAATAGTTTACAAAATCTTTTAGGATAGCTTCAGAGTGTTTTTTTTCATTAGAGGTGCCTTACTCTGATATGTAACATGGGGTTGGGAAAGCTTTGTTTTGTGAAAGTTATGCATTATTTTGATGTAGACATACTTTAAGTCGGTTTTGATTGTTTACTCTAGTTTTAATAATTGATGAGACCAATGTTATGAATTATGAGAAGTTAAGGATAATATATGATAATGAATTTCCGCTGTGATGTTTCTAAATGAAGTGTTGAAATTATAATTAGATGTATGTTTTAATTGGTGTAACCTATGTTACAGAGCATGATTGTTATTATGGCGTTTTCTATGAAGTGTGACCCCCTTGAGTGGTGATCTTGTTTGAATCAATTCATGAATTATACGAGAAATACATGTGGGGTTAGAGGGATGTTACATTAGTGAAATCAGAGCAGGTCGGTCCATTCGGCCATGTTGCATTGCTTTCTTTTCTAATAGTTTGTCTGCAGGAGTGGGATTGAAACAAGTGGAGGAGAAGATTTTTCTTCTCTAAGATGTTTCAATTGTGGACTTTTGGTTCTATGTGCTAGTGATTTCAAGGGTGCAAGCGTTATTGGAGTTGTTTTGTTTCTCAAACCCAAAGAGAGCATGGAATCGAGATTCTTGTCGGCAGGTCAAGTTGGGATGTCTTTGAGGGAGAAAGATCCAGTTTTGTTGATGTTTACTTCTTGGAGGATATAAAGCAATGTGAAGGTTAGTGATAGTCTAGTGTTGTGTGTTGTACCCCAAAATTTTCCCTCTCTTTTCTTCAAAATATTCACCTAGGATGCTTAAATGCTCAAGGAGGTCCAAAAATTAATCAGACAAATTCTCCTCCTAAGCAATGAGTCCACAACTAGGGTTTCATATTTCACAAGGAGATTTTGGTTTCTAAGATCTCAAGTGGTTTTCATGGTTCCTTAAATGTCTTCAAGAATTCTCATACCAAGTTTCAAGCCTTGCATCACAAGTTTTCTCAGTCAATGGTTCAGATGACTGAAAATCAACTATATTGGGTAAAAAGTCAATTGTGGTCAACATATAGACAAACTTCAAGATTTTTGGTCAACATTAACATTTTGAACTCATATTCATCATTTCATCAAGGACTGGTAAGGATTCTTCAAGGAAAACTCTCAAGTCATCAAAAGTCAAAAGTTGCTAAATTAGGGTTTCCTTAGGAGAAGTTAAGTGAACTTTGACCAAGCATAACTTTCACATGATTCATTATTTTTTCCTAAACCAAAGCTCACTTGGAAGAAAATTAAATTCTCTACAACTTTGAATCTCTAAGCTCAAGTCCAAAAATGCTTCATTTGAGAGATATGAGCCAATACATTACAGGTCATTTCAAAAGTCTACAAAAAGACACTTTTTGTCAAGGAAACATACATCAAGATAAATTCTTCAAATGCAAAAATGATCAACATAGGGATTGAATAGGACATCTTCAAACTTCCAAAAAGTCAAAGATCACGTTCAAAATATGAAAATTGAGAGAGTTATGACCAGTGCAAGTTGGGAAATTTTGAGCATATGAATGAAGTTCAAATTGAGCAAACTTAATATTTTGGGCTATTATGCTATTGTTTTGAAGTCCAATCATGTATTATAGTCCTCATACACCTCAAATCATGTTTACGCACCCCTTGACCTATTTTATTTTAATTATTTTGATTTATTCATTAATATTTCATAAATAAATAAGATAAAATATGAGCCTTCTTACACAAGGTACAAGCCCATATTTTCTGACCTAATTCCACATTATATAATCTCCACTCTTCATACAAGTTTACCACGAAACCCTTGCCTCAAGTACTTGTCCAAAGTTTCAAATTCTTAAAGAACCCTAAGACCATTCAAAACCATACTTACAGTGCTTTTCACCACAAACTAATCATCTTATTCACTTCCAGGAACTCAGTAGGGTACGACTGGATCAATCTCCATGATCAAAAGGGTGTAAAAGCATACATACACGCCACATCAGTTTTGACACTACATATATTGCATATATTTTTTTTCCTTGTGTTTCATTGTATACTAACTCGTTTAACATGTTCATAAGACTCAACAATGCAGGAATGACCCATTAGGAGAGTCCCATAATGGCTGGATGGTGCAAAGCCATGTTAGCACCAATCCATATTTTTCTTCATAGCTCTTTAACCATTGAGATTTAGGATGATATAACCATCCCATTAAAATTGCAGATCCTGACTTAAGGGGTGTAGGATCCCCCTGGATTATTAATATTGGCTATTTTACAGGTTTGAGGGAAAGAGATTACCGGAAAAGACGGCCTGAGCTAGGGCTCCGGTGCCTCTCCATTTCAGGAAGTTTTCTTATATTATATACATATTGTTTTATTTAGTATACTGGATGTATCACCTCCCCAACGGTAGAAGTGTGCGCGTTAAGGCATTGGTGTCAAAGGGCATGGGTTTGATCCTGCCTTTTATCATTTATTTTCCTCATTTTTTCATGTATTATAGGATAACTTACAAAACACACTGAGGCTCTCTACTAACACCAAGGCACGCTTAGCCTAGTGGTGAATGTGTTGGCTGAAGGTTCTAATGGCATGGGTTCAACACCCACCCCTACCCTTTGGTTTAATTTTTTTTTCAATTCTCTCTTCTTCTTACTCTTTTTCTTAAAACCCTTTTTTTACAAAACCTCTTTTTTCAAAACCCTAACATTTTCATAAACCCTAATTAATTTTTTGTTTTTTTTCTTAATTAACCCTAGTTAAATTTTTAGGTTCTAATTTAATCAATTAAGTTAGTATTTTTAGGTCTTCTCACTAAAGTTTTTTTAATCAAAATCAATTTAGGGTTTTTTTAAATTAATCAGTTATTTTTCTTAATTAATTAAAATTAATTAGGTTTTTTAGGTTAATCATCAAACTTTTTATATCAAAAATCGCCAAAGCAAATTTCCTTTTCCTTTTATTGTTTTTATTGCTTCGCGCATTTTATTATTTTCGCATTTCGATTATTGTAACTGCTTACGGTTTGTAATAGTTAATTAGGGTTTCTATTTCCCCTGTTTTTATTACTTATACCCCCATTCCCGAAGCCTTGTAATAGCGTAGGATTTTACTTTTCTGCATTTAGAGTTTTATGCTTTGTATATATTACTGTTAGATAATAGGATTGTATGGCAAGATATAAAAGCAAACGATAGCAAAACCCTAATGAAGATAAATAAACTGAATTGAATACACTCACACACGCGCGCCTCTAAGGTAAATTCACTTGTTGCCTTCGGATAAAAACAGTCATGTCCTTCAAACATGGGGATGCTTTAGCACTATCTCTCGATTCAAAAGATTGTAGTCCCTCGATGACCCTTTTGATATTGCCTTCAGTAAATGATCTAGTCCCTTACGAATTGCTAAAGCGCCCCTATGAGTTGCCTTTATGACTGTATGATGACCCGTGCCTGTCCCTTCACATCCAATGATAGGGCTTCCTACTAACTAATGGTAGGATAGCAGTATCTAAAGGAGGAGGAAAAGTACAATAAAGACCTTGAGTAGGTATACCGCTGTTAATTGCTTACTCACAAAGCTCTTAAAAACAAAAACATCTTTCATAATTACACTTTTAAAAATATTTTTAAAATAAACACTTTGTACACATTCTCAAAAACAGAAACGAGAATCATTACAAAGTCTTGCCTTATAATTGGCATTCTCAAAATATTTTTTAAACACACAACACAAAGCATTTTCAAAAAATAAAGTGAGCTAAGCGATTAAGAGCCCGTAGATAACTATTGATGAAAAGAGTGCTAACACCTTCCCTTTTCATAACCTACCCCCTGAACTCAATAATCTTAAGGTATTTCCTATTTTGTTCACCCTTTCCTTATTGGATAAAAGAAAAGTAGTTTGAGACTCTTGCTATCCGCATCATTTGCGATAAAATGCAAAAGCAAAAGTCAGTTCTCCCACCGTATTACAGAACTGGCGACTCTGCTGGGAATTTCTAAAACGAGGGGTTACCTTAGATTTTAGGATCACTTTAAATGGTTTTTCTTGTTTGCTTTGTATGCTTTACATTTGAGGGTTGCTCGTGTTTACTTTTGTTGCAAAGATCCTACACCCGGATTTGGGGGAACTTTAGGTAAGTAGAAATAGATCATGGAAAGTATACGGCATATACTGATATGGTTGAAGTGATGGATACGTTAGTACGACACATTGGTTTGTACTAGTGTCCCTCGAGTTAGTCGGGGAGAATACTAGGTTGCCACATGGTTTCATAAGCACTAACTGACCTTTAGAACCTTAATTAACCAAACTTAGCCATTAGAAGGTAGTGAGATAGTCGGCTTTGGTGCAGTCCGAAGTTGGTTGATACTCGATGCTACACTCATTGAGATTCGACTCTCGGGTTTTGTTTGGTGGCAAGTCATTTTCCGTGCTAGACAAAACTTGTGGGAAAAATCAGTGATATTGAGATCCCTAGAACTCGGTTACTTCTTTAAGACAGGTTGCGCCAACTAAACTTCAAGAGGGTACTTACCTACAAACTCCATGCAAGCCTAAAAGATAATGCTCTTGTGTGCTTTGCTTGTGTTTGATTATCTGTTCAAACATGACATCATAACATCATGACATCATACCATATCATTTTCACTGACCATTTCAATGATCTCAAGGGCCTGTGATGCATATTATCATGAACTAGATGTCTAGCAAAGGGCAAGAGGATATATTTTCCTCTAACCCGATGTCGTCAAAGACTGAAGTACGTTATCTTGAGTCAAAGGCTAGGACCCACAATATATGGTGAGCTTTATTCTTTTAGAAGGACATTCAATGATGCAAAGTTCTTCCGTCAAAGCTGCAACCTGACTCTAACATTCACTTTCTGTTTATCCCGTGAGATCCTTGAAAATATTGCATCCGCATATCATTCATATCATCACATAACATGTTTTCCAATATAGGTTTTCTCATCTTCTTGCTGTTTATTTCAGTAAAAGATGGCACTCGGGAAAACTGTGAAAGAACTTCAAGCTCAGAGTGCTCAGTTTCAGCAGATGTTCTTGGACTTAGCTAAGGGTCAAGATAAGTTGAAGACCCTCATCACAGAGGGGAATAAGAAGAATACTAAAAATCTAACAGTCTTTCTTAATATGGGCACAAGATTCAAGGGTCCAATCAGAAGGGCTTTAGATTTTGAGGCCCCCCTGAATGAAGATGATAACCAAGAGAAAGATGACGAGAGTGTGAAAGCTGAAGAGAATAACAACCTTGGTTCTAGCCAAGATTCTGATGAAGACTATTATGTTGAGCAATATCCTCCTGCTGATGACATATACAAGCAGCTGGAAGATCGACTTAATGCTATGGAGATACAGAAAGTTCCTGGGCTGAACTTTGAAGAATTAGGTCTTATCTCGGGGGTTGTTATCCTTTACTAGTTCAAAGTTCTTACCTTCGCCAAGTATGATGGTGTGTCTTGTCCTAAGCTTCATCTGTGGTCTTATGTTGGGAAGATCCAACCTAATACTACTGACAAAAAGTTATGGGTTCACTTCTTTTAGGAAAGTTTGTCTAGTACACAACTTGAATGGTTCTATTAGTTGGAAGGAACCAAGATTTGTACTTGGGAAGACTTGGCTGCTACTTTTTACAATTAGTATCAATACAATGTTGACCTTGCACCAACTCGTATGCAATTACAAAATATGACCATGGGCTCGAATGAAGGGATCAAAGAATATGCCTAGAAGTAGAGAGATCTGGCCGAAAGAGTACAACCTCCTTTGTATGATAGGGAGCTGGTTGATATGTTTAGAGGCACTTTGACATGGCCTTTACTTAATCACCTTATCATAAGCTCCTCATCTGGTTTTATTGAACTAATCCTAACTGGGAAACATGTCGAAAGTGGTATTAAAAGTGGAAAAATTCAAGTGGTTGCATCTTCGAGTGTTGTAAAGAAGACATTTAGCGGGAAGAAAGAAGTTAATGTTGTTTATGGCCAGAAGGGTCGTGTTAGAAGTGACTGCAATCAGTCTTTAAGAGAGGTGCTAATCTCTAATCCCGCGCCTATTCAACAACAACAGGGCAATCAACATAGGATAGACGCACCAAGAAGGAAGTTTACAAAGATCAGTATGCCATTGTCCCAGACATTACAACATTTACTGAAAGCAGAGCTGATTACATTGAGGGATCCTCCCCAGAACCCAAACAACTCCTCTCCTCTCTATAATCTGAATGTGAAGTGTGCTTACCATTCTAGTAGTCAGGGACATGACACCAATAATTGTTGGGCCCTGAAAAACAAAATTCAAGATCTGATTGACAACAAAGAGATTGAAGTTGATCCTCCGGAGACTCCGAATGTAATTATTGCACCAATGACGAAGCATGATGTTGTACACCAAAATTTGCCCTCCCTTTTCTTCAAGACATTTCTCACAAAAGACCTCAAATGCTCAAGGATTCTCAAAGAGTTTATCAGACAAGTTCACCTCCTAAGCACTGAGTCCACAAATTAGGGTTTTGGTTTTCTCAAAGGAAATTGGACTTGTAATGCCTAAAGTGAATTTCATGGTTCATTATAGGTCTCCAAGATTGCTCATACCAAGTTTCAAGTCTTGCAACACAAATTTGCTCAAACGACTGGAAATCAACTATATTGGGTAAAAAGTCAAATATGGTCAATATACAGTTAAACTTCAAGATTTTTGGACAATATCAACATTTTGAATTCAAATTGATTATTTGATCAATGTTTGATTATAATTACTCAAGCAAAGCATTCAAATCATCAAAGGGGCAAAATAGTCAAAATTAGGGTTTTGACTGAGAATGACTGACCATTGACTTTTGATCTAGTACATGAACTAAAGGTTTGAAGTATGATCTCAAGGACTCAAAAACAATATCTTGACCTAATTTCATGGTTCAAAACATCCTCAAATATCAAGTAATTGACAGTTGAAGTTTGGATCAATTAATGAAAAGTCAACTGACACACAAGTCAAACTTTGACTTTTTGATCAACATTGAATTTCAAAGATCAAGATTCATCAAGACATTCAAAAATATCAAACTTGATCATAAATAATCAAGAAAGTCAAGAAAAGTCAACAAAAAGTCAAGATTTCCAACACTTAGAAAAATTCTAAGTGTTTTTATCCTTACTAAATTCACTACTTCATGACCATTTTTCACCAAGATGCAAGATGATTCGAAGAAAAATTTCAACATGAAAGTTGTAGAGAATGATGAATTCTACAACTTTGTCCTTGAGGGTTGATGTCCAAAAAATGCTTAGATTAGGAGATATAGGCCCATGATGTTGTGACATTTTAATCCAACACTTAGAAAAATTTTCAATTAGTTTTGGTCAGCTTTTCATCCAAACTTCTTGACCAATTTTCACCAATTTCCTTGTTTATTTAGCCAAAGTGGTCAACATGAAAGTTGTAGAAAATGTTTCAAGCTTTCCAAAATGTCAAGGAACATAAAAAGATCATGCTTGAACTAGGAGATTCAAAGACATGATGTTGGCATTTCATTCTTGAATTATAGGCCATTTTGTGACAAGTTCATGACCAAATCTCATAACCTTACCATGCAATCTCACTTTTCAGGCCATGTTACTTCTAAATCTCCATATAATCATAGATTTACACGAAATTGTGGTGCATTACACAAGGATTTGAAGCTTTATCCACTTGATCATACTATTTTGGATGAATTGCAAAAAGCTTCATATCCATTTGCATATAGATCACTTTAATCATAAAGTCCACTCCTTGAGCCTCTAACTTCTTGGTTCTGATCACACTTAACATGAATGCTCATAAGCAACATGTTTAAAGTATCTAACCATCCTATGAGTTATTGTACCACACATTGAAACTTTGATTTCTCAAGAAATCATAAGTTATGTTTCAACCAAACCATAACTTCAAACTTGCAAACCTGGTCAACTCCTTCCCTTAAACTTTTCCCTATAAATAGAGGTCATCTTTGCAAGCTATAACACAGATTTACAAGCCCTTAAACCCTCTCATACACTTTCAAACCCAAATTGGCCATAAAACTCATTTCTTGAGTTTTCAAAGTCCATTTCTTTGAAACTCATCACTCTTGAAACTTTTGTCTAAACAAATAATCCAAACACTTTATATACATCATATAAAAGTGATTCAAACACCTGTTTCACTTATGTAATCACTTTATCATCATACACCATTTTCAAAATCCACAATTTAAACTTGACTTGAGTAGACCAACCCAGACACTCTCAAGGAAAAGTAAGAGTTGCAACATACTCACCAAGGTCCAAGGAAGTTAAAGCAAGCATTACATTACTTCTGGAAATCGTGTAGAGGATAATTAATTTTTGCATCAAGACGTAAGTTTTTCTAGCTTTTAAATCTTGACACAAGAATCATTTGCACTTAATTTTAAAAGGTAAAATGTAGATATCATGTCTATGAAGCTAACCAAATCCTTAAATTTCATTTTAATTGACTGTGGGATGAGAATTTTGAAACTGAATTTTTTTTTGACATTTAGGTTTTCGTTTGGTACCAATAGAAAATTCATGAAAATATTTGAGTGGTAGCTTCAGAAAATTATACCATTAGATTCCTTGCGAAATCCTAAACAAGTTTCATATTTATATTTTTGAATTTGGATGAGAAATGAGAAAGTTATGTTTTTTTTATATATTTTGTTATAGTTACAGTAACGATGAATGCAAGAAGAAGAAGAGGAAAATCCAATTTTTTTGAAAAGAGTTTATTTTATATTTATTAGAACATGTTTCATAACTGGATGAGACAGTCACCCTAGTGGTAAAACAAGTGCGCGTTTATTACAGGGACTTGGGTTTGAGCCCTAGTGGTACCCTTTTGGCTATTTTCTCTATTTTCAAACTCCATTTTCTTACTTATTTTTCATCATTCTCAATCAATTCTTTTTGCATTCAAATTTAATATATTCAAGCTAATATTTCGCACACTATTAGTTTACCACCTCTATTTTATGAATATTAAAAAATATCACAAAATACTTTTTATTTCTTTATTTTTCAATTAAATCAAAATGCACCTTTTTTAGGGTTTTTAAGAATACTTTTTGAAGATCTTTTGATTAAATTTTCAACTTTGCTCACAATGCTTGATTTTACCATGATAGGCCTTGATTCCCATAAGGTATCTAGACACTTAGTAAACATTTCATGATAGCGCGAGTTTTCTTTTTAGAAACGTTTCTCAACAAAAATCATAAAATCATAAAAAATTAGACTTAGTCCTTTAAACCAATTAATTTGATTTTTAGAAATTACTTTTATCATCTTCATTTTATTAAAATTAGGTTTTGTATACTTCTTTTTTTTTTTATAAAACAAATACAAAATATTTTTTAAATACTTAGATTACTTTAGGTATTAGTTTAATTAATTTAATTTTCATAGATATAAATAAACTAATTTTATTACACCTTATTTTATTGTAAATAGAATTAGGTATAAGCTTTTACTTCACATTGTAAATATTTTCTAAACAAAGAAACAACAAATTATTTTCTCAAATACTTAGAACTTTTTAGGGTTTCTTAAAACATCTTTCTATCTCCACGTGTTTCTTTATTTCTTGCATCATTATATTCATGTAATTGCTTATGAGTTGTAATAGATAATTATGCTTTATTGATTTCTTCCCCTCATTCACAAAATTGTATTCCTCATTCCCAAAGCATTGTAATAGCATAGGGCATTTAAATTCTGCAATTTATTGATTTCCTTATTATTGTTAGTAATTAAGGTTTGCATGGAAAGATTTAAAATCAAACATTAGACAACCCAAATCCAATACAATATACATGAAAACAAAAATAATTTACACACATGCACCTCTAGGGTAACCCACACTTGTTGCCTCAGATAAAAACAATCATTTCCCTCGAACGTGGGATGTTTTAGCAAAGACCCTCGATTAAAATATCATAGTCCCTCGATGACCCTTCGATGTTGCCTTTGATAAACAATCTTAGTCCCTTACAACAAATTGCTAAAGTATCTTACAAGTAGCCTTCTATGACTGTACAATGACTCACGCCTATCCCTCACATCCAATGATATGGCTCCTTACCAACCAATGGTAAAATAGAATTATCTAAAGGAGGAGGAAAAGAACGTAGACTTTTTGAGTAGGTAGATTTCTCGTAATTGCTTGCTCACAAACTAAAACCATTTTCACACCTAATACTTTCAAAAACAAACATCTTTTCAAACACTCTCGTTTCAAACAAATATTTTCAATACAAACATTTTGTAGGCATCCTCAATGATACGAGAATCATTGCAAAATTGTCGTACTAAGGCATTTTCAAAATATTTCCAAAAACAAAAATTTTGTATACATTCTCAACTATACGAGAATCATTGCAAAATTACCATTTTCAAAACATCTTTAAACATCTTTCAACTTACACAAAACACAAAGCATTTCAAAGTGATCAAGCAATTAAGAGCTCGTAGATAACTGTCATACCCCAAATTTACCCTACCGTTATGATCATATTTTCAAGTTAAAAATGAAAGAATAATGCTTTGGTTAAGGATTGTCCAACAATATCTGACGACCCATTTTTAAGAATACAAGTCAATTGAGGGGTTCGTCTTAAATCAACAGAGTGGGGCTTTCTAAATCAGAAAGACCCATATACCCGTTGGCTCTTGTGCGAAGCATGTTGGCCAATAGCCCATGAGATTCGAATATTAGAAACTGGTGCAAAAGGAAATTAAGATTTTATTTATAAGGGTCCATTAAGTGTTATTACTAAAAGAAGAGGTGAAACTTCAACCCGTCATATTTCGCTTGGCCCATTTTCACTTTGGTTACAAAATAAAAAAGAGGGAGGTATGAATATAAATTACATGCCCATAGAGCTATTGAGCTAACTCGTTTGGATCTTTTCTAAAGGTGTTGAATAGAAGAGTGGGGGTGTACGTTTTCTTTCATGGACCTAAAAATGGATGTAGTTTGGGCCTGTTCGAATTTTGGCTTATGTTTGAAAACTGTTTTATTGTTACTGTTTTTTACTAAACATTATTTTTGTTACAATTTTTTATCAAATATTTTTTATAAATTATTTATTAAAGAGATTATTTTTGTAACAGGAATATTGTGTTTAAGAAAAATTATTGCTAGCCCAAAAGAGACAGGCCCAGTCCATATCAAGGTTTGAAAAAAAATGTTTTTTACAACGGAAAAAGACAAATTTTATTATTGGGCGGTGCAAGGCCCAAGCTCGGTAAAACGCTGGCAGAAAATGACAACGCATAATGTAAAGTCCAAGGAGTTACAAACAAGTACAATGTAAATTAAGCAGAGAAAAACACATGTTTTTTATCACTAACTAGTACTTTACAAATCCTAAAACAAAATCAAATAATTTCTTATAAAATCCAATCTAAAGTAGTACAATACCAAAACTCTATTACAGTTAAAAGAAAATAAAACAAAATGAATAAAAACTAAATCAAATCTTTGCAAAATCTCAGAAATTGCGAATTACATGCAATCAGATCCTAAACATTACAATTTGAATCAATTACAATAATCTCTAAATCCCTAATTGATTTAATCTCCTAAATCTAGGCTTAAATTCGTAAAAAAAAAAGCTATAAAACCCTAAGTATAAATAGAAGAACAAAAAATACAGAGGGGAAAATTTTTGAGGAATCGAAGAAGAACACGAAGAAGAATGAGAAGCAAACCCTTTGCTGTCGTAGATCAGAAAAAGGGGGAGATTAGGGTTTCAATATCTGAAACCCTAATCGCGTAACCGCGGCTCCACTAAGCTTAAATCCCATAGTTGTTGTCGCGCCATCACCATCATTGAAGCACCGGACCTGTGAATTAAAGAAACGAAGAGAGATTAGCACTAAATAGGATAGAAGTTTAAAATCAGAATACAATGCGAAAAGGGTAAATAAACTTAGATCTTTTTTTGTTGTTCTTGTATTTTGGTTGTGTTGGTTTGATTTACGGTAGGGTTGGGTTACAGATACAGCCGACCACGCAGTTGGGTTTTAGGGATAGGATTTGAGAAGGAGAAGGAAAGGGTGTACTGAGTTGAAAGAGAGAACGAGGGATTGTTTTGATTGAAATGAAACAAAAATGTAAAAGAATATTTTTATGTTCTGTAATAATCTGGTACACGCATGCTTGTGATAATTAGTATGCACCCTCAGTTTCATCACTTTGATTATCATCGGACGGCCGTAAGGCCAAGCCCAACGTACACTCCAAGTGCCCTCACAACAGACGATCACCCAGCCCCTTCAAAAATTGTGTTTGGGCCAAGCCCATTCGGTTTAAAACCCCCATTCGTTTGAAATTACTAACCCAATAAATAATTTACACCCGCTCCCTCCGGGCCCAGTTCCTTCAATATACCCCTGTTTTACTTGTTAGTTACCAAAACGACCCCCCCCCCCCCCCCCCCCAGGCCAACTGGGCCTAAATTCAATATCTGAATTCTGGCCCTGACTTTTCACACCCTACCTTTTTTACTAATCAACTTAAAATACATCCCCGGAACTAATTAATTTTTTTCTATATTTTATATATATATTATATTTTCTTATTCCGTCTTTTATTATTATTATTATTATTATTATTATTATTATTTCTTTTTATATAATAATTATTTTACTTTATTTTCACATATTATTTATATTATCATTTAAATAAATTATTTTATTAAGAAACTCATGTATATATTTTTATATTATTGCATTAAAATTTTTTTAATCAAGCATTAATTAAGAATTTTTACAATTAATATGATTAAAAAATATCTAACAAGCACTATATCTTTTTTTCGCAATAAACTAATTTAAACAACTATTTTTTGCTAAAGGGTTCCAAATATATTTTGACTAATCATGCATTTAGTCCAAAACTCCGCTATCTTTACACTCGGTCAAAATGCGAGGCAATTCAAAATACTTTTGCAACCCCTAAAAAAACACAAACCCATACGAACTACAAATTGGGACTCTGATTCCTCATAAGAGGATACGTAGGCATACGGCTAAAATCGTGGCGAGTTCTCCTAACTAAAATTCAAACCCCTATTTTCCCCCTAATTAAAATTAAAACCATGTTTTACCTAAAACCTAAACCTAAACCTAGTATCCTTAAGAATAAGGTAGATGAAAGGTGCCTAACACCTTCCTTTCGTCTAAAGAAGTCCGAAACTTAGAATCTCTGTCTTGCGAATTAGGGTTTCCTATGAGATGCTCATCCTTAGGATAAAACCTAGTAGTGGCGACTCTGATTTTAAATCCAGTTGCAACAGCTGGAGACTCTGCTGGGGACCTCAACCCTAGGTTTTAGGTTTTATTTTTTATTGTTATTTTCTTTATTTACTTATTTATTGCATTTATTTATTATTGCCTATTTTTTTTATCATTATATATTTACTGCGTGGCGGGACTTTTATTTCAAAAAAATATATTTTCAAATATCCCTTAGAAAGAAGGTTCGTCTATTAGCTTAGGAGATACATCATCCCTGCGAGTTTATGTGACGACTTCGCCTAGAGTCGGTGGAATTCCGCAAAAGAAATACTTATCGAGAGATATCCTCTTGACGAGTAGGACTTTGGAATGCCACCCATGACTCTTTGTAACGACCCTAACCGAAATCTCATGACGAGACCTTTCACGACCTTAAGACGAAAGTATCATTCCATAAAGAGGCTCCACCTAAGGGAGGCCCTTGTGCCTTTTCCCTCTGGTGTTATTCATGATACCCTTAAGGAAGCCACCTTTTGGGAGGGTAGATTAATCGTAAGTCAAAATTAAAAGCCTAACTTATAAGGGTGCCTATCACAAAATCCTGTCACTAAACCATACATCCATGCATTCATACATTTCATATATTCACCATCTTTTCTTTTTATTTATCTTATTCACAGGGTAAAAAAAACAAAAAGCAATAAAATCAAGATTTTGTTGACTATCTTTGAAAATGGATACCAAAGGGAAATAACTTGTCCACGTCAATGCCCTCAAGCAAGACATATCTGAAATCAAAGCCATACAAGGGAAATTATCCGAAAGAGCTTTGAAGATGTACGCTCGCCGCTATGGGGATACCCTTGACTTGACCAAAGTAGAGGTTCAAATAGATGTTGTTTCTGCCCTTGTTCCGTTCTATGACCCACCACTAAGATGCTTCACCTTCCAAGACTTCCAGCTAGTGCTGACTCTGGAAGAATATGATAGAATTCTTAACTTTTCTAAAGAGAAGGCCTATGTGGGTATCCGGCAAACTATTGAACTCAAAGTCTTAGGAAAGGGCTTAGGGATCCCTTATCCTGAGTCAGTATAAAATTAACAAAGAGAAGTCCTAATACAAGGAATCAAAAGAATATACTTAGAAGCCAAGGCACTCGAATTCGCTAATTATAAAGAAAGGGAGCCTTGTGCCGATTTTTTAAGATTGCTTGTGTTTGGTGTAATTTTATTTCCACGGAATGTGGACTATATTGACCCTGCGGCCATTAACATATTTTGGGGTGCGAAAGTATTTAATACAGATCCAAATCCCGCTCTGCTTGCTGACATTTATTACACCTTGCATATAATGTACGAAAAGAGAAAAGGAACTCTAAATTGATGCATTCCACTTCGGTATACCTGGTTCATGACCGACCTTTACAAAGAAGACTATATGATTCTAAACTTGACCAAAGGCGAGTGGCCTCATAAATTAAGGTCTCTCACTACAAACTCGGTATTATGGTATGCAAGAAAGCTAGATATAGGCGATATCACTATTGGTTGTGGGGACTTTCCTAATCGTTGATCAGATCTCGGACGAACAACTCCAACCACTAATCATCCACGACATGAGTAAAAAGGACCAAGGGTTGCTCAACAAGGTTATCCGGGCTTGGAATAAGGTTAATAAGAGGAAAGTCGAAAGAAAGAGTTCCATAGAAAGAGAACCCTACACTAGATAGGTCTGAGATAGGGTACAAATTATCAAGCTGCCATTTGATATAGATCCAGAGTACAAGTCAGAGGTCTCATAGGTCACACCTATATCCTTGGAAGAAATCGACGATCTGAAGAATGCCCTAAAGCAAGCTCGGAGGGAAAAAGAAGAACTAGAACTCAACCTTCTCAATCTGACCAAAGAAAATAAGCAGATGCAGCTCATACTTGACTCAAAGGACTCACAAACTGAGAGAGATCAAAAGGAATTGGAGAAGGAGAGTCTCAAGCGGAAGCGTACAACTGTAGGACTTTTGAGTGCGACTTTCAATCTAGATTCCCACGACCAAAGGTTAGAAGATGCTGCTACTGAAATTGGGAGGTTAACAAGATGGTACGAAAAGGAAACACATGACAAGAAAATGTTAGAGGAAGACCTAAGAGCCCATATCCAAAGTTTGGCACAAGCTTCCTTAGATCAAGAAGAGAAAATAAAGTACCTCACCACCATACATCAAGACAACCAAGAATCAGAGATAAAGGAGCGCCTTGAGAGATTAGAGGTAGGAAGACTCCTGGTTCAAAGAACTGAAGGCCTCCAAAAATATTTCCTTATTCAATGGAGGCTTTATACGGAGTTGAGGGCTGAAAAGATGTATTGGGAAGAGCTATATATGAAGATCTCCCGAGTTGGGAGAGATAACCACAAGATAATCCTACATCTTTATCAAGAGTATCGATATTACAAGGACAAAGATGAAAGCCTCGCCTTCCTAGCCAACAATCTCATTAAGGATATCCCTAGAAGTTTGAGAGATGCAAAAAGTGTAATGGTTCCTCTTCCAAAGGACGTTGAAGATTTCCTCAAGCTTTGTCGAGCGATGGTTGATGTTTTCAGGGCAGGCATCCGCAAGCGCACCTAGAAGATTTATTTCCCTTTGTTTATTTTCATGCAAACAAGTTTTGATTTAAAGTTGTAATATTTTTCAATATATGGATTATGTTACCTTCAATAAAGGCATTTTGTTTACGTATCTCGATTGCATATCTATTTTTAAGATATTCACCAAATAAAAAAAAAAGAGAAGCAAAAGATAAATAAATACTCAAGTGAATAAGACATTTAAAACAAGAAACCATTACATGTTCATACATAATCACACGCATGCATGCATTCACAAACACTCGCATTTCATACCAAAGCTTATCTTTTTTTAAAATCTCTCAAGTTAAACCATTGGTAGAAGAAGATCACCACCTCTTTGGCCCCATATCAAACAAGGGCCTACCAATAGAAAGCAATGGAACAAATCAAGGAGAATCAGGTTGCATTCAAGGAAGACCTCGACCAAGTAAGGGTGATGTGAGTTCAATGAAAGGAGATATGAGTCAAGTTCTCCTAGCTTTGAAGAACATCATTGACAGATAAGATCAGATTCCCAGGGTAGCTTTCGAAGAAGTAGCTCAAACGATTGATGCATCGAGCAGTCACCAACTAAGAAAAGAGCCAGAAATAGGACCCCAAAAGTTTTTCATGGCCCAACAAGAGACAAGAGAAGCTGAGACTGAAAGGTTTGTCCCACCACCATCAAAAGCATGGGCATCACATACCCTTCAAATTCCAATCAACAATGCATACCACTACTTGGGCCTGCAATATGGAGACCACGACCAAGAGGATGTCAATCAGGCACCCTTAAAGACGACTAGTACTCATGTTGTTCATAATCCAGTGATGATAAATCAATATAAGGCTCTAGAAGAAAGGCTGAATGTTGTGGAAGGTTTTGATGCTTTCGAAGTAGATGCTCTCGAAATGGGCCTAGTGCCTGATGTAGTAATTCCACGAAGTTCAAAGTGCCTGACTTTGGAAAATACAAAGGGCTCACATGTCCAAGAAATAATCTGCACATGTATTGTAGGAAGATGCATGCCCATGCCCACGATCAAAAGTTGATGGTTCACTTTTTTCAAGACAATTTAAGTGGGGCATCTTTAGACTGGTATATGCAATTGAAGCGAGTACATATTCGAACATGGTTAGATCTTGCTAATGCTTTCTTAAATTATTACAAATATAACCTGGACATGGCGCCTACCCTCATGCAACTCCAGATCCTGTCCCAAAAGAAAGAAGAGTCCTTCAAAGAATATGCTCAGAGATGGAGGGAGATGGCATCCCGTGTGCAACCACCGCTGTTGGAGAAGGAGTTAGTAGATATGTTCATGGGAACCTTGCAAGGGTTATATTACGAGAAGATGGTTGGAATTATCTCTTCAGGATTCTCAGACCTAGTAACTATCAGAGAAAGAATTGAGAATGGAATAAAGAATTGGGAAATACCAAGGGACCCATCAAATACCCCCTATAATACCAAGAGGCCTGCTTCAAACTTCCCAAAAAGAAAAGAGGGAGAAATTAATGTTGTAGCCTCATAAACAAGGGCACAACAACCACTAATGATCCCACAAGGATAGCAACAAGGCAGATTTGGAAGGCAGCAGAGAAATTTTGATCCACTCCCCATGCCACCTAACCAGTTATTACAGCACTTGGTCAAGGCATCCTTGGTGGAACTAAAACTATAGCTTCTCCAGTCGGGCCACTCCTGTAAAAGTACAATGCTAACGCCGGATGCGAGTATCATGCTAATTCTCTTGGGCACACCATAGAAAAATGTTGGGCATTCAAGCACAAGGTTCAATATTTGTTAGAATCTCAAGACATCACTTTTTAGAAGCCTAACATCAAATAAAACCCCATGCCTATGCATGGTGGACCAACAATAAATGCAATTGAAGTAGTCAATGACTTTGGGGCAACCAAACAAGCAAAAGTCCAAATAAACTGGTTGAAGGAATATTTATTGGAGTGTGGGTTCCTGTTGGAACATAAGGAAGCCTTCGAAAGAATGCTACAAAAGCTAGTGGATCAGGGGATAGTCTAATTCGGATCATACCCTGAATAAAATTATGTAGCAGCGATTGAAGGAAAGAAGCCCTTCGTAATCCCTTGCCAAGGCCCAAATCTTAACAAGAAGACTCTAGTGATTCCGTGGGAAGAATCGACAGAAACCCCAGGGATGGCACCAAAGAAGTTCTCCGAATATCAGCAGTTTCAAAGGCCACAATGATAATTAAGGGATCGTCACCTATCCCTTATGAAAGTAACAAAGCAGTACCATAGAGTTATGAATCAGTCGTGTACATTAACAAAGTGAAATAAGAAGATGGGCCATCGTCAAGTAAAGAACCTTCAGTTTCAAATATAGCAGGGACAAGGGGTATGGCCTGAAGTGGTCGAGTCTTTGGATCTGAACCACCGAAGAAGAAAGATGAGACCTTAATAAAGGACAAGGGAAAAGTAGTGGTGGAAATGAGTCAAAAGAAAGAACCTCCGAGAAAAAACTTTATGGATCAAGAGACAGAGGAGTTTCTGAAAATAATCAAGAGAAGTCACTACAAGATAGTGGACCAGCTTCACCAAACTCCAGCTAAAATCTACATACTCTCATTGCTCATCAATTCTAAAGCGCACCGAGACTCTTTAATGAAGGTAGTGAGTTCAGCACACGTGGAAGAGGAAATTACCGTGAATCAATTTGACAATGTTGTAGAAAATATAACATCTGGATCATACCTGGGTTTTGAGTAACAATGAATTTCCACCACAAGGCCGAGCTCACAACAAAGTACTACATATCTCCACTCAGATAAGTACTACCAGTCTATCCAGAGTACTCACCGATACGGGCTCTGCCCTTAACGTGTTACCAAAATCAAGACTGATGAAGTTAACATTAGATAACATTGTGAAGAGGCCAAGCTCTACAATAGTGAAAGCATTTTACGCTTCTCAAAGCTCAATGTTGGGAGAGGTGGCCCTTCCAGTCAAAATCGGGCCACATATCTTCTATATCACTTTCCCTGTCATGGATATAGAACCGGCGTACACATGCTTACTGGGGAGACCTTGGATTCATGTAGCAGGGGCAGTTACCTCGACCCTACATCAAAAGTTGAAGTTTCTAGTGGAAGGGAAATTAATCATAATCGACAGTGAAGAGGACATCTTTGTAAGTCACATCAAATTGTACAGGTATATTAGTGCATACAAAGACTATATAGCCACCCCATTCCAAGTCCTGGAAGTTGCTTCAATGGTGACTTTACCAGTCAAGAAAAGTAATAAGACTAAGGTAACCTCATGGAGAGATCTGCAAACAACCATGGAATGTGGTACCTCGAAAGGTTGGGGAAAGCTCCCAGAAATTCCCGAGAAGAAGAATCGCTTCAGTTTGGGCCATGAACTATCGAAAGCTAATCTGAAGGGTAAAGCACGATTTATTCCAATCCAAAAGACCTTTGTCAACAAGGGAATATAGAATGGCAGACATGTGGCGACGATATCCAACAAAATAAACACCAAAAGGGAAACTGACTTCATCCGAGAATGCGCCCCTGGAGAAGAACTCAAAAGCTGGACTGCCGTGGAGATTCCTGAGATATTTTTATTTCCTAAGTATTTTTTCTTGTTTTGAAAGAATCCATGCCAGGACCGAGGCATAGGGGTTGCTTGTAAGGGTCCCCCGTTTTGTTTCAGACAATATTTCCAATTAATAAAAGTTATATTTTGTTTTCATTTACGATCTTTGTCTTTCTCCTGCATTTATCTCTTAAATTTAAAAATGGCAATACTTTATCTTCATATGCATTTTCAAAGTTCATATACTAAAATCTGCACCAAAACATGATAAATATGCAGATCCATGCCCCAAACCACCGATAATATTACTGTTGCGATCCGATATAATTTTGATGCTCCTATCAACCGAGCCAAAGAGGAATGTGATGAAGATCTTGAACTTTATGAAGAAATGGAAAGGGAAATAGAGCGGAAGGCGGACAACATACAACCGTATCAAAGGCTATTGAGACCATTAATCTAGGCATAGAGGAAGATTTGAAAAAAATTAAGCTAGGGGCAATGTTAGAGAAGAGTGTCAAAGAAAGGCTGATCAAGCTACAATATGAGTACGTGGATATATTTGCCTGGTCCTACAGATACATGGCGGGATTAGATACAGACATTGTCGTGCACAGACTACCTCTCAAAGAAGGTTGTTCTCCTGTTAGGCAAAAACTCAGAAGAACTCGTCCAGATATGTCTAGTAAGATTAGAGAAGAAGTTATTAAACACTTTGACGCAGAGTTCTTAGCAGTGGTAGATTATCCACCATGGATAGCTAGCATTGTGCCAATACCCAAGAAAGATGGCAAAGTACGCATGTTTGTGGACTATCGAGATCTGAACAGAGCAAGCCCCAAGGACGATTTCCTGTTACCTCACATAGATATTTTGGTAGACAACATGGCTCAAGCCTCAATATTCTCATTCATGGACGGTTTCTCAGGCTACAATCAAATAAAAATGGCACCTGAATACATGGAAAAGACTATCTTCATGACACCTTGGGGAACCTTCTGCTACAAAGTAATTCCATTCGGTCTCAAAAATGCAGAGGAAACTTATCAAAGGGCCATGGCCACACTACTCCATGATATGATTCACAAAGAGGTTGAAGTGTACGTAGATGATATGATCGCCAAATCCCATATGGAGGAGGAGCATATCATACATTTACAAAAGTTATTCGAGCGGCTACGCAAGTTCAGACTGAGGTTAAATCCGAATAAATGCACATTTGGCGTCAGATCAGGCAAGTTGTTAGGTTTCATTGTAAGTCAGCGTGGTATCGAGGCGGACCTCGACAAAGTAAAAGCTATACAAGGGATGCCAGCACCGAGGACAGAAAAATAATTTTGTTGTTTATTAGGGCGATTGAATTACATCTCAAGGTTCATATCGCATCTAACAGCTATGTGTGAGCCTATATTCAAATTATTGCGAAAAGATCAAACGGTACTATGGAATGATGATTGCCAAACGACCTTTTATACAATAAGACAGTATCTGCAAGAGCCACCGATCTTAATACCACCAGTTCCCGGAAGACCACTCATCATATACCTGACAGTGCTCGAAGGATCAATGGGTTGTGTTTTTGGACAATAGAACGAAATAGGAAGAAAAGAGCATGCGATTTATTACCTCAGCAAGAAATTTACTGACTGTGAAACCAGGTACTCGCTCCTCGAGAAAACTTGTTGTGCATTGGCTTGGGCTACTAAGAGGTTGAGGAAATATATGTTAACCCACACAACATGGTCAATATCCAGAATGGATCCTTTAAAGTACGTGTTCAAAAAACCGGCTCTTACAGGAAGAATCACCCGATGGCAGATGCTACTATCAGAATACGACATCCAATATGTCACTCAAAAGGCCATCAAGTGTAGTATACTAGCTAATCATGTAGCCCACCAACCGCTTCCAGAATATCAACCTTTGAAGTTTGACTTTCTAGACGAAGACGTCATAGTTATAACTGACTATGAAATACCAGGACCAAACGAAGGACCCGAGCCAGGGGCACGTTGGACACTCATGTTCGAAGAAGCTTCAAATGCAAATGGTCACGGTATATGGGAAGGTTTGACTTCTCCAAAGAATTATCACAAGCCCTAAACTGCAAGGTTATGTTTTGACTGCACCAACAACATCACCGAGTATGAAGCTTGTATACTAGGACTTGAAGATTCCATTGACTTGAGAATAAAGCACCTCAAAGTATTTGGGGACTCCGCATTAGTCATATACCAAGTCAAAGAAAAATGGGATACTAAGCATCCAAAACTGATTCCATATCGGGATCATGTTTTAAAGTTAGTTGGGAAATTCACAAAGATCACTTTCAGTCACATTCCACGAGAAGAAAATCAAATGGCAGACGCCCTGGAAACTCTCTCAACTATGTTCAAAGTAACCTGGCCAAACCACGAACCACGTATCATAATCAGACACTTTGAAGAGCCCGCACACTGCCTTGCTATTGAAGAAGGGCCGGATGACAAGCCTTGGTTTTACGACATCAAGAAATTCCTTGAAAAGTAAGAATATCCCAAAAATTCCTCTATCATTGACAAGCGAACCCTACGGAAGTTAGCCTCGAAATTATTTCTCAGTAATGGGGTGTTATACAAAAGAAACTACGACATGGTACTACTCAGATGCGTGAAGAAGCAGGAAGAAGATACACTCATGAGAGAAATCCACGAGGGAACTTTTGGGGCTCATACAAATGGGCACGCCATGGCTAGGAAGATTCTGTGAGTGGGTTACTATTGGTTAATAATGGAAGATGATTGTTATCACTATACGAAAAAATGTCACAAATTCCAGATCTATGCGGATAAGAAAAATGTGCCACCAACTCCTCTGAATGTCATGAGCTCCCCTTGGCCATTTTTAATGTGGGGAATTTATATGATTGGCAAGATTAAGCTGAAGGCATCCAACGGACACCGTTTCATACTAGTAGCCATCGATTACTTCACCAAGTGGGTAGAAGCAGCATCTTTTGCCAATGTGACAAGTCAAGTGGTTACGCGATTTATCAAGCAGAATATCATATGCAGATACAGGGTTCCAAGCAGGATTATTACAAACAACGAGTCCAATTTGAACAACAAGACGATGAAGGAACTGTGCAATAATTTCAAGATCAAACATCATAACTCCTCACCATATAGAACCAAGATAAACGGAGTCGTAGAAGAATCCAATAAAATATCAAACAGATCATTCAGAAAATGGTGAAGACATACAAAGACTAGCACAAAATGCTTCCCTTTGCTCTACACAGCTATCACACTTTTGTGCGCACATCAACAGGAACAACTCCTTTCTATCTGGTATATGGCATGGAGGCAGTACTTCCAGTTGAAATAGAGATACCATCACTTTGGGTTTTAATGGAAACAAAGTTGGAAGAGGTAGAATGGGTTCGGACGTGGCTCGATCAGCTCAACCTCATCGAACAAAAGCGCTTGACAACTCTATGCCACAGTCAATTGCATCAGAAGCAGATGAAGAGGGCCTTCAACAAGAAAGTTCGTCCTCGAATATTCAAAGAAGGGGATTTAATGCTCAAGAAGATTCTTCTATCACGCCTCGGTTCACGTGGTAAATGGACACCCAACTACGAAGGTCCATACGTAGTAAAAACAACATTCTCCGGTGGTGGTCTCATCCTCACAACAATGGACGAGGAAGAACTACCGCATCTGGCAAATTCCGATGCAGTCAAAAAATACTACGTATAAAAATATCGCTAAGCTCGAACCCTAAACAGGCGACATAGGCAAAAAAGTGTGTCCCTGTGGATCGAAAACCCTAAAGGGCGATCCAGGAAAAAATTAGGGACATAAAAAAACTATCCCGGTGGATTGAAAACCCGAAAGGGAGATCTAGGAAAAAATTAGGGATTTTATGCAAAAGAAATAAAGAACAAAAAGACTGTGATCTAAGAACTACGACTACGAACCACGAAGAGAGAGGTGGAACTAAATCATACAGCTCATAAGCAAAGAAGACATGAGCTATTAAAAGGACATTGGGGAACAACAATAGAAATTATTATTTTCATTTCCATTTATAGTTTTGAAAATTTCTGTAATTACCTCTTTCAAAAACATGCTAATACTTTTCGCCGTGTTCAAATCAATTCAAAGATACTACGACAATGCGACATACATAGCCAAGGAATTGGTAACTCAAAACCCATGGTTTAAAGGAGAGAATGCCGGAAACATCTCCATAACATTCTAAGGCATGCACATATTTTGCACACATTTTACATACACAGATATTAAATACACATACACTCTGGGTTCCATATCAATATCAGACATCATACACATACATAATATATCAAATAAACAATCTCATCCTCGATTTAGTTATCTAAGGGTCAACCATCAAAGCACACTTCTCCTACAATCCAACCCGTCACCTAAGACTCCATGCAGTGATGTGTTCAACCCATCACCTAAGACTCCACGCAGTGATGTGTTCTCTACAACATAGCTCATTACCTAAGACTCCATGCAATAATGTGCGAAACCCAATAAATTTCCTAAGACTCCATGCCACAATGTTCAGAAGCCAAATAAGATTCGTCACCTAAGACTCCACGCAATGATGTTTTCCTCTACCATGTAGATTCATTACCTAAGACTCCATGCAGTAATGTACGAAGCTCTGTATATTACCTAATACTCCATGCATCGATGTATTCCCATCTCCTTACCCATTACCTAAGACCCCAGGAAGTAAGGCGTCAAACTTAGTTCATTTCCTAAGACTCCATGCAGCAGTGTGACATGACCCATTTCCCAAGACTCCATGCAGCGATGTGTTTTCCTCTCTTCACCCATTACCTAAGACTCCATGCAGTAATGTATGACACTCCCAACATAACCCATTGCGTAAGACTCCGTGCATCAGTGTGTTTCCTTATTTCGTGATATAGATCATAACCTAATACTCCATGCAGCGGTGTTCGAAATCCAAATTTAGCTCATCTCCTAAAGAATTCACGCAGCGATTCGCAAACATAACCCATTGCCTCAGTCTCCAAGCAGCCATGTGTTATCAAATGTTGTTAAGGTGCGATGAATAAGAAAAATCAAACCCAAACTTATCATATTGGTCTCCCAAGCATTGATTAATCTCACTCTCTTTTCTACTTAAACTCTGGTAGGATGACACATCGTCGTCTTTACCTATCCCTTTATACAAATTCTAAATCATCATCCTCGCCTTTATTCAAATCCTGGTAAGCGATATATCATCAAATCATAATCCTCGTCTTTACCTATCGTCTTTACCTATCTCTCAAGACTCTTAAGGGTATGCTATATCAGCATAACCTTAAGTTTGTCAGACAAATTTCGGGGTATTTCGAGTATTCAATAAACTTCCAATCGGAACATGCAAAACCTATGTTTCCTCGCGCTATACAATTGGAAGATAATTGAATAGGGGCAGTTGTCGTACCCCAAATTTTCCCTACCGTTATGATCATGTTTTCAAGATTAAAAATGAAAAAATAATGCTTTGGTTAAGGATGGTCCACCAATATCTGACGGCCAATTTTTAAGAATAAAGGTCAACAAAGGGGTACGTCTTAATTCAAGGGAGTGGGCTTTCTAAATCATAAAGACCCATATACCCGTAGGCCCATGTGCGAAGCATGTTGGCGACTGGCCCATGAGATTTGAATATTGGAAACTGGTGCAAAAGGAAATTAAGATTTTATTTATAAGGGTCCATTAAGTGTTATTAATAAAAGTAGAGGTGAAACTTCAATTGAAAACCCATCAGATTTCGCTTGGCCCATTTTCACTTTGGTTATTAAAAAGCAAAGAGTGACGTCTGAATATAGATTACAGGCCTATATATCCATTAAGCTAACCCGTTTGGATCTTTTCTAAAGGTGTTGAATAGAAGAGTCAGGGGTGTACGTTTTCTTTCATGGACCTAAATAATGGATGTAGTTTGGGTTTGTTTGAATTTTGGCTTATGTTTGAAAATTGTTTTATTGTTACTGTTTTTTACTAAACATTATTTTCGTTACAATTATTTTATCATATATTTTTATAAATTATTTATTAAAGAGATTATTTTTGTAACGGGAATATTGTGTTTAAGAAAAATTGTTGCTATCCCAAAAGAGACATGCCTAGTCCGTATCAAGGTTTGAAAAAAAAATTGTTTTTTGCAATGGAAAAAGACAAATTTTATTATTGGGTGGTGCAAGGCCCAAGCTCGGTAAAATGTTGGCAGAAAATGACAACGCATAATGCAAAGTCCAAGGAGTTACAAATAAGTACTGTGTAAATTAAGTAGAGAAAAACATACGTTTTTTATCACTAACTAGTACTGTACAGATCCTAAAACAAAATCAAATAATTTCTAATAAAATCCAAAATAAAGTAGTACAATATCAAAACTCTATTACAGTTAAAAGAAAATAATACATAATGAACAAAAACTAAATCAAATCTTTGCAAAATCTCAGAAATTGCGAATTACATGCAATCAGATCCTAAACATTACAATTTGAATCAATAATAACAATCTCTAAATCCCTAATTGATCTAATCTCCTAAATCTAGGCTTAAATTCATAACAGCAAAAAGCTACAAAACCCTAAGTGTTACCCTATAAGTAGAAGAACAAAAAATACAAAGGGAAATTTTTGTGAAGATTCGAAGAAGAACATGAAGAAGAACAAGAAGAAAACCTTTTGCTGTCAAAGATCAGAAAAAGGGGAGATTAGGGTTTCAATATCTGAAACCCTGATCGTGTAACCACGCTGCCACTAAGCTTAAATCCCATTTTTGCTTTCACGCCATCACCATCTTTGAAGCATCATACCTGTGAATCAAAGAAACAGAGAAAGATTAGCCCCAAATCATACAAAAGTTTGAAATCAGAGTACAACGCGAAAGGGGTAAATAAACTTAGCTCTTTTTTTGTTGTTCTTGTATTTGGGTTGTATGGGTTTGATTTATGGTAGAGTTGGGTTACAGATATAGCCGCCGTCGCAGTTGGGTTTTAGGGGGTATGGTTTGAGAAGGAGAAGGAAAGGGTGTATTGAGTTGAGAGAGAGAGAACGAGGGATTGTTTTGATTGAAATGAAACAAAAATTTAAAACAATATTTTTATGTTTTGTAATGATTCGGTACACGCACGCTCACGATAATTAGTATCCACCCTCGATTTCATCCCTTTGATTATCATCGGACGAAGGTAAGGCCAAGTCCATCGTACACTCCATGCGCCCTCACAACAGACTATCACTCAGCCCCTTCAAAAATTGTGTTTGGGACAAGCCCATTAGTTTTAACACCCCCTTCGTTTGAAATTACTAACCCATCAAATAATTTACACCCCTTCCTCTGGGCCCATTTCAATATCTAAACTTTGGCCCAGTTCCTTCAATACACCCTTGTTTTACTTGTTAGTTACCAAAACAACCCCCCCCCCCCCAGGCCAACTGGGTCTGAATTCAATATCTGAATCCAGGCCCTGACTTTTCACACCTTACCTGTTTTACTACTCAACTTAAAATACACCCCCTGAACTAATTAAATTTTTTCTATATTTTTTTATATTATATTTTCTTATTCTGTCTTTCTTTTTTATTATTATTATTATTATTATTACTATTTCTTTTTATATAATACTTATTTTACTTTATTTTCACATATTATTTATATTATCATTTAAATAAATTATTTTATTTAGAAACCATGTATAGATTTTTATATTATTGTATTAAAATATTTATAATCATGCATTAATTAATAATTTTTGCAATTAATATGATTAAAAAATATCTAACAAACACTAGATCTTTTTTCGCAATAAACTAATTTAAACAACTATTTTTATCTAAAGGGTTCCAAATATATTTTTACTAATCGCGCATTTAGTCCAAAACTCCACTATCTTTACATCCGGTCAAAATGCGAGGAAATTTAAAATACTTTTGCAACCCCTAAAAAAACTCAAATCCATACTAACTACGAATTAAGACTCTGATTCCTCATAAGAGGATACATATGCATACGACTAAAATTGTTGCGAGTTTCCCTAACTAAAATTCAAACCCCCTTTCCCCCTAATTAAAATTAAAAACCTGTTTTTATCTAAAAACTAAACCTAAACCTAGTATCCTTAAGAATAAGGTAGATGAAAGGTGCCTAACACCTTCCTTTCGTCTAAAGAAGTCCGAAACTTAGAATCTCTGTCTTGCGAATTAGGGTTTCCTATTAGATGCCTTTCCTTAGGATAAAAACTAGTACTGGAGACTCTAATTTTAAATCCAGTTGCAACAGTTGGCGACTCTGCTGGGGACCTCAACCCTAGGTTTTAGGTTTTATTTTGGGTTATTATTTTCTTTATTTACTTATTTATTGCATTTATTTATTCTTGCCTATTTTTTTAATCATTATATATTTACTACGTGGCGGGACTTTTATATAAAAGAAAAGTCGATGGCGACTCTTGCTATCCGCAACATTTGCGATAAAACACAAAATACCCAAGTTAGTTCTCCCACCATATCACACATGAAAAAGGCATAAGTGCTATTGATGATGTTATTTATGTTGCTACTATGAGTGAATTGGTTACTCCCCTTCCAATTATAAAAAAGAATCTGTTGTGGGCCGGTTTATTTCTGCGATGTATTGAAAGATGTTATTATTGTGCAACCCGACCTAATGGCTGCAAGTTGCTAAAGGAAGACATTTAGCGCCTAATGGACAATCACATAATTCTAGTTGAGAAGATTCTATCTGTTGAGAATATATTTCAAGATTTATCTGTAATATCCGGCCCTCCTGTCACTATCACCTCCAAAGGTCCTGTAAAGATTACTTCCAATCCAAAAGTTGCTCCTCTAATCATCACTACACCTGGACCTATTCCATACTCTTCGGATAAAGCTATTCCTTAGAACTATGGATCCAACTCCTACTACCACGGCATCAAGCAAGAACTACCAACTACTGAAGATGAAAGTATTGAAGCTACTGATTCCAACATTAACAATATTGCTAGGACCAGTAAGGTTACTAGAAGCGGAAGGTTTTTCTCTCTGGAAATCTCTTCGAAGACTGTTGCTACACCTGTTCGAGGTTCCGCTATCGAGTCAACTGCTGAGGCTTGGGGAAAAGAGCAAATAATGGAGCCTGCCTAGATGGAGGCGCCTAAAGAAGTTATAGCTGAAGACACCTATGGGAAAGATATGGAGGAGGCGATTACAAGATTGTTGAATAGCTGGGGCAAACCCCATTTAAGATCTCTATGTTATACTTGTTACTATGTTCTGAAGCCTATGCACAAGCTTTGATGAAATTCTTGAAGTCTTCTCAAGTCATGCAAGAGATTTATGCCGATCAATTTGAGAACTATGTTGCTAGCTTGACGATTGACAATGGATTAGGTTTTTCTGATGCTGACCTGATTCTAGAAGGAAAAAATCATAACAAGGCCCTGTATGTTTCCATTGAATGCAGGGTCACTACTTTGGCTCGTGTATTGGTTGATATCGGTTCCTCGTTAAATGTTCTACCAAAGGGCGCTCTTGAAAAAATTGATTGGGAAGGATTCATACTGAAACCTAGTGATATTGTGGTTCGAGCCTTTGATGGATCAAAGAGAATGGTGCATGGAGAAGTAGATCTTCCGATTAAGTTAGGTTCACAGGTCTTCAAATTTACCTTTTATGTGATGGATATTCGACCAACTTATTCTTGCTTACTGGGACGCCCCTGGATCCAAGGGGAAGGCGCTGTTACCTCAACTCTACACCAGAAGCTGAAGTATCTCGTGCAGGGAAAGGTTTTTACAGTATGTGGCGAAGAAGAGTATATGGTTATCCACTTGAACTTATTCTGGTATGTAGAGATGGAAGGTGAATTCATTGAGACTCCATGTCATAATTTTGAAGTGATCCCTCCTACCACTACTGAAGATGTTTCTGCCATTCCCAAAGTTACCAGGGTTTTTCCCAGGATGGCTTCATTGAAGGATGCTAAAGATGCTGTAGAAGAAGGTGGTTGTACTATTTGGGGTCAGCTTCCTGACATTTCGTATAAATATGACAAATTTAGTTTGGGTTTCACTGCAGAGGATCAGAGGGATATTCGTCGCGCTCGTGCTAGAAGACCACTATTCCGTGTCAGCAACAACGGAGTCAACACGATAGAAGATGCTGACAGTGACTATGACTTAGACAACTAGATCTTTCCCACCATCGACAACGGGCCGAGTAATTGGAAGACTGAAGACGCTATACTAATCTCCTTTAGTCAGGAATAAATGTTATTTTCTGTTTTCTTGCTTTCAAACAATAACTTTAAACCTTGTGCCTTACCCGGGGTACAACGGTTCATTTGTTAAGGGTTGTCATTTCATAAGCATATTTTCATTGAATAAATCAATGGATGTTCTGTATTCAAATTTCGCGCTATTTGTTTTTTTTTACTTTTACACTTTCAAAATAGCTATTTGTTCTTGCACACACCCACACAACAAATTCTAGATCCACATCCACTCTGGATCCCATTGATGATAATTCTACTATTGCCAATTTTGACTTCGAACATTTGATCTACCAAGCCAAGGACGAAGGTGAGGAAGATTGTGAAGTACTTGGAGAGCTTGCTAGGTTACTAATATAGGAAGAAAGGTCCATACAACCATATGAAGAGCCGTTCAAGGTTGTGAACTTAGATACTGAAGACAAGAAAGAAATCAAGATAGGTTCCAACCTAGAAGACACTGCCAAAAATATATTAATCCAGATGTTGCATGATTATGTTGAGATCTTTTCTTGGTCGTATGAAGACATGCCAGAGCTTGACACTAATATTTTGGTTCACCAACTACCAATGAAAAAAGATCCCTTAAGATGTACTTAATAGGGTTAGAAAGCTCAACAGGGTGTGTACTGGGCCAACATGATGAGTCTTTACGAAAAGAGCACACAATATAATACCTTAGCAAAAAGTTTACCGACTGTGAAACAAAATACTCCATGCTCGAGAAAACTTGTCGTGCTTTGGCATGGGCTTCTCACCGACTAAGACAGTCTATGTTGACTCGTACTACCTTGTTGATCTCCAAGATGGGTCCTATAAAATACATATTCAAGAAACCCTCTCTCTCTAGAAGAATAGAAAGATTTCTACTAATATTAACAATACTATGACCACAGAGCTCCGCATGCAGTTCAGGATTAAGCACCATAATTTTTCTCCGTATCAACCAAATATGAATGGCGCAATGGAAGCCGCCAATAAGAACATCAAGAATATTATTCAGAAAGTGACGGTGACGTATAAAGACTGGCACAAGATGTTTCCATTTTCTCATCATGGCTATCGCACTTCAGTACGAACATCAATTGTTGAAACTTCATTTTCTCTAGTCTACAGTATGGAAGTTATCCCACTTGTCGAAGTTCAAATTCCTTGTCTAAGGATCATGAAAGATGCAGATTTAGACGAAGATTAATGGATTCAGACTAGGCTGGACTAGTTGAATTTGATTGAGGAGAAAAGGATTGCGGTTGTTTGTCACGGTCAGATGTACCAGAAATGTATAATCAAAGCATTCAATAAAAATATCAGGCATCAGGTATATCAGGCTGGTGACTTGGTAATAAAGCGTATTATCCTGCCACAAGGTGATCCCAGGGGAAAATGGACTCCCACCTACGAAGGGCCATTTGTAATAAAGAAGATATTTTCTGGCGGTGCTATGATACTGACCACCATGGACAACGAAAATTTTCCACACCTTGTGAACGCGAACATAGTCAAAAGATACTACGTATGAAAGAGACCTGCTAGGTTGATTGGTCTAGGCAAAAATGAGGGCATCTCGGCAAACCAAAAGGCGGCTTTGATGTTGGTAACAATATATATATATTGTACACCCGGAAATTCGAAAACCTGAAAAGGCGGCTTGGGCAAAAAAGGGTATCCCGATAGGCTGAAAACCCGAAAGGGCAGTCCAAGAAAAAGTTAGGGATCAAAGCGTACGACTATATCCCGTTGGATCACTTACAACCAGCTTTGTTACCAACATCAAGTTCTAATGGTACAAATCAATTTAATCAACTTCTTCCGACAACGAGGGATGAGATGCTCAGAGACAGAGGAAATAACAAAATTGAAACACGACGAGATTGCTTCCACATATTTATTTTTATTTTGCTTTACTTTTTACTTTTCCTCATTTTTACGACGATTTCCTCTTACTAGGATTTCTGTCTCTTTGTACAAAAATTGTTTGTTTATAGGCAAAATATCAATACAAATACTATTTCAAATTCAAATTTTTGTTTTACTTTTCTATTTTGTTTTCAAAAACATCCAATGACTAAATTAAATGAACATATGCATATGAATATGGTTACTGTTAACAAATATATTCGTAAAAACATTAATAAGCTTTTGTTCGAGACTCTAGGAGTTGTGATAGCGCCCAAGTCATCCACAAATCTCCACAGAGCTATCTCCGCAAGCTCATTCCCGACATAGATATGTTCCCTGCAAGTCCAATATGCTTTCAAGACAGAAATTGGGGTATCTTCAAGAAATTAACCTAATCATACTCCCTAGCAGACCCCTAGCAGATAAAGGAGTATGATCTTTTCCCCGACAATGTCGCCAACATACACAATCCCAATCCTCATAATAGATTATGTCATTAGCACATTTAACAGGAATTCTCTTCCCCAGCTGAGTTTATTTCTCCAACTATAAAATCCTCTATAAAATTCTCTTCTCAAGCAGGGATTATTTCCTCAGCATAATATTTCTCCAGCAGGATTTATTTCTCCAACAAGGTTTATTTCCCCAACAGAATTCAGTCTCCCCATCTTGAGTCTATTTCTCTTACTACTATAAATCATCGGTAAAATTCCTCTCTCTAGTGAAGGAAAATTCAGACTACTATCCCCAGAGAGTTCCTATGAAATTTGAAATCGGACCAGATATTGTTTAACTTTATCCTCCCCAGAAGAGTCAACATCCATATCGGAAACTCGGTCAGACAGCACCTCGGAAGGTTATCCATCTACTTTATCCCTAGTCATGGTATATAAGAATTAAATTTCCCATTAGAGTGATGAACGTCCAATGTTCTTGAACTCTTCTCCTCAAGCAGAAGTCAACACCCCCCAGCGGAGTTTCCTCAAACAGCAAGCAGGAATCCTCAACAAAACATTCCAGGCAATATTGAAGATTACACATATTCTTCATCCCCAGCGACCATCAGGGATTTATTTTCCCCAATCAAAGATGTTATGCGAAGCTACCGATATGTTCCAGCGACATCCCACATTCATACATTATTTACAAATATCATAACATATGCATACAAAACGCATATGACACTCTAATTTACTTTGATAACATCATCACACAATGCATCACATACAACATGACATTTCATACAACTAACTTTTTATCTTTCCAGGTAAAAGCCTACAAACAGACGAATATCATCAAAAAATTTCAAACAGACCGCAGATTAATTTCTGAAACAAGACATGGCAACTATCTATATGACCAGACACCGATTAATTCCTGAAACAAGACATAAAATATCTGTGAAAATAAATTGTAGACCAATTCCCGAAACAGGACAAGGAAACTATCTTTTTATCTTCATGACCATGTGGAGATCAATTCCCGAAATAGGACGGGGCGACTATCTTTATCACCAGGTGGTACGAATACCCGAAACAGGACGGGTTTACCAACAAAAACAGACTGTAGATCAATTCCCGAAACAAGACGGGGAGATTTTCTAAATGACAAACATCTCCCTCAGAAACTGAATTCTGACAAGCATCTTTCCCTCAGAGACTAAATCTGACAGGTAACTACTCAATCACCTTCCACAGGGGTTCATTCTAGAAAGCATTCTTCAGATATAGTTGAGCGTAGACTCATTCTAATACTTCTATCAATAGTTACTTTGGATGTCATCTATAAGCCCGTCTCTGAATAAATTATGCCACCTCTCCGAATGGCATCTTTAAGCCCATTCAAGCAATATTTTCAATCAACAACTTTATTTCATGCACCGGCAAGTGCAAATTTCTAGGCACTTAAGTGTTCAATACTTTTCCACCTTCAGATCACGAATGGCGGACGTGCCAATCTAACTCTTCAGGTTTAAGAAGATTGAACAGGGGCAGTTGTTGTACCCCAAAATTTCCCCTCCCTTTTCTTCAAAATATTCACCTAGGATGCTTAAATGCTCAAGGAGGTTCAAGAATTGATCAGACAAATTCTCCTCCTAAGAAATGAGTCCATAACTAGGGTTTTATATTTTACAAGGAGATTTGGGTTTCTAAGATCTCAAGTGGTTTTAATGGTTCCTTACATGTCTTCAAGAATTCTCATACCAAGTTTCGAGCCTTTCATCACAAGTTTGCTCAGTCAATGACTAAGATGACTGAAAATCAATTGTATTGGGTAAAAAGTCAATTGTGGTTAACATACAGTCAAACTTTAAGATTTTTGGTGAACATTAACATTTTGAACTCATATTCATCATTTTATCATGGATTGATCATGATTCTTTAAGGAAAACTCTCAAGTCATCAAAAGTCAAAAGTTGCTAAATTAGGGTTTCCTTAGGAGAAGTTAACAAAACTTTGACAAAGCACAACTTTCACATGCTTCATCAGTTTTTCCCCAACCAAAGCTCATTTTGAAGGAAATTCAATTCTCTACAACTTTGTATCTTTAATATAAAGTCTATAAAATTCTTCATTTGAGAGATATGAGCCAATATATTATAGGTCATTTCAAAAGTCAACAAAAATACACTTTTTGTCAAGGAAACTTAAAATAAGATAAAGTCTTAAAATTCAAAAATGATCAACATAGGGATTTAAGAGGACATCTTGAGCTTTCCAAAATATCCAAGATCACCTTCAAAAGATGAAAATTGAGAGAGTTAATGACCAGTGCAAGTTGGGAAATTTTGAGCAAATGCATGAAGTTCAAATTTAGCAAAGTTGGTATTTTGGGCTATGGGACTATTGTTGTGAAGTCCAAGCGTGTATTATAGTTTTGATACACCTCAAATATTGTTCATGAACCCTTTGACCTATTTTATTTTAATTATTTGATTTATTCATTAATATTTCAAAAATAAATAAGATAAAATATGAGCCTTCTTACACAAGGTCCAAGCCCATATTTTCTGACCTAATTCCACATTATATAATCTCCACTCTTCATACAAGCTGAACACGAAACCCTCGCCTCAAATACTTGTCCAAAGTTTAAAATTCTCAAAGAAGCCTAAGACAATTCAAAACCCTACTTACAATGTCTTTCACCAAAAACTAATCATCCTATTCACTTCCAGGAACCCGGTAGGGTAAGGTTAGATCGATCTCCATGATCAAAAGGGTGTAAAAGCATACATACATGCCGCACCAGTTTTGACACTACATAAATTCCATATATTTGTTAGCACCAATCCCATAATGGTTGGATGATGCAAAGCCATGTTAGCACCGATCCATGCATTTTTCTTCGTAGCTCTTCAACCCTTGCGATTTAGGTTAAAATAACCACCCTATTGAAATTGCAGACCCTAATTTAAGGGGGTAGGGTCCCCCTGGATTATTAATATTGGTTGATTTGCAGGTTTAAGGAAAAGAGATTATCAGAGAAGACGACCAGAACTAGGGCTCCGACGCCTCTCCGGTTGAGGCAGTTTTCTTATATTATATACATATTGTTTTATTTAGTATAATGGATGTATAACCGCCCGACAGTAGAAGCGCACACGTTAAGGAATTTGTGTCAAAGGGCATGGGTTCGGTCCTGCCTTTTGTCATTTATTTTCCTCATATTTTCATGTTTTGCAGAATAACTTACAAAACACGCTGAAACTGTCTACTAACACCAAGGCGCGCTTGTCCCAGTGGTGAGCGTGTTGGCTGAAGGTTCTGAGGGCGTGGGTTCAAAACCCACCCCTACCCTTTGGTTGTATTTTTTTTCAATTCTCTCTTCTTCTTACTCTTCTTAAAACCCCATTTTTTACAAAACCTCTTTTTTCAAAACCCTAACATTTTCACAAACCCTAATTATTTTTTAGTTTTTTTTCTTAATTAACCCTAATTAATTTTTTAGGTTCTCATTTGATCAATTAACTTAGTATTTTTAGGTTTTCTCACTAAACGTTTTTTAATCAAAATCAATTTAGGGTTTGTTTAAATTAATCAATTCTTAATTTCGAACTTCGGCTTCTCCGGCACTTGGACAAAAGGAACTTCATCGGACAACTTGATATTAAGTAGGTACGCGTACTCTTCTAGCGTGGGAACCAGTTGATAATCTTGAAAAGGAAAACACCGTAACTCCTTGTCATAGAACTGGAAGAGGGTGATCAAAGCCATTGGGTCAACTAGAGTGTTAAGGATTAGTAACAAATTGCCATAATTTTTGTTGAAATTATTCAGAATATCACCCTTCAAATAAGAACTCAACCCCTTCAATTCGGACACATCAACAGTAGGAATCTGATAAGAGAATGTATGCCTGGTGGGATCTGTAACACGAACTGAATCAAACTCATCTGACGGGAAGCCAGCCATTTCTGATAGAAAGAAGACTCTTGAATGTCCCTAGAAGATGACATGCGCATGCTAGTTATTTTTTATACATAATTTTTTAGAAATAAATATGCTATAATGCAACATGACAGGATCAAAGTTTCACACTGGACCATGGCTGGACCATTACAGAACAACACCACTCGAGATCCCAAAAATCTCCAAAGCAATTTTCCTTTTCCTTTTCCTGTTCTTACCGCTTCGCGTATTTTATTATTTTCGCCTTTCAATTATTGTAACTGCTTATGGTTTGTAATAGTTTATTAGAATTTATATTTCCCCCGATTTTATTATTTGTACGCCCATTCCCGGAGCCTAGTAATGGCATAGGATTTTACTTTTCTGCATTTATATTTTTACACTTTGTATATATTACTGTTAGCTAATAGGATTGTATGGCAAGACATAAAAGTAAACGGTAGAAAAACCCTAATGGTGAAAAATAAACTGAATTGAATACACTCACACACGTGCACCTCTAGGGTAACCTCACTTGTTGCCTTCAGATAAAAACAATCATGTCCCTCGAACGTGCGAAAGCTTTAGCATTATCCCTCGATTAAAAAGAATGTAGTCCCTCGATAAACCTTTCGATGATGCCTTTGGTAAACGATCTAGTCTCTTACAAATTGCTAAAGCGCCCCTACGAGTTACCTATATGACTGTACGATGACCCGCGCCTGTCCCTTCACATCCAACGATAGGGCTTCTTACTAATTAATGGTAAGGTAACAGTATCTAAAGGAGGAGGAAAAGTACAATAAAGACCTTGAGTAGGTAGACCACTGTTAATCGCTTGCTCACAAAGCTCTTCAAAACAAAAACATCTTTCACAATCACACTTTCAAAAATATTTTCAAAACAAACACTTTGTACGCATTCTCAAAAACAGAAACGAGAATCATTTCAAAGTCTCGCCTTACAATTGGCATTCTCAAAATATTTTTCAAACACATAACACAAAGCATTTTCAAAAAACAAAGTGAGTTAAGTGATTAAGAGACCGTATATAACTACAGATGAAAAGCGTGCTAACACATTCCCTTTTCATGACCTACCCCCTGAACTCAATAATCTTAAGGTCTTTCTTGTTCTTTTCACCCTTTCCTTATTGGATAAAAGAAAAATCAATGGTGACTCTTTCTATCATCAATATTTGCAATAAAACCCAAAACCAAAAGTCAGTTCTCCCACCCTATTACATTGTGTAATTCCTGATGTTTTCCTGAAGATGTTTGTGACTTGCCTCCAGAGTGTAGATCTGAGTTTGGTGACAGTGGAGAACAAAAGTTTGTATATGCTAACCAAGTGAAAGAACTTTTAGAGGATTAAGCTTTGATGTTTGAAATATTTTCATCTCTTCAAGTTGACCGTGAAGCTGCAAGTATTGAGGTACCTATTGTACGTGAATTTCCAAAAGTGTTCCTGGATGACATCAGTGATTTACCACCAGAGCGCGAGGTGGAGTTTTCTATAGAGTTGGAACCAAGTATAAGTTTGGTGTTGATGGCTCTTTATAATATGTCAGCTATAGAGTGGAGTGAATTAAAGAAACAATTGGAAGAATTACTTGAGAAGAAGTTTGTTCGACCGAGTGTCTCTACGTGGGGCGCTCTTGTTTTGTTGGTTAAGAAGAAAGACATAAGTATGAGGTTGTGTGTGGATTATAGGAAGTTAAATAAAGTTACTATTAAGAATAAGTATCCACTTCTGAGGATCGATGATTTGATGGATCAATTAGTAGGTCCTTAGTTTCCATGTTGTTCAAGCAAACCATCCTTCTGGTGAAGTAGATCATCTTTATCTTTCAATTGCCTTTGTAGCTCTAACATCTCCACATTTGAAACATGAAACTTCTTCTCCCAAGCATCTATTTTTTGCTTCATCCGAGCTAAAGAAAATTGGAGTCCTTCAATATCTTCAACTGGAACAAGAGTTAATCCTATGACTTTATGGAACATAGGTTCTTTAGGAGAATAAGGCATCTTGATCTGAGTAGCCTTTTCTTGCACCTACTAAGTGTAAGGCTCCAAGGAACAAAAATCCTTCTTTCCTAATTCATCCTTTCCTTTTTTTATGAATCTTATGCAAGGCGCGAAATCTTATGTTAAAATTGAGCAGTCATTTCCCTTTGGATTAAGCCACAAGATAAGCAAATCACATAAGCAAGCACATAAGTAGGTGAATCATCAAGAGCAAGCAATGAAAGCATATGAACACCAAAAGATCCAGATGAAATACAAGGTCACAAAGCCACAAAGAGAACCCCAAGTATTCAAGCAAAGATCAAAGTTTCTTAGAACAAGGTCAAGTCTTGATTTGAAGTTCAAAAGTCTAGATGAATCATGAAGTATCTGATACAAACACTCCAAGCAAAGGAAATAACTAAGTGCGAAAGTCCAAGGTCCAAAATAATTCTCAAGCAAGGGATAGTAACACTGAGTCCACAAGATCCAGATGAATTTTTTTTATAGTTTTAGCCATTTTATTAATGTTGTTGTTGTTTTTGTAGCAATAACGTAAGAGAAACTAGAAGATAAAAGGCATAAAATAAAAAGAAAAATAAAATGGCAAGAATGAAAATGACATGAATGTAAATAGTTATTTCTCTATTTTGGTGGTTGGCATTATGTTTGGTAAAACGAACTTAGCAGAAACATGTTGAATGAAGATGTTCGATCATATGAAATAACATGTAAAATGCGATGTCCGATGAAGGTTCTTTCGACATCGTGATTTTGTATTGCTGGATTGGTGGATATTTTAGTTTATTACAGGTGCAAAATATTATGGAAATATTATGCTATCCTATGTGGCGCATAATTTGAATATTGAAAAGATTCAAGGTGAATTCAAGGAGTATTCTTAGTTTCTAATTATAGAGATAATTTAGGAAATTAATGATTGATGTCCTATCTTTGAGGAGATAATTGTGCAGCTCCTCTATCATATCCAGTTGTGGTCGAGAAGCCCAAATCCAGTACATTGAAGATTATAAAAATAAGGATTCAACCCTAGTGCTAGTGTGGAACTTAATGTATATTTTTATTAAGGTTTGTGTGTTTATTGTGAGCCTCTCGATTATCATATTTATGAAAGAGTAGGATTGTGTTTTGAGTTATAAGTTTTGTCAATCATTCCAAAGCTTTGAAATAATGAATGATTGTGTGTATTTGAAGTGTGACTTCTGTTTTTGTTCTAAGTGTTTAGAATTGTTCAGTCACTGTTATGTGATTGGAAGGGATTTGAGAAGGATCTCATACCTAGGCGAGTCTTAGGTTGAAGTTAAACACAGGTAGTGATTAAGTAAGTAGATCATAAACTAGGTGAAACTTTATTGTGGGTCTAAGAATTGATATTATCTAGTTAACTTGGTCCCTGGCTTGGTATCCCCTGGAGTAGGTGTTGTTGTTCACTGAAATGGGTTAAAATTTATGTGTGTTCTTTACGTTTCGGCATTGTGTTTATTGTTTACCTTGTCATTGTGTGCAAATTTAGAGAAAGGTGTCTCGATATCTCTTAGGATATCTGCGATATGAATACAAGAATTTCAATTGGTATCAGAGTAGGCATCCTACTCTGACTCTAGGTGAGATTCATGGAAGTTACTTTCTGGTTTAATGGACAAGGAAGAAGGATTTTTAAATAGACCACCCATCCTCGATGGAACCAACTATGAGAATTGGAAATTTCGAATGGTATCCTTTATCAAATTCGTGGACAGCAAGGCTTGGAAAGCTGTGGTCAAGGGATGGGTTCCACCAATGGTTGTAGGTTTGGATGGGAAATAGGTTATGAAGGCTGAGGAAGACTTGAATGATAAAGATGAAAAGGCATCAGAGGGAAAATCCAAAGCATTGAATGCATTGTATAATGGAGTGGATAAAAACATCTTTAGACTGATAAGAAATTGCACAGTGGCCAAAGAAGCTTGGGAGATTTTGAAGATGGCTCATAAAGGAACCTCCAAGGTAAATATGTCAAGGCCTCAAATTCTTATTACTCAGTTTGAGAACTTAAGAATGAAGGAGGATGAGAGTATTTATGAATTTCACATGAATATCATTGAGATAAACAATGCCTCAAGTTCCCTAGGGGAGAAGATGTCAGAAGCCAAGCTGGTGAGAAAGACACTCAGATATCTTCCAAAGATATTTGACATGAAGGTGACTACCATTGAAGAAGCTCAGGACATAAACAACATGAAGTTGATGAGATCATGGGATCCTTACAAGCTTTTGATTTAGGGATCAGTGAAAAATATTAAAAGAAGAAGAGCATAGCCTCTGTCTCTAACAGTGATGATCCAAAAGATGAGTGTGAAGGCATGTCCAATGCTATTGTACTTCTTGGAAAAAATTCAACAAAGTGTTGAGGAAGATTGACTGGAAGTCAAGATCAAATGTCAGGAACAAGTCCTTCGACATCAACAAAAATCAGGATTTTGGAAGAAGGGACAAACCTGAAGAGAAGATTAATCAAGGAAGAGGAGTTCAGTGTCTTGAGTGTGAAGGCTTTGGACACATAAGATCTGAATGTTCCACTTATCTCAAGAGAAAGGAGAAAGGTTTGTATGTGTCATGGTCAAATGAAGATTCTGAAAGTGATCATGAAGAGGAAAATGCCAAACTGGTCATATCTTTGACTGGGACTTGTAACTCTGATGAGGGCTCAGTTTGTGAAGAACTATCATTTGATGAGCTTGTTGAGGCTTATAAGGAATTGAGCCTCAAAAGTCAAGAGGTGGACCAATTGGGAGAAAATTAAGAAAAAATTATTGTCCAACTGGAAGCTAAAAAGATGAAACACTTCTTAATCATCTCTAGTCTAGAGGGAGAAAAAGTAGAGCATCTTTCTGTTATCTCTGATCTGGAGGATAAATTTCTTGAGCTAAATTCACAATTGGATAATATGACCAAGCCTATAATAATGCTTAACAACAATTCTGATATGCTTGATGAGATTGTTAAGTCTGGAAAGAGTGCTGGAAATGTTCAAGAAGTTGGCTATGTCAATCAATCTGTGAAGAATAAAGGAAAAGGGATTGAAGTGAAGTTTGTTCGTCCAAAGAAAGAAGTGGAACAAAAGATGTAAAATAAAATGTTCCAACATAAGCATGGTCAACAAAAAACTTACTCAGGAAATAAGCCTCAACAAAGGAGGTGCTATTATTGTGGTAGGTTTGGTCATATAAAATCCTTTTGCTATAGTTTATATGGAAATCCTAAATATGAAGCACAATTTAGAAGAGAACAAGTGGCCGTTAAAGATAAGAAGAAGTGGAGCTCAAGAAAGGGTATGTCTGGACTCATAGCTCATACTCCTCTCAGAGACTCAACAAAAGAGGGTTGGTATTTTTATAGTGGTTGTTCTAGGCATATGACTAGTGTTAAGAAATTTTTGGTGGATATTAAATCATGTCCCACTAATTATGTCTCCTTTGAAGATGGATCAAAAGGTAAAATAAAGAGTGCTGGAAAGCTGGACTATACAGGACAACCTAAGATGGATAAGGTGTTATTTGTTGAAGGGATAACTGCAAATTTAATCAGTATTAGCCAACTGTGTAGCCTAGGCATTACTTGATTTTAGGTCAATCAAACATGTATCAACTTGTGATTTTTTATATTTTCTTGCATCCAAAGGCACAATGATGAACATTTAAACACCAAATGAAGGAGTACTAATTGTCACTTGAATAATCTTGATGATTGCTTGAAAATTGGATGAAGATTGCATGGAAATAAATACATGAACCATACTTGAATCAACTTTGAAATCATGCACCAAACTTGAAATTTTCTTGACCAAATAAAGTTGAATGAAGCTTGACATGAATATGAACTAAGATTATAGGCCATGCCACGAAGTGAAAGCTCTTGAGAATCACTGGTTGACCAAACTTTTCTCTTGAGAACCAAAATCCTAATTTTGATCCTTTGATTGTAAGCCCCAATCTTGAACAATATAAATATAAAGCAACACATATTTTTGTATTTTGAATAAAGTTAGCAAGCATGAAATGTAAACAAGTATAAATGCAAAAAGAAACACACAAGGGTGCTTAGTGATCTCCCACAAAGATTGAATCAAAGAGGCAAAGGTTAGGAGGATGCCATGCTTGTGATCTTGGGTTAGGTGTAAATGATATGATAGGTGGAATGTTAGGGATAGAAATTAGGGTATGACATCATGCATTGTAATTAAGTTCGCAAAATTGATATATTTCTCTATAAAACTAGAGTAGCCGAGTCAAAGAGTGAAACCGTTTGTGAGGAACATGTATGAGTCTGCGTCCATTTCTTTTATTGTTTTCATGTTTCCATAATTGAAATATTTTGCTTTAATGTCATTTACAACATTTCTGTTTAAGGTCATTTATTGCACTTTTTTTTTATTATCTTTGTCCAAACATTTTCGTTATTAAAGGTTGTGTCCATTTTGTCTTCGTACAAATATTTACACTCAATTCTCTAAAACTTTTTCTTGTACAGTTATTTTGCACCAATTGCTTCTAAAATTTTCCAAGTTAATCTCATTAGTAAGCTAAATTCGTATTTATTTGCTAAAATCACTTGCGAACACTTTGACATTTTGATCTGACAAACAACACATTTTGATAACATATTAATCTTAATATAGGTTCTTGATCATCACTTGACTGATGAAGAATTCACATTAAAGTGTTGTCATCATTAAAATCACTGTAAATATCTGATTGATGCAACCATTATACCAAGAAGCATATAGATTCACATTTTCATTCTCAAATTTAATTAAAAATACTTAGAAAAAATTAAGATAATTTTACCCCCTTATATTTGCTTTAATCATCACATTTTATTATACAAACGTTTGACGTATTCTCAATTTTAGAAATACTCCCAACTAATACCAAACATTTTGTTCAAATTTAGCATAAAATAAATTTGATAAAAATTATTGGTCTTTGAGTTCAACATTAGATACTCCACCATTTTATAACATGCAATTATTTCTAAAATAAATTTGATAAAAATTAAAGTCTATGTCCATCATTAATTGCAATCAAGAGCACTCAACCTATCACTATTTGGGATCACTTTCTTACCCTAATAATTAAAGGGTTCTCAATTCTTCTCTGAGATGTATTTCCAATTGACTTATCATTAGATTAGGTTGACGCAAGAGGATATTCCTAAAACTAGTTTTTGCACCTTTGATACTAATGTACCATGAACATTTTAAATAACCATAAATGGTTTACTATAACCATTTTTATGCAAATATGTCATAGTTTTATTTGAGGATATTATTATTTATATCCCGACACTTGGTCTAATCATATATTTCACTTATAGCTAGATTTGAAATTGCTATCAATTGTATGATAAATTTTCTAAACTGTAACTTTGGTGTTACTTGATATTATATTTGGGACGGGTAGGTTAATCCTATAAAGGTCAAAGATATTTTAGTATGGCGTACACCTAAGTCTATCACGAAAATGAATCTCCTACAATCACAAAATACATTAAATCACGCAGCGACCGTCCGATCATGATCCGATAGTTTAGTAAAATACATATTTAACTTTTAATTTTATAATTTTAAATATCAAACTTAAATTTGTATATGATCTTAATAAAAAAATTATTAATTTTTTTAATTTGCGATTGTATGGTTCACTGACAGCAGGTAATTCAATCCGTCCATCGGTGTCTGTTTTACCCCAAAATTTGTCCTCTCATTTTCAAAAGAAATTCTCATGCTCTTAAGGTTATCAAGTGTTTAAGACTATTCAAGAATGATTAGATGATCCTTCTCCTAAGCAGTGACCTATAATTAGGGTTTTGGTTTTCTTAGAGGAAATTGAACTTCTAATGTCTCAAGTAGACTTCATGGTTTCTCAATATATCAAGGTATCCTCATGTAAAATTTCAAGCCTTAAATCAGAAGTTTCCTCAGTCAATTGCTCAAATGATTGAAAATAAACTGTATTGGGTAAAAAATCAATTGTGGTCAACTTATAGTCAAACCTCAAGATTTTTGGTCAACATTAACATTTTAAACTCACATTCATAATTTTATCAAAGGTTGATCATGATTCATCAAGAAAACTCAAAGATTCATCAAAAGTCAAAAGTTGTTAAATTAGGGTTTTTTTAAGAGAAGTCAACTGAACTTTGACCAAACATAACTTTCACATGCTTCATCAGAAAATTCTCAACCAAAGCCTATTTTGATGGAAATTCAATTCTCTATAACTTTGTCTTTCTAAGTTCAAGGCCACAAAATGCTTCGTTTGAGAGATGTGGGCTAAAATATTATAGGTCATTTTAAAAGTCAACAAAAAGACACTTTTTGTCAAAGAAATTTACATAAAGATAAATTCTTCAAATGGAAAAATGAAAAAACATGAGGACTGTAGGGGACATCTTGAGCTTTCCAAAAAATGAAAGATCATCTTCATATGATAAAAATTGATAGAGTTATGAGTTGCACAAGTTGGAAAATTTTGAGAAAATGCATGAAACCCAAATTGATCAAACTTGAATTTTTGGGCTAATGGGCTTATCTTTTAGAGTCCAAACGTGTCCTTACTTCATAATGAACCTCTAAACCTATTCATACACTCTTTTAATTTTTTATTTCATTTATTTTGATTTTATTCATTTAAATTCAAATTAAATCAAATAAATATTAAAAGGAGGTGCAATGCTTAAAAAACTTTTGCTTCAAACATGTTGGAGGCCCAAGATATGCTGCAAACTGTGAGGGGATTATTTTCAAAACAAATCCTAATGCTTGTATAATTCAAATTCTATTTTTAAACAAAATATCAAAGATTTATTTTGCAAGGTATCCAAGCCCATTCCTTTAACCTAGTCTTCTTATATATATATATATATATATATATATATATATATATATATATATATATATATATATATATATATATATATATATATATATATATATATATATATATATATATATATATATATATATATATATATATATATATATATATATATATATATATATATATATATATATATATATATATATATATATATATATATATATATATATATATATATATATATATATATATATATATATATATATATATTCTTCTCATTCAGACAAGAGAGACCAAGGAAATCTTGCAAGAAAAACACTTTCCAAATCTCAAAAAAAATTGTCAAACTAGGGCAAACATCAAGCCCTATTTTTAGCCTTTCTCAAAGCAAGCTATCCGTCGCAATCAATTCCAGAAGTCTCATAGAGTAAGTATGGATCATTCTTGGTGATTAAAAGTGCATGAAACAAGCATCCCATGCATCTCCGATTGCTATATTTTTTGTAAATTCGTATTCTAATTTCTATCGTACTTTGCTTCATACTAATAATACTAATGTGCTTTTGAGGTAGAACTATGCAGGTTTAACCCATTGCATGAGTCCCATAAGGACAGGATGATGGATTACCATTGTTACACCAATTTACATTGTTTGCTTCGTATTTCTTTAAATAGTGAGAATTAGTGAAAACCAAGGCACCCATTGAACTCACAAGGTTCAAATTAGGGGGGTATGTCCCATTTGGTCACTGACGCGTGCTTATTTTGTAGGTACAAGGAATCAGGTCGCCGTAGAAGACGACCAGAGCTAGGGCTCTGACGCCTCTCCGGCCAAGTCATTTGTTTTATTTTATATTTTTTTTCCTAACACTACCAGATGTAATAGCCACCCCAGTGGAAAGGCGCACGCATGTTAAGCCATTAGTCTCTAAGGGCATTGATTCGATCCCTGCTTTTTGCAACCTAGATTTATATTTTCCAATTTTCACAGGTTTATTATATTTTGTATAGCGCTCAATCTACAGACACCAACCAATGCATGGCTCAGTGGCAAACAGTGCAAGGCAGATGCTTGAGGGCATGGGTTCAACACCTACCCCTGAAATTTTTTCTTACTTTGGTTTCTAACCTTGTCTTTCCTTGATTTTTCTTCCCCTAATCCTATTCTTTTTAGCTAAACTAATTTATTTTCATTAATCTAAAACAAACCTTTTTTAAACCCTAATTATTTAGGTTTAGTTCTTTTAGTCAACCTTTTTTAAATTAAGTAGTTAACCTTTTTTAATTAATTAGAATTTTAGGTTCCATTTATTTAATTATCAACTTAAATCATTTTTCATAAAAAAAACCTAACAAACATTCAAGCTTCTTCTTTTGTTTTTTTCTATTTTATTTTCTCATTTATTTACATTCCTAGGTTAATTATATAGGGCACGTTCTAATATAATAATTTAAATTTACTGTTCCCGCATTTTTTTTCTATTATGTAACTGCTCCGAGTATGTAATAGTTTTAGGGTTTTATTTCTCGCATCTTTCATTCTTATGTAACTGCCCCAAATCATTGTAATAGTTTTAGGTTTATATTTTGCACTTTACATTCTGCTCTTATTCTTTTATGCAATTGCTAGTGACTAAGGTTTGTATGGCAAGACTAAAATCAATCGATAGAAAACCCTAATTCAAGATAAATAACTGAAGCAAACACACTTTCACACTTACACCTCTAGAATAACCTCTCTTCATTTCCTTTCAGAACATTGTCATGTCCCTCAAAAATAGGTATACTTTAGCAAAGTCCCTTCGAATAAAGTTCACAATCCCTTAATGACCCATCGATGTTGCCTACAAAAAATGATCGAGTCCCTTCGATAAATTGCTAAAGTATCCTTATCAGTTGCCTTTAATGACCATACGATGATCCTCAATTTCCCTTCACATCCAATAGATAGGATTACCTACCAACTAATGGTACAGATAATACTATCTCTAAAAGGGAAGGAAAATAACAAGAATGACCTTGAGTGGGTAAGACTGTTAATCGCTCGCTCACAACATCTTCTAAAAATATTTTCACACATCACTTTCAAAAATATTTTCTAAAACACTTTGTACGTGTTCTTGAGGACTGATACAAGAACCATTACAAAGTTAGCCGTATTTTTGCTTTTCAAAACACACACACAAAGCAAGTTTTCAAAAGTAAACTAGCGATTAAGAGCCCGTAGATAACTATAGATGAAAAGGGTTTTAACACCTTCCATTTCATAACTTACCCCCCAAACTCAAAATCTATCAAGGTCTTTCCTATTATTTTCACCCATTCCTTGTTGGATAAAAGAAAATTCAGTGGTGGCTCTAGCTATCCGCACATTTTGGATAAAACCAAAAAAGTCAGTTCTCCCACCGTATTATAGAACTGGAGACTCTGCTGGGGATAAACTTAAAAAGAGGGGATTACCCTAGAGTCTAGATCACTTTTAATTGCTTTAACTGTCTGAATTGTTTGATTTACTTTAAAGGGTTGCTTGGGTTTACTTTTTGCAAAGATCCTACACCCGGATCTAGGATACCTTAGGTAAGTAGCAATAGATCATGGAAACTGTACGGCGTAGACCAATTTTTTTGAAGTGATGGCTATGGTTAGTGCGAAACTTTGAATTGTATTAATGTTCCTTGAGTCAGTAGAGGATAACATTAGGCTTCCTCTTGGTGTCATTAGCACTATCTTGACTTTTAGATCCTTAATTGACCCATATTGGCCATTAGAAGGTAATGAGGTGGTCGAGTTTTGTGCTATCCAAAGTTGGTTGATACTCGATGCTACACTCATTGAGATTCGACTCGCGGGATGTTTTAATGGCAACTTAGTTGTTGTACTAAAATAAAACCTTTGAGAAAGATCTATGATATGAGATCCCTATAACCCGGTTACTATTTTAGGACAGGTCGAGCCAAGTTAACTTTAATAGAGAAGTGTACTTACCTATAGACCTAATGCAAGCCTTTAAACCTAAGGCTCTTGTGTGATTTGTTTGTTTTTGCTTTTTATCTAACATGAACATGACATCATGACATTATAACATCCGACATGGCATTTACTAACCATTTCAAGGATCTTAGGGGTCTTTGTTGCAGGATTTCAAGCCGGACTGCTAGCAAGGGGGCAAGATGGATTTATTTTCTATAACCAGATGCAATCAAAGATTAAAACATGTTATCTTGATTCAAAGGCTAGTACCCACTCAATATGGTTAACCTTATTCTAATAAAAGGACGTCCAAAAATGAAGATTCAAAATTTCAGAAGTCAAGTTGTGACCAGATTCACTTTCAAATTTCTTTACCCCGCAAGATCCTTGAAAACATTAAATTTGCATCTACATATAATGCATATAATTACATAACAAGTACTTTCAAGAAAGGTTTTCTCATCTTCTTGATATTTATTTTAGCATAAAAAATGGATCTTGAACAAACAGTCAGAGATTTCCAAGCTCAGAATGCCCAATTTCAACAGATGTTCCTGAACTTAGCCAAGGGACAGGAAGAATTGAAGGTACTAGTCACCAGTGAGAAGAAGAAGAAAGCAAAGAAAATGATCGGCGTTCTTAACATGGGCATAAGGTTTAGAGGCCTTGTCAAACAAGCTCGAGATATTAACCTCATATTTGATGAAGAAGATAAGCAGGATGAATATATTAAGAGTGTGAAAACTGAAAGAAGCTATCCTGGTTCAAACAAATGTTCTGATGAAGAGGAATATGATTATCTGGATGAGCAATATCCCCCGACTGATGAGAAATATAAATTTCTGGAAGAGCGTTTGAAGGTTATGGAAATCTAGAAGGTGCATGGTTTGAACTTTGATGATTTGGGTCTGTTCTCAGGAGTTGTCATTCCTCCTAAGTTCAAGGCTCCTACCTTTGCCAAGTATGATGGTGTTTCTTATCCTAAGCTGAATTTAAGGTCTTATGTTCGAAAAATCCAACCTGTAATATGGTGGGAGAACTGACTTGTTTCGCGTTTTATCGCAAATGTTGCGAATAGCTAGAGTCGCCACTGACTTTTCTTTTATCCAATAAGGAAAGGGTGAAAAGAATGGGAAAGACCTTGAAGATTTTGAGTTCGGGGGGTAGTTATGAAAAAGGATGGTGTTAGAACCCTTTTCATCCGTAGTTATTTACGGGCTCTTAATCGCTTAGCTCACTTTGAAAATTTGCTTTTTTGTGTAAGTGTTTGAAAATATTTTGAAAAAATGCCATAGTGAGGTAGACTTTGTAATGATTCTTGTATCAGTCCTTAAGAATGCGTATAAAGTATTTTGAAAATATTTGTTATTTTGAAAGTGTGATGTGAGAAATGTTTCATTTAGAAAAGTTTATGAGAAATCGATTAAAAGTATCCTACCCACTCCAGGTCATTCTTGTTATTTTCCTCCTCCTTTAGAGATAGTGCTATCCGTATTACTAGTTGTAGGTAGCCCTATCCATTGGATGTGAAGGGACAAGCGAAGGGTCATCGTACGCTCATCGAAGGCAACTTGTAAGGATGCTTTAGCAATTTCGTAAGGGACTAGATCATGTTATTCATAGGCAACATCGAAGGGTCATCGAGGGACTACGATCTTTTGTATCGATGGTCTTTTGCTAAAGCATCTCTATTTTCGAGGGACATGGTCGTTATTCCGAAAGGAAACAAAGAGAGATTATTCTAAAGGTGTGAGTGTGCAAATATGTTCAATTCAGTTAATTAGTCTTGCAATTAGGGTTTTCTATTGTTCATTTTTATTTTGCCATACAAACCCTAATTACTAACAATTGTATAAAATATAGTAGCAGAAGGTAAAGACGGAAATGTAAATCTAGGCTATTACAGAGCTTTGGGGCAGTTACATAATAGTAAAGAGTGCGGAAAAGAAATCCTAAAACTATTACATCCCGGAAGAAACTACATGATAATAATAAAGAAATGCGGAAAAAATAAAGCTACGCTATTACAATTGAACGCGCCCTATGCACTTTATCTAGGAAAATAAAAATAAGATGACAAAAAAAAGAAAATGTTTTGGTGATTTTTTATTAAAAAATGATTTATGATAATTAATTAAATAAATATAAAAAACCTAATTAATTTTAATTAATAAAAAAAGGTTAATTTTGAAAAAAGTTAATTAAAAACCTAAAACCTAATTAATTTTAATTAATAAAAAAGGTTAATTTTGAAAAAAAAGGTTAATTAAAAAACCTAATTAATTTTAATTTTAAAAAAAGTTTAATTAAAAAAAAACCTAAAATCTAATTAATTATAATTAAAAAAAATGTCAATTTTGAAAAAATTAATTAAAAAATCGAAAACCTAATTAATTTTTAATTAATAAAAAAAAGGTTAATTTTGAAAAAAAGTTAATTAAAAAACCCAAAATCTAATTAATTTTAATTAATAAAAAAAACGTTTTAAAAAAAAATTTATGTTTAATGATTAATAAAAAAGAATTAAGTTTGCCAAAAAATAGATAGGGGAAGAAACATCAATGGAAAATAGGGTTAGAAAACAAAAATAGTGAAAATTCCAAGGGTGGGTGTTGAACCCACGCCCTTTGCCTTCACAACAGCATGACTTGCCAAAAAATAGATAGGGGAAGAAGCATCAATGGAAAATAGGGTTTATCCTACATAGTTATACCCCAGAAGCATGTTAGTAATGTTAGTATGTATTAAAACAACATGAAAACAAAAAATATAAAGTACAAAAAAAACAAGGAAACCGGAGATGAATGTATGTGATTTTCAGGCCCTTTGGATCATCAAGATTGATCCATTCTTACCCTATAATACCTCAAGAATTGATTTGGATGATTGTCTTGTTTGGAGAGTGATTGAAAATAAGGTTTGAAGTTTATCCTAGTTTTGGATAATTTTGAAGTTTTTTGAAATAATGATCTGTTGCCAAGTTTTTTCGTGTCTTTTTTGTTGTCTGGATATGGGATATATATAGAGAAGAACTCGGTCAAAAGAAGTGAGCTTGGACCTTTGCATGAAAGCCGTGATTTTATTTAATTTATTTTGAATCTAGATAAATAAAATTTTAAAAATAGAATAAAAATCAAAGGGGTATATGAATAGGTTCAAAGGTTCACTTAAGAAGCCTAACATACGTTTGGAACTTGTAACACAAGCCCATTAGCCCAAAAATTCGAATTTGATCAATTTGGTTTTCATGCATTTTCTCGAAATTTCCCAACTTGCACTAATCATAACACTCTCAATTTTTATCATATGAAGGTAATCTTGAACTTTTTGAAAAGCTAAAAATGTACTCTACAATCTCTATGTTGATCATTTTCTAATTTTAATATTTTATTTTGATGTAAGTTGCCTTGACAAAAAGTGTCTTTTTGTTGACTTTTGAAATGACCTATAATGTTTTGGCTCAAATCTCTCAAATGAAGCATTTTTTGGACTTGAGCTTAGAGAGACAAAGTTGTAGAGAATTGAATTTCCTTCAAAATTAGCTTCGATTGAGAAAAATATGATGAAGCATGTTGAAGTTATGCTTGGTCAAAGTTCAGTCGACTTCTCCTTAAGAAAGCCCTAATTTGGTAACTTTTGACTTTTGATGAATTGAGAGTTTTATTGATGAATCATGGTCAACCCTTGATAAAATTATGAATGTGACTTAAAAATATTAATGATGACCAAAAAATCTTGAAGTTTGACTGTATCTTTACCATAGTTGACTTTTTGTCCAATACAATTGATTTTCAGTCATCTGAGAAATTGACTGAGCAAACTTGTGATACAAGGCTTGAAATTTGGCATGAGCATTCCTTGAGACATATAAGGACCCATGACATCCATTTGAGTTAATATAAGCTTAAATTTCCTTGAGAAAAGTGAAACCCTAGTTGTAGGTCAACTGCTTAGGAGGGGAATTTGTCTTATCAAACCTTGTGTAGCCTTGAGCAATTGAAAACACTAGAAGCATAAGGAGATACCTTGAAGAAAATGGGAGGGAAAATTTTGGGGTACAACAATTTAATTTGTTCAATATTCTTAAATCTGAAGAGTTAGATTGGCATGTCCGCCATTCGTGATCTGAGGTGGAAGAGGATTGAACATTTAAGGGCCCAGAAATTTGCACTCGCCGGTGCACGAAGTAACACTGTTGGTTGATAGTATTGCTTGAATAGGATTAAAGATGACATTTGGAGAGTTGACAGAGTGTCTTCGGAGATGGGCTTATAGATGCCATCCGAAGTAACTGTTGACGGGTGTATCAGGATGAGTCTACGCCTGACTGTGAAGAATGTTATCCAGAAGGAAAATGCTTGCAAGAATTTAGTCTCTAGGGGGAATGCTTTTTCAGGACGGAGGCCCTGAAGGAGAATGCTCATCAGAATTTGGTCTCTGAGGGAGAATGCTTGTCAGAATTCAGATTCTGAAGGGAATCATTTGGTCATGCAGATAGTCACCCCATCATGTTTCGGGAATTGATCTACAATCTATTTTTTGTTGGTAAATCTGTCCTGTTTTGGGAATTCATACTTCCTGGTCATATAGATAGTTACCCATTCTTGTTTTGGGAGTTAATCTATGACCTGATTTCTTCTTGTTAACCCGTCCTGATTCAGGAATTCATACCGCTTGGTAATATAGATAGTTGCCCTGTCCTGTTTCGGGAATTAATTCGTGACCCACTTTTTTTGTTGGTAAACTCGTCCTGTTTCGGGAATTCATAGCGTTTTGTCATATAGATAGTTTCCCCGTCCTGTCTCGGGAATTAATATATGACATGTTTGAAAATTGCTTATGATATTCGTCTATTTGCGAATTTTACCTGAAAAGACAAAATTAGCTTTATGTAATGTCGTGATGCATGTAATGCGTCAATGATGCTCTCAAGATAAATGAGAATGTTATATGTGTTTCAGTATGCATATGATATGATGTACTGTGAAATGATGTTTGAACGCAATATGTTGTTGAAGCGTATCAGTAGCTGTTACCTTGAAAAATTTTAAGGTATTCAAGCACGTGTATTAAGTGAGGATATTCTCATAAGCTAAGGGTCATCCTCTAAAGTAGGGGTTTTTGGGAAATTGGAGCCAAAGTGTTTGAAAATTTGGTTTTATTGAACTAGATTTAATGTTTAAAGGGAATATCATGCCAAACTATCAAAACTGAGCCAGGTCGACCAAAAGGAAATAAAATAATATATGTTAAGAAATGGTCGAAATTGGTTTAGTCGACCAAAGGGTGAAAGCCAAGGAAAATGGTCGAAATTGGTTTTTTTCAACCAAAAGGGTTTCTGGAATTAGAGGAATTATTGTTGATTTTTAAATCTTGCCAAAGGGAAAGTGTCGAAGAGAGTCAGAAGCGGTTTACTTTCATAAGTTAGGAGCGGGAAGATTTAAATTTCAAAGTCATCAACAGTTGCCAGCAGTTTACAATTTGTTTAAGCGCCAAATAGGTGGCGACATCCAGTGAAGCGGTTGTCTAAAGATTTTAATATTGTCCGTAGATTTCATCTAGGAAGTTACATTGTAAATATTATAAATAAGCAGATTTAGTGTAGTTTTTTGGTGTGTTCACTTGTATGCTCAAATCACTTGTCAAAATTCTGTCATTCTGAGCGTTAGGAAACAAAGAGTGAAGAAGTGCTTGATGTACATGAATCACCACTTTTATTTCAATGCAAATCCTTTAATTCTCAATTATCTCTTTTGAATACTTTATTTTTTTCTATGTACTGTTGAACAACGTCTTTACATTATTTTCTACTTCGCGTAAAAAATTCAATACTCTCTGTCGGTCACAAGTCACTAGTTAATTAGTTTATTGAATCTTATTTTCATATGAATACCTTCTGTCAGTCACGAGTCACTAGTCAGTCGATCGATTCATAGTGTGGAAAGTCGTTATACTTGTTCTCTTAATCATAGAAAACCATTTCCCTTGATAAGGATTTCAATAGAATAATATAATAATAAAACTCTTAGCACATGTATTAAGATCAACTGGTTGATCTTGCAAGTTACCCTTAGTTTTAGGACTTTGGGAGGACCAACAGTTGTTTAACATTTTCCACAGTAAACAAATTGGTACACCCGGTGGGACACAGTGCTAAGAATTTGTCTTAAGTGTATGCAGCTTAGAAATGGAAAGTTAACCAAAGAGTATAATAAACCATCATCTAGGAAGCATATATTAAGAATGACAATTCCTGATAGTCCAAACGTAGAAGAAACACCGACACAAACTTTAACTACTACTGACCCAGTAGTTTCTCAAGTTGCACATTTTCCTCCAGTTGGGTCAACTACAGCAGGTTCCGCACAAATTTCTCAGGCTCCACCGGGAATCCCAAGGCCTGTAATCACTACTACCACCATACCTAATGTGCCTCGTTTTGGTAATGTGGATCCTGTTTATGGAATGTTGTATTGCATGATACCAGGATACCAGTCAACGTCGAGTGCAACAGTGGTGTCAGATAATGTTCAAAATTTGAACTCCCCTTTACAAGGATATGCACCAGGAGGAAATGATAGAGGAAACCAAATTAGAAGAATTCCTTCTCAACCAATAGTATTGCCTCTCACTAACACTTCAGTAGAAATGTTACGGCAACAAATGGATGATAGTAACCATGATTTGGTTAATATGTTAACTAACCAAATGGGTAATGTATTTAATCCCATAGTACAAGAGTCGACTGAGACTAATAGGAAGTCCGATGAAAAAATTGACAGGTGATTGCCTAATTAACATGTTTGTGTAATTTTTTAGGTGCTCCCCCAGAACCTATTCGATAAGCGCCACTTGTTCGACTAAATTCCCCTGGTGAAATGGACATGGGGGCAATATAAGATGAAATTGTACATCAGGGACAAGTGCTAGTACCTCCAAGGAATTTGATTGTCGATCCACCTAGGGCATTAGTACATCGACATCAAGAGGCTGATCAAATTGTTGAACAAATTCGACAAGAGGATTTAGCTGAAGAGAATAATCTAACCACCATTGTCAAAAGAATTATGGCTAGGAATGGTATAAATACCACACTTCAGAGGCCAACATATTCTTCCCCTTTGTCTGAATATATCTTACAGACTGAAAACCCTAGAGGATGGAAAATTCCTAAGTATACAAAATTCGGGGAAGAATCTGGAGAGTCGACAATGGAACATATTGCTAGGTGTTTGACTGAATCTGGGGATATGTCGAATAATGAAAACTTAAGGGTAAAACATTTTCCTTATTCCTTTAGTAAGGCAGCTTTCACGTGGTTTACCACTTTGCCTCCAAATTCGATTGACTCATGGACTAAGTTGGAAATTTTTTTCCATGAACAGTTTTATGAGGGTCATTCGAAAATTAGTTTGGTTGAATTGTCAAACATTAAAAGAAGGTTTGCTGAAACCATTGTTGATTATCTAAATAGATTTAGGTCATTGAAAGAAAGATGCTTTACTCAAGTACCAGAACATGAGTTTGTTTAAATGGCTACTAGAGGTTTAGATTATTCCATTAGGAAGAAAATAGATCCGACCTTCGTGAAGAGTATGTCACAGTTAGCTGATAGAGTTCGACATCTAGAGTATCTGCGACTAGAAAAGGTCAGACATACTAAGGCTAGGACTAAGAAAGAAAAAGTAGCCTTCATAGATTATGATGACACATATCCCATTTGTGAGGCCGACTATACCTCACCAACAGAGGCAGAGGTCGACATGGCTGAAGTGAATCCAGAGCCAGCATATGAATGTAAATCACTATTTCCTGCTAGAGGAAAAAATACAGTCGAAAACAATCCAAAATTTCCAGTAAAAACTTATACGTTTGATGTCACTAAATATGAAGAAATTTTTGATTTGTTAGTTAAAGATGGTAAAATTTTAGTACCCCCGGGTGCTAAGTTACCACCATTAGAACAACGACAAAAAAGAGGTTTTTGTAAATTTCATAATTATCTTGGTCACACAACCTCTCAATATTATCTTTTCAGGGATCTCATACAAAAATCGCTGCAGGAGGGTAGATTGAAATTTGCTTCACGAAAAGTGAAGATTGATACTGATCCTCTTAGGCAAGAGGAGGCTTTATTTCTAGACCCTGTTGATATCAACATGGTAGAAATTACTGAGTTTCTTGATGATGATATGGTCGAAGAGGGTACTGGAGAAAGTCTTGATGTCGACTTAGCTCATGTGTACCCAAGGCCTAAGGAGGACTAGCTTGACTTCCTTTACCGTTGTAAGAATAAAGGTTCGCAAGCTTGCTTGACTGACAAAATAGCTGCTGAAAATTTCCAGAAGCTGCAGTTAGAAAAGAACAACGGAAAGTCGTACAATCAAAGGTTCCCTACACCAAGGGACCCAAGAAGAACTGTGGGAAACTCCCATGCCAAACCAAGAAGTTATATTCCTTCAGCAAAATCTCCTAACAGTACTTGGATTAAGCCTCAAGGGAGAAGGGGGGTACCAATTGATGGTGCTATTGCTAGAGACTCAAACAAAGGAAAGTCAACTATTAACTACCGACATGAGTTTAAGTTTGAGAGGAAAAGTCATATTTCTGAAAATTACACGGGGAAGAATCCCATGACTCGAACCCAATAGAGACGCTTCCAGCGTCGAAAGTAGGCTGAGAGGCAAGAATCTGTTGGCCAGATTGCTGCAAACAAAGATGGCAATCAGAAGTAGTATAAAGTGAAGGTCGATTCCTCTGCAAAAGAACAAATCAAAGAGTTCGTGAGTCAACTGTAGCGATAAAAAATGTAGCGGGGTAAATCGGAGATCGAATTATTAATTAATTCATCTCACAAAAGAAAGAGTCGCCACCGCGCTTTATTATTTCCAAGGGAAAAGGGAAAAGAGCGAAATAAAATCCTAAAATATGCAATGTAAAATAATACTTTAAAAGTAATGAAAATACAAGGCGTTTTTGAAAAGAGGTCTAGAGTTCGGGGGTTGGTTATACAATGGGAAGGTATTAGCACCCAATGTATCTATAGTATTCTATAGGAACCTTTTGAAATATCTGTTTAAAAACGTTTGTTTGATTAAAAATAAATTGTTTGGCCAAAAATGGGTATTGGACGAGTTTTCGAAAATACGACGACCTAACGTCGAAGTTTTGACTTAAAGGGTGTGAGTTTTGAAAAATTGAATATTTGGGAAAATTATCTTAAGTTTTTTAACAAAATAATAAAACGGAAGATGAATGAGGGTATTCGCGCTATGTGTTTGATGACATGAAGTCGACAAAGATTTAAACGATTCCCTTGGATTGAAACCGACAAAAAATATGCAGATTAACGATCGATTGATTAAAATTATAATTAAACAATTAACTAATGGAATTTGAAGCATACAAGCATGCATTTCGACGATTTAAATAAATAATCAAAAGTACATGAAGATTAAATTAAGAAATCATAGATTTTTAATAATTAAACAAATGACAAACATTAAATCATGAAATAAGTATTTTTGAATAATTAAATAAAACAACAACAAAAAAATATATAAAAATAAGTACTAATAAGATGTTGACGAAATTAAATAAGGATGAATTTTAATTAAACGTTTTTATGTGTTTTTTATAATAATTAATAATTATGCAGCAAACTAAATTAATATTATTAAGTATATTAAATAATATGGCCAAAAGAAATAAAAGATAGGAAAATGACCCAACAAAGACTTGAACCCAGGACCCTCAAATTGCTGTAAACACGCTTTGCCAATTGAGCTATACTATTATTCATTAATTAATGTGATTCAAATAAAATATAAAGGAAAAATTGAAATTGGAATGGATTAAAAATGGGCCCAATGGGCCACCGGGTCAAGGGAAAAGGAAAAGAAAAAAAAAGATGCAAACCCTAGGAGAGGGGCGCCGCGGCTGCTTGCAAGCATAGGGAAAAACAACATAATTATTATATTTTATAGTTTTGGGAATAGAAAAAAGATATGATTATTATATTATATTGTTACTGTTATTATTCCAAAGAAAACAAAACAGTAATGGAACTTTGTGAAACAAAAAAAAAACATTCCTCTCTCACGAAAAAAACACTCTATTCCTCCTCTCTCTCATACATCCGAACCCCTTCCTCCCTCTTCCTTCACTCAAACTTTCTCCTTCCTCTAAGCAGATCTGAAATCTCTTCCTTTTTCTCTCTTGCCATAAATTCTTCTTCTCTTTACTACAGATTTGAATTTCTCTCTTTCATACATAAACAGATTCGAACCTCTTTTGCATCACCGTCACAAATCCGGCTATTTCCTCCTTTCTGTAACAACAAAAATAACGCCGCCTCCTCTCTCTAAAAAAATATCCGTCCCTCTCTCTTGCATCCGTAACAACAACGATACGCGTTGGATCCGACAGCAAAACCGCCGGTGTTGAAGAAACGGTGCGCGCTTCCAGTTCCGGCGAGATGCGTTGGAACCTGTTCATCTTTTTTATTTGTTCTTTTTTTTTATTCAAGAAATAAAATAAAACTGATTGAATATTTTAAGTGGATTTTGGTTGTTTTAAGAACAAATGTTTTTTTTATTAGAAACAAAAGGCTTTTTTAATTATTAGATTAAAACAGCAAAAAAATATTTTTAGATCTTGATATGGAATAGCAAAATATCTTAAATATTCTAACAAAAACATACTTCTTTTTTTTTATTGGAACAATAATATATTTTTTTAAATATTGTAACAAAACAATTTTTTTTAAAATATGGAACAACAATGTATTTTTTTTATAACAACAACATATATATTTTTTTAAATATGGAACAACAATATATATTTTTTAATATTTGTAACAAAATAGTTTTTTTTTTAAATATTAAGAACAAAATGGTTTTTTTTTATTATTTAGATTAAAACAACAAAAAAATATTTTTAGATCTTGATATGGAATAGCTAAATATCATAAATATTCTAACAAAACATATTTTTTTTAAATATTGGAACAGTAATATATTTTTTAAATATTGGATATTAGAAAAAAAAGAAAAATACTTTTATGGTTTTGGATAACATAACAAAATGATTTTTTTTGATTATTTGTATTTTGTAACAGCAAAAAAAACAAGCTTTTTTTTGGACAGCAACAACAAAAAAATAGTTTTTATGGATTTAAAGATTTTTAGAACAACAAAATATTTTTTGGTTATTTGGAACAGCAAAGGTGTTTTTTTAGACAGCAAGCATATTTTGGACAGCAAAAGTATTTTTGGAGAGCAAGCTCTAAACAAGTTGGGACAGCAAAGTGATAAACAAGTTTTTGGGACAGCAAAGTAAGCTTTTATTACACTTATTATTATTACTGATATTATGAATATTAACATGTTTAAATATTAACATTTATGCAGCAACTCAACTCAAATACAGTACAACAAAACAAAAAAATGATAAAGTAAATATTACATGGCAAAGAAAAATGGTACACCAAGTGATTCAAGCATGAACATATGCAACAGTAGAGCAACAGTAGATAGAGAGGAGAAAAAGAGTATACCTATCGGAGCCTCTCCGATGGGGCTTCTAGCAAAAATTGGTAAGCTTCCTTGAGTTTGCTATCTTTTCTCCTTGCTGGATTTTTCAAAACAACACCAATTTTCTGGTTTTTTCTACTTGCTGACTTTTTCTAGAACAACACCAATTTTCTGTTTTCTTTTACTGCTGGATTTTTTCTTCTTCATCCTTTTTTGTGTTGACAAAAGCTCTTATTTATAATGGAGTGTGGAGGATTTGAGGGGGAAAAAATAATAGAAATTCAAACTGTTTTGGCAAGCTGCTCCTATGCTTTGTTCTCACAACTTGCTTTAGCCATTTTGATACAAATTGCTGTTACATTGATGCAGGTTGGAGCAGGTTTTTGGCAGCACTTGGAGCTGCTGTATGTTGCTTTTTTTTTTGTAGCATTTTACAACATTTCTCTTTGCTGTTTTTTTCCAGGTTATTTGGAGCATTATTTGACCAACAAAAATACAACAAAATGGGCTTGAAGAAAGTTGCAAACATGGGCTGCACTAGCACTTTGCTGAATTTTTTTTCATGTTGAAAATAAATCTTGTACACACTTGTAGCTTCTTGTAAACTTGTGATAAACTCCAATAAATTGTAACATTGAATAAATATGCATTCTTCAATATATTTTCCATTCTTTGGGTAGTTATGAATGATCTTGAATCTTCACATAAACATGAATCTTGATATATCTTGATAAAAAAATCAAGATCTTCCATTTAAATTTGGGAAATAATGGAATAATACTTGGATGAATTGTTGAATGTTGAATAAATAATAATGCAAGTCTTGGACTTTTAATCTTGCATTCTTGTAATAGAAATCCAAATAAATCACATGGATTAATCTTATAATCAAATCAAATTCCCCATGTAATTAAATAGAATTCCTCACTAACTTCTTGAAATAACACTTCAATGTATTTAAATAACCATGATGTAGATCTTCCAAAATAATTACAAAAATAATCTTGAATAAATATCTCATGTGATAAATAAATATTCTTGGATGAAAACTCTTGAATAGCTCCTCTTTAATTATCACTTGGATTCAAATAAAGAAAATTCCAAATATTCCGAATATTCCGAATAAATTCTTCTAGAACAGTTTTGAATTTAATTATCCCATTTTGGATAAATTCAACCCGCGTCGTGAGAAAATTTGCAGATGACTTTTAGTCCAAGAAATCTAAAGTGACGGTATAACCTGTTTTTTCTTGCATTTTAGAATAATGTGCAACACATGAACCAAAGCCGGTAGAATTTTGACTGTTCTTCCTGAAAAATATTTGGAGAAAAACGGAGACCATTTGATGGACAGAGTGTGGAAATAAACGCACAATTCTCTGAAATTCTTTGATGAACTAGTCTTTTGGAAATTAACGAACGACAGCTTTTCTGTTCTGAGACTCGAAATCCTGATCGACGTACAACGTCTGATGCTCTTCTTTCAGACCTATTTTCTGCACATGAAAACAAAACAGCAAAACATGCACTTTGTGTTTGATTAGTGGTTAGTCATTCATAAAATGCTCACAACACTCGGTAATATCTACACAGTCAAAGCTCGAAACGTTCGAAACCTACCGTATTCTGTGACCTTGATGTGTATGTAAAAAATAATGCAAATGAAACAAGGATCTTAGGTCAAAAATTGGGGTATGACAGCTGCCCCTATTTAAGTTTCTTCTATCCGGAGATATGAAGATTAAAATCTTTGTCTCGACGAGATTGAAGGTACTTAAATACATAATACGCAATTTTTGCCCTAAGATACCGCCATTATGTTTATGATATGAATGTACTATTTAAATTCATGGAGAATGATACTGTATGAGACAAAAAATAATGCTGGAGAAACCAAACACCAACAAACCACAGGAACATAGATTATACACTACTGGGGAAATGAGCCATCGACTTCGAATGATAGACTCTTAACGGAGAATAAAATTTGAGAGAACACGACCTTTGATCCTAACAAAGAAGACATCTTTCATAGGCCACAAAAATAGATCATTGACCCAAAATAACAGTGAGTTCACAACTCAAGGTCAAAGATAGAGAAAAGATGTATCAATTTTGCTGATAACAGATTACCGACTTCTGAAGGTAGAGATTTCATAACAAACCTCTCTGCGAGATTTTTCTAGAAGAATACCAATTAATGCTGAAATAATAATATGGTTGTAGAAAAAGAAGCCGCCACTTGCTGTCGTTCAAAGACGTCAATAACATACAAGCTGCTCAAATAAAGAAGCCGCCACTTGCTGTCGTTCAAAGATGTCAATAACATACAAGCTGCTCAAATAAAGAAGCCGCCACTTGCTGTCGTTCAAAGATGTCAATAACATACAAGCTGCTCAAATAAAGAAGCCGCCACTTGCTGTTTTCCAAAAAAAAATTACCAATAACATACAAGATGCTCAAATAAAGAAGCCGCTACTTGCTGTATTCCAGAAAAAATATCAATAACGCGCAAGTTGCTCATGAAGAGACCGCCGCTTGCCGTTTTCCAAAAATAATAACGTACAAGTTGCTCATGAAGAGACCGCCGCTTGTCGTTTTCTAACGATGCCTATAACGTACAAGTTGCTCATGAAGAGACCGCCGCTTGTCATTTTCTAACGATGTTTATAACGTACAAGTTGCTCATGAAGAGACCGTCGCTTGTCGTTTTCCAAAAAATTCAGAAGAAAATTGCAATAACACTTCCAGAGGATAAAATCTTCGTCAAAAGGGAACCATGAATAGATCCTTCCCGCGGAGATCAAATACTTAAAATGCGCAAAATAAATGCACCATTTATCTAGGTTGTTTAGCTTTGAGAAAACCACGAGATAGCCTATGCAAGAGACAAAAACTCCCTCCAGGAGTAAACCAGAGAGAAGACAGTCAAACAAGACTCAACCCAATGAGAAAATAATTTGATTGGGGATTCATCCTATCCGGAGATGGACAAGGAGGGCTAAATCAAAAATTCATCCACGAGGATTAGCTCAGTTGGGGAATTTAGAAAGGAAGCATATTTTCTGCTTAAGTTAACATTCTACTTGGAAAGAAACATGTACGCTGTTTGAATAAACATAAACAAGGTATACGACCCAAAATCAATGACAAATGTGAATATGCTTGCGTGATATAAGTGTAAATGAGTAAATGAATGTTATGCTGACAAAACAGATAGATGGAATATCTTGAAGATGAAAAGATATCACGAAATAATAGATACTCGGCCAATCTTAAAGAGACAGAAAATAATTGGAACTGGAACCACAAAGCAACGTCAGAGTGTATCACGCTACAAGGCTCAAGTCTTCTGGGGAGAAAAGTATTCAAATCCAATCTTCTAATACCAATAGACCACTGACATGATACAAAACGTACCACACTTCAGAAATCTGCTCAAATAAAGATAACCGAAACAAAGCTTAACCGGAAATGCTGGGGAGTCACCAAGCTCAGTACCACTAGAAACACAAGTTTACACAACCAACACCTCATGACGATTTTGAAAGAAGACATGTTCATCATGCAAGGATAAATTACTGTATTATTTTGCATTTCATGGCTTAACCATCCTCAGAACAACTGTTAATATTTCTTTCAGTATTCAACGACATATTTAAAAATAGGAATGCGTTAAATAACTTTGTTTCAAATATTTCCGTAAAAGCTGAAATTTTGCCCACAAGAAGGTAAATGCTCAAATTTCATTAATAAGATGGTAGTTCGCTAACAATGCGACTCCAATGGTTTACAAAAGTTTGGGAAATAGTACACGAAAGAAAAAAGGTTACACAAAAACAATGATCATTATTCTCCCTGACAACTTCGAATTCCGAGATGTGCTCAAATGCCAAGACTGGTCTGACCAAAAGCCTGCCTAAGCCGCCCCTTCAGGTTTTCAACTTAGCAAACCGTCAACTCAAACCTAGGCGAAATACTTCTTGACTGCATCGGCGTTCACAGAGCACGGGAGCTCTTCACTGTCCATATTTGTGAGAATCATGGCACCTCCAGAGAAAACCTTCTTAATGACATACGGTCCTTCATAATTCGGAGCCCACTTTCCCCTAGAATAAGGTTAGAAAGATAATATCTTCTTGAGCACGAGGTCACCTTCTCTGAACTCGCGTGGTTGAACCTTCTTATCAAAAGCCTTCTTCATTCTTTGCTAATATAGTTGACCGTGACACAATGCTGTCAATCTCTTTTCTTCAATTAAATTCAACTGATCATATCTACTTTGACACCATTCAGCCTCAGAAAGTTTAGCTTCCATCAAAACTCTCATAGACGGGATCTCAACCTCCACGGGGAGTACTGCTTCTATGCCATAAACTAGGGAAAATGGGGTTGCGCATGTTGAAGTTCGAACTGAAGTACGGTATCCATGTAAGGAAAACGGAAGCATTTCATGCCAATCTTTATAAGTTACCACCATCTTCTGGACAATCTTTTTGATGTTCTTGTTAGCAGCTTCAACAACCCCATTCATCTTCGGCCTATAGGGAGAAGAATTATGATGTTCGATTTTGAACTCTTCACAAAGCTCTTTCATCATCTTGTTATTCAAATTTGAACCGTTATCAGTGATGATCTTGCTCGGGATGTCGTATCGACAAATGATCTGATTCTTGATAAATCTGACTACCACCCGTCTGGTTACATTAGCATAAGATGCTGCTTCCACCCATTTAGTAAAATAATCGATCGCTACCAAGATGAAACGATGACCATTTGAAGCTCTGGGTTCAATCATTCCAATCATATCAATGCCCCACATAGAAAAAGGCCAAGGTGAAGAGATCACATTGAGGAGGGTCGGTGGCACATGTATCTTGTCCGCATAAATATGGCATTTATGACATTTCTTCACATATTTGCAACAATCAGATTCCATCGTCATCCAATAGTAACCAGCTCTCAACATCTTTTTAGCCATTGCATGCCCGTTGGCATGAGTTCCAAAAGATCCTTCATGTACTTCTTGCATCAGCATGTCTGCTTCAAGTCTGTCTACACATCTGAGTAAGACCATGTCATAATTCCTCTTATATAACACTTCTTCATTGAGGAAGAAACTACTTGCCAATCTCCCCAACGTCTTCCTATCTTTAATGGATGCCCCAGGCGGGTACTCTTGAGTTTGAAGAACACGTTTAATATCATAGAACCACGGTTTATCGTCGGTGACCTCTTCTACTGAGAACACATGAGCAGGTCTGTCAAGGCGCATAACTCTGATTGTAGGCACATCGTTCCAACCATTCACTTGGAACATTGAAGACAAAGTAGCTAAAGCATCAGCCATTTGGTTTTCATCTCTAGGGATATGATGTAATTCCACTTTGTTGAAGAAAGTTAACAATCTTCTAGCATAATCTCTGTAAGGGATCAAACTAGGATGACGAGTCTCCCATTCTCCTTTGATTTGATTAATTACCAATGCCGAATCTCCATAAATATCAAGAATCTTAATCCTTAGATCCACTGCTTCTTCGAGACCCATAACACATGCCTCATATTCAACCATGTTGTTCGTACAGTCAAACTTCAACCTCGCCGTGAACGGGATATGAGTACCTCGGGGAGTGATGATGATTTCCCCAATTCCATTTCCATAAGAATTCACAGCTCCGTCAAATATCAAACCCCAACGGAATTCGATATCAGGTCCTTCTTCAGGTAACGAATCTTCACAATCTTTAGCTTTCAAGTACATAACATCTTCATCTGTGAAATCAAACTTGATGGATTGATAATCGTCAATTGGTTGGTGAGCCAAATGATCGGATAAAATGCTCCCTTTGATTGCTTTCTGAGTGTGATACTCAATGTCTTATTCAGATAACAACATCTGCCAACGGGCTATTCTTCCAGATAATGCTGGCTTCTCAAAGATATACTTGATCGAAACCATTTTGGAGATCAACCAAGTGGTATGGTTAATCATATACTGGCGCAGACGGTGAGCAGCCCAAGCTAAAGCACAACAGGTTTTCTCAAGCATTGAGTATCGAGACTCACAGTCTGTGAATTTCTTACTCAGATAATATATGGCATGTTCCTTTCTTCCAGTCTCATCTTGTTGACCAAGTACAGATCCCATGGAATCTTCCAATATAGTCAGGTACATAATCAAAGGTCTTCCTTCCACCGGAGGAATCAAAATGGGGGGTTCAAGTAAATATTCTTTGATGCTATCAAAATCTTTTTGACAATCCTCTGTCCACACACATCCTTGGTTCTTTCGGAGAAGCTTGAAAATCGGCTCACAGGTAGAAGTCATATGAGATATAAATCTAGAAATATAGTTCAGTCACCCAAGGAATCCTCTTACTTGTTTTTCCGTCTTGGGTGCGGGAATTTCTCGAATAGCTTTGACTTTATCATGATCTACCTCAATACCTTTCAGACTGACAATGAAACCCAGAAGTCTTCCAGAACGAACACCAAAAGTGCACTTGTTGGGATTCAGACGGAGTTTATACTTTCTCAAACGCTGGAATAATTTCAATAAATGTTCAAATGATCTTCTGCAGTTTGTGATTTGGCAATCATGTCATCTACATACACTTCTATCTCTTTATGCATCATATCATGGAACAAGGCAGTCATGGCCCTTTGGTATGTTGCACCTGCATTCTTCAAACCAAACAGCATTACCCGATAACAAAATGTCCCCCAAGGTGTAATGAAAGCTGTCTTCTCCATATCTTCTGGTGCCATCTTGATTTGATTATAACCAGAGAAACCATCCATGAAAGAAAAGACCTTGAACTTTGCAGTACTGTCGACCAATACATCAATGTGTGGTAAGGGAAAATCATCCTTTGGGCTAGCTCTATTCAGATCTCTATAATCTACACACATCCGAACTTTGCCATCTTTCTTAGCAACAGGCACTATATTGGCTAACCATTTAGGATAGACCGATGTAACAAGGAAACCTGCATTAATTTGTTTTTTGAACCTCTTCTTTGATCTTGTCAGCCATATCGGGACGAGTCCTTCTTAACTTCTGCTTAATCGGCGGACATTCAGGTCTCAACGGTAAACGATGCTCCACAATATTGTTATCCAAACCTGGCATGTCTTGGTAGGACCAAGCAAACACATCAACATATTCTCTGAGAAGCTCCAACATTTTCTCTTTGACCTTTGGGATAAGCAATGCTCCGACCTTGACTTCCTTTTTATCTTCTTCATTACCCAAATTGATCATCTCTATAGGCTCTTCAAACGGCCGAATAGTCTTTTCATCGTGCTCAAGTAAACGGGAAATTTCATCACGAATCTCTTCACTATCCTCTTCTTCGGCTCTGAACACAGGGAATTCAAAGTTGGGAGAGGGCATAAGATCATTGTTTTCAATGGTTAAGTCATGGATTAATCTGCACATATGATTATGCTTTATTTTAGAAATCGATTAATATGAATGTTGTACAGATAAAACAAAAGGTTATTATATTTTCCTATTACTACCAATTAATTTTCATTACTATTTCCCAGAAAAAGTGAAAAATAAAACAGTAGTGGACAAAATAACATTTTTATTCATGATTGGCAATACTTGAAACAAAGAGCCCAGACATTTTCTCTTTTGCCTTGGGCAGAGCAAAAGGGTTTATTTTCAACATAGCCCGACACAAATACTTTTTCTCCTTGGGCAGAGCGAAAGTTTTTCAAAAATAAACAAAACATTACTCAAAAATGTGCATCACAACAGGAACATCAACAGCAATCCAGTTCTGGAAAACCACTCCATGCATTACAAAGTCGGGTAAATCCTCTTCAGAATCGTCTCCTATTATAGCATCAACTTCAGGAGGAGTCAGATGGATAAAACCTACGCTTCGGAAAACTTCTTGTATCAGACGGGTAACTGTATCCTGCTTAACTCTTGTAGACACGGGATGAAAACCAAGACCTTCTCCAGACTTGTTCTCAAGCAAAGTCAACACTTGGCCCCAACCTTCAGCCGAACCACTTTCAACCACTCATCGCGCATCCTCAAAAGAAGAAATAGATGTCCCTTGCTTCTTCACTTAATTATTAGTGACAAATAGAGCTTGGAATTGGGTTCCAACATCCTCATGAACATCAATAAAAGAGAAAGATAACAAATGGCTTACCACCATAGCCTGCTCTCCACCAATCATTACCAGCTTTCCATTCCTTACAAACTTCAATCTCTGATGGAGCGTGGAAGTGACTGCCCCTGCATCATGGATCCATGGGCGACCCAATAGGCAACTGTAGGCGGAACAAATATCCATTACTTGAAAAGTGATCTGAAAGGTATGAGGACCAATTATTATAGGAAGATCCACTTCACCAATGACAGTCTTCCTAGAACCATTAAACGCTTTGACAATTACCCCGCTAGGTCTCATGGGAGCACCTTGGTATGAAAGTCGAGATAATGTAGTTTTGGGCATTACATTTAACGACGAACCTATATATACTAGCACACTTGATAAAGTTTTATTTCCACATCTTATTGAGATATGCAAAGCCATATTATGGTTCCTTCCCTCCTCCGGAAGCTCTTCATCACTGAAACTAAGATTGTTACACGAAGTAATATTTCCTACAATTCCATCAAATTGGTCAACCGTCACATCATGATCTATGAAAGCATGGTCCAAGACCTTCATCAAAGCTTCTCTATGGGCACCAGAATCTATGAGTAAAGCAAGCAAAGAAATCTTGGAAGGAGTTTGCAATAGTTGGTCCACAATCTTATATTCACTTCTTTTGATAAGCTTCAGAATCTCATCATCATCGGGATGTGGGATAGGTTCATTGGATCGGCCTATCTCAACCCTTGGTTCAACATTTCTCGCTGGAATTTCTGCCGGTATGGGCCTCCTGACTTGAACTTCTGGTCTCTTCAAAGGTACTGCCGCAAAGATACGCCCGCTTCTCGTAACTCTGCTCACATCAGCGATGTTAACAAAAGATGGCATTGTCGGTATAGGGACTTCTACCCCATTCTCAATCATTGTGACATTATACTTGTACGATATAGCTTGGTCTGAATTGTAAGGCATAGGACCAGGTGGATGAATGATCAAAGGAGCAACAGGTACAGTCTGACTGTCATAAAAGATCTCTACCGGTTCAGGCAAATTGAATTGTGGTATTATAACATTCACTTCATCCGCGGATCTCTGCCATATGTAATAGTGATAACCCTTTGGTCTAGCAATTTTTGAATATCCTCCTTCACAATAGGGCAATCGACTTCTCTTGAACAAAATTCACAAACATCTTAATCATGATAATTCCTAAAAAAAGCAAGTCTTCTTAAGCTCTGATGTAACCTGATCAACAAATCTCTTATGTGTTCAACTTGAAAAACTCGAAACTTTCTCGAACAACCTTCCACCATATTCACTGATGCTGACCCATGTTGAGGCAAAGGATTATCTCTAACATTCGGGTTAACATCCTTGAAAGACAAGATACCGTTCTTAATCAACCTTTGCACATCCTCCTTTAGAGCAAAGCAATTTTCAATGTTGTGCCCCGATGACCCTTGATGATATTCCCAGAACTGATCCGCCTTGTACCACAGAGAAGTACTATTCGCTGCGACAGGAGGAGGCTTTGTCGTTATGAGGTTTTTCCTAATCAGAGCGGGGAACAACTCAGTGTAAGTCATAGGAATGGTGTCAAATTACGTTTTCCTTGGTGAACGATTCTGGTTATTAAACTGATAAGCCTGTTGTCGAGGCTGCTGTTGAAATGGCCGTTGTTGAGTTGGTGGGGTTTGATGAGTTGGGGTCACCATTGTTGGGCGGACAGCGGGAGTGACTGCCGCAACATGTGAATAGCCCCTCCTTGGTCTCCTAGGGAAAATTACACTGACATCTTGTTCTTTCCTTTTAGGGAAAACACTTCCAAACTTCTTGATACTACTAGATGGACTTCCTTCCTTAACCAAACGTCCCTCACGAATTCCTTCTTCCAACCGCATGCCCATACTTACCATCTCGGTGAAATCACTGGGTGCGCTGGTAATCATTCTTTCATAATAAAAGGAACCTAAAGTCTTCAGGAATATCTTTGTCATTTCTTTCTCTTCAAGAGGGGGATAAATCTAAGCAGCAATCTCGTGCCATCTCTGGGCATATTCTTTAAAGGACTCTTTGTCTTTCTGGGACATCGCCCGAAGTTGATCTCTGTCCGGCACCATGTCGACGTTGTACTTATACTGGCGAACAAAAGCTTCACTAAGATCGTTGAAATTACGGATCCGGGTGTTGTCCAAACCCATGTACCACTTTAGAGCAGCACCAGTCAAACTGTCTTGAAAGTAGTGAATTAACAAATTATGATCATCAGAATATGTAGACATCTTTCTTACATACATAGTTAAATGACTCCATGGACACGAATCACCTTTAAACCTTTCAAAGTCTGGTACTTTAAATTTGGATGGAATTTTTACATTTGGAACTAAACACAGGTCATGAGCATTCTTTCCAAACAAATCTTTCCCTTTCAGCGCTCTGATCTCCCTCTGCATCTCTTGAAACTGGTCCTGAAATTCCTCCATTCTATCGAAAAGACCCGGACTTTCAGCAGGCTCAGCATGATAAGTAGGTTCATTCATGTATGGCATAGAATGAACCACAGGAACAACAGTTGTCATCACCGGTTGAGGGAAAGGTGCCACAGGCGGAATTACAGGTGGCACAATAGTTGTCTCTGGTTGAGGAAAAGACACAGTAGGTTGAACCAAAGGTTGTACGGCAGGCTGATACCCTTCTGGCATGAAGTTATAATGCATTCCCCATGGAAAACCTTTTGGCATCTGATGTTGAAGCGGAGAGTGGATTTGAGTCACAGATGTTGGAACAGTGATAATCTCAGAAACCACAGTAGTTGAAGTCTGAATCTCAGCAGCTGTAATCGATGGCTGATTCTGAGCAGCCATCAAACTTTCCACTAGTGCAGTTAACTTTTCCATACCGACACGAAGGGTAGCGACCTCCTCGCGAAGCTCGTGGTTTTCCTATTCCAGATCTTCCATCTTCCTCTGACGATTGGCTCGGGTATCGTACCGATGAGACAGCTTGACAATCTATCGGAGTGGAAAAAGAAACAAGGATAAGACTCTAGAAAACATGTGAAGTGGAATGTTGGATGATGCATATGATATGCGATGCAAATAATCATTTGTTTCGATAGTTTTTTTCAAGGAACTTTGATAATTTTGCACACATCAATGGTAAAGGAATTTGGAACAACAAAAACTCATTTAATTAATCAAAGCGGTAAATTACAACTTACAACTTTGGAACAACAAAACAATAAATTACAACTTTGGGACAACAACCCAATAATAAAAGCAATAAATTACAACTTTGGGATAACAACCCAATAATAAAAGCAATAAATTACAACTTTGGGATAACAACCCAATAATAAAAAGCAAGAAATTACAATTTTGGAACATGAAGCCCTTTTACAGAGTTTTACAAAATGACAACAGTAATAAAACTAAGAACCAAAGATCATTCAGAATCATCAGATGAAGGACCGAATGCCAACTGTAACTGGAGCTTCCTGATCTTCTCTTCATAAAAGTCTTCCATCTCTTTCTTCTCAGCTACCAGTCGATCAATGATTTCCTTTTGTGGATTAGGAACAAGAGCAACGCTTACCGAATCTTCCTTCTTTCTCTTACTTTCGCTAGCATATTTCTTCAGTAAAGCATCCTTTTGACGAAGCTTCTCATCATGATCAATGAACCAGCCGTCTTGAATAAATAGCAAATCCTCCTTTTCCTTTAGCTGTCGAGTCAGGACCCGATTCTCATATTCAGACATATTATACTTTTCCTTCCAAGCATCTCTCTCGGACTTCATCCTAGCCAGATTTCCTTGGTATTCTCCCATGTTCTCGATAGGGATATCAACAGATGATGATGCAATAGTAGGGAATAAAGGTTTCTCGGGTTTATAGGGCATCTTGAGAGCACAAGCCCTAGCACGAACCCATTGTTGGTAAGGCTCCAAAGAAACAACACCTCTCTGTCCTAACATGTCTCTTCCTTTTCTATGGATGTGACGCCAAGCTCCTTCAATCTCCTTATTAGCTGCTTGGTGATCTTGTCCTTCTTGTAGAAAGAAACCACTCACATGAATGTTGTTCGGCTTATCCCTCATCGGGTATCCAAACTGACGGCGCGCGAGAACAGGATTATAGTTAATTCCTCCTTTAGTACCAAGAAGGGGCACATTAGGAAAAGCACCACAACTATCGATGATCTTCACGTCATGGTAAACTCGATTATACCAATCAATGTCGAAATGAGTGAGAGCCATAATTTTTGGCGCCCATCACGGCTCCTTCTCGAGATCCCAGAAAACATCAAACCTAGGTAGATGAGAAACATACCACTGATATAACAACGGTGCACAACAAATAATCATCCCTCCTTGATAAGAGTTTCGAAGATGGATGGAGTAGTAAGTATCTCCCAGCAGCGTAGGGACTGGATTTCCAATCAAGAAAATTCTGATGGCGTTGATATCCACAAACTTATCAATGTTAGGAAATAAGAATAGGCCATAAGCGAGTAAAGCAAAGACGTCTTCAAAGGCAATAGTATCTTTTATCTCAGCGAAATGATGAGCTTTCTTCAACAAAAATTGCGCAGATAAGCCTCAGATTCCCCCTTTTGTAGTCATGTTCTCCTCTACCTCTGACTTCCTCAAGTGGGTGATGGTCGCTACCTCGTGAGATTTGGGTTCCTCTTCTAAGCCAGAGAAAGGAACACAATCGACGATCGGCAAACCAAGTACGTAGGAGTATTCTTCTAAGATGGGCATTAACTGGTAATCCGGAAAGGTGAAGCATCGATACAATGGATCATAGAATTGGACCAACGTACTAAGGATGCCTTCCTTCATCTTGCGCTTCATGAGAGGTATAAGGGACCCATACTTTTTCTAAAAATCCATCGGGTTCTTGATCTTAGGAATCAAACTCTTCAGCTCTTCAATCTCGGGCTCCTTAAAATTATAACTTCGAGTGTTTCTCTTTCAAAACTCCATAATAATAGTACCTGAGATGTCTGCAAAAATCATTCTTAAGTTCCTTGAAAAACAAGTTTTTACAAAAAATGTTGATGGATGCAATGATGAATGATAATGCAACAGTTACACACAAGTTCACAAATATGGGGTTCAAAGGTTCAACGCTTCGAGCATGGAGTCAAAGGTAGAGCCCACCCCAGGGTATGTACTAACGGTTTTATCACACCTGCAAGACAAGGTTCTAAGAGTTCCCATAGTCTACATTCCTCCTTCAGATATTACCACCGTCTTGATTACTCAATAATTAACAATATTCTCAAGAAAAACTCGTCCGAGCGTAGCATCGCGTGACAACTACTTCCGGATTACTCCATTATAGTCTCCGCGCTATACCTAAAAGGCCAAGATGGGTTAGGGTTCTACGGTTCTCAGCTTCTCTGGCTCCCAGGTCGAAAATAATAATGTCTTCCCAATTACTCGGTAAACAAATATTACGTTCAAAAGGGCCTTCCACTGAGTGGGGGATTTCATGCCTCCTTCTTCGGGATTACTCCCTCAAAGTTAACATGACTATACCGCCCGTCCTATTCTTAAGTGTAACCTAATCCGGGTATAGGATTTGTCCTTTGCAAAAAACCCAAAAACCCGAATATAAACACATAATCAAACAAATCAAATAATAATAAAACAGATAAAACAAGCTAGGCTTAACCCACTTAGGGATGGACCAGCAAGAGGTCAATCTGTCCCCAGCAGAGTCGCCATTTCTGTAGTGATAAAAAATGTAGCGGGGTAAATTGGAGATCGAATTATTAATTAATTCGTCTCACAAAAGCAAGAGTCGCCACCGCGCTTTATTATTTCCAAGGGAAAAGGGAAAAGAGCGAAATAAAACCCTAAAATATGCAATGTAAAATAATACTTTAAAAGTAATGAAAATACAAGGCGTTTTTGAAAAGAGGTCTAGAGTTTGGGGGTTGGTTATACAATGGGAAGATATTAACACCTAATGTATCTATAGTATTCTATAGGAACCTTTTGAAATATCTGTTTAAAAATGTTTGTTTGATTAAAAATAAATTGTTTGGCCAAAAATGGGTATTAGACGAGTTTTCGAAAATACGACGACCTAACGTCGAAGTTTTGACTTAAAGGGTGTGAGTTTTGAAAAATTAAATATTTGGGAAATTATCTTAAGTTTTTTAACAAAATAATAAAACGGAAGATGAATGAGAGTATTCGCGCTATGTGTTTGATGACATGAAGTCGACAAAGATTTAAACGATTCCCTTGGATTGAAACGGACGAAAAATATGCAGATTAACGATCGATTAATTAAAATTATAATTAAACAATTAACTAATGGAATTTAAAGCATACAAGCATGCATTTCGACGATTTAAATAAATAATCAAAAGTACATGAAGATTAAATTAAGAAATCATAGATTTTTAATAATTAAACACATGACAAACATTAAATCATGAAACAAGTATTTTTGAATAATTAAATAAAACAACAACACAAAAATATATAAAAATAAGTACTAATAAGAGGTTGATGAAATTAAATAAGGATGAATTTTAATTAAACGTTTTTATGTGTTTTTTATAATAATTAATAATTATGCAGCAAACTAAATTAATATTATTAAGTATATTAAATAATATGGCCAAAAGAAATAAAAGATAGAAAAGTGACCCAACCAGTACTTGAACCCAATACTCTTAAATTGCTGTAAACACACTTTGTCAATTGAGCTGTAATATTATTCATTAATTAAGGTAATTCAAATAAAACATAAAGGAAAAATTGAAATTGGAATGGATTAAAAATGGGCCCAATGGGCCACCGGGTCAAGGGAAAAGGAAAAGAAAAAAAAAGATGCAAACCCTAGGAGAGGGGCGCCGCGGCTGCTTGCAAGCATAGGGAAAAGCAACATAATTATTATATTTTATAGTTTTGGGAATAGAAAAAAGATATGATTATTATATTATATTGTTACTGTTATTATTCCAAAGAAAACAAAACAGTAATGGAACTTTGTGAAACAAAAAAAACAACATTCCTCTCTCACGAAAAAAAACACTCTATTCCTCCTCTCTCTCATACATCCGAACCCCTTCCTCCCTCTTCCTTCACTCAAACTTTCTTCTTCCTCTAAGAAGATCTGAAATCTCTTCCTTTTTCTCTCACGCCATAAATTCTTCTTCTCTTTACTACAGATCCGAATTTCTCTCTTTCATACATAAACAAATTCGAACCTCTTTTGCATCACCGTCACAAATCCGGCTATTTCCTCCTTTCTGTAACAACAAAAATAACGCCACCTCCTCTCTCTAAAAAAAATCCGTCCCTCTCTCTTGCATCCGTAACAACAACGATACGCGTTGGATCCGACAACAAAACCGCTGGTGTTGAAAAAACGGTGCGAGCTTCCAGTTCCGGCGAGATGCGTTGGAAGCTGTTCATCTTTTTTATTTATTCTTTTTTTTTATTCAAGAAATAAAATAAAACTGATTGAATATTTTAAGTGGATTTTGGTTGTTTTAAGAACAAATGTTTTTTTTATTAGAAACAAAAGGCTTTTTTAATTATTAGATTAAAACAGCAAAAAAATATTTTTAGATCTTGATATGGAATAGCAAAATATCTTAAATATTCTAACAAAAACATACTTCTTTTTTTTTTATTGGAACAGTAATATATTTTTTTAAATATTGTAACAAAACAATTTTTTTTTAAAATATGGAACAACAATGTATTTTTTTTTATAACAACAACATATATATTTTTTAAAATATGGAACAACAATATATATTTTTTAATATTTGTAACAAAATAGTTTTTTTTAAAATGTTAAGAACAAAATGGTTTGTTTTTATTATTTAGATTAAAACAACAAAAAAATATTTTTAGATCTTGATATGGAATAGCAAAATATCTTAAATATTCTAACAAAACATATATTTTTTTTAAATATTGGAACAGTAATATATTTTTTAAATATTGGATATTAGAAAAAAAAAAGCAAAATACTTTTTATGGTTTTGGATAGCAAAATATATTTATTTTTTAAATGTAACAGCAACATATATTTTAAAATATTTGTAACAGCAACATATTTTGGTTTTTGATATTATAACAAAATGGTTTTTTTTATTATTCAGATTAAATAGTTTTTTTGATTATTTGTATTTTGTAACAACAACAAAAACAAGCTTTTTTTGGACAACAACAGCAAAAAAAATAGTTTTTATGGATTTTAAAATTTTTAGAATAACAAAATATTTTTTGGTTATTTGGAACAACAAAGGTGTTTTTTTAGACAGCAAGCATATTTTGGACAGCAAAGATATTTTTGGACATCAAGCTCTAAACAAGTTGGGACAACAAAGTGATAAACAAGTTTTTGGGACAGCAAAGTAAGCTTTTATTACACTTATTATTATTACTGATATTATGAATATTAAAATGTTTAAATATTAACATTTATGCAGCAACTCAACTCAAATACAGTACAACAAAACAAAAAAAATGATAAAGCAAATATTACATGGCAAAGAAAAATGGTACAACAAGTGATTCAAGCATGAACATATGCAACAGTAGAGCAACAATAGATAGAGAGGAGAAAAAGAGTATACCTATCGGAGCCTCTCCGATGGGGCTTCTAGCAAAAATTGGTAAGCTTCCTTGAGTTTGTTATCTTTTCTCCTTGCTGGATATTTCAGAACAACACCAATTTTCTGGTTTTTTCTACTTGCTGACTTTTTCTAGAACAACACCAATTTTCTGTTTTCTTTTACTGCTAAATTTTTTCTTCTTCATCCTTTTTTGTGTTGACAAAAGCTCTTATTTATAATGGAGTGTGGAGGATTTGAGGGGGGAAAAACAGTAGAAATTCAAACTGTTTTGGCAAGCTGCTCCTATGCTTTGGTCTCACAACTTGCTTTAGCCATTTTGATACAAATTGCTGTTACATTGATGTAGGTTGGAGCAGGTTTTTGGCAGCACTTGGAGGTGCTGTATGTTGCTGTTTTTTTTTGTAGCATTTTACAACATTTCCCTTTGCTGTTTTTTTTTCCAGGTTATTTGGAGCATAATTTGACCAACAAAAATACAACAAAATGGGCTTGAAGAAAGGTTGCAAACATGGGCTGCACTAGCACTTTACTGAATTTTTTTTCATGTTGAAAATAAATCTTGTGCACACTTGTAGTTTCTTGTAAACTTGTGATAAACTCCAATAAATTGTAACATTGAATAAATATGCATTCTTCAATATATTTTCCATTCTTTGGGTAGTTATGAATGATCTTGAATCTTCACATAAACATGAATCTTGATATATCTTGATAAAAAAATCAAGATCTTCCATTTAAATTTGGGAAATAATGGAATCATACTTGGATGAATTGTTGAATGTTGAATAAATAATAATGCAAGTCTGGGACTTTTAATCTTGCATTCTTGTAATAGAAATCCAAATAAATCACATGGATTAATCTTATAATCAAATCAAATTCCTCATGTAATTAAATAGAATTCCTCACTAACTTCTTGAAATAGTACTTCAATGTATTTAAATAACCATGATGTAGATCTTTCAAAATAATCACAAAAATAATCTTGAATAAATATCTCATGTGATAAATAAATATTCTTGGATGAAAACTCTTGAATAGCTCCTCTTTAATTATCACTTGGATTCAAATAAAGAAAATTCCAAATATTCAGAATATTCTGAATAAATTCTTCTAGAACAGTTTTGAATTTAATTATCCCATTTAGGCTAAATTCAACCCGCGTCGTGAGAAAATTTGCAGATGACTTTTAGTCCAAGAAATCAAAAGTGATGGTATAACCTATTTTTTCTTGCATTTTAGAATAATGTGCAACACACATGAACCAAAGCCGGTAGAATTTTGACTGTTCTTCCTGAAAAATATTCGGAGAAAAACGGAGACCATTTGTTGGACAGAGTGTGGAAATAAACGCACAATTCTCTGAAATTCTTTGATGAACTAGTCTTTTGGAAATTAACGAACGACAACATTTCTGTTCTGAGACTCGAAATCCTGATCGACGTACAGCGTCTGATGCTCTTCTTTCAGACATATTTTCTACACATGAAAACAAAACAGCAAAACATGCACTTCGTGCTTGATTAGTGGTTAGTCATTCATAAAATGCTCACAACACTCAGTAATATCTACACAGTTAAAGCTCGAAACGTTTGAAACCTACCGTATTCTGTGAGATTGATGTGTATGTAAAAAATAATGCAAATGAAACAGAGATCTTAGGTCCAAAATTGGGGTATGACATCAACCAGTTGCTAAGTGTTTTGAAGAAGCTACTGAAAATTTTGAGTTAGAGTCTGAAGAGAGTTTGAATATCTTAGTTAATGTGGTATCAATTCTGCAAGCAAAATATGATTGCTTATTTGAAGTGGAAGATTCAGCAGACGTTCATGCTGAGGAGATGGCTTTTCACAAGCCAACATGTTACTTTGTGATGAATAATGGTTCGATTGAGAACCAAGATGCATTCTTTGAAAGACCAGATATGGCCATGAGGAGCCATTTGGAGCCTCTTTTAATAAGGGCTAAGCTTGAAGGGGCGGCTATCAACAATGTGTTGGTAGACTATGGTGCTACGGTAAACATTATGATACACAACCTATTGCATAAAATTGGTAAATATGACACCGATGTTAATTCTCATAATGTGGTCTTATCAGACTACGAAGGAAGGACTAGAAACACTATGAGTGTGATCCAAGTTGATATTATTGTCGGCTCCGTTACTAGGCCAACTATATTCATGGTGATTCAAGGCAAGCCAAGTTACAACCTCTTAGTAGGGAGGGAATGGTTGCACGGTGTAGGGGTTGTACCATCTTCTAGGCACCAATGTTTGGTGATTTGGAGGGAAGATGGTATTGTCGAGAACATTGAAGATGATCAAGGATATTTCAGGGCAGACGTGAACAATGTCGGCAAGCACCAATTTGACAGGAAATTAGCTAACATTTCCCCATGTCAACCTGCTGAAGATGTGTATGCCAACCTTGACGAGGCATTTGTTTCGTTGAAGTTACATGAGACCCATGGTTTTATATGGGATATGGAACGTCTTGAGGATACGTCTGTGACAACCGGCCGACAGGCTGGGGAGACATCAGTGATGATGTCTAAGCTAGATGCTCTGAAAAGGATTTCGGCATATATTTCCAAAAGTAAAATAAATTCGGTGCTAGAGGTTGAGGAAAATATGGTTGTCAAAGCCAATAAGACACAAATTCTGAATGAAGAAGCTGCTTTGGTTATTGAGCCAAAGCCACCAGATAAAAAAGAAGTAGTCGAAGAAAATGTTGAAAAGTAGCGTCTGGACTGCATATATGACGAAGAACCCTTAGGCTTCGAAAAAGATCCGATGGCACCAGAAATAATGCAGCCACAAGACCCTTTAGAAGAAATAGATCTTGGCGAAAAGGGGGATAAAAGACCAACTTATATTAGCGCCAACATCAACCAAAAGTTAAAGTCTGAGGTAATATCTTTGGAGTAGTTTGAGCTCAAACGAACCAGGATAAAAATACTGTGTTGTTTAAGCATTTGTTTTAAGTTTTAAAATTCAACCCCCCTTCTTGTGTTTTTCACATCTTCACCTCCTATTAGACATAGGCCTATGAGGTTATATATTGCAGCCTCATATTCGACTATAGGAAGTATGTTAGTCCAACAGGACGAAAAGGGTGTCGAGAGACCTATATATTATCTTAGTCAAATGCTTAATGATCCTGAAACTAGGTATAGTGATATAGAAAAACTATGCCTTTTCTTGTATTTCTCTTGTATTAAATTAAAGCAATATATAAAGCCTGTTGATGTGTATGTATCTTCTCATTTCAATATTATTAAGCACATGTTGTCCAAACCGATTTTACATAGTCGAATTTGTAAATGGGCTTTAGCATTAACAGAGTATTCTCTGACTTATGTGCCCTTAAAAGCAATGAAGGGACAAGTGGTGGCAAATTTCTTGGTCGACCATTCAATGGTTGGTATGCCTCAGAATTATGTAGATCTAGCGCCGTGGAAATTATACTTTGATGGTTCTAGCCATAAAAATGGAGTTGGAATAGGAGGAATTATAATTCCCCCCAGTGGAATTCCATCAAAGTTCAAGTATAGAATCGATGGTATATGTACAAATAATGAAGCAGAATACGAGTCTTTAATAACATGACTTAAACTACTACTAGAATTGGGGGCAAGGAACGTCGAAATTATGGGAGACTCTGAATTAGTAATTAAACAAGTATCAAAGGAATACAAATGTGTTAAAGAAAATTTAATCATGCATTTTGTGATTACTATTAGATTGTTAAAGAAATTTAAACAAGTGAGTATTTGACACATACCTCGACGAGAGAATGAAGAGGCTAATGACCTAGCACAAGAAGCTTCAGGATACAAGAAAGACCAAAATGAAGAACTTATTCAGGTAAGAGAGAAAGTTTAAGCAACTTGGTTATCTCCTTAAGATTTGTCAATAATAAAGTTAGGGGTTGTAGATGCCGAAAATTTTTAGATTTTAACTGTTGACAATGGGCAAGAGAATGATTGGCGAAAGCCATTGGCCGACTATCTATGAATCCCTACGGGGTCGATAGATTGTAAGATCAAGTATCATGCCCTCAGTTATGTTTTGATAGAGAATGAATTATTTAATAAAACTGCTGAAGGAATATTGCTTAAATGCATTGGAGAAAGTGAGGCATATGTAGCAGTGTCAAATGTACATAGTGGAGCATGTGGCGCACATCAAGCAAGACACAAAATGAAATGGATTTTGGTTCCTTTAGGTGTCTATTGGCCTTCAATGCTAAAAGATTGCATCGAATTTGATAAAGGTTGTCAAGAATGCCAAGTGCATGGGGGAATACAACATGTTCCTGCAAGTGAATTACATGCAATTATAAAACCATGGCCATTCAGAGCATGGGATTTAGATGTGATTGGAGAAATAAAACCAGCGTCATCAAAACAACAAAGGTATATTTTAGTTGGTATTGATTATTTTACAAAATGGGTCGAGGCAGTAGCCTTAACAAATGTCAATCAAGAAGCTGTTATTGATTTTACACAAAATCACATCATATGTCAGTTTGGGATTCCATAAACAATTAAAATCGACCAAGGATCAATGTTTACTGGATGAAAAATGCAAGAATTTACACAAGAAGTTATAATTAAATTGTTAACTTCTACTCCTTACTATGCTCAGGAAAATGGCCAAGTCAAAGCTGCCAATAAAGTAATAATTAGCCTAATTAAGAAGCATGTAGGAAAGAATCCAAGTAATTAGCATAAAACACTAGATCAAGCCTTATGGGCATGTAGAACTTCCCCTAAGGAAGAAAAATGAATTACTCCATTTCGACTTGCATATAGGCATGATGCAATGTTACCAGTGGAGATACATCTTCAATCAATAAGAATCCAAAGACAACATGAAATACCATCTGAGGATTACTGGAATATGATGGCAGACGAGCTTGTCGACTTAGATGAAGAAAGGATGTTGTCCCTTGATTCATTAATAAGACAGAAAGAAAGAGTTACCAGAGCTTATAATAAAAAAGTAAAAGATAAATCATTTGCTGTCGACGATTTAGTATAAAAAGTAATATTACCTATGGACAAAAATGATAAAGTCTTAGGGAAATGGTCCCCAAATTGGGATGGGCCTTTTAAGGTGATGCGGGTTTTTTCAAATAATGCCTATGAACTTGAGGAGTTAGCCCCAAATCGACGGATCTTAAGGGTAAATAGTAAGTACTTAAAAAAGTATAAGCCCATTCTTCAAGAAGTCAGAATTTCGACAGAATGATTATTCATCGAATCAACAAGCTTGTAAAATTGTGTTCGAAACCAGCAAATTCAAATAAAGAAAGGTGCCATTAAAATTTGGCATAAAGCCATAAAGAAATCACAAGATCGTTGATACAATGATTAAAAGTGTCTAAATCTGTTTTGGAATGACCGCAGTTCACCATGGAGGTTTGCGGCCTTATATTCAAAATCTTCAGCTTGAGTCCTAAGTGTTTCAAGCTCCATTTCGATAGAAGAAATTGCTTCACATACGGCCATAACATCCACGGATATTTGGCCAGCCTTTGCTTGAGCTGGATTAATAACGCTATTAATCTCTTCCTCTTGCTTGGCAATCAATTCTAATTCCTTGTTGAGAGCAGAAATCTAGTCACGTATTTCAGAAGCTCTTTTCTGTTTGGGACCCAGTTCCTGTTTTTTCTTTCCAGTCATTGTTAATAAATCTGTGATTTCATCAGTGGCTTGTACCACCATATCCAAATTCTCTTTCACAAAAGCTTTCTTCGACTAGACCGCTTCCTAATTTTCCCTAATACTCTCGACATTTTGGAGTAGAGGAATAAAGAATTTATCCAATGCCGTTATCATAAACGTGTCTGATTCAGAAGTGTTGAGCTCTTTCATTTGAGTGAGAGCGTCTGAAAGTTCTGGGCCAAGAGTTGAATTAGAATGAAGCAGATGAGGAAAATCAGAATCCAAAGCTTAAGTCCAAATTTTAGTCATTATATTTTTGGCTTTGATTGCTTCAGGACTTATCTTGTCATTGTGTGCTTGAGATTGGTTAGAGTCAGAAGAAAGAGTGCGAGAACTCACGAAGTGACGCAACCTAGCAATTGCTTCTAGAGAAGAAGGCTTGACTCCCATGTGTTTTGGTGTAGTAGGTGAGTCGACCTTGTCTTTCCCAGATAAAGTGAGAGGTGTGCCTTGTGTGCCTTCAGGAGGGGGCAAGATTTGGGAGGTGGTAACATTTTTATTTGCTTATGAACCCTGCAGGGAATTTGAGAGGCTAGAGTCAGAGCGAGTCGAACTATAACCCTTATGTTTGGCAAGACTAGTGACTGGGTCAGAGTCACTAAGAGTAGCCGGAATAGTCAGGTCAATAAACTCACCATCAGCAATGTCGGGATTCTCATGATGGTGAGGGGAAGAAGCTTCTTAAAAAGGAGTATAGTCAGGCACACTTAGTTGTTGGCCAGAGACATTAACCTAAAGAAAGCAAGAAAAGATACCAACCAAACAAGTTCAACAAATAAAAAGGAAAAAGAAACTAAAAATATAATCAGCTAGTACATGTGTCGATGGATAGAGATCGACAGACTCATCCTTAGCTGAAGCATCAACAACGTCTCCCATTAGGTTTAGAGAGTTGGATTTACAAAATATACCTCAGTCCTCTCAGAAGTATGTTGTATGTCCTTCTTAGACCGTTTGGATTCATCAGAGAGAGCAGTCAAATCCGTTGAGTGTTTTTGACTCTGGCAAACAAGGAAAATATTAGTATAGTTCAAGGCATAAAAGACATGGAAACTAGAAGTGTATAAGTACACCTACAGAGGAAGCCTTCTTGAGTAAAGAAGAAATGGGTTCATCGTCAGAGGGTGTATGGTCAGGGATAATCTACAAGATATTGGCTAAGTCAGATAAGCCAAATCACGAATGATAATTGACAGAAGGTTGAGTTTAAACCTGATTCGTTGAAGGTTTCAGTTTGCCGACAGAAACGGAGCCTGCCTGGTCTTTTGGGATAACTATAAGGCCAGTATAAGAAAATTAAATAAGCAACCAAATCAAAATAAGTAGGGGGGTAAGCTTTCCAGAAATTGTTATCGATTTGTGTTGTCGAAAGTACTCTAACATATCAGAGATTATAATGAAGATACCCTGAATAGTTAGGTAGATAATACTTCATCGGTACCACTCTGTCAGCCTTTTTCTTATAGGCATTTTGCATATCTGATAAAGAGAAATACCACCAGTCAGGAATAGGTGGGCCAAATTCCAAAGCCAAAGGGCTAGATGGCAAAGGAGGAAATTTAATGTTTCCAAAGTGAAGAGCATACAGATATTTGTCTTTCGCATAACCATGGATTTTAAGTGTCGAGATCCTATCGGTTACCTTCTCCTTTAATTCGACAACAACCTCAAAAATGGTCCGACGAAGATTATTAGGTCGATACACAACTCGGAAGTAATTCTGGAAAACTCGAATTTGTTTAACATGAGTAACCTTACACTTGGTCAATTTCTCCTGCAAATTGGAAAAAGTTGTAGTTAGTTCAACCAACTTTGCATCAGGATCACCAATGAATGTAACAAAATATGACTGCCACCATGTCTCAAATTCTTTGGTGTAGTAGAAAGATGGTTGGAAATGAGTGAGAGTAAGTGTAGGCCTTCGTGCCCATATGTTTCCGATATCTTCTTTGATAATTTCGAAAGGTTGGTCAGATATGATGTCTATCAGCAGCTCGTGAGAATTGAACAAGGAGTTGGGGACAAGTTGACAGAGTCCAGATTATCGAGCCACAAAGTTAGGCTGATAAGCGACAAAGCCTGGATTCACGCCGACAATCACAAAAGACAAAAATTGGGGAGTTATGTAATGTCTCCAGAGGATTAGGGAATTTTTCCAATCTTCTTCTCTTGCAGGTGGAAAAGCCCTAGTAAACCACTCTGGGCCATCTTGTCTATCATGAAACAGGGCCATAGAAGGTGTGAAATCGTCTCTTGTCAACATGATGTTGAACAACAGTTTGAGAACTTTAGGATTTGGGGAACCCTTATCAATAGGAGTCAAAGGAAGAAGGTGTCGCCAAACGATATGGTTTTGAGATGGAAGGCATGTTACTTTTCTATTCCTGAAGGGCTTAATCTCCTCATAAAAAGTGGCATTCAACCATAATTATAAGAGCAAAAAAGGACCATGGACCAAGACATTCTTTTTCTTTAAATTAGTAGGGTCGAAACGCTTGATTTGATTAGCAGCATCAGTCAAGGATGCGTAAAGAGAGGCCAAAATCAGCTGGCCTAAAGCAACATTCTCACCCTTGTGCAATTGGGTAGCCATATAAGAAAACTGTTTGGCCACCTGCATCGACCTGGAGCAAAAAATAAAGTGAGACAACCATAAGGTTAAAAATGATACATGCTCTACGTCAGTTATGGGGCCAGAAGTTTGAGCATGATGGTCGAGGAAGTTGTTGTGTGTTAGATTACCAGCTTCACCAACATCGAACTTTAGTGGCACAGGTTCAACATCTCTATAGTTAAAAGCTTTGCCAGATGGTTTTAACCCTGTGATGGCAACAACATCGAACATGGTAGGAGTAATCATACCACACTTAATATGAAAAGTGTTGGTCGACCCTTCCCAAAAATGTATGGCAACTAGGATCATGCCACTAGAGTAAGGCTGGCCACATCGAGAAAGTTCTAACAATGTGTAAATGCCCATTCTTTTCCATTGATCTCCTTTGTCGGTTTCTAAGCGTACCATCCAAGAATGAAACTTAGGGCACTGCAAAGGTGGAGCAGTTCTAAAGTTCCTGTCAATCTACTTAAGTGAAATGGGGTTTGGAGAAGAAATTATGGGTTTGGTAACAGTTCTAGTAGGAAACAAATGCTTCATTATTGTCTACATAGATTTCAGAGGGTGCATCTGTAGGAAGTGGCCCTAAAAAAGCTAGCCGTTTTTCTTCAAGAGAAAAATGGATAAGTACCTGAGATTTCCAGATTTTGGCTTTCTCCTCAGCAAATGGAGGTTCCGGCACATAACCTTTGCTATCGACGAGGCATAGTTGAAGAGAGATTGCTGGAGAAGAAGTTTGATTATCAACATTCTCCTTTGGAAGAAGTTTGAAGGAGGATGAAGATGGGGAGCCGTGATGAAATTTGCAGGTTCTGCGTTTTTCTGAAGCAAGGGTGTGAAGAAGCAAAGAAAAGTAGGAAAAAAAATGAGAAATAAGGTTATTTATAGACTCTGAAAGGAAGGTAGAAATAATGAGGAAAATCTTTGTGATTTCCTAAGTTTAAATCATGCCATTTGAGGGACACGTGCTGCAAAATCAACGTGAGTTAATGGGCTACATCTCCCACTAAAAGTGCAATGATTAAAAAAATCAAATGTCACACGTCTCAAAGCTGAAAAGCTTGATACGTTACCATGATTACACGACGTCACAGGCGGAACAATAACATTCACTTTTGGGGGGATGGAAACGGTTTGGTCAAATGGTAAAACCGATGCTTCAAAGATACCATTATCTCATATGAGTCGAAATTCGAAAATGGCATCTCTGGGGGGCATTTTGTTACCTCAAAAAATCTTAAGGTATTTAAGAACGTGTATTAAATGAGGATATTCTAATAAGCTAAAGGTCATCCTCTAAAGTAGGGGGTTTTGGGAAATTGGAGCCAAAGTGTTTGAAAATTTGGTTTTATTAAACTAGATTTAATGTTTAAAGGGAATGTCACGCCAAACTGTCGAAACTGAGCCAAGTCGACCAAAAGGAAATAAAAGAATATATGTTAGGAAATGGTCGAAATTGGTTTAGTCGACCAAAGGGTGAAAGACAAGGAAAATGGTCGAAATTGGTTTTTGTCAACCAAAAGGGTTTCTGGAGTTAGAGGAATTGTTGTTGATTTTTAAATCTTGCCAAAGGGAAAGTTTCAAAGCGAGTCAGAAGCGGTTTACTTTCAGAAGCTAGGAGCAGGAAGATTTAAATTTCAAAGTCATCAGCAGTTGCCAGCGGTTTACAATTTGTTTAAGCGCCAAATAAGTGGCGACATCCTGTGAAGCGGTTGGCTCAAGATTTTAATATTGTCCATAGATTTCATCTAGGCAGTTACATTGTAAATATTATAAATAAGCAGATTTGGTGTAGTTTTTTGGTGTGCTCACTTGTATGCTCAAACCACTTGTCAAAACTCTATCATTCGGAGCATTAGGAAATAAAGAGTGAAGAAGTGCTTGATGTACATGAATCACCACTTTTATTTCAATGAAAATCCTTTATTTTCCAATTATCTCTTTTGAATACTTTATTTGCTTTTTATGTACTGTCGAACAAAGTATTTACGTTATTTTCTACTTCGCGTAAACAATTCAATACTCTCTATCGATCACGAGTCACTAGTTAGTTATTTTATTGAATCTTATGTTCATATGAATACCTTCTGTCGGTCACGAGTCACCAGTCATTCGATCGATTCATAGTGTGGAAAGCCATTATACTTGTTCCCTTAATCACAGAAAACCATTTCACTTGATAAGGATTTTGATAGAATAAGTATAATAATAAAACTCTTCACACATGTCTTAAGATCAACTGGTTGATCTTGCGAGTTACCCTTAGTTTTAGGACTTTGGGAGGACCATCGGTTGTTTACCATTTTCCACAGTAAACAGTAGCTTCTTAAAACAACTCTGGCTGGGGAAAATAGATCCCTGACTGTTGTTGGGAATGAAGTAAGTGTTCTTTTAATTTCTATTTGGAATCATTTTGCTAGAGATTCCTACTTTCTGTTTGAGGTTACTCCACTGGAGATCTTTGACTTCTGCTTGAGGATAGAGGCATTCAAGGAGAGTCGGTCGTTTGTTGTTCTTATGCACCCTGACTAGGAATAAAAGTGATAAATATTCCTTTGGTAAGCTATCTCTCAGGTTTCAGGTACCGTGGAAAATCTTCTGGGGATAGTGCTGTACCTAAAAATTTTCCCTCCCATTTTTCTTCAAGACATTCTCATAGCATTCTCAAATGCTCAAGGTTGCTCAAGAATTGATCAGACAAATTCTCCTCCTAGGCAATGGGACCGCAAATAGGGTTTTGTATTTCTTAAGGAATATTAGGTCTCCTAGGTATTAAATGGTATCATGACTCCTCATACGTCTTCCACAATGCTCATGTCAAGTTTCATGCCTTGCATCACAAGTTTGCTCAGTCAATGGCTCAGATGACTGAAAATCAACTATAATGGGTAAAAAGACAATTATGGTCAACATATAGTCAAACTTAAATATTTTTGGTCAAAATTAATATTTTGAAGTCATATCCATCATTTGATCAATGTTTGATCATGATTCTTCAAGGAAAGCCCTCAAATCATCAAAAGTCAAAAGTTTCCAAATTAGGGTTTCTTTAGGAGAAGTCAACTAAATTTTTACCAAGCATAACTTTCACATGCTTCATCAGCTTTTCCCCAACCAAAGCTCATTTTTAAGGGAATTAAATTCTCTATAACTTTATCTCTCTAAGCTCAAGTCCATAAAATGCATCATTTGAGAGACATAAGCCAATACATTACATGTCATTTCAAAATTCAACAAAAAGACACTTTTTGTTAAAGAAACTTACATCAAGATAAATTATTCAAAAGCAAACATGATCAACATATAGGTTGTAGATTACATCTTGAGCTTTCCAAAAAGTTAGAGATCACCTTCAAAAGATAAAAATTAAGTGAGTTATGACCATTGCAATTTGGGAAATTTTGAGCAAATGCATGAAGTTCAAATTGAGCAAGCTTGATATTTTTGACCATTGGACCATGGTTTAAGAGTCCAAACGTGTATTATACTCTTCATGCACCTCAAATCTTGTTCTTCCACCCGATGACCTATTTTTATTTTTATTTTTTTAATTATTTTTTTGATTTATTCATTAAATAATGGAAAATTAAATAAGATACAAGTATACCTTCTTCTACAAGGTCCAAGCCCACATGAATTTGACATAATTTCCACTATATAATCTCAGCACTTCTCATACAAAGACACACGAAAAAAACCCTTTCCTCAAACTTGTCAAAATTTCCAAATATTTTCAAGAACCCTAAAATTTTCAAACTCTTGTTACAAACCCTATCACTGCAAACAACCACACAACTCACTCTTAACAATCATACATAGTAAGAATGGATCATGTTTGATGGTTCAAAGGTCACAAAATACGCATGCATTCATCATCAGTTTCATGAACTTTTCAAAAATTTGTATCTTTGTGTTTGTTTCGTTTTAAGCCATATTGATGTTACTAACATGTTTCTGAGTTGTATTTGAACAGGTTTGGACCATCGTAAGAGTTCCATGGATACTAAAACATAGAATATCATGTTTGCTCCAATCGGCCTTGCTTGCGCATAGCTCTTAAACCAACTAGTTTTAGACCAAAATAATTATCCCATTGGATTTGCAGCCCTTGATTTAGGGGGGTAGGATGTGTTTGGATCATTAACACTTTGTGCTTTGTAGGTTGGGTGAAAGGAAGATACCAAAGAAGACGACCAGAGCTAGGGCTTCAGTGCCTCTCTGGTCAATATATTTGTTTATATATTATATATTAATTGATTTAATTATATAAGCTGATGTATAGCCACCCCAGTGGCAGAAACGCGCGTGCTAAGTCACTTCTCTCCGTCAAGTCACGGGTTCGATCCCCTGTTTTGCCAACTTTCATATTTTCATTATTTTGTAGAGTTATCATATAATGCATTGAACCTGATATCTTGACACCAACAACAGTCTGGCCTGGTGGTATTCTATGCATGGAGAATGCTTGAGTGTGTGGGTTCAACACCCAGCCCTACTCTTTTGGTCATTTTCTATGTTTCTCACTCTTTTTCACCCTTTTTCTTTAAAACCTTTTTTCAAAAACATTTTTTTAACAAACCCTAATTTAATTTTAGGTTTTTAATTTGGTTTTAGGTTTTTTTTTTAATTTAATCAACTTAATTTAATTTTCGGTTAATTTAATTTTACGTTAACTTAGTTTTAGGTTTTTTTAATTTAATCAATTTAGTTTTAGGTTTTATTTAATCAACCCTAATTTAATTTTTTGGGTTTTCTCAATTAATTTAAAATCAACCTATAATTTAGGGTTTTTCTTAATTAATCAATTATTTTTTAATCAATAAAAGTCAATTAGACTTTAGGTTGATTATCAAAACTTTTTCATCATACGATTTTCTCCTTTTACCGCTCAACGCGCTTTATTATTTTCGCATTAGTTTTTTTCCCAATTATATATCTGCTACAGTATGTAATAGTTTAACTTAGAGTTTTACTTTCTTTTTCTCCCGATTTTATTATTTGTAACCCTATTCTCGAAGCCATGTAATAGCATAGATTTTATTTCCTTCACTTTACTGCTTTATTATTTCTATTACTGTTAAGTTAATAAGATTATATGGCAAGACATAAAAACAAACATAGCTAACCCTAAATACAAGATAAATTACTGAACTAAATCATTTACACACTTGAACCTCTAGGGTAACCTCATTTGTTGCCTTCAGATAAACATGGTCATATCCCTCGAACGTAGGGATACCATTAGCAAAGACCCTCGTTTAAAATCATCATAAAGATCATAGTCCCGGGATGTCACTCGAGTTGCCTACGAGAAATGATCTTGTCCCTCAATGTTGCCTATCAATATATGATGACAGTCTCTTCGAATTTCTAAGGTATCCGTATATGTTGCCTTCTATGACCATAACGATGACCCACGCCTGTCCCTTCACATCCAACGTTAGGGCTTCCTACTAACTAATGGTAGGATAACACTATCTAAAAGAGAAGGAAAATAAAACGAAAGACATTTGAGTAGGTAGATAGCTCGTAATCGCTTTCTCATAAAAAAACATATTTTTCACAAATACTCTCTCTGAAATATTTTCAAAAACAAACATTTTGTACGTATTCTGCAGGAATGATACCAGAATCATTACAAAGTATGCCTCACTATGGAATTTGTTTCAAAATATTTTCAAACACTTACACAAAAAAATCAAATTTTCAAAGTGAGCTAAGCGATTAAGAGGCCGTAGATAACTACAGAGGAAAGGGTTCTAACACCTTCCCTTTTCATACCAACCCCCGAACTCAATAAATCTCAAAGGTCTTTCCTATTATTTTCACCCTTTCCTTTATTGGATAAAAGAAAAGTCTGTGGAGACTCTTGCTATTCGCAACATTTGTAATAAAACGCAAAACAAGTCAGTTCTCCCACCGTATTACAGATAGAGACTTTGATTAAAACCTGCTGGAGAAGAGAATTCTACTAGGGATTGTACGGTGTTGGAGAAATAAACTCCGCTGGAGAATTAAGCTTTTGTAAACTATGTAGAGGAAATAAACTCTGACGGGGGGTTTGAATTTTATAGGTTGCACTAAGGAAGTCTCCACTATGTGCTAGAGAAATGATCAAGCTTCCTTATCCGCTAGGGGACCTATTGAGGATGATGATCAGGTCAAGCTATCCATTAGGCATATGGAGGTGAACTGCTGGAAGATTCCCAAATTTCTGTTTGTGGGCATATTAAACTTGCTGGGGAATATATCTCTTTTGGGGATGAGTTTGTGAAGATAGATCTGTAGAGATGATTCCATGGAGATTGCTCTGTGGGGATTTGTGGGTGACTTGAACATTATCCCAACTCCTAGAGTCTTTAGTAAATGCTTATCAGAGTGATAAACAAGTGATGAAATAACGTGACATAGTCGTACGCTTTAATCCCTAACTTTTGCCTAGACTGTCTTTTCATATTTTTAGTCCACCGGGATACCCTTTTTTGCCCAAGCCGCCTTCTCAGGTTTTCGACTTGCCATGTGTATAACTTTATTTATATGTCCCTAATTTTTTCCCGAATCCTTTTGGTTCGTCGGGATGCCTTTATTTTTTTCGAGGCCTATCAACCTAGAGGGTATCTTTTTCATGCATAGTATTTTTGACTATGTTTGCGTTCATAGAGCGCATGGAATTTTCATTGTCCATGGTAGTAAGTGTTGTAGCACTCCTAGATAATATTTTCTTGATCATACGTGGCCCTTCGTATGCGAGATTCCATTTTCCCTTGGGATTAGTCTGGTGCACTCAATGTTTGAAGTTATTGATCAACCATTGATTACCAGGTTTCTAGTAGTCTTGACCTTCCTCAGTATTTTTCTAAGAACTATCACGGAAAAATGACACCATCTGATACTTCTGACGTAGACAAGAAATTTGGTGATACCGAAGATTCAATTTTCATAGTGGCTTTTGCTGAAACTCATGATCAATGTAATATGCCCAAAGTGATAAAGGTGGAGATCTGCCCCTGGCTATTCATCACTTTTGAGAGATTCTTTGAATCTTGACTTGACTGCCACAGATTGGTTGGATAATAACATATCATGCCCCTTGATTTATAACCAATTGTGTCCATGAAAGGCCTGTTACTGGAAGTTTCTTTCTCTTTGACCCATCCTCTGAAGTAATTCTGTCCATTAGGAGGATTTTCATTCATTGAATGTTCGTCATGCGAATTTCTTTGTTGTCAAATACTTAGTCATATGCAAACAGTGGTATTAAAATGCAAAGCTTATGTCTGTCTTGAAGTTTAAAAAATGAATACTTTTAGTAAAACAAAATTTGTTAGAATGTGATATCAACCCAGGATTTATAGTAAGCCTTACAGGATTCAGGATACCTTTCTGTAACAATATGTTTTCAAACTAACCCATGCTTCAGTTAGGACTTTGAAGGGTTGTAGCGTGGCCTGGTTCACAGTTTAAGAAACAAAAGATAAAGGCTCAAAGTTTATTTGTACCCAACTCGTTCTCCATGATGTCCTTCAGTCTTATACTCAATTAATTATGCATTTAGGTTCCAATAAAGTTTAGAATTATAGCACTGAAACTTGGTGATGGTTCAGAAACCAAAAGTTTATTTGGGAAGGCAGTCATTTTTTCTTGTAACATCTTTCTTTTGTTGGGGATTTGTAGCTACCTCTTTTTGACTTTATTATCCCTAACTTTTGCCTGAGCTGTTTTGTTTGAGATTACAGTCAGCGGGATGCCCCTGTTTTTTCCTAAGTCTCCTTCATAGGTTTCGACTTAGCGGGATTTTCTTTTGAAAGATAATGACTTCCCGAATTAATGATTATGGGGAACCATCACCTACTTTTGATTTGGAAGGATGTCTTCGATACTACCTGCTATGTATGAAGGAAAACTTATGATTGAATGCACAATTGAATTAACTGAGAAACTACCCTACCCCAGGTTATGATTAAGGGTTTCAATTTTCATGAAAAAGAAAACTCCTACTTCTTAGGCCCAAGGGGTTGACTAGTGATTAACTTCCTTATATCTCCACTGTTTAGGAATTGAAGCAACGCTTGTACATCGTCAGCTAGGTCTTTTCAAAAGCATACTATATGAGATTATGGTATCGTTTTTGTCATCCTCCCTTAAAGGCTTATATATTTTAACGAGAGTTGAATATCATAAAAAGGAAGTAAAAAGCACAGTTTAAATATAGTGAAAACGAATGGATTAATTCAAGATAAACATATATAATGCATTAATGGAAAGAAAACAAAGTTTGACATAAAGGTAAGTGTTCGAACAAACAAAATAAATTACAATTGAAAATTCAAATGAACTGGACGCTCTCAATTTTAGTCATGATTTGGCATGGGAGCAGTGATCACATTAGGTGTCTCCAGAGGATCAAACTAAATCTCTTTGGAGTCAATCATAACTTGAATCTTATTTTTCAAAGCCAAGCCGTTATTTGTATCATGTTCGGGACTATTGGAATGATAGGCACATCTTACATTAGGATTATACTGAGGAGAGGAGGTGTTGGGATTCTGAAGAGTATCTCTCAACGTAATTAGATCTGCTTTTAATAGATGTTGCAATGCATGAGATAATGGCATGTTGATCTTGGAAAAATGTCTCCTGGATGCGTCCGACCTACGCTGATTTCCTTGTTGATGTTGTTGCACTGGTGCAGGATTAGAAATTATCATTCCCCCCAGAGATTGGTTGCGGTCACTTATACCACGACCCTTCTGGCCATACACAACATTAGCTTATTTTTTCCTGTTGAATTTCTTCTTTATAGTACTTGAAGATGCAACCATTTTAATTTTTACTCTTGTGATTCCACCTTCTACATATTCCCCTGTTAATATCAGCTCGGTGAATCCAGCTAAAGAGCTTTCGATCAGATGATTAAAGAAAGGACATGTCAAAGTTCCCATAAACATGTCAACCAACTCCCTATCAGAAAAAGGAGGTTGAACTCTTCTTACTAAAGCTCTCCATTTTTGGGCATACTCTTTGAAGCCTTCATTTGAGCCCATAGTTATACTCTGTAATTGCACACGAGTTGGTGCAAGATCAACATTATACTAGTATTCTTTGTAGAAAGAAATAACCAAATCTTCCCAAGCATGGATATTGGTTATTTCCAGTTGATAGAACCATTCTAATTGTGTCTCAGAAAGCCTCTCTTAAAAGAAATGCACCCATAACTTCCTATCGGTAGTGTGTGGTTGAATCTTCCCGGCATAAGACCTCAAATGAAGCTTAGGACAAGAAACACCATCATACTTTGCAAAAGTATGGACCTTAAACTTGTAGAAATGACAACTCTTGAGACTAAACCCAACTCTTCAAAATATAACTCAAGCACTCACTGAATCTCCATATCGTTTAAACGATCTTCCAGCTGTTTATATTTTTCATCAATAAGAAGATATTGTTCATCTGAAAAATCTTCTTAATCTTCATCAGAATATTGGCCAGAACCAAAGTTGCTTCCTTTCTCAGCCTTCACAATCTTACCATCTTCACCCTGATTATCATCTTCATTTGATGGAATATCACAGTCTTGAGCTTGCTTGGGAGGACCTCTGAACCTTTTTCCCATGTTAAGAATTCCGATTGATTTCCTTGTCTTTTTTCCCTCTCTTTGGTGATGAGGGTTTTCAACTATTCCTGCCCCTTGGCTAAGTTCTGGAACATTTGTTGGAACTAGGCATTCTGAGCTTGAAGATCTTTGACTGTTTGTTCGAGAGTCATCTTTTACTGAAATAAATAGCGAGAAGATGAGACAACCTGTGTAGAAAGTACCGGTTATGTAATGAGATGCATGATATGTAGATGCAAATGCAATTTTATCAAGGATCTTGTAGGGTAAAAGAGAGAATGAATACTGGTTGCAGTTTTGACTTGTTGAACTTCGAGTCTTCATTTTTGGAAGTCCTTCTATTAGAATCAAGCTCACTCTAAATCAAAAGAATGTACTTCAGTCTTTGATGACATATGGTTAGAGGAAAATAAATCCTCTTTCCCCCTCGCTAGCAGTCTGGCTCGAAATCCTACAACAAAGATCCCTAAGATCCTTGAAATGGTTAGTAAATGCCATGTCAGATGTTATGATATCATGATGTTATGTTTATTTTAAACAGATAGCAAACAAATCAGACAAGAGCCTTAGGTTTAAAGGCTTGCATGGGTTCCATAGGTAAGTACCCTTTTTTATTGAAGTTAAGTTGGCTCAACCTGTCCTAAAATAGTAACCGGGTTCTACGAATATCATATCATGGATCTCTCTTGAAGGTTTTATTTTAGTACAAGCAACTGATTTGCCACCAAAACATTCCACGAGTCGAATCTCAATTAGTGTAGCATCGAGTATCAACCAACTCTGGAATGCACCAAAGTCGGCTATCTCACTACCTTCTAATGGCCAAGATGGGACAATTAAGGTTCTAAAAGTTAGTTAGTGCTTATGACACCACGTGGCAGCCCAATTTTATCCTCGACTAACTCAAGGAACACTGATACAAACCAAAGTGTCACATAACATAGCCATCACTTCAACCTTATTGGTCTACGTCATACAATTTTCATGATCTATTGCTACTTACCGAAGGTACCACTAGATCCGAGTGTAGGATCTTTGCAAGAATTTAAACCCATGAAACCCTTAAAGATAAAGCAAGCGATGCAAACAAATAAAGAAAATAAAGTGATCTAGACTCCAAGGTAACACCTCTTTTTAAGTATTCTCCAGTAGAGTCTCTAGTTCTGTAATACGGTGGAAGAACTGACTTGTTTCACGTTTTATCGCAAATGTTGCGGATAGCTAGAGTCGCCATCTACTTTTATTTTATCCAATAAGGAAAGGGTGAAAAGAATAGGAAAGACCTTGAAGATTTTAAGTTCGAGGGGTAGGTTATGAAAAGGGAAGGTGTTAGCACGCTTTTCATCTATAGTTATCTATGGGCTCTTAATCGCTTAACTCACTTTGAAAATTTGCTTTTTTATCTAAGTGTTTGAAAATATTTTGAAAAAATGCTAAAGTGAGGCATACTTTATAATGATTCTTGTATCAGTCCTCAAGAATGCGTACAAAGTGTTTAGAAAATATTTGTTGTTTTGAAAGTGTGATGTGAGAAATGTTTCGTTTAGAAAAGTTTGTGAGATAGCGATTAAAATTATCCTACCCACTCAAGGTCGTTCTTGTTATTTTCCTTCTCCTTTAGAGATAGTGCTATTCGTACCATTAGTTGGTAGGTAGTCCTATCTGTTATTGTAAAGGGACAAGCGAAGGATCATCGTACGTTCATCGAAGGAAAATTGTAAGGATGCTTTAGCAGTTTCGTAAGGGACTATATCATATTATTCATATAAAACATCGAAGGATTATGATCTTTTGTATCGAGGGTCTTTTGCTAAAGCATCCCAATTTTCGAGGGACATGACCGTTATTCTGAAAGGTAACGAAAAGAGGTTACCCTAAAGGTGTGAGTGTGAAATGTGTTCAATTCAGTTATTTAGTCTTGCAATTAGGGTTTTCTATCGTTCATTTTTATCTTGCCATACAAACCCTAATTACAAAAAAATGCATAAAATATAGTAGAAAAAGGTAAATGCGGAAATGTAAACCTAGGCTATAACACAACTTTGGGGCAGTTGCATAATAGTGAAGAGTGCGGAAAAGAAATCCTAAAACTATTACATCCCGAAAGCAATTCCGTGTGAATAATAAAAAAAATACGGAAAAAATAAAGCTACGCTATTACAATTGAATGCGTCATATACACTTTATCTAGGAAAATAAAAATAAAATGACAAAAGAAAAGAAAATATTTTGGTGATTTTTTATGAAAAAAAAGTTTTATGATAATTAATTAAATAAACCTAAAAAACCTAATTAATTTTAATTAATAAAAAAAGGTTAATTTTGAAAAAAGTTAATTAAAAATCTAAAACCTAATTAATTTTAATTAATAAAAAAAGGTTAATTTTGAAAGAAAAAAAAGGTTAATTAAAAACACCTAATTAATTTTAATTAATAAAAAAAAGTTTAGTTTTGAAAAAATAGTTAATTAAAAAAAACCTAAAACCTAATTAATTTTAATTTAAAAAATAGGTTAATTTTTTTAAAAAAAGTTAATTAAAAAACCTAATACCTAATTAATTTTAATTAATAAAAAAAGTTAATTTTGAAAAAAGTTAATTAAAAAACCTAAAACCTAATTAATTTTAATTAATAAAAACGGGGTTTTAAAAAAAGGTTTATGTTTAATGATTAATAAAAAAGAATTAACTTTGCCAAAAATAGGAAGGGGAAGAAGCATCAATGAAAAATAAGGTTAGAAAATAAAAATAGTGCAAATGTCAGGGGTGGGTGTGGAACCCATGCCCTTTTCCTTCACAACAACATGGCTTGCCAACAAATAGATAGGAGAAGAAGCATCAATGGAAAATAGGGTTTATCATGCATAATTATACCTCAATAGTATGTTAGTAATATTAGTATTCATCAAAACAACATGAAAACAAAACATACGAATTACAAAAAAAAACAAGGAAACTGGAGATGAATGTATGCGATTTTCAGGCCCTTTGGATCGTCAAGATTGATGATCCATTGTTACCCTACAATGCCTCAGGGATTGATTTGGATGATTGACTTGCTTGGAGAGAGGCTGAAAATAAGGTTTGAAGTTTGCCCTAGTTTTGGATAATTTTGGAGTTTTTTGGAATAGTGATCTCTTGCCAAGTTTTTTCATGTCTTTGTTGTTGTATGAATATATATATATATATATATATATATATATATATATATATATATATATATATATATATATATATATATATATATATATATATATATATATATATATATATATATATATATATATATATATATATATATATATATATAGAGAGAGAGAGAGAGAGAGAGAGAGAGAGAGAGGAAAATTAGGTCAAAAGAAGTGGACTTAGACCTTTGGAATAAAAAACAAAGGGGGTATATGAATAGGTTCAAAGATTCACTTATGAGGCCTAATACACGTTTGGACCTTGAAACACAAGCCCATTAGCCTAAAAATTCGAATTTGATCAATTTGGGTTTCATGCATTTTCTTAAAATTTCCCAACTTGCACCAATCATAACTCTCTCAATTTTTATCATATGAAGGTGACCTGGGACTTTTTGGAAAGCTCAAGATGTCCCCTACAATCTCTATATAGATAATTTTTTATTTGAGTACTTTATCTTGATGTAAGTTTCATTGACAAAAAGTGTCTTTTGTTGACTTTTGAAATGACCTATAATGTTTTGGCCCATATATCTCAAATGAAGCATTTTTTGGACTTGAGCTTAGAGAGATGAAGTTGTAGAGAATTGAATTTCCTTCAAAATGAGCTTTAATTTAGAAAAATCTGATGAAACATGTGGAAATTATACTTGGTCAAAGTTTAGTTGACTTCTTCTTAAGAAAGCCCTAATTTGGTATCTTTTGACTTTTGATGAATTGAGAGTTTTCTTGATGAATCATGGTCAACCGTTGATTAAATTATAAATGTGAATTCAAAATCTTGATGTTGACAAAAAATGTTGAAGTTTGATTGTATGTTGACCACAATTGACTTTTTGTCCAATACAATTGATTTTCAGTCATCTGAGCAATTGAGTGAGCAAACTTGTGATACAAGGCTTGAAATTTGGCATGAGCATTCCTTGAGACATATGAGGACCCATGAAATCCACTTGAGGCATTATAAGCTCAAATTTCCTTGAGAAAAGTCAAACCCTAGTTGTAGGTCAATTACTTAGGAGAAGAATTTGTCTGATCAAACCTTGAGTAGCCTTGAGCAATTGAAAACCCAAGAAGCATAAGAAGATACCTTGAATAAAACTAGAGGGAAAATTTTGAGGTACAACACAACTGCGCACTGCTGACAAGAAACTGTGGGTTCATTTCTTTCAAGAGAGCTTGTCTAAAACACAACTGGAATGGTTCTATCAACTGGAAGGAACCAATATTCACAATTGGGAAGATTTGGCTGCTGCTTTCTATAAGTAATACCAATATAATGTTGATCTTACACCAACCCGTATGCAATTATAGAGTATGACCATGGGTTCTGGTGAAGGCTTTAAAGAGTATGCCCAGAAATAGAGAGATCTTGTGCGTAGAGTTCAACCTCTTTTGGCTGATAGAGAGTTGGTTGACATGTTTATAAGCACAGTGACAGGTCCCTTTTATAGCCATCTTCTAGGAAATTGTTCGACTGGTTTCACTGAGTTGATTTTGACCAGGGAACATGTGGAAAATGGAATCAGAAGCGGAAAAATCCAAGTAGCCACATCCTCAAATGTTGTGAAGAAGCCTTGTAATGGTAAAAGGGAATTCAATGATGTGTATGGCTAGAAGGGTCGTAATAAGAGAGATTTTAACCAATATGTGGAGGCAGTACTAATATCCAATCCTGCACCAGTGCAACAACAACAAAATAATCAGCGTAGGCAGGACGCGCCTAGAAGACAATTTACAAAGATCAACATGCCATTAGCCCAAGATTTACAACATATGATGAAGGCAGGATTGGTTACACTGAGAGAGCCTCCTACGAATCCCAACACTTCCTCTCCCCGCTATAATCCCAATGCAAGATGTGCATATCACTCGGATAGCCCCAGGCATGACGCTAGCAACTATTGGGCTCTGAAGAATAAAATCCAAAACATGATTGACGCCAAAGAGATTGAGTTTGATCCTCCTGAGACCCCTAATGTGATTACGGAACCCATGCCTAACCATGACAAGGGTGTTAATATTGTTGAAGATGTTTCTTATGTTTCTACTGTGGAAAATTTAACTACTCCCTTGATGATTATTAAAGAGAAATTGCTGCAAGCCGGTTTATTTCTGGGTTGCATTTAAGACTGTTACTACAATGCATCCAAATCCAATGGTTGTGCATTGCTGAAGAAAGGTATTCAATGTTTGATGGATGACCGTGAGATTCTGTTTGAGAAAATTCTTGTTGAGAGGACTCCTTCTGTGGAGGGTACATCCCAAGACCTGAATCTTGAAGACGTGTCTACAATTTCTGATACCTCTATAACGATCACTTCTAAAGGTCCTGTAATGATTACTGTCGAACCCAAAGTCCCTCCTCTAATTATTACTGCACCGGGGCCGATTCCATACTCCTCTGACAAGGCCATCCCTTTGAACTATGGGGTTGATGTTTACTACCATGGCGTTAAGCATGATTCTTTGAATGAAGATAATGAGGTTACCGATCCCGATGTTGGAAATATTGCAGGGACCAATAAGGTTACTATAAGTGTAAGAGTTTTCTCTCCAGATATATCTCCGAAGACTATTACTGCACTAGTTCATATCACTGCTACATAATCTACTACTGAAAATCGAGGCGAAGAACATAGGACCGAGCCTGCCCAGATGGAGGCACCGAAAGAAGTTATTGTCAAAGACCCCTCCAAGAAAGAGAAGGAGGAAATTTTAAAAATTATCTGAAAGAGTGACTGTAATATTTTTGAACAGCTGGGGCATACCCCTTCCAAAATATCTATGTTATCTCTGTTGTTGTGCTCCGAAGCTAATGATCAAGCTTTGGTGAAATTCCGGAAATATTCTCATGTGCCGCAAGAGATCTCTGTTGACCAGTTATAAAATCACATTGTTAGCCTAACGACTGATAATGGGCTAGGCTTTTCTGACGCAGACCTAACTCTCGCATGAAGGAATCATAATAAGGCTCTTCATGTCTCTATTGAGTGCAGGGGCACTACTTTATCTCATGTGTTGGTAGACGCAGGTTCCTCGTTAAATGTTTTGCCAAAATCTGCTTTGGATAAACTTAGATATAAAGGGATTGTTCTAAAACCTAGTGATATCATGGTAAGACCTTTTGATGGTTCGAAGAGAATGGTGCATGGAAAGGTTGATCTTCCAATCAAAGTGGGATCCCGGGTTTTTGAATCCAATTTATATGTGATGGAAATTCGTCAAGCCTATTCTTTTTTATTGGGACGCCCTTGGATTCATGGGGCAGGTGTTGTTACTTATACCTTACACCAGAAGTTGAAGTATCCCATGAGGGGAAAGATCGTCATAGTTTGCAGTGAAGAAGAATATATGGCGAGCCATTTGAATTCCTTGGAGTATGTCGAGGTGGATGGAAAATTCACCGAGACTCCCTGCTAGATCTTTGAAGTTGTTTCTCAGACAACCTCATTTGATAAACTGCTTCTTCTATTGCTAAAACTCCATCAAAAATGGCTTCTCTGAAAGATGCTAGGGTTGTGGTTGAAGAAGGTGGTTGCACTGTCTGGGGTCAGCTTCCCAATATTCCTTACAAATCTGACAAGTTTGTTTTGGGTTCACTTCTCAAGCTCAGAGGGATGTCCGTCATGCTCGTGCCAATTCTAGGAGATCGCGATTCTGCATCAACAGTAATGGAGTGCACAACAATCATATCAATGTTGTAGAAGACGATGATAGTGGCTATGACATAGACAATTGGATCTTCCCTACTGCTGACAATGGTCTCAACAATTGGAAGGTCGAAGACCTCATACCAATCTTCCTTAGTCAGGAGTAAATGCTATTTTCTGTTTTTCTTGATTTTAAATTTTGGTTATGTAATTTAAACAATGACTTTAAGCCTTGTGCCTTACCCGGGGCACAATGGTCCATTTGTTAGGGTTGTCATTATTCATAAGCATATTTTCATTTAATGAATCATTGGACATTTGCACTCAAATTTTGTGCTCTTTGTCTTTCTTTTGGATTTATTGTTTTTAAAATAACTATGTACTCTTACACGCACCCACGCAAGAAATTGTAGATCCACATCCACCTTGGATCCTATTGATAACAGTCCTGCTATTTCTAATAATGACTTTAAAAATATGATCTACCAAGCTGAGGAAGAAGGCGAGGAAGATTGTGAAATACCTAGAGATCTTGCTAGGATGTTAATGCAAGAGGAAAGGGCCATACGACCACATGAAGAGACAATCGAGGTTGTGAACTTGAGTATCTAAGAGGACAAGAAAGAAAACAAGATAGGGACCAACTAGAAGACAATGTCAAAAAAAGGCTAATTCAAATGTTGCATGATTATGTTGAAATCTTTGCTTGGTCATACGAAGAGATGCCAAGGCTTGATACTGATATTGTGTTTCACTGTCTACTGATGAAGGAAGGTTGCCTCCCTATAAAGAAAAATGTTCGTCGTATGCATCCTGAGATATCAGAAGAGATCAAGGCTGAGGTTTTGAAGCAATTCAATGCAGGGTTCTTAAATGTTACATCCTATCCTCAGTGGGTTGCAAATGTAGTGTCGGTACCCAAGAAAGATGGTAAGGTGCGTATGTGTGTAGACTACATGGATTTGAATAGGGCGAGCTCCAAAGATGACTTTCCACTTCCACATATTGATGTTCTGGTTGACAACATCGCTCAACATAAAGTATTTTCCTTCAAGGATGGTTTCTATGGTTATAATCAAATCAAGATGGCACCTGAAGATATGGAGAAGACTATTTTTGTCACACAATGGGGAACTTTCTGTTACAAAGTTACGCCTTTAAGTTTGAAGAACGTCGGATCAACATATCAACATGTTATGGTAGCTGTGTTACATGATATGATCCATTACGAGATAGAGGTGTATGTTGATGACATGATAGCCAGATCTTAAATTGAAGAAGAACATCTTGACCACCTGCACAACCGTTTGAAAGATTGAAGAAATATAAGCTGAGGCTGAATCCAAACAAATGCACCTTTGGGGTAAGATCCGGTAAGCTCCTAGGTTTCATCGTCAGTGGTAAAGGTATTGAATTTGATCCCTCCAAGGTTAAACCTATTCAAGAAATTTCAACCTCATATATTGAGAAGGAAGTCAAAGGTTTCTTGGGACGATTGAACTATATTGCCAGATTTATTTCCCATCTGACCGCTACTTCTGAGCCAGTTTTCAAGTTACTAAAGAAAGATCAAGTAGTAAAGTGGAACGATGATTGTCAGATAGCCTTCGACAAAATCAAAGAATATCTTTAGGAACCTCCGTTTCTGATTCCACCGGTTGAAGTAAGACCCATGATCATGTACTTAATAGTGTTAGAGAAATCAAATGGGTGTGTACTGGGGCAGCATGGCGAGTCTAGTCGAAAAGAGCATGCAATGTACTACCTTAGCAAAAAGTTCACCGAATGTGAAACAAGATATTCATTGCTCGAGAAAACTTGACACGCTTTGGAATGGGCTGTTCGTCGACTAAGACAGTATATGTTGACTTATACTACTTTGTTGATCTCTAAGATGGATCCGATAAAATACATATTCGAGAAGCCAACTTTATTCAGAAGAATAGCAAGCTGGAAAATAGTCTCGACAGAATACGACATTCAGTAAACCACTCATAAAGCAATCAAAGGAAGTGTACTGGCAGATCATTTGACTCATCAGGCTGTAGACGATTATCAGACTATGAATTTCGAGTTCCCGGATGAGAATATTATGCTGATTACTGGCTATGAAAAACCTGCACCGTATGAAGGACCTGAGCCTGGATCCTGATGGACTATGGTTTTTGATGGAGCTTCTAACGCGCTTGGAAATGGAATTTGTGTTGTGATTGTCTCTCCCAAGGGTTGCCATACGCCCTTCACCGCCAAATTATATTTTGACTGTACCAACAATATGGAAGAATACGAAGCGTGCATCATGGGTATCGAAGCTTCCATTGATATGAGAATCAAGTTCTTAGATGTATATGAGGATTTAGCCCTGGTAATTAGTCAAATTAAGGGAGAATGTGATATTAATCACCCGAATGTCATCCCTTATTGAAAGCACATGTTGACATTAATTCCATACTTCAAAGAAATCACTTTTGAGCATATTCCACGAGAAGAGAATCAATTGAACGACACATTATCTACCATGTCATCTATGTTCAAATTCAGATGGGATAATGAAGCTCCTGGAATTACCATTTAGAGATTAGACGAACCAACACATTGCTATGAAGTTGATAATGATGGAGTAGAGGAAAAGCGTTGTTACCACGAAGTGAAAGATACCTCGAGACTCAAGAGTATCCTGAAGGGGCGTCTATAAATGATAAGAAATTTCTACGGAAGTTCTCTGCCAAGTTCTTTCCGAGTAACAAAATTTTGTATAAGAGTAATCATGATTTGACTCTGCTTCGTTGTGTAGACAAGAAGGAAGCTGAGAAGATTATGGAAGATATGCATGAAGGGGTCTTTGGTACTCATTCCAACGGGCATACGATAGCTACGAAAATTCTGACAGCGGGTTATCATTGGTCGGCAATGGAAACTGATTGCCATCGCCATTCTAGAACTTGTCACAAATGCCAGATTCATGCTGACAAAGTATATGTGCCTCCAGTTCCTTAGAATGTCTTGACTGCTCCTTGGATGTTATCAATGTGGGGCATTGATATGATTGGAGAGATTAAGTCTACTGCATTCAATGGGCATCGTTTCATCTTGTTCCCTATTTATTATTTCACAAAGTGGGTTAAAGCAGCCTCCGTTACCAAGAATGTTATGGCCCAGTTCATTAAGCATAATCTCATATGTCGATATGGCATACCCGAGCGGATCATCATGGATAATGGTACCAATCTCAACAACACTATGATCACAGAACATTGCATGCAGTTCAAGATTAAACACCATAATTCTTCTTCGTACCGACAAAAGATGAATGTCGCAGTGGAAGCCACCAACAAGAACATCAAGAAGATTTTGCAGAAGATGACAGTGATGTACAATGATTGGCACGAGACGTTACCATTCACTCTTCATGGTTACCGGACTTGAGCTCATACATCAACTAGGGCAACCCCGTTTTGTCTCGTCTACAGTATTAAGGATGTCTTACCTTTCAAAGTCCATATTCCTTCTCTAAGGATTATGAAGGACACGTGTTTAGATGAAGACGAGGGGATTCATACAAGGCTAGACCAGATAAATTTGATTGATGAGAAAAGGCTTGCGGCTGTTTTTCCTGGTCAAATATATCAGAAGCACATGATTAAGGCCTTTAACAAGAAAGATAAACCTTAGGTTTACCAGGCTAGCGGTTTGGTAATAAAGCGCATTATCTAACCACAAGGTGATCCTAGGGGCAAGTGGACTCCCATGTACGAAGGTCCATTTGTGAGTAAGAAGATACTTTCTAGAGGAGCTATGATACTTACCATCATGGACGGTGAAGATCTTCCACACCTTGTAAACACGGACATAGTAAAAAAATACTACGCATGAAAGAGACCCGCTAGGTAGACTGGCCTAGGCAAACATAAGGGCATCCCGGGAACCAAAAGGGTTCGAGAAAAAATTAGGGATATATATAAAAACAATGTACATACGGCAAGTCGAAAACCTGAAAAGGCAGCTTGGGAAAAAAAGGACATCCCAGTAGATTGAAATCCTGAAAGGGCTGTTCAGGAAAAAGTTAGGGATTAAAGCATACAACTATGTCCCGTTTGATCACCCATCTACTTACAACCAACATAATTACTGACATCAAAGTTCAAATGGTAAAGATCAATTTAATCAACTTCTTCCGACAACGAGGGATGAGATGCTTGAACACATAGGGTCAATAACAGAGTTCAAACTTGATGGGATGATTTCCACATACCTGTTTTTCTTTGTTTCTCTTTGTACACCTTTTCTTTTACAATAATTTCGTCCTACTAGGACTTTTTTCTCTTTGTATAAAGCTGTCTGTTTATAGACAAACTTTCCAAATCAATGCAATCAGTTTCAAATTCAAAAGCTATTTTTACTTTCTCTATATTGTTTGCAAAAATGTCCAATGATTATATTGAATGAACATATGCATTTGAATATGATTATCGTTATGATTACCGCTTACAAATGTACGCATGAAAACATGATTAGAATTCACGAGAGACTCCAGTAGTTGGGATAACATTCGAAGCTGACCATAAATTCCCACAAATCAATTTCCTCAAGTCTTTCTCCACAAGATTATTTCCCCAGTGAAGTCGCCACAGTCTATAGGGTTTATTTCCCCAACAAAGTTTATTTCTCCAATATTGCAAAGATTACCTGACAAGATTCTCTTCTCCGACCAGATGACATTCAACGTAGTACTCCCTGGGAGAATCAATACTCACATCTATAACCCGGTCAAATAGCACATCAAGGAATTTAAGCCCTTTCATCTCCAGTCAGGACACCAGTCTTACAAAGAACAATGAATGAATGACTCTCCTTGAATTCTTCTATCCCCAAGCAGAAGTCAAAGATCCCCAACAAAGTATTCTCCAACGGAAAGTAGGAGTCCCCAGTAGAGGCAATCTAAACAAATTGAAGAACTACTATCTTCATCCCCAATAACAATCAGGGATTTATTTTCCCCAATCAAACATTATTACACAAGGCTACTGATACGCTCCAATAACACATTGCATCCATACATCGTTTACAAAAATCATAACAGATGCATACGAAACTCATATAACAATCTCATTTATTTTGAGAGCATAATTACACGATGCATTACATACATCATGACATTTCACAGAACTAACTTTGTATTTTCAGGTTAATTTCACAAACATAAAGATATTACCAGTAATGTACAGACAGGTTATGGATCAATTCCCGAAGCAAGACGTGGCGACTATCTAAATGACCAAGTGATTTCCTTCAAAGGAGTTTTGAAACACATTTCCCCTTCAGTACTTTATTCTGAAAAGCATCTCCTTCAGAAGTTTATTATGAAAATCATCTCCTTCAACGCTTCATTCTGAAAAGCATGTCCCCTTCAGAGATGGAACCCTAAAAAGTATTTCCCCCTAGAGACCGAGTTCTAGAGAGAATTTCCTTCAGAGGTGTTCTGGAATTAATTTCCCCTTTAGTACTTCATTCTGACAAGCATCCCCTTCAGAAGTTTTATTCTGAAAAGCATCTCCTTCAATGCTTCAATCTGAAAAGCATGTCCTCTTCAGAGATGGAACCCTGAAAAGCATTTCCCCCCAAAGATCAAGTTTTGACAAGCATTTCCTTCAGAGGAGTTCTAAAACGCATTTCCCTTTCAGTACTTCATTCTAAAAATCACCCCCTTCAAAAGTTTTATTCTGAAAAGCATCTCCTTCAGTGCTTCATCCTAAAAAGAACCCACCCCTTCAAAGATGGAGCCCTGAAAAGCATTTCCCCCTGAGACCGAGTTCTGGAGAGCATTTCCTTCAGAGGAGTTCTGAAACATATTTCTCCTTCAGCGCTTCACTCTGAAAAGAATCTATTGTACCCCAAAATCCCCCCCCCCCCCATTTTCTTCAAGACATTCTTTCAAGGCTTCTCAAAACACTCAAGGGTTGAATAGTTAAGATGCACCTCCTAAACCAAAGGCATACAACTAGGGTTTGGAGTTTCTCAAGGAAATATGGTTTTCAAAGGTCCCAAGTGGTTTCCATGGTTCTTCATAGATCCTCAACAAGGTTCATGTCAAGTTTCAAGCCCTACATCACAAGTTTGCTCAGTCAATGGCTCAAATGATTGAAAATCAACTGAATTAGTCAAAAAGACAACTATGGTCAACATACAGTCAAACTTCAATATTTTTGGTTAACATCAACATTTTGAAGTGATATTCATCATTTGATCAAGAGTTGATCATGATTCCCCAAGGAAAGTCCTCGGATTATCAAAAGTCAAGAATGGCCAAATTAGGTTTTCCTTAGGAGAAGTCAACTGAATTTTTACCAGGCATAATTTCACATGCTTCGTCAACTTTTCACCAAAAAAAGCCCATTTTGAAGAAAATTCAATTCCCTACAACTTTGTTTTTATGCTCAAGTCCCAAAAATGCTTCATTTGAAAGATATGAGCTAAAACATTATAGGTCATTTTCAAAAGTAAAAAAAGACACTTTTTGTCAAGGCAACTTACATCAACATAGAGATTGTATAGGACATCTTAAGCTTTCCAAAAAGTCCAAAATCATCTTCAAAACTTGAAAATTGAGCAGGTTATGAGTAGCACAAGTTGGGAAACTTTTAAGAAATGCATGAAATGCTAAATGTGAAAACTTGAAATTTTGGACTTGTGACCTAACTTTTTGGACTTCAAACATGTCCATGACCTTGAAAAAGACTCATAAACTCACTCTTACCTTGTCTTGTATTTTCTTATTATTTTATTTATATTTATTTTGGTTTTATTCAAATAAATGCGAAATAAATTAAATAAAATCCCAAAAATCATGAGCTATGCATATGGGCTAGACTTGATCCACTTTGGAGCCTATTAATTCGTGCAAGGTACATCACAAATGTGCAGGTTCATGCAGCATCAAGAAAGGGAAAAAATCACTCATTTTTTGCAAGCTTTGAATGTGTTTTATTCTTGTCTCAAAGGCCATCATGGCTTTGTTTTCCTTCCATATTTATCTACTCCTCTGTTCCATATATATAAAGCACTACAAGGAAGGACAAAGGAAGGATGAAATTCCTCTTCAAAAATCTCACCAGAAGCTCTTCACAAAGCTCTACCAAATTCTCAAAAATTTCTCAAAATTGCCAAAATTCACAGCTGCTTTTTCAGGCACAATCAATCTAAACCAGTGATCAAACCTTACTCCTGAGATCCCCAAGAGTCTCCCCAGATCCAAGAACACGTCCATCCGTGCTTAAAAGACCATTCACGAACTCATCAATGGTAAATTTTTTGTTTATTTTTGTATAATCAGTTGCAGGTCTACTTAACACTTTTTGTGATAGAGTTGCATTCATATTAGAGAATTGGACATGAAAAAGTGATCACATGGTGTTTTTGACGTTAGAATCACGCTCATCATGCACTCTTACATCAACATCATCAGATCCAGGTCCAGCAATCCAAATCTGAGCACCCACGATAGGCATCATGGGAGAGATGCACATGATCCCAAAGATTTTTCCACCAGCGCCTGGGCCAATGTTGTTGGGCCAATTGATATCTGATTCTCACACCCCTTAATTACTTGTTTTGCAGCTTGACCCAATTTAATTTTTTTTCTATTTTTCTTTTATTATTTGTTTTATTTTACTTCAATTATTTCTTCTTTATAACAAAAATAAAAAAAAATCATAAAATCGTAAAATCATAAAAAATATTAAACATATATTTTTAATAATTAAAATTAATTTTAATTAATTATTTAATCATCTTTTTTAATTAATTAAATTAATTATAATTAGGTTTTCTTTAATTTAACTTAATCATTTTTCCTAAAACAAAAACATTTCTTTTTATCACTTTGAGTTTTTAGGTTTTCTTACATCTTTCTCTTTTCTTCTTCGCACGTTCATCTTATTTTATTCGCATCACTTTTTACAATTATGTAATTGTACATGAGATGTAATAGACTTTAACTAGGACCTTTTACTTTTTATTTCCCTTTTTTTTTGTAATTTCCCCCCATTCCGAAGCATTGCAATAGCGTAGATTCCAATTTCCGTGTTTTATTTTCCGTACTTATAGATGTATGCTAATAGGCTTGTATGGAAAGCTTAAAAACAAACGTTAGAAAAACCTAACACTCAAGATAAACATAACTGAAACACAACACACTCGCACACGCGCACCTCTAAGGTACCTCCACTTGTTGCCTTCAGAATAAACAATCACGTCACTCGAACGTGAGAAATTTTAGTAAAGACCCTTTGTTTTAAAGATCATAAGTCCCTCGATGACCCTTTCAATGTTTCCTCAGTAAATGATCTTAAAACCTTAGGGTGATTACTAAAGTATCTTACGAGTTGCTTTTGTGACTGTACAACGACCCTCGCTTATCCCTCAAAACATCCAACGATAGGTCTACCTACTGACTAATAGTAGGATAGAATTATCTAAAGGAAATGAGTAAAAGAACAGAAATCTTTCGAGTAGGTAGATAGCTCATAGTTGCTTCCTCATAAAAACAAACAAAACAATTTTTGCATGCATACACAAACTCTTTACTAAATATTTTCAAAGACAAAAAACAATTTGTATACGTTCTCGCCAAAACGAGAAACATTACAAAGTTCGCCGCACTAAGGCGTCTTTTCAAAATATCTTCAAAATACACTTACACAAAAAAGGCATTTTCAAAATGAGCTAGCAACTAAGACCCCGTAGATAACTACAGAGGGAAAGGGTGCTAACACCTTCCCTTTCCATAACCTACCCCCCTTAATCAGAAAATAATCTCGAAAGGTCTTTCCTGTTTGTTGTACCCCAAATTTTTCCCTCCCATTTTCACACAAGACATACTCCTAGAGGTCCTCAATTGCTCAAGTTGACTAAGGATTGACCAGACAAATCCTCCTCTTAAGACAATAAGCCTCAAACTAGGGTTTCAATTTCAAGAAAGATGGCTGAGTTCCAAGGTTCCAAAATGGTCTCCATTGTCCTAATATATCCCCAAGATCATCCATGCCAAGTATCATGCCTTGCACAACAAGTTTGCTCAATCAACTGCTCAAATTCCTGAAAATCAACTTTACTTGGTCAAAAGTCAATTGTGGCCCAAATATAGTCAAACTTCAATATTTTTGGTCAACATCAACATTTTGAATTAATATCCACCATTTGATAAAGGGTTGATCATGATTCCTCAAGAAATGCTCATAACTCATCAAAAGTCAAAAATGGCAATTTAGGGTTTCTATAGGAAAAGTCAACCAAACTTTGACCAGGCATAACTTTCTCATACTTTATAATAAATTTTCCAACCAAGGCTCATTTTGAAGAGAATCCAATTCCCTACAACTTCTCTTCATACCTCAAGGTCAAGAATTGCCTCAATCAAAAGATATAAGCTCAGATATTATAGGTCATTTCAAAAAGTCAACAGAAATACCTTTTTGGTCAAAGCTCCTTACATTGACATGGAAGATCCAATAGAGATGAAACCAAAAGGGTTGTTTAGAAGACATCCTAAGATTTCTAAAAAGTCCAAGAACGCCCTCTTAGGGTAAAAAATGAGAGAGATATGCATTGCTAAAGTTGACCAAATTTTGGAAATGTGCATGAAGTCAACATTGATAAAAAATGATTTTTTTTCCAAATGGGCCCATTTTTTCTTGTTTGAAACTTGTTCCTAAGAGGACCCACGACTCCTGAGCTTATCCACCTATTATTTTATTATTTCTATTATTTGTTTTGATTTTTTATTCATTTAAATCAAAATAAATCAATTTAAATAATGGAATAATAAAATAAAATCCAAGATTTGATTTTATGACCACATGATGAGTCTATAATCAGCTGGAAAATCAAGATTTTCGTGCAAGGAAAGATTGGGATGAATATAGCATGATTTGGCCAAATTTAGAAACAAAGTATACAAGATGCAAATCAAATCTCTTCTCATCAATTTGCAAAGATTCAACTAAGTTTTATTGACCTAATTGCTTCTACTATATATGCATAGCAAACCCTAATGATGAAAAGAGGATTTGGCCGTGTAGAATTGACACAAGAAACTCCAATTTTTTGACAAAAAAGTGGCATTCGGTTTGGCATTTGTAGGGAGATTCAAGGAATTCTAAAGCTTGGAATCAACTCCTGGGCACGTTTAGAAGCTGTTTGGACCATTACCACGCATCAAAGAACCCAGAAATGCCCCATACGGTATCACAGTCTTCCCTTAATTCTTGAACTTGATTTTGAATATTTACGCGTTATAAATGATTTCTAAGCATACATTCATGTTTGTATCATCATTCATAATCTCTTTGTATAATTAATTATGAGTTTTGATACTTGTATGCACAATTGCCATTTCTAGGGTTTGAAGCTTTGCTTTAGGGTTTTTCAGCACAGGGGAATTAAGCCAAACGATGAACACCATTGCACTCACGAGATCAAACCCAGTTCGTCTATGTATTTAGATTTTATTTTTATTGCGTGGTTATGATTTTTGAAATACGCAGGTTTGTAGTTATAACAGGTTATCCGTAGGTAAAGGTTCTGTCTAAAACGACAGCCCTTTAGAGAAGATGATGGCGTGTCCAAGTCTGATTGGCCAATTTGAATGGAGCACGCTTTTCATTCATTATTACTGCTAATTATTAAATAAGATGTATTGTTCTTGTTTGGTATCACAAAAGACCAAGTGGCCCAGTGGCAAGAGCGAAGGGTGTTAAGGCATTGCATCTGTGGGAGGTCAGGGATTCGACCCCTGCCTCCTGCATATTATTTTTTCGAATTTCTACTTGTAGATTCAGTGCCCCAGGGTTAAGCGTGTGCACCCTGTACTAACCTATCATCACCATTGGATCTCTTCAGCGCCAGATCAAATGCTCCAGCTCCAAGTGTGCACCATGGACCTTCCAGAAGCCACAACACCAAATCACACGCAAGGGGTTATTGGGCTTGTTGACCTGGGCATTGCAAATCCAATCAACACCCCCCAAAATGCTTCACAACATCAGGCCCATTCTATTTCTTCTTTATATTGTTTTTTTAATTTCTTTATTTTAATTGTTTTAAATTTAGTTTTTTTATTTAATCATAAAATCAATAAAACCATAAAAAAATAGAATTAGGTTTTATTAAAATTAATTTTGGAAATTAATTTAATTAATTATTTTGACTTGTTTCTTTTAAAAATAAAATCTTTTTTCTTCAAAAATTTCAAAAATATTAGTTTTGTTAGAATTAATTTTTTTAATTAATAATTTTTTTTACAAATTAATTAATTACCCTTTTTTATCATTTAACCTTTTTCCAAATAAAAACAACAAAAATATTTTCTCTTAACCCAGGCGCGTTTTTGGGTTTAGGCGCTTCGTTATTCCTCGTGTGTTTATTATTTCCGCTATATTATTTTTGCATTATTTAATTGCGCCTGGTTTGTAATAGTTTAATTAGGGTTTTAATTCCGCATTTTTAATTTTCAGTCACTAATTATGTAATTGCACCAAAGCCTTGTAATAGTTAGGAATTTTATCTTTCTGCCATTTATTTTCCTGTACGATAAACTGCTTAGATGAATGTTTAATAGGGCTGCCAGAAAGATAATGATTAATTGAACCTAGATAACCCTAATTGCGCAAGATAAAATATCTGAAAAAAGCACATTGCCGCACACTTGCACCCCTAGGGTGTTACCCCACTTGGTTGCCTTCTGAAACAATGGTCACGTCCCTCGAAACATAGGGATACTCTTTACAAAGACCCTCTGTTAGAATCGTCATAAAGATCATAGTCCCTAAATGTCCCTCGAGTTGCCTACGAGAAATGATCTTATGATGATAGTCCCTTCGAAATGCTAAGGTATCCTTACATGTTGCCTTCAATGACAATTACGTCCCTTTTGATAGTCCCTCAAAATCCAGCGACTAGAGTTACCTACTCACTAATAGCAGGATAACACGGTCTAAAGGAAAGGAGGAGAAAAACACTTTTTTTCGAGTAGGTAGATAACTGTTAGGTACTTGATCAAACAAATTTTTACACCCTACACTTTAAAATACTACTTTTCAAACAAAAGTTTTCAAAACTCTTTATCACACTCTTGAGGACAGATATAAGATTTACCATAAAGTGAATCGCCGCACTAAGGCAATTTTCAAAGCTTTTCAAACACGCAAACACAAGAAATTTTTAAAAAAATGAGCAAGCACCTAAGAGCCCATGGAAAACCATGGATGGAAAGGGTGCTAACACCTTCCCTTTCCATAATCTACCCTCGTACTCAGAAATCTCGAAAAAAGGTCTTTTTCTGTTCTTTTCACCCTTTCCTTGTTGGATAAAAGAAAAGTCGGTGGCGACTCTTGCTTACCGCGACATTTGCGAACAAAAAATGCAACCCAGTATTAATAGTCGGTTCTACCACTGTATCACATTGTTATTTTCACCCTTTCCTTTGTTAGATAAAAGAAAAGTCGGTGGAAACTCTTGCGAACCGCAACAATTGCGATAAAATGCAAAACCAGTAAAGTCAGTTCTCCCACTGTATTACAAAACTGGCGACTCTGCTGGGGAAAACTAAAACTAAAAATGGGGTTACCTTAGAGCTAGATCATATTTAAAATGCTTTTCTTGTTTTATTTGTGTGCTTTATTTTTCAGGTTTATGTTTGGGTTATTCTTAAAGATCTTATACCCAGATCTGGGGCACCTTTAGGTAAGTATTAATAGATCAGGGAGACTGTACGACGCATACCAATATGGTTGAAGCGATGGCTACGTTAGTGAGAAACATTGGTTGGTACCAGTGTCCCTTGAGTAAGTCAAGGAGAATGCTGGGCTGCCGCGTGGTGTCATAAAGCACTAACTGACCTTAGAACCTTAGTTGACACAACTTAGCCATTAGAAAGTAGCGAGATAGTCTGCTTTGGTGTAGACTAAAGTTGGTTGATACTCGACGCTACACTCATTGAGGTCAGACTCTCGGGATATTTCATTCACAATTTAGATGCTTGAGCTGAAAGAATGCCTGGGAGAAAGATCAATAATATTGAGATTCCTAGAACTCGGTTACTTCTTTTAGGACATGTTGAGCCAACTAAAACTTCAAGAGGATACTTACCTACAAACTCCATGCAAGCCTGAACCTAAGACTACTCATGTGACTTGTTTTCTTTCATTATCTAATAACTTGAACTCCTTGCAGGACTTGTTTGTATAACCTGAATTTCCTGCAAGATTTACTTGTCTTCATCACTTTACATTTTCGCTTGGTTCATAACATACACATCATGACATCATGCCATAGCATTTCGTTAACCATTTCAAGGATCTCAAAGGGCCTGTGATGCATGTTATGATGAATCAAACGTCTTGCAAGGGGATTTATTTTCCTCTAGCCAATGCCGTCAAAGCACGATAACTTGAGTCAGAGGCTATGACCCACTCGATATGCTAAGCTTGATTCTCGTAGAAGGACGTTCAATTATACGAAGTTCTTAAGTCAAAGTTGCAGTCAGTTTCTAACATTGTGTTTGTTTACCCCGTGAGATCCTTGAAAATATTGCATCTACATATCATGCATCATTTCATGAATAGACTTTCTAGTACAGGTTTCTCATTTTTCTCACTGTTTATTTCAGCAGAAAAATGGCTCTCGAACAAAATGTCAAAGATCTCTAGGCTCAGCATGTACAATTCTAGGACACCCTTCTGAATCTGGCCAAGGGGCAGCAAGAAATAATGACGCTCCTTGATAAGCAAAAGAAGAAGACTAAGAAGCTGGTTACTGTCCTTAATCTGGGAAGGAGATTCAAAGGTTCGGCCCAACTAATTCAAGCGGTTGAAGTCTCCTCTGATGAAGATGACGACCAAGATGAAGAGGATAGAAACATTAATCTAGAAGACAGGAATAACCAGGGTTCTGAAGACGAGGATTACTCGGATGAACAATACTCTCATGCTGATGACAGATACAGACAATTGGAGGATAGGATCAAGGCTATGGAGGTCAAGAAGATACCAGGATTAGATTTCGGTGAACTAGGGTTGGTTCCAAGGGTGGTCATCCCACTTAAGTTCAAGGTCCCTGTCTTTGCAAAATATGACGGGGCATCTTGTCCTAAACTTAACTTGAGGTCATACGTCAAAAAGATCCAGCCTCACACCGCTGACCGGAAATTATGGGTCTATTTCTTCCAAGAAAGTTGGCTGGCACTATACTGGAATGGTTCTATCAGCTGGAAGGAACCAAGATTCATACCTGGGAAGACTTGCCTGTTGCTTTCTACAAGAAATACCAATATAATGCTGACCTGGCACCAACTCGAGTTCAATTGCAGAATATGTCCATGGGCTCTAGGGAATGATTTAAGGAATATGCACATAAATGGAGGGATTTAGCTGGCAGGGTGCAACCTCCTCTGACTGATTAGGAAATGGTAGACATGTTTATGGGCACTCTAACAGGCCTGTTCTTTAATCTGTTGATTGGGAGTTCCTCGTCTGGTTTTACAGAGATGATTCTGACTGGGGAAAGGATTGAAAGTGGTATCAAAAGTGGAAAGATCATAATGGCCTTAACCTATAATGATGTGAATAAGACCTTTGTTGGTAAAAAAGAAACTAATGTTATCTATGGTCAAAGGAGACATAGTAAAAATGACCACCATCAGTCCGTGGGAGCCGTGTTAATTTCTAATCCTACACCTATTCAACAACAACATGGCAATAGGCGTAGGATAAAGTTTCAAGAAAGGCAGTACACTAAGATTAATATGTCATTGTCTCAAGGGTTATAACATTTGCTTAAAACAGAATTGATTACACTAAGGGATCCTCTTCAAAACCCCGATACCTCCTCTCCTAAGTACAATCCGAATGCAAAGTGTGCCTACCATTCTAATAGTCCTGGGCACGACACCGACAACTGTTGGTCTTTGAAAAACAAGATTCAAGATTTGATTGACAACAAGGAGATTGAATTTAACCCTTCTAAGGCTCCCAACTTGATCACTGCTCCCATGCCAAATCATGGCCAAGATTCAGAGCGTCTATTTCATTTGAATTCTCAAATTGTAATTTCTTTTATTTGTTCGAACACTTATTTTATGTCAAACTTTGTTATTCCATTAATGCATTGCATATATTTGTCTTGAATTAATCCATTCGTTTTCACTATATTTAAACTATGTTTTTACTTCCTTTTTGTGATATTCAACTCTCAATTAAAAATCTGTAAGCCTTTAGAGGAAGGATGCCGAAAAAGATACCACAATCTCTATAGTATGATTTTGAACAGACCTGGATGACGATGTACAAGCGTTGTTTCAAATCCTAAACAATGGATTTATAAGGAAGATAATCTCTAGTCAACCCCTTTGAGACTAAGAAGTAGGAGTTTTCTTTTTCCACACAAATAGAAACCTTTAACCATAACCTGGGGTCGGGTAGTTTCTCAGTTAATTCAATGGTGCATTCAATTGCAAGCTTTCCCTTCATACACAATGAGTTGTGTCAGAGATATCAATCCAAAACAAAAGATGGTGATGGTTCCGCATAATTATTAAAACAGGAAGTCATTATATCTCAAAAGAAAAGCCCGCTAAGTCAAAACCTATGAAGGAGACTTAAGGAAAAAACGGTGGCATCCCGCTGACTATAATCACAAAAGAAACAGTTCAGGCAAAAGGTAGGGATGATAAAATAAAAAAAAGAGGTCGCTACAAATCCTCATTAAAAAGAAAAGGTTACAAAAATGATTTCCTTCTCAAATAAACTTTTAGTATCCGCACCATCACCAAAATATCAGGGCAAAGATTCCAGACTCATTTGGGATCTAAACACACAATTAACTAAATATAGGACTGAAAAACATCATGAAGAACGGGTTGGGTACAAACAAAGTTTGAGCCTTTATACTTTGTTTCTTAAACCGTGAACCAGGCCACGTTACAACCCTTAAAATTCCTAACTAAAGCATGGGTTAGTTCGAAAGCATACTGTTACAAAAGGTATCCTGACTCCTGTAAGGTTTACTATAAATTCTGAGTTGAATTCATATTCTTACAAAATTCGGTTTGTTTACTAAAAATGCATTTTTAAAACTTCAAGACAGACATAATTTTTTCAATTTTAAATGACATTGTTTGCATATGACTAATTGTTCGACATCAGAGAAATTTGCACGACGAATATTCAATGAACATAAATTCTCTCAATGAACAAAATCACCTCAGATGGAAAGACATTTCCAATAACAGGCCTTTCATAATCAAGGGGCATGGCATGGTGTCCAACTGATCTGGGGGAAGTCGATTCAAGGAATCTCTTAAAAGTGCTTAATAGCTAGGGGCAGATCTCCATCTGAATCACTTGGGGAATTGGACATGAATTCCACTAAAGGATCACATGTGATCAAGCAAACATTTTTCTTGCAGTGCTACAACACTTTCTGCTATGGACAATGACAATTCTCCGCACGCGGTGAACACAGACATAGTCGGAGAATACTACACATGAAAAAGACCTGCTAGGTTGACTGGCCTAGAAAAAATAAGGGCATCCTGGCGAACCCAAAGAGTTTGGGAAAAAATTAGGGATATATAAATAAAACTGTACATCTGGTAAGTCAAGAACCTGAGAAGGAGGCTTGGGCGAAAAAGGGTATCTCGATGGACTGAAAATCTGAAAGGACAGTCCAGGCAAAAGTTAGGGACTAAAGCGTACGACCATGTCTCATTATCTCGTCACCTGTCTATTAGTAGAAGATTTGTTTCCCTGATCAACATTCACCAAGGGCTCTAGAAGTAGAGGTATGTTCAAGTCTCCACGGATCCCCACAGAGCCACTTCCATGAGATTATCCCTACAGGGTAATCTTCACAAGTTCATACATTCCCTGCAATTTCCACGACAGATTGCTCTGGGTGATAAAGGAGTATGATCTTCTCCCCAGAAATATCACCAACATATGGAGTTCCGATCAGTACAATTCATGAAATTCTCTTCCCCAACTGAGCTTGTTCCTCCGAGGTTATAAAACCACTTCAGACTTCTAATCTTCAGCAGAGTTCATTTACTTAACAAGGGTGTTTCCTCAGCAAGAGTATTTATCCATCAATAAGGTTTATTTACCCAAATAAATTATCTTCTAGATATAATTTAAATACATTCTAGATATAGATTTATTTTGATACTCATTCTAGATCCACTTCTAGATACAGTTCAGATACAATTTGAATAAAGATTCATTCTGACACTCATTCCAGATCATCATCTAGATACAATTCATATACAGTCTAAATATAGACTCATTCTGACACTCATTCGAGATCCACTTCTAGATACAATTCAATTACAATCTAAATATAGATTCATTATGACACTCATTCTAGATCCCTTTCTAGATATAGTTCATATACAATCTAAATTTAGATTCATTCTGACACTCATTCTAGATACAATTGAGATATGATCCAAATATGGATGTAATTCTGATACTCATTCAGTACATCTTCTAGATACAGTACATATACGATCCAGATATGGATGTCATTCTAATACTCATTCAGTGCATCTTCCAGATACGTTTCAGATACAGTCCAGATATAGATATTATTCTGATACCCATTCAATACATCCTCAGATACAATCAAGGCATATATTTATTCTGACACTTCCCAATTTGAGTGTGCTTCTACCACAAATCACTGGCTAAATTCCTCTCCCCAGTGAAGTCGTCACTATCCCCAGGGAGTTTCTACGGAACCTGAAACCCAACCAGATGTCAATCAACTTTATCCTCCCCAGGAGAGTCGGAATGAATATTCATATCTTTTATCCCCAGCCAGGGTATAAACTCCCCAGTAGAGCAATGAGAAACCAACGTTCTTAAACTCTTCTCCCCAAGAAGGAATTGATACTCTCCAATAGAGTTTGCTCAAGCAAAAAGCAAGAAATCAATGTTCCTCAATGGAGTTTCCTCAAACAAGAAAGCAGGAGTCCCCAGTGGAAACAATCCCCAGAAGATCGAAGATGCACATACTCTTCATCCACAACAACAATCAGGGATTTATTTTCCCCAGACTAAGATACTACTTAAATTTGCGAATGCAATTCAATAACATTTCACATTCACCATCATTTACCAATATCATAAGATATGCATACGAAACACATATAGCACATTATCATTTATTTTAAGAACTTCATTACACAATACATTTCATACATCATGACACTGCATATAACTAACCCTTTATCTTTTCAGGTAAAGTCTATAAACAGACGAATATCGTCCACTATCTAAATGACCAGACAAATTTCTTCAGAAACTAAATTCTGACAAGTATTTCCCTCAAAGACTTTCCCCAGAAAGTCATTCTAAAAAATATCTCTTCTAGATGAATTCAAGCGTAGACATCTTGTAGTGCATCATTCAGACGAAATCAAGCGCAGATTCATTCTGGTACCCTTTGAAGTATTATTCGCCATAAATTCCTTCTGGTACCCTTTGAAGAAGTAGTCGCCATAGATTATTTATGGTACCCTTTGAAGTCATAGTCTCCATAGATTTCTTCTGGTACCCTTTGAAGTAGTAGTCACCATAGATTCCTTCCAGTATCTTGTGAAGTAGTGGTCGCCATAGATTCCTTCTGGAACCCTTTGAAGTAGTAGTCACCATGGATTCCTTCTAGTACCTTGTGAAGTAGTAGTCACCATAGATTCCTTCTAGTACCCTTTGAAGTAGTAGTCACAATATATTCCTTCCAGTACCTTGTGAAGTAGTAGTCGCCATAGATTTCTCCTGGTACCCTTTGAAGTAGTAGTCACCATAGATTCCTTCCAGTACCATGTGAAGTAGTAATCACCATAGATTCCTTTTGGAACCCTTTGAAGTACTAGTGGCCATATATTCCTTTTGGTACCATTTGAAGTAGTAGTCGCCATAGTTTCCTTCCAGTACCTTGTGAAGTAGTAGTCACCATAGATTCTTCTGGTACCTTTTGAAGTAGTAGTTTCCATAGATTCCTTCCAGTACCCTTTGAAGTAGTAGTCACTGTAGATTCCTTCTGGTACCCTTTGAAGTAGTAGCCACAATAGATTCCTTCTGGTACCCTTTGAAGTAGTAGTCGCCGTAGATTCCTTCCAATACCTTGTGAAGTGGTAGTCGCCATACATTTCTTCTGGTACCCTTTAAATTAGTAGTCACCATAGATTCTTTTAAGTACCTTGTGAAGTAGTAGTCGCCATAGATTCCTTCTTATACCTATTGAAGTAGTAGTCTGGAGTAGACTCCTTCAATTACCTATTTAAGTAGTAGTCCGGCGTAGACCCCTTCCAGATACATCTCTTAAAGACCAAGTCAAGCATAGACTTATTCTTATATTTCTATCAACAGTTACTTTGGATGGAATCAATATTCCCATCTCTGACGAATCTCTATCACCTTTGGATGGCATCTATAAGCCAATCTCTAACAATTCTATGTCACCTCTCCGAATGGAATCTCTAAGCCCATTCCCGGTACAATCAACAAAAACGTTACTTCTTGCACAGGTGAGTGCAAATTTCTAGGCACTTAAGTGTTCAATCATCTTCTACCCTTAAGTCACGAATGGCGAACAAGTCAATCTAACTCTTTAGGTTTAAGAAGATTGAATAGGGGCAACTGTTGTACCCCAAAATTTCCCTTCCCATTTTCTTCAAGACATTCTTTCAAGGCTTCTCAAAACACTCAAGGGTTGACTAGTCAAGATGCACCTCTTAAACCAAAGGCCTACAACTAAGGTTTGGAGTTTCTCAAGGAAATATGGTTTTCAAAGGTCCCAAGTGGTTTCCATGGTTCTTCATAGATCCTCAACAAGGTTCATGTCAAGTTTCAAGCCCTACATCACAAGTTTGCTCAGTCAATGGCTCAAATGTTTGAAAATCAACTGAATTAGTCAAAAAGACAACTATGGTCAACATACAGTCAAACTTCAAGATTTTTGGTCAACATCAACATTTTGAAGTGAAATTCATTATTTTATCAAGAGTTAATCATGATTCCCCAAGGAAAGTCCTCAGATCATCAAAAGTCAAGAATGGCCAACTTAGGGTTTCCTTAGGAGAAGTCAAATGAACTTTGACCAGGCATAACTTTCACATGCTTCATCAACCTTTCCCCAACCAAAGCCCATTTTAAAGAAAATTCCATTCCCTACAACTTTGTTTATATTCTCAAGTCCAAAAACTGCTTCATTTGAAAGATATGAGTTAAAACATTATAGGTCATTTTCAAAAGTCAACAAAAGACACTTTTTGTCAAGGCAACTTACACCAAGATAATGTATTCAAAATAAAAAATGATCAACATGGATATTTTAGAGGACAACTTGAGCTTTCCAAAAAGTCAAAGATTATCTTCAAAAGTTTAAAATTGAGAAAGTTATGAGTTACACAAGTTGGGAAAATTTTAAGAAATGCATGAAATGCTAAATGTGCAAACTTGAAATTTTAGACTTGTGACCTAACTTTTTGGACTTAAAACATATCCATGACCTTGAAAAATACATCTAAACTCACTCTTACCTTGTCTTGTATTTTCTTATTATTTTATTTATATTTATTTTGTTTTTATTCAAATAAATGCAAAATAAATTAAATAAAATCACAAAAATCATGGGCTATGCACATGGGATGGATTTGATCCACTTTGGAGCCTTTTAATTCGTGTAAGGTACATCACAAATGTCCAGGTTCATGAAGCATCAAGAAAGGGCAAGAATCACTCATTTTTGGCAAGCTTTGGATGTGTTTTATTCTTGTCTCAAAGGCCATCATGGCTTGGTTTTCCTTTCCATATTTATCTACTCCTCTCTTCTATCTATATAAAGCACTACAAGGAAGGCCAAAGGGAGGACGAAATTCCTCTTAAAAAAGCTCTCCAGAAGCTATTCACAAAGCTCTACCAAATTCTCAAAAATTCCTCAAAATTGCCAAAATTCGAAACTACTTTTCCAGGCAAAATCAATCCAAACCAGTGATCAAACCTTACTCTTGAGATCCCCAAAAGTCTCCCAAAATCCAAGAACACGTCCAGTCGTGTTTAGAAGGCCATTCACGAACTCACTGGTGGTAAAAGTTTTGTTCATGTTTGTAAAATCGGTTGCAGGTCTATTTAATACTTTTTGTGATACAATTGCATTCATATTAGAGAACAGGACATGAACAAGTGATCGCATGATATTTTTGACGTTAGAATCAAGCTCACCATGCACTCTCACATCAACATCATCAGATCCAGATTCAACAATCCAGATCTAAGCACCCACGAGAAGCCTCATGGGAGAGATGCACAGGATCCTAAATATTTTTCCTCCAGCGCCTGGGCCAATGTTGTTGGGCCAATTGATTTCTGACTCTCACAACCCCTAATTACTTGTTTTACAGCTTGGCTCAATTTTTTTTTGTCTTTTTCTTTTATTTTTTGTTTTCTTTTACTTCAATTATTTCTTCTTTATAACTAAAACAAAAAAAAAATCATAAAATCATAAATTACAAAAAAATATTAGAATTAGATTTTTATTAATTAAAATTAATTTTAATTAATTATTTAATCATCTTTTTTAATTAATTAAATTAATTAGAATTAAGTTTTCTTAAATTTAATTTAATCATTTTTCCTAAAACAAAAACAACAAAAACATTTCTTTTTATCACTTAGATTTTTTAGGTTTTCTTTACATCTTTCTCTTTTCTTCTTCGTACATTCATCTTATTTTGTTCGCATCATTTTTTACAATTATGTAATTGTACATGGGATGTAATAGACTTTAACTAGGAACTTTAACTTTTTATTTTCCTTTTTTTTTGGTTTGTAATTTCCCCCCATCCCGAAGCATTATAATAGCGTAGATTCCAATTTCCGCATTTTATTTTTCGTACTTATAGATGTATGCTAATAGGATTGTATGGAAATACTTAAAAACAAACATTAGCAAAACCTAACACTCAAGATAAACATAGCTGAAACACAACACACTCGCACACGCGCACCTCTAAGGTACCTCCACTTGTTCCCTTCGGAATAAACAGTCACATCTCTCGAACGTGAGAAATTTTAGTAAAGACCTTCTGTTTTAAAGATCATAAATCCCTCGATGACCCTTTCAACGTTGCCTCGGTAAATGATCTTAAAACCTTAGGGTAATTACTAAAGTATCTTACGAGTTGCTTTCGTGACTATACAATGACCCTCACTCGTCCCTCAAAACATCCAACATTAGGGCTACCTACTGACTAATAGTAGGAAATCACTATCAAAAAGAAATGAGGAAAAGAAGAAAAATCTTTCGAGTTGGTAGATAGCTCATAGTTGTTTGCTCATAAAAACAAACAAAACAGTTTTTACATGCATACACAAACTCTTTTCTAAATATTTTCAAAGACAAAATACACTTTGTATACATTCTCGTCGAAACGAGAAACATTACAAAGTTCACCGCACTAAAGCGTCTTTTCAAAATATCTTCAAAATACACTTACACAAAGGCAATTTCAAAATGAGCTAGCAACTTAGAGCCCGTAGATAACTACGAATGGAAAGGGTGCTAACACCTTCCCTTTCCATTACCTACCCCCCTTACTCAAAAAATAATCCCGAAAGGTCTTTCCTGTTCTTTTCACCCTTTCCTTTGTTGGATAAAAGAAAAGTCGGTGGCGACTCTTGCTAACCGCAACAATTGTGATAAAATTCAAAACCAATAAAGTCAGTTCTTCCACCGTATTAAACATCCCCTTCAGAAGTTTAATTCTGAAAAGCATCTCCTTCAACACTTCGTTCTGAAAAGAATTTCCCTTTCGGAAACAGAATCCTGAAAAGCATTCTTCTGATACTCCTATCAACAGTTACTCTGGATGGCACCTGTAAGCCCATCTCCTATGACACTCTATCCCTTTTCCGAATGGAATCTTTAAGCTTGTTTAAGAAAAACAATCAACCAACAAGCGTCACTTCATGCACATGCGAGTGGAAATTTCTTGGAACTTGGGTGTTCAACCCTCTTCCACCTTCAGATCCTGAATGGCGAGTATGCCAATCTAACTCTTCAGGTTTAAGAAGATTGAACAGGGGCAGCTTTTGTACCCCAAAATTTCTCTCTCATTTTCAAAAGAAATTCTCATGCTCCTAGGGTTATCAAGTGTTCAAGACTATTCAAGAATGATTAGATAATCCTCCTCCTAAGCGGTGGCTTATAATTAGGGTTTTGGTATTCTCAGAGGAAATTGGACTTCTAATGCTTCAAGCGGACTTCATGGTTTCTCACATGTATTAAGTTATCCTCATGTCAAATTTCAAGCCTTACATCACAAATTTTCTCAGTCAATTGCTCAGATGATTGAAAATCAACTATATTGGGTAAAAAGTCAATTGTGGTCAACTTACAGTCAAACCTCAAGATTTTTGGTCAACACTAACATTTTATACTCACATTCATCATTTGATCAAAGGTTGATCATGATTCATCAAGAAAACTCAAAGATTCATTAAAAGTCAAAAGTTGTTAAATTAGGGCTTTCTTTAGGAGAAGTCAATTGAAATTTGACCAAGCATAACTTTCACATGCTTCATTGGAAAATTCTCAACCAAATCCCATTTTGATGGAAATTCAGTTCTCTACAACCTTGTCTCTCTAATATCAAGGAAAAAATGCTTCATTTGAGATATATGGGCTAAAACATTATAGGTCATTTTAAAAGTCAATAAAAATACACTTTTTGTCAAAGCAATTTACATCAAAATATAATCTTCAAATGGAAAATTTATAAACATGAAGATTGTAGGGGACATCTTGAGGTTTCCAAAAAGTCATAGATCATATTCATATGATTAAAATTGAGAGAGTTATGAGTTGCACAAGTTGAAAATTTTGAGAAAATGCATGAAACCCAAATTGATCAAACTTGAATTTTTGGGCTAATGGGCTTATCTTTTAGAGTCCAAACGTGTCCTTGACCTCATAATGAACCTCTAAAACTATTCATACACTATTTTAATTTTTCATTTCATTTATTTTAATTTTATTAATTTAAATTCAAATTAAATCAAATAAATATTAAAAGGAGGTGCAATGCTTAAAAGGCTTATGTTTCAAACATGTTGAAGGCCCAAGATATGCTGCACACTGTTTGGGGATTATTTTCAAAACAAATCCTCATGCCTGTCTTATTCAAATTCTATTTTTAAACAAATATCAAAGATTTGTTTTGTAAGGTATCCAAGCCCATTCCTTTAACCTAATCTTCTCCTATATATATTCTTCTCCTTCAGACAAGAGAGACCAGGAAAACCTTGCAAGAAAAACACTTTCCAAATCTCAAAAAATTTTGTCAAACTAGGGAAAACTTCAAACCCTATTTTTAGCCTTTCTCAAAGCAAGCTAGCCGTCCCAATCAGTTCCAGAAGTCTCATAGAGTAAGTATGGATCATGTTTGGTGATCAAAAGTGCATGAAACAAGCATCCCATGCATCTCCGATTGCCAAATTTTTTGTAAATTCGTATTCTGATTTCTATCTTGCTTTGCTTCATACTAACAATACTAATGTGCTTCTTAGGTAGGTTTAACCCATCGCGTGAGTCCCATAACGGCAAGATGATGGATTGCCAATGTTACATCGATTTACATTGTTTGCTACGTATTTCTTTATACAGGGAGAATTACTGAAAACTAAGGAAACCATTTAACTCGTAAGGGTCAAATTAGGGTGGGTATGGTTCCTATGGTCACTGATGCGTGCTTATTTTGCAGGTACAACGAATCAGGCCGCCGGAGAAGATGACCAGAGCTAGGGCTCTGACACCTCTTCGGCCCAGTCATTTGTTTATTTTATATTTATTTGTTTTCCTAACACTATCATATGTAGAAGCCACCCCAGTGGCAAGGCGCGCACATGTTAAGGAATTAGTCTCTAAGGGCATGGGTTCGATCCCTGTCTTTTGCGACCTTGTTTTATATTTTCCAATTTTCACAGGTATATTATATTTTGTGTAGCGCTCAGTTTACACATACCAACCAATGTATGGCTCAGTGGCAAACGGTGCAAGGCAGAGGTTTGAGGGCGTGGGTTTAACACCCACCATTGGAATTTGTTCATATTTTTGTTTCTTACCTTGTTTTTACTTGATTTTTATTCCCCTAATCCTTTTTTTACTAACCTAATTTATTTTCATTAACCTAAAAAAACCTTTTTTAAACCCTAATTATTTAGGTTTAGTTCTTTTAATCAACCTTTTTTTAAATTAAGTAATTAACCTTTTTTAATTAATTAGAATTTTAGGTTTTATTTAATTAATTATCAACTTAAATCATTTTTCATAAAAAACCCAAACAAACATTCAAGCTTCTTCTTTTGTTTTTTTCTATTTTCGTTTCTAATTTATTTACATTCCTAGGTCAAGTGTATAGGGCGCGTTCTAATGTAATAATTTAGATTTCCTTTTCCCGCATTTTTTATATTATGTAACTACTCCGAGTATGTAATAGTTTTAGGGTTTTATTTCTCGCATCTTTCATTCTTATGTAACTGCCCCAAAGCCTTGTAATAGTTTTAGGTTTACATTCCGCACTTTACATGTTGCTCTTATTCTTTTATGCAATTGCTAGTAACTAGGGTTTGTATTAAAAGACTAAAAATCAATCGATAGAAAACCCTAATTCAAGATAAATAACTCAAGCAAACACACTTTCACACTTACACCTCTAGCATAACCTCTCTTTGTTTCCTTTCGGAACATGGTCATGTCCCTCGAAAATAGGGATACTTTAGCAAAGTCCCTTCGAATAAAGATCACAGTCCCTCGATGACCATTCGATGTTACCTATAAAAAATGATCTAGTCCCTCTGATAAATTGATAAAGTATCCTTATCAGTTGCCTTCATTGACCATACGATGACCCTCGATTTTCCTTTCACATCCAATATATGAGATTACCTACCAAGTAATGGTATGGATAGCACTACCTCTAAAGGAGAAGGAAAATAACAAGAACGACCTTGAGTGGGTAAGATTGTTAATTGCTCGCTCACAACTTCTTCTAAAAACATTTTCACACATCACTTTCAAAAATATTTTCTAAAACACTTTGTACGCGTTCTTGAGAACTGATACAAGAACCATTACAAAGTTAGCCATATTTTGGCTTTTCAAAATATTTTTCAAAACACACACACACAAAGCAAGTTTTCAAAAGTGAGCTAGAAATTAAGAGCACGTAGATAACTACAGATGAAAAGGGTGCTAACACCTTCCCCTTTCATAATTTACCCCTCAAACTCAAAATCTATCAACGTCTTTCTTGTTATTTTCACCCATTCCTTGTTGGATATATGAAAAGTCTGTGGCGACTCTAGCTATCCGCATATTTTGGATAAAACCAAAAAAGTTAGTTCTCCCGCCGTATTACAGTGCCCTTAGATATTTCTTTGAGCAATGTTACACCATAATACAAGTCCATTAAATTCTTAGGTCTCCTTTGTTAATTTGGCTCCTAAAGCTAAGGCCCTATTTACACAACTTAAAAATGTTACGACTAATCTACGAGTTTTAGCATTATTTTGTTTTAATGTTCCTTTAATGAACTAAACATGAATCATGGTTTTAATGATTCTTTAATGTCCAAAAATGAAAATCAGATTATTAATTCATTGTATGAGAAAATCACAAGAAAAGTTAGAGAGAAAACCATATTTCCATAGTCCCAATTCTTCACAAACCAGTCTCAGAAAATTCAAGTTTGTGCAAAATCCAACGGTTGGATCATACTGAAATTTTGACACAACATTCATAACTCATAGAAGCACATTCTGAACGGTGAAGATCAGATTTGGATCTTTTTAAGTCCTTATGTCGAGTCCATCTTTGAGGTATGAATTTATTGGTGATTTTGTGTTGTTTTGTCTTTCTTGATTGTTGTTGTATTGCAGAATTAATTGCAAATGTTGGTGATGTTTATGTATGCTACTAACTAGTGTTAGAGAGAACCTTGCTTGTACTAACTGTTGATTATAATGGAGATTTTAGGTGACCTACAGGTCCTGTAATTTTTTACTCCTAGTTAACAGAGGTTTTTCAATGCTAAAACTGTGTTGTGTTGTTTTATGTGTTTTGTTGATTGCCGGTGCATTTGATTTTGAGAGAGATTGTCTTGTTGATTTATTCCATTGCATTTGTGATTTCCTCCCAACAAGTGGTATCTAGAGTCGAGGTTTGATTTGTGTAACGATGAAGACAAAACCACATCTAGGATGATGAGTTTTAGTCGTTCCAATTATAATGTTTGGAAAGGAAAAAATGGAAGATTTGCTTTATGTGAAAGGTTTTCACTTGGAGGTTTTCTCTAATGGAAAACTCGATGGAAAGAGTGATGAAGAATGGATTTTGTTGCATAGACAAGTTTGTGGTTATATTTGTCAATGGGTGAATGATAATATTTTGAATCATGTGAGCTCGGCGACTCATGCTCGCTCTCTTTGGACCAAACTTGAGGAGTTGTATGCGAGAAATACAGGGAACAATAAGTTGTTCTTGTTCAAGCAATTGATGTCATTGAGGTATAATGATTATTCGCCAAGGATCAATCACTTGAACATTTTTCAAGGGATTCTAAATCAATTATCGGAGATGAGTCTTAATTTTGATGATGAAATTCATGGTTTGTGGCTTCTTGGTACTTTGCCTAATTCTTGGGATACTTTTAGGACATCCTTGTCTAATTCTGCTCCAAATGGTATCATCTCAATAGAATTGGCTAAAAGTAGTTTGTTGAATGAGGAGTTGAGGGGTAAGTCACAAGGTTCTTCTTCATATTCTGAGGTGTTAATTACCGAATCAAGGAGGAGACATAAAAGTAGAGGTTCAAGTAATTTTGGAACACCACGTGATAAATTACATTGAGGCTCTAACAGATTCTCTCATATTGAGTGTCATCATTATGGGGAAAAGAGACACATAAAGAGGTATTGCCATAAGTTGAAAAGGTAAAAAAAGAAGAAGAGCTACAACAACAACAAAAAGGAAGGTAATAATAATGGAGATGTTGTTATTGTTGATGATTTCTTTATTGTTTGTGATAGTTGTGTTGAGAATGTCAATCTATCATGTGATGAAATGGATTGGGGGTTGTTAGGGGTTATTTTACTCATGCAACCTCAAGACTTGATCTTTTTTCAACTTATGAGACTAGTGACTTTGAGGTCATTCGTATGGGAAATAATGGGCAAGCTAATATCATCAGAATAGGAGATATTTATGTTGAAACTAGAAATGAGACTACTCTAGTTCTCAAAGGTGTGAAACACATTTCGGAACTTCGATTCAATATTTTATTCATTTGAAAGTTGTATAATGAAGGATATGATAATTCTTTTTCGGGAAATGAATGGAAGTTAATGAAAGGCTCAATGGTGGTTTCTAAAGGAACAAGGAATTTGAACTTGTGTGTTGTCCAACTTGAGGTTTCGAAGTGATACATTAATACTTGGGACAATGATAACTCATCCGAACTATGGAACAAGAGTTTGGGTCATATGAGTGAAAAAGGTTTGAGCATTTTGGAAAAGAAGAATGTGTTGTATGGTGTCTCTGTTGCAAAGTTTAGAAAGTGTTCGCATGTTTAGCGGGTAAGTAAAGACGAGTTTCCTTTATGTCATCCGAAACAAAGAGGAAATCAGAAATGTTAGATTTAGTATATTCCGGTGTGTGTGGTCTGATGAAGACACGGTCACTTGGTGGTTCATATTACTTTGTGACTTTCATTGATGATTATTCTAGAAAAACATGGGCTTATACCTTGAAGACCAAAAATCAAGTGTTAGATACCTTAAAGTCATTTTAAGCATTGGTTGAAAGATAAATAGGGAAAATCTAAAGTGTATCCGAACCGATAACAGAGGAGAGTGTGTCAGACCCTTTGATAAGTTTTGTCAAGATCAAGGTATACATCATCAAATGTCTCCTCCAAAGACACCACAATTGAATCGGGTTGCCGAAAGAATGAATAAAACTTAGGTGGAAAGGGTGAAATATTTACTTTCTCAATCAAAGTTTCCAAAATACTTTTGGGGAGAATCATTAAGAATAATTGTACATATTTTAAACCTCACTCCATGTGTTTCATTGAAGTTTGATTTTCCAAATCATGTTTGGAGTGGTCAAGATGTTTCCTACGACCATCTTCAGGTGTTTGGGTGCATGGCTTATGTGCATATTCCGAAGGATGAGAGATCGAAATTGGATGAGAAGTCGAAGAAATATATGTTTGTTGGGTATGTATTTAATGAGTTTGGATATCGATTCTTTGATTCGGTTCAAAGGAAGCTTATTTATAGTCGTGATGTTGTATTCATGGATGACTATACCACTAAGGACATTAACAAAGTTGAGAATAAAGATCTGATTTTTGAAGATGAAGAAATGGTTGATACAGACTTACTACTATTTTTTCTACCCCTATCACTTTTGAAGATGTTCCAATTCAAAATCAAGGTATGGATATGAATGTTGATAATGTATTAAATCCTAATGATATTATTGATGTAGGTGCTACGGAAGACATTGCTAAAAATGAGGTTGATCAAGAGGTTGAAAGTGTTGAGAAATCAGTTGCTTCTAATGATTTGAGGAGTTCTACTCGTGATAAAAGGCCTTTTCTTCGATACCCCTCGAACGAGTATGTTTTTCTTACCGATGGTGGAGAACCTGAAAACCCTAAAGAATTTTCGGAGGATGAGAACAAAAAGGAGTGGATGGATGCCATGGATAATGAAATATAATCACTTCGTGAGAATAATACCTTTGAGTTAGTGAAGTTGCCAAAGGGTAAGAGAGCATTGAAGAATAAATGGGTTTATCGGATTAAGCAAGATAAGTGTACTTCTCAAAGAACATACAAGGCTAGCTTGGTAGTAAAAGGTTTTAAACAACGGGAACATGTTGACTTTGGCGAGATTTTTGCTCTGGTTATGAAGATGAAATCCATTTGAGTGGTTCTTGGGCTAGCCGCTAGTCTTAATTTGGAAGTAGAGAAAATTAACGTGAAGTCGGCTTTCCTTCATGGTGATCTACATGAAAAAAAAATTACATGGAGCAACCATATGGATTCCGAGAGAAAGGTAAAGAAGAATATGTTTTCAAATTGGTAAAAAAAAATTCTTTATGTTTTGAAACAAGAACCTCGCCAATGGTATCAAAAGTTCAACTCGGTGATGATTGAACATGGGTTCAAGATGACTAAGGTCGGTCATTGTGTGTTTTTCCATAATTTCTCCAAAGGTGATTTCATTATTCTCTTGCTTTATGTGGATGATATGCTAATTGTTGGAAATAATATTTTAAGAATCAAAGAGTTGAAGAACACTTTTAGTGAATCTTTTGCTATGAAAGATTTAGGAGAGGTTCAGAAAAATTCTTAGTATTGAAATTGTTCGAGATCGAAATGAGAAGAAGTTGTACTTGTTGCAAGAAAAGTATGTGGAGAAATTCCTTAGGTGTTTTAGTATAGATAAGGCTAAAGCGGTGAGCATTCCACTTGCTTCTCATTTTAAGCTTAGTCATAAACTATGTCCATCTACGGAGGAATAAAAGTTTAGGATGAAGAATATTTTGTACTCGTCAACCGTTGGTAGTTTGATGTATGTTATGGTTTTTACAAGACCCGATATTACTCGTGTCGTGGGAATGGTAAGTTATTAACTCTCAAATCCGATAAAAGATCATTTTGAGGCCGTGAAGTGGGTGATGAGATATTTGCATGGCACTTCGAATTTGAGACTAACTTTGGGATGTAAGAAGCCTATGTTGGTTGTGTTAGAACAAGATTTGGATTCTAAAATTAATCTCTTGATTTTGATGATAACAATACATATATTTTATATGTAAACAAATTTGTTTCTAATAAGTTTATTGAGTGTGCAGATTAAATGTTCTAATTTGATTCAGGACTGTTATATGAAGAATCATCAGAAAGCACGCATCAAAAAGGCTATCACATCTACTTCTGAAGAAACATCAGTAGGTATGAAGAATTATGAATGTTCGTCAGAAAAAAGATCTCAATGTGTACTTATACACAAGTTGCTGCTTCAGAAGTCACAAGTATTTAAGAAGAAATAATTTCTATTAGAATTGATGATCAAAGATTAGAAAACAAGATTGCACAAGAAGAAAAAGTATTTCTGTTAGATCTACTGCCCAAAGATCAGAAAAAAAGATTACACCAGAAACAAGCTTTTAGCGTCAAAGATTAGAAGTCAAGATTTGTTCCTCAGAAGAGTTGTTGTTCTAATTCTGAAGACAAAGTCAAGATTCAGAACACATCAAAGAAATGCCTCTACCTCCGGATCAAAAGACAAGATTTGTTCATCAGAAGAGTTGTTGTTCAAATTATGAAGACAAATCAAGATTCTGAAGAATCATATACTTCATGGAATATGCGCACATCTCTTCACATCAGAAAGCATTCCATCAGAAGACAAAACATGGAAAGTTAGATCTTATTGACTCATTACTATTTTACATCATATAGTCCATTAGAAGACAAGGATCAAGATGATATCTTCTCAAGCCAATTACTTCATTATAAGGAATATTCATCAGAAGACAATATCATCAAAAACAAGTTCTAGAAAGAGTTGGTACAAAAATACAATTACACATTCCACTCAAATGGATGTACTGTGTACTATTTGTCTCCTACGATCATTTATTACCGTTATGACAATTGGAAATGAAAGGGACATGTGTACTACTACAACGGTCTACTTCCTCAACGCCTATATAAAGGATTAACTATTCATTTGAAAATTGACGATGATTTTGAAGAGAACCAAAATACAAGAACAATAACCCTGCAAAAATCAAAACAAGAAAAAGATCAAAGCAAGAAAAATATGATCAAACACAATTGTTTTTGCTTATATTTATGTTTATATTCTTACTTTCTAGAACACAGGAGTTGTTTCTCAATATTGTGTTGATATTATTATTTGATTAAGAACACAAGAGTTGTTGCTCATAAATTGTGTTGTTATCATTTGTTAGAACTCAAGAGTTGTTTCTCATATTTGTGTTACTATTGTAAATATTTTAAACATAAGAGTTTTTGCTCATATTTGTGTTAAACAATCAAGACTTAAACATTTGTGTAATCGTCTTATTAGAAGCATTCAATAAACAAATCATTCAACTAGTAGTTGATCAAGTACTTTTATAAGGAAAAGAGAAATATTCTTCAAGAGACCGGTTAGGTCAGAAGCCTTAAGGAGTCAGTGGTCGTTATATCTCTTAGGGGACCGGGTAGGTCAGAATTCTTAAGGGATCACTAATAGGTTATCATTGTTGTTGTTAGTCACCAACGGGTAGCCCATACAATTTTAATCAGTTTGATTATAGTGGATTAAGTCATTTTGTAAGGAGAAATATCCTTGGCAGGTGGATAGGATTAACATTTTCTAAGGTGAACCTGGATAAATCAAACATGTCATTATTTCTCTTCTAAACCATTGTTTCTAATTCTGATTGTTTGTGTTGAGCGCTTCTAAATCAAAAATTTTTAAAACCCAATTCAAACCCCCCTAATTGTGTTTTTCTCAATCTTCAATTTGTATTAGAACTCCAACTCTGTTATTGATTTTCTAATAAAACACTTATAGAGATCTAGTGTGAGAAAAACCTTTTTAAAATGGTTGTTGCTAACACAAACGACAAAGATAGATACAATGTTAAACCTCTTATTTTTGATAAAGAGAAATTTGAATACTGAAGAGATAGAATAGAAAGTTTATTTCTAGGCTATGATATTGATCTCTGGGAAATTGTTATAAATGGTTATGAAGAACCCTTCAGTGCAATTGGCATTCTTATTCCAATGAACAAAATGAATGAAGATCAGAAACAAAATTTCAAGAGTCATCACAAAGCCAGAACTATCATTCTCAACACAATCTCGTACAATGAATATGAAAATATTACAAACAGAGAAACTGCAAAGGACATTCTTGATTCACTAAGAATGACTAATGAAGGAAACACACAAGTTAAAGAAACTAAGGCCTTAGACTTAATTTATAAATATAAATCCTTCAGAATAGAAGATGAAGAAATGGTTGAAACTATGTTCTCACAGTTTCAAACCCTGATAGTAGGACTTAAAGTCCTGGACAGAGAATACTCCACAGCTGATCATGTTAAGAAGATCATCACAAGTCTTCCAAAAAGATGGAGACCTATGGTTACTGCCTTAAAGCTCTCTAAGGATCTGAACAATATAACTCTTGAAGAGTTAGTCAGTTTACTTAGAAGTCATGAGATAAAGTGTAACACCCTATTTTCCCCATCAGTAATTTAACAAAATCAGAGTAAATAAACTCTCAAATTAAAACACCAAGAGTAGGATGCCACATTTTTTAACACATTAAAATTATGCTCGAGTATAAATAAACGGACACATAACACACTTTCGGATGAACCAATAACATATTCAATATATTTCTCAAACTTCAACTTTATTAATGCAGCGAAAAATAAATCATATTTATTATTAAAACATCTTCAACTAACATAAACCAACGTTTAATCAAATAAATTAGAGTTTATAATACTCCAACACAATCATCAAAATAAATAACATCTTAAGAAAATAAGCAAGTGTTCATCCCCGATGTTACATATCAGAGAACAACATTGAATCAAAATAAATGACGAGTAACTTCGTCTATTGTGGATCACCTCCATGTTATCCACGTAGAGGCAACATTCAAACAGAAGGGGTGAGATATTGTAACAATATAATAAATTATATAATAATAAGTATGCGACAGATAAATCATGTAAGATTTCATACTCTTCACCATCAATAACAATTCATAAGGATCATACAGGCATATATAATTATTAACATTCTTCATACAACACATACTAGTTATACAACTCAGCGTCATCATCATATCAACAAATCAATAATATGCAATGTGATTGACACTAATGCAAATGCATATGGTACCATTATGGAATAAGCTTTATCCAAAATGCGAAATAGGGAAACAATAGGGCATCAACCCTCAACAATTTGCCAATCCATGCCAACAACAGGGCTTAAGCCCTCCGTGATTTGCCAATCCAGGCCAACAACTGGGCATAAGCCCTCAGTGATGCATGCATGCAACATGCAACACCTTAATCATGCAATTACAGGGCATGAGCCCTCAACAATACGCCATTTCAAGCCAACAACAACATTGTCATACTGCAATATAACCTATAAATCCTTCACACAACATTTATACGACACTGATACATTCAATCGCAACATTTCACATTATGACACGTACAACACACATGCACATCATAATTCCTCTAACAAATTATCCACCTACTGCCATCAAAGTGGATATCACATTTTAGAAAATATTTTTAGTTTTCCAACAGTCCAAACGGCGTGCCAAACAGACACCCGAATCAAACGTTATTGATTTTTGAAGTTTGTAAAATCTTCGAGTTTCAGTAAGGTAACCGGTTACTTCAGCCAAGTAACCGGTTACTTCACCCATGTTTTTCCTCTGTTACACAATTTTTGATCGATGTAACCGGTTACCTCATAATGGTAACATGTTACTTCATTGAACCAGTAGCCAATATTTTCAATATTTTGAAAAACCTGCATTTTTTTCTGCTACGGGAAATCATATTTTTCACTCAAAAATTAGTTTTGTGACCATAATATAGCATGCCAAACTGCACAATTCTCAACCCACATAATACATGATAATTATATTCAAATTAATAAATAAATTTCATCAATTCAATCGATTATAACAATCAATTTCAAAAATAATCTACACTAAAAGTTAACATTCATATCACCACATACCCACTATTATACAACCTATTAGAGAGTAGAAACCCAACTCTTACCTTAGATTGTAGGTTCCTCAAGCTTCAAAAATGGTTCCTCTCTTGTCCTAGCTCTTCCTCTTTCCCCTGTCTGCTTCTCTCGCTTCTACGGTTGATAAACCAAACACACTATTCTATTCCTCTTGTTTTTACTTATCTAGCCTTTGGACACTTAATATCATTATTCCAATTATTCCCTTCCTCATAATACTATAATAATTTATTTAGTTATTATACTATAATAATAAATATAATATTTTAACTCAAATAATACTAATAAAATCATTTATCTCACTACACCCTTATGTTTCCACACTTTTGGTCATACACCTTAACTCCTATAATTTCTAAGGCATCTATATCCCAACAAATGCATTACAAAATATCAAAAGATTCACTAAAGCGTACAAGTACATAACATCACCTAATTAAATGTAAATAAAATAATTCAAACAAAAATGGGGTGTTACATGGAACTAGAAGAAGACGAGCCTCCAAAGAGTGGAAAATCTATCCCTATAAGCTCTAAAACACAAAGACTCGAGTCAGAATATTATGACGATGAAAAAGAATTGTTACTTCTGTCCAAAAGAGTTAAACAAATATGGAAGAAAAGGAAAAACAACTCTCAAGAATCAGAAGTGGAAGAAGAGCTCACCAACGTAACATTTATGGCTGCCATAAAAGAAGGAAGCAAATCAGAATTAGAGTCTGATCCTGAAGAGATATCTTACTCAGCAGTAATGAAACACCAGTAGTGGTATTTGGACTCCAGGTGCTCATGTCACATGACAAGAAGTAAGCACATATTTCAAGACCTGAAACTCAAAGATGCAGGGTACGCTGGTTTTGGTGGAAATCAAAAAGCAAGTGAAATTCAGGTATGACAGAACTCAAATGTCCTATGACATGTTGAGACATCTGATTTGACTTAAATAACACATACAAGGTATAAACATTAAATATAGTACTGAAAAGCATAAACAACACATATGAATTGTTAACCTAGCTCAAAACAATCCTACTACGGGGGCTACCAAGCCAGGGATAAGTCTACTAAAATAGTATTAATTCACAAACTCTACAAAAAACATCCAGTTTACGGCATAAACACTTAATCACTACCTTTTCTAGACTTCTATCTAAGACTCGCCTAGATATGAGGCCCTCCTCAATCCCTCATCAATCACAAACAGCGATTGGACACACAAGAAGACACACTTCCATGACAGCAAAACAGAAGACACAGTTCGATGACAATACCTAGCCAAAACTCTTGACTAAGAACACAACTTGGAGTTTCTTACAAACTTCCTTCAAGAACAATACTCAAGTCATTACCTATAGGCTTCTGAGTGAGAATAGAACCTTGAAATCAAAGGAACACAATCCAACTCACATGTCGAGTGGATCACACATATCAACTCTCCTAGAGAGTTGATTACAGACTCAACCCTAATGATTACATCTTTCTAATTCTCGGATGGTACCTTTCCTAGGTTACAAACCCTTCTATTTATAACCTATTTCCCAACTGGATCTGGGCCTGAAAAACGCAGGAAGGAGACTGCACAAAGTCTGCAAAAACTTCTCCAAGAAAATATGTATTCAATTAAAACTTTCCTAAAATATCTCCATATTTAGAAAATTTAAATATCTTGAATACCAACATAAAATCTCTGATTTATCAATCTTGAACGCCACATAGGATTAGTAAATATTCCCAGAATATTCAATAATTAATTCATAACAACTGAATCCAACCTGTCAGCTGTAGCAGACCCGTTGTCCTATACTTCTTGTTAGGACATGCCATTCGACATATTCAAACAGCAAGTTGAAACATCTTCCAAACTGCAAAATTGTAACAGACCTGATGTCCTCCTCTTCTGGTTAGGACATCACATTCGAAATGTTGAATTTGCAAGTTGAAACTTTTTGTTCAACATGTTGCTGTCGAGTTAGTTTTACGAAAATGCATGCCAATCATAATCCCATAAAAATAAAAATCTCCCCCTTTGGCACATTTTGGCTAAAACAACCAAATAACCATCAGAGGCACAACAGCAGAAATATAACAGTAGAGTTATGAGCATCAACAAATAGAGAAACATTTAGTAGTTAGCCAGTTTACTAAACACAATTGCAGAAAAATAGAGAAACTAAATTCTCAACACCATGATGTCAGACCTCATGTCCGACATCTCTTAAGAGCACCCCAATCAAGAACAACAAGTACTCCCCCTCAATAGCAGCCATCAATCAATGCTTAGTGCATATGTGCGCGCACACACACACACACACACATACACACACACACTTTTCCCCCATTTTTAGCCATAATATGAAAAAAGGAGCAATTAACCAAAAATAAACTATAGTAGCACATTAGCACATTAAAGTAATGCTAATGCAAAACCAGAACAAAAGAACACAAACGCAACATTCATGCTTAATGGGAAACATGTGCCATACTCCCTCCTGATAGCACTGTCTATAATATTTCCTTGTCAGCCTTAAGGAAAACATATCCTGCATAATGTCCTGACATTCAGTCATACATTTTCTGCTTTCTCTTGCATGCACGAAAATTTACCCAACACGTCTTCAACCACCAGTTAGGGATGCTTCACAAAATTATCCATATGTTCTGAAGCATAATCATAATGCCTCCCACTGGATTTTAAATACACCATTTTCAGCCAAAAATAGTGACACATACCAAGATACCAAAACAACAATTGTGTGATATTTCCCATTCATCAACCCAAAACATCCTTTGAGTCATTTCTCAATCTGCAGAGAAAAATAAATTCTCACAGATGAAAACACTGTCATTAGGAATAGGACAACACCAATTAGCTACTCATAGCTACAACCACACAGACACTATTAAGGGCACAAATAACTACATCCAGTAGCCTTATGTCACGACATGTTATCTGACATCAAAACCTCATAAATACTTCGCAAGCTTGTACAACACATAAACTTTTAAAAAATCTCCATCATTGTAGAAACCATCCATAGACAATACCTAACTCCCCCTTAATGGGTAACCAGATCTCTTGCAGAAGATAACACTTGAGTACAGGATAAGAACACAAGAAAGTCTTCATTCTTTTAAAGTGGGGGTCAACCACTTTACACATCTACTGAACACATTTAACACTCTGAAAAATCAGTCCTAAATTTGATACTCTCACTCCTTGATAATATATTCAAGCACCCTCATTAGCAAGGATAAATTTGCTAAAAGCTCACACAAATCCACACACATTTTCATGACTCTTTGGATGATCAAGATGTCATTAACTCTAGGCAAGTATTCACTTACAAGCTCCAAATATTCTCAGTGTGCTTATAAGCTTTACTAAGATCCAGACTGACACACTCTCTTCTAGATTTACTTGAAGCAGAAGAAAACACCTCCTCAAAACATCATGATCAGATCATACTATCTGACAACATACCTTTGCCCTTACACCGACTAGAAATTGCTTATACTACTGGAGTCTTCAACATAGTAGTCATGCATTTACACGTTATACTACTAAAGACACGATAAGAATCTTCACACAATTAGAAATGCCTATTCTAACAATACAGTTGAGCTACAAACTCTACATTCAAAATCCCACAGACCTTGTAGGGACAACCACCAACAAGCATGATGTTCCAAAATTATTCAAGACATCATCTTCTCATCACAGAACCCAATCATTATGGTTCTTAATTCACCATCCAAAGGAATTATTGAAATCATAGAAGTCCTTGACCCAAGAAGATCTTCATAGAGCATATCTTTAACAACTATGACACACCAGAGAACCATGGAGAGAAATAAACTATCAAACACCTTCTGAATCATAATATTCAGAACATAATACTGCATGAACACATAAGACTAATACCCAGCTCCCGTATGAGTATTTGCAATCAGACATCGACACACCTTCATCAAAGGAACATTTCCTCAAGTTCCAATCTTCACAAATTCTCTGAAAGATATAGTTTGATGATAAGACTACCTCCTCACAAATGGTAGAACACATGATCTGGCTCCTTCTTCTCTACACACTTAGTACAAAAATTCTTTGTCATGGTAAACAGTTATGATAAGCATTCATACCATAAACAATTACAGATTAGGCCATAGGCTTGACCTAACACTCCACCATGGACATCAGAAAACAAAACTCCCTTTACTGAAGAAGCAAGGAATTGAAATGATGTTCCAACATCAGTTAAGACAACAATCTACACCACACGGACTTAATCATTAAATATGGCTTTGGAGACAACACCCATAGTAGTCCAAACACATCTCTTGTAGGTAATAAGAGGATCAACTAGAACACACGAGCAACTTATCAACCTCCAAGACCAGACCATAAAAAACATGTAGTATCATGCACACCTCAAGAAACTTCTTCTCAAAATTAAAATGTCCACACCTCCTGTCTGATATTAACGTGTTATACTCCATCCTTTTGCACCTAAAGAGGAGATTCCCTTTAACATGTATCTCACAGATCACAACAAGAACCGAGTATTGACCGATCATAATACCACATAGACTGTTTAGAAAAAGTTTGCTTCTTCGAATTCTTCAACACACAAGGATGCCATTTAATCCATAAAAAATCAAATATTCCATCATTGAGGACACCATATAACTGAACCCCAACTTAAAAACCATGGACCTTTGGTCCCTAGAAGGACTACCAACTCCTCCTTGCTCCAGAAAAATTCTGAAATGATCATCCTAGGTGGTTTAGATGACATTCCAAAAACCAAACACCAATCAACCCATTTGGTTGATACATCCCTAGTGCATGATCCCTTGACTGTCTCTTCCTCTACACCAGAACAAGAGTTCTATGTTCTCATAGACTTGATAATAAATACCAAGTTTGAGTAAACAACCTCCATCCCGTTTAAGAGAAACACCAACAAGATATATTGAGAAAAATAAATTCTCAAACACAGATGTCAAGACATTATGTCTGACATTTCTTCAAGGGAACTCCAACTCTATATTAGGGACTTCCCCTTTATAACAACACAACCTTGACACTGATTTGACATCCATAAATAAAGACTCTATTTGAGATGCTTTTAACAAATCTCCACTCGAAAATAGAGCGCAACCTCTTCACTCCTTAATCAGCACACAAGTCTAAGACATGGTTCCTAGATAAAACATCTTAGATACACAACCTAGATGCCTCCTCTTCCAGATCAGGAGAAGGTTATAAATATATGTGATCAACACACATTTTTTAAGCACCCAGAGCATCTGTTATGCCAATCCTTTATCGAAACAAGATTATGCATACTCTGCTGATAAGATGTTCCAACATCTAGTAGAACATATTTCCAAGAGACACATCAAGGGATCCTTAAACACAAACCGAAGATTGGTTTTTTTAGGGTTATAAGTAAAAATAAAATGCTACTAAATTTCTTCAGATCTCTTTTTAACAAACTCATTTAAAAGTGCCTTTACGAGTGGGCTTGAGATGAACCTCAAGTATCTTTGGCAACTTTAACAAACTGGTTGAACTTGTCTTCCACATATCACACCAACATAGGGTTAATCATAAAGCTCTTCCCTTATTGATATTCCAAGGGAAAACCTCCCTACAGACTCAACACTGGAGACACATGGAACCAGCTAGAGTTTTCTATCAGATGAAGTGGAACAAACAAAATATCCTCAACAACCTGCAGGAACGGATTAAAATAATCCTTGCACATACATACAATCTAGGTGAAAACCAAAAACCTAGGCTTGAAAATAAATCAAAACCAACATATCAGCGCACCACCAAAGCTACAGGCATGATAATAACAGACAAGTCCAATACATACCCTGTCACGAATAGTCCATCCTCTACTTCAAGGGACCACTCAAACAACAATATGAACTATCCAAGTTCAAACAACTTTTCAGTAGACACCTCCTTCCTTGCCCATGAACAAGAAAGTATCATCCCAGGATCTCACCTAAAAAAAAACATGATGCCTGCTTTGATACCAATAGAAATTCTGGTATGACAGAACACATATGTTCTATGACATGTTGAGACATCTAATCTGACTTAAACAACACATGCAAGGTATAATCATTAAAAACAGTACTGAAAAGCATAAGCAGCACACATGAATTGATAACCCAGTTCGAAAAAGCCTTCCTACTCCAGGGGCTACTAAGCCTGGGATAAGTCTACTTAAATAGTATCAATTTATAGACCCTACAACAATAATCCAATTTACGGCCTAATCACTTAATCACTACCCTTGCTAGACTTCTATCTAAGACTCACCTAGATATGAGGCCCTCCGCAATCCCTCATCAATATCAAACAACGATTGGACACACAGGAAGATACACTTCCATGACATCAAAACAGAAGACACACTTCCATGACAATACCTAGCCAAGACTCTTGACTAAGAACCCAACTTGGAGTTGCTTACAAGCTTCCTCCAAGCATAATACTCATCTCATTACCTTCAAGCTTCTGAGTGAGAATATAACCTTTAAATCTAAGAAACACAATCCAACTCACATGTCAAGTGGATCACACATACCAACTCTCCTAGAGAGTGGCTTACAGACTCAGCCCTAATGATTACATCTTTCTAATTCTCGGTTGGTACCTTTCCTAGGTTACAAACACTTCTATTTATATCCTATTTCCCAACTGGATTTGGGCTTGAAAAACGCAATAAGGAGACTGCAAAAAGTCCACTAAAACTTCTCCAAGAAAATAAGTCTTCAATAAAAACTTTCCTAAAATGTCTCCATATTTAGAAACATTAAATATCTTGAATACCAACATAAAATCTCTGATTTATCAATCTTGGACGCCATATAGGATTACTAAATATTCCTAGAATATTCAGTAATTAATTCATAACAACTGAATCCAACCTATCAGCTGTAGCAGACCTGATGTCATGCTCTTCTGGTTAAGACACCACATTCGACATGTTGAAACTGCAAGTTGAAACATTTTCCAAACTGCAAAATACTAACAGACCAGATGTCCTATACTTCTGGTTAGAACATCACATTCGACATTTTGAATCTGCAAGTTGAAACTTCTTATTCAACATGTTGCTGCCAGTTAATTTTACCAAAATACGCCAATCATAATTCCATAGAAATACCAATCTCCCCCCCTGGCACATTTTGGCTTAAATAACCAAATAACCATCAAAGGCACAACAACAGAAACATAACAGTAGAGTTATGAGCAACAACAAACAAAGAAACATTTAGTCGTTAGTCAGTCTACTAAACACAACTGCAGCAAAATAGAGAAACTAAATTCTCAACATCGTGATTTTAAGACCTCACGTCCGAAAACTCTTCAGAGCACCCCAACCCAGAACATAAAGGACTCCCCCTCAATAGCAGCCAACAATCGGGGGTTAGTGCACACACACACACAAACACACACGCACGCACACACACACACACACACACACACACACACACACACACACACTTCTCCCTCTTTTTAGCCATAATACGACAAAGTAAGAAACTAACCAAAAACAAACCACATTAGCACATTAAAGTAATGATAATGCATAACCAAAAAAAAACAAAAATGCAGCATTCATGCATAATGAGAAACACGTGCCATACTCCCTCCTGATAGAACCATCCATAATATTTCCTTGCCAACCTTAAGGAAAACAAGTCCTGCATAATGTCCTGTCATTTAGTCATACATTTTCTGCTTTCTCTTGCATGCACGAAAACTTGCCCAACACATCTTTAACCACCAGTTAGGGATGTTTCACAAAATTATCCATATGTTCTGAAGCATAATCACAATGCCTCCCACTGGACTCTAAATACACTCTTTTCAGACAATAAGAGTGACACATACCAAGTTACCAAAATAAAAAATGTGTGATATTTCCCATTCATCAACCCAAAACATCCTTTGAGTCCTTCCTCAATCTACAGAGAAAAATAAATTCTCCCAGATGAAAACATTGTCATTAGGAATAGGACAACACCAATTAGCTACTCATAGCTACAACCACACATACGCTGTTAAAGGCATATATAACTACATCCAATAGCCTTATATCACAACATGTTGTATGACATCACAACCTCATAAAAACTTCACAAGCTTGTACAACAAGCAAGCTTTTAAAAAATCTGCATCATTGTAACAACCATCCATAGACAGTACCTAACTCCCTCTGTCATGGATAACCGGATCTCCTGCTCAAGACAATGCTTGAGCACATGATAAGAACACATGAAAGTCTTCATACTTTCAAAATGGAGGGCAACCACTTCACACACATGCTGAACACAATTAACACGGTGAAAAATTAGTCCTGAATTTGATACTCTCACTCCTTGATAATACATCCAAGCATACTGATCAACAATGACACATCTACTGAAAGCTCACACAAATACACACATGTTGTCATGACTCTTTGGATGATCAATATGTTATGCACTCTTCGTAAGTCTTCACTTACAAGATCAAAATATTCTCAGTTTGCTTAAAAGATTTACGAAGATCCATTCTGAAAAACTCTCTTCTAGAGTTACTTGAAGTAGAAGAAAACACCTCCTCAAAACATCATGATCAAATCATACTATCTGACAACATTCCTTTTCCCTTACACCCACTAGAAATTTATTATACTAGTGGAGTCTTCAACATAGTAGTCATGCATTCACATGACATACTACTATAGACATTATAAGAATATTCACACAAATAGAAATGCCTCTTCGGACAATACTGCTGAGCTACAGACTCTACATTCAAAATCCCACAGACCTTCTAGGGATATGCACCAACAAGCATGATGCTCCAACATTATTCAGGACATCAGCTTCTCATTATAGATCCCAATTATTCTGGTTCTTGATTCACCATCCAAAGGACTTATTGAAATCATAGAAGTCCTTGACCCAAGAAGATATTCATAGAACACATATTCAATAACTACGACACACCAGAGAACCATGGAGAGAAATAAACTCTCAAACACCTTCTGAATCATAATATTAAGAACATAATACTACATGAACACATCAAACAAATACCCAGCTTCCGTATGAATATTTGCAATCAGTCACATGCACACTTTAATCAAAGGAACATTTCTTCAAGTTCCAATCTTCACAAATTCTATGAGAGATATAGTCTGCTGATAAGACTACCTCCTCACAAATGGTAGAACACATGATCTGGATCCTTCTTCTGTACACACTTAGCACAAAAGTTATTTGTCATGATAAATAGTTATGACAAGAATTAATACCATAAACAATGCCAGATTAGGCCATAGGCTTGACCTTACACTCCACCATGGGCATCACAAACCAAAACACCCTTTGTCGAAGAAGCAAGGAATTGAAATGAAGTTCGAATATAAGTTCAGACAACAATCTCAACCACATGGACTTAATCATTAACTATGGCTTTGGAGACAACACCTATAGTAGTCCAAACACGTCCCTTGCAGGGAATAAGAGGATCAACCAGAACACACTAGCAACTAATCAACCTCCAGGATCAGACCATAAAAAAACATGCAGTAGCATGTACACCTCAAGAAACTTCTTCTCATTAGAACAATGTCCAGAACTTCTGTCTGATCTTGAGGTATTATTGGCCATCCTTCAGTACCTAAAGAGGAGACTCCCTTTAATAGGTATCTTGTAGATCATAATAAGAACTGAGTATTGACCAATCATAATACCGCACAAACTATTTAAAAAAAGTCTGTTTCTTTCAATTTTTCAACACACAAGGATGCCCTTCAATACATGAAAAAGAAAATGTTCCATTATTTGAGGACACCATATAACTGAACCCCAACATAAAAACCATGGACCTTTGGTCCCTATAAGGACTACCAAGTCCTCCTTGCTTCAGACAAATTCCGAAATGCTCATCCTAGGTGGTTTAGATGACATTCTAAAAACAAAACACCAATCAACCAATTTGGTTTATACATCCATAGTGCATGATCCCTTTACTGCCTCTTCCTCTACACTAGTGCAAGAGTTCCATGTTCTCATATACTTAATAAAAAATACCAAGTTTGAGTAAACAACCTTCATCCTATTTAAGAGAAACACCAACCAGATATATTGAGAAAAATAAATTCTCAATACACAGATGTTAAGACATTATGTCTGACATTTCTTTAAGGACACTCCAACTCCAAATTAGGGACTCCCCCTTTATAACAGAATAACCTTGACACTGATATTGACATCCATAAATAAAGACTCTAGTTGAGATGCCTTTAACAAATCTCCCCTAAAAAATAGAGCTTAGCCTCTTCACTCCTTAATTAACACATAAGTCTAATACATGTTTCCTAGATAAAACATGTTAGATATGCAACCTAGATGCCTCTTCTTCTAGATCAGGAGAAGGTTCTAAACATATGTGATCAACACCCATTTTTTTAGAACCCAGAGTATCTATTATGCCAATCCTTTATCCAAACAGGATTATGAACACTCTGCTAATGAGATGTTCCAACATCTAGTAGAACATCTTTCCAAGAGACACACCAAGAGATCCTTTAACATATACCATAGGTTGGTCTTTTTAGGATTGTGTTATATCCCAATTTTTGCCCCTAAGATCTCTTATCATCTCATATTATCAATACATCAAGATCACACATTAGGGTTGGTTTTCCCTTTCTACTTTATCCTATCTTTAAGTTTACTCTTGAGGGATCACCAAACATGTTGAATTGTGTATCTTGTACATGTTTTATTTTAACTAACATCAAGATATGTATATATGTTTCTTTTAATGTTCATATTGTAGGTGATCCCAATTGCATTCATCTCACCATCTAACATAGGGTTTGAGGGGTGGTTCTCAATCAAATAGTTCTCTAATGGATTGCAAGAGCTCAAGCTTCAAGGATATGTCTATGATATCAATGTTTTGTGATTCAAAGAGCCCCCTCACTTTATTTAGGTCAAATTTTCCTCAAAGTTGGTGGTGGAATTCATCAAGATTCATAGGTTCATGTGTTTATTTCCATGCCTTATTCAACAAGTTTCATTGAGACTTTAGCTCCATCTTTGAGATTGCTTCAAGACAACATCATTTTAAGAAATATTGTGATTCATCATGCTTTATTTTTCCAAGAAAGTTCAAAAATATTCAAGGTTGATTCAACAAGTTTGACCAAATTGAGCAAGTGCTTGATTCAGTGTTCACAAGTGCATAACTCTCTCAATTTTCAATATTTTGAGTTGGTTCTTTTTTCTATGGGTTCTTATAATCATCTACAACAACTTCTCCTCACATGACAAGATCTAATTGTGCAAGAAAAATCATCAAAAGTTGAAAGGGGTTCCAAGTCATTTTGACACTCTCTGAGCTAGGGTTTATTCACTTTAAAGGACCTTATCTTTCTCATTTTTTAAGATTTTTGATTGAATCCAAATCTATAATTCTATTTAAAGGGTCCTTAACAAGTTTTATTCAGGGATCTATGTATAATTTTGAATGGAAGATCACTAATGGTTGAGAAATATTACAAGTATCTTTGAAAAGCCTTTGAATCTTAGGGTTTGACATCAAATGATCATAACTTGGTCAATTTTATCTCCTTGAGCCCATTCTTTTTCCACAACAATCTTGTAATGTCTACTACAACTTTGTTTCAATGTGCAAGACTTGAAAATACTTGGAAAGTTGTTTAAGAATTGAAAAGATTATAGGCATTTTGTGAATTTTCCTAAATTAGTTCATCATCTTTCAAAGACCACAACTCTTTCAATTTTTATAATTGTTGAGTGATATAAATTCCATAATTCAAGTCAAGAGGTCTACTTCATCTCATCTTTAGATATCAAGATCAAATTTTGAGTGGAAGGTCATGTAATTTTAAAGAACATTATATGTCATCTTGAGGTCCCATACTTAGAAATATTTCAAAGTACAAAAATCAGTTTGTTTTTCACGATTTCAAGAGGACATAACTTCTAGCTCAATTATCCAAATGGAGTATTTGGTAGCACATTGTAAAGATTGTAACCTTGTCTTTCAAATGCTTCAAAAATCATGTGATAAAGCCTCTTGAGTTGTGTGCACCATGGATTCAAAGTTGGCACCTGGAAACTGATTTTGTCAAAATAATCAGATTGCAAATTGGTTAATATGGCCCCTAATCACAAAATTGTTGCGTGTTGTTACTTCTAATCATGCTTAGCAACCTTCCAATAGCAATTAACACCTTGAAACACAAGTTTTGGCTGTGTTTTGAGCAAATATGAGTCACACTTTTCATGCTTGCAACTTCACACGAATTCTCTCAAAATTTCATCATATCACACGCTTGAACATTCCATTTGCTTAGCTATAAATAGAGGGTGATATCCCACCCATTTGGACAAGCTTTAGAGAGCCAAAAACCTCTTTTGAATTTTCTCCATACCTCTCAATTTTTCAACTTCAAATTTGGTTTTAAAGCATTTTTCAATCCAATTTCTTTGGTGATTCTTCATCCTTGAACTTCACTGAAGCTAACAGAAGAAGAACCAAGCCTTGAATTACCCTAAATCATGCTAGCCAAGTCCAGTTTCAGAGGTATGAATTTGAGCTTCAACATGTAGATTTCTCCATCAATTTTCTCTAAAATTGTTACTATAATGCAGGTCTCATCACTCTGATATTCATTGCATTGTTGGTTTTTAACTGGAAGTGGGTTTTTCTCATGAATTTTTAAATCCTGATGATACCAGTTTGAGTTTCAAACAATTCTGTTTGAATGATCTCATAAAAACCCAACATACAGAGGTCTAGAGTTTGTAGACGACCTACATGTCGTTCTTTAACCAATGATTGTGTGACAATTATTTTAATCTCATTGGTTTGTCTTTTATTGATTCTGTGTGTTTTTCAACAAGGTCCATGACATGCACAGCGCACCAGGTCCCTCAGATCTTCTTACTAACACATTTGACATTAATCCAATGGTCTACATCTTTTTGGCTTTTTTTTTTAATTTTCTGATTTTATATTTTAATTGTTATAAACTTCAAAAGTTCATGAAAAATACATTTCAACTTCTAAAATTATGAAAAAAATTCCCAAAAATACATTTGATTTTTATCTTTCTGATTTTTATTTTTTCAAAATTTTATTTTGTGATTTGATATTTTTTATGATATTTCACTTTATTTGAGTTGTTTTAATTGTTTAAAAATACTTTTCTTGATTTTTAAATTCTGAAAAAATTATGGAAGAATCTAATGACCTCTTGACAATCATTGGTTACCTCATTTTATTTTTATTTTTGATTTTACTATTTTTCACAAACTTTGGCTTATTTTTCTTATTTTGCTTTTTTAGAATTTTAATTTGGTGTTTTAATACATGTTGTGTATTTTACTAATTATTTCCTTTTTAAATCATTTAAATTTTGTTTTATATTAAATATATTTTTTTATTTTTGATTGATCCTGATTTGAGTATTATTTTGGGACAAGCTCCTCAACCTCATTGGATCTTGGGTGTTGATAGGTTGAAAAACCAAATCCACCAAAATGGATGAATGATGTTGATGATATTTAAAACCCAAATTTCATCTGATAAATCGTCTCCATCTTCATCTTATCCCTTTCTTATTTTTACTTGTGCTATATGTTTTTGGAGAATGGTCTACATATCATTCCTCTAACATGTTGGTACATAGATTATTATTAACTGACTTTAAAATAGGTGTGACTTCTACATAAGTCCATTTACGATTGCTTAACATAACGCTAAATTTGTACCGATTCGAAAAATGATCATTCGGGGCCCAAACCTATGTTTGCAAGCCCAAGTATGTTTAATTTGAAACCTTGGATCCAGTAACCTTGAAGTTCATTGTTAGGAGGCTTTGATTCTAACAATCCTCTAATGAGATTCACAAATATTGGTCTAAGTGAATCATTTGAACATCGTTGATCATATGTGGTTTCTTTGAGCACTTGACATGAATGATATACTTGGAAAAAAACAAATGATACTTGTTGTTGAGAAGCTTTGATTTTATCAATCTTCTAATGAGTTTTCAAATGCAAGCTTCAAGATGGTCATTCAACTAACCCTGTAAATTCTAATTCATTAATAATTAACCTTACTTTATGCCTTTATTTTGTGCCTTTATTTTTTATGTACCATTTACTTTATTTATTCCATGCCATTTTTTCTTTTGCTCACTTGAACAATTAATTTTATGCCATCTTATCTTTGCTCATTTAATCTTCTATTTTCTTTTATGTTAAAGACACTTAATAATCAACTTGAACAATAAAAAACTTTAAGGTTACTTGGACTACTTGGTTACTATCCTTGGCATTGTATAGTTGCGGATCTCTCAAACTTAGGATTAGAAGCCTTGATACTCGGGGAGCTTGTTGCTCTGTTTCTATTTTGTCTGAAGTTCTTGGGGTTTACTCCAAGGCATTGGATTGTTTTTGTTTCTTTGTATGCAGGTTATTCTGATTATATGATTTATACGTGATTGAGAATTCCTTTGTATATAGTCGTTACTCTGCCCAATTTTTGTGAAAGACTTAATTCATCTGAAGCTTGGTATTTCTCAAAGGTTTAGTACTTTTGCTTGCTTGGTTTCAATCCAAAGGATGGTAATTCTGCATTGACTTCATATGCCAAGTGTTGGATTCTTGTTGGTTAGATCTTTCTTTTCCTTGGCTTTTACCTTATGCTTTAGGATAGTCCCTTGATCTCCTCCCATCTTCTTTGATTTCAAAAATCTTCTCGCTCCTTTTCAAAACTCTTCTTGTTTTCTAACTTGAACCGCTTTCATAATAAACTTGGACTTATGTTCATGCATTTTTAAAAAGCTTTTCTTAATCAAACTTTAATCAATGTAACCATACTTTGACATTTTTCTCAAGACTAAACATCAACTAACCTCACTCAAACTATTCTTTCCACTTTGGCTTTTTACTTTAAAATCTTTTTCTCAAAAGGTTAGACTCTTGTCGATTCTTGTAGTGATGTGAGTTACTATATGTAGTGAAGTGAGATATTTTCCACTTGGGTGTTGAGTGAGGCTTTGTTGATTTTAAATCCAAGCTATATCCTCCACTTTGAGATGATGCAAATTCTCCTTTCTCATAAATCGAGGGTAGTAAGTATGTCTTCCACTCAAATATGACGATGATGTCTCTTCTCTTAAAATTAAACAATACACATGTGTTTTGAAATTTTTAAGGTGAACTACGAGTACCCTGATCCGCTATTTCACGAAATTTGGTATGTAGGCACTAAATGATCGCAATCGCAGCAGGTGTAAAAATTGTAAAAAAAATACTTTTTTATTCATCTCCACCATCTATTTTTGTATACACCTTTTATAGCCAAAATACACAAACTTTCAAAGAGGTTCTTGCAGAGTACATATATTCATAATTGTAGATGTTTAGGGTGATAATACCTTCTGTGATGCGGTGGGAGAACTGACTTGAGGTTTTGCATTTGTGTTCGCAAATGTTTCGGTTTAGCAAGAGCCGTCACCGACTTTTTATTTTATCCAAAGGAAAGGTCAAAAAGCATAGTAAAGACCTTAGAGATTGTTTTTGGGTTCGGGGGGTAGACTATGAAAAGGGAAGGTGCTAGCACCCTTTTCATCCATGTTTTTCCATGGGCTCTTAGTTACTTGTTTTAGATCACTTGCTTTTGCTTTTCAATTGTTTGAAATGGTGCTTTGTGTGTGGTTTTGAAAGTATTTTGAAAAGAGGCCTTTGTTTAGACAACCTTTGTAATAATTATTGTTTGAATGTATACAAAGGTGTTTTTCTTTTGAAAAATGTTTTCAATGTTTGAAAGTTTGTTTTGGGAAATGTTTTGAAATTGTGTATGTGTTTGTTTGAAAATAGCAAGGATGTTTGCAAGTTTGATCAAGTAACTAGGAGCATCTACCTACCTACTCAAAAGTCTTTCCTACACATTTTTAACCCTTTTACATTGTTGTTTTACCATTGTATTTGGTAAACAACCTTGTGTTTGGATGTTAAACGGGACAGGCGTGGGTCATCGTATGGCCATGATAACAATGTTTCCAAGTATCTTAGCAAGCTTTTTTGAGGGACTAGATCATTTTTGTATAGGCAACCAAGATAGCGTCATCGAGGGACTATGATCTTTTGTTTTTGTTTGATTTTGCCAAGATACCTAGCATGCATACCATGGCCATGTTTTTAAGGCAACAAGTGGGTGAAACCCTAAGGGTGCTTGTGTGCATTGTGTTGTCATTTTTCATGCATTTTTGTCTTGTATTGGTCAAGCTATTTGTTTTGATTTTGGTCTTTTGCATACAAACCCTAATCTTACTATCATGGCATATTTGAAAGCAATAAAATGCGTAAAAATAAACCTAAGACTATTACAACATTATTATGGGGGAGGCGGATACAAGTTTTGAATGGGGGATATTTTGCACAAAAATAAAACCCTAATTCAACTATTACAACCAAATTGAATTCATTGTACAAATAATAAGTTGACAAATATTTAAATGTGCAATTAAATATAAATATGCAAAAATGTTTTTGTATTTATTTTTATGTATGTAAAATAAATTATTGAATGTCTCAAAAAATAAGAAAAATATTAATGATTATTTTTGGAAAGGGTGGAAACCCTAATTTTTGTTTTAAGAAGAAAATGCATTATATTATTTATTTATTCATTTATGTACAAAGAAAATAAATAAAAATATTCACAAAAATATTAAAAATTAAAATATGTGAGAAAATATTATTTAAGTGTATAAATAATAAAAATAAAAATATATGATATTTTTATAATATTTACAAGTTTTTATTTAAGAAAATAAAGTAATATTAACCTAATAATTATTTATTATGCAAATAAAAATAAAATAAAAATATAATAAAATTCCAAAAATAAAGAAAATAATTTTTGTGATTTTAAATGCTCAAGAAAAAATAATAAAGTCAGAAAATAAAAATAGAAAAGAAAAATATGCAAAAATAAATCAAATGGGCCAAGGGGTGCAGAAAGCTAGCATGGGGGTGCAAATAGTCAACAAGAGCCAGACCCAGCCCAACTCACTTCATCCTTAACCTTGAGAAACAGAAAAACGCGCGCTTGATGTTCAAATCTGGAACTCCTATATACGTTTTCAAAAACAAAAACTTGCAACATGAAAGTTATAGCTCTTGATCATACGATTCTAACCATGTAAAAAACATAATCTAACTCTCAAAGACCAGAGAGAAATTCATTGGCCCTAATCCTGAACTAGTTTTTTCAGAAAGTTCAACTATCAAATACTCCTAGCTCAGTTAACATAAATGAATTCTATGCATATGTACAGCTCAAGGGCAATGAGGACTACATTTTTGCTTCACAAACATAAGCCTAATGATTCCTAAATAAGCAGATAGAAGTTTGTGAAATACGTGTTTCAGTCAAGCTCGAGTATGGCAATGTAGGGGTTTTGAGTGAGGCCTGAGATACTTGTGAGCTTGCTTGAAGTTCCTTTGAGCTTTCCCAATGCTTAGTTTGCTTTGAACTTGCCTGAATCTCCCTATAGAACTCAACCTGCAAACTCAGAATTTAAAAATGGTGAAGTGTGAAAATGGAGTTACAGTGGCTTGAGAATGGTTGGGATAGTTTAGGTATGTTGTATGGAGTGTGTTGGAACTGGTTTGGGACAAAACGCACGAGGCAATGTGAAGATGGAAGTGATTCTACAGGGCCTGCCCTGTTTTGGCAGAAAATGGGGGTTTTTGGTGTACAAGGGTGTTTGAGAGGTGGTGAGCTCGTGTTTCTGACCTTAGGCAATGTGTAAAACTTGTTTGAAATGTTACCAAGACTTGGTTATATCAGATTCACAAGATATGGACCTTTTGCATAATGACTTGGTTTTGAAGTAAAAGGTGAAGTTGACAATGCAAAGGATTGTGCTTGCTAGCTTAGGGTCTGCACATAGTTGGTACCAAATTCCTGATATTAGTGAACTTTGTTTGCATAAAGAAATCAGGTCCATGGCTCAAGATACACAATTTGACATAAAGCATGCTTTATCAAAGTGGCAATGCTACCTTTTTGCCAAAAATGGATTAATTCTTTGTACAATGCTCTAAAGCTCAGGATAAAGCCTTAATCCAATGCGTTTGCATTTAATTTATAAGTGTAGAAAGGATTAGAACCTGTAAACCAAGTACAAGCAAGGTTTGGACAGATTTTGCATTTGTAGCATGGTGTAAAATGCCTTGGACAAAAGTGATGATTTGCCAATTTCAAACTTTCGATTCTCCCTAACCATGAATGATCTTGGAGAGTTATTGGACATTTTGGAAAGCTTGTAACATGCTCTACAATCCATATTTGAAATGAATTTTGAGATTCAACTTGAAACTATGTGAAAAGTTGACATGAAGATAAGTCAAAATCCTGCCTAAACTAGGGCAAAATTTCACTAAGTTAGAAAGTTTTTGGACCCCTATTCCCAAAATCATTACTTGAGATCCAAGTATCTTTTGGGAAAACTTTGTGATTCAAAGTTGTAGATTTTGTGGAGGAATACAACTTTCATGTTGGAAGTTTTCTTTGAATCCAAATGCATCATGGTGAAAAAGTTGGGAAAAAATTACAAATTTTCATAACTTAGAAAATTTCTAAGTTATGAAAATTTTCCATTTTAAACCCTAATTTTCAAAATTAGGTTTCTTGGTGAACAAGTTTCATGTTTTAACACATCTTGATGAAAAATGACCATTGGCACTTGGTTTTGAACAAAAAGTCAAAGTTTGACTTTTCAGTGTACAGTTGATTTTTGATCAGTTGACTGGAAAATTCATATGTTAATCCAATGCATTTGAGATCTTTTGAACCTTGTGATTAGGTCAAGGTGATTCCATTGAGTCCTTGAAACCATTCTTGAACCCAATTTGCCATTGGCTAGGTAAAAAAAATCAGAAATTGCCCTTCTGCAGTCAAAACCCTAAAAATGACCATTTTGCCCTTTTGATGATCTAATCAAATTTCTTGAGGAGTTGTGGTCCAAACTTGATCAAATGGTTCATATGAGCCTATAATGTTGATATGGATAAAAAATTATGAGTTTTGACTGTAAATTGGCCACAATTGACTTTTTCCCCAATACAGTTGATTTTTAGGTCAATTGTCCAATTGACTGGGCAAAAATTTGATTCAAAGCTTGAAACTTTGTATGATCAATCTTATAAGTTCAACATGAAGTATAAAAGTCATTTTGAGCATTGGAAGTCCAAAAATCCCTGTGCAAACTCAAACCCTAATTTCAGGTCAACAGTGCAAGGAGATGTCTTGAGCTGAGTAAACCCTAATCCTGGTCTGGAGTCCAAAGAGTCTTGTGAGGGGAAATATTGATAAAATGAGAGGGCAAATTTTGGGGTACAACAGCTGCCCCTATTCAATATTCTTGAACCTGAAGAGTTAGATTGGAGAGTTTGCCGTCTGTGACTCGAAGGTATAAGATGATTGGACACTAGAGTGCCCGTAAATTTGCAATCGTCAAAATATAGTTGAGGGAATAGGCTTAAAGATGCCATTTGGAGATGGTAAAATATTTTTGGAGATGGGCTTAAAGATTCCATCCAAGAAGGTTTGTTGAAAATTAGGAGAATGAACATCAGAATGGTATTCGTATCTGGAACGTATCTGAGTTAGATCTGTTATGAGAAATGGAATGATATCCGTGTCTGGAGCATCTATGGGCTGGGGAAAAAGTCTGAATGAGTGATATAATGGCAACCGTGTATGGAGCGTATCTGGACTGTATCTGAATCTTGTATTTGCATAAGCGACATAATAACGTCCGTGTTTGGAGCATCTATGAGCTTTATCTGAATAAGCAATAGAATAACATCCGTGTCTGGAGCATCTCTAAGCTATTTTCTGAGCTTTGAATCTGAATAAGAAATAGAATAGCATCTGTGTCTGGAGCATCTCTAAGCTGTTTTCTGAGCTTTGAATCTGAATAAGCAATAAAATAGCATCCGTGTCTGGAGCATCTCTAAGTTTTTTTTTATTGTTGAATCTGAATCAGCAATAGAATAGCATCCGTGTCTGGAGCATCTCTAAGCTGTTTTCTGATTATATATTGGTAGCTTGTTCATCTTATCCTGAAAAGGGTAAAAGGTTAGCTGAAACACAAAGTTATGTTGCATGAAATGTATGATGCAATATATGTGTTTTATCAATGTTCATGATATATGAATGTAATGTATGCGCATGTAAGCTGATTCACTGTATTGCTGAGGAAAATAAATCCTTGATAGATGGAGATAATAAAAATCCTTGACTGCTGCCGGGGAAAATAAATCCATGACCGCTGCTGGAGATTCAAAATCTCTGACCACTGAGGATGAGAAATCCTTGCTGACTGCTGTTGGGGATAGAAAATCCTTGGCAACTCGCGGGGATTATCAAAATTTTTGACAACTTCTGTGGGGATGTGAGAATCCTTCATGACTTTCTTGGGGATATAGGGATCCTCTAAGTCTGCTTGAGAAACCTGCTTGGGGAATCCCAAGAACTTTGATGACTATGGTTGGGGATTACACCGCGGGAATCCTTACTCGGTTGGGGAATAGGGAAAACTCAGGCGATCTCTACCGGGGATCAGACAAAAGAAAAACCTTGATCTGTTGGAGAATAAGGAAAACTCTGATGGCTTCTGCGGTGAATTAAGATTTAGAATCTCCATTCTCCTAGGGGAATTTGAATCCTTGGGGACTTCATGCTGAGGAGTCAAGAATGAAAATCTTCGATCTGCAGGGGATTAAAAATTCTGACAAATTCACGCTGGGGAGTAATAAAGACTCTGGAAATTTCACTGGGGAATCAAGAATGAGAATCTTCAATCTGTAGGGGAATTTGAATCCTTGGGGACTTCAAGCTGGGGAGTTAAGAATGAGAATCTTCATTCTGTTGGGAAGTAAAAACTCTGTGGGGAATAGCTATACTGCTGAGGAGTAGCTATCCTGCTGGAAAGTAAGTTCAGGACTCTCTGGGGAAAAGGCTTATTCCTGTTTGGAAAAAGTTTAGGAGTTTGGGTTGTATGCCACTTTAAGAATGAGAATCTTCATTTTGTTGGAGATATCAGAAGTTTGGGTTGTATGCCACTTTAAGAATGAGAATCTTCATTCTGTTGGAGATATCATGAGTTTGGGTTGTATGCCACTTTAAGAATGTGAATCTTCATTCTGTTGGAGATATCAGGAGCTTGGGTGTATGCCAATCTTCTGGGAGTCAAGAATGAGAATCTTCATTCTGATGGGGATATCAAGAGTTTAGGTGTATGCCAATCTTCTGAGAGTCAAGAATGAGAATCTTCATTCTGACGGGGATATCAGGAGTTTGGGTGTATTCCAATCTACTGAGGAATTATCCTTGGTTGGGGATAAAACAAAAGTTAACTGTTATCTGGTTGATTCTCAGATTTTAAGGTAACTTACTGGGGAATCTGGAAAAACCGGATGATTTCTGCTGCAGTTGATAGTTTGGCTCCGCTGGGGATTGGTAGTTGGTAGTCTCGTTTCCGTTGGGGATCTTAATGACGTGCTGTAGAGATTGTGTATGGAAATGTTTTTAAAGATGTCATCCAAAGTTGATTGTTGACGGAAAGTTGAGCTGGATCTGAAACAGTAAGCATTTGGAAATGAATCAGATTAAATCGTTGAGAGATTTATTTGAACAGTAAACATATGGGAGTGAATCAGAATAAACCGTTGAGAGATTTATCTGAAACAGTAAAAAAAAATCTGGAATATCTTCAACTGGAATAAGAATCAGGGAGATCTTAGTGTCGATCTGACTGAACAAGAGAAGGTTTTGAATTAATTTTGACTGGATAAGAATCAAAAAAATCTTAGAATCGATTTAACTGAGCCAGACGAAAGTCGTGGAATATCTTCAACTGGAATAAGAATCAGGGAGATCTTAGTGTCGATCTGACTGAGCCAGAGAAGGTTTTGAAATATCTTCAACTGGAATAAGAATCAGGGAGATCTTAGTGTCGATCTGACTGAACCAGAGAAGGTCTTGAATTAACTTTGACTGGATAAGAATCAGAAAAATATTAGAATCGATTTAACTGAGCCAGGAGAAAGTCTTGGAAATCTTTCAACAGATGCAGGGGAAAATAAATCCTGGACTGCTGCTGAAGGGTATGTGTGTCTTTAAGCTTTGCTTAGAATGTTTCCAATGGGGATTCCTGTTTCGTTGTCCGAGGAGAAACTCCGCTGGGAAATGTTGATCTTTTGTTTTGGGAGAAATAGAATTTTAGGAGCTTCAGCCGTCCTTTATTCTACTGGGGTACCATCTCTGTTGAATTTTGGGAACTTCGGTCGTCCGTTATTCTTCTGAGGAACCATCTCTGTTGAATTTTGGGAATTTCAATTGTCCATTATTCCATTGAGGAATCCTCTCTGTTGAAGAGGAAAGTTGGATGAACTACTATTTGGTCGTGCTCCAGGCTTCATAGCTTGAATGTTGTGAGAATTTGATTGCATCTTTCCTGAAAGGTAAAGGTTAGTTGCATGACATATATCAAACAATGATGTTCTCAAAATAAATGAGATTGCGTTGTATGATGTCCTGATGTACGTAATGTTTTCAAGATGATCTCTTGCTGGGGAAAATAAATCCCGAATTGGTGCTGGAGAACAGAGTTGAATCTTCGTTTCCCCTGGGGATAGTGAAAACTCTGGCGACTTCAATAGGAAAAAACTTGAGGTCGACTTAGCTGGGAAGAGGTTAACAAAGATTGAAACTCTGGCTAGGAGCCATCTTATGAAAAAGATTTTGGAGAGATTTGTTACTGCCCCAAGTAGCGAGTGTTTATGGCTTTGCCAGGAAATGTTTGACTATATGCAACCCTTTGTTGGGATTGGCGTTCAATGCCCCAAGTGACGGGGACAAAGGCTTGCCCCTGGTTACTCTGCACTTTGAGAGATTTCTTGAAATCTTGACTGGACTTCCCCAGGTGTACTGGACAATGACATGTCATGTCCCTTTGTTAATAGGAGATTTTTGCAATGAAATGTCATCCCACTTAAAGTGATTTTGTTCACTGAGAGAGCTTTCGTTCATCGGATATTCACTGTGTGAATTTCTTTGCTGTCAAACAAATAGCCATATGCAAACAACTATATTCACATAATGCAAAGTTTATGCTGGTCATGAAATTTTGAAAATGCGTTTTTTAGCAGAAAACTTTTGTAAGAAAAATTCAACTCAGGATTTAGAGCAAAGCCTTACAGGAGTCAAGATACCTTTTGTAACAGTATGCTTTCGAACTAACCCATGCTTCAATTAGGACTTTTGAAGGGTTGTAACTTGGCTTGGTTCACGGTTTAAGAAACAAAGGATAAAGGCTCAAAGTATATTTGTACCCACCCGCTCTTCGTGATGTTCTTCAGTCCTAAACTCAGTTAATTGTGCGTTGAACTCCAATTGAGTCTGGAATGACGTTTTGGTGATGGTTCACCCAAGTTGAATTTGTTGGAAGGCAGTCATTTTTGCAACATTATTTTTTGTTGAGGATTTGTAGTGACCTCTTTCTTTCGGTTTATTATCCCTAATTTCTGTCTGACTGTTCCTATTTTTGAGATTACAATCAGCGGGATGCCCCTGTTTTCTTAAGCCTCCTTTGTAGGTTTTGACTTAGTGGGCTTTTCTTTTTTTGAGAAATAATGACTGCCTATGTGATAAGGAACCATCACTGTCTTTTGATTCCAAAGGAATGTTTTTGATGTCATTCATTGTATTACAAGATAAGAGTTTGCGATTTTAACACACATTTGAATTAACTGAGAGACTACCCTGCCCCAGGTTTTGATTAAAGGTTTCAATTTGTGTTAAAACAGAAAACTTCTACTTCTATGGCTCGAAAGGGTTGACTAGGGATTATCTTCCTTATAACTCCAGTGTTTAGGATTTGAAAGAAACGCCTGTACATCGTCAGCAAGGTCTGTCCAAAAGCATACTGTATGAGATTATGGCATTGTTTTTCGTCATCCTCCCTCTAAAGGCTTGTAACTTTTAGCAAGAGTTGAATGTCATAAAAAAAGCATAGTTAAAATATAATAAAAATGAAATAATTCAAGACAAACCTACGCAATGCATTAATGAAACAAAGTTTGACAATAACAGATAATTGTTTGAATAACAAAAGAAATTACAAATGGAAATTCAAAATGAACAGAAGCCTCCTTGTTCGAACTTGTCATTTTAGGTGGAGAGCCTTCAGCGGAAGATTTTCATCTGGCCATCTTGTGTGAACTCCAGTGTTGTTTCTTTAATCAGATCTTGAATTTTGTTTCTCAATGCCCAACAACTATCGGTGTCATGTCCAGGACTGTTGGAGTGAAAGGCACATCTTGCATTTGGATTATAACCTGGAACGACTGTGTTGGGATTCCGAGGGGGGTCCCTTAATACAATCATCTTGACTTCCAACAAGCGTTGCAGCACCTGAGATAATGACATGTTAATCTTAGTGAAGCGTCTTCTAGATGTATTCTGCTTATGCCGGTTACCCTGTTGATATTGGCGAGGTTGTTGTTGGGCTTGTGACCCTGAAGCAAACTGGGGAGGTTTTCTCTCGGCTTCTTGTATCAAGGGAGGCTGAACGATGACTTGATCCTCAACCTTAGTTGTTTTCCCCATTTGGTTACATCCATCTTAATGAAGCTTGGTGATAAGGACTCTCAGCTCCTCTTGCCCTCGAGCCAGATTTTGAATAAGAGCCATCTGGCCTACCAGTTCACCCATCATCTGAATCTTCATGGTTGCCATCTCAATCTCTAGCCCTTCCAACTGATCATTCCTGATGTTCTCCGGATTTCCTATGACTATGCCCCTTGTGAGGAGATCCTTCACCTCTTCTTTCCCCTTGGATAGGTTCAAGAACATCTCTTGGAGTTAAGCATTTTGAGCCTGGATATCCTTGATAGTCTGCATTAGAGCCATCTTACTGAAATAAACAGTAAGAAGATAAGGAGACTTGGTGTGAAGACCTTCTTATGCATATGATGAATGATATGTATTCATGTAATGCTTTCAAGGATTCAGACATTCAACTTTGTTTTAAACAAAAAAGGAACACACGTCATATTAATAAGATAGAATTTGTTAGTACATCAATGCCCCATGGGAAAAATAATACAAAGTTCTAATGTAAAAAGATGTTGCGCATCCTCTTTGGTGCAATGTAGGTGTTGAGAGTATGATCTTCGTGAAGTTGACAAGTAAGTTCCAAAAACTTCTTCTCACTTGCGTAGAATTGGGTTTCAAAAGTATCGCACTCTCCCTTGAGTTGTATCCAACTCCTTTGAAAATCTTCAAGTGATGTTGGCATGTCAGGGTGTAGGAGGGTGTATGGAACCTCTCCTTCCATAACAGGCTCTTTGATCACAGGCAAAATGTAGGGGTAAGGCATCATAGGACTTTGGGCGCGGGTTCATACCCACTTGAGGTAAGGCTCAAGGGGGATGGAATTCTTGTGTCCCAAGGTCTTACTGTCCACCTTGTTGGGCATCCTCCAAGCTTGGATGAACCTTTGTCGAAGTCCTTGATCGTCGTTGTCGAAGTCAAAAACCAAGTCTGGAATCAGCATGTTATGTGGGCCATCCCTTCGAGCATACCCAAACTATCTCAGAGCTAAGCAAGGGTTATAGGTAATTCCTCCCCTAATGCCAAGTAGAGGGACATTAGGGAATTCCCCACAACGGTCAATGATGATAACATTTTCTCTGGATCGAGAACACCAATGAACATCTGAATGTGTAAGGGTCATCAATCATTGTGACCACCTCAAACCTTGCTCATTCTTCAAAACTGATTGGGGAAGATGAGAAATAAACCATCTTGCCAGTAGAGGATTACAGCACATGAGAACACCTTTTTTCCTCATTGTTCGAGTGTGAAATGAGTGGAGGATATCCCCAAGCAATGTAGGCACCAGGTTGCGAGCCATGAAAATTTTAACAGCACTGACATCTATAAGCTGGTCAGGGTTTGGGAACAAGAACAACCCATAGATGAGAAGAGCTACAACCTTCTCAAAAGCTTGTAAGTCCAATGAGTTCCAACAGCTTTGGGCTTTCTCAAACAGAAACTTTGCCAAGAAACCCTTGACACCACTTCTGGTTTCCCAATGACCTATGACATCAGAATATTGCAAGTGTAGGGCTTGAGCAACATCTTCAGGCTTTGGATCTCTTTCTGTACCGTTGTAGGATAGTTGATGGAGAATAGGAATCCTCAAGAGTTGAGAAAATTCCTCCAAAGTAGGCACAAGCTGGTAATCAGGAAATGTGAAGCAGTGGTGTAGGGGGTCAAAGAACTGGAAGAGAACTTTCACCATGTCTTCCTCAGTGTTGGTGTTGACTAAGTTGAGAAGACGACCATGCCTCTCGGTGAATGGAGAATTCTCAGGAATCCTTGAAGTTAGCTCCTTTTGTTGAGGAGGAATTCTCACAAGGTTGACTTGGATGGTTTTCCTACGAAGTGAATCCATTACCTACAAAACAAGAACAAAGGTGAAGATCCAAATCCTTGAAATGGTTAGCGGATGCATATGATGCTTCATGATGTTATGATGTTATGCACAAGTATATATGTACAAACAAATCATACAAGATCCTAGTTTCAGGCTTGCATGGGGTTTCATAGGTAAGTACCCTCTTGAAGTTTAGTTGGCTCAACCTGTCCTATAAATAGTAACCGGGTTATAAGGAGCTCAATATCACTGGATTATTTTCTGTGTTCATTGTTTCAGTTTAGACACTTTACTGGCGACCAAAATATTCCAAGAAAACAACCCTCAATGAGTGTAGTATCGAGTATCTACCAACTTCAGACTGCACCAAAGCCGGTCATCTCACTACCCCTAAAAAGGCCAAGTTGGTCAAGTAAAGGTTCTAAAAGTCCATTAGTGCTTTATGACATCACTCAGCGGCCCCGTATTCTCTTTGATTAACTCAAAGGCTACCGGTACCCAAAAATATGTCGCACTAATATAGATATTGCTTCAACCATGTCGGTATACCCTGCACAGTTTCCATAACATATTGCTATTTACCTATGAATGTTTCCCAAATCTGGGCAGAGGATTCAAACCCAAACAATAGAACCAAATGTAAAGCAATCAAGTCAAGCAACATAAGCATGTAAAGGTGATCTAAAACCCTAAGGTAACCCCACTTTTATATTTTTCCCCAGCAAAGTCGCCAGTTTTGTGATGCGGTGGGAGAACTGACTTGAGGTTTTGCGTTTGTGTTTGCAAATGTTTCGGTTTAGCAAGATTCGCCACCGACTTTTTATTTTATCCAAAGGAAAGGTCAAAAAGCACAGGAAAGACCTTAGAGATTGTTTTTGGGTTCGGGGGGTCAATTATGAAAAGGGAAGGTGCTAGCACCCTTTTCATCCATGGTTTTCCATGGGCTCTTAGTTACTTGTTTTAGATCACTTGCTTTTGCTTTTCAATTGTTTGAAATGGTGCTTTGTGTGTGGTTTTGAAATTATTTTGAAAACAGGCCTTTGTTTAGGCAACCTTTGTAATAATTCTTGTTTGAATGTATACAAAGGTGTTTGTCTTTTGAAAAATGTTTTCAATGTTTGAAAGTTTGTTTTGGGAAATGTTTTGAAATTGTGTATGTGTTTGTTTGAAAATAGCAAGGATGTTTGCAAGTTTGATCAAGTAACTAGGAGCATCTACCTACCTACTCAAAAGTCTTTCCTACACATTTTTAACCCTTTTAAATTGTTGTTTTACCATTGTATTTGGTAAACAACCTTGTGTTTGGATGTTAAACGGGACAGGCGTGGGTCATCGTATGGCCATGATAATAATGTTGCCAAGTATCTTAGCAAGATTTTTTGAGGGACTAGATCATTTTTGTATAGGCAACCAAGATAGCGTCATCGAGGGACTATGATCTTTTGTTTTTGTTTGATTTTGCCAAGATACCTAGCATGCATACCATGGCCATGTTTTTAAGGTAACAAGTGGGTGAAACCCTAAGGGTGCTTGTGTGCATTGTGTTGTCATTTTTCATGCATTTTTGTCTTGTATTGGTCAAGCTATTTGTTTTGATTCTGGTCTTTTGCATACAAACCCTAATCTTACTATCACGACATATTTGAAAGCAATAAAATGCGTAAAAATAAATCTAAGACTATTACAACATTATTATGGGGGAGGGGGATAGAAGTTTTGAATGGGGGATATTTTGCACAAAAATAATACCCCAATTCAACTATTACAACCAAATTGAATTCATTGTACAAATAATAAGTTGACAAATATTTAAATGTGCAATTAAATATAAATATGCAAAAAGGTTTTTGTTTTTATTTTTATGTATGTAAAATAAATTATTTAATGTCTCTAAAAATAAGAAAAATATTAATGATTATTTTTGGAAAGGGTGGAAACCCTAATTTTTGTTTTAAGAAGAAAATGCATTATATTATTTATTTATTCATTAATGTACAAAGAAAATAAATTAAAATATTCACAAAAATATTAAAAATAAAATATGTGAGAAAATATTATTTAAGTGTATAATAAATAAAAATAAAAATATATGATATTTTTATAATATTTACAAGTTTTTATTTAAGAAAATAAAGTAATGTTAACCTAATAATTATTTATTATGCAAATAAAAATAAAATAAAAACATAATAAAATTCCAAAAATAAAGAAAATAATTTTTGTGATTTTAAATGCTCAAGAAAAAATAATAAAGTCAGAAAATAAAAATAGAAAAGAAAAATATGGAAAAATAAATCAAATGGGCCAAGGGGTGCAGAAAGCAAGCATGGGGGTGCAAATAGTCAGCAAGAGTCAGGCCCGGCCCAACTCACTTCATCCCTATCCTTGAGAAACAGAAAAACGCGCACTTGATGTTCAAATCTGGAACTCCTGCATACGTGCTCAAACACAAAAACTTGCAACATGAAAGTTATAGCTCTTGATCACACGATTCTAACCATGTAAAAAACTTGATCTAACTCTCAAAGACCAGAGAGAATTTCATTGGCCCTAAATCTTGACCTAGTTTTTTCAGAAAGTTCAACTATCAAATACTCCTAGCTCAGTTAACATAAATGAATTCTATGCATATGTACAACTCAAGGGCAATGAGGACTACATTTTTGCTTCACAAACGTAAGCCTAATGATTCCTAAATAAGTAGATAGAAGTTTGTGAAATACCTATTTCAGTCAAGCTCAAGTATGGCAATGTAAGGGTTGTGAGTGAGGCCTGAGATACTTGTGAGCTTGCTTGAAGTTCCTTTGAGCTTTCCCAATGCTTAGTTTGCTTTGAACTTGCCTGAATCTCCCTATAGAACTCAATCTGCAAACTCATAATTTAAAAATGGTGAAGTGTGAAAATGGAGTTACAGTGGCTTGAGAATGATTGGGATAGTTTAGGTATGTTGTATGGAGTGTGTTGGAACTGGTTTGGGACAAAATGCACGAGGCAATGTGAAGATGGAATTGATTCTACAGGGCCTGCCCTGTTTTGGCAGAAAATGGGGTTTTTGGTGTACAAGGGTGTTTGAGAGGTGGTTAGCTCGTGTTTCTGACCTTAGGCAATGTGTAAAACTTGTTTGAAATGTTACCAAGACTTGGTTATATCAGATTCACAAGATATGGACCTTTTGCACAATGACTTGGTTTTGAAGTAAAAGGTGAAGTTGACAATGCAAAGGGCTGTGCTTGCTAGCTTAGGGTCTGCACATAGTTGGTACCAAATTCCTGATATTAGTGAACTTTGTTTGCATAAATAAATCTAGTCCATGGCTCAAGATACACAATTTGACATAAAACATGCTTTATCAAAGTGGTAATGCTACCTTTTTGCCAAAAATGGATTAATTCTCTGTACAATGCTCTAAAGCTCAGAATAAAGCCTTAATCCAATGCGTTTGAATTTTAATTTATGAGTGTAGAAAGGATTAGAACCTGCAAACCAAGTACAAGCAAGGTTTGGATAGATTTTGCAACTTGTAGCATGGTGTAAAATGCCTTGGACAAAAGTGATGATTTGCCAATTTCAAACTTTCGATTCTCCCTTACCATGAATGATCTTGGAGAGTTCTTGGACATTTTGGAAAGCTTGTAACATGATCTAAAATCCATCTTTGAAATGAATTTTGAGATTACACTTGGAACTATGTGAAAAGTTTCCATGAAGATAGGTCAAAATCCTGCCTAAACTAGGGCAAAATTTCACTAAGTTAGAAAGTTTTTGGACCCCTATTCCCAAACTCATAACTTGAGATCCAAGCATCTTTTGGGAAAACTTTGTGAATAAAAGTTGTAAATTTTATGGAGGAATACAAATTTTATTTTGGAAGTTTTCTTTGAATCCAAATGCATCATGGTGAAAAAGTTGGGAAAAAATAAGAAATTTTCATAACTTAGAAAATTTCTAAGTTAAGAAAATTTTCCATTTTAAACCCTAATTTTCAAAATTAGGTTTCTTGGTGAAAAAGTTTCATGTTTTGACACATCTTGATTAAAAATGACCCTTGGCACTTGGTTTTGACCAAAAAGTCAAAGTTTGACTTTTCAGTGTACAGTTGATTTTTGATTAGTTGACTAGAAAATTCATCTGTCAATTCAATGCATTTGAGATCTTTTGAACCTTGTGATTAGGTCAAGGTGATGCCATTGATTCCTTGAAACCATGCTTGAACCCAATTTGCCATTGGCTAGGTGAAAAATCAGAAATTTCCCTTCTGCAGTCAGAACCCTAAAAATGACCATTTTGCCCTTTTGATGATCTGATCAAATTTCTTGAGGAGTTGTGGTCCAAACTTGATCAAATGGTTCATATGAGCCTATAATGTTGACATGGATAAAAAATTATGAGGTTTGACTGTACATTGGCCACAATTGACTTTTTCCCCAGTACAGTTGATTTTTAGGTCAACTGTCCAATTGACTGGGCAAAAATTTGATTCAAAGCTTGAAACTTGGTATGAGAAATCTTATAAGTCCAACATGAAGTATGAAAGTCATTTTGAGCATTGGAAGTCCAAAAATCCATGTGCAAACTCAAACCCTAATTTCAGGTCAACAATGCAAGGAGATGTCTTGAGCTGAGCAAACCCTAATCCTGGTCTGGAGTCCAAAGAGTCTTGTGAGGGGAAATCTTGATAAAATGAGAGGGCAAATTTTGGTGTACAACACCTTCCCTTTTCATAACCAAACCCCGTACCTATATTCTCTCCCCCTCTTTTTTTGGGTTTATTAGCTCTTTTCATATTTCCTTCGGAAACAATAAAGTGCGTTGGCGATTTTTATTTGATCCGTGCAAGTTAAGTCAATCCAATGGCTTAGTCTCAACAATTCTACCGCTACAGGTTGGAAGTAAAAATAAATTACTACTAAATTTCTACAGATCTATTTTCAACAAACTCATTTAAAAGTGCCTTTATGAGTGGACTTAAGATGAACCTCAAGTATCTTTGGAAACTTTAACAAGCTGGTTGAACTTGTCTTCCACATATCACACACACATAGGGTTGATGATAAAGCTCTTTACTTATTGATATTCCAAGGGCAAACCTCCCTACAGCCTCAACACTAGAGAAACATGGAACTGGCAGGAGTTTTATATCAGATGCAGCAGAAAAAACAAAAACTTCTCAACAACCTTTATGTATCACTGAAAAAATCCTTGCACATACATACAATCCAGGTGCAAACAAAACAACCTAGGCTTGAAAATAAACCAAACCCAACACAACATCTCACCACCAAAGCTAGAAGCCTGATAACAATAGACATGTCCAATACACACCCTGTCACGAATAGTCCATCTTCCGCTTCAAGGGACCATTCAAACAACAATATAAACTATCCAAGTTCAAACAACTATTCAGTAGATACCTCTTTCCTTGCCCATGAACCAGAAAGTATCATCCCAGGATCTCACCCAGAAATAACACATGATGCCTGCTCTGATACCACTGAAATTCTAGTATGACAGAACACATATGTCCTATGATATGTTGAGACACCTGATCTGACTTAAAAAACACATGCAAGGTAGAAACATTAAAAACAATACTAAAAAGAATAAACAACACACAAGAATTGTTAACCCAAATCGGAATAACCTTCCTACTTTAGGGGCTATCAAGCTAGGCATAAGTCTACTAAAATAGTATAAATGCATAGACCCTACTGTTGTACCCCAAAATTTTCCCTCTCATTTTATCAAGATTTTCATCACAAGACTCTTTGGACACCAGACAGGATTAGAGTTTGCTCTGCTCAAGACATCTCCTTGCACTGATGACCTGAAATTTGGGTTTGAGTTTTCACAGGGACTTTTGGACTTCCAATGCTCAATGTGACTTTCATATTTCATGTTGAACTTATAATATTTCCCATACCAAGTTTCAAGCCTTGAATCAAATTTGTGCGCAGTCAATTGTACAATTGACCTAGAAATCAGCTGTATTGGGGAAAAAGACAACTCTGGCCAATTTACAGTCAAACCTCATAATTTTTGACCCACATCAACAATATAAACTCATATGAACCATTTGATCATGTTTGGACCACAACTCCTCAAGAAATTTGATCAGATCACCAAAAGGGCAAAATGGTCATTTTTAGGGTTTTGACTGCAGAAGGGCAATTTCTGATTTTTCACCTAGCCAATGGAAAATTGGGTTCAATCATGGATTCAAGGACTCAATGGAATCTTCTTGACCTAATCACAAGGTTCAAAAGATCTCAAAAGTATTGGATTGACAGATGAATTTTTCAGTCAACTGATCAAAAATCAATTGTACACTGAAAAGTCAAACTTTGAATTTTTGGTCAAAATCAAGTGCCAAGGGTCATTTTTCATCAAGATGTGTCAAAACATGAAACTTGTTCACCAAGAAACCTAAAATTGGAAATTAGGGTTTAAGATTGAAAATTTTCATAACTTAGAAATTTTCTAAGTTATGAAATTTTCTTATTTTTTCCCAACTTTGCCCAATATTTTCACTATGATGAAATTGGATTCAAAGAAAACTTCCAACATGAAAGTTGTAGTCCTCCAAAAAATCTACAACTTTGATTCACAAAGTTTTCCTAAAAGATGCTTGGATATCAAGTTATAATTTTGTGAATAGAGGTCCAAAAACTTTCTAACTTTGTGAAATTTTGCCCTAGTTTAGGCAGGATTTTGACCTATCTTCATGGTAATTTTTCACCAAGTTCCAATTGTAATCTTAAAATGCATTTCAAAGATGGATTGTAGAGCATGTTACAAGATTTCCAAAATGTCAAAGAACTCTCCAAGATCATTTGTGGTTAGGGAGAATCGAAGGTTTGAATTTGGAAAAATATCACTTTGGTCCATGGCATTTTTCACTATGCTACAAGTTGCAAATTCTGCCCAACCTTGCTTGTACTTGTTTACAGGTCCTTAAACCCTTCCACACTAAAAAATTTAATGCAAACACAATGGATTAAGGCATTGTTCTGATCTATAGCAGTTTACACATTGAATTAATCTAAAAATGGCAAAAAGGCAACATTGTCACTTTAATAAAGTTGGCTTTATGTCAAGTTGTTCCTCTTGAGCTGTGAACCCATTCTTTTGCAGCAAACAAACTCCACAAACTTAGGCAAAGGTACACCAACTTTGTGCAGCTAGGAAGGAGGCCTGTACAAGCTCTTGAGCATTGTCAAAATCACTTTTCTTCAAAACCAAGTCAACTTGAAAAAAGCACATAACTTTGCAATCTGATAAAACCAAAGCTTGTAAACATTTCAAACAAGTTTTGCATATCACACTAAGTTAGAAGCACGAGCTAACCACTTCTCAAACCTTCCAAAACACAAAAATCACATTTTCTTGCAAAACAGGGCAGGTTCTGCATTTTGGTTTCCAAATCACAATCCACTCATGCGTTTTGCCCCAAACGTCTTCCAACACACTCCATACAACCTACCTGAACTATCCCAACCATTCCCAAGTCACTGGAACTCCATTTACACACTTCACAATTTCTGAATTTTGAGTTTGCAGGTTGAGTTCTATAGAGAGATTCAAGCAAGTTCAAAGCTAGCTTAGCATTGAAAAAGCTCAAAGGAACTTCAATCAAGCTCATAAGCATCTCAGGCCTCACTGAAAACCCTTGCATTTCCATACTCGAGCTTGACTGAAAAAGGTAAAGTTCAAACTTCTATCTCTCTATTTAGGAAACATTAGGCTTAGGTTTGTGAATAAAAAATATAGTACTCATTGCCCTTGAGTTGTACATATGCATAGATTTCATTTAAGTTAACTGAGTTGAGAGAATTTGAATGATGAACTTTCTGAAAAAACTAGGTTAGAAATTAGGGCCTGAGAAATTCTATCTGGTCTTTGAGAGTTAGATTAAGTTTTTTACATGGTTAGAATCGTGTGATTATGCTCTATAACTTTCATGTTGCAAGTTTTTGCTTTTGAGCACGTATGAAGGATTTCCAAGTTTGAACATCAAGCGTGTGTTTCCTTGTTCAAAGGACAAGGATGAAGGTCATCTGGGCTTGGCTTGGCTTGTTCATACTTTTTACACCCCCTCTTTGTTGTTTACACCCCCTTGGCCCATTTCATTATTTTTTGTATTTTTCTATTTCTATTTACATTTCTGACTTTATTTTATTTTTTCTAAACATTAAAAATTACCAAAAATATTTTCTTAAATTTTCATATTTTATTTTATTATTTGTACTATTTTTTCTAGCATAAAAATAGTTTCTTAAGTAATATACTTTTATTTCCTTCAATAAAAACTTGTAAATATTATAAAAAATATTACATATTTTTATTTTTATTATTTATACACTTAAAGAATATTTTCTCATATATTTTTATTTTCTAAACATTTGTATATATTTTATTTTATTTACTTGTACATATATAAATAATATAATTAATAAATATATTTTCTTAAAACAAATTAGGGTTTCCACCCTTAATAAAAATAATCTTTTACTTTCTTATTTTTTGATACATTAAATAGTTTATTTTTACATACATAAAAATAATACAAAAACATTTTGCATATTTATATTTATTTGCATATTTAAATATTGTCAATTTATTTATTTGCACAATGAGTTCAATTGGGTTGTAATAGTTGACTTAGGGTTTTATTTTCTCGCAAATATCCCCCTATTCAAACTTGTATCCCCCTCCCCATATCAATTTTGTAATAGTCGTAGATTTACTTTTACACACTTTATTGCTTTCAAATATGCATGATAGAAAGATTAGGGTTTGTATGCAAGACCAAAATCAAACAAATAGCTAGACCTAATACAAGACAAAATGCATGAAAAATGACAACACAATGCACACAAGCACCCCTAGGGTTTCATCCACTTGTTGCCTTTAAAATGGCCATGGTATGCATGCTAGGTATCTTGGCAAAACAAAAACAAAACAAAAAGATCATAGTCCCTCGATGTCGCTATCTTGGTTGCCTATACAAAATGATCTACTCCCTAAAAAAAAACTTGCTAAAGATACTTAGCACTATTGTTATCATGGTCATACGATGACCCGCGCCTGTCCCGTTTAACATCCAAACACATGGTTGTTTACCAAATACAATGGTAAAACAACAATGTCAAAGGGTTAAAAATGTGTAGGAAATACTTTTGAGTAGGTAGGTAGACGCTCCTAGTTACTTGATCAAATTTGCAAACATCCTTGTATTTTCAAAAACACACAACACAATTTCAAAACATTTCCCAAAAACAAACTTTCAAACATTGAAACATTTTTCAAAAGATAAACACCTTTGTATACATTCAAACAAGAATTATTACAAAGGTTGCCTAGACAAAGGCCTATTTTCAAAATATTTTCAAAATCACACACAAAAGCACCATTTCAAACAATTGAAAAGCTAAAGCAAGTGATCTAAAACAAGTAACTAAGAGCCCATGGAAAACCATGTATGAAAAGGGTGCTAGCACCTTCCCTTTTCATAATCTACCCCCCGAACCCAATAAAACATCTCAAAGGTCTTTTCTGTGTTTTTTGACCTTTCCTTTGGATAAATAAAAAGTCGGTGGCGACTCTTGATAAACCGAAACATTTGCGAACACAAATGCAAAACCTCAAGTCAGTTCTCCCACCACATCACAGAACTGGCGACTCTGCTGGGGATAACATTTGAATGTGGGGTTACCTTAGGGTTTTAGATCACCTTTACATGCTTATTTTCTTGACTTGATTGCTTTACATTTGGTTCTATTGTTTGGGTTTGAATCCTCTACCCGAATTTGGGAAACATTCATAGGTAAATAGCAATACGTTGTCGAAACTGTGTGGGGTATACCGACATGGTTGAAGCAATAGCTATATTAGTACGACATATTTGTGGGTACCGGTAGCATTTGAGTTAATCAAAGAGAATAAGGGAATGCTGAGTGATGTCATAAAGCACTAATGGACTTTTAGAACCTTTACTTGACCAACTTGGCCTTTTTAGGAGTAGTGAGATGATCGGCTTTGGTGCAGTCTGAAGTTGGTAGATACTCGATACTACACTCATTGAGGGTTGTTTTCTTGGAATAGTTTGGTCGCCAGTCAAGTGGCTAAACTGAAACAATGAACACAGAAAATAATCCAGTGATATTGAGCTCCTTAGAACCCAGTTACTATTTATAGGACAGGTTGAGCCAACTAAACTTCAAGAGGGTACTTACCTATGAAACCCCATGCAAGCCTGAAACTAGGATCTTGTGTGACTTGTTTGTACATATATACTTGTGCATAACATCATAACATCATGAAGCATCATATGCATCCACTAACCATTTCAAGGATTTGGATCTTTATCTTTGTTCCTGTTTTGTAGGTAATGGATTCACTTCGCAGGAAAACTATTCAGGTCAACCTTGTGAGAATTCCTCCTCAACTCAAGGAGCTTGCTTCCAAGATTCCAGAATATTCTCCATTCACCGAGAGGCATGGTCGTCTTCTCAACTTAGTCAACACCAAAACTGAGGAAGACATGGTGAAAGTTCTCTTCCAGTTCTTTGACCCCCTACACCATTGCTTCACATTTCTTGATTACCAGCTTGTGCCTACTTTGGAGGAATTTTCTCAACTCTTGAGGATTCCTATTCTCCATCAACTACCCTACAACGGTACGGAAAGAGATCCAAAGCCTGAAGATGTTGCTCAAGCCTTACACTTGCAACCATATGATGTCAAAGGTCATTGGGAAACCAGAAGTGGTGTCAAGGGTTTCTTGGCAAAGTTTATGTTTGAGAAAGCTCAAGAATGCTGGAATTCATTGGACTTACAAGCTTTTGAGGATATTATAGCTCTTCTCATCTATGGGTTGGTCTTATTCCCAAACCCTGATCAACTTATAGATGTGAATGCTGTCAAGATTTTTCATGGCTCGCAACCCGGTGCCTACATTGCTTTGGGATATCCTCCACTCATTTCACACACGAACAATAAGGAAAAGAGGTGTTCTCATGTGCGGTACTCCTCTTCTAGCTAGGTGGTTTATATCTCACCTTCCCCAATCAATCTTGAAGAATGAGCAAGGCTTGAGGTGGTCACAACGATTGATGACTCTTATACATTCAAATATTCATTGGTGTTCTCGATCCAGAGAAAATGTTATCATCATTGATCATTGTGGGGAATTCCCTAATGTCCCTCTACTAGGCATTAGGGGAGGCATTACCTACAACCCTTGCTTGGCTCTGAGACAGTTTGGGTATGCCTGAAAGGATGGCCCTCATGACATGCTGATTCCAGATTTGGTTTTTGACTTCGACAACGACGAGCAAGGACTTCGACAACGGTTCATCCGAGCTTGGAGGATGCCCAATATTGTAGACAGTAAGACCTTGGGACACAAGAATTCCATCCCCCTTGAGCCTTACCTCAAGTGGGTATGAACCCGCGCCCAAAGTCCTATGATGCCTTACCCCTACGTTTTGCCTGTGATCAAAGAGCCTGTTATGGAAGGAGAGGTTCCATACACCCTCCTACATCCTAACATGCCAACATCACTTGAAGATTTGCAAAGGAGTTGGATACAGCTCAAGGGAGAACGCGATACTTTTGAAGCCCAATTCTACGCCAGTGAGAAGAAGGTTTTGGAACTTACTCGCCAACTTCACAAAGAGTAGACTCTCAACACCTACATTGCACCAAAAAGGATGCGCAACGTCTTTTTACATTAGAATTTTGTATTATTTTGCCCATGGGGCATTGATGTACTAACAAATTCTTCTTATTAATATGACGTGTGTTCCTTTTTTGTTTAAAACAAATTTGAATTTCTGAATCCTTGAATGCATTACATGAATACATATCATTCATCATATGCATAAACAGGTCATCACACCAGGTTTCCTTATTTCTCTGTTGTTTATTTCAGCAAGATGGATATAGAGCAGACGGTTAAAGACTTACAAGCGCAGAATTCATAGTTCCAACAACTACTCATGACCTTGGCTAAGGGTCAGGAGGATCTCAAAACCTTACTGGAAAAGGAAAAGGAGAAAAAGAAAAAGAAAAGAGTTGGTGTGGCTACTCTGGGTAGAAGATTTGAAGGTCAAGCTAGAAGGGTCATGGATTTCCCCTCAACGTCTGATGAAGGGGTGAGAAAGGGTAAAGAGACTGTAGTGCCAACTGAGTCTGAGGAAGAAGAAGAAGAAGAGGATGAATATTATTCAGAGCAGCAGTATCCACCTACAAATGACAAGTACAAGAATCTGGAAGAGTGTATGGCTACCATGGAGGTACACAGGGTGCCTGGGCTGGACTTTGAGGATCTAGGGCTGGTCTCTGGGATTGTGATTCCCCCCAAGTTTAAGGTGCCTATATTTTATAAATACAATGGTTTGTCTTGTCCAAAGATGCATCTACGGTCTTACGTCAGAAAAATCCAACTGCATTCTTCTGATAAGGATCTGTGGGTCCATTTCTTCCAAGACAGTCTTTCGGGTACGCAATTAGATTGGCTCTACCAGCTAGAGAGATCTGATGTGCACAACTGGGAGGATTTGGCTGCTGCCTTCTACAAACAATATCAATATAATACAGACTTAGCACCAACCCGTACTCAACTATAGAGTATGGGTATGGTCTCAAATGAAGGCTTTAAGGAGTATGCCCAGAAATGGAGAGACTTGGCTGGAACGGTGCAACCACCATTGTCTGAGAGAGAGCTTGTGGATATGTTCTTGGGTACACTGTCAGGTCCATTATTTAATCACCTGATTGGAAGTTCGTCTACGGGATTCACCGAGTTGATTCTGACCGGTGAGAGAGTTGAAGCTGGAATCAAGAGCGGGAAAATTCAAAAGGATGCATCTACTTCCGCTACCATCAAAAAAACCTTTCCAGAAAAGAAAGAAGTCTCAGCTGTCTACTCCCAGAGAAGTCAAGGAAGAGTTGAGTGCCGGCCAGCGGTGGGGGCTGTAATGATTCAGAAGTTTGCAGTTGATCAGCCTAGAAATAATCAACCCAATACCAACCAAGCAAGGGTGGAAAGGCTTGCACGGTAATATACCCGGATAAACATGACACCTGCTCAGGTTTTACCCTATCTTTTGAAGTTAAACCTTGTTAGTCTGAAAGAGGCCCCGAAGAATCCGAATACAGCTTCTCCTTTCTACCATTCAAATGAAAAGCGTGCTTATCATTCAGACAATATAGGGCACGACACCAACAATTGTTGGGCCCTCAAGAACAAGATCCAGGATTTGATAGATGCTAAAGAAGTTGAATTCGACGCCCCGGAAAAGCCAAATGTGATCTCCGCTCCGATGCCGAGTCATGGAGTCAATGCTTTGGAGGATAGTGAAGAGGAGAGCAACCTAGAATACTGGATTTTCCATACCGTTGAAGGAGGATTATGCAATTGGGAGGCAAAGGATTTTGTTCCCATTACTTTCATGAATCAGTAATTTATCTTTCTAACATTTCTGTTGGTTTGTAATAATTCTTAAACAATTCATACACTTTTAACCTTGTGCCTTACCCGAGGTACATAGGTCCATTTGTAAGGGTTTGATTTTTCATCTTCATATGCCATTTTAATGAATCATGGACATTTTCACATATAAACTTTTATGTTCATTTTATTTCTTTTTGCATTTTATTTGTTTAAAGGTGGCTATCCCTTACACACACCCACACTTACAAACGCAGGTACCCTTCCACTCTGGATTCCATGGGTAACAATTCTGCTATGGCCTTCAGTGACTCTAAAGATCTGGTCTACCATGCCAAGTATGAAGGTGATGAAGACTGTGAAGTGCCTGGAGAATTGGCTAGACTGCTGCAACAGGAAGAAAGGGCTATTCTACCTCACGGGGAGTTATTAGAGACAATCAACTTGGGAACGGAGGAAGACAGAAAAGAAGTTAGAGTGGGTGCCAACCTAGAGCCAAGTGTCAAAGAGAGCTTAGTTCAGCTGTTGAATGAATATGTTGAAATCTTCGCCTGGTCCTAGGAAGACATGCTGGGACTTGATACAGATATTGTGGTTCACCGTCTCCCTACAAGAGAAGATTGTCCACCAATTAAACAGAAAGTCCACCGAATGAGGCCCGATATGTCTTAAAAGATCAAAGCTGAAGTGATGAAGCAGTTCAATGCTGGCTTTCTTGCTGTTACATCCTATCCACAATGGGTTGCTAACATTGTGCCCGTGCTTAAGAAGGACGGCAAAGTCAGAATGTGCGTGGATTACAGAGACTTAAACAGGGCTAGCCCTAAAGATGACTTTCCACTACCGCACAATGACATCTTGGTTGACAATACAGCTCAGCACAAGGTATTTTCATTCATGGATAGATTTTCAGGTTACAACCAGATTAAAATGGCCCCTGAAGACATGGAGAAAACTACTTTTGTTACACAGTGGGGCACGTTCTGCTATAAAGTGATGCCATTCGGACTGAAGAATGCCGGGGCAACCTATCAAGACGCCATGGTAGCTTTGTTTCATGATATGATACATTATGAGATAGAGGTTTACGTAGACGACATGATAGCCCGTTCACAGTCAGAAGAAGAACACCTCGACCATATGCAAAAGCTGTTTGTCAGGTTGAAAGAATACAAGCTCAGACTGAACCCTAACAAGTGCACTTTCGGAGTCAAGTCCGGTAAACTCTTGGGTTTCATAGTCAGCAACAAAGGCATTGAGGTTGATCCTGCCAAAGTTAAAGCTATACAAGAAATGCCTGCCCCTCGCACTGAGAAGGAGGTCAGGGGTTTCTTGGGACGCCAAAACTACATTGCAAGGTTCATTTCTCACCTAACATCTACCTGTGAACCAATCTTCAAGCTGTTGAAGAAAGATCAGGTGGTTAAATGGAATGATGATTGTCAAGTTGCTTTCGATAGAATCAAGGAGTATTTGCTAGAACCTCCTATCTTGATGCCTCCCATCGAAGGAAGACCTCTAATTATGTATCTAACCGTCCTGGAGAATTCAATGGGGTGCGTACTAGGCCAACATGACGAGTCTGGCCGAAAAGAGCATGCCATTTATTACCTTAGCAAAAAGTTTACCGATTATGATACCCGATACTCACTCCTGGAGAAAACTTGCTGCGCTTTAGTATGGGCTGCTCGTCGGCTAAGGCAGTATATGTTGACTCATACCACTTTGCTGATCTCTAAGATGGATCCGATCAAGTACATCTTTGAAAAGCCTGCTTTATCTGGAAGAACCGCTAGATGGCAGATGATCCTCACCGAGTATGATATACAGTACACGACCCAAAAATCTATAAAGGGGAGCGCGCTAGCCGATCATCTGGCCCATCAATCTGTCAAAGATTACCAATCTATGAGGTTCGACTTCCCCGACGAGGATATCATGACATTGAACAACATTGAAGAAAACAAACCGTATGACGGACCTGAACAAGGATCCCGATGGACCCTGTACTTTGATGGTGCCTCCAACGTACTTGGAAACGGTATTGGTGCAGTACTTATCTCTCCAGAAGATTTCCACACGCCTTTCACCGCCAAACTCTGCTTCACCTGCACCAACAACATGGCCAAATATGAAGCTTGTATCTTTGGTCTCAAGGCTGCTATTGACTTGGGAATCAAATCTTTGATTGTATTTGGGTACTCCGCTTTGGTCATTAGTCAGATCAAAGGAGAGTGGGATACAAAACATCCAAACCTCATCCCTTACAAAGAACATGTCCTGACATTGTTACCTCATTTCGAGCAGATTACCTTCGAGCACTTTCCGCGAGAAGAAAATCAGCTAGCAGATTCTCTAGCTACAATGTCTTCCATGTTTAAACTTAACTGGGATAATGAGGCTCCCAAAATCACCATTGAGCGGATGGACGAACCAGCACATTGTCACGAGATTAATACCGAAGAAGTAGTGGACCGACCATGGTTTCATGATGTCAAAAGGTATCTCGAAGCACAAGAATACCTTGAAGGAGCTTCAGTCAACGACAAAAATTTTCTGAGGAGGTTCTCAACTAAGTTCTTCTTGAGCAATGGTATCTTATACAAGCACAACTACGATTGCATTCTGCTCCGTTGTGTGGACAAGGTTGAAGCTGAGCAGATTATGGCTGAACTGCATAATGGTACCTTCGGCACCCATTCTAGCGGACATACGATGGATAAGAAGATTCTACGGGAAGGCTATTACTGGTCTACCATGGAAGTTGACTTCCATCAACATTCCCGTACATGCCATAAATGTCAAATCTATGCCGACAAGGTACACATACCTCCAGTTCCTCTCAATGTCTTAACAGCTCCTTGTCCATTCGCTATGTGGGGAATCGACATGATTGGAGAGATCAAGCCTACAACATCCAATGGACACTGCTTCATCCTGGTAGCAATTGATTACTTTACCAAGTGGGTCGAAGCAACTTCCTTTGCCTCCGTTACAAAGAATGTGGTTGCCCACTTCATCAAGCAGAACCTTATTTACCAGTATGGTATCCCCTACAAGGTCATCACTGACAACGGTACAAACCTGAACAACACTATGATCACCGCTCTGTGCGAGCAGTTCCAAATTCAACATCACAATTCATCTCCCTACCGGCCAAAGATGAACGGTGTTATCGAAGCTGCGAATAAAAATATCAATAAGATCATACAAAAGATGACAGTCACCTACAAGGACTGGCAGGAAATGTTACCGTTTGCTCTGCACGGGTACCGTACCACAGCACGAACATCAACTGGGGCAACACCCTATTCTTTGGTATACGGCATGGAAGTTGTTTTACCTATCGAGGTTCAAATTCCCTCCTTGAGAATCATGAAGGATGCTGGTTTGAGTGAAGACGATTGGGTTCAGACCCGGCTTGATCAACTTAACTTGATTGATGAAAAGCGACTTACTGCTGTTTGCCATGGTTAGGCGTATCAAAAACAGATGATCAAGGCATTATAAAAGAAAGTCAGACGCCAGATATATCAAGTCGGGGACCTTGTAATCAAGCGGATCATCTTGCCGCAAAGTGATCCCAGGGGAAAATGGACTCCTACTTACGAAGGACCATTTGTGATCAAAAACATCTTTTCCGGTGGGGCAATGATCCTGACCACGATGGACGGCGATGACCTACCGCACCCTGCGAACGCAGACATAGTCAAAAGATACTACGCATAAATGACTCGGCAAGTTGAAAACCAGAAAGGGAGACTTGGGCAAAAATGGGCATCCCAGTGAATCGAAAACCCGAAAGGGCGGTTCAGGCAAAAATTAGGGATAAACAAAAAAATCTATACACCCGGCAAGTTGAAAACCCGAAAGGGCGACTTGGGCAAAAAAGGGTTTCCCGGTGGGCTGAAAACCTGAAAGGGCGGTCCAGGCAAAAGTTAGGAAATTAAAGCGTATGACTATGTCTCGTCGGATCACTTTAAGGACAATCTCTTCACCAGACAAACTCCGGGCTTCTGATCAATCCAATCATCTTCGGGCGAAGCAACGAATGGACAAGATATTCAGAGTTACGAAGGCTATAGCAAAATTGGAACCCCATGGAATTTTCACACATAGCCATCTTTCTTTGTATAAATTTTTCTCAATTTTTATGACAACATTCTCTTACTAGGATGTCTGTCTCCTTTGTACAAAATACTTACACAAAGTTAATACAAAGATACTTCAAAGTGCAGAAAACTATTTGCCTTTTCTTCTTTTTTACACTTGTGTTTTATTTGAAAACATCCAATGGTTTATTAAATGAGCATATGAATTTGAATATAATCACCGTTTACAAATAAACGGAATGTGAAAGAATAATTACTGACAGGTTGAAAGTATGGGAAAACGTCTTTAGGCTATTCCGAGAGAAACCTCCTGCAGCACATCATCTAGATCCCTAGCGGAGCTAAAGCCTTGAAATACATATCCCCAGCGGAATTAAATTTCAAAATCCTCGCCAGAGTCGAAACTTCAAACTCCCAATCCCCAGCAGAGTTATATTTCAAACCTTTAATTCTCACCAGGGTTAAGTCTTCAAAATCCCAATCCCCAGCGGAGTAAAAACCTTGGGTCATAAATCCCTAGTAAAGATGAAACCTTCTTCCCCAGCGAAGTCAAATTTCCAACTATCAATCTACAGTGGAAACCATTCAGCTTTCCCTAGATTCCCCGGCAAGTTGTCTTAAAGTATGAGAATCAACCAGATAACAGTTAACTTTCATCCCCAACCTCCGGATAATTCCCCAGTAGATTGGCATACAACCCAAACTCCTGAACTTTTTCCAAACATGAATAAGCCTTTTCCCCCAGAGTCCTGATCTCCCCAGAAGACTAGCTACTCTCCAGCAGTATAGCTATTCCCCACAGAGTTCTTAATCCCCAACAGAATGAAGATTCTCATTCTTAACTCCCCCAGTTTGAAGTCTCCACAGAGTTCTTCATCCCCTAGAAAATTGAAGATTCTCAGAGCCTTCATTACTCCCAGCATGAATTTGTCAGAATTTTTAAATCCCCTACAGATCGAAGATTCTCATTCTCACTTCTCCAGTGAAGCCCCAAAGTTTCAATTTCCCCAGGAGATCGAAGTTTCTCATTCTTAATTCTCTACAGAAGCCATCAGAGCCTTCCTTACTCTCCCAGTAGACCAAGGTCTTCCTTTGTTTAATACCCAATGAGATCATCAGAAGTTTCCTTATTCCTCAGCCGAGTAAGGATTCCCATTGTGTAATCTCCAGCCATAGTCATCAAAGATCTCTGGATTCCCCAAGCAGGTTTCCCAAGCAGACTTGAAGGATCCCTATATCCCTAGGAAAGTCATGAAGGATTTTCACATCCACAGAAGTTGTCAAGGTCTTGTTAATCCCCACAAGTCGCCAAGGATTTTCTATCCCCAACAGTGGTCCAAGGATTTCTCATCCTCAGCAATCAAATATTTTGAATCTCCAACAGCGGTCAAGGATTTATTTTCCCCGACAGCAATCAAGGGTTTTATTATCTCCAGCCATCAAGGATTTATTTTCCTCAGCAAGACAGTGAATCAACTTACATACGCATACATTACATTCATATATCATGAACATTGATAAAACATATGTTATTGCATCATACATTTCACGCAACATAACTTTGTGTTTCAGCTAACATTTTACCCTTTTCAGGACAAGTTTAAAAGCTATCTTTAACAAATATTCAAAGAATTCAGATACAGTGCAGATACACTCCAGACACGGAAGTCATTCTGCTACTCATACAAATCTCAAATTCAGATACAGTCCAGATACGCTCCAGACACGGTAGCCATGCTGCCACTTATTCTGACTTTTTCCCCAACCCAGAGATGCTCCAGACACGGAAGTCATCCTGCTTTTCATTCAGGATCAAATATAGTTACAACTCGGATACGCTCCAGATATGGCAGTTATACCCTTGCTCTTACAGATTTAGATACAGTCCAGATACACTCCAAACACGGTAGCCATGTTGATCACTCATGCTGATGTTCCCTAGCTCGGATACGCTCCAGATACGGCAGCTATACCCTTGCTCTTACAGATTCAGATACAGTCCAGATACGCTCTAAACACGGTAGCCATGATGATCACTCATGCTGATGTTCCCTAGCTCGGATACGCTCCAGATTCTGCAGCTATACCCTTGCTCTTACAGATTCAGATACAGTCCAGATACGCTCCAAACATGGTAGCCATGTTGATCACTAATGCTGATGTTCCCTAGCTTGGATACGCTCTAGACACAGCAGCTATACCCCTTGCTCTTATAGATTCAGATACAGTCTAGATACGCTCCAAACACGGTAGCCATGCTGATCACTCATGCTGATGTTCCCTAGCTCGGATACACTCCAGACACGGCAGCTATACCCTTGCTCTTACAGATCCAGTTACAGCTTGGATACGCTCCAGATACGGCAGCTATATCCTTGCTCGTACAGATTCAATATCCAGATTGAGTTCAGATACGTTCCAGACACGGATACCATTCTGACACTCATTTTTCTGACTTACAACATACAATTCAACAAACATTCTTGGATGGCATCTTTAAGCCCATCTCCAACAAGATCCTATCACATCTCCAAATGGAATCTTTAATCCCATTCCCTCAACCACATTTTGACGAGTGCAAATTTACGGGCACTCTAGTGTCCAATCATCTTTTACCTTTGAGTCACGAAAGGCAAACTCACCAATCTAACTCTTCAGGTTCAAGAATATTGAACAGGGGCAACTGTTGTACCCTAAAATTTTCCCTCTCATTTTATCAAGATTTTCATCACAAGACTCTTTAGACTCCAGACAGGATTAGGGTTTGCTCTGCTCAAGACATCTCCTTGCACTGATGACCTGAAATTAGGGTTTGAGTTTGCATAGGGACTTTTGGACTTCCAATGCTCAATTTGACTTTCATATTTCATGTTGGACTTATAAGATTGCCCATACCAAGTTTCAAGCCTTGAATCAAATTTTTGCTCAGTCAATTGGACAGTTGACCTAGAAATCAACTGTATTGGGGAAAAAGTCAATTGTGGCCAATTTACAGTCAAACCTCATAATTTTTGACCCACATCAACATTATAAACTCATATGAACCATTTGATCAAGTTTGGACCACAACTCCTCAAGAAATTTGATCAGATCACCAAAAGGGCAAAATGGTCATTTTTAGGGTTTTGACTACAGAAGGGCAATTTCTGATTTTTCACCTAGCCAATGGAAAATTGGGTTCAATCATGTATTCAAGGACTCAATGGCATCATCTTGACCTAATCACAAGGTTCAAAAGATCTCAAAAGTATTGGGTTGACAGATGAATTTTTCAGTCAACTGATCAAAAATCAACTGTACACTGAAAAGTTAAACTTTGACTTTTTGGTAAAAATTAAGTGCCAAGGGTCATTTTTCATCAAGATGTGTCAAAACATGAAACTTTTTCACCAAGAAACCTAAATTTGGAAATTAGGGTTTAAGATTGAAAAATTTCATAACTTAGAAATTTTCTAAGTTATGAAATTTTCTTATTTTTTCCCAACTTTGCCCAATATTTTCACCATGATGAAATTGGATTCAAAGAAAACTTCCAAAATGAAAGTTGTAGTCCTCCATAAAATATACAACTTTGATTCACAAAGTTTTACCAAAAGATGCTTGTATCTCAAGTTATGATTTTGTGAATAGAAGTCCAAAAACTTTCTAACTTAGTGAAATTTTAGAATTTTTTTTATTAATAACCAAGTATTAAAAAAATATTTCGCAAATAACCGGGTTTCGGAAAAAATTACGCAAATAACCATGTTTGAGATGGCTCCACAAAGGAGGAGCCAAGTCATTTGGCGCATGCACCTAGGGTTTTGCCCTAGGCGCCATCTCACTTGGCGCCTCCATTGGCTTTTAGCCAAGTGAGATGGCGCATGCTCCTTAAAAAGGAGAGGAGGCGCCATCTCACTTGGCGCCTAGGGCAAAACTAGGGTTTTTTGCCGTTTTATAAATAATTCGTCCGTTTCTTTGAAATTTCTCACACTTTCTCGCACTGTATTTTTATTTTGTACTCCCTTATTTACGTAATGACGTCGCCTATGATTTTTAGCAGAGATGGTTACGTTATATTCTCCGCCACGAAACCCGCGATGAAAATGAAATTCTGGCACATTCACTCCATGGAGCGTCTGAAGCGGGAGTTGATGCGGTGGCTAGATGGAGACATCGCCGAGGGGGAAAAAATTCGAAGGATCCAGCGAAAACGAACAACAACCTCGCATGCGACAGGAAGACCTAATGTGTGGTTGGAGGAAGTCAAAACAGACAGTGATGTAATGCTGATGATGCATGGGTCAGATGAAATTGTGTTAACAGTTGTAATTTCCTAGATTGATTATCGTTAATCATTGTTGTACGCGAAAACCCTAATTTAATTTCCTAGATTGATTATCGTTAATCATTGTTGTACGCGAAAACCCTAATGTAATTTCCTATATTGAATTTCTTAAATTGTGTGAACAGTTTTATTAACGGAAAACCCATAATGTTTACAACACAAATATTGAAAAGATTTATTGTATTACAAAATTTATGTGGTCGAGCCAGACGCCCGATTCGGACAGTTTTTGCGATTGTGTCCGACCTGACGGCATAAACCACACTTTCTTTCCAACCTGTCAAGATCGTCCATTTCTGTTGTTATGCGCCTGCTTTTGGGACGACCCTTCTTGTTCCTTCGCATTTGGTCATTGTGCCAAACTATATCACCGCTGTATTCAGGCCAATAGTCCGGTTTTGCCACCAAAGGAAAGTTGTTGTTGTAAACAGTTAGCAACGTTTCAGATTTATAAACGTTTGATAGCAGTTGAAGCGCGTCTTGATGGGTATGCGCACAAGCGGCAATGACATGAGAGCAAGGCATACGAAAAGCTTGAAACCTGCCACAATCGCACCATTGAGAAGGTAAAATGACCCTGTATTCCTGTCTTGCCAGGCCTTCATTGTGGTCAATTGTCTCTTTCACAATGAAGTTGTGGCTATGGCGGTCAAACCGTGTAACCATGTGAGTGTTGGCTTTTGCACTTTCAGCCTTAATGTATTTCATACAGCTTTCACTCCACAGTTGTCCTGATTGCAAGACCGAATACCACATTTCACCTCTTTTGGCAAATAAGGCAGCCATCCTAAAATACGTGGATTTCACCAAGGCAGTGATGGGGAGGTTTCGTATGCCCTTGAATACCCCATTCATTGATTCAATGAGATTTGTTGTCATATGCCCCCATCTTTGGCCATTGTCGTATGACCTAGTCCACTTTTCGACCGGTATGTTGTCGATCCACGTACCGGCTTCTGGGTTAGACAAACGGATCTCGTTGCGGTAATATTTGAATGTGGGCTGTGTCAGTGCGTATCCCGCATTCATCACCGCTTTCCGCAATATTTTGTCCTTGACCTCCCTCGAGAAATTCTGGACGATATGCCTGATGCAATAGACATGCGTAGAGGGAGGGTCATGCCAACCATTTGCCGGATTATTATAGGCACTTTCAATAGAGGCATGTCTGTCCGAGATCAAACATAGGTCCGGTTGAGGAGCCACGTGTGTACGAAGATTTTTCAGGAAAAAGCTCCAAGCACCACCGGTCTCCCCCTCGACAAGGGCAAACGCAACGGGGAAAATGTTATTGTTGCCATCTTGTGCAACTGCCATCAAAAGAGTGCCTTTGTACTTGCCATACAACCAAGTCCCGTCTATCTGTAGAATTGGTTTACATGATGCAAACCCTTCGATGCATGGTTGAAATGCCCAAAAGACGCGACTGAATATTCCGTTGCCATGTAGAACACTACCATCTTGGGCGTAAGCGGGCAATGTTTCCAGAACATAAACACTACCTGGAGAATATGTCTTTAGTGCATTGAGGTAGCGGGGAAGTTCTCGGTATGACTCCTCCCAGTTTCCATACACCCTTTCAATCGCCTTAGTCTTTGCTAACCACGCCTTACGGTAAGACGGAGTGTAATTAAAAACTGTGGTGATGTGGGAGATGATTGTTTTCACCTTCAAAGAAGGGTCGTTGCTCACCAGGGGTAGGATTTCTTGACAGATTAGATCATGGTTGAGTTTTCGGTGGTCTTGTGATTGAGTGGAACTTACACAAGTATGGGTTGTCATGGAACCTATGACCCAGCAGTCACCCCTTAGTCTGTATGAAGCGGTCAGCTTGAACATGCAGTCAGGGTGGACACACTTGATCTTGTACCTTTCCGGGTTTACACGATCCACCTTATAATCAACCGAGTTGAGCATGTGAAATTTTTTGATGGCCCTTATGCATTCCTCTCTATTACGAAACTTGTCCTTCTCTTTTAAATTTTCATCTGATTGCATATACGGTTGGAAAAACAAGTCCGTAGAAGGTTCATCTCCGCCCATGTTGAAGTTTGTCATGTGCGTAGGTGGTGTGTATATTTTGTCGGTAGGAATACTTGGGATGCCATCATCGTCAGAATCGTCGTTCACCATTTCATCGAACTCTAACTCGTTATCTTCTTCTTCATCATCAACTGCATCCACCTCGGCTTGCTCATTCTCCAAAGGATCAACCTCCTGTAACACCGGAGGCTCTACCTCCTGTGTCACCGGAGGCTCTTGAAACAGAACGTACAACTCAATAGAGTCGTTTCCAGAATAGACATGGCTGGAAATCATGTTCTGGAAATCCTCGTCATCTTGAATTGCAACCTTATAAAATATGACTTGGTTGTTTCCAAAAAAGACTGGACTCTGATAAAATATCTGGGATGTAGGGCCTCGTTCAAGTTTGGCCTCCAATCTTTTCTTAAAGTAGGAGAAATTTGCTTTCCCGTTTAACAGAAATCGGACATTGTCGGTGTTTCTAAACAAAAACCCAACTGTGGGACACATGTATGTCTCACCAAATGAGATGGCGCCTCCCTTAAAAAATTAGGAGGATGCGCCAAATGAGATGGCTCCTCCTTTGTGGAGCCATCTCAAACATGGTTATTTGCGTAATTTTTTCCGAAACCCGGTTATTTGCGAAATATTTTTTTAATACTTGGTTATTAATAAAAAAAATTCGAAATTTTACCGTAGTTTAGGCAGGATTTTGACCTATCTTCATGGAAATTTTTCACCTAGTTCCAATTGGAATCTAAAAATTAATTTCAAATATGGATAGTAGAGAATGTTACAAGCTTTCCAAAATGTCAAAGAACTCTCCAAGATCATTTGTGGTTAGGGAGAATCGAAGGTTTGAATTTGGCAAAATATCACTTTGTTCCATGGCATTTTTCACTATGCTACAAGTTGCAAATTCTGCCCAACCTTGCTAGTACTTGTTTACAGGTCCTTAAACCCTCCCACACTCAAAAATTGAATGCAAACACAATGGATTAAAGCATTGTTCTGATCTATATAAGTTTACACATTGAATTAATCTAAAAATGGCAAAAAGGCAATATTGCCACTTTGATAAAGTTGGCTTTATGTCAAGTTGTTCCTCTTGAGCTGTGAACCCATTCTTTTGCAGCAAACCAACTCCACAAACTTAGGCAAAGGTACACCAACTTTGTGCATCTAGGAAGAAGGCCTGTACAGGCTCTTGAGCATTGTCAAAATAACTTTTCTTCAAAACCAAGTCAACTTGCAAAAAGCACATAACTTTGCAATCTGATAAAACCAACGCTTCTAAACATTTCAAACAAGTTTTGCAGATCACACTAAGTCAGAAGCACGAGCTAACCACTTCTCAAACCTTCCAAAACACAAAAATCACATTTTCTTGCAAAACAGGGCAGGTTCTGCATTTTGGTTTCCAAATCACAATCCACTCGTGCGTTTTTCTCCAAACCTCTTCCAACACACTCCATACAACCTACCTCAACTATCCCAACCATTCCCAAGTCACTGTAACTCCATTTACACACTTCACCATTTCTGAATTTTGAGTTTGCAGGTTGAGTTCTATAGAGAGATTCAAGCAAGTTCAAAGCTAGCTAAGCATTGGGAAAGCTCAAAGGAACTTCAAGCAAGCTCACAAGCATCTCAGGCCTCACTGAAAACCCATGCATTGCCATACTCGAGCTTGACTGAAACAGGTAAAGTTCAAACTTCTATCTCTCTATTTAGGAAACATTAGGCTTAGGTTTGTGAATAAAAAATGTAGTACTCATTGCCCTTAAGCTGTACATATGCATAGATTTCATTTAAGTTAACTGAGTTTGGAGAATTTGAATGATGAACTTTCTGAAAAAACTAGGTTAGCAATTAGGGCCAGAGAAATTCTCTCTGGTCTTTGAGAGTTAGATTAAGTTTTTTACATGGTTAGAATCGTGTGATTATGCTCTATAACTTTCATATTGCAAGTTTTTGCTTTTGAGCACGTATGCAGGATTTCCAGGTTTGAACATCAAGCGCGCGTTTCCTTGTTCAGAGGATAGGGATGAAGGCCATCTGGGTTGGGCTTGGCTTGTTCATACTTTTTGCACCCCCCCTCTTTGTTGTTTACACCCCCTTGGCCCATTTCATTATTTTTTGTATTTTTCTATTTCTATTTACATTTCTGACTTTATTTTATTTTTTCTAAACATTAAAAATTACCAAAAATATTTTCTTAAATTTTCATATTTTATTTTATTATTTTTATTATTTTTTCAAGCATAAAAATAGTTTCTTAAATAATATACTTTTATTTCCTTAAATAAAAACTTGTAAATATTATAAAAAATATTATATATTTTTATTTTTATTATTTATACACTTAAATAATATTTTCTCATATATTTTTATTTTCTAAACATTTGTATATATTTTATTTTATTTACTTGTACACAAATAAATAATATAATTAATAAATATATTTTCTTAAAACAAATTAGGGTTTCCACCCTTAATAAAAATAATCTTTTATTTTCTAATTTTTTGATACATTAAATAGTTTATTTTTACATACATAAAAATAATACAAAAACATTTTGCTTATTTATATTTATTTGCATATTTAAATATTGTCAATTTATTTATTTTCACAATGAGTTCAATTGGGTTGTAATAGTTGACTTAGGGTTTTATTTTCTCGCAAATATCCCCTATTTAAACTTGTATCCCCCTCCCCATATCAATGTTATAATAGTCGTAGATTTACTTTTACACACTTTATTGCTTTCAAATATGCATGATAGAAAGATTAGGGTTTGTATGCAAGACCAAAATCAAACAAATAGCTAGACCTAATACAAGACAAATGCATGAAAAATGACAACACAATGCACACAAGCACCCCTAGGGTTTCATCCACTTGTTGCCTTTAAAATGGCCATGGTATGCATGCTAGATATCTTGGCAAAACAAAAACAAAACAAAAAGATCATAGTCCCTCGATGTCGCTATCTTGGTTGGCTATACAAAATGATCTAGTCCCTCAAAAAAAACTTGCTAAAGATACTTAGCACTATTGTTATCACGGCCATACGATGACCCGCGCCGGTCCCGTTTAACATCCAAACACATGGTTGTTTACCAAATACAATGGTAAAACAACAATTTCAAAGGGTTAAAAATATGTAGGAAATACTTTTGAGTAGGTAGGTAGATGCTCCTAGTTACTTGATCAAATTTGCAAACATCCTTGCTACTTTCAAAAACACACAACACAATTTCAAAACATTTCCCAAAAACAAACTTTCAAACATTGAAACATTTTTAAAAGATAAACACCTTTGTATACATTCAAACAAGAATTATTACAAAGGTTGCCTAGACAAAGGCCTATTTTCAAAATATTTTCAAAACCACACACAAAAGCACCATTTCAAACAATTGAAAAGCAAAAGCAAGTGATCTAAAACAAGTAACAAAGAGCCCATGGAAAACCATGGATGAAAAGGGTGCTAGCACCTTCCCTTTTCATAATCTACCCCCCTACCCCAAGAAAACATCTCAAAGGTCTTTCCTGTGCTTTTTGACCTTTCCTTTGGATAAATAAAAAGTCGGTGGCGACTCTTGCTAAACCGAAACATTTGCGAACACAAACACAAAACCTCAAGTCAGTTCTCCCACCGCATCACACCTACAAAAAATATTCAGTTTACAGCCTAATCACTTAATCACTACCCTTTCTAGACTTCTATCTAAGACTCACCTAGATATGAGGCCCTCCTCAACCTCTCATCAATCACAAACAACGATTAGACACATAGGAAGACACACTTCCATGATAACAAAATAGAAGACACACTTCCATGATAATACCTAGCCAAGACTCTTGACTAAGAACACAAATTGGAGTTTCTTACAAGCTTCCTCCAAGAATAATACTCAACTTATTACTTACAGGCTTATGAGTGAGAACAGAACCTTGAAATCTAAGGAACACAATCTAACTCACATGTTGAGTAGTTCACACATGACAACTCTCCTAGAGAGTGGCTTACAGACTCAACCGTAATGATTACATATTTCTAATTATTGGATGGTACCTTTGGTAGGTTACAAACACTTATATTTATAACCTGTTTCCCAACTGGATTTGGGCCTCAAAAACGCAGCAAGGAGACTGCACAAAGTCTACAAAAACTTCTCCAAGAAAATAGGTCTTCAATTAAAACTTTCCTAAAACTTTCCCATATTTAGAAAATTTAAATATATTGAATATCAATATAAAATCTCTGATTTATCAATCTTGGACGCCATATAGGATTACTAAATATTCCCAGAATATTCAGTAATTAATTCATAAAAACTGAATCCAACCTGTCAGGTATAGCAAAGCTGATGTCCTATACTTCTTGTTAGGAAATCCCATTCAACATGTTCGAATAGCAAGTTGAAACATCTTCCAAACTACAAAATTTTAACAGACTTGATGTCCTGCTCTTCTGGTTAGGACATCACATTTGACTTGTTGAAACTGCAAGTTGAATCATTTTCCAAACTGCAAAACTGTAACAGACCATATGTCCTATACTTTTGATTAGGATATCACATTCGACATGTTGAATATGCAAGTTAAAACTTCTTGTTTAACATGTTGCTGCTGAGTTAGTTTTACTAAAATGCATGCCAATCATAATTCCATAGAAATAACAGGAAGAATAAAAGGTTCATAAACAATTGGTAACAAATATCTTCCTTCTATTTCTAATGTACTTTATGTTGAGGGTCTAATGAATAATCTATTATCCATAAGTCAATTAAGTGATAATGGTCATGACATTACTTTCAATCAGAAATCATGTAAGGTTGTGAGTCAAACGAATGGCACAATTCTCTTCACTTGAAAGAGGAAGAATAACATTTATAAAATAAAGCTTTCTAATCTTAAAAATTAAAATGTTAAATGCTTAATGTATGTTAATGTTTGGGTCACATTAGCATGAGAAGGTTATCTTAGCTGAATAGACTTGAGTTAGTTAGAGGCTTACCTAAGTGGAAGTTTACTTCAGTTGCTCTCTCTGAATCATGTCAGAAAGGAAAATTTTCTAAGATGTCTTTCAAATCTAAAAATGTTGTTTCTACATCCAGACCTTTAGAGCTTATGCACATTGACTTGTTTGGTCCAGTAAAAACAACACCAATCAATGGTAAGAAGTATGGACTTGTCATCGTAGATGATTATAGTCGTTGGACATGGGTAAAGTTTCTGAGGCATAAGGATGAATCATACTATGTATTTACTAGTTTTTATACGCAAGTATAAAATGAATTTTAGTCGAATATTATCAGAGTCGGAAGTGATCATGGCAGTGAGTTCAAAAACAAATAATTCTAAGAGTTATTTGATTCTAATAGTATATCCCATTATTTTTCCTGCCCTAGAACTCTCGAGCAAAATGGAGTTGTAGAAAGGAAGAAAAAAAATCTTCAAGAAATGGCCAGAACCATGATCAACGAAACAAATGCAGCTAAGCACTTCTGGGAAAAAGCTATGAATACAACATGCTACATTCATAATAGAATCTCTATAAGGCCTATTATTGAAAAGACTCCTTATGAGTTGTGCAAAGGAATAAAACCCAACATTTCTTATTTTCATCCATTTGGATGCTCTTATTTTATCTTAGATACTAAAAGTAATTTGAACACGTTTGATTCTAAAGAAAAAAAATGTATTATGTTGGGATACTCAGAACACTCTAAAGGATATAGAGTATACAATACAGAAACATGTATTGTGGGAGAATCTATTAATTCCAGATTTGATGATAAGCTTGACCCAGAAAAGTCAAATTTGTTTGAGAATTTTGCAGATCTAGAGATGGCATTTGCAGGTTCAGGAGAAAAAGATTCAGAAGATAAGCCTGTCAGAAATGAATACACATCAGTTCATAAGAGGCAAAAGCATAGACAAGTAATATCTGAAGAATTAATTCTGGGAGATAAAGTTGAACCAGTCAGAACAAGATCCACTTTTAAACAAACAGAAGAAACACTTCTAGGATTGGTATCTCTGATAGAACCAACCTCTTGCGATGATGCTCTCTAGGATAATGAATGGATTCTGGAAATGCAAGAAGAGCTAAATCAGTTCTCCATAAATGATGTTTGGGATCTAGTACCTTAACCCAAAGGAACTCACGTTATTGGGACTAAGTGGATTTACAGAAACAAGTTGAATGAGAAAGGATAAGTCGTCAGAAACTAAGAATAACTGGTTGCACAAGGCTATAGTAAACAAGAAGGTATTGACTATAATGAAACCTTTGCCCCAATCACCAAGTTAGAATCTATTCTTCTTCTTATCTCGTTTTCTACTAATAGTGATATTGTTTTATATCAAATGGATGTCAAAAGTGTGTTTTTAAATGGATACATTTCTGAAGAAGTATATGTGCGTCAACCTACAGGATTCGAAAATACTAAGTTTACAGAACACGTTTTCAAACTTAAAAAATCTTTATCTAGACTGAAGCAAGCTCCTAGAGTTATGTATGAAAGATTAAGTTCTTTTCTTTTAGAAAATGATTTTTCTAAAGGCAAAGTGGATACTACTCTTTTCTGTAAAAACTTTGGAAGTAATATCATGATATGCCAAATCTATGTTGATGATATCATTTTTAGAATTGCTAATCCTACAACATGTCATGAATTCTTAGAGCTAATGCAGGCTGAATTTGAAATGAGTCCGATGCAAGAACTAAGATAATTTATGGGAATACAAATCAATCAAACTCCAGAAGCTACATATATTCATCAAAGCAAATACACGAAAGAACTTCTGAAGAAATTTGACATGATAGAATGTAAGCCAAATAAGACTCCTATGTATCCCACATGCATCCTTAAAAAGGAAGAGGTAATCACTAAGGTCTGTCAGAAGCTCTATCGAGGTATGATGGGATCACTTATGCATCTAACTGCTGCTTGTCCAGATATTTTATTTAGTGTATGTCTTTGTGCTCGTTTTCAATCAGATCCTAGGGAAACTCACTTAAAAACTTTTAAGAGAATTCTAAAGTATCTGAAGGGAACTTCTAACCTTGGCTTGATGTATAAGAGAACATCATAATACAAGCTATCAGGTTTCTGTGACGCAAATTATGCAGGAGATATAATATAACGTAAGAGCACTTCTAGAAACTGCCAATTTCTGGGAATAATCTTATCTCCTGGTAAAGTAAAATACAATCAACCATTTCATTATCCATTGCAAAAGCATAATATATCTCAGCATCACTTTACAGACCTCAGATGCTTTGGATGAAAAGTCAACTTGAAGACTTTCAGATATATGAGAGTAATAATCCTATTTTCTATGACAACATGGACTCTTATTTTCATTAGAGACTATGTTCATAAAGGGAATCTTATTTTAAAATCCATAGATACAGACCATCAATGGGTTGATATCTTTACTAAACCCTTAGTTGAAGATAGATTTCTATTCATTCTGATCCATTTAAATATGGTATTATGTCTAGAATGATCCTTGGTTCAATATGTGTCTTACTCTGAGCATCAACAAAATAATTTAATTACAGATGGTCAGATTTCTTAGTTAGATACTTCTACAAGTTAGAAATAGTTTAAATCAGAAATATTCTTTTCTGATTCTCTTATTTCTTAAAAAATAGATCTTAAAAGCAATGAATATACCTTGAGACTAGGTTAAAAAAACTTCACAGTTAATCTCTTTTTTTTTTGTCATCTGAAAGAAAAGAAAAGATATTTTTTATTTAAAAGATCACCTATTCTACTTTTGTCCTAACTGTCATCCTATTGCACTTTAAATGACAATTATCTTGGAAATGTAGGTATAGTCTGTTTCGCTTCCTTCTGAACAAGAATTTAATACTTTGTGGGTCTCGAGTCTAAATTCTCTTTCCTCTTTATTATTCCTTTTTCCTTCTGTATACATTTATATCTTTGCATCCTTCTTTTTGTGTCCTCATCAAAATGATTGCCAAAACCTTTTACAGCAATGAAGAACTTTTGGAAGTAATAAATGAAAAACGTCCTGACAGCATGATTGATAATGATCACTTTAATGAGTGCATTCACAATCAAGATTGGTCAGGTTATACCGCTATACTACAAGGTCATATATATATCCAAAACTAGTAAAAAATTGGATATAAGCCTATGTTAGCAATGATGGTAGTTGCATAAGATCAAGCATCTATGGAATTCCTTTATCATCACCTGCTCCACCATTGTTGAAGCAATAGGGTGTGTTCCTAAAGCTCTCTCCATGGATATTGACAATTTCGATTTCATAGATGTTGATATATTCCCAACTGTTCATGACATATCTTCTAGTTATGAACCTACCAATCCAAAAAATCTAAAACCCCTTGCTAAGGTTTGGTTCAGATTTCTGGGCACCAATCTTCTACCAAGAGGTTCTGACATGGATGCTTTGTTTTCTAGGGATAAACGTCTCATTTACTATATTCTTAACAATATTCTTGTGAATTTGTCTGAAATAATTTTCGATCACCTAAAGGAATCCATTATTGACTCCAAACATCTTCAAATGTCCTTCAAACCATATATGCGAGTTCTATATGATTTGTTGGATACAGCATAAGTTGTTAGTGTAATAACAATATTTGGTTCTACAATATTATCTCTGAGTTTTGATGATAACAAATGAGTATGATTGTATGAAGTTTTTTGTTATACTAATGTTTGTTATTGTTGAGTACTTAACAAATAAGTTCTGCTTTTGATGGATGGAATGGCCAAGACATTAGAAGACAAGTGATTCCTCTTCTATGCTAAACAAGTTCTGTTGAACAATAGCAAGACACTCCAAAAGAATCTGAAGTGTAAACCTTGATATTTTTTTGAAGAAATCAGTTAAAAGATATGAAGACGAAGTTTCTACTGAAGTCCAGATGCTAAAAACTTAGTTTCTAAAATACAACTTGTTCCAAAGAAGAAAAAGTTAAAAGATCTAAAGACAATGTTTTTAACTGAATTCCAGATGCTGAAGACTTTGTGTTTCTAATAACAAGGTTCTGAAGATAAGTACTCTTAAAGAACCAAGTGCTAAAGATTCTAAAGAAAGAAGGTCTGAAGATTCCAAAGACTTGAAGTTCTAAAGGTCCAAGGTTATTTATAGGGAAAATAAATAGTGTACTATTTTTCCTTGCAGTAATAATAGGGAATCCTTCCCCAGATATAGATCTCGAGGATTGTGTGTATTATTGAGGATAATGCATAGTTCAATTAAACAAAAGCTTTACTTTGGGATATGGTTTTGAAATTGTCACTTAATCAACATAAAGATAAAATGAATTTTTAACAGATATGAGGAGTATGCTAGGGAAAGTGTGTGATTTGACCTTGTATTAACCTTCATTCTTGATCTCTGCAACAAGTTCATTACTTTCAACTACCGATTCTTTAGTATTTTTTCCACTAAGTCCTTAGTGACAAAACCTTTGGTCCTTTGTCCTAATACCTAAGTCCTTAGTGAAATATGAGGAAACCAAGCAGTTATGTTATCAAGATTTTACCGGTGACCTATAGGGTATCCCTAGTCCTAAGTGATATCTATTATAGTCTAATAGTTCAAAAAACATAACAATGGCGGTCCATCCCTAATTGTTAGCCGTGTATCAATCCCTATTTGTCTGATAGGAAAGACATAAGAACATTGAACAATTAAATTGAGAAGTAGCTATTGTATCAATACCAAGAATTTAAAATCAACACATTTGCAAATCAGGGACACCCCCATAGCATTGGGGGATTTAGCATCTCATAGTATTAAAATAAGTAATAATAAAATTAGACATTACAAAAGGTGAGGATTCTTCGATCTTCAATTGCTTCCGCGCTTGAAGGAATCTCCATCTCCAAATCACTTGAAAGCCCCAATATTTATCGTTCTTAATCTTCTCCCTTCCAAAAGTCCCTAATTCTTCTTCCAAACTAATCTAAATAGTGCACAATCCATTTGTCTTGGTTGGAAATGCCCAAAACGCCCCTTTGGGTCCCCCAAATCATACAAAATCATAAAAATACTCAAAATCAGCGTCCTACCCAACACGGGCCATGTCACCTGACACAGGCACCCGTGTCGTCCTCTGTCCATCATTCCAACAAGAACTCTCGCCCAGTCCTTCTGACACGGGCCGTGTTAGCTGACACGGGCTGTGTCAATTGACACGGGCTGTGTCAATTGACACAGGCACCCGTGTCAGGCTCTTCTCCAAAATTGTAGCTATGCATCCTCTCCTGACACGGCTTGTGTCAGGCGACACGGGTGGATGTGTCAGGAACCCTGTAGCTTGTTTTTTGAGACTTCCTCCAAAACTTCGAATTTGCACTTTTCGCACTGATTTTTCTGGTTCTATTCCTCTCAGCCTGAAAACAATAAAATAAATAACCAACGCATAAAACATAAAAGAATGAAATAAAACACTTGACAAAATAAAGAAACTATAACTAAAATCAACTATAAATAAAGGTGGAAAAACCAGTGATCAAACTCCCCATAACTTAAACTGTTGGTTGACCTCAAGTGACCATTACAAGAACTCATGAAAATCAAACCAGTCCAATACTCATATGTGGGACGTCCGTTCAAATTTATCAAAAAGTAGTTCGTCCATTGTTCACATGACATGAAGAGTTTGTTTAAGAATCTTTAAATATAGAGTTTCCTCTTCAAATACCTCTCTAACTATGCTTTGTACTTAAGACTCTTTCCAATTTTCCTCCTTTTTCATTCGGACAGTCAAATTAAAGCAATGAGAATTATGATGATCAAGAATTTTTGATTAGGCACCAAATAGTAGCATTGGATGCTTTTAAATACCAATGAAATTTTCAAACTTTGCAGTTATATATTGTCCTTTTGGACGATATTTGGGGATCACCCCCTTTGGGATGAATAACCGAATGAGGGCTACCCAACTTAGCAAGCCAATTTCGTCCTTTTACTGCCTTTTCATCATTTGGTGCCAAAAATATCTCTTTCTCCATCAATCATACATCCATGTGAATTTATGTTATGCCAGACTGTGAGGATAAACTATTTCAGGAGTACTTCTCATGATTCAGGCACTATGGTACAAATCTACACGTTATTCTGAACTTCCTACCCTCAAACAACCATCCCTTTGTCTTTACATATATTCCTGAACTCTATGAGAACCTAGTTCTTGATTAAAACAAAAAATATGCCCAAATTTGGAGGACTTCAACTTGTGGATTTACACAACAATTCACATAGAACTAATAAATAATTCGAACAGAAGAAAAGAAATAAACCCCCCAAACTTGAAATAAACATTGACCCCAATGTTTCGGAACAAGCTGAAGAAGGTGACTCACAGAGGGTAATGCAACACATGTTGCTGCCTCCTACATTTCACCAGTAAGACTCCCTTATTATTACCCGCAAAAAAAAAACCTAAGTTATTAGAAGCGTGGGTTTCCTCCTACAAAGTGCTTCGTTTAACGTTGCATGGCTCGACGGTTCATACCCTTATGGGGGTACTTCCTCTTCCACATCTTGTTTCTTGTCTCTTCCAGAATCCAAAACTCATTCAGATCAAAAGTATCAACCCATTTATGCTTCCAGCAACTTCCAACTTCCATCTTCTCAGCTCAGTGTTCCTTCTTCTTTCTCTTATTTCCTTCTTGACTGAGCTTAGGAAATTTTATTGATGTCACCTGAGAGATTTTTCCTGAGACTTCTTCTGGGAGTGATTTTGAATTTTTGCCTTCTCCTTCTACTTTGATCATTCCGACCGAAGATTTATTTTTTCCACATGCACCTTGCTTCTTGATTTCTAACACTTTCAAGGTTATCTCCTCATCAAATGGTTTCAGTGTCAGATTACCTATCTCAATATCAAAATTGCATCGACTAGTCAGCATAAATTATCGACCAAGAATGATAGGAGTCTCTTCATCTTCAGGTATGTCCATGATCTAAAAATCAACTGGGAAAACAAAATTTTCAATTTCCACTAATACATCTTCAACTATCCCATATGACTGCTTGATGGTGTGATTAGTAAATTTCAATTTTGTCCCACTCCTGCTTATCTTCTCCATATCGAGCTTCTTAAAAATCGATAATGGAATTAAACTCACACTAGATCCAAAATCAACCAGAACCCTCTTTAAAGTTATGTCTTTTATTGTACACGGTATTGAAACCGACCCCAGATCATTCTGCTTGATAGGAATTTTTTCTCGGGTGTGATTTCACACAATTTCTCATCCACGGGTACATGTTCATTTTCTATTGGTCTCTTTTTTGATAGTACCTCTTTCATGAATTTCTGGTACAAGGGCATCTTCTTAAGTGCATCAAAGAACAGTATGTTGATCTTCATCTTTTTAAATAATTTGACAAATTCATCAAACTCTTTCTCTTTCACGTCCTTCTTTGCCACTCGAGATGGATATAACAACTTGATTGTTGGTTTAGTTTTCTCTTCAAATGGCTTCACAGGTGATACCACTTCTTCATGTTTGTTCGTGTTCTCTCTCACTTCCAGCCCTACTTCTATGATATTTTCATCAAACTTCACCTCATCTTCTTTTTCTCTATCTACTTTCTCACTCCTTGTTTTGACACCATTCACATTCTCATGACTTTTCTTACTTTCTTGTGCTTGTAGCGCTATATGTTGTGCAATCTGTCCCATTTGAATTTCTAAATTTTTTATTGCAGCTGTGGTATTCCTGTAATTACTCCTTGTCTCTTCTTGAAATTGAGAGGTGTGGGCAGCCATCTTTTCAATAGCCACCTCCCACTATGCCATTTGAGGAGCTTGTTGTTGCTGATATTTCCAGGAGAAGTTATGATGATTCTTCCACCCAGGAATATAGGTGTTAGAGAATGGGTTATTTTTCCTCAAGAATTTTATCCCTCAATTTGTTGTGGAGTTGCGATTCGGTTCTGCTCAGATGCGTGGATAGATACGAAGCAGAATCCATCATACGAGAAATTGACGAGGGCTCTTTTGGGACTCATGCCAGCGGACATTCCATGGCCAAGAAAATACTACGAGTACGGTATTTCTGGATGACGATGGAAAGTGACTATTGTGTATATGCGAAGATGTGCCACAAATTCCAGGTTTACGTGGACAGGATACATGTTCCTCCCACTCCTTTGAATGTGATGACTTCACCACGTCCCTTTGCAATGTGGGCCATTGATATGATAGGACAAATCGAGCGGAGCGCTTCTAATGGACATAGGTTCATTCTCCTTGCTATTGACTAATTCACCAAGTGGGTGGAAGAAGCTTCGTACAAGAATGTGACCAAGCAAGTTGTTGCCCGCTTCATCAAGAAAGAAATCATATGCTAGTATCTAACAGGTCGAATCTAAATGATAAAATTATGAAGGAAATGTGCGAAGAATTCAAAATTGAACACCATGATTCATAACCCTATCGGCCAAAGATGAATGGGGAAGTCAAAGCCGCTAACAAGAACATAAAGAAGATCGTCCATAAAATGGTTAGAACGTACAAAGATTGGCTTGAGATGTTTTCTTTTTCCCTGCACGGATATCCAACATCAGTGCGTACTTCCACTGGGGAAACTCCTTTTTCACTAGTCTATGGTATGGATGTGGTGCACCCAGTCGAAGTGGATATTCCTTCCTTGAGGGTTGTGATGGATAATAAACTTGATGAAGCTTAATGGATTCAAACAAGGCTCGACCAACTCAATCTCATCGAAGAAAAGCACCTAGAAGCCATTTGTTATGGTCAGTTATATCAACAGCGTCTCAAGAGAGTGTTTGACAAAAAGATTCGACCTCGAGAGTCCCACATAGGTGGCCTGGTCTTAAGGAAGATTATCGCAATCCACACTGATCCAAGAGGCAAGTGGACTCCCAACTATGAGGGGCCATACATCATGCAAAAAGCTTTCTCAGGAGGTGCTCTAATCCTGACAAACATGGATAAGGAAGATGTTCCGCTTCTAGTCAACTCAGACTCATTCAAAAAATACTACGCATAAAAAGACCCATTAATTCGATAACCCGAAAGGGAGGCTTAGGCAAAAGTTAGGGCTAAAAATAAAAAATAATAACCCGCTAAGTTGAAAAACCGAAAGGGAGGCTTAGGCAAAAATGGGTGTCTCGGTGGATTGAAAACCCGAAAGGGCGATCCATGGAAAAATTATGGACAAAAAGCGAGGGACTGCAGTCTGAAGACTCTTCACGAATAACAAGTACACCCTTCTAACACGGGATCGATCAATTCAACTATTAGCCTTCGGAAGCACAAGACTAGGACGATCCAGGATATGGGAACTATAGCAATATCAGTTTTAATGGAATTTTGAGATTTTCTTATTGCCATTTTACTCGTTGTATTTTGTCTTTTCTTCGCAACTTCCTCCTTTAGGAGTTGTCTCCATGTACTAATGCCTATTCACAGGCCAAACTCAATAATAAAAATTTTCCCTTCCACCGAAAATTCTTTGTTATGTCCTTTTACTTTATTTTCGTATGCGAATTGTGATTTAAATTCTTTGTTAAGCATTGCGTTGAAGACAATAAGGCAATAATAATCACAAGCTAAGATTTGAAACACTACATTACATGGATATGAAGGCATCCCAAGGGAATTCCACGGTGTTCAAGTGTTTGTTTTTCTGTGCAGGTAGCAAGTCGTAACGGTCACCTCGACCAAACTTTCATCTTTGTCCCCTCCTTACAGACGTTTGAGCACCTGGTTCTCCAACACCGAGATACTTGGGGCATTTGAGGAGATCTATGTATCTGCTCAGTCATTCACAAGAAGTCCAGCATATGTAGAAAGTTGGATTAAGCTACTCCTCCTCAGCAAGATTTAATACCCCAGTGAACTCGATAAGGCTAACTCGATTCTCTTAGTTTTCAAGCAACAACCTGTATTGGTATCTCGAGACAACGGGCAACAGATCCTAATGAGCCTAACATATGGAACTCTGCATACAATAATCATCACTGTATATTACATTACATCCTCAAATGCATAGAATATCCATGGATCATCATGCCATGCTTCAAATGCATATGAAGCATGAGCCAGATGTGGTACCTTGCCCGGAAGCCCCAAATCAATCCCAAATCAACAAAACATCCCCACAAAGAATATCATCCTCATAATTCCTAGTTAACATCTGTCATTATACTACCAACCAAAATAAACCATGGTGCCAGTACATTGTACTCCCCAGCTCTCAATACTTATGTTATCTTTTTTAGGGTCATATGTCGTTCGTAGATGTTACCCTCAAGTTATCTTTTTAAGGTCTTAGGTCGTCCGTAGATCTTACCTTCACATTATCTTTTTAGGGTCTTATGTCTTCTGTAGACGTTACCCTCATGTTATCTTTCTAAGGTCGTAGGTCGCCCGTAGATCTTACCCTCAAGTTATCATTGTTAAGGTCGTAGGTCGTCCGTAGATCTTACCTTCACTTTATCTTTTCTAGGGTCGTATGTCATCCGTAGACGTTACACTCATGTTATCTTTCTAAGGTCGTAGGTCGCCCGTAGATATTACCCTCACGTTATCATTGTTAAGGTCGTAGATTCTCCGTAGATCTTACCTTCGCTTTATCTTTTCTAGGGTCGTAGGTCGTCCGTAGATCTTCCCCTCACGTCATCTTTTCTAGGGTCGTAGGTCGTCCGTAGGTTTTCCCCTTACGTTATATTTTTAAGTTCGTAGATCTTCCGTAGATCTTAGCTTCGCATTATCTTTTTTAAGGTCGTAGGTCGTCCATAGATCTTACCTTCGCCTGATCAATCCTAAGGTCATAGGTCATCGTTAGACTTTACCCTCGGGTTATCTTCATCTTAGGGTCGTAGGTTGTCCATAAATCTTACCCTCACTTTATCTTTTTTAAGGTAGTAGATCGACCGTAGATCTTACCTTCGCTTTATCCTATCTTGGGTCGTAGGTCGTCTGTAGATCTTACCTTGCGCTATCTTTTCTTGGGTCGTAGGTCGTCTGTAGATCTTACCCTCGTGTCATCTTTTCTTGGGTCATGGGTCACTCGCTGGTCTTACCCTCATGACCTCCCTTCTCTAGAGTCATAGATTATACGTCAATCCTTACTCGTCGTCTTTACTTTTCTTTTGGGTCGTAAATCCCACACGATAGATTCTCTGTTGTCGTCAAGTTCTACCCATCGTCTTTAAGTTATTATTTTGTCTGTAATCCTACTTTCAGTTACCACGACATATTCAACCATATCTTTTCAGTCACTTTTACGCCCATTTCCCCGAGAACCTTGCATTGACACCGTTACCCCAAAATTAGCTATTATTATTCAACCATATTTATCCATCATGACCAGTCCACCAAAAAACCAATTTTTCTCATCCCCAGCAGACGTCACAAACAAATAACGCTCACACCATCTCTCCAGGACAAATTTTAGGTCCTGGTATTTAATCATCTTCCACCTTGAACTTTCGAAAGGTTGAAGCCAATCTCACCTTCAAGTTTAAGACGATTAAATAAGGGCAACTGTCGTACCCCAAATTTGCCCTACCTTTTTTTACTTTTATTTGGCTTTGAACTTTGCATTCCATTTGCATCATTTTTACTAAGTCATTTGCATATCTTGCATCTCATGGAACCAGGCACTTTGGTTTGAAGTATTAGGGTTGTGCCATCTTTATGTCTAATTTTGTTTTGAAGTTTCCTCATCAGGTTAAGGACAAGTTCATACGGGTTTTGAGAAGTGGATCATGGAATGAAGTTCTGAGGTGTCTTGGGTTTCTTTCTCATCACGTTACAAGTTTGTTTCTCACTCGAATTCTTCAGAGCCTGGATTAGGGTTTATTTCCCTATTTGTTTGTCAAGAATATCTAAGTCACCAAGTCAAGAGTTTGAAGTTTAAACCGATGAATGTGGAATCCGGGTGCAAGAAATAAGGTTGGAGGTTCATGATAATCAAGGCATGTTTTTTTCTGTTGCTTCAGTTACAAGTTACTGGTGGTTTGGATGTCAAAGTTAAAGTTCTTGTTGAGAGTGCAAGTTTGATTTGGGACACGAGATGAAGAATGAAGTTAGAAGACAAGGCATTGGGTTTACTTGAAATACAAGTTATAAAGGTCATGTGTTCTTTCTTGAAGTTCAAGTTATAAAACGAGGTGTATCATTCAAACCATTCAAGTGGGAATTTCCATTTTAAATCAAGATTCAAGAGTTGTTTTATTTCCATACAATAAATTCATCATTCATAAAATTCACTCAAGTTTTGTGTTCAAGTTACATTTTTATGGGCAATTTACAAAACGAATTACAAGTGAAATACAAGTTACAATTGTTTGTTTACAAAAAAGAAAGAAATGTTTCTTCTTCAAGTCTCTTTGCTTCATCTTCAAGTGTTGTACCCAAAAATTTTCCTTCTCTTTTCTCAAGACATTTCCTCACAAGTATTTTCAAAAGTTCAAGTTTTCACAAGTACAATTGAATTTTTAATTGGGCTTTCAAACATAAAATCGAAGAAGAGCAAGTTTGCTTTGATTCATAAGCTTTGATTAGGCATCTAGCTTCCTTCGAGTAGGCTTGATTCTTAAGCTTCGATTAGACATCTAGCTTCCTTCGAGCAGGCTTAGTTCAAAGTTTTCAATTTAGCATCTGGCCTCCTTAGAGCAAGCTTTGGTCCACAAGCTTCGATTAGGAATTTGGTCGCCTTCGATCAAGATTTGGTCCACAAGCTTAAATTGGGTATTTGGTCAAGCTTTGGTCCACAAGCTTGGGTATTTGGTCCCCTTCGATCAAGCTTTGGTCCATAAGCTTAGATTGGGCATTTGGTTCCCCTTCTAGAAAGCTTTGATCCACAAGCTTCAATTGAGCATTGGCCTCTTACATGCTTTCTTTGATTCACAAAGCAGTGGCCTCCTGCATGCAAGCTTTGATTGGACAAGGGCTACTTTCACACAAAGCTTCGTTTGAGCATTGACCACTTGCATGTTTACATTGATCCACAATGCAAGTGCCTCATCTATGCTTGCTTTCGACCCACAAGGAAATGGCTTCCTCTGTGCTTGCCTTCAATGAACAAGGAAATGGCTTCCCTTCATGCTAGCACCCACAAAGAAGTGGCTTCTTTCATGTGTGCTTCGATTCACTGGTCAGTGGATCCCTTTGAAACAGCTTGCTTCGATTCCACCTTTAAAATCCTTCAACACACATAGTCTCTACACTATGACACTCAATTGGTGGCCCATTTGAAGGACATGCATTGGTGGATTTGAAGGACATACAAGTGGTGCATGTGGTCCATTCTAAGAACACACACGTGGTCCATTCGAAGGACAAAATTGTTGGAAACAAGTTTTGTTTTGTCTTTTGATATTTTCAAGATGCTTGCTGACCAAAGGCCCAGGTCTTCTGTACTGGCCACAACATTCCAAAACTGCTGCAAAGAAGTCCTGCTATGCTGCTCCCATATTTGTACTAAATTGGCATACAAAAACCGTACCTCGAAGGCTACAAAAACAGCATACCCAATTTGTTCAAATCTCATTTGTTTTCCCTCTCAAATCTCAGCCAAACTCTTATATAAATAAGATGTTCCACAACACATCTAAGGGGGCTTTTGAGTGGCTGGAGAGAGATCTGTTGGCAAGGCCAAGAAAAGAGAAAACACTTAACACACTCCTAAACCCAGAATCAAAAGACCACACATTTATTTCTGTTCATTCGAATTCATAACTAAAGAAACACAACACTTGTTTCTTTTCCTTCGAAACCAGAACCAAAGAAACACTTCTACTTTTCTTGGCTTTCGAGTCCAGTCAAAGAAACACAACACTTGTTTCTCTCCCTTCGAATCCAAGAGCATTTAGGGAAATCACTCAAAGTCCAGAAGCCCCAACTTCAGATTCGAGGTAAGTCTTCCTGACTTTGACCCTTTCGTTTCAAGCATGTAAGTAACCTTTTGCTTATTTTTAATTTCTACTCTTTTGTTTGTTTTCTTTTCTTGTCCAAATATATCTTAGAGACTAAGTTGTACAGGCCATATTAGCATGGTTTTGATCCATACTACTATCATGTCCTAAACAAAAGAAAACATAAAAAGGCATGTCAATCGAAGGGTGTGCTTCGATACTCACTGATGCGCAGGCCCAAACGAAAGGAAAGGTTGTGTGAATAGAAGGATGCAAGCTTTGATACATACAAGTTGCAGGCCCAATCGAAAGAAGGAAAAAGTGTGGGAATCGAAAGACACATCCTTCAATCCAGGATGTCTTGGCTCTGTCTCTTTTACACTATTTTTGTCTTTATATTTTCTATATATTTACATTTTCTTGCTATTCAATATGGTTGTAATAATTAGGACTTTTATTGCTTTTCAACCCCCATTTGTAAACTTGTATACCCCATCCCCCAAAACATGTAATAGCGTAGGACATTTATTTTCCGCATTTTTATTGCTTTCATAAATGTTAGTAACTAGGTTGTGTATGGCAAGTTAAAATCAACACGTAGACAACCCTAATCAAAGACAAAAATGCATGCAAATCAAACACACTATTAAGACATGCACCTCTAGGGTAATCTCACTTGTTGCCTCAGAAAATAGTCATGTCCCTCGTATATGGGCGCTTTAGCAAAGACCCTCGATAAAAAGATCGTAGTCCCTTGATGTCCCTTGATGTTGCCTTCGGTAAACGATCTAGTTCCTAACAGAAAATGCTAAAACGTCTCATAGGTTGCCTTCTATGATTATACAATGACCCACGTCCAGCCCTTCACATCTAACGATGGGGTTTCTTACCAAATCAATGGTATCATAGAAACATCTAAAGGAGGAGGAAAATAACATAGACCTTTCGAGTAGGTAGGACGCTTATAGTTGCTTGCTCTTGAACTAAAACCATTTTCCACACTTACACTTTCAAAAACACCTTTAAAAACAAAGACATCTTTGAACTATTTTCAAAGCCAACACTTTGTACGCATTCTTATAGAGACGAGAATCATTACAAAGTTTTCCGCAACAAAGGCATTTTGCAAAATATTTTCAAACTTACACCCATCACAAAAAAGCACATTTTAAAATAAAGCAAGTGATCTAGCAAACAACTAAGAGCCTGTAGAAAACTACAGATTAAAAGGGTGTTAATACCTTCCCTTTTCATAACCTACCCCCCGAAATCAAGAAAACATCTCAAAGGTATTTCCTGTTCTTTTCACCCTTTCCTTATTGGATAAAAGAAAAGTCGGTGGCGACTCTTGCTATCCGCAATAATTGCGATCAAACGCAAAACAACCAAGTCAGTTCTCCCACCGTATTACATCAAGTAACTCACACTCCTTGTTAGCCATGGCCTTTTCGTATTTCAACCTTGCTTTGGCCGTCCAATTCTCATTGATCATGAAACAAGAAAAAGAGAAAAAGTTAGCAAACCATCAATGTTTAAAATATGGATTCCAAGCAAGAATTAATTGTTAAAAGAAATTAGCATTTCATCATTTGGGTTGGCATTTGGAATCAGAAATTAAAAAAGGGTTTTTATTTTCAATCATAAGCCATCTCCTCTTATTTTGCAATTCACAAAAGCTCTGGTTTTTGGTTCACAAAAGGAAAAGAAGTTTGGAAATATTTTCCTACTGCGAAAGCAAAGTTAAGACTACCAAATACGCAAACAACAACATCAAAATTGTCCCAATAGAGCAGCACAAAACAAAAAGCTGCAATAGAACCGAACAAAACACCAAAACTGCAATAGAGCAGCACAAAACAACAAAACTGCAACACAACAGCCAACAACAGCAAGCGGCCAAAGAAGCCCAAAGCGAAAAAAATGCAGCACAAGCTAAACAACAACAACCTTGACCAAACAAGCCAAAGCAGCAGCAAAATACAAAAGGCAGACGTGCAGCAAAACAAGCAAAAGGCAGCACAACAGCTACATAGCTGCCAAATAATTTCAACAAGAAAACCAAAACAAGCCAAGCGAGTAAAACAAACTGCACAATAGCAATTCATGAAAATACATCAAGCTAGCTATGGCTTACCAAACCCTATGCTTCATCATTTTCCTAAAAAGTGTTAGCCCTTCTGAAATTGTGTCGAAAAAAAGAAAAACAGCTTTATATCATAGAAAGATAAAGAGGAAAAGAGATAGGTTTGAAAAGATATCACCTAACCCAAAATAGTCCAACTACATATCAAAGTCAGCCCTACAAAACCTGTGCCAAATCAGTTGCAATCCAAGCATATCACTCCATGTTTTGCATCGAAATAGACATAACCAAAACCTGTACTTAAAAATCCACCAAGTCAGCATACAAGAATGTTCAAAACTTCACCAATTCCCCCCCCCCCCCCCACTTTTCCCCCTTATCTAATTATAAGGAGGTCCATTGTTTCATTGAACCAGAGAGAGATTTTACCAAGTAAAAACCAAGGATAACACAGAAAAAAGACACCAACTACAGAGCCAAAAAACCAGAAAGGGGATAAAAAAACCAACACTTTAAAGCCTCTAAAAACCCATTCACAACCGCAACTCAAAATTGCAAACTCTCCCAAGCATCAACAAAACCAATTGTTCAGCATACATAAACCAGAGGAAGATATTAGAAAAAAATAATAACAAAACTCTACAGAATTTTTAGCAGTAATCTTCCTCCAAAGTAATCTGCAAAATCTCCATTAACCTGCATAATACAATGTAGAAGGTTACTCTGTAACCTATATCAAACACATATGCTAGACAATTTTTCAAATTTCAGAAGTAAGAAGTGGAAGAGATTTCTTGAGCTCACCTCTTTTGAAGCTCCGTCGGAGAGACTCTGGCAGGCAACTATTTTTCACCATTTATATATCTCCATGCTTGTGTTGATTGTTATACGAGCAAAGTAATTTTTCTTATTTTGTTTTTCATGAATGTGTTTTTCTTCAAATCTGAACCATGAATAAAGAAAGCAGTGACTGAAAACGGTGAGTAAAAGTGTGAAGCAAAACCAATTTTTGTGTGGTAAATTGACTTTGTACCGTGAAAGTGGTATTCATGTTGAGAGAGAGGCGGACAGTGGAAGTATCATTTTTATTTGAAATCCAAAATAGAACAATAGCATGCGATGGAATTAAAAACCCAGAAACCAGATCGAAAGCTTATCAAAAATTAGAAAATGATTCTTCTTCATCTTCTCAGCCCAAACTTCCATTCATCACAATACCCTTTTCCTTAATTTCCATCTAACCCCTCTCATCCCTTCCATCAACGACGTCGACACAATCCCGATTCACAATTTCCAATGATTCTCTTCCCTTGCCGCCACTATTTCCTTTTTGTCAGTCATCGTCCTATTTTATTCCTCACGATCCCATATCGGACCTTCGCTTGCTCAGAAAGACGAACGACACTTCTCAAATCCCACCAGAATGGACGAAACCTTAACATGTTAAATAAGAATTACACGGTGCGCTCTTCGGGTGTTTGCAGAGTTGTTGATGAAGATGATGATGATTGAGTGTTATGGACTCAAATTTGTTACAGATGGAGAATGGAGATGTTGTTGTATTGGTGAAGTAGATGAGGGCTTGTGAGAAGATAAAGTTCTGTTATTTTGTAAACATTGGAAACAGGTATCTTGGAAATAATAATAATAATCTGCATTTTTTTCTCCCCCCTAAAACAACAAATATGATTAAATCTATTTCTCTTTCCCATACACACTCCCAACGGCACATTCCTTAGACTATGGTTACAAAAGTTTTCCTGGTTTCTTTCCTCCAGCCGGGTCAGCCCATTGGGCCTTTTGGCCTAATCACTCAACCATTTTCAGCTTTTGTATTAATTAAATCATGTTAATAACAGATAAAAAACTTAGTACAACTGGCATAGCATGTCACCCATAACCTTAAAGACCCGGGTTCAACCCCTGCTGGGGCTTTTTTTTTGTTTTTTTTTATATTTTCTTTAGGTCCTATCTTCCCATATTTTATTATATACCTCTTAAGCAAATATAATTTAGTTCATTCATATAAATATTTCATGAGAAAATACAAAAACATGCCTTTTTATTAAATTAATCTTTCCCTTTTATTTAATATCCTTTATTCATTTTTTTGATATTTATTTAACTTGATAAAAAACAATAAAATATTTTAAATGTAAGTTTCCTTATTTGCTCGTTCAAAACCTTGATTCCATACTCCCTTAGGTAGCTCCATGAGGCGATTAAACCATGTTTCGATCACCTTATGTTGAAGTAGACTTTTAGCTCACCACTATACATAACAAACAATTAGGTTTTTTAGTCTCCCTCTTAACATTTTTCTTCTTTGTAATTAAAACTTGTCATTCACAAATCAAAAATCCAAAAACACTTAATCATTACTTGAATTTATTTTAAAATTCTCAAAATACTCAACAAATCAAAACTTCCCCCAAAGGGCATGTTATCTTCGTTCTACCGTGATACCGATCGTGCCTATTGCTAGAATTTGTGCGTTAACATTGTCCACTAAACAAACACCAACAAACCAATATTTTCTAGAGGAATTACGGTGTTCTGATTCCTTCACTAGATACGTAGGCAAAGGTTCACGAAAACCTCACGAACGCAATAATAAAAATCGTTTTCTTTCCCCTTAAGCAAGTATAATTATAGATAAACACACCCTTTCAGAAAAACACACAAAATGGATCCCCTTGAGTACAATGGATGTGAGGGGTGCTAATACCTTCCCCTCGTATAACCGACTCCCTTACCCTTTCTTTTGGTCACAAGACCATCTTATCCATCCTCTTGTGGTTTTCTCGATATTTCCCTTCCTTCGGGATAAATAAAGTTCGGTGACGGCTGTGTTTTTTGCTGGTAGCTTCAACTGTGAAGGTTGTTCCATTTCTTCATGTGTCTTTGGTGTTCCCATAACCATCACTCTTTTTTCAATTGTCCTTGCAACTGGTTGTGAGAATGTTGGCTTTACTGTTGAACATGTTAAAAGTCGATATCATCTTGATGAGAAGCTCGCTACTCTCCACAACTCAACATCTAGTTACAGGTCTAATAATCTCGAGTCTCTTCTTCCCACCTTAAAAAGTTGGTTCAAGTTTCTTTTAACCAATTTTCGCCCTAGAAGTGTTCACTCAAATATGATATCTTATGAAGATCGACTTTTTCTATTTTTGTTGGTCAATGATATCGGGATAAGTTTCTCACATTCTATCTTTTCCTGCAAAGACCCATCACTCTCTCCAGAAAAGTTAAGTCCTTCATACCTTTTGGAAGAGTTCTTTCTGATATCTTCTTTAAAGGAGGAATTGTTGAATGCATCCGGAGAACTGGTCCTGTAAATGGTATGGTGAAGAAAAACTGTGTAGTCTTTTAGGGTTAAATGATGTTTGTTTATTGTCTAGGTTTCTTTGTGTTTGTTTGTTCTGGTTGTTTTATGGAGTCTGTACTTCTTCATTTTTAATCAATGAAATTTGTTTCCTTTGTTGGTTATCTTCAAAGTTCATTTCTTTGTCTATTTATTACCTTTTTGATTTCTGACAAAGGGGGAGAAAGTAAAATGATTTTCATAATATCTATTCTCATAATCTTAAACTCAAACATATAAAATACTGTTGTTACTAATTGTTTGTTTGATAATTCAATCCAGGAACTTTGAATAAGTTCACTGAGTACTCTAAAGACAGGTTAAATATGAATATCATGAAGATCCTAATTGTAAGGTTAAGAACCTTATGGATGAAATCAACTCTGATTTCATATATAAAAAGTTGTACACTTTGTGAATATATGAATATTCAAACAGATGTACCAAACACAACTTAGAAGCTATAAACTTTCTGAAAGTAAGGTAATCTTTCTTGATATCATATTTTTCATAAGTTGTGAACTTTCTGAAAGTATTGAGTTCATACTTAAAGCTTCAGAAGTTGCGCTCTTCTGAAATATATTTAAGTCAACATTTTGATGCATGCTCAGATATGAGTTGTCACTCAGAAGATATGCTTTGATACATGTGTTTCATCAAGTTCTGATAGTAACCAGGTTATGAGATGAAGACCAGGTTCTCTAGTTAGACTCTGATGAGTTGTTGTAAGGAAGTGTTTCTTCTCTAGTTCTATGTTCTGAATACTCAAAATTTATTTTGTGAGTCTTAGGCTCAGGGGGAGACTCTGAACAAGCATAAATGAAATTTTGGGATTAACAGATTCAGGGAGAGTTGTGAGCTTAACTCTGAATTTGTCGAGTATGTTGATTACTTTGTATAGTTTTTTTAAATCAAAATACATAGTTTTGTCATCATCAAAAAGGGGTGGGGGGATTGTACGAACAAGAAGTGGTTCTACATCCGGCTTTAAGATTTTGATGATAATTTTATATGATATCATAGAGAACAATGGTATACTCTAATGGTTTCGTTCTAGTGTGTAGCTGCTGCTATAATATTCTAACTCTGGTACAAGACATGTGACGTCATCAGGTTCTTAACATAAACACTTTGGAAGCAAACATTCAGTTACATGTTACAGTTGAAGTTAAGATTCTGAATATGTCTTATACAACATGTCTAAGGAACGTTAGTACAAGAAGTTCTGATTGTGACTTGGTGGTTAAGCTTTGGAGGACTTCTAAAGCTTTGCTTCTGTGTGTTACATGTTCTGAAGATTATGAAGATAAGGTTCTGTTGAATAGGTTCTGATAATCTAAAGAAAGTCAAGTTCTCACGACCAAGTGTTGAAGACTCTGAAGACGGGGTTCTGATAGGACAAGTTTTGAAGACTCCAAGACTTAGGTTCTAAGAATTAAGAGTGAATATTCTACAATAATCTTCAACATTCAAAATATTTGAACCCTATGAAGATAATAAGAAGTTCAAAATGGTTAACGTGTGATGATGTACAAAGGTACATAAAGTGTCTGTGATCTCTACACTTCTAGAGTGGTGCAAGGACATTCCTTTCGTATTGTATTATCAACCACTCTCATTGTGATTGTTTGGAATTAATAGTTGGATTTACAATTACCTTCTTTCACTAAAATATCTCTATTTGCAAGCTTATTAGAAAAACATTATTTAGAGAAAAGGTGGAAAATTAGCATTAAAAAATGACAGGCTATGGAAAACGTTATTGTATACTGTCTAAACTCTTACACCTTACTCTATCTGTTGAGAACTAATCGTTGATGAAGGTAAATACTTTTCTATCCTCACAACGTCTCTCTCTCTCCCTCTCTCTCTCTCAAGGCTGTAAAAGAAGATCAAAGATTTGAATAAAGCTTCCCTTGGCCAAATAAGCTTTAACCTGTGAAAGGAAAGCAGTGGATTATGAAGATGTCAAAGTTGCAATGCTAAACATGCTAAAGACCACTACACACTGTGATATGGTGGGAGAACTGATTTGAGGTTTTGTGTTTGTGTTCACAAATGTTGCAGTTTAGCAAGAATCTCCACCAACATTTCTTTTATCCAAGAAGGAAAGGTGAAAAAGCACAGGAAAGACCTTTTAGAGATGTTTTTGAGTTCGTGGGGTAGATTATGAAAAGGGAAGGTATTAGCACCCTTTTCATCCATGGTTTTCCATGGGCTCTTAGTTACTCGCTAGATCACTTGCTTTTTGTTTGAATGTGCTTGTGGTGTGGTTTTTGAAAGTATTTTGAAAATGTAACTTTGTAATGATTCTCGTTTCTATAAGAACGCATACAAAGTGTTTGTTTCGAAAATAGTTCAAAGAGGTGTTTGTGAGGTGTGTAAAGTGTTTTTGTTATGAGCAAGCGAGTAACTGAGAGCGAACCTACCTACTCAAAAAGGATTTAAATGTGTTTTCCTCCTCCTTTAGATGTTGCTATCTTACAATTGATTTGATAAGAAGCCTTATCGTTGGATGTGAAGGGACGGGCGTAGGGTCATCGTATGACCATGATAGCAATGTTGTGAGATGACTTAGCACTTTTTCTTTAGGGACTAAGATCATTTTGAAAAGGAAACTTTGATAGCGTCATCGAGGGACTATGATCTTGTATTTCGAGATTTGTTTATGCTAAAACATTCCACATGCATAACATGGCCATTTTTATAAGGCAACAAGTGGAATTACCCTAAGGGTGCTTGTGTGCAAAGTGTTTGATTGCATGCATTTGTCTTTGATTTTTGGTGGTCTACTTGTTGATTTTATCTTGCCATACACTCCTAATTACTAGCATTTACATTTGAAAGCGATAAATTGCAGAAATGTAAAGTACTACGCTATAACAATATTTAGGGGATGGGGATACATATTTATGAATGGGGATTGCAAGTAAAAATAAGTCCTAAGTTACTATTACAACCATATTGAAGTGTGTAATATAAGAAAGAAATGGACTTGTTTAAAAAATATTTTTGTCTTTAAGGAAATAAATTAAAAGGAAAATATTTTTATGTTTTTTATCTTAATATATAAAAAAAAAAGATGAAAAGGAAAAATGAATGCAAGGTAGAAACAGTGTGTTGCTGTAAACAAAGAAACAAGGATCAGAAGTTCTGAAGCCATGCGCGTGACTCACCCGGAAACGTCAGTGGGATCAGATGTTCTAGATTCGTACACTCTGAGGTCCTGCAAAAAACATCAGAGGGAAAGGGAACAAAGGTTCTGGATGGATACACCATGAAGTCCTGCAAAAAACATTAGAGGGAAAACAGAGGTACCGGGTGGTGTCCAACCAGTGAACCAAAGGTCAGAAGTTATATATTACACTAAAATAGTGAGCAAACGTCAGAAGTTCGGTGTATTTGACATCTAAGGAGAACTCATAAGTTATGTGTTGTGTTAAGATTATGAGTGAACATCATAAGTTATGTATTATGTTGAGGCAGTGGGTGAACATCAGAAGTTCAGTGTGTGTTAATAGTGAGAAAAATCATGGAAGTTCTGTGTGTTAAAACAGTGAAGAGAAGTCAGAAGTTCTGCGTGCTTAAACAGTGAGAAAATCCTAGAAGTTCTTACATTTCAGCTCTTAATTAGCACAACAACAATTTATTCAGTTCAGCAAATCAGAATGATCATAGCACAACAAATCATAGAAATTCCAATCCTATGTTTGAGCCTAGTATTATTCTAGAGGTTCTGATCCATAGTTTTTCTATTCATACAATGATATGTACAACATTAATACTATGATATTTATATGTTAATGATGTTCAGAATGAAAAGAAAGTAAAGTCAGAAAGACTTACCTGGAGCGTGCTTGGAGCTTTGAGTAGCTGCCTCTGGATGTTCTGAGTCAGTAAGAGAGACGGAAGAGTGGTTGTGTCCTTTTGTTCAAAGGGAAGAACAAAGGTTTGTTTTTATGTATGAGAAATCTGGATTTTTATGAAGGTTTCACAACATCCTTTTCTCTCTTTTGGCCAATCTCTCTCTTCAAAAGCCAGCCCCTAACCTTCAACCTCTCGTCCAAAAAAAGCCCCCTGTTTTGGCATTCTGTTCCTTTGCTTTTTCATCACAGTTTTCGTATGCTAGTTTGGTGTAATCATGAGATGCATGCGTAGGCTGAGCCAGCTGTTGGTCATAGGTCTGCAGCAAGTTGTATAAGCAAGGCTTTGGGATTTGGTCAAGTTCTGACCAAAGATTTGAAAATAGCCTTCATGTGCTGAAGCATTGCCTTGTCTTTGAAGCAAGCATGGTGGCTGTCAGCAGGATTTTAAGGAAAAGAAAAAGCAAAGCATGGGCTTAGTAGCAAAGTTGCTATCCCAAGACAGTAGAGGTACACGTGGTGAAATTCCTTTGGATAAAGACTCAGAAGGTGGTTATGAGCATTAAATGAGCATTAAATGATGATGAGACTTATCAAAACCATAAATCCTACAACGTGAAACTCTACACCAAGGCTTAGTTCTGGATCAGAAGTTCTTCTTCAGTGTGGCATCCCCATCTTCTGATCCTCTTACCTTCTGGCTCCAACATGTTCTGAAGGAGCTTTCAGACTTCGTATTACGCTTTATTACCTTCTTTGCATTACCCTAGCAAACTCTGACTGAACTTGCATAGATGCTGAAGAGCCATGTTCTGAATGAAGACTATGTGTTGAACCATGTTTACAACTTCTGACTGCACCTTCCTGGAGGCTGGCTCAGAAGTTCTAAACTTTGTCATATTTTCTTAAACACTTAGAAAAATTCTAAGTATTTAGAATTTTGACCTCTTGGATTTTGATGAAACAAAACTTCATATTTCAACGTGTCTTGATGAAATATGATTCTTGAAGCTTGATTTTGATCCAAAAGTCAAAGTTTGACGTTTCAGTGTGCAAATGACCATTTTGCCCTTATCAGTGATTTTCTTGGAAAATTGCAGTTCAAGGCTTGGAAACTTGATGGAAGCAAACCTGGGATCCAAGGTGATCCCTTGTGAAATGAGAGGGCAAATTTTGGGGTGCAATAGCTGCCCCTGTTCAATCTTCTTACACCTGAAGAGTTAGATTGGTAATTCTGCCATTCGTGACTTGAAGGTGGAAGATGATTGAACACTAGAGTGCCCAGAAATTTGCGCTCGAAGATGGATGGTGAATGGGCTTATAGATTCCATTTTGGAGGAATGTTGGTAAATGCTGGAAGAAGTATCAGCACAAATCTCTTGTTGATTTATACTAAACTTGATGTTTTACCTGTGAGAAAATGGGTTAGTAAAATGCAGATGTATGCATGATGTTCACTAGATGTTGTATCATGCTAAATGCATATGGTATGTACATGCTATGATGTATGAATGTGACATGTGTGTTTTCGGAGGTTGAATCCCTGATTTCCTATTGGAGATGTAGAATATGCATATCTTCAAATTTAGTTGAAAGGATGCTTTTTCTAGGGAAGATTACTCCAATGTCAGCTGTTATCTGGTCGGATCCAGGCTTTACAGTTGCAGAGGATGAAGTAGTCGGTTGCTATCTTGGTCGGATCCATGTTACACAGCAACTTACTGGGAGAAGAGATGAATTAACTGTTATCTGGTCGGATCCAGGCTTTGTAGAAAATTCCTTGAAATTGAATAGTCATCTGGTTGGGTCCAGGCTACATAACAACTTGCTGGGGATGTGGAGGTTAACTGTCATCTGGTCGGATCCAGGCTTCACAATAACTTGTTGGATATGCAGAAGTTAATTGTTATCTGGTCGGATCCAGGCTTCACAGTAACTTTCCAGGAATCATGGTTAATTGTTATCTGGTCGGGTCCAGGCTTCACAATAAACTGGTTGAAAACTGTTATCTGGTCGGGTCCAGGCTTTGCAGATTTGTGAGGTTTGATGAGGTCAATTGTTATCTGGTCGGGTCCAAGCTTCACAATAGACTGTTTGAAAACTATTATCTGGTCGGGTCCAGGCTTTGTAGATTTCTGAGGTTTGATGAGGTCAATTGTTATCTGGTCGGGTCCAGGCTTCACAATAGACTATTTGAAAACTGTTATCTGTTTGGGTCCAGGATTTGTAGATTTCTTTGATGAAGTTAATTGTTATCTGGTCGGGTTCAGGCTTCACAATAAACTGGTTGGGGATTTAGTTGTTATCTGGTCGGTTTCCAGGTTCCACAATGAATCTCTGAGGGTGTTGCTATCTGGTCGGATCCAGGATTCGCAATGGATTTCTCGAAAGGATGGAAAAGAGGATTGATATCTGGTCGGGTCCAGGTTTCTCAGTCCTTTGTTGGGGATAGAGAGGCAACTCTACCGGGGAAAAAAAGTTAAAACCTTGGTCGGATTGAGTTTAGGTTCTTCTATATATTTGAAGAGTTAGGATATTATCTGGTCGGGTCCAGGTTTCATAGCGTTTTGAGAAATGAGATCAACTATTATCTGGTCGGGTCCAGGCTTCAGTAACTCAAAAAGTCAAACTATTATCTGTTCAGGTCCGGGTTTCAGTAATAACTTGAAAATTGTGCTAATATCTGGTCGGATCCAGGCTTCATAGCATTTCTTGGAAACAATAAATGCTTTGTTGAAGGCTTTATTGGGGATTAGGGGTTGTGGCCCTGTGATTTGCAGTCATTTGAAAGGGAAATTCAAACTGGAGAGTATAGACTCAGTCGGGTAAGATAAACTTAGTTTGGGGAGGATACATCCAACTGGGGATGACGGGCTCAGTCGGGGATGATGGGCTCATCTGGGGATGATGGGCTCATCTGGGGATAATAGATTTTGTTTGGAGACAGGCTTAAAGATGCCATCCAGAAATGATTGCTGGACTGTATCTGTAAGCTGGAACTGGATGATTGTCAGAATGGCGTCCGTGTCTGGAGTGTATCTGGAATGTATTTGAATGAATGACAGAATGACATCCGAATCTGGATCGTATCTGGACTGTATTTGAATGAGTGGCAGAATGACATTCGAATCTGGATCGTATCTAGACTGTATTTGAAGGAATATGTAATAAGTATCAGAATGTCAGCCATATCTGGATCGAATCGGAACTGTCTCTAGAAGGAATCTGTAATAAGTATCAGAATGTCATCCATATCTGGATCGCATGTGATCTGTCTCTAGAAGGAATCTGGAATAAGTATCAGAATGTCAGCCATATCTGGATCGCATCTGAACTGTCTCTAGAAGGAATCTGGAATAAGTATCAGAATGTCAGCCATATCTGGATCGCATCTTAACTGTCTCTAGAAGGAATCTGGAATAAGTATCAGAATGTCAGCCATATTTGGATCGCATCTGAACTGTCTCTAGAAGGAATATGGAATAATTATCAGAATGTCAGCCACATCTGGATCGCGTCTGAACTGTCTCTAGAAGAAATCTGGAATAAGTATCAGAATGTAAGCCATATCTGGATCGCATCTGAACTGTCTCTAGAAGGAATCAGGAATACGTATTAGAATGTCAGCCATATTTGGATCGCATCTGAACTGTCTCTAGAAGGAATCAGGAATACGTATCAGAATGTCAGCCATATTTGGATCGCATCTGAACTGTCTCTAGAAGGAATCTCAGCAGGATGGTGAAGTAATTTTGGACGACTACTACCTCAGAAGATGATGATCTTTGTCTGTTGATTGATCTTTCTTGAAAAGGTAAAAAGTTAGTTGTATGCAATGTCATGATGTATGAAATGCATGATGTCATGATGTTCTCAAAATAAATGAGATTGTGTCGTATGCACTTATCATGTATGTAAATAGGAGGTATGAAATGTGAAATGTTTATGAATGTATTTTTGTCTGGGAAAATAAATCCTTGACAAATGTCGGGGAGTTTGTTAAATCCTGGACTGCTGTTGAAGAGTATGTGTGTCTTCAAACTTTGCTTAGAATGTTTCCACCGGGGATTCATATTTTGTTGTTTGAGGAGAAACTCTGATGGGGAGTATTGAAAACTCTGTGGGAAGAATGTTTATTCCTGCTTGGGAAAAGAGTTCAGGATTCTCGGCGGTCCGTTGCTCTACTGGGGAGTCGAAGTTGAACTGATATCTGGTCGGGTCTAGGTTTCACAGTAACTTTATGGGGGTTGTAGAGTAGTCTACTGGGGAAAGGTTTTCAGAGGTTAAACTCTTGCTGGAAAATTATCCTATGAGAAGAACTTTGGGGAGACTTGTCATTTCCCTTAGTAGAAAATGTTTGTGGTATTACCAAAAATGTTTGATTGTACGTAACCCTTTGTTGAGATTGACGTTCAATGCCCCAAGTGACGGGGATGGAGACCTTCCCCTGGTTACTATGCAATTCTTGAGAGATTTCTTGGAATCTTGACTGGACTGCCCTAGGTGCGCTGGATAGTGACATGTCATGTCCCCTTGTTGATAGGAGTTTTGACGATGGAAGTATCATCCTTCTTGAACTGATTTTGTTCACTGAGATAGCTTTCGTTCACTGGATATTCATTGTGTGAATTTCTCCGCTGTCAAACAAATAGCCATATGCAAACAGTGATATTCAAGTAATGCAAAGTTTATGTTTGTCTTGAAGTTTTTTGAATGTGCGTTTTAGCGAGTAAAGAAATTTTGCTAAGAAAATTCAAACTCAGGATTTAGAGCAAAGCCTTACAGGATTCAGGATACCTTTTGTAACAGTATGCTTTCGAACTAACCCATGCTTCAATTAGGACTTTTGAAGGGTTGTAACGTGGCTTGGTTCACGGTTTAGGAAACCCAGGATAAAGGCTCAAATGTATTTGTACCCACCCGTTCTTTGTGACGTTCTTCAGTCCTAAGCTCAGTTAATTGTATGTTTGAACTCTAATTGGGTCTGGAATGACATATTGGTGATGGTTTAGACAAGTTAAGTTTGTCGGAGGGCAGTCATATTTTTTTGCAACATTTTCCATGTTGTTGAGGATTTGTAGTGACCTCTTTATTTTATTTGTTATCCCTAATTTTTGCCTGACTTTTCTTGTTTTGAGATTACAGTCAGCGGGACGCCCCCGTTTCTTTAGTCTCCTTTGTAGGTTTTGACTTAGTGGGCTTTTCTTTTTGAGAGATATTGACTGCCTATGTGATAGGGAACCATCACCGTCTTTTGATTTCAGAGGAATATTTCTGATGTCATTCATTGTATTACGAGATGAGAGTTTGCGATTTGAACATGCATTTGAATTAACTGAGAGACTACCCTGCCCCAGGTTTTGATTAAAGGTTTCAATTTGTGTTAAAACAGAAAACTTCTACTTCTTTGGCTTGAAGGGGTTGACTTGGGATTATCTTCCTTATAACTCCAGTGTTTAGGATTTGAAAGAATGTATGTACATCGTCAACAAGGTCTGTTCAAAAGCATACTGTATGAGATTATGGCATTGTTTTCTTCATCCTCCCTCTAAAGGCTTGTAACTTTTAGCAAGAGTTAAATGTCATAAAGTGAGTAAAAAGCATAGTTTAAATATAGTGAAAACGAATGGATGAATTCAAGACAAACATATGCACTGCATTAATGAAACAAAGTTTGACATTAATAGATAATTGTTTGAATAATAAAAGAGAAATTACAACTTGAAAATTCAAATGAAACAGAAGCCTCTTTGTTTGAACGTGTCACTTTAGGTGGTGAGCCTTTGAGGAACGGAAGAAGAACTCAGTCTGGCCATCTTGTGTGAACTCCAGCATTCCTTTGTCGATTAGGTTTTGAATCTTGTACTTCAGCGCCCAACAATCGTTAGTATCGTGCCCCGGGCTGTCAGAATGATAAGCACACCTTGCCTCCGGATTGTAGTTAGGAGAGGAAGTCTTCGGGCTCGAATGAGGGTTTATCACTGTAATCAGCTTCATCTTTAACATGTGTTGCAATGCTTGTGACAGTGGTATAATGATTTGGGTGAACTTCCTTTGAGGTCTTTCCACCCTTGGCTGATTGTTTTGTTGTTGTTGGTGAGGTTGTTGTTGGACCCGTGAGGTAGTAGCAAATTGGGGAGGTCTTCCGGCTTCTTGTCTCATAGGAGGCTGAGCAGTGACCTGATTTCCAATCCTGATTGTTTTCCCCATAAGGTTGCAACCGTCATGATGAAGTTGGTTGACAAGAACTTTCAGCTCTTCTTGTCGTTGAGCCAGATTTTGGATAAGAGCCATCTGGCCCACCAGCTGTCCCATTCATTTGGACCTTCATTATGGCTATCTCGGTTTGTAGCCGTTCCAACTAGTCATCTTTCTTGCCCTCAGGATTCCCCATGGTCATTCCCCTAGTGAGGAGAGCTTTCACCTCTTCTTTCCCCTTGGATAGGTTCCAGAACATCTCTTGAAGTTGAGCGTTTTGATCCTGGATGTCCTTGATAGTCTGCTCTAGAGCCATCTCTACTGAAATAAACAGTAGGAAGATAAGGAGACATGTGTGGGAGAAGCCTGTCATGATATGATGCATGATATGTGGATGCATGTTTTCAAGGATCTCGCGGGGTAAACACAAGAAAGAGTTAGAGGTTGAATTTTGATCAACATCTTTGATTGGAGAACTTTGTATCCAGGGATGTCCTTCCACGAGAATTAAGCTCACCATGTCAAGTGGGTTATAGCCCTTGACTCAAGTTTGTTGTACTTGATCTTTTACGATGTTTGGTCAAAGGAAAAATAAATCCCATTCCCCTTGCCAGACGTTTGGTTCATCACAACATGCATCAAAGACCCTCGAGATCCTTGAAATGGTTATTGAAAATGCTATGGTATGATGTTATGATGTTATGTACAAATATGCGAGGTAAGCAAGTTTATATAAAAATAATCATATACACACAAAGTAGACAAGTCCTTAGTTTTAGGCTTGTATGAAGTTTGTAGGTAAGTACCCTCTTGAAGTTTAGTTGGCTCAACTTGTCCTAGTTAATAGTAAACGGGTTCTAAGAGATCTCAATATCACTGACCTTTCCCACAAGCTTCGTTCGGTAGGCAATTAACTCGCAACCAAACAAAACTCAGAGGTCAAGTCTCAATGAGTGTAGCATCGAGTATCTACCAACTTCGGACTGCACCAAAGCCGGTCATCTCACTACGTCCTAATGGCCGAGTTGGTCAAGTAAGGTTCTAAGGTCAGTTGATGCTTTACGACACCACGCGGCGGCTCCGTACTCTCCTTGACTGACTCAAGGGTTACCGGTACCAAACAAAGTGCCACATCAACGTAGCTACTGTTTCAACCGTGTCGGTATACCCCACACAGTTACCTTAAAGTCTTTTGCTACTTACATAAAAGGTGTCCCCAAATCCGGGTGTGGGATTTAAAACAAACCCAAATAAGGAACCAAAATATAAAGAAAACAAATCAAACAATGTAAGCAAGTAAAGGTGATCTAGCCCTAAGGTAACCCCACTTTTAAGTATCTTCCCCAGCAGAGTCTCCAGTTCTGTGATACGGTGGGAGAACTGACTTGAGGTTTTGCGTTTGTGTTCGCAAATGTTGCGGTTTAGCAAGAGTCATCACCGACTTTTCTTTTATCCAAGAAGGAAAGGTGAAAAAGCACAGGAAAGACCTTTTAGAGATGTTTTTGAGTTCGGGGGGTAGATTATGAAAAGGGAAGGTATTAGAACCCTTTTCATCCATGGTTTTCCACGGGCTCTTAGTTACTCGCTAGATCACTTGCTTTTTGTTTGAATGTGCTTGTGGTGTGGTTTTTGAAAGTATTTTGAAAATGTAACTTTGTAATGATTCTCGTTTCTATAAGAACGCATACAAAGTGTTTGTTTCGAAAATAGTTCAAAGAGGTGTTTGTGAGGTGTGTAAAGTGTTTTTGATGTGAGCAAGTGAGTAACTGAGAGCGAACCTACCTACTCAAGAAGGTTTTAAATATGTTTTTCTTCCTCCTTTAGATGTTGCTATCTTACCATTGATTTGATAAGAAGCCCCATCGTTGGATGTGAAGGGACGGGCATTAGGTCATCGTATGACCATGATAGCAATGTTGTGAGATGACTTAGCACTTTTTCTTTAGGGACTAAGATCATTTTGAAAAGGCAACTTTGATAGCATCATCGAGGGACTATGATCTTGTATTTCGCTATTTGTTTGTGCTAAAACATTCCACATGCATAACATGGCCATTTTTATAAGGCAACAAGTGGAATTACCCTAAGGGTGCATGTGTGCAAAGTGTTTGATTGCATTTATTTGTCTTTGATTTTTGGTGGTCTACTTGTTGATTTTATCTTGCCATACACACCTAATTACTAGCATTTACATTTGAAAGCGATAAATTGCAGAAATGTAATGTCCTACGCTATTACAATATTTAGGGGATGGGGATACATATTTATGAATGGGGATTGCAAGTAAAAATAAGTCCTAAGTTACTATTACAACCATATTGAAGTGTGTAATATAAGAAAGAAATGGACTTGTTTAAAAAATGTTTTTGTCTTTAAGGAAATAAATTAAAGGGAAATATTTTTATGTTTTTTATGTTAATATATAAAAAAAAGATGAAAAGGAAAAATGAATGCAAGGTAGAAACAGTGTGTTGCTGTAAAAAAAGAAATAAGGATCAGAAGTTCTAAAGCCAGGCGCGTGACTCAGCAGGAAACGTCAGTGGGATCAAAAGTTTTGGATTCGTACACTCTGAGGTCCTGCAAAAAACGTCAGAGGGAAAGGGATCAGAGGTTCTGGATGGATACACTCTGAATTCCTGCAAAAAACATTAGAGGGAAAACACAGAGGTTCTGGGTGGTGTCCGACCAATGAACCAAAGGTCAGAAGTTCTGTATAACACTGAAACTGTGAGAAAACGTCAGCAGTTCAGTGTATTTGACATGTAAGGAGAACACAAAAGTTCTGTGTTGTGTTAAGATTGTGAGTGAACATCAGAAGTTATGTATTGTGCTGAGCCAGTGGGTGAACATCAGAAGTTGTGTGTGTTAACAGTGAGAAAAATCATGGAAGTTCTATGTGTTAAAACAGTGAAGAGAACTCAGATGTTCTGCGTGCTTAAACAGTGAGAAAATCCTAGAAGTTCTGTGTGTTAAAATGATGAGTGAAAAACTGAAATTTTGTGTGACATTTCAGCTCTTAATCAGCACAACAACAATTTATTCAGTTCAACAAATCAGAATGATCACAACACAACAAATCATAGAAATTCCAATCTTAAGTCTAAGCCTAGCATTATTCTAGAAGTTCTGATCCATAGTTTTTCTATTCATACAATGATATGTACAACATTACTACTATGATATTTATATGTTAATAATGTTCACAATGAAAAGCAAGTAAAGTCAGAAAGACTAACCTGGAGCGTGCTTGGAGCTTTGAGTGGCTGCCTCTAGATGTTCTGATTCAGTAAGAGAGACGGAAGAGTGGTTGTGTCCTTTTATTCAAAGGGAAGAACAAAGGTTTGTTTTTATGTATGTGAAATATGGATTTTTGTGAAGGTTTCACAACTTCCTTTTCTCTCTTTTGGCCAATCTCTCTCTTCAAAAGCCATCCCCTAACCTTCAACCTCTCGTCCAAAAAAATCCCCATGTTTTGGCATCATGTTCCTTTGCTTTTTCATCACAGTTTTCGTATGCTAGTTTGGTGTAATCATGAGATGCAGGCGTAGGCTGAGCCAACTGTTGGTCATAGGTCCGCAGTAAGTTGTATAAGCAAGGATTTAGGATTTGGTCAAGTTCTGAACAAAGCTTTGAAAATAGCCTTCATGTGCTGAAGCACTGCCTTGTCTTTGAAGTAAGCATGGTGGCTATCAGCAGGATTTTAAGGAAAAGTAAAAGCAAAGCATGGGCTTAGTAGCAAAGTTGCTATCCCAAGACAGTAGAGGTACACGTGGTGAAATTTCTTTGGATAAAGACTCAGAAAGTAGTTGTGAGCATTAAATGAGCATTAAATGATGATGAGACTTATCACAACCAGAAATCCTGCAACGTGAAACTCTACACCAAGGCTTAGTTCTGGATCAGAAGTTCTGCTTCAGCATGGTATCCCCATCTTCTGATCCTCTTACCTTCTGGATCCAGCATGTTCTGAAGGAGCTTTCAGGCTTTGTATTACGCTTTATTACCTTCTTTGCATTACCCTAGCAAACTCTGACAGAACTTGTGTAGATGCTGAAGAGCCATGTTCTGACTGAAGACTATGTGTTGAACCATGTTTACAACTTCTGACTGCACCTTCCTGGAGGCTGGCTCAGAAGTTCTGAACTTTGTCATATTTTCTTAAACACTTAGAAAAATTCTAAGTATTTAGAATTTTGACCTCTTGGATTTTGATGAAACAAAACTTCATATTTCAACGTGTCTTGATGAAATATGATTCTTGAAGCTTGATTTTGATCCAAAAGTCAAAGTTTGACTTTTCAGTGTGCAAATGACCATTTTGCTCTTATGAGTGATTTTCTTGGAAAATTGCAGTTCAAGGCTTGGAAACTTGATGGAAGCAAACCTGGGATCCAGGGTGATCCCTTGTGAAATGAGAGGGCAAATTTTGGGGTGCAACACACACAAAAGAGATAAAAGAAAGAATAAGAGAAAGAAGATTTCAACAAGATGATATTGGAATATTCATCATATACATATTAGATGAAACATGAAGAAGCAAGGAGTTTTTTCTCGGAGCTTGCTCAATGAAGAAGAAGAATATACAAGATGCTAACCAATTATCATCATATACAGCTAGTTAGAAATCAAAAGAAGCAAGGAGTTTTTGCTCGGAACGTTCTCAGCAAGAAGATGAAGAAGAAGAACACTACAAATGATACTCAACCTCTGATCATATACATCTTTGTAGCACAATTTAATGTACACAAGAGTTGTTGCTCGTATTGTGTCTTAGTTCTAATCTCTTCATGTAAATTATTTTAACACTAGAGTTGTTGTTGGAAAATGTGGTAAACAATATGTGCTTAAAACACTTGTATAATCTGATCATAAGAAGAAATCATAAAACACAAGACCTTATCAACAATTGTTGATTGATTCATTGAGTGACCATGAAGGTCTAATCTCAAAAAGATAATGGATGCACTCATTATAGGAATCATAACAGGAGATCCAAAGTGATCAGATTTTGTTGGGTCAATTATTGTTATATTCATTAAATTGAATCACTGAACATATATTTGAAATGTTCCTTTAGCGACTTTGTGAAGGTCTGATCTCAAGAAGATAGTGGTTACGGTTATTACGGGAAACCCTGATAGGAGATCTTAAGTGATCGTATTCTATTAGGTCAATGAACGTTATATTTATTAAATCAGATCATTGAACGTGTCATTGTTTTTTAGTCACCAGTGGTTTCCCGTCCATTTGTAACCAGTTTGGTAATAGTGGATTAAGCCCTTGTTGAAGGCAAAATCACCCGAGGAGGGTGGACATGATTAACCTAGTTAATGGTTATCCCAGATAACCGAATGTGTCCTTTATTCTTCATTGTCTTTATAGATTTTATCATTTGAGTAATCAAAATTTATAAGGGGAAATGTTTTCTATAAACACAATTCAAACCCCTTCTTTCTTGTGTTTTCTCTACCTTCAGTTCTAACATGAAGAGGAAACATGTTGAATAAGAAGTTATATTTTATGAGGAAACATGTTGAAGTGACAAACATGTCGAATAAGATGTCCTATGCTGAGTCATTTGACATCGTGACTAGTACATTTGGTTTTTTAGATTCTGTTAAGTTGTTACAAAGACAAAATATTTTTAGGGGATATTATGATATCCTATGTGTCATTGATTTTAAGGTCTAGAAGATTCAAGCTGAAATCAAGAAGAATATTGATTTTCTAATTATGGAGATAAATTATGAAAGTCATGATTGAAGACTTATCTTTATGCAGAAGTTTCTGCAGATTTGTAGCAGCTGATATGCTGTGATTTGAAGCCCTAATCTTGTTGGGAAAACATTATAAATGGAAAACATGTAACTTAGAAAAGGTACCAGCTGAAAATAAAAAACTTAAATTATTAGGGCTGAGTATGTAAGCCACTCTCTAGGAGAGTTGGTATATGTGAGCCTCTCGAACACCATGTTGGTATGAGAGTAGGACTGATGTTATAGAGTTGTAATTGTATGTTGTTCATTCTTAAGCTTTTAACCATAAAATGTATATTCTTCTTGGATGAAGCTTTGAATAAAATATAAGTATGGTTTATTAGTCAAGTGTCTTGGATGAACTTTATGGTTGATAGATATCACCGAGGTGATTTAGGAAGTGGGATGTCGATTTCTCATTTTTAGGATGATCCTAGGTAGAAGTTGCATTGGGTATGGATTAGGTTAGAAGTTGTAAACAGGGGAGTTTAACTTTGAACTAATACTGTTGATAGTGGACTTCTTTCCTGGCTTGGTAGCCCTAGAGTAAGAGTGCTTCACCGAACTGGGTCATCATATCTTTGTGTTATTTTTCTATCTGCATTGTTCTGTTTTGTCTCTTGATTGACTGACATGTCGTATAGGATGTTAGAACTGTAAGAACAAGAAATGTTTCTATATTTGGCCTTAAGATTTTGATGATAACTTTACATGTTATCTTAGAGAACAATTGTATACACTAATGGTTTCGTTCTAGTGTGTAGTTGCTACTATAATGTTCTGACTCTGGTATCAACGTGTGTGACATCATCAGGTTCTAAACATATACTACTGGAAGAAAACATGGGGTTACATGTTACAGTTAAAATGAAGATTTTGAATTTATCTTCTGCAACGTGTCTAAGGAACGTTAGTACAAGAGCTTTTGATTGTGACTTTATGGTTAAGCTTTAGAGGCCTTCTAAAGCTTTGCTTCTGTGTGCTACAAATTCTGAAGATTATAAAGATCAGGTTCTGCTGAACAAGTTCTGATGATCTGAAGAAAAGAAAGTTCTTACGACCAAGTGCTGAAGACTCTGAACACAAGGTTATGATAGGACATGTTTTGAAGACTCCAAGACTTAAGTTCTAAGACTTAAGAGTTAATCTTCTACAATAAGCTTCAACATTCAACATTCAAATATCCGAAGCCTCTGAAGATAAGAAGAAGTTCAAAATGATTAATATATGATGGTGTACAAAAGGTACATAAAGTAGTTTATGAACTCTACCCTTTAGGGTGGCGCAAGGACAATTCTTTCTGTATTATACTGTAACCACTCTCATTATGACCATTGAGAACAAACAATTGGATTTTTGATTACCTTTCTACCCTTTCAATGGATCTCTTTTACAAGCTATAAAAGGAAGACTTTGAAGCTGGAGAAATGGAAGAATAAATATTACACAAAATACATCAGATTAAATTAAGCTCAAGCAAATCTACACCAAAGCACTGTGCAACTCTTTAGAGAAAACCTTTTGTGTATAGTTTTATAAATAAGCAAGGAGTTGTTTCTCGTATCTTGGTGTAAAACACTTAGGTGTTTTCTTTATACTGAAACGTCTGTGTAATCTGCTTAACATAAGCAATCTAGAATACACTGAAAGTATTTAACTATTATTGATTGATACCTTGAGAGACCGAGTGAAGGTCTGATCTCAAGAATACTCCTAATGTAGCTTGAGTGGATTTGCAATAAGGATCGGGTGACTTATTAGGGGTACCAATAAGGTTGATCTAACTTAATGTAGGTTATCTGTAATGAGTTTGGTTATAGTGGATTAAGTCCTTGTTGAAGGCAAATCACCTTGAGGTGTGGACTGGAGTAGCTTAGTTAATAGTGAACCAGGATAAAAATAATTGTGTTCATTTATTTTTATGTTATAGGTTAACTTGGTCTTTCATCATCACAAAAGATTCAAAATTATTTTTAGTGAAACCCAATTAAAACCCCCTTTCTTATGTTACTCACACCTTCAATTGGCATCAGAGCTCTGGCTCTAGTATTGATAGTTATCAAACACTTAATCGTGTCAGACAAATATCCAGATGAGTTTTTCTTTGAAGAAACACAATGGTTGAACTCACAACAACTAAAGTTTCTTCAAATTCAAACGATAAAAGCTACAATGTAAAACCTCTCATCTTTGATGGAGAAAAGTTTGAATACTGGAAAGATAGACTTGAAAGCTTCTTTCTAGGTCATGATGTTAATCTTTGGGATATGGTAATCGATGGCTACGTAACTCCCATAGATGACACTGGAAAAGAGATAGCTGAGAGAGCTATGACAGATCAATAAAAGAAAGATTGTAAGAATCATCATAAAGCAAGAATCATCTTGCTGAATGCAATTTCTTATACCGAGTATGTGAAGATCACATATAGAGACTCTGCTAAGTCTATATTTGACTCTCTCAAAATAGCTTATAAAGGAAATGATCAATTCAAAAAATCAAGGCGCTAGCCTTGATACAGAAATATGAAGCTTTCAAAATGGAGGATAATGAAAGCGTTGAATTCGTGTTTTCAAGATTTCAAACCTTTGTTGTAGGACTGAAAGTTCTAAACAAAGGCTATTCAACGGCAGATCATGTAAATAAGATTATCAGAATATTTCCATCTAAATGGAGGCCTATGGTAACTTCACTCAAGCTTGCAAAGGATATGAACAACACTTCTCTAGAAGAACTGATAAGTTCTTTAAAAAGTCATGAGATTAAGCTATAACAAGATGAACCGCAAAAGAAGATAAAATCTATTGTGCTCAAGGCCATCAAGAAATCTGAGAAGTCCAAAGCTCTTCAAGCAGAAGAGATAGAGGATTCAGAAGAAGATCTTGATGATGAAGAAGATGAGTTGTCTCTACTGTCAAGAAGGGTTAACCGTCCCTGGAAGATAAGTCAAGGCAATAGATTCAAAAGTTCAAGAAGGGCTGGAGGTCGCTTCGAATCAACGTCTGGTCAAAGAAAGTCTAGTGGCAACGAAGTCACTTGTTATGAGTGCAATGAGCCAGGACACTACAAGAATGATTGTCCTAAGCTTCTAAAGGACATACCAAAGAAGATAGCTCTCAAAGGAAAAAAGAAATGGCTAATGGCAACGTGGGGTGATTCAGACTATTATGACTATGACTCAGAAAGAGATCAAGCTAACTTGGCGCTGATGGATCATGCGGGAACATCAAGTGAATCAATATCCATAGAAGATGAAGATGATTCAGAAACAGAAGAAATATTTTGCAAAGAGGTCTTCCCTAATCTTAATCATTATGAATTAACATATTCCTTAGTTTAAATTCTGGAAAATCATGATTTACTAAAGATCCAGTTCAAGTATCTCAAAAAGACCCATGAATTTGTATATGTTGAAATCAGTAAGCTGAAGGGAGAAATTTTTGTTTTAAACGAAGAAAACTTTTTATTAAAAGATTAAAATTCTACCCTTAAAGGCACGAGAACTCTTCCATAAGCCTTTGAAAGCTTTGACGATGTCATCAAGAAATTTGACAAAGCTTTCCAGAAATTCCTAGCTAAAAGCATAAGGAGAAGCACACTAGCTTCTATGATCTATGGTGTAAGAAGAAATGGAGTAAATGGTATTGGTTATAATCCTCATGAAAAATCTAAATCTAATAAGGAAAACATACCAACTACCTTACACTCTCATTTTGTGCCTATTAGGTTTGTGCTAAAAGAAGATGGAAAAGATGAAGAGAAATCTAATTATAAATCCGATGATACTCAATTGACAAAACCAAATAGTTTTAACACCTGTAAATATGGTTATTCCACTGCTAAAACCAAAGTTGTTCACAACTCTAGTAGAACTAACAAAAAAGGGCCCAAGAATTTATGGGTACCAAAAGATAAAATAATCTATATTTCAAACATCCTTAGCAGTACAATTGAAACACCTATCTTGGTACCGGGACTCTGGATGCATGCAAATCATGATGGGAAAAAGGCATATGTTCCAAAGTCTAAAAATTAAGCTCAGGAACGTTATGGAGTTCAGAGATGATAAAAAATGGAAGATCATAGACTCCTGAAAAGTGGCTGGTTGTCAAAGATAACTCCATCATGTTTAATGAAAGGAAAATAATACAACATCTATAAGATCAGACTTCTAGACCTTGTACAAAATGTTTTATGTCTGTTAATAAGGAGCAGTGGACGTGGCACTGATGTTTAAGTTATGTTAGCTTGAAAAATTTCCCTCATCTGAATAAGCTTAATCCTGTCAGAAGCCTACCAAAATTGAAATTTACTTCAGATGCTCATTGTAAAGCATGTCTGAAAGGTAAGTTTTCAAAAACTTCTTTTGAAGAAAAGAATATTGTTTCTTTTCCCAGATCATGGGAACTTCTGCACATTGATGTGTTTGAACTTAGTGAAAACTAAGTCATTCAATAAAAAGTATGGATCAGTTATGACTACAGAAAATGGATATGGGTGAATTTTCTCAATCATAAGGATGAGTCACAGTCTGTATTCACTACCTTATGTATCCAAATGCAGACTAAGATAAGCCTCAATATTGTCAAGGTTAGAAATTATAATGGTGAAGAATTTGAAAACATTCATTTTTAACCAATTGACAAAACACATCTGGGAAGAGGTTATAAACACAACATGTTATATTGTGAACAATGTATTCACATACCTATTCGTAGGATGACATCTTATGAATTTAGGAAGAACAAGAAACCCAACATTTCATATTTCATTCGTTTGGATGCTCTTGTTTTATCATAAAGACTAAACGAAATTTGAACAAGGTTGATTCAAAAGCTCAATTTCGTATCACGTTAGGATGTTCTAATGCTCAAAAGGATACAAAATATATAACGCTAAAACACTCTTATTGTAACCCAAAACTTTCCCTCCCATTTCTTCAAGACATTCTCCTAGGATTCTCAAATGATCAAGGTTGCTCAAGAATTGATCAGACAAATTCTCCTCATAAGAAATGGACTTACAACTAGGGTTTCACTTTTCTCAAGGAAGATTGGGTTTCTAAGGCCTCAAATGGATTCCATGGTTTCTTATATGTCTTCAATCATGCTCATACCAAAATTCATGCCTTGCATCAAAAGTTTGTTCAGTCAACGACTCCAATACTGAAAATCAATTGTATTGGACAAAAAGTCAATTATGATAAACATACAGTAAAACCTCAATATTTTTGGTCAACATCAAGGTTTTGAATTTATATTCATCATTTGATAAAGGATTGAACATGATTCATCAAGAAAACTCCCAAACCACCAAAAGACAAAAGTTGTCAAATTAGGGTTTCTTAAGGAGAAGTCAACTGAACTTTAACCAAGCATAACTTTCACACGCTTCATCAGATTTTCCTCAACCAAAGCTCATTTTGAAGGAAATTCAAATCTCTACATCTTTATCTCTCTAAGCTCAAGTCCAAAATATCCTTCATTTGAGAGACATGAGCCAATATATTATAGGTCATTTTGAAAGTCAACAAAAAGACACTTTTTATCAAGGCAACTTACATCAAGATAAATTCTTCAAATTCAAAAATGGTAAACTTGGAGATTGTAGAGGACATCTTGAAATTTCCAAAAAGTTAAATATCACCTTCAAATAATAAAATTTGAGATAAGTATGATGGGTTCAAGTTGGGAAATTTGAGCAAATCCATGAAGTCCAAATTGAGCAAACTTGAATTTTTGAACTAATGGACCCTTCTTTTAAGGTCTAAACATGTTCATGACACCTTAGAGGACCACTAAGTTCATTAATACCTTACCATGATTTTTATTTGTATTTATTTTGATTTTTATTCAAATAAATTCAAAATAAATTCAAAATAAATTAAATAAATACAAGGTAAATGGATTTAGGCATGTAAGTTTTATTTTGGATCAGATCAAGAGTCCAAAATCACATGTCCAATCTAGCAAAGCCGTGGGAGCTTATTAGAAACAAATATTGACAAACTATAAAGATTTAAGTTGATTTTGAAAGCAAATCTTTTCACCATAATGCACAAAGATATTTTCCACAATTGTTGACCTAATACATTCCTCTATATGTATTCAACAATATCAAATCAAAAGGGCATGCATGCAAGCCTCCTTGAAGAACCCTAAAAACTCACAAATTTTCTAAAACTAGGGCACAATCAAACCCTCCTATCCAGAAAGATTCAATCGATTATAAGCACTCTATCAGCTCCATGAGACCTCCAGGAGCCGTTCCCAGTTATCCTTGAAAGTCGTAGCATCCCAGATTGTCGCAGCCAAGCATCGTTGGTTGATGGAACTTCCTTTAATCCAAACTTATATTCCATGCATTATTAATTGATTTAATGCATATTATTATTTATAATGATGTTAAGATTTGTTTAGACTCATCACTTGCAAGTTTTAATGCATGAATAGATATCTACCATCATTAGGGCACCGAGTTTGTGGATCATTGAAACCCTAGCTATAGGCTGTTTCAATCAAAACTAACATCACCATTAGATTCGTGAGGCCTCAATTAGTGGACAAGGATACTCTTCCTTCTCACTTTGCCTTGATTTTGCAGGTTTGCAAAATGCCTCGCCGGAGAAGAAGAAGTTAACTACCAGAGGCGGTGGTTTGACTCTGGCACATTTATTATGTATTATTTTAATGTTGTGTGATTGACGCGAAATAGATGATGTCCTAGCGGCAAGGCAGCGCGCTATAGAGTGTTCATGTGCAAGGGCATGGGTTCGACCCCCTCCTCTTGCATTTTTCACATTGTTTTTTCTAATTCTTGCAGATCCAGTGTAGCACATCCCACTCATCAGCCATGCACCCTACCACGCCTCACCATCAGATCTGTATAGATCTAATGCAACGATCCCAAATCCACAAGCACATGTTATACCATCTATCGATGAACGCACGAGACCCAACATTGACATCTTAGGCCTCTCCTCTTTGGGCCTAACGAAATGCTTTTCAGCACCCCCCAAATTGCTTCAAATCAGGCCCAATTCTTTCTCTTTTATATTTTTCTTCTTTTCTTTTAATTATTGGTTTTTTAATTTCAATTAAACTAAAATATTAATTTAGGTTAAAATTAGGTTTAGTTTTAATCACTTTTTTTAATTAATTAACTAATTAATTTTTTAATTAAAATTAATTACATTTTTTAGGGTTTTTTTAATTAAATCTAATTATTACTAAAATTTAGTTTTCTTAGGTTTTTTAATAAACTCATCAAATACCAAAAAACAAATTTCTTTTCTACTTTTATATATTTTTAGATCGATTCTGCGAACGTAATTTTTTTATTTCTCGTATCTCTTCTCATTATTATTGTAATTGTTTCCCGGTGTGTAATAGTAATTAGGGTTTACTTTCTCGTATTTTTCTATTATGTACCTCTCCCGAAGTCGTGTAATAACTTAGGGTTTATCTTTCCGCATTTATTTTCTGCACCTTTTCTGCTTTATTATTTTTATTATTATTGTTAGTAATTAGATCTTGTATGGAAATATTAAAAGCAAACGATAGCTAACCCTAATTTCAAAGATAAACATAACTGGAAAAAAACTACTCTCACACTCACACCTCTAGGGTAACCTCGGAAAAAAAATAGTCATGTCCCTTGAAAGTGGGGACGCTTTAGCAAAGTCCCTCAATATAAAGATCATAGTCTCTCAATGACCCTTACGATGTTTCCTTTCATAAATGATCTAGTCCCTTAATGATAATTGCTAAAGCGTCCTTACAAGTTGCCTTCGATGACTGTATGATGTCCCACGCTTGTCCCTTCACATCTAATAATAGGGCTTCCTGCTAACTAAAGGTAGGATATCACAATCTAAAGGAAAGGGAAAGTATAAGAAAGACCTTTGAGTAGGTAGACCATTGTTAATCGCTTGCTCACAAACATTTCAAAATCAAAACATTTTTCACACAATTACACTCTTTAAAAATATTTTTGAACAAACACTTTGTACGCATTTTCAAGGATAGATACGAGAATCATTACAAAGTTTAACTTTTCAAAATATTTTCAAACACACGACACAAATCATTTTCAAAAAGTGACCGAGCGATTAAGAGCCCGTAGATAACTACAGATGTAGAGGGTGCTAACACCTTCCCTTTTCATAACCTACCCCCCGAACTCAAAAATCTCGAAGCTCTTTCCTGTTCTTTTCACCCTTTCCTTATTGGATAAAATAATAGTCGGTGGCAATTCTAGCTATCCGCAACATTTTGGATAAAACCAAAAAAGTTAGTTCTCCCACTGTATTACAGAACTGGCGACTCTGTTGGGGATTGAACAAAAAGAGGGGTTACCTTAGGGATAAATCACTTTTACTTGCTTTGTTTGCTTTACATTTGGGGTTTTCTCGGGTTTGCAAAGATCCTATACCCAGATATGAGGGTACCCTTAGGTAACTATCTATAGATCACAGAAACTGCACGACATAGACCAATATGGTTGAAGTGATGGCTATGTTAGTGCGACACTTCGGTTTGTACTGGTGTCCCTTGAGTCAGTCAATGAGAATACTAGGTTTCCGCATGGTGTTGTAAGCAATAACTGACCTTTAGAACCTTAATTGACCCAACTTAGCCATTAGAAGGTAATGAAATGGCCGACTTTAGTGTAGTCCAAAGTTGGTTGATACTCGACACTACACTCATTGAGATTCGACTCCAGGGATATTTTAGTGGCAAGTCAGTTGCACTGTTGAAACAATACCTGCGAGAAAGATCAATGATATGAGACTCCTAGAACCAGATTACTATTCTTAGGACAGGTTAAGCTAACTAAACTTCAAGAGGGTACTTACCTATGAATCCCATGCAAGCCTTAAACCTAAGGCTCTTGTGTGCTTTGTTTGTGTTTGTTATTTGTTCAAACATGACATCATAAGCATCATAACATCATACCATATCATTTTCATTAACCATTTCACGGATCTCAAGGGCTTGTGATGCAGGTTATTATGAACCAAACGTCTAGCAAAGGGAAAGGGGATTTATTTTCTTCTAACCAAATGTCGTCGAAGACCAAAGTATGTTATCTTGAGTCAAAGACTAGGACTTACTTGACAAAGTGAGCTTGATTCTCATAGAAGTACACCAAGTTCTTCCGTCAAAGCTGCAGCCAGACTCAACTTCTAAAATTTCATTTTGTTTATCCCGTGAGATCCTTGAAAACATTACATCCATATATCATGCATGTCATCACATAACAAGTATTTCCCAAGACAGGATTTCTCATCTTTTCGTTGTTTATTTCAGTAAAAGATGACTCTCGAACAAACTGTGAAAGACCTTAAGCTCAAAACGCCAAATTCCAAGAGACGCTCCTGAAATTATCAAAGGGGTAGCAAGAACTGATGGCGCTCATTTCCAAGAAGAAAAAGACTAGGAAGTTGACTGGTATCCTCAACATTGGAAGAAGGTTCAAAGGTCTTCCCAAACAAGCTCAGAACTGTGTTATTTCCTCTGATGAAGATGACAACATGGGTGAGGAAGGCAAGAGTGTTAAGGTTGAAAGAGGAAGAAACCTTGGTTCAGGCCAAGATTATGATGAAGACTATTATGTTAAACAGTATCCTTCTGCTGATGACAGATACAAACAACTAGAATATCGTCTAAATGCCATGGAAATCCAGAAAGTGCATGGACTGGATTTTGAAGAGCTGGGATTGGTCTCGGGGGTTTTGATCCCTCACAAGTTCAAAGTCCCCGTCTTTTCCAAATATGATAGGGTGGCTTGTGTTAAGCTTCATCTGCGGTCTTATGTTCGGAAGATCCAACCCCATACTGTTGACAGAAAGTTATGGGTTTACTTATTTCAAGAGAGATTATCTGGGACACAACTGGAATGGTTCTATCAACTGGAAGGAACCAATATACGTACTTGGGAAGACGTGGTTTCTACTTTTTATAAGAAATATCAATACAATGTTGACCTTGCACCAAATCGTGTGCAACTACAAAGTATGACTATGGGCTTGAGTGAAGGGTTTAAAGAATATGCCCATAACTGGAGAGATTTGGATGGAAGAGTTCAACCTCCTCTGTCTAATAGGGAGTTGGTTGATATGTTCATGGGAACTTTGACATGACCTTTCTTTAATCATTTGATCTGAAGTTCTTCATCAAGTTTTATCGAATTAATACTAACAGGTGAACGTGTCGAAAGTGGTATTCGAAGCGGAAAAATTCAAGAGGTTGCATTTTCGAGTACTATAAAAAAGACATTCAGCGGTAAAAAGGAAATAAATGTTGTTTATGGCTAGGAGGGTCATACTAGAAATGATCGCACCCAATCTATAGGAGTTGTGTTAATTTCAAATTCGCCACCTATACAACAACAACAGCAAAACAATCATCGTAGGTCAGACGCACCGAGAAGACAGTTTACTAAGATCAGCATGCCTCTGTCTCAAGCATTGCAACATCTTTTGAAAGAATATCTGATAACATTAAGGGACCCTCCTCAGAATCCCAACACCTCCTCTCCTCGTTATAATACAAATTTGAAGTGTGCCTACCATTCCAATAGCTCTGAGTACGACACCAATAGTTGTTGGGCCTTGAAGAACAAAATCCAAGACATGATTGACAATAAAGAGATTGAGTTTGATCCACCCGAGACCCCCAACATGATTACTGCACCAATGCCCAAGCACGATAAGGGCATTAGTGTTATTGATGATGGTCTTTATGTTTCTACTATAAGTGATTTGTCTACTCCCCTCCCGATTATGAAGAAGAACCTGCTGCAAGCCGGTTTATTTTCAGGTTACATTGAAATATGTTACTGTTGTGCAGCCCAACCCAATGGCTGCAAGTTTCTAGAAGAAGGTATTCAGTGTCTAATGAATAATCACCTAATTCTGGTTGAGAAGATTCCATCTGTTGATAATTTGTTGCAAGATTTGGAGATGGAAGAGGTATCTGTAATATCTTGCACTCCTATCAGGATCACTTCCAAGGGTCCTGTAAGGATCACTACCAAACCCAAAGATGCACCTCTGATAATTACCATACCTGGACCAATTCCATATTCCTCGGACAAAGCTATCTCATGGAATTATGGAGCCCCCTCTAAAATCTCCATGTTATCCCTATTACTATGTTTTAAAGCCCATGCACAGGCTTTATTAAAGTTCTTAAAGTCTGCTCACATGCCATAAGAAATCTCCGCCGATCAATTTGGAAGTTATGTTGCTATCATAACTACTGACAATGGGCTAGGATTTTCTGATGTCGACTTGACCCCTGAAGGAAGGAACCACAACAAAGCCCTATATGTCTCTATTGAATGCAGGGGCACTACTTTAGCACATGTATTGATTGATATGGGTTCCTCGTTGAATGTCTTACCAAAGGGTTCTCTGGACATGCTTGACTATGAAGGGGTTGTGCTAAAACCCATTGATATTATTGTCCGAGCCTTTGACAAATCAAAGAGGATGGTACACAGAGAAGTGGATCTTCCGATTAAGGTAAGTTTACAGGTCTTTGAATCTACCTTTTATGTGATGGATATCTGACCAGCTTATTCTTGTTTACTCGGGCGCCCTTGGATTCATGGGGCGAAGAGGTGTATATGGTGATTCACTTAAACTCATTCAAGTATGCAGAGATGGACGGAAAATTCATTTAGACTACCTGTCAGACTTTTTGAAGTTACCCTTCCTACCTCTACTGCAGACGTTTCTACTATTCCCAAAGTCACCAGGGTCCCACTCAGAATGGCTTCGTTGAAGGATACTAGGGTTGTAGTAGAAGAAGTTGGTTGCACTACTTGGGGTTAGCTTCCTGACATCCCGTATAAATCTGAAAAATTTGGTTTGGGTTTTACTGTAGAGGCTCAGAGGGTTGTTCGTCGTTCGCGTGATGGAAGACCATCATTCCGTGTCAGCAACAATGGAGTCAATGGTATAGAATATGATGACAATGATTACGACTTCGTCAGTTAGATTTTTCCTACCATTGGTAACGAACTCAGCAACTGGAAGACTAAAGATCTCATCTCAATCTCCTTTAGTCAGGAGTAATAAATACTTTCTATTTTATTGCTTTCAAAGTTTTGTTTATTTAACTTTTAAACAATGACTTTAATCCTTGTGCCTTACCCGGGGCACAATGGTCCATTTGTTCAAGGTTGTCATTTCATTCGCATATTTTCATTTAATAAAGCATTGGAAGTTTTGCATTCAAATTTTGCACTCTTTGTCTTTCTTTTTACTTTATTACACTTTCAAAATAGCTATGTGTTCTTACACACACCCACACAAAAAATTATAGATCCTCATCCACTCTGGATCCCGTTGATAATGATTATGTTATTGCCACTTATGACTTTGAAAATTCGATCTACCAAGCCGAGGACGAAGGTGAGGAACATTGTGAAATACCTGGAGAACTTTCCAGACTGCTAGTGCAAGAGGAAAAAGTTATACAACCACATGAAGAGCCAGTCGTGGTTGTGAAATTTGGTACTGAAACAAACAAGAAAGAAGTCAAGATACGTTCCAACCTAGAGGACAATGTCAAGAACAGGTTAATCCAGATGTTGCATGACTATATTGAGATCTTTGATTGGTCATACGAGGACATGTTGGGGCTCGATACTGATATTGTGGTTCACCGTCTACCGATGAAAGAGGGTTGTTCTCCAATAAAACAGAAGGTTTGTCGCATGCTGTTGTACCCCAAATTTTGACCTAAGATACAATCTCCCATCTGCATCACTACATTGCAAGTGTTTTGACCTATTTTTATCAATTTTCAAAGCAGTTTTAAATTCATAACTTTTTCAAGTCGAGAGCTGTTTATTTTTTGAATGCTAAATTTATTAATCGATCAATGCTAAATGATGTTTATTTAATTATCTATTATTCTGAATTTAAATAATTGGAATTGATTTTCAGTTATTCTATAATTTAAAGAATTATAAATAATAAAGTAAATATCTGAAAAGAGTTTATTAACTGACCAACAATGTTTATTTAATTATTTGTCATTCTAAGTTTAAATAGTTGAAATTTCATTTTCAGTTATTATAATTTAGAGAATTATGAATAATGAAGTAAATAATTGAAGAGAAGTTTATTGATCAATGATGTTTATTTAATTGTTTATTATTCTGAATTTAAGTAATTGAAATTTATTTTCAGTTATTATATAATTTAAAGAATTATAAATGACAAAATAAGCAATTGGAAAGAAGAAAAGAATTAATGGGTAAAATAATGGAATTTTATTCATCTTTATTCTAATTATTACAATTGTCATTTAAATACTGTATTATTTGCAAAAATATTTACAATGACAATTATATAAAATGTTTAAAGTAAAATAAAAAACTATTCTAATTTTTCCTAAATTCTAAATCTTCATCTTCTATCCAATACTTCTTTAATGCCCATTTGATTTTTACCTGCAAAGAATTAAAAGAAAAAAGTCATAAATAAATAGATAATTAAAAGCAGATGATTAATTTAGCGTTCATCATTAAAAGCAAACGGCTGGAATCAGTTTTTACCCTCTTTGCAAATCACGGGATTTCTCCCGGTTCACAAAAAGGGATGAATTTTATTGACAAATATGAATGCACAAATTTAAATATGCACAAATTAATTTTTTTTTGTCAAAACTGCATTTTTTTTAAAAAATAAACTGCATAATTAAAAAATCAATTGCACATTTCAAAACCAATTGCACAAATGCATTTTTTAAAAGCCAACAGCATATGCATTTTCAACACAAGCCAAGGTCCAACGTAAACTACCCAAAGGTAGGAAGAAGTCAAAATAAAATAGGCTCCCATGCTGTACATGTAATTGACAAAGAGGAAGTGTGCAAATCAAACTATGCAAGAAAATATTTCTTTTTACATCATTTTCCAGCTTGCTTTTTCAGAACCAAATAAAGTACATACAACATTTTAATGTTTCAATTGTACTTAAGAGAGAGAAGAGAGGAAGAGTGTGGTTTACAGGTTTTTGGCTTAGGCAGAAAAAGGATAGCAAACAGAACAGCAGCATCCAGTAGAGAAAAAAGAAAGCATGAAAAAGAATAGAGACAAACTAGATGTAACAGTAATGTGCAGGGATATCAAAGAAATATAGTTAAAGTATACAACCTGTAACGTAAACCTCAAGAATAGGAAGGAAAAACTGTTATAACAACACAAACCCCTTCAAAACATAGGAAGAGTTCAATCTGTCTTGAAGCTTTCAAAACAAAAATAAAAACTGTCAAACCAAAATACCAAAAAATTCTCAAGGTCTCAAAGAAAAACCATAAGACCTGCTATCTCCAACAAAAACCAGTAGAACCTGTAATACCAAAAGAGCCAGAATAACCATTTCAAAACCTTATGGCCTAAAACCATAAGACCTGCTATCTCTAACAAAAACCAGTAGAACCTGTAATACCAAAAGAGCCAGAATAACCATTTCAAAACCTTATGGCCTAAAACCATAAGACCTGCTATCTTCAACAAAAACCAGTAAAACCATGGCCTAAACCATGAACCTGTTACCATAAGCTGCATAAAACCAGAAAGCACAAACCTGTACCATCCTAAACCCAAAACCAGTAAAGCCATTACCAAAACAACAACCATGGCCAAAAAACCAGAATACCACAACAATGCAAGCTTTTACCAAACCAATATCCAAACCGGCAAGCCTCAGTAATATCCATCATAGGCCATAATAAAGCATACAGTAGCAAGGCAAGAAGGTAGAAGAAGGGAAGCTAATCAAAACGAAAACATTTCAACAGTAACATGTTCAAGGCAACCAGAAAAGCCTCAGAATGTTCATCATAGGCCAATAACGAGGCAACAAAATCATAGCAAAAGAAGAAGAGAGAAAAGTATTCAAAGGCAACAGTGAAGCAGACAAAGGCTAGCAAGAGGAAGAAGAAAGTTTTTGTTTTCAGGAGCTTCATCCCTAACAAAATAAGAAACGAAATACCAGGTAACTGAAGAAAGCATCACGCGTTTCTACCTCGCAGCTTGGCCTCCCACGCGTACCCCAACCTTCCTCCTCCGTCTCCCGGTAACATTTCTCCCTCTTTTTTCTGTCATTTTTCCTCAAATAACCATTGCAATAGAGAATCAGAATCAGAAATGGATGTAAATCAACACATGCAGTAATCAACAAACCCTAACGAAATAAGAAAACGAAATTTACCGTGAATCTGTTGCCCTAGCTTTCTTGTTGGAGGGAAGAAGAAGTATTGAGGACGCCGGTGGCCGTGGCAAGGAACTCAGGCGAAGGAGGAAGAAGATGACTCAAAGGCGACGAAGACGAATCCAAACGAAGAAGAACGCGTGAACAGAGCGGCGCCTCTGTCAAAACCCTAATCCCTTTTTCTCTAAACTAAACAAACAATGTTTACCCTAAAACAAAATTATGAGATATGAGTGGACCAGACCTGCTTCCCACCTAATCCCAAACGAATCCCTTTGTACACCCCCCTATTTCTGTTGTCTTCTGATTAAGCCTTCTCAAAACCTTTGGCCCATGTTATTTGCCTATCCACCCCCCCCCCCTTTATTTTTGACACACCTCTGCCTATTGTTTTCTCTCTTTTAGTTTTTTTAGAATTATTATTAATTTAGTTAGTTAATAAAGTTAATCAAATAGTTTTAATTTAATTAAAACAATTTTAATAATTTGACCATTGTTTATTAAGTTTAACTTTAGGTTTATTTAGTAATTTTAGTATCCCTTTTTAATTAGACTTAAGTTAGTAGCTTTTAGGTTTTAATTTAGTTTAATTGTTTAATAATTCTTAAAAATAACATTTTATATTAATACTAAAAAAACATATAAAAAATAGAAACTAAAAAAATATTTTATTTTCTTTAATTAATTCCCTCGCTTTAGTTAATATTAATACAAAAATATATAATAAAAAAAATAGAATTTAAGAACTAAAAACATTTTTATTTTCTTTAATTAATTCTCTTGCTTTATCCATATTAAAAAATACATATAATAAAAACTTAAAAAACATTTCATTTTTCTTAATTAATTCTCTTGCGTTATACATATTAAACAAAAATATAAAAATGCATGTTCACATCCTTTAGTCTATTTAATCATTGTTGTGGTCATTTAGCTATTTAAATCATTATCTATCTGATTTTCAGTTTGATTTATTTCATATTTATTTGTTTATTCTGTTTACATCTAAATCCAAGAGGAAAAAACGATTGAATTTGTTGACTTCATGTCCTCAAGTCCAATCACGCGAACATCTGCATTTCATTAAAACTTAGGATTATTTTTCCTCAAATATTCAATCTTTTCAAAACTTATACCTTAAGCCAAAACTTCGACATTAGGTCGTCGCACCTTCAAAAACCCGTCCGTACCCCTTTTCGGCCAAAACAATTTATTTTTAATCAAACGAACATTTTAATAAAACAGATATTTCAAAAGGTTCCTATAGAGTACTATAGATACATTGGATTCTAATACCTTCCCACTGTATAACCAACCCCCGAACCATAGATCTCTTTTCAAAAACGCCTTGTATTTTTATTACTTTTAAAAAGTATTATTTTACATTGCATATTTAGGGTTTTATTTCGCTCTTTCCCCTTTTCCCTTGGAAATAATAAAGCGCGGTGGCGACTCTTGCTTTTGTGAGACTAATTAATCAATAATTCGGTCTCCGAATTACCCCGCTACATTTTTTATCGCTACAGAATTGGCGACTCTGCTGGGGACAGATTGACCTCTTGCTGGTCCATCCCTAAGTGGGTTAAGCCTAATTTGTCTTATCTGTTTTATTATTATTTGTTTGATTATGTGTTTAAATTTGGGGTTGTTTGGGTTTTTTGCAAAGGACGAATCCTATACCCGGATTAAGTTACACTTAAGAATAGGACGGGCGGTACAGTCATGCTAACTTTGAGGGAGTAATCCCGAAGAAGGAGGCATGAGATCCCCCACTCGATGGAAGGCCCTCTTGAACTTAATATTTGTTTACCGAGTAATCGGGAAGACATTATTATTTTCGACCTATGAGCCCGAGAAATTGAGAATCGTAGAACCCTAACCCATCTTGGCCTTTTTAGGTGTAGCGCGGAGACTATAACGGAGTAATTCGGAAGTAGTTGTTACGCGATGCTACGCTCGGATGAGTTTCTCTTGAGAATATTGCTAATTATTGAGTAATCAAGACGTTGGCAATATCCGAAGGAGGAATGTAGACTCTGGGAACTTTTAGAACCTTGTCTTACAGGTGTGATTGAACCGTTAGTACATACCTTTGGGTGGGCTTTATCTTCGACTCCATACTTAAACGTTGAACCTTTGAACCCCATGTTTGTGAACTTGTGTGTAACTGTTGCATTATCATTCATTCATGCATTCATCAACATTTTTTGTAAAAAACTTGTTTTTCAAGGAACTTAGGAATTATTTTTGCAGACATCTCAGGCACTATGGAATTTGGAAGGAGAAACACTCGAAGTTTTAGTTTTAAGGAGCCCGAGATTGAAGAACTGAAGAGTTTGATTCCTAAGATCGAGAACCCGACGGATTTTCAGAAAAAAGTATGGGTCCATTATACCTCTCATGAAGCGCAAGATGAAAGAGGGCATCCTTAATACGTTGGTCCAATTCTACGATCCTTTGTACCGATGTTTCACCTTTCCGGATTACCAGTTGATGCCCATCTTAGAAGATTACTCCTACATACTTGGTTTGCCGATCACCGACTGTGTTCCCTTTTCTGGATTAGAAGAGGAACCCAAATCTCACGAGATAGCGACCATCACCCACTTGAAGAAATCAGAGATAGAGGAGAACATGACTACAAAAGGGGGAATCCGAGGTTTGTCAGCGCAGTTTTTGTTGAGGAAAGCTCGACATTTCGCTGAGATAAAAGATACTATTGCATTTGAAGACGTCTTTGCTTTACTCGCTTATGGTCTATTCTTGTTCCCTAACGTTGATAAGTTTGTGGATATCAACGCCATCAGAATTTTCTTGATTGGAAATCCTGTCCCTACGCTGCTAGGAGATACATACTATTCCATCCATCTTCGAAACTCTTATCAAGGAGGGATGATTATTTGTTGTGCACCGTTGCTGTATCAGTGGTATGTTTCTCATCTACCTGGGTCTGATGTTTTTTGGGATCTCGAGAAGGAGCCGCGATGGGCGCCAAAAATTATGGCACTCACTCATCTCGACATTGATTGGTATAATCGAGTTTACTATGACGTGAAGATCATCGATAGCTGTGGTGCTTTTCCTAACGTGCCTCTTCTTGGTACGAAAGGTGGAATTAACTATAACCCTGTTCTCGCGCGCCGTTATTTTTGATACCCGATGAGGGACAAGCCAAACAACATCCATGTGAGTGGTTTCTTTCTACAGGAAGGACAAGATCACCAGGCAGCTAAGAGGGAGATCGAAGGAGCTTGGCGCCACATCCATAGGAAAGGGAGAGATATGTTAGGACATAGAGGTGCCGTTTCTTTGGAGCCTTACCTACAATGGGTCCGTGCTAGGGCTTGTGCTCTCAAGATGCCCTATAAACCTGAGAAACCTTTATTCTCTACCGTTGCATCGTCATCTGTTGATATCCCTATCGAGAATATGGGAGAATACCAAGGAAATCTAGCTAGGATGAAGTCCGAGAGAGATGCTTGGAAAGAAAAGTATAATATGTTTGAATATGAGAATCGGGTCCCGGCTCGACAACTAAAGGAAAAAGAGGATTTGCTATTTATTCAAGACGGCTGGTTCATTGATCATGATGAGAAACTTCGTCAAAAGGATGCTTTACTGAAGAAGTATGCTAGTGAAAGGAAGAGAAAGAAGGAAGGTTCGGTAAGCGTTGCTCTTGTTCCTAATCCGCAAAAGGAAATCATTGATCGACTGGTAGCTGAGAAGAAAGAGATGGAAGACTTTTATGAAAAGAAGATCAGAAAGCTCTGGTTACAGTTGGCGTTTGGTCCTTCATCTGATGATTCTGAGTGATCTTTAGCTTTTAGTTTTATTTTATTGATGTCATTTTGTAAAACTCTGTAAAAGGGCTTCATGTTCCGAAGTTGTAATTTACTGCTTTTATTATGGGCTTCATGTTCCAAAGTTGTAGTTTACTGCTTTTATTATTGGGTTGTTATCCCAAAGTTGTAATTTATTGTTTTGTTGTTCCAAAGTTGTAAGTTGTAATTTACCGCTTTTGATTAATGGATGAGTTTTTGTTGTTCCAAATTCCTTTACCATTGATGTGTGCAAAATTATTGAAGGTCCTTGAAAAACTATTAAAATGAATCATCATTTGCATCACACATCATGCATCATTCAACATTCCACTTCACATGTTTTCTAGAGTCTTATCCTTGTTTCTTTTTCCACTCCGATAGATTGTCAAGCTGTCTTATCAATACGATACTCGAGCCAATCGTCAGAGGAAGATGGAAGATCTGGAACAGGAAAACCACGAGCTTCGTGAGGAGGTCGCTACCCTTCGTGTCGGTATGGAAAAGTTAACTACGCTAGTGGAAAGTTTGGTGGCTGCTCAGAATCAGCCATCCACTACAGCTGCTGAGATTCAGACTTCAACTATTGTAGTTTCTGAGATTGTCACCGTTCCAACATCTGTGACTCAAATCAACTCTCCGCTTCAACATCAGATGCCAAAGGGTTTTTCGTGGGGAATGCCTTACAACTTTGTGCCAGAGGGGTATCAGCCTGTCGTACAACCTTTGTTTCAACCTACTTTGTCTCTTCCTCAACCAGAGACAACTGCCATGCCGCCAGTAATCCCGTCTGTAACACCTTTTCCGCAACCGGTAATGACAATTGTCGCTCCTGTGGTTCACTCCGTGCCGTACTTGAATGAACCTACTTATCCTGCCGAGCCTGCTGAAAGTTTGGGTCTTTTTGATAGAATGGAAGAATTTCAAGACCAATTCCAAGAAATGCAGAAGGAGCTCAGAGCGTTAAAGGGGAAGGATTTGTTTGGGAAGAACACTCATGACCTTTGTTTAGTTCCGAATGTCAAGATTCCAGCAAAATTCAAAGTGCCAGACTTTGAAAGATATAAGGGTGATTCGTGTCCTCGGAGTCACTTGACTATGTACGTGAGAAAGATGTCTATGTATTCTGATGATCATGACTTGTTGATTCACTATTTTCAAGACAGTTTGACGGGTGCTGCTCTAAAGTGGTATATGGGTTTAGACAGTATTCGAATCCGCAACTTCAACGATCTTAGCGAAGCTTTTGTTAACCAGTATAAGTACAACGTTGACATGGCGCCGAACAGGGATCAACTCTGGGCGATGTCGCAGAGAGACAGAGAATCTTTTAAGGAATACGCCCAGAGGTGGCGTGAAATAGCTGCTCAAATCTATCCTCCTCTTGAGGAGAAAGAGATGACAAAGATATTCTTGAAGACCTTAGGTTCCTTTTACTATGACCCAGTGACTTCACCGAAATGGTAAGCATTGGCATGCGGTTGGAGGAAGGGATTCGTGAAGGGCGTTTGGTTAAAGAAGGAAGTCCGTCCAGCAGTACTAAGAAGTTTGGAAGTCTTTTTCCGAAAAGAAAAGAACAGGATGTCAGCGTGATCTTCCCAGGGAGACCGAGGAGAGGTTACTCACACGTTGCAGCAGTCACTCCGGCTGTCCGCCCAGCTTTGATGACCCCAGCTCATCAAACCCCACCAACTCAACAACGGCCATTTCAGCAGCAGCCTCGACAACAGGCTTATCCATTCAACAATCAGAACCGTTCACCAAGAAAACCGCAATTCGATGCCATTCCTATGACTTATACTGAATTGTTCCCTGCTCTTATCAGAAAGAACCTTATAACGACGAAGCCTCCTCCTGTCGCACCAAACAGTACTTCTCCGTGGTACAAGGCGGATCAGTTTTGTGAATATCATCAAGGGTCGTCGGGGCACAATCCTGAAAGTTGTTTTGCTCTAAAGGCGGACGTGCAGAGGTTGATTAAGAATGGTATCTTGTCTTTCAAGGATGTTAACCCAAATGTTAGAGATAATCCTTTGCCTCGACATGGGGCAGCATCAGTGAATATGGTGGAAGGTTGTCCGGGAAAGTTTCGAGTTTTTCAAGTTGAACACATATGAGAGTCATTGATCAGGTTACATCAGAGCTTAAGAAGACTTGCCTTTGTTAGGCATCAACATGATTATGATGTTTGTGAATTTTGTTCAAGAGAGGTTGATTGCCCTATTGTGAAGGAGGATATTCAAAAGTTGTTAGACCAGAGAGTTATCACTATTACATATGACAGAGATCCGGAGGATGAAGTGAATGTTATAATACCACAATTCAATTTGCCTGAATCAGTAGAGATCGTTTACGATAGTCAGTCTGCACCTGTTGCTCCTTTGATCATTTACCCACCTGGTCCTGTGCCTTACAACTCAGACCAAGCTATACCGTATAAGTATAATGCCACAATGATTGAGAATGGGGTAGAAGTCCCTATACCGACAAGGCCATCTTTTGTTAACATCGCTGATGTGAGTAGAGTTACGAGAAGTGGACGTGTCTTTGCATCAGTACCTTTGAAGAGACCAGAAGTTCAAGTCAGGAGGCCCATACCGGCAGAAATTCCAACGAGAAATGTTGAACCAAGGGTTGAGATAGGCCGATCCAATGAACCTATCCCTCATCCTGAGGATGATGAGATTCTGAAGCTTATCAAGAGAAGTGAATATAAGATTGTGGACCAACTTTTGCAACTCCCTCCAAGATTTCTTTACTTGCTTTACTGAGAGATTCTGGTGCCCATAGAGAAGCTTTGATGAAGGTCTTGGACCAGGCATTCGTGGATCATGATGTGACGGTTGACCAATTTGATGGAATTGTGGGAAATATTACTTCGTGTAACAATCTTGGTTTCAGTGATGAAGAGCTTCCGGAGGAGGGAAGGAACCATAATATGGCTTTGCATATCTCAATAAGTTACGGAAATGATACCTTATCAAGTGTGTTGGTAGATACAGGTTCGTCGTTAAATGTAATGCCCAAAACTACATTATCTCGACTCTCATATCCAGGTGCTCCCATGAGACCTAGTGGAGTAATTGTCAAAGCGTTTGATGGTTCTAGGAAGACTGTCATTGGTGAAGTGGATCTTCCTATAGTAATTGGTCCTCATACTTTTCAGATCACTTTTCAAGTAATGGATATTCGTGCTGCCTACAGTTGCCTATTAGGTCGTCCATGGATCCATGATGCAGGGGCAGTCACTTCCACGCTCCATCAGAGATTGAAGTTTGTAAGGCATGGAAAGCTGGTAATGATTGGTGGTGAGCAGGCTATGGTGGTAAGCCATTTGTCATCTTTCTCTTTTATTGATGCTGATGAGGATGTTGGAACCCAATTCCAAGATCTATATGTTGCTAATAATGAAGTGAAGAAGCAAGGGACGTCTATTTCTTCTTTTGAGGATGCGCGACGAGTGGACGAAAGTGGTTCGGCTAAAGGTTGGGGCCAGGTTTTGACTTTTCCCGAGAACAAGTCTGGAGAAGGTCTTGGTTTTCATCCCGTGTCTGCAAGAGTCAAGCAGGAAGTAGTTACTCGTTCGATTCAAGAGGTTTTCTGAAGCGCATGTTTTATCCATCCGACTCCTCCTGAGGTTGATGCTATAATAGGAGACGATTCTGAAGAGGATTTACCCGATTTTGTGACGCATGGAGTGGTTTGCCAGAACTGGATTGCTGTTGATGTTCCTGTTGTGATGCACATTTCTGAGTAATGTTTTGTTTTATTTTGAAAAAAACTTTCGCTCTGCCCAAGGCGAAAAGTATTTGTGTCGGGCTATGATGAAAATAAATCCTTTTGCTCTGCCCAAGGAAAAAGAGAAAATGTTTGGGCTCTTTGTTTCAAGTATTTCCCTTCATGAATAAAAATGTTATTTTGTCCACGACTGTTTTATTTTTCACTTTTCCTGGGAAATAGTAATGAAAATTAATTGGTAGTAATAGGAAAATATAATAATATTTTGTTTCATTTATACCACATTCATATTAATCGATTTCTAAAATAAAGCATAATCATATGTGCAGATTAATCCATGACTTAACCATTGAAAACAATGATCCTATGCCCTCTCCCAACTTTGAATTCCCTGTGTTCAGAGCCGAAGAAGAGGATAGTGAAGAGATTCCTGATGAAATTTCCCGTTTACTTGAGCACGATGAAAAGATTATTCAGCCGTTTGAAGAACCTGTAGAGTTGATCAATTTGGGTGATGAAGAAGATAAAAAGGAAGTTAAGGTCGGAGCATTGCTTATCCCAGAGGTCAAAGAGAAAATGTTGGAGCTTCTCAAAGAGTATGTTGATGTGTTTGCTTGGTCCTACCAAGATATGCCAGGTTTGGACAACGATATTGTGGAGCATCGTTTACCGTTGAGACCTGAATGTCCGTCGATTAAGCAGAAGTTGAGAAGGACTCGTCCCGATATGGCTGACAAGATCAAAGAAGAAGTTCAGAAACCGATTAATGCAGTTTTCCTTGTTACATCGGTCTATCCTCAATGGTTAGCCAATATAGTGCCTGTTGCTAAGAAGGATGGCAAAGTTCGAATGTGTGTAGACTATAGAGATCTGAATAGAGCTAGCCCAAAAGATGATTTCCCGTTACCGCACATTGACGTATTGGTCGACAGTACCGCAAAGTTCAAAGTCTTTTCCTTCATGGATGGTTTCTCTGGTTACAATCAAATCAATATGGCACCAGAAGATATGGAGAAGACAGCTTTCATTACACCTTGGGGAACATTTTGTTATCGGGTTATGCCGTTTGGTTTGAGGAATGCTGGTGCAACATACCAAAGGGCCATGACTGCTTTGTTCCATGACATGATGCATAAAGAGATAGAAGTGTATATAGATGACATGATTGCCAAATCACAAACGGAAGAAGATCATTTGGAACATTTATTGAAGTTATTCCAGCATTTGAGAAAGTATAAACTCCGTCTGAATCCCAACAAGTGCACTTTGGTGTTCGTTCTGGAAGACTTCTGGGTTTCATTGTCAGTCAGAAAGGTATTGAGGTAGATCCTGATAAAGTCAAAGCTATTCGGGAAATGCCCGCACCCAAGACGGAAAAACAAGTAAGAGGATTCCTTGGGAGACTGAACTATATTTCTAGATTTATATCTCATATGACTGCTACCTGTGGGCCGATTTTCAAGCTTCTCCGAAAGAACCAAGGATGTGTGTGGACAGAAGATTGTCATAGAGCTTTTGATAGCATCAAGGAATATTTGCTTGAACCTCCCATTTTGATTCCTCCGGTGGAAGGAAGACCTTTGATTATGTACCTGACTATATTGGAAGATTCCATGGGATGTGTGCTTGGTCAACAAGATGAGACTGGAAGAAAGGAACATGCCGTATATTATCTGAGTAAGAAATTCACAGACTGTGAGTCTCGATACTCATTGCTTGAGAAAACCTGTTGTGCTTTAGCTTGGGCTGCTCGCCGTCTGCGCCAGTATATGATTAACCACACCACTTGGTTGATTTCCAAAATGGATCCGATCAAGTACATCTTTGAGAAGCCCGCCTTATCTGGAAGAATAGCCCGTTGGCAGATGTTGTTATCTGAATATGACATTGAGTATCACACTCAGAAAGCAATCAAAGGGAGTATTTTAGCCGATCATTTGGCTCACCAACCAATTGACGATTATCAATCCATCAAGTTTGATTTCCCAGATGAAGATGTTATGTACTTGAAAGCTAAAGATTGTGAAGAGTCGTTACCCGAAGAAGGACCTGATCCTGAATCGCATTGGGGTTTGATATTTGACGGAGCTGTGAACTCTTATGGAAATGGAATTGGGGCAATCATCGTCACTCCCCGAGGTACTCATATCCCGTTCACGGCGAGATTGAAGTTTGACTGCACGAACAACATGGCAGAGTATGAGGCATGTATTATGGGTCTCGAAGAAGCAGTGGATCTAAGGATTAAGATTCTTGATATTTACGGAGATTCGGCATTGGTAATTAATCAAATCAAAGGAGAATGGGAGACTCGTCATCCTGGTTTGATCCCTTACAGAGACTATGCTAGAAGATTGTTAACTTTCTTCAACAAAGTGGAATTACATCATATCCCTAGAGATGAGAACCAAATGGCTGATGCTTTAGCTACTTTGTCTTCGATGTTTCAAGTGAATGGTTGGAACGACGTGCCTACAATCCGGGTTATGCGCCTTGACAGACCTGCTCATGTGTTCTCAGTAGAAGAGGTCACCGACGACAAACTGTGGTTCTATGACATTAAACGTGTTCTTCAAACTCAAGAGTACCCTCCTGGGGCATCCAATAAAGATAGGAAGACATTGAGAAGATTAGCAAGTAGTTTCTTCCTCAATGAAGAAGTTTTGTATAAGAGGAATTACGACATGGTCTTGCTCATATGTGTAGACAGACGTGAAGCAGCATGCTGATGCAAGAAGTACATGAAGGATCCTTTGGCACACATGCCAACGGACATGCGATGGCTAAAAAGATGTTGAGAGCCGGTTACTATTGGATGACAATGGAATCTGATTGCTGCAAATATGTGAAGAAATGTCATAAATGCCAGATTTATGCGGACAAGATGCACGTGCCACCGACTCTCCTCAATGTTATCTCTTCACCCTGGCCTTTCTCTATGTGGGGCATTGATATGATTGGAATGATTGAACCCAAAGCTTCAAATGGTCATCGTTTCATCTTAGTAGCGATCAATTATTTTACTAAATGGGTGGAAGCGGCATCTTATGCTAATGTAACCAGACAGGTGGTAGTCAGATTTATCAAGAATCAGATCATTTGTCGATACGGTATCCCGAGCAAGATCATCACTGATAATGGTTCGAATTTGAATAACAAGATGATGAAGGAGCTTTATGAAGAGTTCAAGATCGAACATCATAATTCTTCTCCTTACAGACCGAAGATGAATGGGGCAGTTGAAGCTGCTAACAAGAATATCAAGAAGATTGTCCAGAAGATGGTGGTAACTTATAAAGATTGGCATGAAATGCTTCCGTTTGCTTTACATGGATACCGTACTTCAGTTCGAACTTCAACAGGCGCAACGCCATTTTCCCTAGTTTATGGTATGGAAGCAGTACTCCCCGTGGAGGTTGAGATTCCGTCTCTGAGAGTGTTGATGGAAGCTAAACTTTCTGAGGCTGAATGGTGTCAAAGTAGATATGATCAGTTGAATTTAATTGAAGAAAAGAGGTTGACAGCTTTGTGTCACGGTCAATTATATCAGCAGAGAATGAAGAAGGCTTTTGATAAGAAGGTTCGACCACGCGAGTTCAGAGAAGGTGACCTTGTGCTCAAGAAGATATTATCTTTCCAACCTGATTCTAGTGGCAAGTGGGCTCCGAATTATGAAGGACCGTATGTCGTTAAGAAAGTTTTCTCTGGAGGTGCTTTGATTCTCACAAATATGGACGATGAAGAGCTCCCGCGCCCCATGAACGCCGATGCAGTCAAGAAGTATTTCGATTAGGTTTGAGTTGACAGTTTGTTAGGTTGAAAACCCGAAAGGGCGGCTTAGGCAAGCTTTTGATCTGACCGGTCTTGGCATTTGAACACATTTTGGAAATTCGAAATTGTTAGGGAGAATAGTGATCATTGTTTTTGTGTAACCTTTTTCTTTCATGTACTATTTCCCAAACTTTTGTAAACCGTTGGAGTCGCGTTGTTAGCGAACTACCATCTTATTAATGAAATTTGAGCATTTATCTTTTGTGGGCAAAATTTTAATTTTTTACGACAATGTTTGAAACAAAGTATTTAAAGTATTCTTATCTTTAAAATGTGTCGTGAATCATGAAAGGAATATTAACAGTTGTTCCGAGGATGGTCAAGCCATGAAATGCGAAACAGTACAGTAATTTATCCTTGCATGATGAACATGTTTCGTTTCAAAATCGTCATGAGGTGTTGGTTATGTTAAACTTGCGTTTCTCGCGGCACTAAGTTTGTTGACTCCCCAGTTGTTCCAGTTAAGCGTTGTTTTGGCTACTTTTATTGGGGCAAATTTCTGAAGTGTGATACGTTTTGTCTCATGCCAGTGGTCTATTGGTATTAGAAGATTGGATTTGAATGCTTTTCTCCTCAGAAGACTTGGGACTTGTAGCGTGATACGCTCCGACGTTGCTTTGTGTTTCCAGTTCCAGTTATCTTTCGTCTTTTTTAAGATGGGCCGAGTATCTATTATGTCGTGACATCTTATCATCTTCGGGATATTCCGTCTGCTCGTTTCGTCAGCATAACATTCATTTATTCATTTACACTTATATCACGCATGCATACTCACATTTGCCGTTGATTTTGGGTTGTACTTTGTTTTTAATACAAGGTACAGTTTCTTTCCAAGTAGAAAGTTAGCTTAGGCAGAAAATGTGCTTCCTTTCTAAATTCCCCAACTGAGCTAATCCTCGTGGATGATTTTTGATTTAGCTTACCTTATCCATTTCTGGATAGGATGAATTCCCCAATCAAGTTACTTTCTCATTGGGTGGAGTCTTGTTTGACTGTTTTCTCTCTAGTTTATCCCTGGATGAAGTTGTTGTCTCTTGCATATGCTATCTCATGATTTCCCCCAGTGAAATCGCGACCTAGACGAATGGTGCATTTATTTTGCACATTTAAGTATGTGATCTCCTCGGGAAGGATTGATTCATGATTCTCTTTGACGAAGATTTTATTCTCTGCCAGTGTCATCGCAATTTCCTTCTGAGTTATTTTGGAAAACGACAAGCGGCAGCTCTTCACGAGCAACTTGTGCGTTATTATTACTGGAAAACGACAAGCGGCAGCTCTTCACGAGCAACTTGTGCGTTATTATTACTGGAAAACGACAAGCGGCAACTCTTCACGAGCAACTTGTGCGTTATTATTTTTGGAAAACGACAAGCGGCAGCTCTTCACGAGCAACTTGTGCGTTATTATTATTGGAAAACGACAAGCGGCAGCTCTTCACGAGCAACTTGTGCGTTATTATTTTTGGAAAACGAAAAGCGGCGGTCTCTTCATGAGCAACTTGTACGTTATAGGCATCGTTGGAAAATGACAAGCGGCGGTCTCTTTATTTGAGCAACTTGTGCATTATTATTTTTTAGAAAATGGCAAGCGGCAGTCTCTTTATTTGAGCAACTTGTACGTTATTATTTTTCTGGAATACAGCAAGCGGCAGCTTCTTTATTTGAGCAGCTTGTATGTTATTGGTATTTTTTTGGAAAACAGCAAGCGGCGGCTTCTTTATTTGAGCAGCTTGTATGTTATTGACACCCCTGGACGACAGCAAGTGGTAGCCTCTTTATTTGAGCAGCTTGTATATCATAATATTTTTTTGGAAGACAACAAGTGGCAGCTTCTTTATTTGGGGCAACTTGTGTATTTACAATATTATTATTATCTCAGCATTAATGAGTATATCTCCGGAAATCTTGCAGAGAAATTTGTTGTGAATCTTTACCTTCAGAAGTCGGTGATCCGTCGCCAGCGAATTTGATACTCTCTGTCTATCTTTGACCTCGAGTTGTGAACTCACTATTTTTGGGTCAATAATCTGTTTTATGGCCTATGCAAGATGCCTTCTTTGTTAGGGTCAGAGGTCGTATTCCCTCAATTTTATTCACTGTCAAGAGTCTGTCATTTGAAGTCGATGACTCGTTTCCCCAGTAGTGTATAATCCTTGTCCCTGTGTTTTGTCGGTGTTTGATTTCGCCATCATTGTCTTGTTTCATACAATATCTTCCTCTGTGAATTCAATCACTACATTCATATCAAACATAATGGCGGTATCTTAGGGCAAAAATTTGCGTATTATGTATTTAAGTACCTTCAATCTCGTCGAGACGAAGATTTTAATCTTCATATCTCCGGATAGAAGAAACTTAAATAGGGGCAGCTGTTGTACCACAAATTTTGACCTAAGATACCATCTCCCATCTGCATCATTACATTGCAAGTGTTTTGACCTATTTTTATCAATTTTCAAAGCAGTTTTAAATTCATAACTTTTTCAAGTCGAGAGCTGTTTATTTTTTGAACGCTAAATTTTTTAATCGATCAATGCTAAACGATGTTTATTTAATTATCTATTATTCTGAATTTAAATAATTGGAATTGATTTTCAGTTATTCTATAATTTAAAGAATTATAAATAATAAAGTAAATATCTGAAAAGAGTTTATTAACTGACCAACAATGTTTATTTAATTATTTGTCATTCTAAGTTTAAATAGTTGAAATTTCATTTTCAGTTATTATAATTTAGAGAATTATGAATAATGATGTAAATAATTGAAGAGAAGTTTATTGATCAATGATGTTTATTTAATTGTTTATTATTCTGAATTTAAGTAATTGAAATTTATTTTCAGTTATTATATAATTTAAAGAATTATAAATGATAAAATAAGAAATTGGAAAGAAGAAAAGAATTAATGGGTAAAATAATCGAATTTTATTCATCTTTATTCTAATTATTACAATTGTCATTTAAATACTGTATTATTTGCAAAAATATTTACAATGACAATTATATAAAATGTTTAAAGTAAAATAAAAAACTATTCTAATTTTTCCTAAATTCTAAATCTTCATCTTCTATCCAATACTTCTTTAATGCCCATTTGATTTTTACCTGCAAAGAATTAAAAGAAAAAAGTCAGAAATAAATAGATAATTAAAAGCAGATGATTAATTTAGCGTTCATCATTAAAAGCAAACGGCTGGAATCAGTTTTTACCCTCTTTGCAAATCACGGGATTTCTCCCGGTTCACAAAAAGGGATGAATTTTATTGACAAATATGAATGCACAAATTTAAATATGCACAAATTCATTTTTTTTTGTCAAAACTGCATTTTTTAAAAAAAATAAACTGCATAATTAAAAAATCAATTGCACATTTCAAAACCAATTGCACAAATGCATTTTTCAAAAGCCAACAGCATATGCATTTTCAACACAAGCCAAGGTCCAACGTAAACTACCCAAAGGTAGGAAGAAGTCAAAATAAAATAGGCTCCCATGCTGTACATGTAATTGACAAAGAGGAAGTGTGCAAATCAAACTATGCAAGAAAATATTTCTTTTTACATCATTTTCCAGCTTGCTTTTTCAAAACCAAATAAAGTACATACAACATTTTAATGTTTCAATTGTACTTAAGAGAGAGAAGAGAGGAAGAGTGTGGTTTACAGGTTTTTGGCTTAGGCAGAAAAAGGATAGCAAACAGAACAGCAGCATCCAGTAGAGAAAAAAGAAAGCATGAAAAAGAATAGAGACAAACTAGATGTAACAGTAATGTGCAGGGATATCAAAGAAATATAGTTAAAGTATACAACCTGTAACGTAAACCTCAAGAATAGGAAGGAAAAACTGTTATAACAACACAAACCCCTTCAAAACATAGGAAGAGTTCAATCTGTCTTCAAGCTTTCAAAACAAAAATAAAAACTGTCAAACCAAAATACCAAAAAATTCTCAAGGTCTCAAAGAAAAACCATAAGACCTGCTATCTCCAACAAAAACCAGTAGAACCTGTAATACCAAAAGAGCCAGAATAACCATTTCAAAACCTTATGGCCTAAAACCATAAGACTTGCTATCTCCAACAAAAACCAGTAGAACCTGTAATACCAAAAGAGCCAGAATAACCATTTCAAAACCTTATGGCCTAAAACCATAAGACCTGATATCTCCAACAAAAACCAGTAAAACCATGGCCTAAACCACAAACCTGTTACCATAACCTGCATAAAACCAGAAAGCACAAACCTGTACCATCCTAAACCCAAAACCAGTAAAGCCATTACCAAAACAACAACCATGGCCAAAAAACCAGAATATCACAATAATGCAAGCTTTTACCAAACCAATATCCAAACCGGCAAGCCTCAGTAATATCCATCATAGGCCATAATAAAGCATACAGTAGCAAGGCAAGAAGGTAGAAGAAGGAAAGCTAATCAAAACGAAAACATTTCAACAGTAGCATGTTCAAGGCAACTAGAAAAGCCTCAGAATGTTCATCATAGGCCAATAACGAGGCAACAAAATCACAACAAAAGAAGAAGAGAGAAAAGTATTCAAAGGCAACAGTGAAGCAGACAAAGGCTAGCAAGAGGAAGAAGAAAGTTTTTGTTTTCAGGAGCTTCATCCCTAACAAATTAAGAAACGAAATACCATGTAACTGAAGCAAGCATCACGCGTTTCTACCTTGCAGCTTGGCCTCCCACGCGTACCCCAACCTTCCTCCTCCGTCTCCCGGTAACATTTCTCCCTCTTTTTTCTGTCATTTTTCCTCAAATAACCATTGTAACAGAGAATCAGAATCAGAAATGGATGTAAATCAACACATGCAGTAATCAACAAACCCTAACGAAATAAGAAAACGAAATTTACCGTGAATCTGTTGCCCTAGCTTTCTCGTTGGAGGGAAGAAGAAGTATTGAGGATGTCGGTGGCCGTGGCAAGGAACTCATGCGAAGGAGGAAGAAGATGACTCAAAGGCGACGAAGACGAATCCAAACGAAGAAGAACGCGTGAACAGAGCGGCGCCTCTGTCAAAACCCTAATCCCTTTTTCTCTAAACTAAACAAACAATGTTTACCCTAAAACAAAATTATGAGATATGAATGGACCTGACCTGCTTCCCACCTAAGCCCAAACGAATCCCTTTGTACACCCCCCTATTTCTGTTGTCTTCTGATTAAGCCTTCTCAAAACCTTTGGCCCATGCTATTTGCCTATCCACCCCCCCTTTATTTTTGACACACCTCTGCCTATTGTTTTCTCTCTTTTAGTTTTTTTAGAATTATTATTAATTTAGTTAGTTAATAAAGTTAATCAAATAGTTGTAATTTAATTAAAACAATTTTAATAATTTGACCATTGTTTATTAAGTTTAACTTTAGGTTTATTTAGTAATTTTAGTATCCCTTTTTAATTAGACTTAAGTTAGTAGCTTTTAGGTTTTAATTTAGTTTAATTGTTTAATAATTCTTAAAAATAACATTTTATATTAATACTAAAAAAACATATAAAAAATAGAAACTAAAAAAATATTTTATTTTCTTTAATTAATTCCCTCGCTTTAGTTAATATTAATACAAAAATATATAATAAAAAAAATAGAATTTAAGAACTAAAAACATTTTTATTTTCTTTCATTAATTCTCTTGCTTTATCCATATTAAAAAATACATATAATAAAAACTTAAAAAACATTTCATTTTTCTTAATTAACTCTCTTGCGTTATACATATTAAACAAAAATATAAAAATGCATGTTCACATCCTTTAGTCTATTTAATCATTGTTGTGGTCATTTAGCTATTTAAATCATTATCTATCTGATTTTCAGTTTGATTTATTTCATATTTATTTGTTTATTCTGTTTACATCTAAATCCAAGAGGAAAAAACGATTGAATTTGTTGACTTCATGTCCTCAAGTCCAATCACGCGAACATCTGCATTTCATTAAAACTTAGGATAATTTTTCCTCAAATATTCAATCTTTTCAAAACTTATACCTTAAGCCAAAACTTCGACATTAGGTCGTCGCACCTTCAAAAACCCGTCCGTACCCCTTTTCGGCCAAAACAATTTATTTTTAATCAAACGAACATTTTAATAAAACAGATATTTCAAAAGGTTCCTATAGAGTACTATAGATACATTGGATTCTAATACCTTCCCACTGTATAACCAACCCCCGAACCATAGATCTCTTTTCAAAAACGCCTTGTATTTTTATTACTTTTAAAAAGTATTATTTTACATTGCATATTTAGGGTTTTATTTCGCTCTTTCCCCTTTTCCCTTGGAAATAATAAAGCGCGGTGGCGACTCTTGCTTTTGTGAGACTAATTAATCAATAATTCGGTCTCCGAATTACCCCGCTACATTTTTTATCGCTACACATGCATCCCGAGATGTCAGAGAAGAAAAAGGCCGAGGTTATGAAGAAATTAAACGCAGGGTTCTTAGCAGTTACATCATATCCTCAGTGGGTTGCAAATGTGGTGCCAATACCTAAGAAGGATGGCAAGGTGAAAATGTGTGTAGATTACAGGGATCTGAATAGGGCAAGCCCCAAGGATGACTTTCCGCTTCCACATATTGATGTTCTGGTCGACAGCACCCCTCAGCATAAAGTATTCTCCTTCATGGATGGTTTCTCAGGGTATAATCAAATCAAGATGGCACATGAAGACATGGAGAAGACTACAAGGTGGGGCACTTTCTGCTACAAGGATATGCCTTTTGGGTTGAAGAACGTCGGTGCAGCATATTAGTGTGCCATGGTAGCTTTATTCCATGACATGATCTATCATGAGATAGAGGTCTATGTCGACGACATGATAACCAGATCCCAGACCGAAGATGAACATCTGACCATCTACACAAGTTGTTTGATAGGCTGAAGAAGTACAAGCTAAGGTTGAATTCGAACAAGTGCACCTTTTGGGTAAGATCCGGTAAAATCCTAGGTTTTGTTGTAAGTGGAAAAGGTATTGAAGTTGATCCTTCCAAGATTTAAGATATTCAAGAAATGCCAACTCCTTGCACTGAGAAGGAAGTCAGAGGTTTCTTGGGACGACTGAATTACATTGCCCGATTCATTTCTCATTTGACTTCTACTTGTGAGCTGATCTTCAAGTTGTTGAAGAAAGATCAGGTAGTGAAGTGGAACGACGATTGTCATATATCCTTCAACATAATCAAGAGGTACCTCCAAACGCCTCTAATTCTGATGCCACCAATTGAAGGAAGACCTCCAACCATGTACTTAACAAGGTTAGAGAATTCAATGGGGTGTGTAATGGGCCAACATAACAAGTCTGGTCAAAAAGAGCATACAATATACTACCTTAGAAAAAAGTTTACCGACTGTGAAACAAGATACTCACTACCCGAGAAAACTTGATGCGCTTTGGCATGGGCTGCTCACCAACTAAGATAGTATATGTTGACCCATACTACTTTGTTGATCTCTAAAATGGATCCCATAAAGTATATATTCGAGAAACCCGCTCTCTCTGGAAGGATATCCCGATGGCAAATGGTCTTAATAGATTACGACATTCAGTACACCACTCAGAAGGCAATTAAAGTAAGTGTACTAGTAGATCATTTGGCACATCAAGCCGTAGACGACTACCAATCTATGAATTTTAAGTTCCCGGATGAGAACATTATGCTAGTTACAGATTATGAAGAACCTGGACCGTATAAAGGACCTGGGCCAGGATCCCGATGGACTATGGTTTTTTATGGAGCTTCTAACGCACTTGGAAACGGAATCGGGGCCCTAATTATCTCTCCCAAGGGTTTCCATACGCCCTTCACCGCCAGATTAAGCTTTTACTGCACCAACAACATGGCAAAATATGAAGCGTGCATCGTGGGCATCAAAGCTGCTATCAATTTAAGAATCAAGTTCTTGGATGTATACGGAGACTCGGCCCTAGTGAACAGTCAGATCAAGGGAGAATGGGATACGAAACATCCAAATCTCATTCCTTATCGGGAGCATGTATTTACACTAATTCTGTACTTCAAGGAAATTACCTTTGAGCACATTCCACAAGAAGAGAATCAGCTAGCAGACGCATTAGCTACCATGTCATCTATGTCCAAAGTCATATGGGACAACGAATCTCCTCAAATTACCATTGAGAGACTGGATGAACCGACACACTATTATGGAGTTAACACTGACAAAGTAGAAGAGAAGCCTTGGTTTCATGAAATGGAGAGATACCTCGAGGCTCAAGAGTACCCTGAGGGAGCATCTATCAACGACAAGAAATTCCTACGGAGGTTCTCTGCTAAGTTCTTCTTGAGCAACAAAATTTTGTACAAATGCAATCACGATTCAACTCGGCTTCGTTGTATGGACAAGAAGGAAGCAGAGAAGATTATGGAAGATATGCGCGAAGGTATCTTTGGTACTCACTGTAGTGGGCATACAACGGCTAAGAAGATTCTGAGAGTAGGATATTATTGGTCGACCATGGAAACTGATTGCTATCATCACTCAAGAACTTGTCATAAATGCCAGGTCAATGCTGACAAACTACATGTGGCACCAGTTCCTCTGAATGTCTTGATTGCCCCTTCTCCATTTTCAATTTGGGGCATTGACATTATTGGAGAGATTAAACCTACTACTTCTAATGGACACTGCTTCAGCCTCGTCGCTATTGATTATTTCATGAAGTGGGTTGAAGCAGCCTTATTTGCCTCTGTTGCCAAGAATGTTGTCTCCCGATTCATTAAACATAACCTTGTCTGTCGGTATGGCATCCCCGAGAGGATTATCATAGACAATGGTATCAATCTCAACAACACTATGATCATAGAACTTTGCACGTAGTTCAAGATCAAGCACCACAATTCCTCTCAGTATCGACCAAAGATGAATGGCGAAGTGGAAGCCGCCAATAAGAACATCAAGAAAATTATACAGAAGATAACGATGACATATAAAGATTGGCACAATATGTTACCATTTTTCTTCATGGCTATCGCACTTCAGTACATACATCAATTGGGGAAACCCCATACTCTCTAGTCTATGGTATGGAAGTTGTTCTACCTGTTGAAGTCCAGATTCCTTCTCTAAGGTTTATGAAAGACGTAGATTTAGACGAAGACGAGTGGATTCAGACCAGGATGGACAAGATATGTTTGATCGTCGAGAAAAGGCATGCGGATATTTGTCATGGGCAGATGTATCAGAAACGTATGATTAAAGCTTTCAACAAGAAGGTCAAGCATCGTGAATATCAGGATGGTGACTTGGTAATAAAGTGCATCATCCTACCACAAGGTGATCCCAGGGGAAAATGGACTCCCACCTACGAAGGTCTATTTGTAGTCAAGAAGATATTTTCTGGCGGCGCTATGATACTTACCACTATGGACAGTGAGGACTTTCCACACCCTGTGAATGTGAACATAGTCAAAAAATACTACGCATGAATATGACCCTCTAGGTTGACTGGCCTAGGAAAAACTAAGGGCATCCCGGCGAAGCAAAAGGGTTCAGGCAAAAATTAGGGATATATATATATATATATATATATATATATATATATATATATATATATATATATATATATATATATATATATATATATATATATATATATATATATATATATATATATATATATATATATATATATATATATATATATATATATATATATATATATATATATATATAAGATTGTACACCCGACAAGTCAGAAACCTGAAAAGGTGGCTCTGGCAAAAAAGGGTATCCCGTTGGACTAAAAACCCGAAAGGGAGGTCCAGACAAAAGTTAGTGATTAAAGCGTACGACCATGTCTCGTTGGATCATTTACTTACAACAAGCTTTTTTACCAACGTCAAGTTCAAACAGTACATATCAATTCAGTTAACTTCTTCCAATAGCGAGGGATGGGATGCTTGAAGAAATAAAGGCAATAGCAGATTTGAAACTCAATAAGATCATTTCCACATAGTTGTTTTCTCTTTATTTTACTTTGTACTCTTTTCATTTTACGATGATTTCCTCTTTCTAGTATTTCTGTCTCTATGTAAAAAAACCTCCTGTTTATAGGCAAATTATCAATACAAATACAATTGCAAAATTCAAATTTTATTTTATCTTTTCTGTTTTGTTTGCAAAAACTTCGAATGACTAAATTGAATGAACATATGCATATGAATATAATTACTGTTAAAAAATATATGCATAACAACAGGAATCAACATTTACTAAAGACTCTAGGATTTGGGATAACGTTCAACTCATCCACAAATCCCCACAGAGCAACCTCCATGGGATTATCCCCACAGAGTTACCTTCACAAACTCATCCCAAACGGAGATACATTCCCCCACAAGTCTAATATTCCTTCAAGACAAAAATTGGGGCATCTTCTAGCTATTAACGTGACCATACTCCCCAAAAGAATCCCCTAGCAGATAAAGGAGTTTGATCATTTCCCCAGCATACAACGAAAACTTTCTCAGCATAGTTCATAGGAATCTAATTCCCCAACTGATTTTATTTCCCCAACATTGTACAGTTCCCTACAAAGTTCTCTTCTCCAGCAAGGCTCATTTCCTCAACAGAGTATACTTCTCCAGTAGAGTCTATTTCCCCAACAGGGTTTATTTCACCAACAAAATTTAATTTTCCAAGCAAAGTTCATTTCTCTGACTACTGCAAATCACCGGAAAAATTCCCCTCTCCAGTAAAGTGTAGCCAGGCTGCTATCCCTAGAAAGTTACTACAGAATCTGAAACCGCGCCATATGTTATTCAACTTTGTCCTCCCCAGAAGAGTTAGCATCAATATTTTAAACTCGGTCATACAGAACCTCGAAAGATTATCCATCTCTTTTATCCCCAGTCAGGGTATATAAGAACTAAGTTCCCCGATAGAGAGATGAACGATCAATGTTCCTGAACTCTTCTATCCCCAAGCGGAAGTCAAACATCCCCATCGAAGTATCCTCAAAACAGAAGGCGGGAATCCCCAGCGGAGATGTTCTAAACAAGATTGAAGATTCATATTCTTCATCCTCAACAACACTCAGGGATTTATTTTCCCCAGCCACGAATGTCATACAAGCTACCAATACGCTTCAACGACACCTTACATCCAAACATCATTTAAAAACCATCATAGCATATGCATAAGAAACGCATATGACACTCTCATTCTCTTTGAGAACATCATTACGCAATGCATTACATATACAATGACATTGCATAAAACAAACTTTATCTTTTCAGGTAAAGCCTACAAACAGACGAATATCATCAACAATTTTCAAACAGGTCAAAAATTAATTCATGAAACAAGACGGGGCAACTATATATATGACCAGATCGAAGATTAATTCCCAAAACAAGACTGGGAAACTATCGACACGACTAGGCAGTATGAATTCCCAGAATAGGACGTGTTCACCAACAGAAAGCAGGTCAAAGATTAATTCCCGAAACAAGACGATGAAACTATTTGTATGATCAATCAAAGATTAACTCCCGAAACAGGACGAGGATACTATCTTTATAACCAGGAAAAGATTAACTCCCGGAACAGGACGTTGAAACTATCTATGTGACTAGGTAGTATGAATTCCGGAAACAGGACGGATTTACCAACAAAAATAGACTGTGGATCAATTCCCGAAGTAGGACGGGGAGACTATCTACATGACAAGCATTTCCCTCAGAGACTAAATTTGACAAGAAACTATTTAGGTACATTCCCCATAGGTTCATTCTGGAAAGAATTCTTCAAATGCAGTCAAGCGTAGACTCATTTTGATTCTCTTATCAACATTACCTCGAATGGCATCTATAAGCCCACCTCCGACAACATTTTGTCACCTCTCTTAGTGGAATCTTTAAGCCTATTCAAGCAATACTATCAACTAACAACGTTACCTCCTGCACATACGAGTGCAAATTTCTGGGCACTTAGGTGTTCAATCCTCTTCCACCTTAAGGCATCTGTATTGGAGTTTCCTCTAAGTTGTGTCAAATAACCATAGTTGTTTGCACGCTAAAGGGAAGGTCTATTCAAAATGGATCTAAGAGCTGATGCATATGATGGTATAAAGGAGCTTAGAAAAGTATCAAAGACAGACGACTAAAGGATGAGTTGATTCATTTCTTGCCTCATTACTAACAGAGAGCAGATCATGAGAAGATTTTGAAGTGGCATTCATATCGTAGATCAGAAATGCTTCATGCAACCATGATGATGAATGAACATATTATGGTTTAGTTCCTCGTGCAAGGACATAATGTTGAGTAGAATATCACCTGAAGATAATCAAGATTTTCATGCCTTCAAAGTTGTTTGTAAAGTTTCTTATTTCTCAAGTTTTCTTCTTGAGGGGGAGAAATACTTTTCTAAAGCAAGAGAGTATGGTTGACCATTCCTTTCTAAGAAGACAGTTGCTACAAGAGAATTCATCATATGTGAAGGTATCTTCATTAGAGTAATCTAAGGGTTTTTACTTGAGAATTTATTGTTTGAAGTCAATATAATTAAAAGATCTCTTGGAAGGAGCACATGAGAAATATAAATAAGCACTTCGTGACTATATCTACAAGGAATATTTTTGTGTGCCTAGCCTGAAAAAGATGATGGCTTAATTGAAGACAAGTGAGAGCAGACAATGTCTGAATAGATGCCAGGACATTGTTCAGGACTTAACTCTGTGCAGATCATCAAAGGGTGCCTATGGACATTTTCAAGAAGTCGTTTGTAACATGAATTCATTAGGACATTAAATGGGAAACATTCAAAAGAGAATAAAGGCAAGAAATATGTGTTGTGGATAGTGTTTATTAAAGACGAAATGTTCAAAACAGGCTTGGTCTATGCACACTTATTGGTTGAAACTTTTTTCTTCCTCAAACTAGAGTTTGTTTTTTCAGATATGTGACAAAGATGTTTGATAGGAAGTTCGACCCTATGTTGGTTCGAATTTGTTTTTTGACTTGTGATCTGTGTTATAAACATAGTTGTGACCTGTGCCCTGAGTTACCAGAGGTGGTGGCATATTTGTTCTTAAGATTCCTCTTATACCATAGGTTGACTGGTAGCTACCAATTATGCATTTTTATGGTTCTCTTATGCCACAATTGGTGTTCCTGGGTTGAGGGGGAGTGTTACCTATCTTCTTCCTTGTGTACACCAAATGACTTTAGGACTTTCTACTTCTTTTGTCCTAAGGTTGCTGGTCATTAGGGTTGAATATAGCTTATTCAGAATGTTGTGAAGTAGACGTCGAACATGATGTCCTAACATCATTTAGCTTAAGATTGAGCCCTTTAAGGTTGATTGTTGTAATACTGTTGGAATCTGAGTTGTAATTTTTAATTTGTTTTAGCCAAAATTTTCCAAAGGGGAAGATTGTTAATTCCCTATTTATGGTTTGCAGTAATTTTAGTAAAACAAATTAGGCAACAATATGTTAAAATAGGATGTTCTAACATGAAGAGGAAACATGTTGAATAAGAAATTCTATTTCATGAGGAATCATGTTGAAGTCAGCAACATGTCGAATAAGATGTCCTATGTTGAGTCATTCAACATCGTGACTGGTACAGTTGGTTTTTTATATTATGTTAAGTTGTTACAAAGACAGGATATTTAGGGGATATTATGATATCCTTTGTGGCGCTGATTTTAAGGTCTGGAAGATTCTAGTTGAAATCAAGAAGAATACTGACTTTCTAATTATGGAGATAAATTAGGAAAGTCATGATTGAAGACCTATCTTTATGCAGAAGTTTCTGCATATTTGTAGCAGTTGATATGTTGTGATTTGAAGCCAACATCCAGTTGGGAAAAAGGTTATAAATAGAAGACTTGTAATCTATAAAAGGTACCATCCGAAAATACAAAATTTAGATTATTAGAGTTGAGTCTGTAAGCAACTCTCTAGGAGAGTTGGTATATGTGAGCCTCTCGAATACCACATTGGTATGAGAGTAGGAATGATGTTATAGAGTTGTAATTCTATGTTGTTAATTCTTAAGCTTTTAAGCATAGAATGTATATTGTTCTTGGATGAAGCTTTGAAGAAAATCTAAGTGTGGTTTGTTAGTCAAGTGTCTTGACTGAACTTTATGGTTTATAGATATCACTGAGGGGATTCAGGAAGTGAGATGTCGATTTCTCACATTTAGGATGTTCCTAGGCAGAAGTTGAATTGGTTAAGGATTAGGCGAGAAGTTTTAAACGAGGGAGTTTAGCTTTGAACTAACACTATTGATAGTGGACTTCCGTCCTAGCTTGGTAGCCCCCAGAGTAGGTGTGATTCACCGAACTGGGTCATCATATCTTTGTGTTATTTTTCTTTCTACATTATTTTTTTGTGTTTCTTGATTGACTGACATGTCGTATAAAATGTTGGAACATCTGCTACGACTTTAAATTGATAAGGTTATATCAGTATGCTGTGTTCTATCCATGCATGATTATACAGAGATCAATATCTCAACAAGTGTTAGGACAATTGTAATATGTATACCATAATTTCAGTACCTTTTGCTCTCTGGTTGTTTTCTCCTGCAGTAGTTAGTCTCCTATGGTATTATTCCCCATGGAATTCAGAGTCTTGCCTCCATATCATATCATGAGCATCGTTGGAGTATCTTAGGGCCAAAAATTATGCATTTCCACAAACCAACATGGGAATGTGATTGTTGCTTAGAGGTGTCAAACATGCTTTAGATGTCTACTTTAATTTCATCTTTGTGCATATGCTTCATGATTGTGGTTATGGAAATTACTTTGGTTTTTGAAAGTGGAAACTCATCAAAGGTAACTTGGTCATAGCTTGACAGTCTAGATAGAAAAAGTTTGTAGCATTTCCTACTACAAAGGTTGGGTTTATTTCCAATATTGAAGCATGCAAAGAGTTACGGTGGTTAAATAATTTTTTGCATGAGCTTGGTTTTGTGCAAGGCAAATATGTGTTATTTGTTAATAGTCAAAGTGTTATCCATCTTTGTAAGAACCTTACTTTTGATAATAGTTATAAACACATTAATGTGAGATAGCATTGGATAGGTGATGTTTTGGATGCTAAGTTGTTTGAGTTAGCTAAAGTTCATACAGATGATAACGATTCTGATAGGATGACTGAAGCGTTACCAAGAGGGAAATTTGAAGCTTGTTGTAATTTCGTCGAATTTGAGATTTCCTCCACATATTTTACAAGGGGAGATTTGTTTGGTTTGGACTCTCTTCCTATGTGGAGAAATACCCAAATATGATTAGCCCATTTGTCTTAGTGTCATATCTGAATTTTTACCCCTAAGATCCCACCTATATTTGCATCATTTGCGTAACATCAAGGTCATAACTTATGGTTGTCTCTTGTCTTTCTCATCTTTAATTTTTCCTTTTGTGTTCACTAACCCCATGAAAAATACAAAAGTGGGCCTAGTGTGCCTTTGTTTCCTCGACAAGTTAGGAGGTACACGTGTTTGATTAATCAAGGTTTTGTGTGTTAATCAATGCTTCAAGATATCAACTTATTTACAATGATAATTAGGATTCCTCTCTTCAATAATCAAGTTCAACTATTTCTTCAGTTCAAGTTCATCAATTCTCAATTCATCAAGGACCCCAAATTTGGGTTTTGATCAAAATTAGCCTGATGATGACTTTCTGACCAAGACATGGTCTCATGGATCAAGACATGATTCAAAGTGTGAAATTACATCCTCATGATCCATTCGCCTATCTCATTTGACTCAAGAGGTTTGATCTATTGATAGTTAAAGATTCTTGACCTAATTGCTACAAAGTCAACAATTGCTCAAAGTCAAAGTTTGACTTTTGGGATTTTTTTGTCAAATATGGACATCTCAAGTCATATTTCAAGTAAAAATGAAGTTTGAATTGTTCAAATCAAGAAGAATCATTCAAATTAAGAAGTTTGTGGAAATTGGTTATTTTTGGAAATTGGTCATATCAAATACCAAGATTTCATGTCCAAGTAGCCAATTTACCAAGACAATAACTCCTTCCTCAAGCAACTACATTGGAAACTTAAGGGTTGAAATCAAATATGTTGGGTAATAATACAATGTGGTAAAAAATTTGGGTTCAAAATCTTTCTTCAAGAAAAAGAAATTGATGGTGAAATTAGGGGTCTCAAGTTGTTTCAAAAAGCCAAAATGTCCATATTTTTCCAAGTGTTGGAACTAGTTAAAGTGGTTGACTTTGTAGTCATTTTGTGATCAATCCATGCCATCGTTTTCTGTGCTTAAAGGATTTGGTTAAAGGCATACTTCATACTTCATCATAGCAAAAAATTTGATCGAAAAGCATGTGCCAATGAAGAGACATGGATTGAGAAATTTAGGATCTCATGTTGATTTGAGAATGATCGAATATACAAATTCTTTCTAAGTATTTTAAGGTCAACATGGCTTACGAATTAGAGGTCATTTTGTTTGGTTTCCAAGCATGTTTTTAACATGTCATCAGCATGAAGGATGTTCCTTTCCATGCTAATTTTACAAACATACCATTTGCTGCAAGTTTGAAACCCAACAATAAGAACAAAACTTGTCCAAACTGTTGTGCCAAAAATTGCATTTTGGCACTATGTGGAAAAGTGAAATGTATAAAAACTTGTTCAATAAGTTGAGGGTTTGTTTCAGATGAACTTAGAGGTCAAGTATGACTTATCCTAACCTAATTTGAGAGTTGGAGATGTCCATCAATGCCAAAACCCGAACTAAACCTTCATAACCTCCATTTTCCATTTATATTTGAATTCATCCAATGGGAAGTTTGCAAGATTAGGTCTGGTTCTAAGCCTCTTGTTGAACCTATTTGGAGCCTCTATAAAATCTCATTTTTTGCTCATTCATCAAACACACAAAAATAGATACAGAAAAACTCAAAACTCCATTATTACATCATGAGATTTTTTTCTTCGAAACTCTCTCATCCCTTAATATTTTCCCAATTTTATTTCAAAATCACCATCCACGTACTTACCACAAGCTTCTGTGTGTAATAACTAAACCCCATCACCACTCAAACACTTAAACCAACTCCATATTTTACCTCTGTAATCTGACTTGGGCAGAGCTTTATGGCAAGTTTCAGAGTAAACCAAAGATTGATATACCTTCCTGGAGATTCACAGAAGCCCTCCATATCATTATTTCACTTATGTGCTACCTGAGAAGAAGCGACGAACTTACTCCATTAGGTAACTTCCGACACACTCCGTTCACCCTTGTTTCTCCATCATTTTCATTAATTTTTGGGCTACTAAATACGTATTGATGTGAGGAATAAAACCCCAAAACCATTTTTTTTATTGTGTATATAAGAGGTTTAATTTTGTGTGAAAGATTTAGGGTTTACATGGTTTTTGCCTCGATTTGTTCTTCACAATGAGTTTTGTATAAATTAATCATCATTTCCATAATCTTTGTTGAATTCTGAGTCTAGTAGTATATTCACATATGTTTTTTCATTAAAAAATAATTTGGCCATAAATGTTGTTGTGACTGCAAGAACGTGATGAAAAAGATGATAGAAAGAAGCCAATGCGCGTTTCTTATTGAAAATTTTGAGTTGTTGTGTTTTGATTGGTCCTTAATTTATGCTTCATGTTTAATTTTTGTGGTGAGGTTAACTAAATGAATGAATGGGTTGGCGCAATGGTTAGTGTGTTGTATGTGAAAGTATGAGGGTGCAGGTTCAACCCTTGGTGGAGTCATTCCCACCATTTTCTTTTTATTGTTCATTTCTTCAGTTTAAAAGGAATTTTTATATTTATTTATTTGTTTGATTATATGAACAGATGAGAGGGTTGGTGCAGTGGTTAGTGTGCAAGCATGAGGGCGCAGGTTTAATCCTTGGTGGAGTTACTCCCACCATCTTGTTCTTTTAATGTTTTTTTTCTTATTTTTCTTTTCCTTATTTCATTTTCATTTCTTGTTTTCTTTCATTTTTATTTTAATTTGACTCATTTGTTTTTTATTCAATATTATTTTTATTCTGACCTTGTATTTTATTTTCCATCATAAAAATATAAATAATATATTTTATTTGTTTTTTATTATTTTATTAGTTTTAAAGAGGTTTTTTATCTTTATTTTCTTCATTTTTATCTTGTTTAAACTTGACATAAATGTTGATTCATGCCTAATCAATGTATTGAAAACCCAAACACCATGCTAAGGAGTGTTTTATTTGTTCTTGATGTCTTGATTTATTGATCATTATGGTTTGCTTATTTGATGCTTTCATGTGATGTTGTTTATTGTCAAAAATATTCAAAAACCCTAATTTCCTAAGGTGACATTTTTCATGATACTATAATGATTAATGAGTGCTTATCTTGGATTATGGTGTGATTATAGTTCTTGTCTCTCTAGAGTTAGGTTTTATTTGTTTGTATGCTTATGCATGATGTATAAACCATAATTCCATAATTTTGTTTGGATTTGATCTTGATACTTTACCATGTTGAATGTCTTGGATGCTTGAACTGAATGTATGGCTCAATATCGACATGTCTTAATTCTCTTTTTATGGTGAATGCCTTGATCATTTTACTTGCCTTTTTGTATGTCTTGATGTTTGATGATTCATATATTCATGTTTGAATATTTATCTTTTGAGTCTTCTTTACCGTGACATTGATTCACTTTTATTCCTTTGATCTTGGCTTATATCATGTCATGTGGTTTCTTTACTTTTTTTCCATTTGTGTTTGATATTATTGATGTTTGATCCTTTGATATCACACTTTCTTTAGCCTTGACCTAATCATTTGATGGTTCACATATTTATAAATATCATGTTCATATCCATGCTTAGATTGCCTACCTTTAAATTATTCTCTTACCAAGACTTTGCTTTCTTTCTTGATTGACTTTGACTTATGACATTCCATGTTGTCTCATTGCTTGTTCCCCACTCATGTTTGATATTTGGTTTGTGTTTTAGATTCATGATACTTGATCCACGTATGTCACATCAATGTTAGGACTTGACCCTTTTATTTATCCCTCATGATGATGATGTTAGACTTGTAATCAGCCTTTGGTATTAATGATTGATGCTTAGTTACTTGTATTTTATTGTGACTCAATCCAAGGGAAATGGATTATTTTGTTGAGTTGTTGTCATATGTGTCTTTGCTTTCCTTTACATTTTTCCTATTTGTCTTTAAGATAGGTTCCCCTAAGCCCTAGTCTACTTTTCAAATCATAACCTATTTCATAAATAACTTTGACTTAGGTCAATGCACTTTCAAATTTTCTTTAATAAAAGCTTCAAAACATCTTAAGCATATCAAATTATTTTAATAAGACTAAAAAAATACAAAACTCACTCCATCATTTTTGCCACTTTGGTTGTTCTCTTAAAAACTCTTTTTTCCAAGAGATTATACATAAGTCCTCTTCATAGTTGAAATGTAATTCTCATATCCCCATAGTAATGATTTAAACGATGATGATTTCTTTTCCACTCGAGGGAGCTAGTGGCATAATTGTTAATTCTATATATAAGTTGGAGCCCTTCCCTCATGATGATGCAAAGATCTATCTTCTCATATTTGTGGGTTGAGTAGTTGAGTATTCTCCTTAAGATGACGAAATGTGTCTTCATTTAAAATCAACCAAAATATACCCTTTTGTTATTTGTACCCTGAAATATGAAGTTTTAATCTTTCATTAGTACGTAGGCATGAGACTTCATGTCTTTCTAAGTAAAAAATCAATAAAAAAACATCTATTTTCTCATCTCCCCAATCTTTTGCAAATAAACCATTTTTTAGCCAACAACGCGGATATTTCAAAGAGGTTTTTATAGAGTAATATAGATACATAGGATGCTAATACTTCCCTTTGTATAACCAAATATCGTACCTTAGATCTCTTTATTGCTTTGCTATTTGCTTTACCTTTAGTCTTTCTTCTTGCTTTGCATGTTTATTTTTTGGTTTTTATTTGCTCTTTTCCAATTCTCTTGAAAATAATAAAGTGTGGTGGCAACTTTCACTGTATGAGTTCAATCAATCAATGGCTCGATCTTAATTTTTCATCGCTACACTCACTTAATCATAATGTTGCACCCGAAAATTCATCCTCTTCATTTTAATCATAATTGGCTTATATTTTATCATCACATACATACATACATACATGTCATAGGGTCTATACTCATGGAATCAAGGGTTTTCTCTGTGAAAAGAACTGCGAAAGATGATTGTTCTGTTAAGCACCATTGTGAAGCGAAACTTGGGGTTTTAAGATTTCCAATGCAAGTCGCACATTTTCCAATCCATCGAATTATGGATTAATCAATTACTTATCATATCAAGCTCTCATTTGTCTTGGCATGCTTTGAATTGCATAGAAAGTCAAGCATTTCAATCGATTTGAGATAGTGCAAATAGAAATTCAATATTGTGCGTTACAAGCTATGAAATTCATAACTTGAGACCAGAAAATGATTTGGGAATGATTCTTCAGTATTTAGAACCGTCTTGAGATCTTATCCAATTAATTTGTTCAAATCGAAGGCTAATTTTGTGAGGAATATTTTTAAATTGTAAAATACCTTAAATGCATTATATAGTGGATTTGTTGGTTCGTTGGTTTTCGGAGGCTTAAAAATTCGTAACTTCTTGTTGGAAAATCATATTTGATTGGTTCTTGGAGCATTTGAACCGTATTTTTATTTCCTTCAATCTTCATGTCCGGCTCGGAATCTAATTCATTGAGGAAGATCTCTGAATGTGCAAATACTTTGAAGAAATACAGTAAAAATACCGTGAAATAGTGTGTTGAACCACTGTTTATCGGATATTTAGAAATTCATAACTTTCGCACAGTTCGATGTTTTTTTATGGTTCTTTGGGATAAAAAAATTTCTTGATTTTATCTTCTATTTGTGTATTCGGGTAAGAGGTTAATTCTTTGCAGAAGATCTCTGAGAATGCGAATTACCATAGAAAATTGCACCCATAAATGGTTTTCTTTCGTACTATTTCTGAAAATTGTAAAAATCATAACTCTCTCGACTTTTATTATATTGGGACGATTCTTGAAGTGTGAGATCATAAATTTAATTAGCTACAACTTTTCTTCAGAACCCGAGTTCGGATTGTGCTCCGAAGGCTTCGGTATGTGGCTTTCTTGCTAAAGAGCGCATGAAAGTAACCTAAAATTTTCAATGCGGCAAAATAAGTTTAATGTTTCTCGCCATTCAAAAAGTCATAACCCGCTCGATTTTTATCATATCAGATTGATTCTTATGGCACAACGTCACAAATTTTGTGATCTACAATTTTGTTTCAGGTTGCGCGTCAGTATTCTTCACCGAAAGTCATGAGCTTATGGTTTGTTCGCGCGCCTTGCACAAAATAAGCTGAAAAAATATGCACTGTGAATTTTTACACTGGTTTCTCTCTGTTCAGAGCATTGTAAATTGCTTAATTTTTATCATATCGGAGCGATTCTTTCGGCACCGCGTCACAAATTTCGTCACCGACATTTTTGTTTCAGGTCGCGCGTTAGGATTTCGCACTGAATCTCATGAGTTTGTGGTTTGATCTTGCACAATGCATGAAATAAGCAAATAAATAAAATTTGTCAAGCCAAACAAGGATTTGGAGCCAATACTATAAATATTTTAAATTCAAATTTCAAACACAACTTCACTCATTTTTTGAAATCTCACAAATCAAACTTCATTCTCTCTCAACTTTCTCTCAAACCTCTCAAGAACACAAAAGGAGAAATCAAGAGCAAACTTCAGAGCTTCATCTCTCTCACTCCCAATCGTGAACTCCTCTTCCTCACAACCACCGGCCAGCACCACCGGTCCTCCTCCTGCTCATGCGAACCACCACTAGTCGTTCCCTTTCTCTCACGCACGAACGCCCTCTGTCGGTACCTCCTACGTCTTCATAAACCTTCTGGCGACATACTCCCTCTGTCAAGTCCTTCGCGTCGAAATTCCTCATCTTCTTTTTTATTTAACTTCTTCATGACATTTCCGTAACTTCTTGGATTATTTATTTTAAATTGATTTCAAGTGTTTTGATTTAATTGATCTTGAATAGTTTGAATTAATTGAACATTACATGAGTTGAATTGAATATTATTTAAGATGCTTGATTCTTGGATTGATGATGATGTTGAAGTGTGGAATCGGATCATTGATTTTTGATTGTTATGGATCTTGAGAATCTGATTATGTTGATGAATTTTTTTCATGTCGATTTGTGAGTCGATTTACATGATTATTGATTTTGATGAGAATTGATGTGGATCTCACGTGTTAATGCAATTTCAGATCAATTTGTTGGTGAATTCAATTTTTCAACGTAAAAAACCTCAAATATGATAAATTGTATTAACACTTGAATTATGTTTTTTGTGGCTTGGAATCATTGCTTGAATGAGGATTTAATTGTTGCAAATCATTTGTAATTACTAAGCGGTATTACATGAATCGTTAAATATTTTGGTGTATCTGTTTATGAGTTTTTAAACTCGTTTTTGACAGATTCTGATACATGTATGCATCGCTTCCCGGAAATTGCAAATGGCTTGTATATTTCTATTCAAAATCCATTTGAGTCTAACTTGTGAATAATTGTGCGTTTATTGATCGTTGGTGTTGAGTTATATCATTTTCGATATGATTTTTTGGATAATTTTGTGAAATGGCGCAATGCTTCCCGATTTTCGTAAGTTGGGCATAAGGCATACTTTAATTGATGGTCAATGCTCAAGGGAGTTTGTTTTGGTACTTGGAAGACATCTATGTCAAGTTTTGTCGATTTCGGGTCGATATTTTATGTGATATCATGTATAACGAAAATGCTACTCGGTTTGGTAAGTTGGTGCAAACATATGATTTAATTGTTGTTTGGTGCATGATTATGCTTGCTTTGGTATCCTCATAGCATTCACGTTGAGTTTTGACAATTTCCATCGACATTTTATGCGGATTACGTGTTAACGACAATGCTGCCTGGTTTTTTATGTTAATGTTCCAGTGCTTGTTTGGATTACTTTACTTCACATTTTAGTCGTGATTTAATTTTTGATGTAAATACTTGATTCCAATTATGCCTCCTTGTTATTACTAACGCGTTTGTAAATTTGTGCAAGGCATTTCAAAAAGGCTTTTGATCGCTTAATTAATGTTTTGATTATTCGATCGAAAAGCATGTTATTCCATTTCTTTTTGGATTTGAGTTCGCTTCTGACGTGATTGATTTTGATTCTCATTCTATGAGATATATACACTGCTTGTGTTTTTTTATGGATGTGAATTTTTGTGCAGGTGTACTGTTTCGTGTTTGGATGTATCCGACGCACATTTCGCATGTGATTTATTTTCATATTGTTGACACTTTGGTGCTTATATCGAGTGCACGGTCTCTGACCATTTTTTTTTGTCGATGCTAGCTTGCACGAAGTTTTCCAGGTTTCTCTGCTTTGATTTCTTCCTACGAAATTTTGGTCATTTCGTATTATTCTGATTCTGGTTTAATTTTCCGTATTGTCTTTTCTTTTCCTTGCCATGAGAAATAGGAATAGAGATGCATGACTGAGAGTCCCTACCTTAGGTGGGAAAATCTGTTTAAAGTCCTCAAAGGAGGCGATGTTTGTTTTGTTAAAAGTCCTCAAAAAGAGGTTATGTTTGTGTTTGTTTATGCGTAAAAGACCTCGACGAAGGCAAATCCCACTCCCCTCCCGTTTCCAATTTACTTTATGCTTTCTATAGAGTCAATAGGTGGAACAAAGAGTCCGCAATCGACCCCCACACTTTCTAGTTTGTGTCGTTCTTAGCTTGCGTTATATGTTGATGATTTTAACCATGCCCATTATTATCCATTGAGTCAAATAAAGTGGAAAAGGGTTCGTAACCAACTCCCACACTTTGTCATTCGTTTCAATGATGTTAGTTCATGTTTCTTCAAACATTGACGCTTTGAGTTGTTACTCGATGTCAGTGCTCGAGCAAATCAAGTGGAGAGAGTTCCTTACTCCCACTTTGAGATCCATTAGACTTTTTGTTTTTTGTTAAGCTCGAACTCAATTTTGTTTGGGTTCGACTGTAGTTTGATCGCACTTTTGCTTGTGCTCTTCTTTACACCTTTGTATGTTCCCTTAGGATTCACTTGTTTTGTTTATGATGCAAGTTAGATATTAAGATCGTAATCCATGCCTGCTAACATAGGTAGTGCTTCCTTTTCAACCTCAACTATAGGATCAATCATTTTATGATAACATTAGGGATAGATATAGATAGTTTCCCTTAGACGTTTTCCTTTCCCTTTTGCATGATTAAGACTAAAACCTTTTTCTTTGGCAAATTCATAAAAAACTCTAACATTTCTTTAACCCTTTTTCAAGGTAAAAAACATAAACTAATTCAAACTTTTTGCGCCTTTGTTCCTTTCTTTGAAACTCTCAAAAGGATGTGTTAATTCTACTCCGTGCAATATGAAGCATAAATCCCAAAAGGTCGGGTGGCACTATGTCTACTTGCTAGAGCATGAATGTAGCATTATCTGCCTTCGAGAATTTTTATTTTGAAAATACCTCTTCAGGTAAGAACGTGTTAATTCATTCATATGCCAACATGTAAGTCTCTAAAGGTCAAGCTGCAGTAGGAAGCGGAATTATTATTGTTCATAAAAAACATAAAAAAAACAGAAACTTTTGAGTCAAACTACGATACTCTGATTCCTTAAAAGGGATATGTAGGCATTTGGTTGTGGGTCCCAGGAGAGAAAAACTTTATAAATATTCCCTCTTTTACCCTTCTTTTTTTGTGCATGCATTCCCTCTTTTCATTTTTCCTTTAGCTTATAAGTTTAGATTACAATACACCCTTTAATTAGAACAACAAGAGTGGATCATGTGGGGTACCACTGACGTGAGGGGTGATAATACCTTCCCCTTGCATAATCGACTCCTTTACATGTATCTCTTGGACGCAAGACTGTGATTTTACCCTTCTCAGGTTTATTTGATCTTTACCTTTTCTTTCCCGTGGGATAAAAATGTTCGATGGCGACTTCATTGATTTTCTCTCGATGATTGTTCAGCTGGTTGTTTCAGCTGGTGACTTCACTGGGGACAGATTAACCAAATGTTGGTCCATCTCGGAGTCACTCCTAACTTTTTTTGTTTTTTTCATTCGGTGTTTATCTTTACGCTTTATAGCCTTCCCATTTTTATATGTTTGAGCATATCTATGCATTGAACTTTTATCGCTTTCCATATATTGGTTAGTTGTTGTGCTGGCTCTATTGGATTTTCATGTTGGGTGAGTGTAACTATTGAGGTAAAAGGTGATGGGTGTTATCCGCAAGTATACGGAAAACATCAAAGTCATACAAAAGATTATTGTTTCCACAAAGATCAATTGTCAACCTATCGATTACTATTGTTACGATGTTTATCTAAGGCAAATCAAATAAGTATTTTGAGTGCACAGGAAAAGAAATAATGAAGAAAATAAATTCAGATAAAATGCATGCTTGAATGTAATTCGCATCAGTAAGGCAGTACTACAATTGTTTCTAAATAGAACTACTTATGGGGCTGTACTTTCTACTTTGAGAAGAATCAATTTAACAAGAATTGTCGCTTTCGCGTATTCAGAACTGAGTTTACTCTTTAATTAATGCCTTCCATTGTCACTTATGAAAGGTGCTTGTCGCGTTAAAGCAGTAAACCTATTTTTAAGAAATTAAACTCTTGACTAAGTTGAAAATTGATTTTAATTTGGAATATTTAACTTAAAAGGGATGAACAACTTTCACTCAAGGAACCAGATTTTAAACCTACAAATGTGTCCGAAGATAGTTTTAAAATCGATTTCTAATAGTGTTAAAAACTCCTATTTAACCAGACAAAGTGCTTTCTCTATCTTTTACCAGTTAAAACTAACCAAGTTTATCTTTAACAGTCGGACGACTTTCGATCTTACCCAACTATATCTCAGCTCTACTTTCGTAGTTACCGATCAGACTAAGTACTAAAAACTTGAACTAAAACAAAAATAGCCCCTAAAGCATTTCTACAGATACGATATGTGGAGTACCATCGTACGGACGACCCTTATATCCTAGCCTTTAAAGTTTTATCCAGACATGAAAGCAAGAATCAACATAGCGGAATAAATCATGTTGAAAATAAGTGCTAGGTATGTGGATGGTTTTTTTTTCAAAATTATATAGCGGTAAAGAAAAATGCTTTGAAGACAAAGTTTTTCGTAAAACTTAACAAGCAAGATATTAAACAAGTAAACAAAGACAAAGCAAGGAAATAAATAAAGTAAAGCAAGTGCAAGGTAAGTAAAATGTAAATGCAAAAAACTTTAATAAGAAACCTGCTCCAAATTGGAGACTTTAAACTGGTACAATTGGAAAGTGGACTTTAAACGGTTACACTTAAAAGTAAACTTGACTGGAAAGTAAAACGGCGGCAAGATTAATAGTACAGTTATCTAACCTAACTACAACTAAGGTGCGATAATCCCCCATTGTGAAGAATTGTCGTTTTTACAATGGTGAGTTTAAGCTTACTGTTGCAGACTAAGTTGGATGAAGAATAAATGAAATGAGAAATTCCTATTTATAAAAAATCAAAATCCCTTGAAAAGACAAAGATGTCGTCCAACCGCTCTTGAGTGGGACGAACTCAAGGAAGATGGCGTCTACCATCCCTGCTTGGTGCCCGCCATATGAACACATGGAGAATATCGTGGTTGCGTGCCAGTTGACCATTGGTGGACAACTTACATATCATGGCGCCTTCCTTAGCACCCTCCATGCTGAACGCCACATGTGTATTTTTCAATAAAAGTTTCGACTTCTTGCTATTTTTGCTTCGTTTCCTCGAGAAGGGCTCTTGCAAGACAAAATACCTGAAAATAAGAAAAAAAGCAAACGTAACACAAGAAAATAATAATAAAACTCTAATAAACATGTGCAATCCAATTCAAATATGCAATGTGTTTCATTGTTATCAAATTCTCCCACACTTAAACCTTTAATTGTCCTCAAGCAAAACTCTTATCAGCACAAAAGAAAAACAACAACACATAAGTATTCAATTTAGGATAAAAAAAAAACTCTAAGCTCAATCAAGGATGTGTTGATAGGTACTACCCTAATTTTTGACCAAAAGATCCCATTTCTTATCTGCATCATTCATAGCAAGTGTTTACAGGTGGTTTGACCTATTTTTGCCAATTTTCAAGTCAGATTTTAAAAATTCATAACTTCTTCAAATTTCGATATTTTAAGCGCTTCTTTATGCATATGATTCTCATTGATGTCATCTATAATTTGTATTTACAAGTCAAGAGCTGATTATGCTTTGAAAAACCATGAAAAAATAGAAACATTAGAAGTCATTTCTGAATTTAGTGGAATTTGATTTTTATTATGTTTTATTCATGGTTTCTTTTCCATTTAAAAAAATCACAAAAAAATATACTTAGCATCATGTTTTTTTTTTATTTACTATTTTTACTTCTTTACTAAAAAATTATCAAAAATATATTCTTTTATTAATTTAAATTTATATATTGGTATCATTTATTTCAAAAAAATCTAGAAAAATTTACATAAGTCATTTTATTTTCTTATATGTATTTTATTTTTTATATTTTAATTTGCACTTTTATTTTCATTTATTTTAATTCAAGAAAAAAATTATAAATAGTTAATTTAATATAACTTTTATTTTCTATTTTCGTATTTCTTATTATTACTAACACTTTTAGTTTCTTTTATTATTATTATTATTATTATTATTATTATTATTATCATTATTATTATTATTATTATATTATTATTATTATTATTATTATTATTACTACTTTGTCTTTTTGTTTTTTGTGTCAATAAAGAAAAGTTGAGACCACTATAATGTAGTACAAACAATTCACATGGATTGCCAACTTGTACTTATCAATGGTCAAGAATCATTCTCACACTTCACATGGATTGCCAACTTGGACATATCAATGGCCAAAAACCATTCTCATAAAGTCACATGGATTGCCACATCAACACTCCCACTTCATCCACCTTAAAAATAAGACATCTCTTTCTTTAATTTGGAACTAACAATATTATAATTCATTCACTAAACTGCACCAAAACTCTCTTTTTTTTTTCACTTCATTTTCTTTCAAGTCATTTCTTTAATTTATTGAATAGGTAGGCTATTATACTTATTATTTATTAATTAGATTGCATTTTTACTCTTTATTTATTTATTTAGTACCATAATTATCACCATTTTTGAAGGAAACTCCATTGATTCAAAATCAAGATTTGAAAAGTGTTCTTGAACCTCCAAAAGCAAAAGTGATTTATTGTTGTTTAATTTTCATTTTTTTCTGTAATTTTTTGTTACTTATTTACTTATTTTAAATATGGATCCTTTGTCGTGAGATTGAGTAGATAAATTTTCATTATTCATTTGTTTAATTTTATAAATAATTGAGAAAGCTATGACATTTATACTTTTTTTATTATAGACTTCATCTTATTCTTCTTTATCTATTTTATTTTTATTTTTATTTGGATCAATTTGGAAAGTATTTGAGCATTTTTTCAGTCCATCTAACCTTGTCGGATATTTGATGAACTTTCATCATTTCCAATCTACTTTTAAATGGTCATTTGATCATTCAAGGTACTTGGGATTAATGATAAGTTTGTCATAATGTATCTTTCTTGACTTTGTCTTGATCTCGCATGTGTGTTAATTATACTACATATATAAGAGAATAAACTTCAAATTGTCATTTCTCTAATATGTATGAGTACATATATTGTATGCTCCATATGAAGTTACACTTATCCCAAATTAGATTATTAACTTTATATTGTACTAACTTTACTTTAATGTCATTTATATTTCTGCACTTTATATTTTCCTCTCTTTACTTTTATGTCATTTATCATCCATAATATTTTATTTTCTTTACTTTATGCATTTTTTATTTGCTCACTTGAGCATTTATCTTCTCTTTGCTCACTTGAGCTTCTTTTTTTTTGCTTGTTATAAGTCACTTAATAAAGAAAAAACCTATAATTGGTTCTTTAATCATTGGACTATGGTTACTGTCCATTTTTATCTGATGCATGGTTCTTATTCAGTCTCCATCTGATTATTATCTTTATGCTTGAATCCAAGGAAAATGATTAATTCGTTGACTTCATGTCATTGAGTGTATCTTATATGATTGTGTGAATTCCTTCATCCATATTTAAGTTTTGCTAATCTTAAGTTAGATTTCAAAAATCTCATTTTTTAAACTTACAATCTTTTAAACCAAAACCTCGACATTAGGTCATCGCATTTTCAAAATCCATTTAAACTAATATTTTAGAAAACAACTAATTTTAATACACAAATATAATAAGAGTTTCATGTAGAGTACTACAGATGCATTGGGTGCTAACACCTTCCCTTTGTATAATCAACCCCCGAACTTTAGATCTCTCTATTGCACTTGCTTTTACTTCTTGCATTTCATATTTACTTATGGGTTTTATTCTTCTCTTTTCCTCTTCCCTTGTAAATAATAAAGCGCGGTGGTAACTCTTACTTATTTGCAAGTCAAGTTAATTAATAGCTTGATCTCCGATTTTCATCGCTATAGGTACTAACTAATGAACCAAGGATATGGAGGTGACACTTTTTGCAAATGCGGTCATAAGCTTCTTTCCTATACAAACCAATCCATATCATGCTACTATACCTAAGCCTACCTTTTTCATCCTTTTTAAATTCCTTTTCATTCAGGCGCAATCACATTAAGCCTGTTATCCGTACATACTCATAGTAAGGCGAAAGGTTAGTGATTATGATCAAATGTATGGGGCTTTGGTACATTAATTGGTGCAACCTCTTTATTTTCCCTATTGTAGTTGTGGGGGATCAGACCCTAATCCGTCGTACCAAGTCCAGTACCAGAAACCTCTGAACCAACTAACAATGGGTATTTTATTTTATTTTTGCAGGTCTTACAGCAGTTGGGTTAAGTGACCATGTGAGAGTCACTTAGCTCAGGAGTTGCAATCCCTATTTTTAATTTATTAGAAAATAAGAAAAAAATTAGGATCGTTCACTTATTTTCATCGACTTCCTTTCGTAGAGCATGCTTAAGTCAGAGTTGACTGCTAAAATAAACTACTTAAGGATTTATTTAGGATGATAATTAAGTTTATAGAATAATAGGTATCGATATTGGTTCCTAAAATCAAGAAGCTTACGGTGTTAAGACGATATCGATTTTTCAAAAGTTTTCCCAAGTCTTCACATCATATCCCAAACTTGTCTGATAGCCCAAACTTAAAAAATAAAACTTGTTTTCTTTGTCCAAAATTTTTGGTAAGGCTCAAGAAAAAGGGAAGTAATGATACACTACACAAATGAATCGTCAAGCACATGAAATTTATTGAAATTAGACTAACAAAACAACCTAAATAAATTAAAAAGCAATAAAAACTAAAAACAAAGGAAAAGGAAAACGATATAAATCTTCTCCCACAATTAAACTGAACATTGTCCCCAATGTTTTGATAAAAGATGAGAAAGGTGTAACCTGGAAGACACTACTGGTGACCGTTGGTAACCTCGCCTCCTTGCTCTAAACGCCTAGGACGAAGACTCTTACTGATGTTGAAGGTTACCTAGTACAGAGCCTTGAGTGGCCTCCATTAGGGTGAAATATCTTTGAAAATATGCTTGCTGGCGTTGTTTCTTAAAAAGGATGGCATTATGAGATTCCATAATACTACTAAGAGAGCGATCGATTTATTATTGTGATTCGCGCATGAAGTCCATGTTGTCTGCAAGCTTCTGATTCATGGAAGAAAATAGGCCATCATGTCTTTCCTCTCGATCTTGCTGCTCTCGCCACATTTCTTCAGTAATATGGAAACCAGAAGTTTACCTACAGAAGGGTGAGTAAAAGGTAGTCCAATGTATGCAGGTGATGCATGGCATGGAGGATCGGTCTGAATAGGATACTGGTCTCTCTGCTTATACTCATCACCGATCTCGTTACCTTCTCCTAATGGGATGTTGCATGGAAACAGGCCAGTAAAAGGTGGAGCTTGCATATCATAAGTCCAATTTCTCTCAAATCGCACACATGTACGTCGATAGCAATGTAAAACTACACTAGGGATAGCTACACTATAGACCATGAGGTTATAACATCCCAGTTGAGTGCCAGCCAAACTTTCTTGGAAGAAATAGACCCATAGCTTCTGGTCAGCAGTGTGAGGCTGAATCTTGCGGACATAAGATCTCAGGTGCAACTTAGGACAAGAGACCCCATCATACTTGGCAAAAGTAGGGATTTTAAAATTTGGTGGGATGACTACTCCAGAAACCAACCCTAACTCTTCAAAGTCCAAGCTAGGTACCTGCTGAATCTCCATAGTGTTGAGGCGATCCTTTAGCTGTTTGTATTTGTCGTCTGTAGGAGGATACTGTTCTTCAGCGTAGTCTGCTTCCTCTTTGTTAGCCCCCAGACTGTGATCCCCTTCTTTTGTCTGATTGTCCCCCTCAGTTGACAGAGTTGCGAATCCTAGAGCTCACTCTGTTGATCTTCTGAACTTTCATCCCAAATTCAGGACACCTACTGACTTCTTCGTCTTTTTCTTCTTGTCTTTGAGAAGAAGAGTCTTCAGGTCCTCTTGCCCCTTATCCATAGCCAGGAACATTTGCTGGAATTGGGAATTTTATGTTTGAAGATCATTCACCTTCTGTTTAATATCGATCTTACTAAAATAAACAGCAGGAAGATAAGGAGACTTGTATGGGATTAACCTGTCATGATATGATGCATGGTATGTGGATGCATGTTTTCAAGGATCTAGCGGGGTAAACACAAGAAGTTGTTAGAAGTTGAATTTTGATCAACAACTTTGATTGGAGAACTTCATATCGGTGGATGTCCTTCCACAAGAATCAAGCTCACCATGTCAAGTGGGTCATATCTCTTGACTTAAGTTACCGTGCTTTGGTTTTTGATGGCGTTTGATTAGAGAATGAATCCTCTTGCCCCATGATAGGCGTCTGTCTTAAAATGACCCTGCATCATAGGCCCTTGAGATCCTTGAAATGGTTATTGAAAATGCAATGGTATATGATATCATGATGTTATGTACAAGTATGCAAAGTAAGCAAGTTGTTATGTACAAATAATCATATACGCACAAAGCAGACAAGTCCTTAGGTTTAGGCTTGCATGGATTTTGATAGGTAAGTACCCTCTTGAAGTTTAGTTGGCTCAACCTGTCCTAGTAATAGTAGCCGGGTTTTAGGGGATCTCAATATCACTGATCTTTCTTCATCGGGCATTATTTCAGCATAAGCCTCTTTATTGGCGACCGAAATATCCTGAAATTCCGATCTAAATAAGCATAGTATCGAGTATCAACCAACTTCGGACTGCACCAAAGCCGGATATCTCACTACTTCCTAATGGCCAAGTTGTTCAATTAAGGTTCTAAGGTAAGTTAATGCTTCATGACACCACACAGCGGCCCCGTATTCTCCTTGACTACTCAAGGGCTACCGTTACCAACAAATGTGTGACAGTAAAGTAGCCATTGCTTCAACCATGTCGATATACCCCGCACAATTTCCACAATCTATTGCTACTTACCAAATAAAGAACCATTGTAAAGCATGCAAGTCAAACAAGGAAATAAAGTAAAGGTGATCTAGCACTAAGGTAACCCCACTTTTAATAGATTCCCCAGCAGAGTTGCCAGTTATGTAATACGATGGGAGAACTTACTTGGGTGTTTTGCGTTTGTTCACAATTGTTTTGGATAGCAAGAGTCGCCACCAAATTTTCTTTTATCCAATAAGGAAAGGCTGAAAAGAACAAGAAATACCTTTCGAGATTATTTCTTGAGTTTGGGGGGTAGGTTATGAAAAGGGAAGGCATTAGCACCCTTTTCATTCGTAGTTATCTACGGGCTCTTAGTTGCTTACTAGATCACTTTCCTTTGTTTGAAAATGTGCTTGTGATGTGGGTTTTGAAAGTATTTTGAAAAACGTCTTTGTAATGATTCTCGTTTCTATAAGAACGTGTACAAAGTGTTGGTTTTGAAAATAGTTCAAAGAGGTGTTTGTGGAATTTGTTTTTGAAAGTTATTTTGAAAAGTGTCTTTGTAATGATTCTCGTTTCTATAAGAATGCGTACGAAGAGCTTTTGTCTATTGAAAATGTTTCAAATGAAAGTGTTGGTGTGTAAAATGTTTTTGTTGTGAGCAAGCGAGCAACTATGAGCGTCCTACCTACTCAAAAGGTTTAATGTTCTTTTCCTCCTCCTTTAGATGTTGTTATCTTACCATTGATTTGGTAAGAAGCCCCATCGTTGGATGTGAAGGGACGGGCGTGGGACGTTTGTATAGTCACAAAAGGCAACTTATGGGACGTTTTAGAAATTTTCGTTTAGGGACTAGATCATTTACCGAAGGCAACATTAAGGGTCATCGAGGGACTACGATCTTTTATCGAGGGTCTTTGCTAAAACACCCATATTCGAGGGACATGACTATTTTTCCGAGCCAACACGTGAGATTACCCTAGAGGTGCATGTGTGCATAGTGTGTTTGATTTGCATGCAATTTTTATTTGATTTTTGGGTTGTCTACTTGTTGTTTTTATCTTGCCATACATCCTAATTACTAACATTTGTACAAAAGTAATAAAGATGCAGAAAATAAATCTTACACTATTACAATCATATTGAATATCAAGAAAATTCAAAGACAAAACAAAATAAAATGAGGAAAAAATGAGCTTTCGATCTAGGCAGAAACACCCTTCGATTCTGCCCTTCCTTACTTCCTTCGATTTGGCCTGGAAGTAGTAAGGACATGTCTTTTTAATTTCACCCCTTTCCTGTTTCTTTCGAATAGGACCTGGAAGTCAGCATGGCCATCCTTATGGTTACCTCTTTCGTTTGAGGGCTGGCAGTCAGTGTGAACATCCTACTAGTTGCTTCTTTCGATTGAGCTTAGCAGTTAGCGTGAGAGGTAGCCTTCGATTGGGCCAGGAAGTCAGTGTGAACACCTTTTGTTTCTCCCTTCTTGCTCCTTCGTTTGTACTGTGAAGCAGTAAGGAGGGTGATGCTTGAGGCTTCATTTCACACAAAAACTCCTTCTTTCGTTTGGGGCCTATACTGGTTAGTTCTACCATATATTTGACCAGAAAACAAGCGAAAATGACAGAAACAAAAAATAAACAAATGGCATGTACATGCTTGAAACGAAAGGAATGACTATTGACATGTTATGATAGAAACAACAATTTAAATGTTAAGAGACACTTACCTTGTTTTAATCTAGAACGTGTGTGCTGGACCTTGAGTGGCTGCCCTGGATACTCCTAGATTTGAAGGTAGGAAACAAAGGTGACGTTTCTAATGCTGGATTCGAAGGTCAGGGAAAGTGGGATTTTGCTTGTTGTTTCTGGATTCGAAAGGAGAAGAACATGCGTGGTGTTCTTTCTACAGGATTCGAAAGAAAAACAAAGTACGAGGTTGTTCCTGGATTTGAAAGGGAAAAAGAAACATGTGTTGTGTTTCTAGTTGTTGGATTCGAAAGGGTTAGAAACAAAGGTATGGTCTTTTGAATCTGGGTATGATAATGTGTTAAGTGTTTGGATAATTTTCACAAAATCAAGGATTTTTCCCAACTATCATAAGCCTTTGGATGTGTTGTCCAGCCCCCTTATACATGTTATGGATCTTCTTATTTATAGGCAAAGCTGGCTGAGATTTAGGAAGGAAAACAAAACAATTTGAACAAATTGAGTAAACTGTTTTTTTAGCTTTCGAGGGGCAGCGTTCGTATGCCATTTTGGTGTAAGAATGGGGTAGTGTTTCAGAACCGTTGTGCAGTAGTTTTGGAGTGTTATGACCAGTGTATCAGGCCTGAACTTGGCAGCAAGCATCTTTTGATATCTCCACCTTTCGTTTTGACCACCTTCGACCAGATTCTCCTACAAACAATATTATTTGATTTTCACCCAACAAGTGTCTTTTGAATGGGTTCTTTTTGTGCATCCTTTTTGTAAATTCAATTTTCTCCTTCAAAAATTCAATTTTCGCTTGAGTGCAATCGATTTGCATATTGGTGCAATCGGTTGCATGCTTCAATTTTTCAAAACATTTGCTACTGTTTCTAAGTGCAATCGATTGCTGTCAATCAATTTTTGCAACTGAATTTAAATGCAATCGATTTACACACTTGTGCAATCGATTGCACACTCAAAATATTTGAATTTCTAGCTGTTGAAACCCCGTGCAATCGATTTACACAAAGGGTGCAATCGATTGCATGCTGAACGATTTTGAAAAATAGCAGCTTTACTCATGTCTGTTCATAACACCAATTCATGAAAACCTTTCACTCAATTGGGACATCCAGGTATGTCTGGCAAGTCCTTCGAATGGGCCAGTATGGTATATCTTTAGAAAGGGACCCCTGTGTTTGCTCTTCAAATCCACCAATACATGTCCTTTGAAGGGGGCACCAACCATGTGTGTTGAAGGTTTTCAAGGGAAATATCATACAGTCCAAGTTAGTGTAAACATTGAAGAAGTGAAAAACACAAGAAGGGGGGGGGGGGGGGTGAATTGAAACTTAAAATCAAAAGCGCAGTAGACACGATATTTTTATCCTGGTTCATTTGATCTCAAACTACTCCACTCCACCCGCCAAGGTGATTTCGCCTCTCTCCAACGAGGACTTAATTCACTAATCAAAACTGATTACAACACAACTTTGACAACTGCCAAAGTCTTCTTGAGTACAACCAAAACCCGGTTTATCTCAAGGAAAACTAGCTTAATCAAGATAAAATAATCAACTATGTACTGTTGTTTTTCCTTACAAAAACTGTATCACTACTGTGATATTTTACACAATTTTGAGCGTATATATGAATATGTAAGATTGCAGCGTTTGAGAGGTATTTGCAGTTGTGTGTTAAAATCGTAAACGATTTATCCTCTAAGCTTGTTCATATAGGCGTGGAAATATTGTCCAACATAAAGCGTGATAATGGATGTTCAATGCTATTTCCATATTAAGAAGATTCTTGTCTGAATGAAGCCGTTGCATATGATGTTGTCTTGAATGAAAAGTAACGCTTCAGAACTTAGAATCTTGCATGCTGCAATTGCTTCAGAACATTGATGACTCAGAGATGTGAGGATCTGATGGTATATTAAACTTCTGTTCAGAATCAGAGTATTCTTCACTTCAGCGCAGATTCTGATTATCATTCTTCAGCGCAGATTCTGATTACCTCAACTTGAAAGCTTCTGTAGCTTAATTTCTGATGTTATTTCGGTCAGAACTTCTGCATACAAAATAACACAAATTTAGAGTGCATATTTGTTCTTTGTGTTTGTTATCATCAAAACTCTAATTAAGGGTTGTAGAATCAAACTATGTTCTAACAATCTCCCCCTTTTGGATGATGACAAAAACTAGGATTTTTAATGAAAAATATAGAACAAAAAGCTTTAGGAGAGTCTCCCCCTGAGATGATTACTCAGATAGAGATGAATTACTTACCTGAAGTTCCTTCTCGTCAGAGCTTTTGATGCATCTCCTTTTGTCCTTATCAGAATATGTTCTTGTTCAAGCTTTTCAGAGAAACATAAAGGTTAAGATATTCAGAATGTTTGAGACTTTGTCCCGGTATACTGTTATTGAAAATATCTTACTTTCTCCCCCCTTTTTGTCAGGTATCAAAAAGAAATATAATCAGAGTCAAAAAGATGATTTATATTGAAAAAAAATGCAATGACAATTTTCAGAAACAAGGAGGATAAGATGAAAAATAAAAATACAGATTAACATTTAATGAAAATCTAAGAAGGAGGGGGAAGACGTGTGAACAACGCTTCCAATAAGCTCTTAATCCGAGTGCTTGATTCTTCCTGCTTTCCTAGAATGTCTTTGATTTCTTTTGTTGTATCTTCTTGTTTATCCAATATATCCTTGATCTCTTTGTTTGTGTCCTCTTGCTTATCCAGTCTTGCATGGATTAAGGAATTCTCCTTCTTCAACTCTTCCAGAGTTTGCATGACTAGAGACGAAGCTGGTGTATCTTCAGGGGTTACATGTCGTTCAGAACACTCTGCAGCCTCTTCTGATTGAACAACTTCTTCTGTTGCAATCACCTTTTCTGGAGCAGTAGTCAGAGGGTGACTATCAGAATCTGGTTTAGTGGCTTCTGAAGGTTGGTGCTCTTTCCAGGGAGCATTATCTAGCAGAAGAATTTCTTTCTTGTCGCATTGGTTTAGAACTTGATCTTTGAAGGCTCTCAGCTGATCACTGAAGTTCTGCTGAGCCATTTCATAGCTCAATTCTTTCATCTTCTGGGTTTCAGAGTTGAGCCATTTTCTGAATCTCTCCCACAGAGAATCAGAAGCAGAAGGATTAGAAATCTCTTGACTTGCTTGCTTCAAAGAAGTAATCCATTCCTGTATTTCTGTTTCAAAAATCAATAGATTCTTACCAACATCTGATTTGGTTGAGGTTGGTTTAGGTTTGGGGGTGGAAATTTTGTTTGAGGTGGAAGCTAGTTGGTCCAGCACATGTAGATCAATTACAAGTATGAGGTTATCAGCTGGATGGTTTATAGGTGAGGGAGTGGAAGAGTCAGAAATCAGGATTGGTGAGTGAAGGGTGTTTGGTGGAGTGGATTCATATGGTAAAGGTATTTCTGGAATATCATGAATGGAGAGAAGTAAACGAACCGTAAGAGGTTCTGTTATCCCAGGAATTGGGGTAGTGGTATTAGAGTCTGAAAGGGAATCTTCTGATTGGTTTGCGGTAGCGTGTTGAATTTATGGTTCAGGTATTTCAGAAGATGGGTTTTCAGATTGAGGAGTGAAAGGGTTTTCATTTTCTGGTTGGGGTGAGTTGAGGTTTTGATGTTTTAGTTGAGGAGAGTGTGGTTGTGGATTTTCTAGTTGAGGAGAGTGTGGTTGTGGATTTTCTGGTTGAGGAGAGTGTGGTTGTGGACTTTCTGGTTGTTGAGGTTGAGTGTTTGGATTTTCTGGGAGTGGTGAGGAAAAGTCTTGATCAAACAGTTCAATATTAGATAGAACTCTAGCAAGTTCTGGTTGATGTTGTTCTGGATTTGGATTTGGATTGGGGGAGTGAGGTTCATTCAAGAAATTTCCAAGAGTTACAGATGGGTCAAACTCTATGTCAAAATCCTCAAATGTTTAGGGTGAAGGATTTTCTGTTTGTTGAGGGGGAATGGTTTCAGATGTTGGAATAGCTATTGATTCTACAATAGAAACAAAGGAAGGGTTACCTTTCTTTTTCGCAGCTTTGGGTGTCCTCTGAGAGGATCCTTCTCCCGCTGCCTTCCTCTTTTTGGATTTCTTTAGCACAACCTCTAGAGCTGGCTTGTGCAGATCTTGGATGTTGATTTCTGGAATAGTCCCATCATCCTTGCAATATTCAAGGTATCTGACTATAATCTCTGGAGAGGCATCTATCTCATAAAATAGTGGAAAATCCTTCAGAGGGATTCTCCTAGAAGTGATGACCTCATGAGAATCAATTATTGGTTCCTTCTTAATGTTCTCAATAATCTTCATTTTCTTCAGATTCTTGGCATTTAAAGGTTTCCCAGCAGTTTCTTCCAGAGTACTGATTTCTTGAGCCTCTGTCAGATGTTCTATCAACCTATTTTCTGTTAGAATATATGAAATCAATCTTCCTAGAGGAATCCAACCCCTCTTTGTTCTTTCTTCTTCTCTAGTCTCTTTCAGACTTGTTCTGAGATGGTTGAAGAGTAAATGTGGAAGGTTTATCTTGGTCTTCTTTGTAATAAAGTAAATCAGAAACTGCTGATCAATATTGATATAATCAGGGGAGCTTGTAGGCTTCCTGTGATTGATACATCCCAGAATTATTCTAGCCCAGATTCTGTAATGGTCCTCCAAGTCTCTGATCTTGCTGGATGGCTATCCAAAAGTGAAGATTTCCCTAGCAATAAATTTTAGGTCAGAGCACTTATCAGCCATATGAATGCATCTGACTCCACCGCCATTGTATCCAATGAGTTTCCCAGTCAAATCTTCTGTAATCACTATCTTCTTCCCCATAACATATGATGTGACCTGGTGGTTGGATGAGGTAGCATGAATCCAAAACTCTTTAACAAGAATGGGAAAAGTTGGACCCAACAGATGATCAAAGTATCTGTTCCATCCCTGTGCAGTTACATCTTCATACAAATTAAACCCATTTTCTTGTAAGCTTTCAAAATCAACGATCAATTCAGAGAACTTCAAGGTTGTCAACCAAAGTGAGTAGCGTTCTAATGGGCTCTTCATACTGTTCAGTTGATTAAGAATCTAGAGCACTGTTGAGATTCTTGAGACTTGATGATGATGCCATTGTTCACATGGATTCTTTGAAGAAAATTGATGGAAGGGGTTTTTGAAAAAGAAACTAGAACAAGAGAGAATATTGAAGATGGTAAAATGTGAATGAATGAAATAGTAAATTGAGTTTATATAAGTTCTTTATAAAACGTAATCAGTAAGAAAGAGAAAAATAAGTAATGATTATATTGAATTAATGACACCTGAAATTAGGGGATTTAGAGAGATATTAAACAACTAACAATGACAAGCGTCTCAATGCATCCAATCAAAGCCTTGGACCCTTTAGAATTTGAATGTGTGTTCAGTCTCAGAAGGTAGCTTGTAAGAGGATGACAGATGTTTGATTGTGTGAACTGCACGCTTCTATCCTTTGAAATGAAACGTTCATATTTTCATAGATAGATTTTGAGGCAGCCGTACTTCTAACTTCTGAAGACAATTTGATCAGATGTTCATAGAAAACAATAAAGTTCTGAGGGTTAGGATATGCAAATAAAAAATTTTATTCTGGACATAATTTCATGCTGAGATGTTTCAGAATGAAATTGAATCTATCTTCAGAAAGGGGTTTAGTAAATACATCAGTCCATTGATGGTCTGTGTCAATAAATTTCAAAGTAAGAATTCCTTTCTGAATATAATCCGTAATAAAGTGATGTTTTATTTCTATATGCTTAGCCCTAGAATGCAAAATGGGGTTTCTGAATAAGCATATGGCAGAAGTGTTATCACAGAAGATAGGAATATTACTCTCAAATATGTTGAAGTCTTCAAGTTGACTTTTCATCCAGAGCATTTGAGTGCTACATCCAGTAGTTGTTATGTATTCAGCTTCTGTTGTTGACAAAGCTATTGTGGACTGTCTCTTGTTGGTCCATGAGATCAGATTGTCTCCCAGAAACTAGCAGCTTCCAGATGTGCTTTTACGCTCTATTATGTCTCCAGCAAAGCCAGCATCACAGTATCATATTAAGTTGTATTCATTGGATTTTCTATAAAACAAACCCAGATTAGTAGTACTTTTCAGATACTTGAAAATTCGCTTAACTGTTGTTAAGTGAGATTCTCTAGGATCTGATTGGAATCTAGCACATAAGTAAACATTGAATAAAATATCAAGCCTTGAAGTCGTCAGATAAAGGAGAGATCCAATCATACCTCTATATATTTTTTGTTCTACCTTTTTACTTACCTCTTCCTTTTCTAGAATTCACGTGGGATGCATTAGGGTCTTTGAGGGCTTACATTCTGAGAGGTCAAATTTCTTCAGAAGTTCTCTGACATATTTGCTCTGATGAATGTAAGTTCCTTCTGGAGTTTGGTTTATCTGAATGCCCAAAAAGAATTTGAGTTCCCCCATTAAGCTCATTTTAAACTTTGCCTGCATGCACTTAGCAAATTCTCTTCCTAGAGAAGGTTTAGTGGATACAAAAATGATATCATCTAAATAAATATGACAAACTAAAATGTCATTCTTAAATGTCTTACAGAACAAGGTTGTGTCCACTTTCCCTCTAGTGAATTCCTTTTCTAATAGGAAGTTACTTAGCCTTGCATACCAAGCTCTGGGAGCTTGTTTCGGACCATAGAGTGACTTCTTTAGTTTGAAAACATATTCTGGGTGTTTAGAATTTTCAAACCCAGGGGGTTGGTGCACATATACCTCTTCATCCATGTAACCATTTAAGAATGCACTTTTGACATCCTTCTGATACAGAGTGATGCTATTATTGACAACAAAGGAGATTAAGAGTCTGATAGATTCTAACCTGTCAACTGGAGCAAAGGTTTCTGTATGGTCTATCCCCCTCTTACTGATTATAACCTTGTGCCACCAGTCGTGCCTTGTTTCTGATGACTTCTCCTTGCTCATTTAGTTTGTTTCTGAACACCCACTTTGTTCCAATGATGTTGAATCCTTTTGGTTTAGGAACCAGATCCCATACGTCATTTCTGGTGAACGGTGAACTGGTTTAATTCCTCATGCATTTCCAAAATCCAGTCATTGTCCAGAAGAGCTACATCAATAGATGTTGGTTCAATTAGAGAGACCAGTACCATGAGGGATTCTTCAGAGTTTCTGAATGTTGATCTTGTTCTGATTGGATCATCCTTCTTTCCCAGGATCTTATCTTTTGGGTGAGCTATGCTGCTTCTGGATAACCTTTTCTGGAGTTGATCAACAGAAGGTACTGGATCAATTGTAACATTTCTTTCTGAAGTTGTTGGAGCGTCTCTGTTGAGAACTTCTGATGAGGTGTCTTCAGTACCTGTGAATTCAACTTTTATATCTGCAAAAGATTCATTCTGCTTTGACTTTTTAGGGTCAAGCTTATCATCAAATCTAACACTGATTGACTCTTCAACAATCTGTGTTTCTGTATTGTATACTCTGTACCCTCTTGAGCGTTCAGAGTATCCTAACATAATACACTTTTGTGCTTTAGAGTCAAACTTGTTCAAATGATCTTTAGTATTCAGAATAATACATGTGCATCCAAATGGATGGAAATAAGAAATGTTGGGCTTTTTGTTCTTCCACAATTCCTATGGAGTCTTTTCCATAATAGGTTTTATAGAGATTTTATTCTGAATGTAACACATTGTGTTAATTGCTTCTGCCCAGAAGATCTTAGCAATATTAGTCTCATTTATCATAGTTCTGGCCATTTCTTGCAATGTTCTATTCTTTCGTTCTACAACTCCATTTTGTTGGGGAGTTCTAGGACAAGAGAACTCATGCAAGATTCCTTTTTCATTAAAAAATGTTTTAAATTTTTTATTTTCAAATTCTCCACCATGATCACTTCTGACTTTGACAATTCTAGGATCCTTTTCATTCTGAACTTGGTTATAGAATGCAACGAACACAGAATGTGACGATCACTAACCCATACTTCTTGCCACTAACAGACGCAATTTTCACTAGTCCAAATAAGTCTATGTGCAGAAGTTCTAATGTCTTAGAGGTGGAAACAACATTTTTAGAATTAAAAGCTGGTTTTGCAAATTTTCCTTTCTGACATGCTTCACACAGAGCATCTGAGCTGAACTTCAGATTAGGAAGTCCTATAACCAGATTGAGTTTGTTAATCTGAGATATTATTCTCATACTAACATGCCCCAATCTTCTGACTTTTTAGTTAAGAAAGTTTTATCTTATAAATGTTGGTTTTCCTCTTTCCATTAAAAAGGATAGTTCCATATTTCTGACTAACAGCTTTTCATGAATTTTGATTAAAGATTAGTTTTTAATCTGAGATATTACATTCTGACTTTTTAGTTAAGAAAGTTTTATCTTATAAATGTTGGTTTTCCTCTTTCCATTAAAAAGGATAGTTCCATCTTTCTGACTAACAGCTTTTCATGAATTTTGATTAAAGATTACATCATAACCGTTATCACTTAATTGACTTATGGATAACAGGTTATGCATTAATCCATCAACTAAAAGCACATTATTAATAGAAGGAAGATTACCATTACCCATTGTTCCAGAGCCAATGATCTTCCCTCTTTGGTTGCCTCCAAAGCCCACGTAGCCTCCAGGTTTAAGTTCCAGGCTTTGGAACATATGATTTCTTCCCGTCATGTGTCGAGAGCATCCAGAGTCCAAGTACCATGACTGGTGTTTTAGCCTTGCTGCTAAAGATATCTGCTACATATATATTTTTGTCCTTAGGTACCCATATCTTTTTGGGTCCTGGTTTGTTAGTTTTACCAAAGTTCTGGTTGAATTTTGTTTTGACAGAGTAATCATTACTAGTGTATTTTAGGTCATGTGTGTGCCCATATGTGAAGTGTGATTTTAGTGGTATGCGTTTTATAACAAGGTCTATGACTTTCTTAGGTGGAGATACCTTACCTTGGTATCCTATTCCTTTTCTGCCATTCCTGCTAACTCCATAGATCATTGAAGCCATCTTGCTTCTATCTATGTGTTTAGCCAGAAACTTCTGAAAGTTGTGATCATACTCTTTGATGATCTTATCAGCATTACTGGGAGTCTCTGAGATTATTTCTTTCTGAGAGTTTTGTAAATCATTTTTTAATTTTAAAACATTTTCTTTTAACTCAGAATTCTCTAATCTGAGACTCGCAGTTCTTTCAGAGTCAGAGACAAGTTCCCTTTTCAGGTTCTTGAATTTGACTCTGATCTGCTGATATCTTTCCAGAATTTCATTCAGACTTTCTGCAAGTTCAGCCTTAGTAAAATTAATAGTGAAATCAGGGAATACCTCTTTTGTGTCTGATTCTGAGTCGAAACCAGAAGCTTCGCTGTCTTCTGAAACATTTGCAATGAGAGCTATGTTGGCTATTTCATCATCTGACTCTAAGTCAGCATCATAAGTGTCTTGTAGTTTTTTAATTATTGGCATGCATTTTTGGTAAAACCAGGTGTGTGTGTGAATGTCATGACTGATGTCATAACATTCTAGTTTATTAGGTACTGATTCATTAGGTACCTTTGCAGAAAAATATTGTCATACAGGTGCTGCTGTTTATAAGTGTGTATCTGAGCATTTTGCAAAAAGATCACATTTACCTAAATCAGTAGACAGGTTTTCAGATGTCATAACAAATGTTAAGACATCCTGTTCTGAACTAACAGTTATGCAGTTTGGGTAATTCTGAGTTTTTTCAGGAAAATGACTCAGTCTTTCCAGAACAGAAAATCTCGTGGACTTGGGGTTAACCTAGCTCAACCCTAACCTGGTTGATAAAGTCCTGTGACCTAGTCTTAAGGTCAAACGGAATTAACCCTAGATTTTTGTGGAAACCCTAACTGAAGATGCAGCTGCTATATATTCAACAGAGCTGCTGTTTTGGAATCAATCCCTTTTCGACAGAAGATCATTTAGAAGTTGTATAGTTTTAACTATTGTAATCCAAGCAAGTATCATTGTGATAAGTGACTTGGAATAGGTTTTAATTGTAAGGGTTATGTACCACTCAAAGCTTTGAAGCAAGAGTGTGTTTGTGTCTCTTGACTAAAGCTTTGAAGCAAAGTCAAGTTAGATATGTGTATCACTCAAAGCTGTGAAGCAAGAGTGTTTGTGTTGCTTGATTAAAAAGCTGTGAAGCATAATCAAGTGTATGTTTTGAAGAGTGTCTTCATCAATTCATTAGTCAAATTGTTTTATGTATCACTGCTGTGATTGAGGGGGAGTGAGTAGGAACTCAGGTTTAAGTTGTACTTAGATTGAAGTTGCATTGGGTAGGTCTTAAGTGAAGGAGATAAACTGGTTGGTTTATTCCTGAATTAATATCTCTTATAGTGGATTTCCTCCCTGGCTTGGTAGCCCCCAGAGTAGGTGTTGTTGCACACTGAACTGGGTAAACAATTGACTGTGTTCTTTACTGTTTTCTTGTATTTACTGTCTTATAGAAAGTCAGATACGGTGTCATAACATTGAACGTGACATTGAGTATCTGCAGCCAGAATTTCAATTGGCATCAGAGCAGGCACCCTGCCTGTATTACTGGGTGAGATCTAGGGATATCACTTTCTGGCACTATGGACAAAGAAGGAGTTTTTGGAAATAGACCACCCATTCTGGATGGAACTAATTATGACTACTGGAAACCTCGTATGATTGCCTTCTTAAAATCTCTGGACAAAAAGGCTTGGAGAGCTGCTGACAAAGGATGGACCCATCCCACCATAACTGAGAAAGATGGGACAATCAGTCTGAAGCCTGAGGAAGATTGGAGTAAAGAAGAAGATGAGTTAGCCCTGGGAAATTCCAAAGCTTTAAATGCCTTGTTCAATGGAATTGATAGAAACATATTCAGACTAGTACATCAATATGAACTGGCCAAGGAAGTTTGGGACACTCTCAAAACTACCCATGAGGGCACTTCCAAAGTAAAAATGTCAAGACTTCAGATGTTGACTACCAAGTTTGAGAATCTAAAAATGATGGAAGATGAAACCATTCATGAGTTTCACATGAACATCTTGGAGATTGCCAACACCTTAGGAGCACTGGAAGAAAAGATGTCAGAAGAAAAATTGGTGAGAAATATTCTCAGATCCTTGCCTAAAAGATTTTCTATGAAGGTAACTGCCATAGAGGAAGCCCAGGACATCAGCAAGTTGAAAGTGGATGAACTAATTGGGTCTCTTCAGACTTTTTAGATGGGGATCACTGATAATGGTGACAAGAAGAACAAGAGCATATCACTTGTATCCAACACTGATGTTGAAAACAAGGAGGATGAAGAAGAAAATATTTCAGAAGCTATAGCCATGCTTGGAAGACAATTCAACAAACTCATCAAAAGAATAGATCCAAAGTCAAGGTCTAATGTTCATAACATTCCCTCTGACATTGACAGTTCCAGCAGAAGACCAAGGTTAGAAGAGAAGGGAAATCAAGGCAGAGGAATTCAATGCCATGGTTGTGAAGGATTTGGGCATATTCGAGCTGAATGTCCTACCTTTCTTAAGAAACAAAAGAAAGGAATGAATGTTACTTGGTCTGACTGTGATTCAGAAAGTAATTCTGAAGAAGAATCTGCCAAACTAGTTACTGCTCTAACTGGTGTTTGTACCTCTGAAAGTGACACTAGTGATGAAGAAGTGACATTTGAAGAACTGGCTGATACTTACAAGAAATTGTGTATCAGAAGTGCTGAAGTCTGTGTGCAGAATGAGAAACAATCAAAACTCATCATAAAGCTGGAGGATGAAAAAAGGGCAGACCTTGAAACTATAAGTCATCTAGAAGGGGAAGTTCAATTGCTGAACTCACAACTGAACCAAATGACCAAATCTGTCAAGATACTGACTAATGGAACAGACAAATTGGAAGAGATTCTTCAAGTTGGACAAAATGTGGTAAACAAATATAGACTAGGATTTGTGGAAGCTAAGAAATCTGGTGCAGACAAGAAGATCAGGCCTGTTAAACAAATGTCAAAGCAGATGTCTCAACACAACTCTCAACATCAGAAACAGAGATATATGAAGAAAAAGTACCAAAGATGGAGATGTCATCATTGTGGGAGGTATGGCCACATAAAGCCTTTCTGCTTCAAATTGCATGGATACCCTAATCAAAACTCAGGTGTTAAACCTAAGTCAAAAAGGGTACCACATACTCCTCAATGGAAGAAAAAGGCTACTTCCCTGATAGCCCACACTTCCCTGAGAGTCTCTGCAAGGGAAGGCTGGTACTTTGACAGTGGGTGCTCTAAGCACATGATTGGAATAAAGAACATTCTCAATCATGTTAAACCTCACACCACTAGTTATGTGACCTTTGGAGATGGTGCTAAAGGTGAAATCAAAGGAGTTGGTAATTTGGACTGCCCTGAAGTTCCAAATCTAAATGAAGTTCTATTGGTAAAAGGCCTGACTGCTAATCTCATTAGTATCAGTCAATTGTGTGATCTAGGATTCAAGGTCATCTTCTCAAAATTTGAATGTCTAGTAATTAATGAAAAACTAGAAGTGGTAATGAAAGGAATCAGATCTAAAGATAACTGTTACTTGTGGCAGCCTGAGAACACTAATAACTCCACTATGTGTTCCATTACCAAAGAAGTAAAAGAGATGAAACTGTGGCACCATAAGCTTGGCCATCTTCATCTAAGAAGAATGAAAAGAACTATCTCTATGGAAGCAGTCAGAAGGATTCCAAGACTGCAAATTGATAAAAGGAGGGTTTGTGGTGAACTTCAAATTGAAAGGCTTGGTAAAAAGAGACATGTCTATGATGTGGTGAATAAACTTGAAGAAGGATGTGTTGTCAGAACCAGAAGTAATCATGACAAAGAATTTGGAAACAACAAGTTTAATAAATTCTGTTTTCCAGAAAAAATGAGTCATGAAGTCTCCTCTCCTATAACTCATCATCAAAATGGAGTTGACAAAAAGAAAAATAGGAACATACAGGAATCTGCCAGAACTATGATTCATGTCAAAAGAATGCCTTCCCAACTCTGTGCTGAAATAGTTGCAGCTGGTAGTAGCTGTTCTCAAAATATCTGGACAAAACAGATGCTCACTGAGTATAATGTCTCACAAGATGTTGTGACATTGTATTGTGACAATCTGAATACAATCAATATTTCCAAGAACCCTATTCAGCATAGCAGGACCAAGAACATTGACCTTGTAGAGAAGAAGACAATTAAACTGGAACATGGTGTCATCAAACTTCAGCTAGTTGATTCCTCTACCAAGGCTCTTGTTGGAAATCAACTTGAAAACTTGAGGGGCAAGATGGGTATTTGCCAACGTGAAAAATTATAGCAATTAATTTTGCTTAAAACAAGGGTTGAAGGAGTTATTTGTGTTGAGTCTATTTTTAGTAGGTTAATCATATGTCTTTCCAATTCCTTCAAAATTATTAAGAAGTTGAATAGACTCTCATTTTCCTCCTACCTCTCTCGTCTTTGCAACCTATTCCTTTCTCTCAATCAAAGTTTTCTCTCAAATTGCTACTGGTGCTCTAAGTCAATCAAAATGTCTCAAACATCATCTTCAACCAAGGCGACCACTTCATCTTCATCATCTGACCAAGATTCTCGAGCAATCACCACATGCATAGATTCTGATGTCCTGGAGATCACTCCTCTCAGAGAAATGGCAACTGACCCCTCCAAAGTCAAAAAGCTGAGAACTAGGCATGCAGGAAGAGCTCAAGCTACTGCTTCTGGTAATCCTTCTCATCCTTCTTCCTCTGTTCCAAATAGGGAAGGATCAGTTCAAGTTCATCAAGCAATTGCTAGGCTTGTGACAAGAATACTAAGCGGAAACCAATCTGTACCGGGGATTTCTGTCCCATTAAATCAAGAATCAGCAAGCCCAAATGTGGATGTCTCTGAGAATGTAGATGTCTCTGAGAATTTTGTGACACAAAATGACAACATTTAGAATCCTTCAGAAAAGACTACTGATCCACCTATCATTGATGTGGATGAGGAATACTCAGACAATGATCTAATTGCCAATGTAAACCCTAGCATAGATAGGAGAATGATGAAAAGAAAGGGTAATCAGAATGATGCAAAATGTATGACCAAAGATAAACCTGCTGTTAAGAAATCCAATGCTGAAGGCAAGGCTGGGGTAGAATCTGTGAAAACTGGTCAATCCAAAGGGAAGGTGAAAGCCCAGGTGTATACTGGTAGACTACCAATTACAAAGAAGAGAAAAGAACCCGAATCTTCTGATTCTGATGAGGAATCAGAGTTTGAGATTGATGCTGAAGAAATTCCTATCAGAAGGAAACTGCCCTCCAGCAAAATTGCTAGAGTTCCTGAAGTCCCAACAGACAACATCTCTTTTCACCATCCTGACAATGCAAACAGATGGAAGTATTTTTGCTTGAAGAGAATAGCTTTAGAAAGAGAGCTAAACAATGATGCCATGGAGTGCAAAGACATCATGGACCTGATTAAGAATGCTGGACTGATGAAGACAGTGGTAAAATTTACCAAGTGTTATGAAAATCTGGTCAAGGAGTTCATAGTTAACTTGTCTAATGAATATGTTGATGGAAGGTCAGCTGACTTTGAAAGTTTTTATGTTAGAGGAAGAAGGGTTAATTTCTCTCCATCAGAAATTAACAAATTTCTTGGAAGATCAAATGAGGATTGTCCTGAACTGGAAGTCACTGACAATGAAGTTTGTCAAACCATCACAGCAAGACAAGTGAAGTGCTGGCCCTTGAAAGGCAAGCTGAATGCCAGCAAACTTAGCATGAAATTTTCCATCCTGCACAAGATTGGTGCAGCCAACTGGGTCCCTACAAACCATAAATCAACTATCTCCACATGATTGGGGTGATTTATTTATGCTGTGGGAACCAAGACTGTTTTTGACTATGGCAGGTATATTTTTTAACAAACTTTAAAACATGCTGGTAGTTATGCTGTCAAAGGCCCAATTGCCTTTCCCTCCCTCCTTTGTGGAATTATCCTTGCACAATACCCTGATATCCTGGTGGCAAGAGATCTCATGTTGTTTCAGGGATCTCATGCTCCTGATATTGTCATAACATCAGCTGAGACATCTTCTGTGAAGACTCAGTCCAAAACATCTGATGTTATAGCTGTATTAAAAGAGACCTGCAAAGAGCTGGAAGCTAGGAAAAAGACCCTAGAAAACCTAATTGCCAGGTTAGAAAAGGAGGAAGCTGAAGGAAACAGAAGGGAAGAGGGTGTAGAAGCTGAAGATGATCTCAATACTGAAGAAACTAGCTCCTCTGAGTCTGATGACAGTGCTTAAAGGTTGGTGGAGTTGCTGATTGGTGGAGTTGATGTTGTTCCCTGGTGGAGTTTGGAAGTGTGTTCAGATTTTAGTTGTTGTTCTTTTTACTTTTTCTGGATGACTGTATAAATTTTAAGAACATGTTTCTTTGGCCCATTTGTGGCTAAAGAGGGGGATATATATTTTGGTAGACTTTATTAGACATTCTATTTTTCTGCAGTCTTTTTTTCTGCTGCTATCTATCTCTGATTGCTTAGGGTCTTTAGCCAAAAATCTGCCAAAGGGGGAGTTTGTAGTTGTTTAATTATTGGCATGCATTTTTGGTAAAACCAGGTGTGTGTGTGTGAATGTCATGACTGATGTCATAACATCCTAGTTTATTAGGTACTGATTCATTAGGTACCTTTGCAGGAAAAATATTGTCATACAGGTGCTGCTGTTTATAAGTGTGTATCTGAGCATTTTGCAAAAAGATCACATTTACCTAAATCAATAGACAGGTTTTCAGATGTTATAACAAATGTTAAGACATCCTGTTCTGAACTAACAGTTATGCAGTTTGGGTAATTCTGAGTTATTTCAGGAAAATGACTCAGTCTTTCCAGAACAGAAAATCTCGTGGACTTGGGGTTAACCTAGCTCAACCCTAACCTGGTTGATAAAGTCCTGTGACCTAGTCTTAAGTTCAAACGGAATTAACCCTATCTTTTTGTGGAAACCCTAACTGAAGATGCAACTGCTATATATTCAACAGAGCTGCTGTTTTGGAATCAATCCCTTTTCTACAGAAGATCATTTAGAAGCTGTATAGTTTTAACTATTGTAATCCAAGCAAGTATCATTGTGATAAGTGACTTGGAATAGGTTTTAATTGTAAGGGTTATGTACCACTCAAAGCTTTGAAGCAAGAGTGTGTTTGTGTCTCTTGACTAAAGCTTTGAAGCAAAGTCAAGTTAAATGTGTGTATCACTCAAAGCTGTGAATCAAGAGTGTTTGTGTTGCTTGATTAAAAAGCTGTGAAGCATAATCAAGTGTATGTTTTGAAGAGTGTCTTCATCAATTCATTAGTCAAATTGTTTTAGGTATCACTGCTGTGATTGAGGGGGAGTGAGTAGGAACTCAGGTTTAAGTTGTACTTAGATTGAAGTTGCATTGGGTAGGTCTTAAGTGAAGGAGATAAACTGGTTGGTTTATTCCTGAATTAATATCTCTTATAGTGGATTTCCTCCCTGGCTTGGTAGCCCCCAGAGTAGGTGTTGTTGCACACTGAACTGGGTAAACAATTGACTGTGTTCTTTACTGTTTTCTTGTATTTACTGTCTTATAGAAAGTCAGATACGGTGTCATAACATTGAACGTGACATTGAGTATCTGCATCCAGAATTTCATGTCTGAATCGTCCCATGTTGCCATGAGGCTTTTCTTCTTCTCCTTGAAGAACTTCTTTTTGGTCTTCTCCTTTTGAAGCATTGGACAATCACTTTTGTAGTGCCCTTGTTCATTGCACTCGTAGCAGATGATGTCTTTGTTGTTTGACTTTCTATGTCCTAAAGAAGCTTCAGATCTTCTGTGTCCAGAGCAACACTCAGACTTTCTGTATCTGGAGGAGGATTCATTTTGATTCTCTGATCTTCTCGGGTTTCTAAATTTTCTTTGTCTCTACTTCCACATTTGATTGACTCTTCTGGAGAGAAGAGACAATTCGTCTTCTTCTGATGAGGATCCATCAAATGTTTCTTCCATAGCCTGCAAAACCTTAGAATCAGATTTTTTTTGTTAGATTTTAATGCTAGAGGCATACCTTGCTTTTGAGGCTCGTCTTCTTCTAGATCTATCTCATAACTTCTGAGGGAGCTGACAAGTTCCTCCAGAGATATCTTGTTGAGATCTTTAGCCAGCTTAAGTGCAGTGACCATTGGCCTCCATTGCTTGGGTAGACTTCTGATGATCTTCTTTACGTGATCAGCAGTAGAATATCCTTTGTCAAGAACTTTCAGCCCAGCAATAAGAATCTGGAATCTTGAGAACATTGCTTCTATGGATTCACTGTCTTCCATCTTGAATGCTTCATATTTCTGAATGAGCACAAGGGCCTTGGTTTCTTTGACTTGTATGTTGCCTTCATGCGTCATTCTCAGAGAGTCAAACATGTTTTTGGTTGTCTCTCTGTTTGAGATTTTCTCATATTCTGAGTATGAGATAGCACTGAGAAGTATTGTTTTGTCTTTATGATGGTTTCTGAAATCACGTTTTTGTTGATCATACATCCTTTTTCTGTCTATCTTCTGACCACTTTCATCCACTGGATGTGTGTATCCATCAATTACCATGTCCCATAGATCAGCATCATGAGCTAGAAAGAAGCTCTCAATTCTGTCTTTCCAGTAGTCAAAATTTTCTCCATCAAAGACTGGAGGTTTGCCGTTGATTTTGTCCTTGTCCTCATGATAGTCATTGTGTATGTTTTGACTTGGTCCCACCATAGTGTTTTTCTAAAGCTTGGATCTTGTATTGACACGGTTAAGTGTATGAACTCAGATACAGGCGCTCTGATTCCAATTGAAGAAGTGAAAAACACAAGAAGGGGAGGTTGAATTGAAACTTAAAATCAAAAGTGCAGTAGACACAATATTTTTATCCTGCTTCGTTTGATCTCAAACTACTCCAGTCCACCCGCCAAGGTGATTTCGCCTCTCTCCAACGAGGACTTAATTCACTAATCAAAACTGATTACAACAGAACTTTGACAACTGCCAAAGTCTTCTTGAGTACAACCACAACCCAGTTTATCTCAAGGAAAACTAGCTTAATCAAGATAAAATAATCAACTGTGTACTGTTGTTTTTCCTTACAAAAACTGTATCACTACTGTGATATTTTACACAATTTTGAGTGTGTATATGAATATGTAAGATTGCAGCGTTTGAGAGGTATTTGCAGTTGTGTGTTAAAATCGTAAACGATTTGTCCTCTAAGCTTGTTGATATAGCGTGGAAATCTTGTCCAACATAAAGCGTGATAATGGATGTTCAATGCTATTTCCATATTGAGAAGATTCTTGTCTGAATGAAGTCGTTGCATATGATGTTGTCTTAAATGAAAAGTAACGCTTCAGAACTTAGAATCTTGCATGCTGCAATTGCTTCAGAACATTGATGACTCAGAGATGTGAGGATCTGATGGTATATTAAACTTCTGTTTAGAATCAGAGTATTCTTCACTTCAGCGCAGATTCTGATCATCATTCTTCAGCGCAGATTCTGATCATTATTCTTCAGCACAGATTCTGATTACCTCAGCTTGAAAGCTTATGTAGCTTAATTTCTTATGTTGTTTCGGTCAGAACTTTTGTATACAAAATAACACAAATTTAGAGTGCATATTTGTTCTTTGTGTTTGTTATCAATAAAACACTAATTTAGGGTTGTAGAATCAAACTATGTTCTAACAAACATAGCCAATGCCCTGTCAAAACCTGCCTGCAGGAGGTCACTACTTTGTGACTCAAAGCAAGCATACAAGATGCCAATTCTCAAATGAAGGTTTGCATGAAGAGTCAATGCCCTGTCAAAGCCTGCATGCAGGGGGTCACTACTTTGTGACTCAAGGAAAACATGTAAGGTGCCAATGGTGCAATCAAAGGTTGCGTGCAGGAGGCTTTTCCTCTTTTAATCGGGAGGCTACAGGAGGCTCTTTGCCTTGTGCCTGCTGGCCTGGAAGGAGCCTCTTGCGTGCAAGGAGGCTTTTCCTCTTTGAATTGAAGGAGGCTACAGGAGGCTCTTTGCCTTCTAAATCTAAGGACATCAGCAGGAGGCTTTTTGCCTTGTGAATCGAAGCTAGTTAAAGATAAGTGTTGCCCTGTCGGAGCTTATAGCAAGTTGTTTCAAAGGGAGACTTTGCCCAGTCATAGCTTGCATGAAGGTAACCATTGCACTATGGGTGCTAATGTGAATCCAGTGAATGCTAGCCATAGGATACTTTGTCCTTGTGCATGCTAGCATGGTGGGAACTTCTTCCTTGTGAATTTGGAAAACATGCTGGAAAGAGGCCATGTGGCCAAACGAAAGATGTATACCAATATTTCACAAAGAAACTAAAATGGTCAAACAAAGCAGGAATCGAACTTTCTCAAAAGAATTCCAGTACCCAAACGAAGCAGGAAACGAACTTGCCCAAAAGAAGTCTAGTGCCCAAACGAAGCAGGAAACGAACTTGCCCAAAAGAATTCCAGTGCTCAAACGAAAACTCTGAACCAAAGCTTGCATTAAAGGAGCCAAAGTTCCTAATCGAAAGATGTAAAATCAAAGAAAACTTTTTTTCTTCAATTTTTCCAAAAAAGAATATTTTTATCTGTTTTGCCATTTTTAACGGTTTCCTCTTTAACTTGATGCTGAAAAATCCAATTGTACTTGTGTAAGCTTGAATTTTTGAGAATCCTTGTGAGAAATGCCTTGAGAAAAGAGAGGGAAAATATTGGGGTACAACAGTGAGGCTACCCCATAAAAATAGTAGTTCTTTGGCATTAATTTTATTTGGATTCTCCCGGCCAAAAATGGTGCAAGCCAGAAGATAGCGAAGAATGTGTATGGTCGGGTTATGGATATTTGAGGCTAGGTTCCCCTCAAAAGTCAGTGTTTTGGCATGTCAATTTTTTTCCAAAATTCAAATGCCTCAGATGACCAATCAAAATCCAAGGGTGCCTCACAAAGAACACCTTCCCCATGAGGAATTACTAACAAACCTGCTAACTCGTCGGTAGTGTACTCATATTCAACATTAAACAATATAACATGTATTGTACCAAACATGCTATCAGTGTTAGGATTGAATTTTAGATTAGGGAACTTAAAAATTCTCGGGTCAGCTTCTCAAAGGTAGGTTCTTTCTTTGCAAAAATATCATGCAATCCTAAATTATCTAACATGTAAAAGACACTTTGATAAATCCCCAAATTGTAAAGACAATTGTAATCGATATACATGGTTGAGTATATTTCTCGTGTCTACAATTCTTCAAATATTTTCCTCTGCCTACCTCCAGGGTTTCCTCCGTGAAAAAATACTCCATTATGCTCCATTTCTGCTATTGATGATGAATGAGGAAGAAAATAAGAGTTTTATAGGGGAAGATGGTGAATTGGGTTTTTATGGAATTTTACTAGTTGAAATTTGAAAGGGAAGTGTGAATGGTAGTGGGTTAATGTTTGAATGGAAGCTTAATGGGTTGTTGATGGGTTTTAATGGTGGTTAAAAATGGAGAAAATGGTGTTTTTAAGAGGTTGAAGATGAGTTAAGGGTGAAAAAATGAAGGGTTTTTCGTTTCATTCCCGTATAACTCCCTGACCCCATGGGGTATGCCAAGGTCCAGATGACATTTGCCATCTTTGTTGGGTTTCGCTGGGCCAGAATTTTGAATGGGCTTTCGGCTTTGTTTTTTTTCTTGTTTGGGGGTGTGTATAGCATCTTCTAAATGTTCTTCTTCCATTTTTTGTTGTACATGCATGATATAATTAATAATAAATTTTTTGTAGGAAAAACATTAGATAATATAAATTGAAAATTTTAAGAAATAATATAAATAGAAATATCAAAGAAATAAAATTATATAATTGCGATAATTCCATATAGCTGAAAATAGAGAAATGCGGGAAAACAAATCTATGCAAAACAAAATAAGTCTAGAATGCAAGAAATATATATATATATATATATATATATATATATATATATATATATATATATATATATATATATATATATATATATATATATATATATATATATATATATATATATATATATGTCTGAATAGGTGAAATATATAAATAAAACGATAAAAACAGCTTCCCACGAACAACATAAATAATGTCCTGACTGTGTCGGAGGCTCCTCAGTACTTTTGGAATCTCGTGCCTATGCTAGCTGACGATGGAGATCTCTGATTTCCTCATATAGGCAATCAGTATATGTGGCATTAGTAGCATTATATACCTCTAACTGCAAGGTGAGATAAGTAAGCTCCTGGCGAAGGATGGCCATCTCCCGGTGCAACTCAGTGAGCTCTGTGTAGACGTCGCGTCTCTGCAGACTGAAATTATTAGAAAGCATTGTGGTCCTAATTGAAGGGGGCAAAGGTGTATTTTGGTACTGGAGTGGGTCTAGGATCGTCAGGTGTTTCACCCTGGCCTTCTAAGGCATATGTCCAATTTTCTTTGTAATGGACACTAGCCAGTGTAGGATCAAGTAGGGTAAAGTAGTGAATAGTTTCATTGTCTATTAGGAGCCTATAGTGATATGGGTTAAAGTGGGCTCTTCTCATCAGGCCACTGTCTAAACAGTAGGTAATATCCATCAAGGTGTAGCCATAGTAAGAAGTCAGGTGAGAATTTGTTGTCGAGACCCAGGGCAGATGCTATATGTGTCATTGTTCCTCCCACGTGAAGTAGTCCCTTAAAGGATAAGGCAGTAAGGTGAAGGTTCTCAACCAGAAAATTTTCAGAGGCTATAGGGCGCGACTGGGTGGTGCAAAACAGATAGAAGATCTCCTCAACACTAACATGGTTATCAACATCACTATTTCCAAGGAAAGTATGGGCTAAGATCATCTGGAAGTATCGGAAAGTTGGGTTTGGAATTTTGTTGGACATATGGGTAGATGGGTCAATGCTCCCTCCACCTGTGATATCACTCCAGAATTTATCTATCTCATTATGCATAAAATAGTTGATAACACTTACTTTACACTTGTTTTTAACTCTGATTTCACATGTTATTTAGGTTTTTTATTATTGTTTTCTCTTATTATGCCTATCTTTTGTTTCCTTTTCAGGTATTTTAATTATCCAGAGCTCCCCTGAAGAAATTAAGGAAAACAGGCTGAATAATAGGAGTTTAGGTCATATTTGCACTCATGGTGTCCACCATGGCGCCAGCCATAGGGTATGCCATGACGTGGACCACCTCCTACTGACCTCAACTGCCTAGTTCCCCACTTCCTTTCATTTACACTCATGGCAGGCGCCATGGCCTCCATGACGGGCGCCACCTTTGGACGATGCTTTCCCCCTAAAAGGAGTTGGGGGCATTCCTGTGATTTCCTGCATTCTTCATCCTCTATAAATAGAAGTTCCTGATTTCATTTTAAATCACCCAAGCTTAGTTGCAAACTTGATCCAACCATAGTTTCAAACTTAAGCCATAAAATTTCACCGTTGTAAAGCGATAATTCTTCACATCGGGGAATTATGGCACTGTTGATTGAGTTTGTGATCGAGTTCTTAGATTGAGTCTGTAATCGAGTTTGGAGCACTTCGGTAGAAGTTTATCTTGCCACATTTATTTTCAACTGTTGTTTATTTCCAGTCGCATTTTACTTCCAGTTTGTATCAGATTTAAAACCTCCCCGTTTGGAGCAGGTTTCTATTTATATATTCCACACTGCTTTTACTTTGTTTATTTCCCGCATTTTCTTTTACTTTGTTTATTTCCAGCACTGATTTTACTTTGTTTATTTCTCACACCTGCTTTTACTTTGTTTATTTCCCGCACCGCACTTTAAATTAATTACTTTATCGCATGATTTATTTTAACATGTCTGTTTACATTCCCATGTCAGGCTGAACCTTACTGGGCTAGAATGTAAAGAATCTAGTTAGATCGATATTCCAAATAATGTTTCAATAGAAATGCTAAAGGTATATTTTAGTTTTTAATACGAGTTTTCTGTACTTTATTGTTGTTGGGTAAGATCGAAAGTCGTCCAACCCTTTGTTAAACTCGGTTAGTTCTAACTGGTCAAAGGAAGCGAAAGCGCTTTGTCCGGTTAGTTAGGGATTTTTATTATCAAAGAAATCAATTTTGAAACTATTTTCGGACGTGTTTATAGGGTTAAAGTTAGGTCCCCTTTTTATTAGAAATTCTAGATCAAAATACTTTTCAACTTGGTCAAGTACTTTATTTCTTAAAAATAGGTTTATTACTTTAACGCAATGCACGCCTTTTTATAAGTGACGATAAGAAGGTCTGATTAGAGAGTAAACTCGGTTCTGATTACGCGAAAGCGACAATTCCTGTTAAATTAGTTCTTTTCTTTAGTAGAAAATATTGCACTATAAGTAGTTCTATTCCGAAGCATTGCGAATATCATCTAACTATGTGAATTACATTCGACCCTGCTTTTATATCTGAAGTTTATTTCACTGCACTTTACTTTCTTGCATGCTCAATTCCCTGTTTGATATTGACTTAGCTAAATACAGTAACAATAGGAAACGATAGATTGACGATTGGTCTCTGTGGATCGATAATCTTTTATATTACTCTGACGTGATTCGTACACTTGCGAATACTCTGCATCAAGTTTTTGGCGCCGTTGCCGGGGAAAATTTCGTCAAATTTCGCACCCTATAGTCGCACCGTATAGACTAAGTTTTACAATCTGGTTGATGCGAAGATCTCACAGCACCGGAACCTTATTCAATCCTTTAGCGGAACCTGAACGTTACATCCATTTTCTCCGTAGGATTAGAAAAATTATGGCCGAGAATCGTAACCAAAGACCCCTTAAGGAATTTTCCCAACCGTCAGATGAGGAACCTAGTTCAAGTATCGTAAACCCAACTATAACCACAAATAATTTCGAACTAAAACCCTCATTGCTACAATTGGTGCAACAAATCCAATTCGGTGGTCTCGCTACTGAGAACCTGAATCAACACTTAAAAACTTTTGTACAATTAGCAGACACTTTAAAATGCAATGGTGCTTCGCCTGAGGCCACATGACTAAGATTATTCCCTTTTTCCCTCAGAGATAAAGCACGAGATTGGTTGGATTCCCTTCCACCCAATTCAATAACAACCTGGGAAGACCTTAGAAGAGTATTTCTCGCAAGATATTTTCTGCCCAGCAAAACTACTGTCCTTAGAAACCAAATCACTAGATTTAACCAAAACCTGGGAGAATCAATTTTTGAAGCATGGGAGAGATATAATGACCTGCTAAGAGCCTGTCCACACCATGGCCTAGAATAATGCCTAATCATCCACACCTTCTATAATGGACTCCATTACAACACAAAGATGTCTATCGATGCTGTCGCTGGTGGCGCATTGATGAATAAACCTTACCTAGACGCCTGTGCTCTCATTGAGGACATGGCCCAAAACCATTACCAATGGGGAACAGAACAAGATACGGTATAGAAAAAGGAGACCCAAGGAGGAAAACATGAGATAAGTTCTCTAGACATGATGCAAGTTAAAATGGACACTCTTGCCTTAAAAGTTCAAAACATGTCTCAAAACCCTAATATTGTATCCGCAGTAGCTTCAAAATGCGAACTCTGTGGGACCCAATGACATCAACCTGCAGAATGTAACTTGTTGAATGAGCCTTGCTCAGACCAAGTAAACTACACCCAAGGAAACCCATTTTCAAACACTTACAACCCCGAATGGAGGAATCACCCAAACTTTTCTTATAAAAACAATAGCCCAATACAAAACTCTGCACCTCCGAGACCTACAGGTTTCCAAGCCCAAAGACCAAATCAACCTATGCAAGCTGTGGCACCCAAACCAAACCTTGAGAAAATCATGGAAATTTTCATTTCAGCTCAAACCCATCAAAACAAAGAGTTCCTAAATCAGAATATTCATGTAACCGAACTAATCAAACAATTAGGAACTAAGGTTGATCAGATAATTACGCATAACAAGATGCTTGAAACCCAGATCTCGCAGATTGCCCAAACACAAGCCCCACAAACTACACCTGGAGGACAATTCCCTGGACAACCTCAACCAAATCCTAAAGGGCAAGCTAATGCCATTTCCTTATGAAGTGGGACTACTTACGATGGACCCAAGAATCCAACCATAAGTACACCCTCACAACCTAAGACAAATGTTTTTCCTATAGACCAAGTGGAAGAACCAGAGGAACCCGAAATGAAAAAAGAACCAGAATTAAAAGATAAAACTAATAAATCACCACCCCCGTACAAACCCCCAATCCAATTTCCACAAAGACTTAAACAAACCAAACTTGAGAATCAATACCAGAGATTCGTTAAAGTCATAGAAAAACTCCATGTAGAGATTCCGTTCACCGAAGCCATCACTCAGATACCATCTTATGCTAAATTCCTAAAAGACATCTTAACCAACAAGCGTAGACTTGATGATCCCAAACCTATCAAATGTAATTTTATTTCAGAAAATAAACTTGCCAAGAAAGAAAAGGATCCAGGAAGTTTTTCCATTCCTTTTATCTTAGGAAATCATACTATTGACAAAGCCTTCTTATTTCTAGGAGCTAGCGCTAGCCTTATGCCTTTAGTAGTTTGTAGAAGGTTAAACTTAGGAGAATTGCAGCCGACTAAAATGTCTCTCCAGCTGGCTAATAGATCAGTTATATATCCTATAGGCATACTTGAAGACATACCAGTTAAGATCGGTCAGCTATATATCCCAACTGATTTCGTGGTTATGGGTATTAAAGAAGACGAAGAAATATCAATCCTCTTAGGTAGACCATTCCTATCAACAGTCGGAGCCATAATTAACGTTAAGAAAGGAAAATTAACATTTGAAGTGGGTGATGAAAAGATAGAATTTATTCTTTCAAAGTTCTTAATGGCACCAGTCATAGGAGATCCATGTTATGCCATCGACGTCATTGACGAGTGTATATTGGAACTTAAGCGAGAGGAATCTAACAAAAATATCAAGTTACCTTCGACCCCCATTATGGAGAACAATGGATTTAAAATTTTAGAACCTTACATCGATGACGACCTCTATGAATGTTTATCGCTTACTCCCGATCCCATGCTTTGCCCTTTGAAACCATCTTTAGAACTGAAGGAACTTCCCAAGAACCTCAGATACGAATTCTTAGATAAAGATATGAATCGTCCTATTATAGTTAATGTTATTTTATGTCAAGACGAGACAACTCAACTCTTAGAGATCTTACGAAAATATCCCTCATCTTTAGGGTATAACATCTCCGGTTTAAAAGGAATAAGTCCATCGGTGTGCATGCACTGGATCTTGTTAGAGGAAAACTCAAAACCCTCAAGAGAACATCAAAGAAGAATAAACCCTATAATGAGCGATGTTGTTAAAAGAGAAGTTCTTAAGTTACTAGAGGCTGGTATAATTTACCAAATATAAGATAGTAATTGGGTGAGCCCTGTGCATGTGGTGCCAAAGAAAGGAGGCATCACAGTCATAGAAAATGAGAAAGGTGAGCATATTGCTAAAAGAACAGAAGGAGGTTGGCGTATGTGTATAGATTATAGAAAAATAAACAAAGCAACCAGGAAGGATCATTTCCCTATTCCATTTATAGATCAAATGCTCGAACGTCTAGCCAGACACTCGCACTTTTGTTATCTAGATGGATACTCAGGATTTTTCCAAATACATATTCACTCTGAGGATCAAGAGAAAACAACCTTCACCTGTCCTTATGGAACGTTTGCCTATAGACGAATGCCCTTTGGACTATGTAATGCCCCTGCCACTTTTCAACGTTGTATGATGTCTATATTTGCATATTACCTAGATGGAATAATGGAAGTTTTCATGGACGATTTCTCGGTGTGTGGATTCAATTTTAAACATTGTCTCTCCAACCTCGAAAAAATCCTTGAAAGATACATAGAGGTGAACCTAGTGCTAAACTTGGAAAAATGCCATTTTATGGTTAATGAAGGTTTAGTATTAGGACACATTGTCTCCGAAAGAGGCATTGAGGTTGATATAGACAACATTGAAGTTATAGAAAACCTCATCCCACCTAAAACCATTAGGGAGATTAGAAGTTTTCTTGGACATGCTGGTTTTTATCGGCATTTTATAAAAGACTTCTCTAAAATAACAAAACCTTTGACTAATCTTCTAATGAAGGATGTTGAATTTGTTTTTGACGAGAAATGTCTCGAAGCTTTTAAATTTTTGAAACAAGCACTGATTCCAGCTCCGATCATGCAACCTCTAGATTGGACACAACCTTTTGAAATCATGTCTGATGCCAGCGATTATGCAGTTGGTGTTTTTCTAGGACAACGAAAAGACAAGAAATTACATGTTATATATTATTCTAGTAGAACCCTAGATACCTCCCAGCTCAACTATGCAACAACAGAGAAAGAATTATTGGCAGTAATTTTTGCGATAGATAAGTTTAGGTCCTACCTAGTTGGAGCAAAGATCATTCTTTACACTGATCATGCTACCATACGTTATCTATTAAATAAAAAGGACGCTAAACCTAGATTACTTAGATGGATCTTGTTACTCCAAGAGTTTGATCTAGACATTAAGGATAAGAAAGGCACAGAGAATGTTGTCGTTGACCACCTCTCTAGATTAGAACACTTAAAACCAGACTTATTGCCTATAAATAATGATTTCACCTATGAAAGACTTATAGCTAAGACTGATGATTTCGAGCCTTACAGAGATAAAGATTTTGAAAAAAATTCAGTAATGAAGAGCGTACCTTGGTACGCTGATTTTGTAAACTACCTAGCTACAAATATCATAACCCCTGATCTAAATTACCAACAGAAAAATAAGTTCTTCAAAGATGTTAAACATTTCTACTGGGATGAACCACTCCTATTCAAGAGAGGAAGATATAATATTTTCAGGTGTTTCATCCCAGAAGAGGAAATATAAGACATCATCAGACACTGTCATTCTGCACCTTATGCTGGACATGCAGGTATATCTAAAACGCACACCAAGATTCTTCAAGCAGGCCTCTATTGGCCAACTTTATGGCATGATGTTCATACCTACATTGTCAAGTGTGACCGATTCCAACGCACCGGGAACATATCAAGACGTGACGAGATGCCAATGAGGAATATCCAGGAAGTTGAACTCTTTGATGTTTGGGGTATAGACTTTATGAGACCATTTCCACCTTCAATGGGAAATAGGTACATTTTGGTAGATGTGGACTACGTGTCTAAATGGATGAGGCTATTGCATCACCCACAAACGACACAAGAGTTGTAGTCATGTTATTTAAGAATATCATTTTCCGAGGTTTGGAACACCCCGTCTCGTTATAAGTGATGGAGGATCACATTTCATATCCAGAATCTTTGATAAGCTCTTGAGTAAGTATGGAGTAAAGCACAAAGTAGAAACACCTTATCATCCACAGACTAACGTCCAAGTAGAAGTGTCTAACAGGGAGATTAAACAAATCTTAGAAAAAACCGTTTCAATTTCCAGAAAAGATTGGTCTCAGAAGCAACATGAAGCACTATGGGCCTACATAACAGCTTTTAAAACCCCTATTAGAACAACCCCTTACCAATTAGTCTATGGAAAATATTGTTATTTACCCTTAGAGTTAGATCATAAAGCCTATTGGGCCATTAAGACCCTGAATTTGGAATATTTGACTGCTGGTGAAAAGCGCATCCTTGACATTCATAAATTGGAGGAATTTCGCCAGTCTGCCTATGAGAATGCTATAATATATAAAGAAAGAACCAAAACTTGGCATGACAGAAGAATTGTAAAGAATGATTTCAATATAGGCGACCTTGTTCTCCTTTTCAATTCCAGGTTACGACTTTTTCCTGGCAAGCTATGTTCAAGATGGACTGGTCCTTTTGGGGTTTCTAGAATCCTAAGATCTGGAGCAGTCGAGATCAAGAACAATTCTTGTAGCCCATTCATCATCAATGGGCAGAGGTTGAAGCACTATGAAGGAGGTGACATTCCCACCAACTACTCCAGCCACACTCTGATTGATCCACCAGTACCAGTTTCTAATATATGATGTTTACTCGTCAAGCTAACAACGTTAAACAAGCGCTGCATGGGAGGCAACCCATGGGTTTATTTTTATTTTTTGCATTTATTTACTTTTTACTTTATAAAATTTTATTTTTATTTTTATACTAACAGTTTCAAAATTTATGATTTAAGGCATCACCTGCTACTCGTCTTTGCTAACTACATTTTTCAGGATGGAGCATTTCGATGACATGCATGTTTCCTTCCGAGGTGACACTCAGAGACAACGATATGCGGTCCTTTCACAACGACCCATGGCACCGACCAGCTATCCAGACCAGATTTGCATGGAAGCTCTTCGCTTTGAAGCCAGTATCAAGTATCTATGCAACCAGCTAAAGTGGGACGAGTATGAAGATGACCTAAATGTGACCTACAGGAACCTCACCTTATAATTCCTCAGTTCATTCGAGTTTGAGCCCTATAATGGCCAGGATGGATATCTCACTTTCAGACTATTCGCGATAGAATACTGTTTTACCCAGAGGGAGTTTGGCGACTTGCTAGGCTTCCAGACCACACCCGATGTTATACCTGAGCTACCCGTTGGCTATTTCATGACTAGGGACATAGAGAAATTCTGGAGAGATATTACTGCTAGAGGGAGCCTTGATCCTTCCATTCAGCTATCCCCTATTATTCACAAATCCGCTTTCAGGTATTTTCAGATGGTTATTGCTCACACTTTCCTAGCGAAGGCCGACACTGATACCCATGTTAGCGAGAAGGAGATCTTTTTCCTCTACTGTGCGACCCGGTCTCGCCCTGTAGCCTGTGGAAATTTTTTGCTGTGGAATCTCATGATGACTTCTAAGTCTGCTAAAGGTATCCTCCATGTGGGAGGGACAGTGACTCAGATTGCTTCTGCTTTGGGTCATACAAGTAAGTTATCTCACCTTACCTCCTACCATGGATATACTACAATGGACATTGATTTCTGTTTGGATCATGGGCTGGTGAGAAGAGTCTACTTTAATCCCAACCAGTATAGACTCCTGATTGATAATGAAATCGTTCACTATTTTACCTTGCCTGGTCCCATGATAACCAATGTCTATAACCATGCCAATTGGACATATGCCTTAGAAGGTCTTGGAGAGATTGTGGACGAGCGAAAATCACCTCTGGTACCTGGCTATCATCCATGTCCATCGCCAGAAAGGACCATTGTATTCTCTAATAATTTCTCTTTGCAGCAACCTGACATCTATGCACAGGTTGCTGAGCTGAATAGAGAGGTAACCCAACTTCGTCAGACAGTTGAAGACCTCTCTCTTCAGGTTATGGTTTCCGATTCTACCCACTCTACTGAGGCAGACCTCCTACAACAGGAAATTGATGATCTTCGCAGTAAGTTAGTTGTAGCTCATGGTTCTGAGTTGACCAAGGACCCTACTACTCCTTAATGATCTTGATTCATATCTGCACTGTTTTATTGTTTTGTTGTTTCTTTTATCATGGTGTTTCCTTTTTTGAGACTTATCTATTTCTATGCCTAACTCTTGCATTCTACTTTCTTTTTATTTTTTTCGTGACATACCATAATTAAGTATATTTCTATTTTATCATCTTTTTTCTCTCTTTAATTAATTGTTTATTTTATTTTTATGAGTTTATTTTCAAGTTATAAACATAAAAGAAAAAAAATTCAATACACCAATCCTTGGAAGCACCAAATGAAGAATAGTTGTTTGCACCTACGAGAAGAAATTGGAATAAGAAGCTCAAACTAACAAAACAAAGAAATTTGAGCCCATCCCAATTTTCAAACATGGCGCCCGCCATGGGGTCTGGGATTATAACAGGCAGATTTTCAAAAACCTCCCACTTTCTCCATTTTCAACCCCAAAACCATGAAAAAACTTTCATTTTCTCAACCACCTACTACCCTATTAACCACCCAACAACTCTCATTTTATCAACCACCTACTACCCCATTAACCACTCCAAACATCCATTTTTCTAAACCTTCATAAAAATCAAACTTTCTCCTCCCAATCTCCAACACCCATTTTGAAACCCATCTTTTTCAATTTTCTTCCAAAGGAGCAACAATGGAGTTCAACGGATACGTTCTTCATGAAGGAAAACCCGGAGACCGACAATGGAAAATCCTGGAAAAATTGCAAGGACGAGAAACTGTCTCAACCAAGTATGTCGATGAAGACTGTCTGTATACTTTAGGACTTTATCATAGTTTTTTTCATTTAGCTGACATCCTAGGATTTCATGACATTTTTACTAGAAAATAGCCCACCTTTGAGAGGCTAACTCGGGAATTCTTAAGTTCCCTAATTTATTTGGTTCACCCCGACACTGCTAGTATCATCGGTATGGTTAAATTCCGTCCGTTTAATGTTGAATATGAATATAGCACCGATGAACTAGCAGCTCTGTCAGGTATTCCTCATGGTGATGGCGCTATTTTTGAGACCCCTTTGGATTATGAATGGTCCACTGATGCATTTTCCATCTGGCGTCAATTGTCAAATTCTTCTATAAATTCTTTTGAAGGAATTTTAGCATCATTGATCCATAACCCGGCTATTCGAATTTTTCGATATATGCTCGCCTGTACTATTTTTGGCCGGGAGAATCCAAACCAGGTAAATGCTAGAGAACTTCTATTTTTTCAAGGTAGTCTCACTAATAGAAGAATTAATTCAGTCCCGTTTATGATTTCTCACATGATTGATGTCCTGAGACACACAGGGACCATAGCTTTTGGAGGACTAGTTACATCTATTGCTAGAGCTTTGCACCTTGACGTTGAGATAGCTACCCCAGCACCCCTGACTCCCCGCACAATTAATTTGAAATTTCTAAAAGATATGAAATTGTGCAAGGTGAGGAGAGCGGGTGGCTTTGAACTTGTGGTTCAGGGTGTCGTTATCCCCTCAGTCGTTTTTCCTTGCACTAGATGTACTGATGTACGAATTGCGAGGAACTGGATCTACGATCTAGATGCTCCACCTTTTACGGGTCCATTACCTCCTAATGTTCCACTTGGGGACGGACACGAGACTGATGAAGAATAAGAGCAGAGGGATGAACCTCATGCCCCACCTGTGTCCCCCCACCATGCTTCAGCCGCACACACTGCACCTTCTACTTCTAACAATTTTACAGGTAGAACTCCTGGCTTCTACATCACTGAAGAGATGTGGCGTGACCAGCTATCCCGGGAGGAGAGAAGAGATGGTTTACTTTCTGCCATCCAACAGTAGCTGGAAGATAACATGATTTTTATGGAGGCGTCACGACAGCAGTCGGACCGCTCTTTTCAAAGTCTTATGGAATCTCAATTGGCGATATCCCGCGAGCAACATAGGCAACAAGCTTAATTTCAGAGGCACTCCGCCCTCATGGAGGCCACTCAAGGTTCCCTTTTAGGAAACCTTCACGAGATTCAGAGTTCACAGATTACCTTGTCTGTCAGATTCGACCAGTTCGAGGCTTCTCAGAGCAGTCGTCGTTGCAGCCGATCCCGTCATCCTAGACATTCACCGCATGATGGCGAGGGACCCATTCAGCCTTAGTACTTTACCAGGTGACTCTTTCCTTATCTTATTTCGTAACATTGGGGACAATGTTCGATTTAAGTATGGGAGGAGATTTACTCGCTTTATTTTTCTCGCTTTATTTTTTTTCTCTCGCTTTATTTTTCCTTTCCTGCATTTTCCTTCTTGTTCTTTTACTTCTTTATTTGATTTAGTTTGCTTGTTTTCTTTCTTTTCAAAATAATACATGTGTTTGACGAGTCATCTATATCTGTATTGTCTAGTGTATGTCCACTCCCCCATTTCTTGAGCCTAATCGAAAGTTTTTCCTAAGAAAAACATTATGTTTTGAACTTAGTTGGGTTATAAGACCTGGTTGAGATAGGATGTAGTATGACTTTGGAAAGCCCTTTTGAAGCATCGGCACCATTTTTACACCTTAAGCTTCGTAAATTTAGGAATTCGATCCCGATACCCCCTATGTCGTGGCCTTAAAATTTTCATTCTTAAATCCTTGAATAGTTTATCCTAGCAGTCAGCTCTGGTCTAAGCATGCTCTACGTAGGGGACCAAAGAGAAGTGAATGATCTATATGCTATGTTCTTATTATAAACTACAACCCCGGGATAGGTGACCCTCACAAAGTCATTTAACTCAACAAAATTTGTATGTTGAAAAATAAAGCAAAAGAAAAAGCAAAAGAAGAAGAAAAAGAAAAAGAAAAAAAATTTTACCCATCTTTAGTTGGTTCAGAGGTATCTGGTGATAAACTTTGTAGGGCGGATTATGATCTGATCCCCCGCAATTATAAATGAGTCAATAAAAGGGGTTACACCAACTTTTTGTACCAGAGCCCTGCGATTTATGATCAGAATCACTACCCGGTCACTTTACTATGAGCATGTACGAATAACGGGCTTAATGTGATTGCGCCTGAATGAAAAAGGATTTGAAAATAGGAAAAATATAGGCCTAAGCATAGTGGCATGATATGGATTGGTTCGTAAAAGAACGAAGCTTATGTCTATTTTACGGAAGAGTGTCACTACGATATCCTTGGTTTGAATCAGTCAGTACCTATCAATACATCCCTGTTTTAATTCCAGAGGCCCCTTGCAGCCCAACTTGTTCACTAACACCGTTTTTTCTTCTTAATCTATTTAGAGTTTTTGCTTGAGGACAAGCAAAGGTTTAAGTGTGGGAGAATTTGATAACACTTACTTTACACTTGTTTTTGACTCTGATTTCACATGTTATTTAGGTTTTTTATTATTGTTTTCTCGTATTATGCCTATCTTTTGTTTCCTTTCCAGGTATTTCAATTATCCAGAGCTCCCCTGAAGAAATGAAGGAAAACAGGCTGAAAAACAGGAGTTTAGGTCAAATTTGCACTCATGGCTTCCACCATGGAGCCAGCCATAGGGTAGGCCATAACGTGGACCACCTCCTACTGACCTCAACTTCCATGTTCCCCACTTCCTTTCATTTACACTCATGGTGGGCGCCATGGCCTCCATGGCGGGCGCCACCTTTGGACCATGCTTTCCCCCTAAAAGGAGTTGGGGGGCATTCCTGTGATTTCCTGCATTATTCATCCTCAATAAATAGAAGTTCCTGATTTCATTTCAAATCACCCAAGCTTAGTTGCAAACTTGATCCAACCATAGTTGAAAACTTAAGCCTTGTAATTTCAACATTGTAAAGCGATAATTCTTCACATCGGAGAATTATTGCACTGTTGATCGAGTTTGTGATTGAGTTCGTAGATTGAGTCTGTAATCGATTTTGTAGCACTTCGGAAGAAGTTTATCTTGCCACATTTATTTTCAACTGCTGTTTATTTTCAGTCGCATTTTACTTCCAATTTGTACCAGATTTAAGACCTCCCCGTTTGGAGCAGGTTTCTATTAATATATTTCGCACTGCTTTTACTTTTTTTATTTCCTGCATCTGCTTTTACTTTGTTTATTTCTCGCACTGCTTTTACTTTGTTTATTTCCCGCACCTGCTTTTACTTTGTTTATTTCCCGCACCGCACTTTAAATTATTTACTTTCTCGCATGATTTATTTTAACATGTCTTTTTACATTCCCATGTGAGGTTGAACCTTACTGGGCTAGAATGTAAGGAATCTAGTTAGGTCGATATTCCAAATAATGTGTCAATAGAAATGCTTAAGGGCTATTTTGGTTTTTAATACGAGTTTTCTGTACTTTATTATTGTTGGGTAAGATCGAAAGCCGTCCAACCCTTTGTTAAACTCGGTTAGTTCTAACTGGTCAAAGGAAGCGAAAGCGCTTTGTCCGGTTAGTTAGGGATTTTTATTATCAAAGAAATCAATTTTGAAACTATCTTCTGACGCGTTTATAAGGTTAAAGTTAGGTCCCCTTTTTATTAGAAATTCCAGATCCAAATACTTTTCAACTTGGTCAAGTACTTTATTTCTTAAAAATAGGTTTATTACGTTAACGCAATGCGCGCCTTTTTATAAGTGACGATAAGAAGGTCTGATTAGAGAGTAAACTCGGTTTTGATTATGCGAAAGCGACAGTTCTTGTCAGATTAGTTCTTTTCTTTAGTAGAAAATATTGCACTATAAGTAGTTCTATTCTGAAGCATTGCGAATATCATCTGACTATGTGAATTACATTCGACCCTGCTTTTATATCTGAAGTTTATTTCACCGCACTTTACTTTCTTGCATGCTCAATTCCCTGTTTGATATTGACTTAGCTAAACACCGTAACAATAGGAAATGATAGATTGATGATTGGTCTCTATGGATCGATAATCTTTTATATTACTCTAACGCGATTCGTACACTTTCGAATACTCTGCATCAATAGTCTACAAGGAGTTCAGGCATAGCATCAAGGCCACACTAAAAACCTAGTAAATCAACTAACTCCTTATGATTAAAGGTGGAGTCAATTCCAAACATCCTGAAGTTTATATGGCCTCTCTAAAAACCTCTACCAATGTATGGTTCATAATTGAGTGAGCTTAGGAATTCTAGGGTAAGTTTCCTGTAGGTGACATTCATGGCATCAACATATTCTTCCCATTGAAGTTGATTGCATAGGTACCCCACACTTGCTTCAAGACCTAAGGTTTCCGTGAAATCGGGTTCAGGGTATCTGGTTAGTAACATGGGACACTCAAATAGGACCACATAATGCTTTCTTTGTATTTCATATATGAACATAACATGCATGTCATCTAAACTCTACATACTGAAAAATATGGTTAGTGGAGAATGTTATGAAGACGACGGGACCTAAATCCTGAAATATAAATATTATGAAGGTTAGTCTAGTTAATTACATAAATAAATCACCTTATGAAAATAATGCAAGAAATAATAAAGCGAGAAAATAAAGAAAAATCACAGGTTACCTCCCACACAGCGCTTGTTTAACATTGTTAGCTTGACGATTAGAAACTCGTATTTGAGAAATAGGGACAGGTGGGTCGATCAGAGTGTGGCTATAGTAATTAGTAGGGATTCACCTCCTTTATAGTGCTTTAACCTTTACCCATTTACTATGAAGGGATTACATAAGTGGTTCCAGATTTATACTGCTCCAGACTTTAGGATTTTGGAGACCTCGTAAGGGCCAGTCCATCTTGAGTGCAGCTTACTAGGAAAAAGTCTCAACCTGGAGTTAAAAAGTAGAACATGATCACCTATGTTGAATTATTTTTTTACAATTCTCTTATCATGTCATGCTTTAGTTCTTTAGTTATATATTATAGTATTTTCGTAAGCATCGCGACGTAGTTCTTATAATTTATGAATGTCAAGAATGCACTTGTCACCAGTTGCTAAATAATCTAAATTCAAGGTTCTGATGGCCCAATAGGCTTTATGTTCAAGCTCAAAAGGTAAGTGACAAGATTTTTCTGTAAACCAATTGGTATGGGGTGGTTCCTATAGGGATTTTATAAGCGATTCTATAAGCCCATAATCCTTCTTTAAGCTTTTGAGACCAATCTTTTTCTGGATATTGAAACTTTTTTTCTAGGATTTTCTTAATCTCTCTATTTGATACTTCCACTTGTCCACTAGTTTTAAGGTGGTATGGTGTTGCTACTCCATGCTTAACTCCATACTTACTTAAAAGGTTGTCAAAATCTTGGATATGAAATGCGATCCACCGTCACTAATAACGAGGCGTGGCACTCCAAATCTAGGAAATATGTTATTCTTAAGTTACTTAATTACTACTAGATTTTCATTTGTAGTTGAGGCTATGGCTTCAATCTATTTAGACTCGTAGTCAACAGATAATAAAATATATTTGTTACCCATTGACGAAGGAAATGGCTCAGAAAAGACCAGCTTGGAGAATTTTAATACATGTTTTAGATGTGCCTACATGTCCACCATAAGGTGCGCACTGACAATGTTTTATGATGTTTTTGACTTCCTCTTCAGGGACACAACAACGAAAAATGACGTTTGTACCTCTTTTGAAAAGGAGTGGTTCGTCCCAATAAAAATGTCTTACATCATGAAAGAATTTCTTCTTTTGTTGATAGTTAAGGCCGGGGGTATGATATCAGCAGCTAGGTAGTTTACAAAATTCGTGTACCAAGGTACGTTGTTCATTGCTAGGGCCTTTTCAATGTTCCATTCTACACAAGGGTCGGGTTCATTATTTTGAACGGTTTCAATTTTAGCAATAAGTCTATCATAGGTAAAATAGTCATTTATAGGCACTAGGTCTGGTTGTTCTCTTAAAAACATTTTTTCAAAGAGATTAATATTATACATAAGTCCTCTTCATAGTTGAAATGTAATTCTCCTATCCCCATAGTAATGATTGAAATGATGCTGATTTCTTTTCCACTTGAGGGAGCTAGTGGCATACTTATTGATTCTATATCTAAGTTGGAGCCATTCCCTCATGATGAGGAAAAGATCCATCTTCTCATACTTGTAGTTTGATTGGTTGAGTATTCTCCTTAAGATGACGAAATGTCTCTTCATTTAAAATCAACCAAAACATAACCTTTTGTTATTTTTACCCCGAACTATGAGGTTTTGATCTTTCATTGGTACGTACGAATAAGACTTCATGTCTTTCCAAATCAAAAATCAATAAAAAACATTTATTTTCTCATCTCCCCAATCTTTTGCAAATAAACCATTTTTTAGCCAACAACACAGAAATTTCAAAGACGTTCCTATAGGGAACTATAGATACATAGGATGCTAATACTTCCCTTTGTATAACCAACTCTCGTACATTAGATCTCTTTATTTCTTTGCTAATTTCTTTATCTTTAGTCTTGCTTCTTGCTTTGCATGTTTATTTTGGGTTTTTATTCGCTCTTTTCCAATTCTCTTGAAAATAATAAAGTATGGTGGTGACTTTTACTCTATGAGTTCAATCAATCAATGGCTCGATCTTAATTTTTCACCTCTACACTCAATTATTTAAAAATAGATGATAAATTAATGATACAAAGAGATAGCGAGAAAATAAGGATTCAAAAGAGAGAAAAGAGGAGAGAAACTAATTACCATTTTTCTACAACCAATCTCACTAATTCATAGTGTTACACCATAAAATTTGTCCTCTTTATTTTAACCTTAATTGGATTATATTTTATCATCACATACATACATGTCATAGGGTCTATACTCATGGAATCAAAGGGTTTCTCTGTGAAAAGAACTGCGAAAGATGATTGTTCTGTTAAGCAGCTGTGAAGCAAAACTCGAGGTTTTCAGATGTTTATTGCACGCTGCACATGTTCCAAACCATCCAATTAGGGTTTAATCAAGTCATAATCATATCAAGCTCTCATTTGTATTTGGACACTTTGAATTGTATAAAAAGTTAAGCATGTCAATCAATTTGAGATAGTGCAGATAGAAATTCAGTATTGTGCATTACAAGCTCAGAAATTCATAACTTGAGATTAGAAAATGATTTAGGAATGGTTCTTCATTCTTTAGATCCGTCTTCTCCAATTCATCTGTTCGGGTTGAAGGCTAATTTTGAGAGGAATAATTTTAAATTGAAAAATACCTGAAATGCATTATACAATAGATTTGTTGGTTTGCTGGTTTTCAGATGCTTAAAAATTTGCAACTTCTAACTGTAAAATCATATTTGATTGGTTCTTGGAGCATTTGAACCATATTGTTATTTCCTTAAATCTTCGTATTCCGCTCAGAATCCAATTCATTGAGGAAGATCTCTAAATGTGCGAATACTTTGAAGAAATACAATGAAAATACCGTGGAATAGTTTGTTGAACCGTTGTTTATTCGATATTCATAAATTCATAACTTTCACTCGGTTCCATGTTTTGTATGGTTCTTTGGGAGAAAAATTTATCTTGATTTTATCTTCGATTTATATGTTCGAGTCAGATGTTAATTCTTTGCAGAAGATCTATGAAAATGTGAATTACCAAAGAAAATTGCACCCTGAAATGGTTTTCTATCATACTGTTTCTTTATATTGTAAAAATCGTAACTCTCTTGAATTTTGTTGTATTGGGACGATTCTTGAAGTGGAGATCAAAAACTTTATTAGCTACAACTTTTCTTCAGGTCTCAAGTTCGGATTATGCTCTGAAGGCTTCGGTTTTTGGCTTGCTTCCTAAGACCGCATGAAAATAAGCTGAAATTTTCAATGCTACAAAATAAGTCTACTATTTCTCGCCATTCAAAAAATCATACCTCGCTTGGTTTTTATCTTATCAAGGTGATTCTGTTGGCACGACATCACAAATTTCATCATCTATGATTTTGTTTCAGGTTGCACGTCAGGATTTCGCACCGAAAGTCATGAGCTTGGGGTTTGTTCGTGCGTCGTGCACAAAAAAAGCTGAAAAATCCGCCCTATAAAATTTTACACCGATTTCACTTTGTTTAGAGCATCGTAACTTGATCAATTTTTATTGTATCAGAGATTATTTTGGCACTGCATCACAAATTTCGTCGCCGACATTTTTGTTTCAAGTCGCGCATCTGGATTTTGCACCGAATATCATGAGTTTGTTCTTCGATCTTGCATCGTGCATGAAATAAGCAGAAAAATCAAATTTTTCAATCCAAACAAGGCTTTGGAGCCAATATTATAAATCTTGTAAATTCAAATTTCAAACATAACTTAACTCATTTTTTTCAATTCACACAAATCAAACTCAATTTTGTCTCACCTTTCTCTCAAACCTCTCAATAACATAAAAAGGAGAAATCAAGAGAAAACTTCAAAGCTTCCTCTCTCTTACTCCCAACCACGAACTCCTCTTCCTCACAACCACCGGTCAGCACCACCGGTCCGCATCCTGCTTGTGCAAACGACCATCGGCCGCTCCTCTCTCTCTCTCTCTCTCTCTCTCTCTCTCTCTCTCTCTCTCTCTCTCTCTCTCTCTCTCTCTCTCTCTCTCTCTCTCTCTCTCTCTCTCTTACGTGCGGATGCCCTTCGTCAATACCTCCTCCGTCTTTGCAAACTTCTGGCGACATACTCCCTCTATCAAGTCCCCCGCATTGGAATTCCTCAATTTCTTTCCAATTCAAGTTCTTCGCGACATTTCAGTAACTTCTTTGATTCTTGATTTTAAATTAATTTCAAGTGTTTTTATTTAATTTATCTGGAATTATTTGAATTAATTGAACATTACAGGAGTTGAATTGAATATTATTTAAGATGCTTGATTCTTGAATAGATGATGATGTTGAAGTGTGGAATCGGATAATTGATTTTTGATTGTTATGGATCTTGAGAATCCGATTATGTTGATGAATTTTTTTCATGTCGAATTGTGAGTCGATTAACATGATTATTGATTTTGATGACAATTGTTGTGGATTTCATGTGTTAATGTAATTTCCGATCAATTTGGTGGTGAATTCAATTTTTCGACTTAAAAAACCTCAAATCTGATAAATTGCATTAAAACTTGAATTATGTTGTTTGTGTCTTGGAATCATTGCTTGAATGCGGATTTAATTGTTACAAAGCATATATAATTCCTAAGCGGTATTACATGAAACGGTGCAATGCTGCTCGGTTTTGGTAAGTTGAGCATAAGGCATGCTTTAATTGATGGTCAATGCTCAAGGGAGTTTTCTTTAGTACTTGAAAGACATCTATGTCAAGTTTTGTCAATTTCGGATCGACTTTTTGTATGATGTCATGTATAACAGAAATGCTGCCTGGTTTGGTAAGTTCGTGCAAATATGTGATTTAATTGTTGTTTGGTCCATTATTATTGAAGGTGAGAAAACACTTAGAAGGGGGGGGGGGGTGAATAAGTTTCTTTTTCTTTTTCTTAAATGCTCAACAATAATGGAAAGACACAGTTATTTTTATCTTGGTTCGTTTGAACTCAAAATACTCCAGTCCACCCGCCAAGGTGATTTTGCCTTTCTCAACAAGGACTTAATTCACTATAATCAAACTGATTACAATCACACAACAACTTTTGTGACTAAAAATACAATGCACAAGTAAACTTACAAGTGACTAACACCACTAAGACTCAAACTAGTCATAGCCTTCTTGAGAAATCTGACCAAACTTGGTCTCTCAAGGAACAATTACAAGAATTAAATCTTTACAGATAGTGAATCAAATTTGCTTCTTCGAAAGCTATATCACAAACTGTGATTTTTCACTAAGATTAGTTTTGTACAAAGTGTTTGTAAAATGATTTGAGATCTTCAGAATATTTTCAAGTAGTTGGGCTGAGCAGTTGGCTTGTAATAAATGATCGTTGCTACCTTCAAAAAGTGGAGAGCAATTAATGTTTGTGTATTTGCTTGCAGTATTGCATTTTCCAATGAACTAGCGTACACACTTGAGTGCATGTAGCCGTCTTTGCATTAAATGAGCAAACGGAACTTTGTCAGAGCATGTTTCTTGAAACTTGACAAGACTTGTTGGCTTATAGCTTCACATCTTTCTTCAGAATATGCTTGCACATCTTCTTATCAGCGCTTACTTTCAAAGTACTTCTGAACATGGTTGCTTCACGTCTTGCTTCAGAATATGCTTGCAACTCTTCTTATCAGCGCTTGCTTTCAAAGTACTTCTGAACATGGTTTATATGGAAACTTGTTAAGCTTTAGAAGATGCATAAAATAGTTTCTTATCAGAGTCAGCATCAGAACTTGCGCTAAAACAAATAGTTCTTTCATCCAAGAACTTCTTCATTTATTTTCAGCTCAGCACGTCAAATACTTCTGTCAAAATATTATCTGAAACAAATAAATATGCTCATCATAGTATAAATTATATAAAATATATTTTATTGTTATCATCAAAACTCTGAGATATGATCAGAACCAATCTTGTTCTAACAATCTCCCCCTTTTTGATAATGACAAAAATATTCAGATTTAGAAATAAAATTGAACAAGAGATAAGAATCTCCCCCTGAAATAAATATTTCTATAAGAAAAACTTCCTGAGAATTTTCATCAGAGCTTTGAGATTTTTCTTCTAGGATTTCTTCAGCAAGTCTTTTGAAGATAATGTTCAGATGATTAAACTTCCAGAGTTTAGTGATACCTGCAAAAATCTTTAAACAGAGAAAGAAATCTTTGTATTTTGTTAGTAATGTTTGAGACTTAGTCCCGTAACTATTAATCAGAGATTAGATCAAAATACTCATTTTCTCCCCCTTTTTGTCATAATCAAAAAGTATATAAAATTAAAGAGCGTAAAAGGTTTTTCTCCCCCTTTTTTTTTAATAAAAAAGATTCAGAGGTACATAACAAAATAAAAACAAGAATCAGAATGATACCAATTTTTTTTAGAAACAAGAGCCATAAGAAGATTCTTGATCTCAGATGAAGATTCTTGTTTTACTCATTAATTAAAAAGAATCTAATCATTACTAGCATTTAATGATATTGAAAATTGAGGGGAAAGTGTGAGATTTGAGCAAATCATAGCAGTTACCTTGGAATGGCGTCAATAGCTTAGCACGCGTGACCTTTCAGAAACACGCCACGTGTTCATCTCCTGAAGGTTGCATGGGACAACTGTTTGATATAATGAACTGTTGAACTATACTTGTAATGAAACGTTAGAGCATTTAAGAACTTTATATATAGCTTCTGATGTAACTTCTCTTCTAACTTCTGAAGAGTTATTAATTAGAACATTCATTTCAGAACATTCTGAAGGCAAACACAGAAGATAAATACAATTTTATTCAGGACATAATTCCATACAAATATTTTTCAAAATGAATTTAAATCTATCTTCTGAAAGGGGTTTAGTAAAAATATCAGCCCATTGATGGTCTGTTTTTACAAAGTTTAAATTTAAAATTCCTTTCTAAACGTAGTCCCTTATAAAGTGATATTAAATTTCTATGTGTTTAGCTTTAGAATGCAAAATGGGATTTTTAGAAAGACAAATTGCAGAGGTATTGTCATAGAAGATAGGAATCTTACTTTCATAAAGATTAAAATCTTCTAGCTGACTTTTCATCCAGATCATCTGAGAACTACATCCAGCAACATATATATACTCAGCTTCTGTTGTTGAAAGTGCAATTGTTGCTTGCTTCTTACTATACCACGAGATACGATTGTCACCCAGAAACTGGCAGCTTCTAGAGGTGCTCTTTCTTTCAATTCTATCTCCAGCAAAGTCAGCATCACAATAACCTACTAGTCTGAATTCTTTTGATCTTCTGTAACACAGACCCAGATTAGTAGTACCTTTCAGATACCCCAGAATTCTCCTAACAATAGTTAAGTGAGATTCTCTAGGATCTGATTGGAATCTAGCACATAAACATACGCTGAATAATATAGAAGGTCTAGATGCAGTTAGATAGAGAAGGGATCCAATCATACCTCTGTAGAGCTTCTGATCTACCTTCATACTTACCTCATCTTTTCCCAGAATGCATGTTGGATGCATTGGTGTCTTAGCATATTTTCTTTTTGACATCTGAAATTTCTTCAGAAGTTCTTTAACATACTTCGTCTGATGTATGTAAGTACCTTCTGGAGTCTGGTTAATTTGTATTCCCAGAAAGAACTTCAATTCTCCCATCATGCTCATCTCAAATTCTGCCTTCATGGTCTCAGCAAATTCTTTTCCAAGGGAGATATTAGAGGTTCCAAAAATAATATTATCAACATAAATTTGACAAATTAAAATGTCATTTTTAAATGTCTTTCTGAATAAAGTTGTGTCCACTTTCCCTCTGGTAAAATCTTTTTCTAAAAGAAAATTACTCAAACGTTCATACCAAGCTCTGGGAGCTTATTTTAAACCGTATAAAGACTTTTTTAATTTAAAAACATGTTCTGGATAATTTGAGTCATTAAAGCTAGGAGGTTGATGGACATAAACTTCTTCTTCTATATAGCCATTTAAAAATGCACTTTTAACATCCATTTGATATAATGAAATGTTATTTTGAACATCAAAAGAAATTAATAATCTAATAGATTCTAACCTGGCGACTGGGGCAAAGGTTTCATTATAATCAATTTCTTCTTGTTTACTATAACCCTGTGCAACCAGTCGTGCTTTGTTTCTAACCACCTCTCCTTGCTCATTTAGTTTGTTTCTGAAAACCCATTTAGTTCCTATAATGTTGAATCCTTTAGGTCTTGGAACTAGATCCCATACATCGTTTCTGGAAAATTGATTGAGTTCATCTTGCATTGCTAGGATCCAATCATTGTCTTCCAGAGCTTCATCAATAGAGGTTGGCTCAATCATAGATGCCAATCCAAGCAATGATTCTTCATTGATTCTGAGAGAGGATCTTGTTCTGATGGGATCTTCTTTCCTTCCAATAATCACGTCTTCTTTATGAGCTGAAGAGATTCTGGGAAACCTTTTCTGAGTGGGTTGTTCAAAGATTCTGAGATTATCCAGAGCATTGTCAAGAGGAGGATCTTCTGAGTCTTCCTTTGCTTCTGACTTTTCAGAGTTTGAGAGATGATCTTCTGTACCTACAGAAATATCAAATTGCTTTGGTTGTTGCTGGCCAAGCTTATCATCAAACATGACTTTGAGTGATTCTTCAACAATCATAGTTTCTGTGTTGTATACTCTATAGCCTTTTGAGCGTTCAGAATATCCAAGCAGAAAACACTTTTGTGCTTTAGAATCAAACTTGTTCAGATTGTCTTTAGTGTTCAGAATAAAACAAGTACATCCAAAAGGATGGAATTATGAAATGTTGGGTTTTCTGTTTTTCCATAATTCATAGGGAGTCTTTTCAAGAATAGGTCTTATAGAGATTCTATTCTGAACATAACATGTTGTGTTCACAGCTTCTTCCCAAAAGTGCTTAGCCATATTTGTTTCATTGATCATAGTTCTGGCCATTTCTAGTAACGTTCTATTCTTTCGTTCTACAACTCCATTTTGTTGGGGAGTTCTAGGACAAGAGAAATTATGAACAATACCATTTTCTTTAAAATATTTTTCAAAATAATGGTTTTCAAATTCTCCACCATGATCACTTCTGACTTTTATAATTCTAAAATCTTTTTCGTTTTGCACTTGGTTACAGAAGTCAACGAACACAGAATGTGACTCATCCTTGTGTTTTAAAAACTGAACCCATGTCCATCTACTGTAGTCATCAACAATGACCAATCCATACTTCTTGCCTCTGATGGATGCAGTTTTAACTGGCCCAAACAGATCAATATGAAGTAGTTCTAATGGCCTAGAGTAAGACACAACATTTTTGGATTTAAAAGAAGGTTTTGAAAATTTTCCTTTTTGACATGCTTCGCACAGAGCTTCTGAGTTGTACTTCAAATTGGGAAGTCCTCTGACTAAATTTAGTTTATTTAATTGAGAGATTTTTCTTAAGCTGACATGTCCCAATCTTATGTGCCATACCCATTGCTCATCTCTAACAGACAAAAGGAATTTAACATTCCGAGATTTAAGATCTGACAAATCAATTTTGTATATGTTGCTCTTTCTCTTGCCAGAAAAGAGGATTGTTCCATCTTTTTGACTACCAGCTCTACAGGAATTTTGATTAAAGATAATGTCATAACCGTTGTCACTTAATTGACTTATGGACATCAAGTTATGCGTTAATCCTTCAACTAATAAAACATTAGAGATAGAAGGAAGGATATCGTTTCCAATGGTTCCAGAACCAATAATCTTCCCTTTATGATTACCTCCAAACTTGACGTCTCCTCCAACTTTAAATTCCAGGTTTTGGAACATAGACTTTCTTCCCGTCATGTGTCGTGAGCAACTAGAGTCCAGGTACCATGATTGGTGTCTCAATTGAGCTATTAAGGACATCTGCAACAAATATTATTTTATCCTTAGGTACCCATATATTTTTGGGTCCTCTTGGGTTAGAGTATTTAAAGTTCTATTTGAACTTTGGACTAGCATAGGAGTTTCCAGAATGTGATGTATATTTAATATCATGTGTGTGTCCAAATTTGAATTGTTTGTTCAGAGGTTTATATGTGAAAATCATCTTAGCAACAAGTTTTGGTATATATGTCTCCTTCCCTTTGGGAGTTTCATATCCAATTCCTCTTATGTTGTTCCCACTAACTCCATGGATCATTGAAGCCATTTTGCTTCTATCTATGCTTTTAGCAAGAAAAGTTTGAAAGCTACAGTCATATTCTTTAAGAATATCTTTTGAACTTGACACAGAATCTGAACTATAAATTTTTTGACATTTTGAATTTCCTCTTTAAGTTTAAAATTATTTTCTTTGAGTTCAGAGTTTTCTGTTTCATGTTTCTCAAGATCAGATGCAAGACTCTTCTTGAGTTTCTTTTATTTCATTTTGAGCTGACTATAGTTTTCCAGAAGTTCTGCTAAACTTTCAGCAAGTTTAGCTCTAGTAAATTCAGAGAATACCTCTTTTTGTTCTGACTCACAGTCTGAGTCATCTGCTGTAGTAGCCATCAGAGCTAGGTTGGCGTTCTCATCTTCAGAATCAGATTCATCTTCAGAGGATTCTGAATCGTCCCTGGTGGCCATCATACCTTTCTTTCTTCCAAACTTTTTCTTTAGTTTTTCTCTTTGAAGTTTTGGACAATCACTCTTGTAGTATCCAGGTTCTTTGCATTCATAATAGATTATCTCTCTTCTGTTTGACTTTTTGTGTCCAGAATATTATGGTTTATCTTCTGACTTCTTGAAGTTCTTGAACTTCTTCTGTCTGTGCTTCCACATCTGATTGATCCTTCTGGAGAGCAAGGATAGTTCATCTTCTTTTGAAGCGGATTCTTCAGAGTTTCCTTCTTCAGCCTGAAAAGCATTAGTTTCATATTTTTTAATTGATTTAAGGGCAACAGACTTACCTTTCTTCTGAGGCTCGTGCCCATCAAGTTCTATCTCATGACTTCTTAAAGCGCTGATGAGTTCTTCAAGAGACACGTTGTTCAGATCTTTTGATACTTTGAAAGCAGTGACCATAGGTGTTGTACCCCAAAATTTTCCCTCTCATTTATCAAGACTTTTCTCATAAGATTCCTTTGACTCAAGACTGGATTAGGGTTTGGTCAGCTCAAGGCATATCATCATGCACTGATGACCCAAAATTAGGGTTTGAGGTTACACAAGGATTTTTGGACTATCAATTCTTCATGTGACTTTCAAACATCACTATGGATCCCTAAGATCACTCAGGACAAGTTTCAAGCTTTGAACTATATTTTTGATCAGTCAATTGGACAGTTGACCTAAAAATCAGCTGTATTGGGAAAAAAGTCAACCATGGCCAATTTACAGTCAAGCTTCATAATTTTTTATCCACATCAACATTTTAAACTTATATGTATCATTGGGTCATGTTTGGATCACAATTCCTCAAGAAATTTGATCAAATCACCAAAAGGGCAAAATGGTCAAAAATTAGGGTTTTGACTAAGGAAGGGCAATTTCTGATTTCTAACCTAGCAAATGACCAATTGAGTTAAATCATGATTTCAAGGATTAAATTTCATCATCTTGACCTAATTACATGGCTCAAAACATTTCAATTTCATTGAATTGACAGATGAAATTTGCAGTCAACTGATTAAAAGTCAACTGTACACTGAAAAGTCAAACTTTGACTTTTTGGTCAAAATAAAGTGCCAAGGGTCATAATTCATCAAAACATGTCAAAATGTGAAGCTTGTTCATCAAGAAATCCAAGTTTGAAGATTAGGGTTTAAATTTGAAAATTTTCTTAACTTAGAAATTTTCTAAGTATAGAAAATTTCTTATTTTTTCTCAACATTAGGCCATTTTTTTCACCATGATGCATAATGATTCAAATAAAGTTCCCAACATGAAAGTTGTAGACCTCCATGAAATATACAACATTTCTTCACATACTTTTCCTTGAAGATGATTGGATCTCAAGATATAAATTTATGAATACATGCTCATGAACTAAATAACTTAGTGAAATTTTGCCCTAATTTAGGCAGGTTTTGGACCCAACTTCATGGAAATTTATCACCTAGTTCCAAGAGGTATCTAAAAATTCATTTCAAAGATGAGTTATAGAGAATATTGCAAGCTTTCCAAAATATCAAAGAACTTCTAAAGATCATTTTTGAGTAGGGAGAATCGAAGAGATGAAGTTGGCATTTTCTCACTTTTTGTCCAAGCCATTTCATGAAGAACAAAGTTCTAATCAGTACCTATGCTGCCTAATCCATGATTTACAGGTCCCAAACTTGTTCCTTACTCCTTAATTTAATTCTTACTCAGTTGATAAAGCTTTGATCCAAGCCCTAGAGCCATTACCCAAGTTGAAATTCCATAAATGGCATAAAGTGACCATTGCCATTTTGAAAAAGCTCGACTTTTACCACTTTCCAGTTCTTGAGCATTGCACCTGTCTCCATTGCACATACAAATCTTACAGGCCTAAAGAAATTTGTACAAGTATATACCAACCCTAAGAAAGAAAGTACAAGCATGGCAAGCCTTGTCCCTTCACTTTGCTTCAAAAGCAAGAAAGGTTGCCAAAAGGCTAGAACTGGCACATCTGTTGGAAGGTTGACATGAAACTGATTCTATACTAATATACAAACATAATACAACACAACACACGATTAGTTGAAGCCTGAAACACTCCCAAGCTCAAAAACACCAGAAAACTGTCAAAACTTGCAGTTTTGGCATAAGCATACCAATCTCTCATTTGGCTCGTGCGTTTCCAGTCTTGATCATCAAAACACCTTACCTACTTGATATCTAGCTAATCCAGACCTTCATCCCTGTACTGTAACCCCTTCTCCATCATCTGCCATTTTGTTTTCAAAGCTTGCAGGTTGACTTGGCCAAGGTGTTTCAGACACTTTCAAAGCAAGGCAAGGGTTGGAATACATTCAGGGAAGTTCAAGGAAGCTCAAGCAAGCATCAGGCCTCCATCAAACTCACTCCAATTCCATCCATGATTTCAAATTAAGGAGGTAAAATCTCAACTTCTATCTCCTTGTACAGGCAACCATTGACCATGATTTGTGAATAAATAATGTAGCCCTCATTGCAACAAAAATGTACATATCTTTATCTTACATTTATTTGGCCTGAGTTGAGAGAATTTAGAACTTGAAGTTTCTGAAAAATTTAGGTTTAAATTTAGGGCTTTTAAAATTCTCTCTGATCTTTGATTGTTAGCTTACATAACTTATATGGTTAGAATCGTGAGATTGCATACTACAACTTTCATGTTATGAGTTTTCATTTTCATGGAAGAATGAGAGAGTTATAGGACATCTGGCCAAGATTGGGGAAGAAGATGAAGTACATGGCAAGGACTTTGTTCATGTTATGTTATTTTAGCTTCACTTAAAACAATGGATGTATAGCTACCCCAGTGGCAAAGTAGCGCGTTGGTGAGACCCATGTCCTGGGTTCGAACCTGGGCGCTACTTTTGTTTTTTCACATTTTTTCCATTTTTTCAGTTTTGGCTTTTTGCAGGATTGGGCCTCCACGTTGGGCTTAGCTGTTTTTTCTAACTTTCACCATTTGATTATTCAAGATACCCCTTTTTCCCAACTTTTTTTATATATTTTTATTTTATTTTCATTTTAATATATTAAATATTTCTTTGATGCATAAAAATCCTAAAAAATGTAAATTTCATACTATTGCATTTTTATTTTATTTTAGTTTAATTTTCACATAGAAATATATTTTATTTTTAATATATGTCATATATTTTCTTAATAAACTTGTAAAATATGATTAAAATATATTTAGTTTTATTTATTTATTTCCTTTTCATCCCATACTTATAAATATCTATTTTTGCATATATAAAAAACTTTATATTTTTTATACAATATTATTTATTATTTTAATACAAAAAAAATATACATAAAAAAAATAGTATATAAGAATTTTATTTTCTTTTAAAAATAGTAATTAGGGTTAAGCCTCCCTTCTAAACATTAATTTCTTTTCCTTATAATTTTTAGGTTTAGATTAAAATTTCTTTTACATAAAAAATAAAACAAAAATCTTTTCTTACATGTACATTATATTGCATCTTTAAATTTTTTATTATTTATTCTAATTCGTACAAATTCGATTTGGTTGTAATAATTTATTTAGGTTTATATTCTTGCAAATCCCCATTCAAATTTGTATCCCCCCCTCCCATAAAATTGTTGTAATAGCCTAGTAATATTTACATTATGTAATTTATCGCTTTACATGCCATGATTAGTAATTAGGGTTTGTATGATAAGATCGAAACAAAGCAAAATAGAAAAAACCTAAATACAAGATAAAACCAAAGCATGAAAATGATACACTTGCACACAAGCATCCTTAGGGTTTCTCCACTTGGTTGCCTAAAACAAAAATGGCCATATTACGCATGCGAAGTATCTTGGCAAAACAAACAAATATAAGATCATAGTCCCTCGATGACGCTATTCAAGGTTGCCTTACAAAAATGATCTTGGTCCCTCAAAAATGTTAATATACTTTGCAACATTGCTAAACATGGTTATACGATGACCCACGCCCGTCCCGTTTACATCCAAAGATAGGGTTACTTACCAAATCAATGGTAAGACAACAATTTCAAAGGAATAGAAAATGAATAAGAAAGACTTTTGAGTAGGTAGAGTGCTTCTAGTTACTTGCTCTATTTTCAAACAATTATCCTTGCTATTTTCAAAACAAACACACACCTTTCCAAACATTTTACAAACATTGAAAACATTTTCGAAAAAAGACAAATATCTTTGTATACATTCTTACGAATGAGAATCATTACAAAGATTGCCTAAACGAATGGCCTCTTTTACAAAATACTTTCAAAACCACACCAAACACATTTTAAAACAACAAAAGCAAGTGATCTATCAAGTAACTAAGAGCCCATGGAAAACCATGGATGAAAAGGGTTCTAATACCTTCCCTTTTCATAATCTACCCCCCGAACTCAAGAAAACATCTCAAAGGTCTTTCCTGTGCTTTTTCACCTTTCCTTTTGAATAAAAGAAAAGTCGGTGGCGACTCTTGCTAATTGCAACATTTGTGATAAAACGCAAAACCCTCAAGTCAGTTCTCCCACCGTATCGTAATAGGTTCCCATCTTCTGGGTAAACTTCTGATAATCTTCTTAATGTGGTCTGCTTTAGTGTATCCCTTGTTCAAAACTCTCAGGCCAACTATCAGAGTTTGGAACCTTGAGAACATAGCTTCTATTGTTCACTTTCTTCTACTTTGAAGGCTTCATACTTATGGATGAGAGCCAGAGCTTTAGATTCCTTCACTTGAGTGTTTCCTTCATGAGTCATTTTGAGAGACTCAAACATATCATGTGTTATATCTCTATTTGTGATCTTCTCATATTCCATTTTAGAGATAGCATTTAGAAAGATATTTCTAGATCTATGGTGATTTTTGAAATCAGATTTTTGTTGTCTATCCATAATCTTTCTATCAATCTTGTTTCCTTATGAGTATGTAGGATGTGTGTAACCATCCAAGACTATATGCCATAAATCACTATCATGACCTAGAAAGAAACATTCTAGTCTATATTTCCAATATTCAAAATCTTCTCCATCAAATACAGGAGGTTTGTTGTAGCTATTGTTGTTTTGTTCAGTTGCCATTTGTGTTTACTTTCTGGATCTTTTCCTGACACGGTTAAGTGTTGCGCTCAGATTCAAGCTCTGATACCAATTGAAGGTGAGAAAACACTTAGAAGGGGGGGGTGAATAAGTTTCTTTTTCTTTTTATTAAATGCTCAACAATAATGGAAAGACACAGTTATTTTTATCCTGGTTCGTTTGAACTCAAACTACTCCAGTCCACCCGCCAAGGTGATTTCGCCTTTCTCAACAAGGACTTAATTCACTATAATAAAACTGATTACAATCACACAACAACTGTTGTGACTAACAATACAATGCACAAGTAAACTTACAAGTGACTAACACCACTAAGACTCAAACTAGTCCTAGCCTTCTTGAGAAATCTGACCAAACTTGGTCTCTCAAGGAACAATTACAAGAATTAAATCTTTACAGATAGTGAAACAAATTTTCTTCTTAGAAAGCTATATCACAAACTGTGATTTTTCACTAAGATTAGTTTTGTACAAAGTGTTTGTAAAATCATTTGAGATCTTCAGAATATTTTCACGTAGTTGGGTTGAGCAGTTGGCTTGTAATAAATGATCTTCTATTTATAGAATTAGCAAAATGACCGTTGCTGCCTTCAAAAAGTGGAGAGCAATTAATGTTTGCGTATTTGCTTGCAGTATTGCATTTTCCAATGAACTAGCGTAGACACTTGAGTGCATGTAGTCGTCTTTGCATTAAATGAGCAAACGACACTTTGTCAGAGCATGTTTCCTGAAACTTGACAAGACTTGTTAGCTTCTAGCTTCACATCTTGCTTCAGAACATGCTTGCACATCTTCTTATCAGCGCTTGCTTTCAAAGTACTTCTGAACATGGTTGCTTCACGTCTTGCTTCAGAATATGCTTGCAACTCTTCTTATCAGTGCTTGCTTTCAAAGTACTTCTGAACATGGTTTATATTTGAAACTTGTTAAGCTTTAGAATATGCATTAAATAGTTTCTTATCAGAGTCAGCATCAGAACTTGTGCTAAAACAAATAGTTCTTTCATCAAAGAACTTCTTCATTTATTTTCAGCTCAGCACGTCAAATACTTCTGTCAGAACATTATCAGAAACAAATAAATATGCTGATCAAAGTATCAATTATATAAAATATATTTTATTGTTATCATCAAAACTCTGAGATATGATCATAAACAATCTTGTTCTAACAATTATGCTTTCTTTGGTATCCGCTTAGCATTCATGCTGAGTTTTGACGATTTCGGATCGATATTTCGTGCGGTTTACGTGTTAACGGCAATGCTGCCCAGTTTTTTATGTTGATGTTCCAATGCTTGTTTGGATTACTTTTCATCACATTCCAATGCCTCCTTGTTATTACTAACACGTTTGTCAACTTGTGCAAGGCATTTCAAGAGGGCTTTAGATTTCTTAATTAATGTTTGGATTATTCGATCAAAAAGCATTATTCCATTTTTGTGGATTTGAGTTCGCTTCCAAAGCAATTGATTTTGATTCTCATTCTATGAGATATATAGACTACTTGTGTTTTTGTATGGATGTGAATTTTTTTGTAGGTGTACTGTTTAGTATTCGGATGTATCCGACACACATTTTGCATGTGATTTATTTTCACATTATCGATACTTTGGTGCTTATGTCGAGTGCCCGATCTTTGATCGTTTTGTTTGTTGGTGCGATTTTGCACAAAGTTTTTTTGGTTTCTCTGCTTTGATTGCTTGCTATGAACTTTTGTTCGTTTGGTATTATTCTGATTCTAGTTTAATTTTCCGCATTGTCTTTTCTTTTCCTTACCATTAGAAGTAGGAATAGAGATTCATGACTGGGAGTTTTTACTTTAGGTGGACAAATATATTTAAATTCTTCAAAGGAGACGATGTTTGTTTTGTTAAAAGTCCTCAAAAAGAGGCAATGTTTGTGTTTGTTTTTGTGCAAAAGACCTCGAAGAAGGCAAATCCCACTCCCCTCCCATTTCCCATTTAATTTATGCTTTCTATAGATTCAATAAGTGGAATAAAGGGTCCACAATCAACTCCCACACTTTCTAGTATGTGTCGTTCTTAGCTCGCATTATACGTTGATGCTTTGAACTATGCCCATTCTTGTCCATTGAGTCAAATAAAGTGGAAAAGGGTTCGTAACCAACCCCCACACTTTTCCATTCATTTCAATGACGTTAGATCATGTTTCTTCAAATGTTGGCACTCCGAGTTGTTAATCGATGTCGGTGCTCGAGAAAATCAAGTGGAAAGAGTTCCTTACTCCCACTTTGAGACCTATTGGACTTTTTGTTTGATGTTAAGCTCGTACTCGATTTTGTTTTGGTTCGACTTTTTTTTATCGCACTTGTGCTTGTGCTCTTATTTAAACCTTTGTATGTTCCCTTAGGATTCACTTATTTCGTTTTTGATGCAAGTTAGACATTATGATCGTAATCCATCTATGATAACATAGGTAGTGCTTCCCTTTCAACCTCAACTATAGGATCAATAATTGTATGAGAACATTAGGGACAGAGATAGAAAGTTTCCCTTAAATGTTTTCCTTTCCATTTTGCATGATTAAAACTAAAACCTTTTTCTTTGGCAAATTCATAAGTGTTGTACCCTAATTTTTGCCTCCAAGATTCCTCTATCACATCATATCAACTTAATCACAACAAGATCACACCAGGGTTTGGTTCTTCTCCTTACCTTTAGCTTTGCTCATGGGGAATAACCAAGAACCTTGAGTTGTATTTTGTGATCACCTATGTTTTATATTGATTAACTTTTAACTAATAAATACAATGAATGTTTTCCCTAATTGTTGATATTATAGGTGAAAGCACAACACATTCCATCAAGTTGATCTACATGTTTATGAGTTTATTTCCATGCCTTCTTCAACAAAGCTTCATTGAGAGTCAAGCTTCATCATTGAATATGTTTTAAAGTAATATCATGAAAAACTCTATTATGATCCATCATGCCTTAAGTTGTCAAAGATAATCCAAAGATGCAAAAGTTTATTGAAGAGTTTTGACCTAGTTGGACAAGTCTTTGATTTCTTGATCACAAGTGCATATCTCCCTCAATTCTCAATATTTGGAAGTGGTTATGGTTTCCATGGTTTCACATTATCATCCTCAATAACTTCTATTTACATGACAAAAAATTTGGTGTAAGAAGGTTTGTCAAAATTGAAATGGTTTTCCAATACATTTTGTTGCTCTATGAGCTAGGGTTTTTAACTTCTAAAGGTTATATCTTGCTCATATTTTGGTATTTTTGAGTGATTCTAAAAAACATGCTTCTCTTAAAAGGGTTATCAACAAATCACTTCAAAATTTTCAAGAAATTTTTTTGTGGAAGATACCTAATGATGAAGAAAGATTACAAGTCCTCTAGATAGGCCATAAAATTCCCTTATGTGACTTCAAAAGATAATAACTTGGTCAATTTTTATCTCCTTGAGTCCATTATTTTTCCAGAATAATCCTAAGGATGTTAACTTCAACTCTTCTTTTATGTGCAAATCTTGAAAATGGGTGGAAGATGCCCTAAGGATGTAAATGATTATAGGTCATCTCATGAATTTTCACCAATTTTGCAAGACCATGACTTTTTCAATACTTGGTTTTTTTAGTGATTCAAGTTTCAGAATGCTATTTAGGAAATCTATTTTAAGCTATCATCAATGATCAAAGCTCAATTTTGGAGGAAAGTCTTGTTTGAGCTCAAAACATTACAAGTCATTGTTGAAGAGAAAACTTGAAATTTTTCTAAGTATATAAGTCAGCATCTTTTTCTCAACTTTGACTCATCAAAACTCTTAGCTCAAACATCCATTAATTCCCATTCTTTTCACATTGTAAATCTTGTGATCTCATATTTCTAAAACTTCAATAATCATGCTCTAAGACTCCTTGAGTTGTGATTTCCATTGACTCAAAAGTGGTACCTTAAAACTTAAGTTTCACTTCAAGTCTGAATTTGAAATTCATGTTGTGGCTTCTAAACATCAAATTAGCACGCGTTTTTGGTCTAAACATGTTTAACCAACTTGCCAAAGTGGATTAGAACCTTGAAACACAAGGATTGAGTGTGTTTTGATGCTAAATAGGTCACAAATTCCTCATGTATCAAGTTCACACGAATTCCCTCCAAATTTCATAATTCCACACGCTTGAGCATCCCACTTGTTTCCTATAAATAGAGGATCATACCTCATTCATTTTCTCAAGCTTAAAGAGCCAGAATCACCCTGTCAAACTTCCTCTTGAACCCACTTTTCTACAACTTCGAATTTGGTTTTCTAGCTTTCCTCAATCCATTTTCTTTGTCAATTCTTCATCCTTGAACCTCACTGAAGCTAACAGAAGAAGAACGGAGCTCTAAGACTTCCTAAATCATGCTAGCCAAGTCAAATTTCAGAGCTCTGAATTTGAACTTCAATAGGTAGGTTCCTTCACCAATTCTCTCAAACTTTGATACTGTAATGAAGCTCTCATCATTCTGATTCTAGTCGCAACATTTATTTTCAACTGGAAGTGAGTTTTGACCATGAATTTTCAAATCCCTTTTCAAATATTTTCTTCCAAAATGATTGAGCTACACCTTACTTAAATTTTTTGCGAGGGTACCATTGGAATCGTCTTGAAGAGATGACGCGAATGGTACCGGTCTCGAGCTCTAAATTTTCCATTTGAGAGACCTGCAAATCCACGTGGTTCGAGGTTGAAGATGACCAACGTGTCATATCTTAACCAATGATAACGTGCCATTTGTTTTTTTCAAAATCTGATTTAAATAATTGATTCAATGCTTTATTCATTAAAGACCATGATAGGCACAACGCGGCTGATCCATTGAATTAGCTTACTAACGTGTTTTGACTTTCATCCATTTGTCCATATATTTTTGAATTTATTTTTTATTTCTGATTTTTATATTTTAATTGTTTTAAACTTCAAAAAATCATAGAAAATTCATTTCTGACTCAAAAAATATGAAAAATTCACAAAAATATTTTCTAATATTCTCTTTCTGATTTTTATTTTTTCATAATTTTATTTTTAGAGTTGATATTTTTTATGATTTTTTATTTTTTTGACTTGTTTTTAATTGCTTAAAAATACTTTTTGGAATTTTTAAATTATGAAAAAATTCTTCAATATCATTTTCATTGTTTCTGATTTTCTGAATTTTTTTTATAATTTTATTCTGACTTGTACTATTTTTGATCTTTTTTTTTACTTATTTGAGTAGTTTTAATTAGTTTAAAAATAGCTTCTGACTTAAAAAAATTACCATAAATTTTATAAAAATATTTGAGCTTATTTCTGATTTTTCTATGGTCTTATTTAATTTTTCTTGGATGTTTTGAATGTAGTTGCTATTTTCCCCTTTTATTTTCATTTAAAAAACATTTTTAAAGTCTTTTTTTATTTTTAAATACAAATTTATTTTGTATATATGTTGGTTGATCTTGGACTATGAGATTTTGATCATGAGCTTCATTAACATTATTGGATCTTGTGTATTAAGTTTAACTCCATCAAAATAGATGGATGATTTTAATGATGACTTGATTAAATTCTTGGTCCAAATGTGGTTTAATTCTTATCTCATCCCTCCTCATCTTATCCTCTTCTTATTGTGTCACATGTTGTTAGAGGATGATATGCATATCATTTCTCCAAACATATGACACATAAATTTATATTGATCGGTCTCAAAATAGGTGTGACTTCTATATAAGTCCACTTACAATTTCTTAACATAACGCTAAATTTTGTCTCAATTCGAGAAATGATTATTCGTGGCCCAAACCCATGTTTGTAAGCCCAAGTATGTTAATTTGAATCATTTGATCCAATAACCTTGAGATTCATTGTTGGGAGGCTTTGGTCTTATCAATCCTCTTATGAATCTTCATAAGCTTTGGTCAAAGTGAATTACTTAAACATCGTTGATCATTTATGGTTGCCTTGAGAATTTTATATGAATGATATACTTGACAAAAAGAAAATTAAACTTGTTATTGAGAGGCTTTGGTTTTATCAATCCTCTAATAAGTTTCAAATGCAAGTTTCAAGATAGTCATTCAACTAACCTCTAATTTCTAACAATTGACTTTGTTTTGTGCATTTACTTTATGCTCTTTACTTTAAGCACATTTATTTTAGCATTTACATTTCATGTTTTTTTCATCTTTGCTTATTTGAGCATTTACTTTTATGTCATTTTTTATTTTTTCTCACTTGAGCCCTTTCATTTCTTTTTGAAGATTTATAATAATTAACTTGAACCATAAAAAAATTTAATGTTACTTGGACTATTTGGTTACTATCCTTGGCACTATGGAGTGATGGACTTCTCGGACTTAGGATTAGAGACTTTGACCTACCTTGAGACCTTTTGACCTCAACTGTTATTTTGTCTGGAGCTCTTGGGGTTTACCTCAAGACATTGGGTTGTTTTTTTGCTTCCTTTGTGTACAGGTTATTGTGATTACATGCTTTGTCTGTGATCGAGAATTCATATGTATACAGCCGTTACTCTGCCCAATTTTTGTGAAGACTTAATGCAATTGAAGCTTGGTTTTCTTAAGAGGTTTATTATCTTTGTTGGTTTGGTTTCAAGTCCAAAGGATGAGAATTATACATTGACTCATTGTGTCAAGTGTTGGCTTCTTGTTGGTTAGACGGTTCTTTTCCCTATCTTTTACCTTATGCTTTAGGATAGTCCCTTCATCTCCTCTCACTTTCTTAAATTTCAAAAATCTTCTCCCTCCTTTTGAAAACTCTTCTTGTTTTTAAATTTGAACTGCTTTCACAATAAACTTGGAATTAGGTCCATGCATTTTCAAAAAATATTTTCTTAATCAAACTTTAAACAATATAACAATACTTTGACATTTTTGTGAGTAGACTAAAAGTCAATCAATCTCATTATAACCATTTTGCCACTTTGGCTTTTTACCTTAAAACTTTTTCTCAAAAGATTAGACTCTTGTAAATCCTTATAGTGATGCGAGCTACTATACTTCTATGATATGTAATGAAGCGAGATATTTTCCACTTGGGTGTTGAGTGAGGCTTTGTTGATTTTAAAATCCAAGCTATATCCTCCACTTTGAGATGACACAAATTCTCCTTTCTCATAATTATGGGTAGTAATTATGTTTTCCTTTCAGATAAGACGATGATGTCTAGTCTCTTAAAATTAACCAACACATTTGTGTTTTAAATTTTTTAAAGTTGAACTACGCGTACCCTAATCTCCTATTGCACGGAAAATGGTACGTAGGCACTAAAGGTTCACAACCGCAGCGGGTGTAAAAATCATAAAGAAAATAATTCTTTTCTCATCCCCACAATCTATTTTTGGTATACAACATTTATAGATTATTTCCCCCTCTTTTTGGGTTATTTTCTCTTTTCCCATTCCTTTGGAAACAATAAATCACGGTAGCGAGTCAAGTCAATAAAATGGCTTAGTCCCAACATTTCTACCACTACAGAAAAAAATGTTGACTTCACTGGGGAAAGATCAACCTATTACTGGTCCATCCCTAAGTGGGTTGAGCTTATCTTTGTTTATTTGTGTATTTTCTATTATCTATGGTATATTATATGATGTATATATGTTTGTCTGTACTTTTCTGGTTTTCAGGGTGCTTGGTGATTACTCGTGAGTCCTATACCTGAACTTGGGCAAACTTAAGATATGACGGGCGATATAGTCATGTTAACTTTGAGAGAGTAATCCCAACAAAAGAGACATGAGATCCCCCACTCAGTGGAGGCCCTTTTGACTGTAGTATTGTTTACCGAGTAATCGGGAAGACGTGCTACTTTCAACCTGGGAGCCTGCTGAAACTGAGGACAATAGAAACTTTAACCCATCTCGACCTTTTAGGTTTAGTGCGGAAGCTATGACAGAGTAATCCAGAAATGGTTGTCACGTGATGCTGCGCTTGGACGAGTTTTTCTTGAGAATATTGCTAATTACCGAGTTAATTGGGAAGTTAGTAATATCCGAAGGAAGGATGTAGACTCTGGGAACCTCTTAGAACCTGGTTCGACAGGTGATAAACTTTTAGACCATACCTTGTGGGTAGTACCTTTGACCTCATGCTCGTGACATTGAACCTATGAATCCTATGTTTGTGATCTTGTGTGTGATTGTTGCATCATGCATTCATGCACCCATGAGAATCCTTTAAAACATTTTGTTTCAAGGGACTTAAAAGTTGACTCTTTGCAAATATCTTAGTTTTTTTTACTATGGATTCTGGAAAAAGAAAGACTAAGAAGTACAGTTTCAAAGATCCCTAGATAGATGAGTTGATGAGTCTGATTCCCGAGATCAAAAGTTCTACAAATTTTTAGTGGAAGTATGGGTCCACCGTTTCTATTATGAAGCCTAGGATGAAGGAGGATATTCTCTCGACTTTGGTCCAGTTCTATGATCCGATGTATCGATGCTTTACTTTCCCTGATTATCAGTCGATGCCTATGTTGGAAGAGTATTGTTATATATTGGGTTTACCTATTACCGATCGTGTTCCTTTTACCAGTTTGGAGGGGGAACCAAAATCCCATAATATTGCTGCTTTGATACATTTGGGGAAGGATGAGGTTGAAGCCCACATGACTACCAAAGGAGGGATTATAGGATTACCCGCTCAGTTCTTGTTTGGGAAAGCTCGCTATTTTGCTAGGATGAAGAGTATGGTTTCTTTTGAGGACATCTTTGCTCTACTTGCTTATGGGTTGTTCTTATTTCCCAATATCGACAAATTTGTGGATATCAATGCCATCAGGATCTTTATGATTGGGAATCCAGTCCCTACATTATTGGGTGATTCCTATTACTTTATTCATCTTTTGGATTCATACCATGGATGGATGATCATTTGTCGCATGCCTTTGTTGTATCAGTGGTTTATTTCTCACTTGCCTCAGTCTGATGCTTTCTGGGCTGTCAGGAAGGAACCTCGTTGGGCTCCAAAGATTATGGCCCTCACTCATTCAGATATTGTTTGGTACCATCAGGCTTACCATGATGTAGAGATTGTTGACAATTGTGGTATTTTCCCCAATGCACCTCTTCTTGGTACAAAGGGATGAATTAACTACAATCCCATTCTTGCACAACGACAACTTGGATATCCGATAAGGGATAAGCTAAATAGTATTCATCTGAGTGGTTTCTTCCTTAAAGAGGTAGAGGTTCATAAGGAAGCTAAAGAGGAGATTGTGAAGGTTTGGCGTCCCATTCACAGGAAGAGCAGGAAAGACTTGGGACCTAGAAGGGCTGTTTCTTTGGAGCCTTATCTTCAGTGGGTACAAGCAAGAGCCATCCAGTTGAATATGTTGTATTCCCGTGAAGCACATATTCCTTATATGTTTGTAAAGACTACTCCTTCCCCATTAGATGATATGGAAGAGCTTCAGTCTTACCTATTCAGGATGCAACGGGAAAAGGAGGCTTGGAAGAATAAGTGTCAGACTTTAGAGGTGTCCTATCAAGAAAACTTGAAAGAGAAAGATGACATGATCGAGATTCTTGAGAGTTGTGTTGTAGAGATGATGGAGAGGCAAGAGGATTTATTTTCCTCTAGAGATCAGTCAAGACCTAGTTGCTCATTTCCCTACTCTGATGATTGGAAAGAGGTGGCCAAAAGGTATGAAGAAGAAAACAGGCTATTGAAGGCTCAGATTGTAAGACTCATAGGGAAACGTCAGTGTGTGGAGTGATCTTCATCAGCTTTGCTTTCTTAGGATCTTAGATTTTTATCTTATCTTGTACTTGGGATTATTGAAACTTGTACTAAAAGTTGTAATCCATTTTGAAGTTATTATAATGATATTTTCAATATTTCAAATGTGTTAGTCCTTTAATATTTGCAAATTGTCTATAAATCTTTAAGTTCCTTGAAATATTCATAATAAAATAAATCAAGTGTGTGGCATATCATGCATGATATTGTACATACTTCTTGCATTTCTGTTTATATCCAGGTGTCTTATTGTGCTTCTTTACATCATTCAGCAAGTTGTCTCACCAGTACAATAGTCGGGCCAATTTCAGAAGGAAGATGGATAATCTAGAACAAGAGAATCGTGAGTTACGCGAAGAAGTTACTTCTCTGAAGGCTGGTATGGACAATCTCAATGCTTTGATGGAATTGTTGGTGGCTACTCAGAATTAGCCACCATTTTCTCAACCTCAACAGAGAATTGTTACTTCCAAAGCTCCGACAGTTCTTCTTTTTGTTACTCCAGTTACTGCTGCTCAGAATCGTATGCCTCAGGGTTATCCATGGGGAATGCCAGAAAATTGCATGCTAGAGGGTTTTAATCTTGATGCTCCATTTGCTCTAGTTGTTCAAGCTGTTGCTACTTCTGCACCTCCTATAGTGCATATTACTCATGCTGCTAGAAATGAGATTCACTATGTCGCACCTCCTTCGGTAAATGTTGTGCCATTTGATAATGATGGAGTTTATCGCCCTATTCCTCCACCAAGTGAAAGCTTGGGTGTCTATGATCGAATGGATGATTTTCAGGATCAGTTTGATAAGATGCAGAAAAAATTAAAGGCCCTCAGAGGAAAAGAATTATTTAGGAAGAATGTGAATGATCTGTGTTTGGTTCCAAATGTGAAAATACTTGTGAAGTTCAAAGTACTAGAGTTCTATAAGTACAAGGGCAATACTTATCCTCATGCTTACTTAGTGATGTATGTGATAAGTATGTCTACTCAAACCGATGATCAACGCCTGTTAATTCATTTCTTCCAAGACAATTTGACTGGTGCAACATTGAAATAGTACATGAGCCTGGATAGTGCCAATGGTCATACTTTCAACGACTTGGGTGAAGCATTTATTAGATAGTATAAATATAATATGGACATGGAACCTGACTGTCATCAACTCAGGGAAATGGTCCAGAAGGACAAAGAGTCATTTAAGGAATATGCACAGAGATGGCGTGAAGTTGCCGCCCAAGTGATCCCTCAAATGGAAGAAAAAGAGATGACGAATATTTTTCTTAAGAATCTAGGTGTTTTCTATTATGAAAGAATAGTGGCGAGTGCGCCAAGTGATTTCATCGAAATGGTGACCATGGGTGTCCGTTTGGAAGAATCTATAAGAGAGGGTCGCTTAACAAGAAGTGAAAATTCTAGAAATACGAAGAACCCATCATATGGGTTTGCTAAAAAGAAAGAAGGAGAGACAAATGTTGTTATTCAAGAGAGAAGGGTTAATCCTCCTAGAAGAAATCATCAGCGCCACCAACAGGTTTCTTTGGTAACTCCAGTTATCAATACGGCTCTGACCACAGTGGCTTATCAAAGACCAGCCCCTCAGGGAAATCAAGGACAAAATTAGAGGAGAGAACCTTTTGACTCTATCCACATGAGCTATGCAGAGTTACTCCCAACATTGATTTAGAAAATTTTGGTTCTGTCCAGGCCACCCCCTGCTATGCAGAGTTTGGTATTATAAGGCAGATCAGACATGCGCTTTTCATCAGGGTGCACCGGGGCACAATGTGGAAAACGGTTATCCTATGAAATCAGAGGTACATAAAATGGTGAGATATGGCCTTTTATCCTTTAAGGTTGGAGGCCCTAATGTAAAAGATAATCCTTTGCTAAAGCATGGAGGAAAAAATATTGTCAACATGGTTGTTGTTTGTCCATGGGACTTCCAGATTTTTGATATCAACTTGGTCAGGGGTGACTTGGTAAAGATGCATGCCGACCTTTACGATTTTAGTTATTATACACATGACCATGTTGGTTGTGGTATCTGGAGCACTGATATACAAGGGTGTTATAAGGTAAAGGTTGATTTACAGGAAATGATGGATGAAGGCCTCATTCATATAATTAGGCCTAGGGCAGAATACGAGGAAGAAGTGAACATGGTCTTTGGATGTCCTGGAGAGTTTTGGATCTTTGATGTGAACTACATGAATGATGATTTGGTGCAGTTGCACGCTACCTTCTACCACATGGATGGTTAAGTAGAACACCATTATGGATCTTGCCGGATTTGTTGCAGAGATTCTCGAGGTTGTTCCATTGTGAGAAGAGGTATTCAATTGTTATTGGATAATGATACTATCAAGGTTTCAGACCATAGGGATGATTAATGTGATTGAAGATTTTTGGCTGAGACTGTTCCGAATGATGAATATGCTTCTGTGAATGAATTATTTTCCTCATATGAAGATATGATCTTTAGAGATGATTCTGTGATGCCCAAATATTTTGAAGAAGGGGTGAATGTAATTGTGACTTGTTTCAGTGATCCCGCCCCTGTCAAGATTGAGTACTCTAGCAAGCCAGTTGTTGCTCCAATAGTGATTTACTTGTCAGGTCTTGTTCCTTACGAATCAGACAAAGTCATACTGTACAAGTACAATACTACAATTCTAGAGGATGGTGTGGAAGTTCCCTTCCAACCTTTTTCTAATGTCGAGAATATTGATGAGGCCAGTAGAGTGATCCGTATTGGTCGTTTGTTCGCACCTATTATTCGAGGGAATGCTAGTGCTGATAAGAAGGTTGTTGAAAATGTTGAACCTAAGAGAGCAGTAGGGGAATCCTGCGGTGCTACTCTGAAAAAAGATATGGATGATATATTGAAGATTATCAAAATGAGCGACTACAGGATAATAGATCAGTTGTTGCAGACTCCTTCAAAGATATATATTCTAACTTTGATGACGAATTCTTCTTCCTATAGAGAATCCTTGATGAGGGTATTGGATCAAGCCTTCATGGAAATTGATATGTTGTTAGACCAATTCAACAATGTGGTAGGAAATATTACATCCTGTAATAACATAAGTTTCTATGATGACGAATTGCCTGACGAAGGAAGGAATCACAATCTGGCTCTCCATATATCCATGAACTGTAAGAGTGATTCATTGTCAAATATGCTGATTGATAATGGGTCCGCCTTAAATGTCATACCGAGGAGCACGCTAATGAAGCTAAAGTATCAAGGAGATCCTATGCGCCTATGCGGCATAATTATAAAAGATTTCGATGGATCAAGGAAGTCTGTTATTGGGGAAGTGCATCTGCATATTCACATAGGCCCACACTTGTTTCAGATTACTTTCCAAGTCATGAATATTGTGCCCACTTATAACTGTCTACTGGGACGACCATGGATACACGAGGTAGGGGTTGTCACTTCAACTTTGCACCAAAAGTTGAAGTTCGTGCATGAAGGAAAAGTGGTTATCATAAATGGAGAGCAAGCATTATTAATATCTCATATATCCTCTTTCAGTGTTGTGGAAGCAGATGAAGCTTCTATTGGAACTCAGTTTCAAGCTTTATCCGTTGATAATGTGAGGGAGAATGAGAATTCTATGGTTTCGTTAAAAGATGCTCAACAGGTTATGCATAATGACCCTAGTAACGTATGGGGGCAAATTGTTGATCTGTCGGTGAACAAGAATAGGGCTGGTTTGGGATTTTCTGTGAAGAATGGTAACGGTGAGAACAGAAGCAGAAGTCTGCCTTTGAGAAACTATCAGGATATCTTTCATAGTGGAGGTTATCTTCATCCAACTGTTTCTAGGATCAATGTTATTGTGGAGGATGAAAAAGAGCAGGAAATGTTGAACTATGTGACGCATGAGGTCAGAGTCCAGAACTGGGTCACTATTGATGTTCCTGCTTGCATCCATGTCTCAAAGTAATTTGTTTTGTTAATCTTTTCAAAAATATTTCACTCTGACCAAGGTAAAACATGATTTTGTATGGGCTTATCTATTTGCTTTGAACATTAAAATCATTAATAAAAGTTGTCTTTGATTCCTAATTTGTGTTTTGATTTTCTGCTTTTTCTTGGAAAAATGGTAATCAGAAAAAAAAACCTTTTGGAATAAATAATAGTTGTAAATAAATCTGCATAATCACTTGATATATGTGTCAGTTTCTAAAACCAATCATAAAATCATATGTGCAGATTAATTAAAAAACATGTTGAATACAATGACCATGCACCCTCTCCCAACTTTGAATATCCTGTGTATGTGTCCGAAGAAGAAGAGTATGATGAAATTCCAGAAGAGTTTCACGGTTTCTAGAGCGCGAGGAAAATGCCACTCAACCGTATAAAGAGTCATTGGAGACAATCAATTTGGGTCCAGAGGAAGATCCGAAGGAAGTCAAGATTGGAGAAATGTTGCATCCTGACGTAAAGAGCAAGTTTATTGTACTGTTGAAAGAGTATGTGGACATTTTTGCTTGGTCATACCAAAATATTTCGGGTTTAGATACGGATACTATGGATCATCATTTTCCGCTAAAGCCAGAGTGCCCGCCAGTCCAGCAGAAATTGCGAAGAACTCACCCTGATATGGTAGTAAGAATTAAAGAAGAAGTCTTAAAGCATATTAATATCGATTTTCTTGTGACATCAGTGTACCCTTAATGGATTGCCAATATTGTCCCAGTACCAAAGAAAGAAGGAAAAGTTTGCATGTGCGTAGATTACTGAGATCTAAATAAAGCTAGTCCAAAAGATGATTTTCCATTGCCACATATTGATATGTTGGTTGATAGTACAGCAAAATTCAAAGTATTCTCGTTCATGGACGGATTTTCCTAATATAATCAAATCAGAATGGCTCCTAAGGACATGGAAAAAACAACGTTTAACACACCCTGGGGAGCATTCTGTTACAGAGTGATGCCATTCGGGTTGAAGAACGTCGGTGCAACGTACCAGAGGGCTATGACAACCATATTCCATGATCTGATGCACAAGGAAATTGAAGTATATATTGATGATATGATTTACAAATCCCAGACTGAAGAAGGGCATGTAAAAGATTTATTGAAATTGTTTCAGCGTTTGAGGAAATATCGTCTCCGCTTGAATCCAAATAAATGCACCTTCGTGTCCGATCAAGGAAGTTGTTAGGTTTCATTGTCAGCCAAAAAGGAATTGAAGTTGGCCCTGATAAAGTTAAAGAAATTCAAGAAATGTCTGCGCCAAGAATTGGAAAGTAAGTTAGAGGTTTCCTTGGACGTCATAATTACATCTCCAGATTCATTTTCCATATGATTGCAAAGTGTGAACCGATCTTTAAGTTGTTAAAGAAAGATCAGTGTTGTGTATGGACAGTTGATTGCCAAAGGGCATTCAAAAGTATTAAAGAGTATATTCTTAAACCTCCTATCTTGCTCCCTCCCATTGAAGGAAGACCATTGATCATGTATCTAATAGTGTTAGATAATTCTATGGGCTACATTTTGGGACAACAAGATGAAACATGAAAGAAGGAATGCGCCAGTTATTATCTCAACAAGAAGTTTACTGACTATGAGTCACAATATTCTATGCTGGAAAAAACATGTTATGCTCTGGCCTGGAAGGCAAAGCGGTTGTGGTAATATATGTTGAATCATACTACTTGGTTTATTTCCAAGATGGATCCAATTAAGTATATTTTTGAAAATCTTGCTCTTACTGGGAGAATTTCCCGTTGGCAGATGTTGTTGTCTGAATATGATATTGAATACCATACTTAGAAGGCTATAAAAAATAGTGTGTTGGCGGATTATCTTGCTCACCAACCGGCTGATGATTATCAGTCGATTAAATATGATTTCCCTGATTAGGATGTGATGTTCCTAAAAATAAAAGATTGTGATGAATCGTTGCCCGAGGAAGGTCTTGATCCTGAATATCCGTTAGGGCATGGTATTTGATGGAGCTGTGAATGCTTATGGGAAAGGAATTGGTGCAGTAATTATCACTCCTCATGGATCAGACATTCTTTTTACTGCAAGGCTGACATTTGATTGTACCAATAATATGGCAGAGTATGAGTCTTGTATCATGGGTCTCGAGGAGGCCATTGATCTCAGAATCAAAATTCTAGATGTGTATGGCGATTCAGCTTTAGTAGTAAATTATATTAAAGGATAAAGGGATACTCGTCACCCTAGCTTGATCCCTTACAAAGACTATGCCAGAAGATTACTACCTTTCTTTAATAAAGTTGAATTCCATCATAAGTGATGAAAATCAGATGGCGGATGCTTTGGCAACCCTGGCTTCTATGTATCAAGTAAATATTTGGAATGATGTGCCTTGTATCACAGTACGATGTTTGGATAGGCCGGTTCATGTGATTGCAACAGAAGAAATGTTAGATGAGAAACCTTGGTATTATGATATCAAACATTTTATTTAGACTTGGGAATACCCAGTTGGTGCGTCAAATAAAGATAGAAAGACATTGAGAAGGTTGGCGTGTAGCTTCTTCCTCAATGAGGATGTGTTATACAAAAGAAATTATGACATGGTCTTACTCATATGTGTGGATAGACACAAAGAAGACATGTTGATGCATGAAGTTCATGAAGGTTCCTTTAGTACCCATGCCAATGGACATTCAATGGCAAAAAAGATGCTTAGGGCAGGTTATCATTGGATGACAATGGAATCTGACAGTTCAAATTTACAAAGAAGTGCCATAAGTGCTAGATCTATGCTGACAAAATTCATGTGCCTCTGAAACTTCTCAATGTTATTTCTTCCTCATGGCCTTTCTCTATATGGGGTATTAACATGATTGGGGTGATTGAACCTAAGGCGTCGAATGGAAATTGTTTCATCTTGGTGGAAATAGACTACTTCACCAAATGGGTGGAAGTAGCTTCATATGCTAATGTTACTAAGCAGGTGGTAGCGCGCTTTATCAAGAACAATCTCACATGTTGGTATAGTGTCCCAAGCAGGATTATCATTGACAACGGATCAAATCTGAATAATAAGATGATGACAGAAATTTGTGAAGATTTTAATATTGTCCACCATAATTCATCTCCCTACAGGCCAAAGATGAATGGGGCTATTGAAGCTGCTAATAAGAACATCAAGAAGATCATCCAAAAAATAGTTGTTACTTATAAAGATTGGCATGAGATGCTCTCTTTTGCTCTGCATGGGTATCGAACATATGTTCGCACTTCAACACGGGCAACCCCGTTCTCTCTTGCTTATGGCATGGAAGTAGTGCTCCCCGTTGAGGTTGATATTCCCTTTTTACGCGTGATAATTTAAACCAAGTTGTCTGAGGCTGAATGGGTCCAGAACAGGTTTGACCAATTGAATTTGATTGAAGAGAAGAGAATGAAGGCCTTGTGTCATGGTCAGTTATACCAGAAGAGAATGAAGAAAGCTTTTGATAAGAAGGTCAAGCCTCGTGAATTCAGAGAAGGAGACCTCGTGCTTAGGAAGATCATGTCTTTTAAAGTTGGTTCTAGGGGCAGGTGGACTCCCAATTTTGAAGGCCCATATGTTGTCAAGAAAGCCTTCTCTGGTCGTGCATTGATTCTTGAAACTATGGATAGCGAGGAATTCCCACGTCCCGTAAATGCTGATGCAGTCAAGAAATACTTCGCCTAAAGAAATAAAAGAACAAATTGATAAGTTAAAAACCCGAAAGGGAGGCTTAGGCAAAAAGGAGCGTCTCGGTAGGCCGAAAACCCGAAAGGGAAGTTTAGGCAAAAATTAGAGACGTAAACGAAACAAATTTTCTCGCTAGGTTGAAAACCCTCGAGGGCAACCTAGGCAAAAGTTAGGGATTTCTTGGAAAGTAACTGCGTCAGACAAGACTTGATCATTGAAACAACAATCTTCTTGGATCCTCACCGCTCTTTAACTGAAGTCGCTTCTCGGGAATTCAAAGTTGTTAGGGAGACTAGTGGTCATTGTATTTCAATGTATCGTTTCCAATATATATTACTATTTTCAAAATTTTGTAATCATCTATGGAGTCTTGCCATTCGCAGACTACCATCCTGTTAATAAAGTTTGAGCTTTTATCCAATTATTTGCAATTCTTATTTTATTCTGCTTACAAAGACTTCATTTATCATTGATAGTAATTTTCAAAGCAAACAGATTAAATAACAAAAAATATTTTTTGAAAAGAATTTACAAATTACTTCTTGCTTTGGATTTTGTATCTCAAGGAGAACAAAAATAATGACTCCAAGGATGGACGAACTCTGAAATTCTGGAAGTGTGAATTCTTCGGGAAGGCTATCCCATGTCACTTTTGTTGGTATACGCACGATCTTCTTATGCTTCTCAGATACTTGAAGATGACACCAATTGATGTGTGATGCGGTGTTGGGTTTATGATCCTGTTTTCCCCAATCAGGTCTTGGTTCATTTTGATTCCCGATTTGCATGGTATGAATTCTCTATCCCAGATTCCCCAGTAAGGTCTTTGCTCACATGACGAAAGTCTCTTCCCTTTGTGTGCTGAGATAGAATTATTTACAAAACATCACCCTTTGCAGTGCTAGAATTTTTGTCGTTGTTTGTTTCCCAAGCAACAAGACAAGGGCGGTATCTTTTCTAAGAAGTGTTGAAACATTTGTCAACTTTTTAGGTTTTCTATCGCCAAGTGCTGGATTTGATTTAAAATCCCCATAAGTTTGATTTCTTGCTGTAATGTTTGACTTCTTAAATCCCCAAGTAAAAGTCGAGATAACGGGTCTCTCTGAAAATTGTTACCCCATGAGATTTCATAATTTCTCCCCAAAAAAGTTTGTATAGTCATCACTCTCAATATTGAAGAGTGTATCTTAGGTTTCCCTCAACGATGTAGTGATGCCCTCCCCAATGAAATAAATACGAAATCTTCAGTTAATATCTCGACATTGTGGTTTTGATCTACCCTATTGAAATCAGTATTGCAATCCCCAGTAGAAGTACATACCTAGAAACATTTGTTTTCCCATGGAAATCTGTGTGATATTCCCTGATGAAGCTTGGAGAAGGATGTTATATCCTTGTACCTGTACTGATTTACTAATTATAATTTTATTACTTTCGAATTATGTTCCTTCTCAGTGGAGTTAAGTCGTGAAATATGAATCTGTCTCCTCGGTTGGTGCTTACTTTCTTATGAAATTTTCGTCTTGGATGTGATTTAGTCGAGTATTGACTTTACCTGAGTTGGTTTTGTCTTGTTATCCCCATTGTTATATGTCTGTTTTGTCAGCATATACATGATAACATTCATACGTTCATACATACATCATGCATAGTTTAATTTAGCAAATCATTGCTCATTTGCATTCATTAATATTTTGTTGTCATATTACCCTGTTTTGCTGAGTTATGTTATCCTCTCCAATAGAATGTCAACCTTAGGCAGAAAGTGTATATTATTTCAATTTCCCCACTGAGTTATCCCTCGTGGAAGATTATTGCTTTAGCCTTACTATACAACTCTTTGTCTGGATAGAAAGTGTTTCCCTCTAGAGTTTATTTCTCGTGAGGTGTTATTTTGGTTGACTGTTTCATCGCTGTTTATTTCTGGTTTGAATTAGTGGTCCCCACTAACATTATTATTCTGATTTCTGCAAGCTTTGAGCTCTGGTTTGAGAATGTACATTTATTTTGGCACGAGAAGACTTTACCTCCTCAACTGTAATATATTGGCATTTCCCCAGGAAGCCATATTTCTTTCCCCAGGAAGTCCTATTTCTTTCCCCAGGAAATCATTATTGCAATTCCTTCTCGTAACAGCAAGTGGCAGGTCTCTTTATTTGAGAAACTTGTACTTTTCCAGTAAGTCTGTTAGTTCCCGGAGAAGATTCAGATTTTGTTACTCCAATGAATGGTAGCCTTGTCATTATGGAAGGTAGTTGGTTGTTAAGATTTGTTACTCCAATGAATGGTAGCCTTGTCATTATGGAAGGTCGTTTGTTGTTGAGATTTGTTATTCCAATGAATGGTAGCCTTGTCATTATGGAAGTTAGTTCGTTGTTGAGGTTTTTTACTCCAATGAATGGTAGCCTTGTCATTATGGAATGTAGTTCGTTGTTGAGATTTGTTACTCCAATGAATGTTAGCCTTGTAATTATGGAAGGTAGTTCGTTTTTGAGATTTTTTACTCCAACAAATGGTAGCCTTATCATTATGGAAGGTAGTTTGTTGTTGATATTGGTTACTCCAATGAATGGTAGCCTTGTCATTATGAAAGGTAGTTTGTTATTGAGATTTTTTATTCCAATGAATGGTAGCCTTGTCATTATGGAAGGTAGTTTGTTGTTGAGATTAGTTATTCCAATGAATGGTAGCCTTGTCATTATGGAAGGTAGTTTGTTGTTGAGATTTGTTACTCCAATGAATGGTAGCCTTGTCATTGTGGAAGGTAGTTTATTGTTGAGATTCGTTACTCCAATGAATGGTAGCCTTATCATTATTGGAGGTAGTTTGTTGTTGAGATCTGTTACTCCAATGGATGGTAATCTCGTCATTATGGGAGATAGTTCATTGTTGAGATCTTTTTCCGATGGATGGTAGTCTCGTCATTATGGGAAATGGTTTGTCGTTGAGATTTACATTACTCTGAAGAAGTTCATTTGTTTCCATTCGTAAGTACTGGTGCTAATCATTTTTTGTTACCACCCCTAATATTGGTGTTTACCTGTATTATCTTACCATTTCTTTCCCTGGTAGGTCAACATTGCTTTTTTTCTATCTCCTCAGTGAGTGGATAATTTGCAATCATCTATCGATCACTGTTATACTTTACTTTCTCTCCTCAATCTTTGAGTTGGGGATGCCTTGTCTCCTCTTGGGGCTTTACCCTAATAGAGTTGGGTCTCTTATTCACCAGTGATTTATTTTCCTGGTCGGGTTTTTTCTTTCGATCCCTATTTTTATTTACTACATTCCCAGTGTTGTCTTGCGTCATTTCTTTTTAGATTTGTTCATTTGCATTCATAATTATAAGCATTGCATGGCATCTTAGGGTCAAAAATAGGGCTTGTTTTATATTTAAGTATCTTCAATCGCGTTGATGCGAAGATTTTAACCTTCGCATCTCCGGATAGAAGATACTTAAATAAGGGCAGCTGTTGTACCCCAATTTTTGCCCCTAAGATTCCTCTATCATATCATATCAACTCAATCACAACAAGATAACACTAGGGTTTGGTTCTTCTCCTTACCTTTAGCTTTTCTCATGCGGGAATCACCAAGCACCTTGACTTGTATTTTGTGATTACCTATGTTTTGTATTGATTAACTTTTAACTAATAAATACAATGAATGTTTGCCCTAATTATTGATATTATAGGTGAAAGCACAACACATTCCATCAAGTTGATCTACAGGTTCATGAGTTTATTTCCATTCCTTCTTCAACAAAGCTTCATTGAGAGTCAAGCTTCATCACTGAAGTTGTTTTGAAGTAATATCATGACAAAGTCTATTATGATCCATCAGGCCTCAAGTTATCAAAGATAATCCAAAGATGCAAAAGTTGATTGAAGAGTTTTGACCTAGTTGGACAAGTCTTTGATTTCTTGATCACAAGTGCATATCTCCCTCAATTCTCAATATTTGGAAGTGGTTATGGTTGCCATAGTTTCTCATTATCATCCTCAACAACTTCTATTTACATGACAAAAATATTTGTGCAAGAAGGTTTGTCAAAATTGAAAAGGTTTTCCAAGGCATTTTGTTGCTATAGGAGCTAGGGTTTTGAACTTCTAAAGGCTATATCTTGCTCATACTTTGGTATTTTTGAGTGATTCCAAAAACATGCTTATCTTAAAATGGTTATCAACAAATCACTTCAAAAGTTTCAAGAAAATTTTGTGTGGAAGATACCTAATGATAAACAAAAATTACAAGTCCTCTAGATAGGTCATCAAATTCCCTTATGTAACTTCAAAAGATCATAACTTGGTAAATTTGTATCTCCTTGAGTCCATTATTTTTCCATAATATTACTAAGGATGTGAGCTTCAACTCTTCTTTTTTGTTCAAAGTTTGAAAATGGATGGAAGATGTCCTAAGGATGCAAAAGATTATAGGTCATCTCATGAATTTTCACCAATTTTGCAAGACCATAACTTTTCAATACTTGGTATTTTTGAGTGATTCAAGTTTCAAAATTCTCTTTAGGAAGTATATCTCAAGCTTGCATCAATGACCAAAGCTCAATTTTGGAGGAAAGTCTTGTTTGAGCTCAAAACATTACAAGTCATTTTTGAAGAGAAAACTTGAAAATTTTCTAGGTATAAAAGTCAGCATCTTTTTCTCAAATTTGACTCATCACAACTCTTAGCTCACACATCCATTAATTACCATTCTTTTCAAATTGTAAAGCTTGTGATATCATCTTTATAAAGCTTCAAGAGTCATGCTCTGAGACTCCTTGAGTTGTGAATGTCATTGATTTAAATGTGGTACCTTGAAACTGAAGTTTCACTTCAAGTCAGAATTTGAAATTCATGTTGTGGCTTCTAAACATCAAATTAGCATGCATTTTTGGTATAAACATGTTTAATCAACTTGCCAAAGTGGATTAGAGCATTGAAATGCAAGGATTGAGTGAGTTTTGATGCTAAACACGTCACGCATTCCTCATGTATCAGGTTCACATGAATTACCTCCAGATTTCATCATTCCACACGCTTGAGCATCCCACTTGTTTCCCTATAAATGGAGGATCATACATCATTCATTGTCTCAAGCTTAGAGAGCTAGAATCACCCTGTCAAACTTCCTCTTGAACCCACTTTTCTGCAACATCTAATTTGGTTTTATAGCTTTCCTCAATCCATTTTCTTTGTCAATTCTTCATCCTTGAACCTCACTGAAGCTAACAGAAGAAGAACGGAGCTCTAAGACTTCCTAAATCGTGCTATCCAAGTCAAGTTTCAGAGCTCTGAATTTGAACTTCAATAGGTAGATTCCTTCACCAATTCTATCAAACTTTGATATTGTAATGAAGCTCTCATCATTCTGATTCTAGTCGCAACATTTATTTTCAACTGGAAGTGAGTCTTAACCATGAATTTTCAAATCCCTTTTCAAATCATTCCTTCCAAAACGACTGAGCTACACCTTACATAAATTTTTCGCGAGGGTACCATTGGAATCATCTTAAAGAGACGAAGCGAATGGTACCGGTCTTGAGCTATAAATTTTCCATTTTAGAGACCTGTAAATACGTGTGGCTGGAGGTTGAAGACGACCAATGCGTCATCTCTCAACCAATGATAACGTGCCATTTGTTTTTTTCAAAATCTGATTTAAATAATTGATTCAATGCTTTATTCATTAAAGATCATGATATGCACAACGCGTCTGATCCATTGGATTATCTTACAAATGCGTTTTGACTTTCATCCATTGGTCTATATATTTTTGAATTTATTTTTTATTTCTGATTTTTATATTTTAATTGTTTTAAAGTTCAAAAATCATAGAAAATTCATTTTTGACTCAAAAATTATGAAAAAATTCACAAAAATATTTTCGAATATCCTCTTTCTGATTTTTATTTTTTCATAATTTTATTTTCTGATTTGATTTTTTTTTTTTGACTTATTTTTAATTGCTTAAAAATACTTTTTGGCATTTTTAAATTCTGAAAAAATTCTTCAATATCATTTTTATTGTTTCTAATTTTCTGAATTTTTTTTAGAATTTTATTCTGACTTCTACTAATTTTGATCTTTTTTTCTACTTATTTGAGTAGTTTTAATTAGTTTAAAAATAGTTTGACTTACAAAAAATTAGCAAAAATTTTATAAAAATATTTGAGCTCATTTCTGGTTTTTCTATGGTCTTATTTAATTGTTCTTGGATGTTTTGAATATAGTTTATGTTTTCTCCTTTTATTTTCATTTAAAAAAACATTTTTAAAGTCTTTTTTTCTATTTTTAAATACAATTTTATTTTGTATATATGTTAGTTGATCTTGGACTATGAGATTTTCAGCATGAGCTTCATTAACATCATTAGATCTTGGGTGTTGAGTTTAGCTCCATCAAAATGGATGGATGATTTTAATGATGGCTTGATTAGATTTTTGGTCAAAATGTGGTTTAGTTCTTATCTCATCCCTCCTCATCTTATCCTCTTCTTATTGCGCCACATGTTGTTAGAGGATAACATGCATATCATTTCTCCAAACATATGACATATAAATTTCTATTGACCGGCCTCAAAATAGGTGTGACTTCTATATAAGTCCACTTACGATTGCTTAACATAGCGCTAAATTTTGTCCCGATTCGAGAAATGATTATTCGTGGCCCAAACCCATATTTGTAAGCCCCAGTATGTTAATTTGAATCCTTCGATCCAATAACTTTGATATTCATTGTTAGGAGGCTTTGGTCTTATCAATCCTCTAATGAGTCTTCATAAGCTTTGGTCAAAGTGAATCCCTTAAACATCGTTGATCATTTATGGTTGCCTTGAGAATTTGAAATGAATGATATACTTGACAAAAAGCAAATGAAACTCGTTGTTGAGAGGGTTTGGTTTTATCAATCCTATAATGAGTTTCAAATGCAAGTTTCAAGATGGTCATTCAACTAACTTCTAATTTCTAACAATTGACTTTATTTTGTGCCTTTACTCAATGCTCTTTACTTTAACCATATTTATTTTAGCATTTACATTTCATGTTTTTTCATCTTTGCTTATTTGAGCATTTACTTTTATGTCATTTTTAATTTTTTCTCTCATCCCCACAATCTATTTTTTGTATACAACATTTATTGCCAAAATACACAAATTTTGAAGAGGTTCCTGCGGAGTACCGTAGATGTTTAGGGTGCTAATACCTTCCCTTTGCATAACCAACCCTCGAACCTAGATTCTTTCCCCCTTATTTTTGGGTTATTAGCTCTTTTCCCATTCCTTTGGAAACAATAAAGTACGGTGGTAATTTTTATTTTGATCTATGCGAGTCAAGTCAATCCAATGGCTTAGTCTCAATATTTCTACCGCTACAATAAGAAAACTCTAACATTTCTTAAACCCTTTTTCAAGGTAAAAAACATCAACTAATTCAAACTTTTTCCGCCTTTGGGCCTTAATTTGAAACTCTCAAAAGGATATGTTAATTCTACTATATGCAGTACGACGTGTAAATCTCCAAAGGTCGGGTGGCACTATGTGTACTTGCTACAGCATGAAAGTAGCATTATCCGCATTCGGGTATTTTTCTTTTGAAAATACCTCTTCAGGTAAGAACTTGTTAATTCATTCTTATGCCAACGCGTGAGTCTCTAAAGGTCGTGCTACGGTAGGAAGCAAAATTAATATTGTTTATAAAAAACATTAAAAAAATGGAAACTTTTGAGCCGAACTACAACGCTTTGATTCCTTAAAAGAGATACGTAGGCATTTGGTCGTGGGGCCCAGGCGGGAAAAACTTTGTAAATATTCCTTCATTTCCCCAGGTATTCTTTTGCATGCATTACCTCTTTTCATTTTTCCTTTAGCTCGTAAGCTTTATATTAGGACACACACTTTAATTAGAACAGCAAGAGTGGATCCATCTCAGAGTCACTCCTAGCTTTTGTTGTTTTTTTCATTGGGTGTTTATCTTCACGCTTTATAGCATGTCCATTTATAAATGTTTGAGCATATGTATGCATTGTATTTTTATTGCTTTCCATATATTGGTTATCTGTTATGCTGGCTCTATTGGTTTTCCATGTTGGGTGGATGTTACTATTGAGGTAAAAGGTGATGGGTGCTATCCGCAAGTATGCGGAAAACGTGAAAGTAATACAAAAGATTATCGTTCCCACGGAGAATAATTGTCAACCTATCAATTACTATTGTTATGGCGTTTATCTAAGACAAATAAAATAAGTATTTTGAGTGCATAGGAAAAGAAATAATGAAGAAAATAAATTCAGATGAAATGCATGCTTGAATGTAATTCGCATCAGTCAGGTAGTAATCCAATTGTTTCTAAATAGAACTACTTATGAGGCAGTATTTTCTATTTTGAGAAGAATCAATTAAACAGGAATTGTCGCTTTCGCGTATTCAGAACCGAGTTTACTCTCTATTTAATGCCTTCTATTGTCACTTATGAAAGGTTCTTGTCGCGTTAAAGTAGTAAACCTATTTTTAAGAAATTAAAATCTTGACTAAATTGAAAAGTGATTTTGATTTGGAATATTTAACTTAAAATGGATCCATGGCTTTCACTCAAGGAACCAGATTTTAAACCTATAAACGCGTCTGAAGATAATTTTAAAATCATTTTCTAATAGTATTAAAAACTCCTAATTAACCAGACAAAGTTCTTTCTCTAACTTTGACCAGTTAAAACTAACCAAGTTTATCTTTAACAGTCGAATGGCTTTCGATCTTACCCAACTATATCTCGGCTCTACTTTTGTAGTTACCGATCAGACTAAGTACTGACAACTTGAATTAAAACCAAAATAGCCGCTAAAGAATTTCTATAGATACGACATGTGGAGTACCATCATATCGACGACCCTTACATCCTAGCCTTTAAAATTTTTGCCAGACATGAAAACAGGAATCAACATAGCAGAATAAATAATGTTGAAAATAAGTGTTAGGTGTGCGGATGATTTTTTTTCAAATATAGACAGCGATAAAGAAAAATTCTTTGAAGATAAAGGTTTTTGTAAAACTTAACAAGCAAGTAAATCATGCAAGATAATAAACAAGTAAACAAATACAAAGCAAAGAAATAAATAAAGTAAAGCAAGTGCAAGGTAAGTAAAATGTAAATGCAAAAAACTTGAATAAGAAACCTACTCCAAATTGGAGACAAACTAGTACAACAGGAAAGTAGACTTTAAACTTGTACACTTGAAACTAAACTTGACTAGAAAGTAAAATGGAGGAAATATTAATAGTACAGTGCTCTAACCTAACTACAACTAAGGTGTGATAATCCCTCGATGTGAAGAATTATCACTTTTACAATGGTGAGTTTAGGCTTAGCGTTGCAGACTAAGTTGGATGAAGAAGAAATGAAATGAGAAACGATTATTTATAGAAAATCAAAATCCCTTGAAAAGACAAAGCTGCCCTCCAACCGCTCTTGAGTGGGACAGACTCAAGGAAGATGGCATCCGCCATCCCTGCTTGGCGCCCTCCGTATGAACACATGGAAAATATCGTTGTTGCATTGTAGTTGACCACCAGTTTACAGCTTACACATCATGGTGCCTCTCTTGGCAGCCGCCATGCTGAACTCCATGTGTGTATTTTTCCATAAAAGTTTTGACTTCTTGCTCTTTTGGCTTCATTTTCTCAAGAAGGGCTCTTGCAAGGCAAAGTACTTGAAAATAAGACAAAAAGCAAACATAACACAAGAAAATAATAATAAAACTCTAATAAACATGTGCAATCTGAGTCAAATACGCAGTGTGATTCAATATTATCATATTCTCCCACACTTAAACCTTGGCTTAGCCTTAAGCAAAACTCTTATGGGAACAAAAGAAAAACAAATAAACACAAGTATTCAATTTAGGCTAAAAAAACTCTAAGCTCAATCAAGAATGTGTTGATAGGTACTAACTAATGAACCAAGGATATCGAGGTGACACTTTTCGCAAATGCGGTCATAAGCTTCTTTCCTATACAAACCAATCCATATCATGCTACTATACCAAAGCCTAGCTTTTTCATCCTTTTTAAATTCCTTTTCATTCAGGCGCAATCACATTAAGCCTGTTATTTGTACATACTCATAGTAAGGCGACCGGTTAGTGATTCTGATCAAATGCATGGGGCTCTGGTACATTAGTTGGTGCAACCCCCTTTATTTTCCCTATTGTAGTTATAGGGGATCAGACTGTAAACCGCCCTACCAAGTCCAGCACGAGAAACCTCTAAACCAACTAACAACGGGTAATTTATTTTATTTTTGTAGGTTTTACAGCAATTGGTTTAAGTGACCGTGTGAGAGTCACCTAGCTCAGTAGTTGCAATCCCTATTTTTAATTTATTAGCAGAGAAGAAAAAAATTTGGATCATTCACTTATTTTCATCGGCTTCCTTACGTAGAGCATGCTTAAGCTGGAGTTGACTACTAAAATTAATTACTTAAGGGTTTATTTAGGATGATAATTAAGGCTATAGCATAGTAGGTATCGGGATCGGTTCCTATAATCAAGAAGCTTACAATGTTAAGATGATATCGGTTTTTTAAAATTTTTCCCAAGTCTTCATATCCTATCCCAAACTTGTCTGGTAGCCCAAATTTAAAAAATAGAAGTTGTTTTCTTTGTCAAAATTTTTTTGTAAGGCTCACGAAATGGGGAAGTAAGGATACACTACACAAATGACTCGTCAAGCACATGCAATTTATTGAAAGCAAACTAACAAAATAACCTAAATAAATTAAAAAGCAATAAAAACTAAAAATAAAGGAAAAAGGAAAATGAAATAAATATCCTCCCACACTTAAACCGAACATTGTCCCCAATGTTTCGATAAAAGATGAGGAAGGTATAACCTAGAAGACACTACTGGTGACCGCTGGTACCCTCGCCTCCCTGCTCTAAATGCCTAGGACGACGACTCCTGCTGCTGTTAAAGGTTACCCAGTACAGAGCCTTGAGTGCGTTTCATTAGGTTGAAATATCTTTGAAAATAGGCTTGTTGGCATTGTTGCTCAAAAAGGATGGCATTTTTAGATTCCATAATACTACGAAGAGAGTAATCAATTTGCTGCTGCAATTCGCGCATGAAGTCCATGTTATCCACAAGTTGTTGATTCATGGCAGAAAATGGGCCATCCCTTCTTTCCTCTTGAGCTTGCTGCTCTTGCCACATTTCTTCAGTAATATGGAAACCAGAAGTTGTGCCTGCAGAAGGGTGAGCAAAAGGTGGTGACGTGTGTACAGGTGATGCATGGTGTGGTGGCTCGATCTCAGAGGGAGACTGGTCTCCTCGCTCATACTCATTGTTGTTCTTGTTACCTTCTCCTAATGGGATGTTGGGTGGTAACGGGTCGGTATAAGGTGGAGCTTGCAGGTCATAAGTCCAATTTATCTCAAATCGCACATCTGTACATCGAGAGCAATGTAAAACTACAATATGGACCATGAGGTTATAACATCCCTCTTTCCTAACCATGTACAATCACATTCTTTCCAAAAAAATTAAATTTATTATGCGGTGAGGTAATGGTTCTAATGTAGCTAGCTCAGTGTCAAGCTGCAAGGCTCTGTCAATGGAGGTAATTAACCCTCCAAAAGAAATTGTCCCATCCCCCTTTTTAAGAATGGCACGCTTATGTGATAGCATAAACGGGACAAAGTTGATTTTTCTATTTGTTAGGCTACCCTGCAAAAATAGTAGTTCTTTGGCATGAACTTTATTTGGATTCTCCCGGCCAAAAATGGTGCAAGCCAAAAGATAGCAAAGAACGTGTATGGCTGGGTTATGCATATTTGTGGCTAGGTTCTCCTCAAAAGAATCAGTGCTTTGACATGTCAATTTTTTCCAAATTTCAAATGCCTCAGATGAGCAATTAGAATCCAAGGGTGCCTCACAAAGGACACCTTCCCCATGAGGAATTCCTAACAAACCTGCTAACTTGCCGGTACTGTACTTATATTCAAAATTAAATAATCTAAAATGTAGTGTACGAAATGTGCTAGCAGTGTTAGGATTGACTTTATAGATTAGGGAACTTAAAAATTATTGGGCCAGCTTCTCAAAGGTAGGTTCCTTCTTTGCAAAATATCATGCAATCCTAAATTATCTAATATGTAAAAGACACTGTGATAAATCCCTAAATTGTACAGACAATCTTCATCGATATACCTGGTGGAGTAGATATCTCGTGTCTGCAATTCGTCGAATATTTTCTTGTGCCTACCTCCAGGATTTCCTCTGCAAAAAATGACTGCATTTTGCTCCATTTCTGCCATTGATGATGAATGAGTAAGAAAATAAGGGTTTTATAGGGGAAGATGGTGAATTGGATTTTTATGGGATTTTAATGGTTGAAAATGGAAAGGGAAGTGAAAATGGTAGTGGGTTAATGTTTGAATAGAAGCTTAATGGGTTGTTGGTGGGTTTTAAAGGTGATCAAAAATGGAGAAATGGGGGTTTTGAGAGGTTGAAGATGAGTTAAGGGTAAGAAAAATGAAAGGTTTTTCGGTTCTATACCGTGTAACTCCCAGACCCCCATGGCGTCTACCAAGGTCCAGATGGCGTGCGCCATCTTTGTTGGTTTCCGTTGGGCCGGAATTTTGAATGGGTTTTGGGCTTTGTTTTTTTCTTGTTTGGGGGTGTGTATAGCATCTTCTAAATGTTCTTCTTCCATTTTTTTGTTTTACATGCATGATACAGTTAATAATACAAAAATTTAGCAAAAAAATTAGATAATATAAATAGAAAAATTTAAGAAATAATATAAATAGAAATATCAAAGAAATAAAATTATATAATTGTGATAATACCATGTAGCTGAAAATAGAGAAATGCTGCAAAACAAATCTATGCAATATAAAACAAGTCTAGAATGCAGGAAATAGATATAGATATCAATATGTCTGAATAGGTGAAATAAATAAATAAAGCGATAAAAACGGCTTCCCACGAACAGCGGAAACAATGTCCCCAGTGTTTCTAAGATTCTTAAGTACTCCTAGAATCTCGTGCCTCTGCTAGATGACGACGGAGATAGTTTATTTCCTTATATAAGCAATCGGTCTTTGTGGCATTAGTAGAATTAGATACTTATAACTTCAAGGTGAGACTAGCAAGCTCCTGGAGAAGGATTACCATCTCCTTGCGTAACTCAGTGAGTTATGTGTAGACATTATGTCTCTATAGACTGGAATTATTAGAAAGCATTGTGGTACTAACCGAAGGTGGAAAAAGATGGTATTCTGGATCTGGAGTGGGTTTGGGCTCGTCAAGTGTCTCATCGTCGCCTTCTAAGGCATATGTCCAATTTTCTCTATCATGGACACTAGTAATTGTGGGATCATGTAGGGTAAAGTAGTGAATAGTTTCATGTCTATCCGGAGCCTATGGTGATTTGGGTTAAATTGGGATCTTCTCATGAGGCCATGGTCTAAATAGTAGGTAATATCCATTAGGGTGTAGCCACAGTAAGAAGTCAGGTGATATAATTTATTGTCGAGACTCATGGCGGATGCTATATGTGTCAATATTCCTCCTACGTGAATTAGTCCCTCAGAGGATAAGGCAGTAAGGTGAAGGTTCTCAATAAAAAAAAATTGATAGGCTATAGGGCGTGACTGGGTGGTGCAAAACAGAGTGAAGATCTCCTCAGCACTAACACGGTTATCAGTATCACTATTTCCAAGGAAAGTATGGGCTAGGACCGTCTGGAAGTATCGGAAAGCTGGGTTGTGGATTTTGTTGGACATTTGGGTAAATAGGGTCAGTGCTCCCTCCAGCTGTGATATCACTACAGAATTTATCTATCTCATCCTGCATAAAATAGTCTACAGGGAATTCAGACATAGCATCAAGGCCACACTTAAAACCAAGTAAATCAGCAAACTCCTTATGATTAAAGGTGTACTCAATTCCAAACATTATGAAGTTTATATGGCCTCTCTAAAAACCTCTACCAATGTATGGTTCATAATTGAGTAAGCTTAGGAATTACAGGGTAACGTTCTTGTAGATGACATTCATGGCATCAACATATTCTTCCCATTGAAGTTGATTGCATAGGTACCTCATAGTTTCCTTCAAGACCTAAGGTTTCCAAGCAGTCGGGGTCAGTGCATCTGGTTGGTAACATGGGACACTCAGATAGGACCACATAACACTTTCTTTGAATTTCATCTCTGAACACAACATGCATATCATCAAAACTCTGCATCTTAAAAAATATGGTAAGTGGAGAATGCTATAGAGAACGACATGACTTGAAACCTGAAATATAGATATTATGAAGGTTAGTCCAATTAAGTACATAAATAAATCACCTTATGAAAATAATTCAAGAAATAATAAAGCGAGAAAATAAAGAAAAATCATGGGTTGCCTCACATGCAGTGCTTGTTTAACGTCGTTAGCTTGACGATTAGAAACTCATATTTGAGAAGTAGGGGCAGGTGGATCGATCAGAGTATGGCTAGATTAATCAGTAGGGATGTCACCTCCTTTATATTGCTTTAACCTTTGACTACTTACTATGAAGGGATTACAGGAGTGGTTCCAGATTTTTACTGCTCCAGACTTTAGGATTTTAGAGACGTCGTAAGGGCCAGTCCATCTTGAGCGCAGCTTACTAGGAAAAAGTCACAACCTGGAGTTAAAAAGGAGAACATGATAAAAAATGTTGAATTCTTTTTTTACAATTTTCTTATCATGCCATGCTTTAGTTCCTTCTTTATATATTATAGCATTTTCATAAGCATCGCGGCGTAGTTCTTCTAATTTATGAATGTAGAGAATGCGCTTGTCACCAGCTTCTAAGTAATCTAAATTCGGAGTTTTGATGCCCAATAGGCTTTGTGTTCTAGATGAAAAGGTAAATGTCAAGATTTTATAAGTGGTTCTATAAGCCCATAATGCTTCTTTAAGCTTTTGAGACCAATATTTTCTGGATATTGAAACTTTTTTTTTAGGATTTTCTCAATCTCTCTATTTGATAATTCCACTTGTCCACTAGTTTGCGGGTGGTATAGTGTTTCTACTATGTACTTAACTCCATATTTACTTAAAAGGTTTTCAAAAAAACTTGGATATGAAATGCAATTCACCATCACTTATAACGAGGCATGGAACTCCAAATCTAGGAAATATCTTATTCTTGAATAACTTAATTACTACTCGAGTGTCATTTGTAGGTGAGTTTATGGCTTCAATCCATTTAGAAACTTAGTCAACTACTACTAAAATATATTTGTTTCCCATTGACAAAGGAAATGGCCCTATGAAATCAATTCCTGAAATATCAAAGAGTTCTACTTCTTGGATATTTCTTAATGGCATTTTGTCATGTCTTAACACGTTCCCAGTACGTTGGCACCTATCACATCTAACAATGTAAGCATGAACATCATTCCATAATGTTGGCCAGAAAAGGACACTTGGAGAATTTTAGCGCATGTTTTGGATGTGCCTGCATGTCCATCATAAGGTGCGGAGGGACAATGTTTTATTATGTTTTCCACTTCCTGTTCAGGGACACAACGATGAAAAATGTCGTATGTACCTCTTTCCAAAAGGAGTGGTTTGTCCAAATAAAAATTTCTTACATCATGGAAGAATTTCTTCTTTTGTTGATAGTTAAGTTCAGGGGGTATGATATCAGTAGCTAGGTAGTTTACAAAGTCCGCGTACCAAGGTACGTTGGTCATTTCTAGGGCCTTTTCAATGTTCCATTCTACACAAGGGTTGGGGTCATCATTTTGAATAGTTTCAATTGTAGCTATAAGTCTATGATAGGTAAAATCGCCATTTTTAGGCACTAGGTCTGGTTTTAAATATTCAAGCCTAGAAAGGTGGTCAGCAACTACATTTTTTGTGCCATTCTTGTCTCGAATATCCAAGTCAAACTCTTGCAGCAAAAGGACCCATCAAAGTAACCTAGATTTAGTGTCCTTCATGCTTAACAGGTATCAAATAGTTGCATGATCCGTATAAACAATAACTTTGGCTCCTACCAAATAAGATCAAAATTTATCAATGGAAAAAACAACAACGAGGAGTTCCTTCTCGGTTGTTGCATAATTAAGTTGGGAGGCATCCAGGGTTCTATTGGCATAGTAAATTACATGTAATTTCTTTTCCTTACTTTTCCCTAACACAACCCTAACAACGTAATCGCTAGAATCGCACATGATTTAGAAAGGTTGGTTCCAATCTAGGGGTTGCATAATAGGTGTGGAAATCATTGATTGTTTCAAGAGGTTGAATGCTTCAATACATTTTTCATCGAAAATGAATTCAACTTCTTTCATTAGAAGGCTAATCAAAGTTTTGGTTATTTTAGAGAATTCTTTGTTAAAGCGTCGGTAAAAATTGGCATGTCCAAGAAAGCTTCGGACTTCCCTAACGGTCTTAGGTGGTTTAAGGTTTTCTATAACCTCTATTTTGGCTTTGTCAACCTCAATTAATTTTTCAAAGACTATGTGTCCTAATATTATAACTTCGGTAACCATAAAATGGCATTTTTCTCAGTTTAACATAAGGTTTACTTCCACCTTTCCAGAATTCTCTCAAGTTTATCAAGACAGCTTTCAAAACTTAATTTGTATATCGAGAAATCATCCATATAAACTTCCATGATCTCATCGAAGAGATCTGTGAAGATTGACATCATATAGCGTTGGAAGGTGGCTGGGGCATTGCAATGTCCGAATGGCATTCGTTTATAGGCAAATGTTCCATAAGGGCATGTAAAGGTTTTCTTCTCTTGGTCTTCAGGGAGAATAGGAATTTGGAAAAATCCCAAGTATCCATCTAGGTAGAAAAAGTAAGAGTGTCTAGCTAGATGTTCAAGCATTTGATATATGAATGGAAGAGGGAAATGATCCTTCCTAGTTACCATATTTTGTTTTCTGTAATCGATGTACATATGCCAATTGTTTTCTACATGTTTAGCTACATGCTCTCCTTTATCATTTTGCACAACTGTGTCACCTCCCTTTTTAGGCACCACATAGATAGGGCTTACCCACTTACTATCCAAATTTTGATAAATTATACCAGCCTATAGTAATTTTAGTACTTTTTTCTTAACCACATTGCTCATTATGGGATTTATCCTTCTTTGATGCTCCCTGGAGGGTTTAGAATCTTCCTCCAGCAAAATTCGATGCATGCACACAGATGGGCTTATCCCTTTGAGATCATATATGTTATATCCTAAAGTTGAGGGATACTATCACAAGACATCCAAGAGTTGATTCGTCTAATCTTTATTTAAGGTGGCGCTGACTATGACCGTGCAATTCAGCTCTTCATATAAAACTCGTATCTTAGATTCTTGGATAGTTCCTTAAGTTCTATAGATGGTTTCTTAGGACATGACATATGGTTCAGGGTAAGTACTAAGAATTCATAAATGTTGTCATCAATGTACGGTTCCCTTATTTTTTTCAAATCTGTTGTCCTCTCTTATGAGGGTCGAGGGTAATTTAATTGTTTCGGGAGGTTATTCTTAGTCCAGCTCCCTTTTGCATTCATCAATGATATTGATGTTATAACATGAGTCTTCTATGACTCGTTTCATTAGAAATTTTGAAAGTATGAATTCTATCTTCTCATCACCCATTTAAAAGGTTAGTTTTCCTCTTTTAACATCTATTATGGATCCAGCTATTGATAAGAATGGACTACCGAGGAGGATTGGAATTTCGTCGTCTTCTTTAATGTCTATGACCACAAAATATGTCAGGATATAAAGTTAGCCGATTCTAACTGGAATGTCTTCTAATATGTCTATTGGATATTTACCGGATCTATCGGCTAATTAAAGAGACATCTTAGTCGGTTGCAATTCTCCTAGGTTTAACCTTTTACAAACTGTTAAAGGCATTAAGCTTACACTAGCTCCCAAGTCTAGAAATGCTTTGTCGATAACATGATTCCCTAAAATACAAGGTATGGAAAAACTTATGGGATATTTCTCTTTTTTAGCAAGTTTATTTTCAGTATTGAAGTTGCATTCTAAGGATTTGGGATCATCAAGCCTATGTTTGTTGGTAAAGATGTCTTTAAGGAATTTAGCATAAGTTGGTATTTGGGTGATGGCTTCAGTGAATGGAATCTCTACATGGATTTTCTTGTCACCTTTATGAACTTTTTATATTGATTATAAATTTTGGTTTGCTTAAGTCTTTGCGGATATGTGTTGCACCCAAAAATTTGCCCTCTTTATTTTACCTTATATGGCTTTTGTTTCATCATACATACTCATGCATTTTTTAGATAGGATCAAGGTATCTCTAGCTCTCATAGCTTTCTTCAAGCTGTGGGAAATGGTTGTATTATCAATCAGTCTAAGGAGGCTCTCACATCTTCTCTCTTTTGATCATTCAAGCTACCAAGGTTTCTCAGGCCTCGTGACATCTCAATTTGATTATTTGTTTCACTAGAGAATTGAAAATGGCAAGGGTTTGGTAGTGAATCACATTTTCTCCCATCTATTGGCTTTTGGGCTAGGGTTGTTGATCACTAAAATGTGTGATTGTCTTTCTTGACAGAATTCTTTGAAGCATTATCTCTATTATGAGGATCATCTCAGTACACTTTCAGTGGTCGACTGAGTTTCATTATAGTTTTTCTTCTTTAATTCCATTCTTATCTTTTTCCAAGATTCCCCAAGGACAATATATCATTGTTGGGCTCATTGATTAAAGAAAGATTAATTAAGGGTTTTATTAAGAAAATTCCATTGGGTCTCTAATCATCAAGAGAAAATTTTGGGCTACTTGTTGGTCCTTTCATATTGAGGAAGGATATTAATGTATGATATGCAATAACTATTGAAAATGTTCGGGCTTTTAGAGTGCATCATGTTGGGCTTATAGTTAGAAGTTATCACTGGTTAAAGAAAATCATAAAGAGGTTGAAATTCAAATAAAGGATATTGGATGGAAGTTAGTTTGTCCATTTGTTTCCTACTTAGAATGTTTTGACATTTTGTCAAGTTTAGAGGTGAGGAGGTATTTGAAGATTTTGTGCTAAGATCCATATCATTATCAGTTTCAATGGAAAATTATATAGGTTTCATAATGTTTTCACATAAGTCTTACAAAGAAAGTTACATTGTTTCTAAGTTTGTTTCATTACAAGGCTTAAAATAAAAGAGTTTGAGAATTCCAAAGTTCAAATGGTAAAAGATGTTTTCATTCATCTTTCTTCAAGATTCAAACTCGTAAAGTTCTTAACAAATACAAGCCTTTCTTTTTACAAGATTAAACCAAAGATATTTATAAGCTCTAAGATCCTATGAGATTCTATGTGATTTCTAAATCTTCATACTTCATACTTTCTTTCCAAGGACTCTTCCATGGCAGCCACAGCTTCCTTCAAGTCCTTTTCCCCTTTGCTTCATCCTCACTATATTGTCATTCAGGAAACAAAAGAAAAGGAAATTGGTTAGTAAAAAGAATGAAGCATTGAAACTTTAAAAAAACGATTTCACACAAAGAGGTTTTCATTCTCATCATTAGAGTTTGTGTAGGAATCAGACTATAGGGGTGGTGTTTTCAAATCATGTTCAAAGCAATACAAAGCCTCATGTTATGTAAACATAATCAGATTGTAGGTTTAATCATAGGCCAACAAGAAGCAGTTCATCTATTGAAAATCACAAATAAATATTGGTTCACAAAAGACAAATTGAGAAGAGAACCAAGATTCAAAAGTTTGAATTATCACAACCCAAGTACAATTCAGGAAAAAAACATCACAGTCTGGAAAACTCAGAATTGTATTTCCAGCCCAACAAACAAATTACTGCAGCAAATAGATTCACCAATAAATAATAATAATCAGGAAAATACTTCAAACCAAGTAAGAACTAACTAAGAATAAAGCCAGCTCAGAAAATCATGAAACAGAAGGAAGTATTATATTAGAAGCTAATAACAGAAATATCAGGAAACAAAACTCAGATTAAAAATTCAATTCCAGCTCAGCAAAATTTCTCAAGAAAACTTCATTTATAATTCATCCTCACCCTCAAATCCTTGTAATAAACTTTTAGGATATAAGGCCAAGATTGTCTCAATCCCTAACCGTTTTTCAAAATGACAGAACTATATAACAAAAATTTCACACGATTAATTTCCCATTCTCCAATTTCTGGAAGAGTCACAGAAAATTCTCCACAAAATTTCTCTCTACTTTCTCAAATTTGATATTCATTTTTCATCATACACAAAATTCAAAATCTCTTCCACGATTCAGAAAGATTACTGCAAAAATCCGTCATGATAACAAGGAAAAAAGCCCTAACAGTTCATCATCATCTTCCTACCACAAATCCCTTCAGAACATAGAGAAATAAGAAGAACAACAACAAATCTCAAGGTTCAGATGAATACGAAGGAAAAAGATCAGAAAGATCTCATCGAAGTAGATTTAGAAGCGGAGTTCTCTTTGTTTATCATCAATAACCTCTTATCATCGTCTTCGCAGCATGAATCGTATCATCGTCGTTAGATCTTCATTTGTGAGCACCTAGGGTTTCATTTTCCCTTTCAAGATCTACGTGCAATCATCATATTTTCTGCAAAATCCAACCATGGATTAGTAATCAGAAGATAAAAACAAAGCCAAAGATGTAAGAAAAATTGATATCGGAGCAAGTCGCTTGCGTCCTCCGTCGCGGGTGTTCATCGTCACCACCATAGACATTCATCTAGACCGTCGCTTTAGATGTCCTCTTTTATTTTTCTATGCTTTAACTTGTTTATTATTGAATAATGTAGAAAAAGGAAAGAGAACCGATGAGAGAAGAGAGATAGATTAGTTTCCGTTTGTTTTAGCTTCTTTGCTAAACATTCAATTTTGATTAATTAACTTTTGATTAAGCAACTAATCTAGAGGTGACTCTTTTCACCTCCCTTGTGGTCACCAGTATTTCTATGAAGGTACCTCACCATTAGTAATCATGCGCCCGCGCCTCTCCACCATCAGATCTCATCAGATTAACAACAACAAACACAAATGCTCTAGATATGTTGTCTGTGATAGACCTCCTTCAGTCATAACCATCAGATCTAACAGATCCCATGCATTGCTCTCCATCAGCCTTACGGTGCATCTCTCAATCTGCACCATTAAATTTTTATCTAACGCTCCAGAAGAGAGCTTCCATAATACACCCCATAAAGTTGCAGTGCGCTGAATCGCTAGATACTCTTATTGGGCTTGGGCTTCCCTTTGTTATTCAGCACCCCCCCCCCAGTTGCTAATTTCAGGCCCAATTCTACCTTTTTCTTTATATTTCTTTATTGTTTGTTTGAATATATTTGCCTTAGCAATTAAAAATAAAAATAATAATAATAATACAAGAAAATATATTTGTTTTAAATAATTAATTAGGTTGGAAAATAATATTTAATAGAATTGATTATTTTTTTAGTTAATTCTATTAAATAAGATAATTCAATCTAATTAGTTATTTAATATTTCGATTAGTTTGAATTGTTTGATTGTTCAGACTTTTTAATCGTGTTGTCGATTTGATAAATCTCGTTCATAAACTTGTACCCCCATTCCCATATGGTTTGTAATAGTTTAGAATTTTAATTCTTCGTATGTTTTAATTCTTTCCCAAGTATGCATGTATTATCCAATTAAAACGAATGGCCTCTTCTTGGTCCACATACCAAGATTTTCTTAAAGGGTTTCATAGTTCAGTTTTGGCATGGCCATTATCACAAGATTAATCAAGTTTTGCCCTTGGTTAATCATAACCTGAATCAATCACTTTAGTTTATATATCAAGTGTTCCATGCACAAAAGGGTCTCATGGTTGAGGGTAGGAGCACCTACTCTCACGAGATTAATCAAGTACACCCCTTGGTTAATCATAACCCAATTTAACTCCTCGACATCTAGAACTCCATTTATCTTGTGGATATTTGTGCTATGATTTTGCGGTCAATTATTGACGCATCCCGGGTGCCTAATCATTGGTTGATGAAGGAAATTCAAGGAGGTGCTCAGTAGAGTTTTCTTATCTCGTGCATATTCAAAAGCCAATGAACCTTCTCCGTTAGGTATCAGCATACCTCTCTTTATCTCTCATTCTCATATATTGATACATGTTTCTTGATTTCTTATCATCTCTTTGTGTGATGTTTTATCATCCCTTCTCCATTCTTTATTATATTCTCTTCTTGGCATGCTCCCAATAGGATCTTCAATTCACTCTTTTCTAATTTCGAGTTGAATAGACCTTAGGCTTGTATTCGTGTATGCCAATATTAGGTAGATATTTCCCTCTCTTATCCTCAACTATAGGATCAATAATGCATGATAACTTTAGGGTTATTTTGCTAGTCTCCCCTTAGACTTTTCTTTTTTCTTTTGCATCTCATTAAAACAAAAACTTCTCTTTCTTGCAAACTTCAAAACACTTAAAAATTACTGATGAGAATCATTCCTTTGTTGAGTATGGGATATGATAAGTGGATTTCTTCTAGATCTTATTGTTCTTCCATTCTAGACCTTGGTGTGGTTCAAGTTTCAAAGACTCATTTTATGGATAAGTGGAGAAGAGGCTAATATCTCTCTCTTGAGATCAATTAGCTATTATCTACAACAAAAACACCAACCAATGCAAACTCTTTTTGCCTTCGGGCTTTTTTTTCAAACTTTTTTCAAAAGAACATGTTAATCACTTATATGATGATGCATAAGTCTCCAAAGGTCGAGTTGAGATAGAAGGCTAAATTAATATTGTTCATTAAAAATTACAAAACAAATGGAAACTTTTGAGTCGAACTACGGTGCTCTGATTCCTTAAAAGTGATACGTAGGAATCTGGTCACGGGGCTCAGTCGAGTGACCTTTGTAATATTTCCTTCTTTTCCCCATACTTTCTCTTTTGCATGCATGCCCTCTTCACATTTTTATTTTTAGATCTTAATCTCTAGATATAGATTTTACACACCCATAGATTAGAATAACATAAGTGGATCCTATGGAGTATCACAGACGTGTGGGGTGTTAATACCTTCCCCTCGCATAACCGACTTCCTTACCTAATCTCTATGGTCGCACGACCGTGATTTCACCCCTTCATGTTTTCTCGATGTTTATCTTTCCCTTTCGGCGGGATAAAATACGTTTGGTGGAGACTTCATTGAGTTTTATCATTGATGATTTCAACCGGTTGTTTCAGCTGGCGACTTCACTGGGAACAAGTCGACCAAATGTTGGTCCATCACAAAGTCAGTCCTAGCTTGTGTTTGTTTTATTTTCTAATGGGTTTTTATGTGTTTATTGCTTTCTAGCTCTATTTTCTTATATGCTTTGATTGCATGCCTTCATGCATCGCATTTTATTTTATTGTTTCCTATACTCTGGATACTGTTGTTGTGTTGTTTCTTTGTGGGGTTGGAATGATACTTTTTTAGGTAAAAGGCCCAGCACCCATGCCAGAGTTGTAAACTCATAGGAAACCTAGGAATAGAGTGGGGACATGATGGCTATAGGACGTGGTTCTATTAGTGCAGTCATGTTACATACCATGCTCGGATGAGTTTCAAGTGAAGGCATTATCATCATGCACGTCTGTATTGCGATGATTTTACTTTCAGGAAAACCCGTGATTTTTGAGTTACCCTTGTCTTACCCTGACCTAGTCTTCACCCTGAGTGAGAGGGAGGGATGATTTATTACATGTACAGTTGGTGACTTTGGTTATGTTGGTGACTCTAGTTCAGTTGGTGACTCTAGTTCTGATGGTGACTCTAGTTCTGATGGTGACTTTGGTTCTGTCGGTGACTAGTGTTGGTGACTTATGTGTGTTCAAAAGCTATGTCAGACCTTTAATTCTGTGATACTCATTCGGTTCAAACAACTGCACGACAGCATCCAATATTCTGGAAGCCTTGATCCTGACATTATTGCATCATAGCATATTTACTTTTAAAAAAATGATATACAAAAAAAGTTAACCTGTATATGCATTATCATTTTTCAGGGATATTCAAGAGTTAGTACCCTCATCAGAGATGGCTACCTGACACATATCTTCCTATAGTTTCTTCCTTGAGGATTTGACATCATTAAGAGAATTAGGCGTTCAAGTTGTCAACCACAGTTCGAGAAGCTTCACTCAAGACTATGGCAACATCTTGTCTCTCTTGAATGCTACCAGTGAGCAATGGTCTCTACCCCACTCTTCTACATTACTACGACCCAAAGTGGTGTTGCTTTACTTTCCATGACTATCAGCTTCTTCCTACTCTAGATGAGTATACCTTCATTCTTAACACCAAAGTTCAAAATCGGGTTCCTTTTGTCAACATTTCAGAGGTGTTTAATCTTGAAGCTATCACTGAGGATCTTTATTTGAGCCTGAACGGTGTGAAAGGGAATGGGAAGCACATAAGTTACGTCTTTGGCTTTTCTTCTAGATTTCTTAAAAATGAAAGCTAAAGAGTTTGCAATTAAAAGAAACCGGTTGGCCTTCAATACTGTAGTGGCTATCTTGATATATAGGATAATTATGTTCGCAAATGTCATGCACTTTGAATATTGCACTGTTGTTTATCTCTTCATAGATAAAAACCTATTGCCAACACTTCTTGCCGATGCTTACCACTCCATTCGCTCCAAGAATGGAACAAAAGGAAAATTGTATGTTGTTTACCATTACTGAATCAGTGGTTCATGTCTCATCTACCTGTAGGTGGACCGTTTGTGGATGTATGAGGCACTTACTCATTTTTTCAAAGAATCATGAGTCTCACTCATTATTATATAAAATGGCATAACCTTGATATGGATATCTCTGAGATAATTACGAGTGTTGGGGAGTTTTCTAACGTCCCTCTCATTGGAAGAAGGGGTTGCATCAAATACAATCATATGCTCGCACTTCGTCAGTTAGGGTATGCAATGAATGTTGAACCTTTCGACAAGGAAGTAGAAAATTTTGTTTTCTTTGATAAAGTGGAAAATCCTGGATTGTTGAAGAAAGTACAACTAGTTTGGGATGAGATTAATAGGGAAGACAAAGCTCTCCTTGATAGGAAGTATGTTAGTGCTGGAATTACTTATACCAGATGGGTCATGAAGAGAGTTGAAACGGTGATATTGCCTTACCCTCGAGAAGAATCATTCCATTAGTATATTTCACGAAGTAGCTATTGTCAGATGAATACCACCAGAATTGTTGGATGGGATCTTAACTTTATATTTTGCTATCGCGGGTGTAAACTCAGTTGATTCTGGATTTCTTTTGGTGTGATATTGTCTCGTCTATATGAATTCATATGATTTGCAGATTTGTTATGAAAAAAGACTTTGCTTTGATACCTTGGCTTGACTATTGCCTATCTCTATTATCTTGTTTGGTCTTCCTTGATGGTTGACAAAACTTTTGGATACCTGGGAAATGACAAAAACATAACATGCATAATCATGCATTGTAGGTTTTTTTACTGGTCTTCTTATCTTGTGGTTCTGCTTTTTCTTAGCATAGATGTTCGACGACTACTCATAGGTACTAAACAAGAATCTGTTAATGCCTTGGCAAGGACCAAGGGAAAACAAGTGATGATTGGTAATCAGAACATGTGCAGGCTAGTGTGCCTAAACCAATTGATGAACCTGGGACTTCTTCAACTCCCGATTACGAGGTCAAAGAATTAATGAGAATTATAAGAAAGAGTGGCTACAATATCATAGAGCAGCTGAACCAGGCGCCCTCTAAGATGTCTATCTTATCTTTGTTGAGATATTCTAAAGCTCTTCAGAATGCTCTGATGAAGCTACTAAAAAATTCTTTCGTGCCGCAAGAGATAATGGTTAGACAGTTTGTGCCAATCTATCTGCCAGAAATGTTTTGAATTTTGCTGACTTTAATCTCTCTCCTGAGGGTTGCAACCACAATAAGGCATTGCACATCTCTATGGAGTGCAAGGGCACGACTTTGTCGCATGTGTTGGTGGATATCGGATCCTCGCTGAATGTATTGCCAAAATCTGCACTAATGAAGTTTGATTACTCCAATCATGAATTCCATCATAATGATTTGGTGGTAAAAGCTTTTGATGGATCCAGGTGATCAGTGTTTGGTGAAGTGGACTTACCTATTAAGGTGGGGCCCTCGTATTTTTACTACTACATTTTATGTAATGGACATAATGTCAGCATATTGTTGCTTGTTGGGGTGTCCATGGGTTCACAAAGCAGGGGCAATTACCTCTATCCTTCATCAGAAGCTCAAGTATCCTTTAAATGGAAAAAAAATCTCTGTTTGTTATGAGGAAGAATACATTGTGAGTCATCTGACTTTATTCTGGTATGTGGAGATTGAAGGAGAAGTTCATGAAACTCTATTTATGGATTTTGAAACTATTTAGATGATTAAGACTCCTCATTCTGAGGAAAGAAAAAACATGAGACTTCTTTGACTTCATTCAAAGGTGCTTAAGCACTAGTTAAGGCTGGTCACCCCAAAGGTTGGGGTCAGGTTGTGGATGTCATTCCAAAGTTCAACAAGTTAGGTTTCGATTTCACCCCTGGGAAGCAGAACGCAGCTCCCAAAGCTTCAGATTTGTCTACTCCATTGAAGTTTTCCAGCTCCGATTTTGCCCAAGATGGATGCACAAATGCAACTAATGATGAAGATTGTGTCTACAATATTGATACTTGGGATTCGCCCAAGTATTCCTGGTCAGAAGCTGAACAATTGGACTTCAGGGGATACCATCCAAGTTATAATTGTTGAGGATCTATTTATAGATCGATTGGTAGACAAATTCGTCACACTATACCCAGGGCACCTGACCGTTCAATCAAGGACACTCCCCACAACTTTGTGTTTCCAAATCTTCTCGTCAGCAGTCAGTGCCTATCTCCCAAGTGAAGCCATGGGGCAGAGCTTTTTAGCAGAAACAGAAGCTGTAATTGCAAGCTTCTCAAGTCATATTTAAAGCATGTGTTTTGATGAAGACAACTTGGACATCAACTTTCAAAGGATGTGCAAAAAGCTTATCAACATCAAATAAAAGTCTTGAAGATTATTGAAGAATTATTGAAGAAATCATCAAATGTCAAAATGGTATAAATAATTCTTTAAATCTTGAATATAGATGTTCACAATATGCATTCATCAACATATACATATTCCATACTTTTAACATCAAGAAAAACTTTGTTTGAAATATCTTTCAAAATGTATTTTTGAAAATAAACCTTTAGGAACCGGTTCCTCCCTAACAGGGAACCGGGTTCCAGCTTTTCTCAAAAAACATGTCCCTGGTTTTTGTACCAGGAACCGGGTTGTACCAATAGGGGAACCGGTTCCTGCGTGATAAATTTGAATTCCAACTTATAACGTTCACTAAGAACCAGGTTCTATCAGTGTCGGAACCGGTTCCTAGCGAACCAATGCAGCTTTTACTTTGTTTTTTGAACATTTTTCAAGTGGTATCTTTTCATGAATGCATTGCAACTTTTCATATGAATTGGCATGAATGAAGAGGTTCTTACAACTTTATAAAATGCAGAATTTTTCAGATTTTAAAAAAAAAGAACACAATAACATTTTCATATATGTTCAATGTTCAATACTTCAATTTTAAAATTAACAAATATCCTTCTTCATTAACAATTTTCTCATTTACTCACATTTGAAATTATACTTTCATGTGTTCATAATTTTGTGAAACTTGCCATATACACTTTCATTATCATTTCAAGTTTCATTCATACATTGTGAACATTTATATACATTGTTGAGAATTGTTTTTATCTTGAAGAAGAAGATCAATTGAAGATTGATAAAGCTCTCCATATACTTCAAAATTAATCATTGTATTACTTAAAGATTTTCCCTTACTATCCAGGATTGTTGGAAGTAAGTGTTGTGATTTGAAGAGGATTGTTCTTCATTCACATTAGTGTTTGTTTGGTCTTAAAGGTGTTAAGAACCTTTGATCACCCTATAGGTTAGATAGTAAGCATAGGCTGTACAATCATTCTAACTATAGTGAAATCTCTTTCGTGTTGGAAAGGGGACTGGAGTACTCTCGGATTGTGAGGGGAACCAGGATATATCACCGTGTTCTTTATTTTTCCGTATTTATCGCTTTCATCACCCTAATCAGGAAAAGATAAAGATATAAACAAAACCTTCAAACACTTAACCAAAAATTACTACCAAGCATTCTCATAAAATCGAATAAATTTTATAAGACCTAATTCACCCCCCCCCCCCCCCCTCTTAGGCACTCTGAGACTTACAATTGGCATCAGAGCAAGTTATAGGTAACTTGTTCCTAAAGATCCAGAATGGCTTCCGCAAATCATCAACCAGTCTTCAGAGATGGTGGTAGTAACAACAAGCCTCCTCTATTCTGTGGTGAATATTTTGACTTCTGGAAAATACGCATGAAGGCGCATTTAGAAGCACAAGGAGAGGAAGTATGGGATGCTGTTGAAAATGGTCCATTTATCCCGATATCTGTTATCAATGGCATTGGTTCTGTAAAGCCCAGAACTGCATGGGACGACGATGATAAAAAGAAAGCTCTATATGACAAAAAAGCAATAAACCTTCTTCAAGGTGCACTCAGTATGGACGAATTTTTCCGTGTCTCAAACTGCAAGACAGCAAAAGAAATATGGGATACCCTGGTTCAAACTCATGAAGGAACGGCTGAAGTAAAAAGATCAAGGCTAAATACCTTGAGTCAAGAATATGAACTATTTCGAATGCAGCCCTGAGAATCCATTCTTGACTTACAAAAGAGATTTGTGCATTTGAAAAATCACTTAAATGCTCTTGGTAAAACCTTGACAAATGATGAACTCAACTTGAAAATCCTTAGATCATTGACTAGGGAATGGCAACCAAAGGTAACGGAAATCTCGGAAAAGAAGAGTCTCTCCGCAATGACTTCCGCTACATTATTTGGCAAACTTCAGGAATATGAAACGGAACTCGGTAGACTTGAAAAACATGAAAATTTAGAGAAGAAATCCAAAGGCATTGCCTTGAAAGTTGATTCAAAGGAAAGTCAAGATAAAGATGCATCGGAGGAAGATGAAAACTTCTTGCTTCTTGTAAAAAGGTTAGGAAAATATTTTGGTCATAAAAATAATCTTCATAATGCTAACTTTGTCAAGAGAAAGAAATTTTATAATCATAAAGATAAAGAAGCCTCCACATCAACACAAGATGTCACATGTTATGAATGTGGAAAGCAAGGTCACATAAAGCCGGATTGTCCAAAACTCTCCAAGAAAAATGGATTCAAAGGCAAAAAGGAGTTCAAGAACAAAAAGGCTTATGTTGCATGGGAAGATAATGAGATAAGTTCTTCATCCGATTCGGAAAGCGAGGAATGTGCAAATCTAGCATTAATGGCTTCACATCACTCCGACAATGAAGAAGAGGTTAGTAATGAATTTAATCTTTTTGATGATGATGTTCAAGATGCTATTGATGAACTCTTGAGAGAATGCAAAAGTTTATACAAAAAGGTGTCAAATCAAGAAAAAGAACTTCTAAGTTGTTTAGAAAAAATTGACACCATGACTAAAGATTTTGAACTTCAAAAACAGAATTTTATTAAAGAAAAAGAAAACTTTGCATGCTCCAAGTGTGAATCAAATGTCTTTCAAATTGTTCAATTGAAAAGAGTCATTGAACGATATGAAAAAGGACAAATAGGATTGGAAGGATTACTAAGCCAACAACGATATCCTAATGATAAAAGGGGTCTTGGTTATGTGAATTCTAAAAAACCAAGTAACAATCCCACTGTTTTTGTAAAGGCTAGTAATAGTTCCAATCCCAAGAAAGTAGAAAAGAAGCAAGTTGTTCATAATCATCAAAAGAAAAAGGCTAATGTATCGAAAAAGAAAACATTTCCTTAGAAGAAATCTTATCCTTCTAGATATAGAAGTAACTTTGAACCTACTTATTTTTATTGTGGTATTAAAGGCCATACACCTAATGCTTGCTATGTTAGAAACTTTAGTATAGCAAGTGGGCATTATGTGTGGGTGAAAAAGGGAACTAACTATGAAGGACCCAAGGCAACTTGGGTACCTAACAAAGAATAATTTGTTTGTGTAGGTGTAGCGATAAAAAATGTAGCGGGGTAAATCGGAGATCGAACTATTAATTAATTCGTCTCGCAAAAGCAAGAGTCGCCATCGCGCTTTATTATTTCCAAGGGAAAAGGGGAAAGAGCGAAATAAAACCCTAAAATATGCAATGTAAAATAATACTTTCTAAAAGTAATAAAAATACAAGGCGTTTTGAAAAGAGGTCTAGAGTTCGGGGGTTGGTTATACAATGGGAAGGTATTAGCACCCAATGTATCTATAGTATTCTATAGGAACCTTTTGAAATATCTGTTTATTGAAATTTGTTTATTTGATTAAAAAATAAATTGTTTTGGCCAAAAAGGGATACGGACGGGTTTTTGAAGATACGACGACCTAATGTCGAAGTTTTGACTTAAAAGGTATAAGTTTTGAAGAAAATTGAATATTTGGGGAAAAATTATCTTAAGTTTTAATGAAATGAAAATATTCGTGTGATTGGACTTGAAGACATGAAGTCAACAAATTTAATCATTTTTCTCTTGGATTTAGACGTAAACAGAATAATCAAGTAAAGATGAAATAATCAAACAAAAAACTAGATAGATAAAGATTAAGTAGCTAAGTGATATATGACCATAACAATGATTGAATAACAGACTAAATGGTGTGAACATGCATTTTTTATTTTTTATTTTTAATATGGACAAAGCAAGAGAATTAATTAAAGAAAATAAAAATGTTTTTTATATGTTTCTATTTTTATATGTTTTTTAATATTAATATAAAGTATTATTTTAAGAATTATTAAATAATTCTAAACTAAATTAAAACTTTAAAAGCTATTAACTTAAATCTAATTAAAGAAAGAAATACTAAAATTACTAAATTAATCCTAAAGTTAAACTTAATAAAAATTGGTCACATTATTAAAATTTTGTCTAATTAAATTACACCTCTATTTGATTAAATTTACTAATTAACTAAATTAATAAAATTCTAAAAAAAAGCTAAAAGAAAGTAAATAGAAAGAGAGGTGTCCAAAAAATAAAGGGGGGTAGATAAGCAATTGCATGGGCCAAAGGGTTTTCAAGGGGCCCAATCAAAGACCAACAGAAATGGGGTGGGATGTTTTATGGAATTCGTTTGTGTCTAAACAAAGGGAAACGGGTCATGGCCCAATATGGTAACAAAGTTTTAGGGTTCAAGGTTTTATTTCATTTTGCGTTAGGGTTAGGCAAAAGGGGTACAGAGCGGCGCTCTTCTTCGTTACAGACTCGTCTTCTTCGTCTTTCTTCTTCTTCTCTCGAGCCAAACATGTCCAGGGGTAAAGCCCTTCGCCTCCAAGTTGCCAGCGCCACCAACTGCCTCTTCTTCCCCATGTGTCGCTCAGTGATACGGTGTAGAGGTAATGATTTCGCTCTTTTAGTGCATTAGGTTTTTATGATTTTGCATGTTTATGATTTGTATCCATTTTGATTCTGACTCTATTTTTACATGGTGTTTCTGTCAAGAGGTGCGAAATGGAGGGAAAGAAATTATACCTTGACGGAGGGGGGATGAATGGTGGTGGAGGCGCTCAGGCGGATGGATGGCGAAGATGCAATGACACTGAAGCTAGCTCGCTTTCACTGGAACCTGGTACTCTGTCTTTCTTTTCCTTTTAGGGTTTAATGAGGATAGTTTGAAAACCCTTTGATTGCTTCTTCTTCTTGCTTGTTTGTGCTTCTGTTCTTCTTCTGCTTCTTTGTGTACCCTTGCCCTTGTATACTTGTGTGATGGTTCTGAATATGCTATTGTTGAAATATTTTGTTTTGACTAGCTTGATGTGTTTGCTATCCTGTGATGCTTCCAACTGAGGATTCATGTTGCCTCGATGATTTTTGATGATGATATGCTGGAAATGTCTTTGAATACATTTGATTTTTTTCTTCTTTTCTTCTGGTTGCCTTGTGTTGGTTGCTGTATGATTTGAATCTGAGGGTTTATGATATTTGACTTTGCTGGACAATGTTGATGCTTTGAAATGGTAGGCTTTTTCTAGTTTAGGCCGTTTGGTTTGATGGCTTTGGTTGGATTGACAGTGGTTTAAGGTTTGATGGTGTTTTGGCTGGGTTTGCTTCAGGTTTGGCCTGGTTTTTGTTTCAACAGGTTTGGCCTTTTGATGAGTTTACTGGTTAGGCTTTGAAATGGTTATGGTTTCAGGTTTGGCCTGGAGGCCTATGTTACAGGTTTAAGGCTTAAGCAGGTTATTAGGCTTGATGTTGTTTTTGTATGTTTGAGGCTTCAATGGGTTTAATGCAGGTTTCTACTGGTTTTTCAGGCCATGGTTATTGGCTTTGGTCTTGAGACAGCAGGTTCTTGAGGTTTTTGTTTTGACCTTGAGAATTGGCTTGGTATTGAACTTGACAGATTTTGTGGTTTTAGGCTTCAAAACAGGTTTCTCCGGCCTTAGCCTTGCTTGAGAAGTTGTGTTGTTTTATATCAGTTGGCCTCTCTTTTGACAGTTCAGGTTTTGTATATTTTAACCATTTTTTTTTATATCTCTGTCCTCTCTACTGTTTTATTCAGTTTGCTTTGCATCCTTTTATGCATTCCTTTTTTACTGTGTTACTGCTGTTTTGTTTTATATCCCTTTTCTGCCTAAGCCAAAACCTGTAAACCCACACTCTTTCTCTCTTCTCTCTCCTTAGTACAGTTTGACATTAAAATGATGTTATGTACTTTATGCTCTAAAAAAGCAAAAGCTGGAAAATGATGAATTTAGAAACATTTTGCTTGCATATTTGGTTTTAAACTGCACGTGTTTCTCTTTGTCATCTGCATTGTTACAGTAGAGGAGCCTTTGTATTTTGACTTCCTCCCATATGTTGGATAGTTTACATTGGACTTTGGCTTTTAAAATGTAACTTTGACTTGGTTACTTGCATATGCTGTTGAACTATGCATTTTTGACAATTGAAAAGTGCAATTGATTTTGAACTATGCAGTTTATTTTGAAATATTGAATTTGTGCATAATTTTAACTTGTGCATTCATATTTATCAATAAATAAACATCCCTTTTTATGAACCGGGAGAAATTCTGTGATTTGCAAAGAGGGTAAAAAACGGATTCCAGCCGTTTGCTTTTAATGATGAACGCTAAATTAATTTTCTGCTTTTAATTATATATCTATCTCTTGACTTTTTCTTTTAATTCTTTGCAGGTAAAATCAAATGGGCATCAAAGAAGTATTGGATAGAAGATGAAGATTTAGAACTTAGAAAAATTAGGATAATTTTTATTTCACTTTAAACATTTGTAAGAATTGTCATTGTAAATACTTTGTTAAATAAATACAGTATTTAAACAACAATTGTAACAATTAGAATAAAGTGAATAAAACTCCAATATTTTACCAGTTAATTCTTTTCTTCTTTACAATTGTTTACTTTATTATTTATAATTCTTTAAATTATATAATAACTGAAAATAAATTCCAATTATTTAAATTTAGAATAATAAATAATTAAATAAACATCGTTGATCAATAAACTTCTCTTCAATTATTTACTTCATTATTTATAATTCTCTAAATTGTAATAACTGAAAATAAAATTTCAACTATTTAAACATAGAATAATAAATAATTAAATAAACATTGTTGATCAATTAACTTCTCTTCAATTATTTACTTCATTATTTATAATTCTCTAAATTATAATAACTGAAAATAACATTTCAACTATTTAAACTTAGAATAATAAATAATTAAATAAACATTGTTGATCAATTAATAAACTTCTTTTCAAATATTTCTTTTATTATTTATAATTCTTTAAATTATATAATAACTGAAAATAAATTCCAGTTATTTAAATTTAGAATAATAAATAATTAAATAAACATCATTGATCAATTAATAAATTTAGCGTTTCAAAAATAAACAGCTCTTGACTCGAAAAAGTTATGAATTTAAAAACTGCTTTGAAAATTGATAAAAATAGGTCAAAACCCTTGCAATGTAATGATGCAGATGGGAGATGGTATCTTAGGTCAAAATTTGGGGTACAACAGCTGCCCCTATTTAAGTTTCTTCTATCCGGAGATATGAAGATTAAAATCTTCGTCTCGACGAGATTGAAGGTACTTAAATACATAATACGCAAATTTTTGCCCTAAGATACCGCCATTATGTTTGATATGAATGTAGTGATTGAGTTCCCAGAGAAAGATATTGTACGAAACAAGACAATGCTGGAGAAATCAAACACCAACAAAACACAGGGACAAGGATTATACAATACTGGGGAAATAAACTATCGACTTCAAGTAATAGACTCTTGACGGCGAATAAAAATTTGAGCGAATACGGACTCTGACCCTAACAAAGAAGGTATCTTGCATAGGCCATAAAACAGATTATCGACCCAAAAATATCAGTGAGCTCACAACTCAAGGTCAAAGATAGACAGAGAGTATCAAATTTGCTGGCGACGGATTACCGACTTCTGAAGGTAAAGATTCATAACAAACTTCTCTGCGAGATTTTCGGAGATATACTCATTAATGCCGAAATAATAATAAGATTGTAGATACACAAGTTGCTCAAATAAAGAAGCTGGAACTTGTTGTCTTCAAAAAATATTATGACATATAAGCTGCTCAAATAAAGAGGCTGCCACTTGCTGTCGTCCAGGGATGTCAATAACATACAAGCTGCTCAAATAAAGAAGCTGCCACTTGCTGTCTTCCAAAAATACTATGACATACAAGCTGCTCAAATAAAGAAGCTGCCACTTGTTGTCTTCCAGAAAAATAATAACGTACAAGTTGCTCATGAAGAGACCGCCGCTTGTCGTTTTCCAAAATAATAATAACGCACAAGTTGCTCATGAAGAGACCGCCGCTTGCCGTTTTCCAACGATGTCTATAACGTACAAGTTGCTCATGAAGAGACCGCCGCTTGTCGTTTTCCAAAAATAATAATAACGCACAAGTTGCTCATGAAGAGACCGCCGCTTGCCGTTTTCCAACGATGTCTATAACGTACAAGTTGCTCATGAAGAGACCGCCGCTTTTCGTTTTCCAAAAATAATAATAACGCACAAGTTGCTCATGAAGAGACCGCCGCTTGCCGTTTTCCAACGATGTTTATAACGTACAAGTTGCTCATGAAGAGACTGCCGCTTGTCGTTTTCCAAAAATAATAATAACGCACAAGTTGCTCATGAAGAGACCGCCGCTTGCCGTTTTCCAACGATGTCTATAACGTACAAGTTGCTCATGAAGAGACCGCCGCTTGTTGTTTTCCAAAAATAATTCAGAAGGAAATTGCAATGATATTGGCAGAGAATAAAATCTTCGTCAAAGAGAACCATGAATCAATCCTTCCCGAGGAGATCATATACTTAAAGGTGCAAAATAAATGCACCATTCATCTAGGTCGCAACTTCACTGGGAAAAATCATGAGATAGCCTATGCAAGAGACAACAACTCCCTCCAGGAATAAACCAGAAAGGAAACACTCAAACAAGACTCCACCCAATGATAAAGTAACTTGATTGGGGATTCATCCTATCCCGAATTGGACAGGGTAGGCTAAATCAAAAATCATCCACGAGGATTAGCTCAGTTGGGGAATTTAGAAAGGAAGCACATTTTCTTCCTAAGCTAACCTTCTACTTGGAAAGAACGTGTGCATTGTATTAAAACAAAGTAAAACAAACCAAAATCAACGGCAAATGTGAATATGCATACTGATGTAAGTGTAAATGAGTAAATGAATGTTATGCTGACAAAACGAACAGATGGAATAACTTGAAGACAATAAGATGTCATGACATAATAGATACTCGGCCAATCTTAAAAAGACGGAAAATAACTGGAATTGGAACCCCAAAGCAACGTCAGAACGTAACACGCCACAAGGTTCAAGTATTCTGAGGAGAAAAGTATTCAAAACCAATCTTCTAATACCAATAGACCACTGGCATGAGACAAAGCGTACCACACTTCAGAAATAGCCCAAATAAAGGTAGCCAAAACAACGCTTAACTGGAACAACTGGGGAGTCACCAAACTTAGTACCACTAGAAACACAAGTTTACACAACCAACACCTCATGACGATTTTGAAATAAAACATGTTCATCATGCAAGGATAAGTTACTGTATTATTTTGCATTTCATGGCTTGACCATCCTCGGAACAATTGTTAAGATTCCTTTCATTATTCACGACACATTTTTAAAATAAGAATACTTTAAATAACTTTGTTTCAAATTTTCCTGTAAAATTAAAATTTTGCCCACAAAAGGTAAATGCTCAAATTTCATTAATAAGATGGTAGTTCGCTAACAACGCGACTCCAACGGTTTACAAAAGTTTGGGAAATAGTACATGAAAGAAAGGATTACACAAAAACAATGATTAATATTCTCCCTAACAACTTCGAATTCCGAAATGTGCTCAAATACCAAGACTGGTTTGACCAAAAACATGCCTAAGCCGCCCCTTTGGGTTTTCAACTTAGCAAACTGTCAACTCAGACCTAAGCGAAATACTTCTTGACTGCATCGGCGTTTATGGAGCGCGGGAGCTCTTCACCGTCCATATTGGTTAGAATCAAGGCACCTCCAGAGAAAACTTTCTTAACGACATACGGTCCTTCATAATTCGGAGCCCACTTGCCCCTAGAATCAGGTTGGAAAGATAATATCTTCTTGAGCACAAGGTCACCTTCTCTGAACTCGCGTGGTCGAACCTTCTTATCAAAAGCCTTCTTCATTCTCTGCTGATATAATTGACCGTGACACAATGTTGTCAATCTCTTTTCTTCAATTAAATTCAACTGATCATATCTACTTTGACACCATTCAGCCTCAGAAAGTTTAGCTTCCATCAACACTCTCAGAGACGGAATCTCAACCTCCACGGGGAGTACTGCTTCCATACCATAAACTAGGGAAAATGGGGTTGCGCCTGTTGAAGTTCGAACTGAAGTACGGTATCCATGCAGAGCAAACGGAAGCATTTCATGCCAATCTTTATAAGTTACCACCATCTTCTGGACAATCTTTTTGATATTCTTGTTAGCAGCTTCAACAGCCCCATTCATCTTCGGTCTGTAAGGAGAAGAATTATGATGTTCGATTTTGAACTCTTCACAAAGTTCTTTCATCATCTTGTTATTCAAATTCGAGCCATTATCAGTGATGATCTTGCTCGGGATGCCGTATCGATAAATGGTCTGATTCTTGATAAATCTGACTACCACCTGTCTGGTTACATTAGCATAAGATGCTGCTTCCACCCATTTAGTAAAATAATCAATCGCTACCAAGATGAAACGATGACCATTTGAAGCTTTGGGTTCAATCATTCCAATCATATCAATGCCCCACATAGAGAAAGGCCAAGGTGAAGAGATAACGTTAAGGAGGGTCGGTGGCACATGTATCTTGTCCGCATAAATCTGGCATTTATGACATTTCTTCACATATTTGCAGCAATCAGATTCCATTGTCATCCAATAGTAACCAGCTCTCAACATCTTTTTAGCCATTGCATGTCCGTTGGCATGAGTGCCAAAGGATCCTTCATGTACTTCTTGCATCAGCATGTCTGCTTCATGTCTGTCTACACATCTGAGCAAGACCATGTCGTAATTCCTCTTATACAATACTTCTTCATTGAGGAAGAAATTGCTTTCTAATCTTCTCAATGTCTTCCTATCTTTATTGGATGCCCCAGGAGGGTACTCTTGAGTTTGAAGAACACGTTTAATGTCATAGAACCACGGTTTGTCGTCGGTAACCTCTTCTACTGAGAACACATGAGCAGGTCTGTCGAGGCGCATAACCCAGATTGTAGGCACATCGTTCCAACCATTCACTTGAAACATTGAAGACAAAGTAGCTAAAGCATCAGCCATTTGGTTCTCATCTCTAGGGATATGATGTAATTCCACTTTGTTGAAGAAAGTTAACAATCTTCTAGCATAGTCTCTGTAAGGGATCAAACTAGGATGACGAGTCTCCCATTCTCCTTTGATTTGATTAATTACCAATGCCGAATCTCCGTAAATATCAAGAATCTTAATCCTTAAATCCACTGCTTCTTCGAGACCCATAATACATGCCTCATATTCAGCCATGTTGTTCGTGTAGTAAAACTTCAATCTCGCCGTGAACGGGATATGAGTACATCAGGGAGTGACGATGATTGCCCCAATTCCACTTCCATAAGAATTCACAGCTCCGTCAAATATTAAACCCCAATGGGATTCGGGATCAGGTCCTTCTTCAAGTAACGGCTCTTCACAATCTTTAGCTTTCAAGTACATAACGTCTTCATCTGGGAAATCAAACCTGATGGATTGATAATCGTCAATTGGTTGGTGAGCCAAATGGTCGGCTAAAATACTCCCTTTAATTGCTTTCTGAGTGTGATACTCAATGTCATATTCAGATAACAACATCTGCCAACGGGCTATTCTTCCAGATAAGGCGGGTTTCTCAAAGATATACTTGATCGGATCCATTTTGGAGATCAACCAAGTGGTGTGGTTAATCATATACTGGCGCAGACGACGAGCAGCCCAAGCTAAAGCACAACAGGTTTTCTCAAGCAATGAGTATCGAGACTCACAGTCTGTAAATTTCTTACTCAGATAATATACGGCATGTTCCTTTCTTCCAGTCTCATCTTGTTGACCAAGCACACATCCCATGGAATCTTCCAATATAGTCAGGTACATAATCAAAGGTCTTCCTTCCACCGGAGGAATCAAAATGGGAGGTTCAAGTAAATATTCTTTGATGCTATCAAAAGCTCTCTGACAATCTTCTGTCCACACACATCCTTGGTTCTTTCGGAGAAGCTTGAAAATCGGCCCACATGTAGCAGTCATATGAGATATAAATCTAGAAATATAATTCAGTATCCCAAGGAATCCTCTTACTTGTTTTTCCGTCTTGGGTGCGGGCATTTCTCGAATAGATTTGACTTTATCAGGATCTACCTCAATACCTTTCTGACTGACAATGAAACCCAGAAGTCTTCCAGAACGAACACCAAAAGTGCACTTGTTAGGATTCAGACGGAGTTTATACTTTCTCAAATGCTGGAATAACTTCAATAAATGTTCCAAATGATCTTCCTCAGTTTGTGATTTGGCAATCATGTCATCTACATACACTTCTATCTCTTTATGCATCATGTCATGGAACAAAGCAGTCATGGCCCTTTGGTATGTTGCACCAGCATTCCTCAAACCAAACGGCATAACCCGATAACAAAATGTTCCCCAAGGTGTAATGAAAGTTGTCTTCTCCATATCTTTTGGTGCCATCTTGATTTGATTGTAACCAGAGAAACCATCCATGAAAGAAAAGACTTTGAATTTTGCGGTACTGTCGACCAATAAGTCAATGTGCGGTAATGGGAAGTCATCCTTTGGGCTAGCTCTATTCAGATCTCTATAGTCTACACACATTCGAACTTTGCCATCTTTCTTAGCAACAGGCACTATATTGGCTAACCATTGAGGATAGACCGATGTAACAAGGAAACCTGCATTAATTTGTTTTTGAACTTCTTCTTTGATCTTGTCAGCCATATCGGGACGAGTCCTTCTCAACTTCTGCTTAATCGGCGGACATTCAGGTCTCAACGGTAAACGATGCTCCACAATATTGTTGTCCAAACCTGGCATATCTTGGTAAGACCAAGCAAACACATCAACATACTGTTTGAGAAGCTCCAACATTTTCTCTTTGACCTCTGGGATAAGCAATGCTCCGACCTTAACTTCCTTTTTATCTTCTTCATCACCCAAATTGATCAACTCTATAGGTTCTTCAAACGGTTGAATAATCTTTTCATCGTGCTCAAGTAAACGGGAAATTTCATCAGGAATCTCTTCACTATCCTCTTCTTCGGCTCTGAACACAGGGAATTCAAAGTTGGGAGAGGAGATAGGATCATTGTTTTCAATGGTTAAGTCATGGATTAATCTGCACATATGATTATGCTTTATTTTAGAAATCGATTTGTACAAATAAAACAAAAATTTATTATATTTCCCTATTACTACCAATTAATTTTCATTACTATTTCCTAGAAAAAGTGAAAAATAAAACAGTAGTGGACAAAATAATATTTTTATTCATGACGGGAAATACTTGAAACAAAGAGCCCAGACATCTTCTCTTTTGCCTTGGGCAGAGCAAAAGGATTTATTTTCAACGTAGCCCGACACAAATATTTTTCGCCTTGGGCAGAGCGAATTTTTTTTCAAAAATAAAACAAAACATTACTCAGAAATGTGCATCACAACAGGAACATCAACAGCAATCCAGTTCTGGCAAACCACTCCATGCGTTACAAAATCAGGTAAATCCTCTTCAGAATCGTCTCCTATTATAGCATCAACTTCAGGAGGAGTCGGATGGATAAAACCTGCGCTTCAGAAAACCTCTTGTATCGGACGAGTAACTACTTCCTGCTTGACTCTTGCAGACACGGGATGAAAACCAAGACCTTCTCCATACTTGTTCTCGGGCAGAGTCAACACCTGGCCCCAACCTTCAGCCGAACCACTTTCAACCACTCGTCGCGCATCCTCAAAAGAAGAAATAGATGTCCCTTGCTTCTTCACTTCATTATCAGCAACAGATAGAGCTTGGAATTGGGTTCCAACATCCTCATCAGCATCAATAAAAGAGAAAGATGACAAATGGCTTACCACCATAGCCTGCTCTCCACCAATCATTACCAACTTTCCATGCCTTACAAACTTCAATCTCTGATGGAGCGTGGAAGTGACTGCCCCTGCATCATGGATCCATGGACGACCCAATAGGAAACTGTAGGCGGCACGAATATCCATTACTTGAAAAGTGATCTGAAAAGTATGAGGACCAATTACTATAGGAAGATCCACTTCATCAATGACAGTCTTCCTAGAACCATCAAACCCTTTGACAATTACCCCACTAGGTCTCATGGGAGCACCTTGATATGAGAGTCGAGATAATGTAGTTTTGGGCATTACATTCAACGACGAACCTGTATCTACCAAAACACTTGACAAAGTATCATTTCCACAACTTATTGAGATATGCAAAGCCATATTATGGTTCCTTCCCTCCTCCAGAAGCTCTTCATCACTAAAACCAAGATTGTTACACGAAGTAATATTTCCCACAATTCCATCAAATTGGTCAACCGTCACATCATGATCCACGAATGCCTGGTCCAAGACCTTCATCAAAGCTTCTCTATGGGCACCAGAGTCTCTCAGTAAAGCAAGCAAAGAAATCTTGGAAGGAGTTTGCAATACTTGGTCCACAATCTTATATTCACTTCTCTTGATGAGCTTCAGAATCTCATCATCATCGGGATGTGGGATAGGTTCATTGGATCGGCCTATCTCAACCCTTGGTTCAACATTTCTCGCTGGAATTTCTGCCGGTATGGGTCTCCTGACTTGAACTTCTGGTCTCTTCAAAGGTACTGCTGCAAAGACACGTCCGCTTCTCGTAACTCTACTCACATCAGCGATGTTAACAAAATATGGCCTGGTTGGTATAGGGACTTCTACCCCATTCTCAATCATTGTGGCATTATACTTATACGGTATAGCTTGGTCTGAGTTGTAAGGCACAGGACCAGGTGGATAAATGATCAAAGGAGCAACAGGTGCAGTCTGACTGTCGTAAACGATCTCTACTGATTCAGGCAAATTGAATTGTGGTATTATAACATTCACTTCATCCACCGGATCTCTGTCATATGTAATAGTGATAACCCTCTGGTCTAACAACTTTTGAATATCCTCCTTCACAATAGGTCAATCAACCTCTCTTGAACAAAATTCACAAACATAATAATCATGCTGATGCCTAACAAAGGCAAGTCTTCTTAAGCTCTGATGTAACCTGATCAGCGATTCCCTTATGTGTTCAACTTGAAAAACTCGAAACTTTCTCGGACAACCTTCCACCATATTCACTGATGCTGCCCCATGTCGAGGCAAAGGATTATCTCTAAAATTTGGGTTAACATCCTTGAAAGACAAGATACCATTCTTAATCAACCTCTGCACGTCCGCCTTTAGAGCAAAACAATTCTCAATGTTGTGCCCCGGCGACCCTTGATGATATTCACAAAACTGATCCGCCTTATACCACGGAGAAGTACTATTTGGTGCGACAGGAGGAGGTTTTGTCGTTATGAGGTTCTTTCTGATAAGAGCAGGGAACAATTCAGTATAAGTCATAGGAATGGCATCGAATTGCGGTTTCCTTGGTGAACGGTTCTGGTTGTTGAATGGATAAGCCTGTTGTCGAGGCTGCTGCTGAAATGGCCGTTGTTGAGTTGGTGGGGTTTGATGAGTTGGGGTCATCAAAGCTGGGCGGACAGCCGGAGTGACTGCCGCAACGTGTGAGTAACCTCTCCTTGGTCTCCCTGGGAAGATTGCGCTGACATCCTGCTCTTTTCTTTTTGGAAAAACACTTCCAAACTTCTTGGTACTGCTAGACGGACTTCCTTCTTTAACCAAACGTCCTTCACGAATCCCTTCCTCCAACCGCATGCCCATGCTTACCATTTCGGTGAAGTCACTGGGTGCGCTGGCAATCATTCTTTCATAGTAAAAGGAACCTAAAGTCTTCAAGAATATCTTTGTCATCTCTTTCTCCTCAAGAGGAGGATAGATTTGAGCAGCAATTTCACGCCACCTCTGGGCGTATTCCTTAAAAGACTCTATGTCTCTCTGGGACATCGCCCGGAGTTGATCCCTGTCCGGCGCCATGTCAACGTTGTACTTATACTGGTGAACAAAAGCTTCGCTAAGATCGTTGAAGTTGCGGATCCGAATGCTGTCTAAACCCATATACCACTTTAGAGCGGCACCCGTCAAACTGTCTTGAAAATAGTGAATCAACAAGTCATGATCATCAGAATATGTAGACATCTTTCTCACGTACATAGTCAAGTGACTCCGAGGACAAGAATCACCCTTATATCTTTCAAAGTCTGGCACTTTGAATTTTGCTGGAATCTTGACATTCGGAACTAAACAAAGGTCATGAGTGTTCTTCCCAAACAAATCCTTCCCCTTTAACGCTCTGAGCTCCCTCTGCATTTCTTGGAATTGGTCTTGAAATTCTTCCATTCTATCAAAAAGACCCAAACTTTCAGCAGGCTCAGCAGGATAAATAGGTTCATTCAAGTATGGCACGGAGTGAACTACAGGAGCGACAGTTGTCATCACCGGTTGCGGGAAAGGTGTCACAGACGGGATTACCGGCGGCATGGCAGTTGTCTCTGGTTGAGGAAGAGACAAAGTAGGTTGAAACAAAGGCTGGACGACAGGCTGATACCCCTCTGGCACAAAGTTGTAAGGCATTCCCCACGGAAAACCTTTTGGCATCTGATGTTGAAGCGGAGAGTTGATTTGAGTCACAAATGTTGGAACGGTGACAATCTCGGAAACCACAGTAGTTGGAATCTGAATCTCAGCAGCTGTAGTCGATGGCTGATTCTGAGCAGCCATCAAACTTTCCACTAGCGCAGTTAACTTTTCCATACCGACACGAAGGGTAGCGACCTCCTCACGAAGCTCGTGGTCTTCCTGTTCCAGATCTTCCATTTTCCTCTGACGATTGGCTCGAGTATCGTATCGATGAGACATCTTGACAATCTTTGGGAGTGGAAAAAGAAACAAGGATAAGACTCTAGAAAACATGTGAAGTGGAATGTTGGATGATGCATGATATGTGATGCGAGTGATAATTCATTTTAATAGTTTTTCAAGGAACTTCAATAATTTTGCACACATCAATGGTAAAGGAATTTGGAACAACGAAAACTCAATTCATTAATCAAAAGCGGTAAATTACAACTTACAACTTTGGAACAACAAAACAATAAATTACAACTTTGGGATAAAAACCCAATAATAAAGCAGTAAACTACAACTTTGGAAAATGAAGCCCATAATAAAGCAGTAAATTACAACTTTGGAACATGAAGCCCATAATAAAAGCAGTAAATTACAACTTCGGAACATGAAGCCCTTTTACAGAGTTTTACAAAATGACATCAGTAAAATAAAACTAAGAACTAAAGATCACTCAGAATCATTAGATGAAGGACCAAATGCCAACTGTAACCGGAGCTTCCTGATCTTCTCTTCATAAAAGTCTTCCATCTCTTTCTTCTCAGCTACCAGTCGATCAATGATTTCCTTTTATGGATTGGGAACAAGAGCAACGCTTACCGAACCTTCTTTCTTTCTCTTCCTTTCACTAGTATACTTCTTCAGTAAAGCATCCTTTTGACGAAGCTTCTCATCATGATCAATGAACCAGCCGTCTTGAATAAATAGCAAATCCTCCTTTTCCTTTAGTTGTCGAGCCAGGACCCGATTCTCATATTCAGACATATTATACTTTTCTTTCCAAGCATCTCTCTCGGATTTCATCCTAGCCAGATTTCCTTGGTATTCTCCCATATTCTCGATAGGGATATCAACAGATGATGATGCAACAGTAGGGAATAAAGGTTTCTCAGGTTTATAGGGCATCTTGAGAGCACAAGCCCTAGCACGGACCCATTGTAGGTAAGGCTCCAACGAAACGGCACCCTTATGTCCTAACATATCTCTCCCTTTCCTATGGATGTGGCGCTAAGCTCCTTCGATCTCCCTCTTAGCTGCCTGGTGATCTTGTCCTTCCTGTAGAAAGAAACCACTCACATGGATGTTGTTTGGCTTGTCCCTCATCGGGTATCCAAACTGACGGCGCGCGAGAACAGGATTATAGTTAATTCCACCTTTCGTACCAAGAAGAGGCACGTTAGGAAAAGCACCACAGCTATCGATGATCTTCACGTCATAGTAAACTCGATTATACCAATCAATGTCGAAATGAGTGAGAGCCATAATTTTTGGCGCCCATCGCGGCTCCTTCTCGAGATCCCAGAAAACATCAGACCTAGGTAAATGAGAAACATACCACTGATACAGCAACGGTGCACAACAAATAATCATTCCTCCTTGATAAGAGTTTCGAAGATGGATGGAGTAGTAGGTATCTCCTAGCAGCGTAGGGACCGGATTTCCAATCAAGAAAATTCTGATGGCGTTGATATCCACAAACTTATCAACGTTAGGGAACAAGAATAAACCATAAGCGAGTAAAGCAAAGACGTCTTCAAAGGCAATAGTATCTTTTATCTCAGCGAAATGATGAGCTTTCCTCAACAAAAACTGCGCAGACAAGCCTCGGATTCCCCATTTTGTAGTCATGTTCTCCTCTATCTCTGATTTCTTCAAGTGGGTGATGGTTGCTATATCGTGAGATTTGGGTTCCTCTTCTAAGCCAGAAAAAGGAACACAGTCGGTGATCGACAAACCAAGTATGTAGGAGTACTCCTCTAAGGTGGGCATCAACTGGTAATCCGGAAACGTAAAACATCGATACAAAGGATCGTAAAATTGGACCAACGTATTAAGGATGCCTTCTTTCATCTTGCGCCTCATGAGAGGTATAATGGACCCATACTTTTTCTGAAAATCCGTCGGGTTCTTGATCTTAGGAAATAAACTCTTCAGTTCTTCAATCTCGGGCTCCTTAAAACTAAAACTTCGAGTGTTTCTCCTTCCAAATTCCATAATAATAGTACCTGAGATGTCTGCAAAAACCATTCCTAAGTTCCTTGAAAAACAAGTTTTTTACAAAAAAATGTTGATGAATGCATGAATGAATGATAATGCAACAGTTACACACAAGTTCACAAACATGGGGTTCAAAGGTTCAACGTTTCAGCATGGAGTCAAAGGTAAAGCCCATCCCAAGGTATGTACTAACGGTTCAATCACACCTGTAAGACAAGGTTCTAAGAGTTCTCAGAGTCTACATTCCTCCTTCGGATATTGCCAACGTCTTGATTACTCAATAATTAGCAATATTCTCAAGAGAAACTCATCCGAGCGTAGCATCACGTAGCAACTACTTCCGAATTACTCCGTTATAGTCTTCGCGCTACACCTAAAGGCCAAAATGGGTTAGGGTTCTACGGTCCTCAATTTCTCTGGCTCCCAGGTCGAAAATAATAATGTCCTCCCGATTACTCGGTAAACAAATATTAAGTTCAAAAGGGCCTTCCATTGAGTGGGGGATCTCATGCCTCCTTCTTCTGGATTACTCCCTCAAAGTTAACATGACTGTACCGCCCGTCCTATTCTTAAGTGTAACTTAATCCGGGTATAGGATTCGTCCTTTGCAAAAAAACCCAAACAACCCCAATTTAAACACATAATCAAACAAATCAAATAATAATAAAACAGATAAAACAAACTAGGTTTAACCCACTTAGGGATGGACCAGCAAGAGGTCAATCTTTCCCCAGCAGAGTCGCCAATTCTGTAGCGATAAAAAATGTAGCGGGGTAAATCGGAGATCGAACTATTAATTAATTCGTCTCGCAAAAGCAAGAGTCGCCACCTGCTTTATTATTTCCAAGGGAAAAGGGGAAAGAGCGAAATAAAACCCTAAAATATGCAATGTAAAATAATACTTTCTAAAAGTAATAAAAATACAAGGCGTTTTGAAAAGAGGTCTAGAGTTCGGGGGTTGGTTATACAATGGGAAGGTATTAGCACCCAATGTATCTATAGTATTCTATAGGAACCTTTTGAAATATCTGTTTATTGAAATTTTTTTATTTGATTAAAAAATAAATTGTTTTGGCCAAAAAGGGATACGGACGGGTTTTTGAAGATACGACGACCTAATGTCGAAGTTTTGACTTAAAAGGTATAAGTTTTGAAGAAAATTGAATATTTGGGGAAAAATTATCTTAAGTTTTAATGAAATGAAAATATTCGCGTGATTGGACTTGAAGACATGAAGTCAACAAATTTAATCATTTTTCTCTTGGATTTAGACATAAACAGAATAATCAAATAAAGATGAAATAATCAAACAAAAAACTAGATAGATAAAGATTAAGTAGCTAAGTGATATATGACCATAACAATGATTGAATAACAGACTAAATGGTGTGAACATGCATTTTATATTTTTTATTTTTAATATGGACAAAGCAAGAGAATTAATTAAAGAAAATAAAAATGTTTTTTATATGTTTCTATTTTTATATGTTTTTTAATATTAATATAAAGTATTATTTTAAGAATTATTAAATAATTCTAAACTAAATTAAAACTTTAAAAGTTATTAACTTAAATCTAATTAAAGAAAGAAATACTAAAATTACTAAATTAATCCTAAAGTTAAACTTAATAAAAATTGGTCACATTATTAAAATTTTGTCTAATTAAATTACACCTCTATTTGATTAAATTTACTAATTAACTAAATTAATAAAATTCTAAAAAAAAGCTAAAAGAAAGTAAATAGAAAGAGAGGTGTCCAAAAAATAAAGGGGGGTAGATAAGCAATTGCATGGGCCAAAGGGTTTTCAAGGGGCCCAATCAAAGACCAACAGAAATGGGGTGGGATGTTTTATGGAATTCGTTTGGGTCTAAACAAAGTGAAAGGGGTCATGGCCCAATATGGTAACAAAGTTTTAGGGTTCAAGGTTTTATTTCATTTTGCGTTAGGGTTAGGCAAAAGGGGTACAGAGCGGCGCTCTTCTTCGTTACAGACTCGTCTTCTTCGTCTTTCTTCTTCTTCTCTCGAGCCAAACATGTCCAGGGGTAAAGCCCTTCGCCTCCAAATTGCCAGCGCCACCAACTGCCTCTTCTTCCCCATGTGTCGCTCAGTGATACGGTGTAGAGGTGATGATTTCGCTCTTTTAGTGCATTAGGTTTTTATGATTTTGCATGTTTATGATTTGTATCCATTTTGATTCTGACTCTATTTTTACATGGTGTTTCTGTCAAGAGGTGCGAAATGGAGGGAAAGAAATTATACCTTGACGGAGGGGGGATGAATGATGGTGGAGGCACTCAGGCGGCTGGATGGCGAAGATGCAATGACACTGAAGCTAGCTCGCTTTCACTAGAACCTGGTACTCTGTCTTTCTTTTCCTTTTAGGGTTTAATGAGGATAGTTTGAAAACCCTTTGATTGCTTCTTCTTCTTGCTTATTTGTGCTTCTGTTCTTCTTCTGCTTCTTTGTGTACCCTTGCCCTTGTATACTTGTGTGATGGTTCTGAATATGCTATTGTTGAAATATTTTGTTTTGACTAGCTTGATGTGTTTGCTATCCTTTGATGCTTCCAACTGAGGATTCATGTTGCCTCGATGATTTTTGATGATGATATGCTGGAAATGTCTTTGAATACATTTGATTTTTTTCTTCTTTTCTTCTGGTTGCCTTGTGTTGGTTGCTGTATGATTTAAATCTGAGGTTTTATGATGTTTGACTTTGCTGGACAATGTTGATGCTTTGAAATGGTAGGCTTTTTCTAGTTTAGGCTGTTTGGTTTGATGGCTTTGGTTGGATTGACAGTGGTTTAAGGTTTGATGGTGTTTTGGTTGGGTTTGCTTCAGGTTTGGCCTGGTTTTTGTTTCAACAGGTTTGGCCTTTTGATGAGTTTACTGGTTAGGCTTTGAAATGGTTATGGTTTCAGGTTTGGCCTGGAGGCCTATGTTACAGGTTTAAGGCTTAAGCAGGTTATTAGGCTTGATGCTGTTTTTGTATGTTTGAGGCTTCAATGGGTTTAATGCAGGTTTCTACTGGTTTTTCAGGCCATGGTTATTGGCTTTGGTCTTGAGACAGCAAGTTCTTGAGGTTTTTGTTTTGACCTTGAGAATTGGCTTGGTATTGAACTTGACAGATTTTGTGGTTTTAGGCTTCAAAACAGGTTTCTCCGACCTTAGCCTTGCTTGAGAAGTTGTGTTGTTTTATATCAGTTGGCCTCTCTTTTGACAGTTCAGGTTTTGTATATTTTAACCATTTTTTTTGATATCTCTGCCCTCTCTACTATTTTATTCAGTTTGCTTTGCATCCTTTTATGCATTCCTTTTTTATTGTGTTACTGTTGTTTTGTTTTATATCCCTTTTCCGCCTAAGCCAAAACCTGTAAACCCACACTCTTTCTCTCTTCTCTCTCCTTATTACAGTTTGACATTAAAATGATGTTATGTACTTTATGCTCTGAAAAAGCAAAAGCTGGAAAATGATGAATTTAGAAACATTTTGCTTGCATATTTGGTTTTAAACTGCACATGTTTCTCTTTGTCATCTGCATTGTTACTGTAGAGGAGCCTTTGTATTTTGACTTCCTCCCATATGTTGGATAGTTTACGTTGGACTTTGGCTTTTAAAATGTAACTTTGACTTGGTTACTTGCATATGCTGTTGAACTATGCATTTTTGACAATTGAAAAGTGCAATTGATTTTGAACTATGCAGTTTATTTTGAAATATTGAATTTGTGCATAATTTTAACTTGTGCATTCATATTTATCAATAAATAAACATCCCTTTTTATGAACCGGGAGAAATCCCGTGATTTGCGAAGAGGGTAAAAAACTGATTCCAGCCATTTGCTTTTAATGATGAACGCTAAATTAATTTTCTGCTTTTAATTATATATCTATCTCTTGACTTTTTCTTTTAATTCTTTGCAGGTAAAATCAAATGGGCATCAAAGAAGTATTGGATAGAAGATGAAGATTTAGAACTTAGAAAAATTAGGATAATTTTTATTTCACTTTAAATATTTGTAAGAATTGTCATTGTAAATACTTTGTTAAATAAATACAGTATTTAAACAACAATTGTAACAATTAGAATAAAGTGAATAAAACTCCAATATTTTACCAGTTAATTCTTTTCTTCTTTACAATTGTTTACTTTATTATTTATAATTCTTTAAATTATATAATAACTGAAAATAAATTCCAATTATTTAAATTTAGAATAATAAATAATTAAATAAACATCGTTGATCAATAAACTTCTCTTCAATTATTTACTTCATTATTTATAATTCTCTAAATTATAATAACTGAAAATAAAATTTCAACTATTTAAACATAGAATAATAAATAATTAAATAAACATTGTTGATCAATTAACTTCTCTTCAATTATTTACTTCATTATTTATAATTCTCTAAATTATAATAACTGAAAATAATATTTCAACTATTTAAACTTAGAATAATAAATAATTAAATAAACATTGTTGATCAATTAATAAACTTCTTTTCAAATATTTCTTTTATTATTTATAATTCTTTAAATTATATAATAACTGAAAATAAATTCCAATTATTTAAATTTAGAATAATAAATAATTAAATAAACATCATTGATCAATTAATAAATTTAGCGTTTCAAAAATAAACAGCTCTTGACTCGAAAAAGTTATGAATTTAAAAACTGCTTTGAAAATTGATAAAAATAGGTCAAAACCCTTGCAATGTAATGATGCAGATGGGAGATGGTATCTTAGGTCAAAATTTGGGGTACAACAGTAGGTATTCTTGAAATCCACATCAAATGTTTGGTATCTTGATAGTGGATGTTCAAAGCATATGACAGGAGATGTACACCAATTTTCATATCTAGTACATAAAGCCAAAGGGTATGTCACCTATGGAGACAACACCAAAGGAAAGATTTTTGGCGTTGGAATAGTTGGCACACTTCCATCCATTCAAATTGAGGATGTTCCCTATGTTGAAGGATTAAAGCACAATCTTCTTAGCATAAGTCAACTTTGCGATAGAGGATTCAAGATCAAATTCAACAAAGATGAATGTCTCATTATGGATGAGGCAACCAATGAGGTAAAACTCAAAGGTATAAGAACTAACAATATTTTTATGATTACTTTAGATGATTTGTCTATGAAGGTACAATGTCTTATGGTAAACAACAATGACGCTTGGTTATGGCACAAGAGCATCGCTCACATTCACATGGAGCACTTGAACAAATTGGTTAAGCATGACTTAGTTATTGGTCTACCAAAGATGAAGTTCATCAAGGATAAATTATGTAATACATGCCAAAAGGGCAAACAGACCAAAACAACTTTCAAATCTAAGAATGTGGTGTCTACTACAAGACCACTACAATTGTTACACATGGATCTCTTTGGTCCATCAAGAACAAAAAGCTTCGGAGGTAATGTATACGCTTTAGTCATTATTGATGATTTTTCTAGATATTCTTGGACTTTGTTTCTTGTGCAGAAAAGTGATGCTTTCAAAGCCTTTAAGAAGTATGTTAAGCAAATCCAAAATGAAAAATCACTAAAGATTGTATCCATAAGAAGTGATTGTGATCGGTGGATCTGGAACTGACTGTTTAACGCTGGTTCGCGAAATGTCGCGGAAGCAAGAGTCGCCACCGTCTTTTATTTTCTCCAACATGGAAAGGACAAAAGCACAGCAAAATTCCTTATGAGAATGTTTCTCGGTTCGGGAGGTAGATTTATAGAAAGGGAAGGTGTTAGCACCCTTTCTATCCATGGTTATCCATGGGCTCTTAGATACTTGCTCATTTGTGTTTTCAAAAGATTTTTTTGCTTTTCAAGTGTGTGTGTGGGTTTTGAAAAAGTTTCGTTTAAAGATTTCAGATCGACTCTTGTGTCAGTCCTCAAGAGTGTTTGAAAAATTGTTTTGAAAGCTTTTTGAAAAGTGTCAGTGTGAAAAGAGTTTTGATTTGTTTTTGAATAGAGCAAGTATCTACGAGTCATCTACCTACCCTAAGGAATTAGGCTGTGTAAATGTCCTTAAGGTAGTGCCATCCCACCATTGAGAGGTAAGTAGCACCACCATTGGAGGTGTTCGGGTCAATTCGTTTGTAGGGACAGTGTGGTTACCAGAGCAACAGTAGGACACCTTAGAAGCTACCCTTATGCCATTGATCCTTTTTGATTCCGAGGCAACCGTTTCGAGGCAACTGGATCATGTCATGGACATAAGGACTTACTAAAACATCCTATACTCGACGACCACGTTTCGAGGGCAAGGCAACAGTGAGGCGTACCCTAAGAGTGGTGTGTGAATTCGTGTGTTATTTTCAGTTATGCTTTATCTTGTACATGTATCGTGGTGATCTACGCATTGTTTTTAATTAGTCATTCATTCTTTCATGCAAAGTTTAGCAGTTAAGAGTGCGGAAATTTAAATGCGGAAAGTAAAATCCTATGCTATTACAAGGCGCGGGTCTATACATCGCCAAAATACAAAGACCCGTTTGATAAAATGCGAAAAGTAAATAAATTCCTAATTACTACTACAAGGCTTGAGCAATTACATAATATTGAAAAAAAAGAAAAATAAAATAAACGCGCGAAAGAAATAAAGTTGAACGTTCGAGGGCGTTGGACCCTTTTGAAATTAAATGGAATTAGAAAGCTAATTAATTATTTAATTAAGACAAGGAATTGTTTTTTATGTTTTTTGGTTTTTTAATGAAATAAAGAAAATTGAAATTAAGATTAAAAGAAACCCTAATTCTAAGTTATTTTAATTAGTAAGAAAAAAATTAAAGTTTTAAAACCTATTTTACTAAATTAATTATTTACACGTTTATTTACAAAATAAATTAGTAATTAATAATAATGATAATAAGAAAAAATTATTTATTGAAAAGAAAAGGATGAGAATATTAAAAAAAAACCTAATTTCTATATATTTTAATTTATTAAGAAAAAGTATTAAAATTGAAAACCTAAATTAACTAAGCTTATTATTTAAAGTTTATTTACAAAAATATTTAATAAGTAAATTAATTAACATATTTTAATGTCTGATTTTTATTATGAAAATTATATTATTGGAATTTAAAGAAAACAATTAAAATAATTAAAAGAAAAGAAAAGGAAATTAAAAAAGAATACAAACAATGGGGGGTGTCTGGCCCTTTTTGGAGGTGAATTGAAGTATTTTTGGCCCACCAGAACAATGCCTCGTTTGACTTTCTGTGTTTGAACGCGTGTGGTTGACTGAGTGTACACAATGGACCTCCATCCATAGCCTTCAGGTGGATCATCATGTATATGTGGCAAGCCTGGGCGTGTGTGTGCATGGTAGGACTTTGGAGGGATGCTGCATAGAAACACATTAAGGGAAAAAATATGAAATATGTGGGGGACCTGGGAATCGAACCCAGGTCCCAGTACCTGTATCACACCTCAGTCACCAACTGAGCTAATGCGCGCATCTGTTAATATAATGAAACATAATTATTATAAAATAAAAACAAGCGTTAGTGGTAGAAAGCAAAAGTGCGCTGAATTATTTGAATGATCCAACCAAACGAAGCCACGCACGCGTCTTCTTCCTTTTTCTGCTTGTAACATAAGCAAATAGCGGGGGTTTTAAACCCCCACTAAACACAACCTGCAAAAATAGCGAATAGCACATGCTTGAACATAAATTGAGCGCGAGGTCATGGTTGTGTTCGTTTGGATGTCACGATTTCAATGACATCGGTTTGGTGGCCTAATTTTTCCATATGAAGAAACGCCTAATTTCGAGCTTCTGAAAACCTAACGTCCATCAATGGCAGTTTTTGATATAGGATGCTATAGTTCAATTGAATGGTATCAAAAGCTTCAGAATGTCCCTATGAGTATAAATCAATTCAAAAAAAATGTCAAAAGCGCATGAATGATTATATAGAATTCAAGAAAAAATTGCAAACCGTTTGGCCTGAGTTCTAAGATTCTGGGCACGTTTGGATTGGTTTTTGATTGCAAAAACTTCCTTGGGATACCAGGAATGTGTTTTGATTGGAATGGAGGTTTAAAACGTGCTGCAAATGGGTTTTCAGATTTCAAGTTTTTGTGAAAATTTTGCAACTTGGTTCTTAGTTTGTATGGCTCTCTAGGTCGTGAATTCTTTTGTGATGGCTTGCATACATGTTATGTAAAGTGTTTTGATCAGAATTAAGGCCATTAACCTTATGCATTCATGTTTGGGATTTGCTATAACCTCCATTGAAACACTTTCCATTTTTGTGGCAAAATTTGAATTCTTGCTTGATTTAGGCCTTGGCACGAATTTGGAATGGTCATGATGGTGTATCAAAGCATTTCAATACAAAATATATCCCCTAATTAACTTCTTTGATTTTTATTTGATTTTAAAAGATTTAAAATGAATTAAATCAAATAAAATTAAATAAAAATGGAAAAATTAATTTTAAATCTTGAAATAATTTGTGGGACACGTGGGAAGCATGGCCAAGCTGAAACAAGTGGAAAAAGTGGGGCCCTTTTGTCAAAAATGAAGTTTCAAGGATAATTGATTTTGGCCATTTCACAAAAATTTCCCAACTTCTCCAATGCATATCTTGCTCAATTTTGAAGCTATGAACATGTTCTTGGACATTTTGGAAAGGTCTTGAAGTCCTCTAACCAATGTCTTTGGTCCCATGTCATTTTGATTTACCAATCTCAAGTTATGGTCTTTGACTTGAAGTCCCTTATTGTTGACTTTTGAAAATGACCTATAATGTTGAAATTGATAACTTTTTGTCAGAGCATTTCTTGGACTTGGAGTGTGAAGATGAGTTGTAGGAAATGTCTTCCCTTTCAATATGAGCATTGGATGGGATTTTTCTGATGAACCATGAAAAAGTTATGCCTTGGTCATGTTACAGTTGACTTTTCAGCTGTCCAAAAAATAGAAACTTTTGCATCTTGATGATTTTTGAGCCATTCTTGTGAAATCATGGTCAAGACTTGACCAAATGATGATTGTGGATTCAAAATAAGATGTTGACCAAAATTTTTGACTTTTGACTGCCAAATGACCATTTTGCCCCTACAGTTGACTGTTGAGCAATTAGGGTTTTTGACTGTGCAACTTGACCTTGTGAGCCTTGAAACTTGACATGTAGGTGCTTGACAATGTGTATGAGCATATGGGACTTGATTGAGCCCTTGAAAACCTCAACTTCCTTGCAGGAACCAAAACCCTAATTTGACTGGCTTAGGAGGATGGTTGACTGTGTAGCCTTTGAGTAGACTTTGAACCATTTGAAGTGATGCTTGGCAAAACTTTGAAGATTATGGGAGGGAAAATTTTGGGGTACAACAGTTGCCCCTGTTCAATCTTCTTAGACCTGAGGATGTAGATTGGCTTGCGTGCCTTTCGTAATCTGAAGGTGGAAGATGATTGAACACTAGAGTGCCCAGAAATTTGCACTCACATAGTAGCATGTCAGCAGTGTGATGGCGAGAATGGGCTTACAGATGCCATTTGGAAAGATGATGGATAGGGGGGTGGGCTTATAGATGCCATCTGGGTGTCGATCGCGTAAGAGATTCCTTAGCGAGAACTTGCGTACCTGAGAAAGAAAATAATTACCTGGCCTGTTACAAGAGTTGATCTTCAAACTCTTTATGTAGATGTGCCCTGGCTGGATATAGGAATCGAATCTTTAAAATCTTCAGACGTGCCCTGGCAGGATACAGGAATTGAGTCAGGAATCAATCGTCAACAGATCCACCCTGGCAAGATATAGGAATCGGATCTTCGAACTCTTCAGACGTGCCCTGGCAGGATACAGGAATCGAGTCTGGTAATGTAGTCGTCAACAGATACACCCTGGAAAGATACAGGAATCGGGTCTTCGAACTCTTCAGACATGCCCTAGCAGGATACAGGAATCGAGTCTGGTATTGTAGTCGTCAACAGATACACCCTGGCAAGATACAGGAATCGGATCTTCGAACTCTTCAGACGTGCCCTGGAAGGATACAGGAATCGAGTCTGGTATTGTAGTCGTCAACAAATACACCCTGGAAAGATACAGGAATCGGATCTTCGAACTCTTCAGACGTACCCTGGCAGGATACAGGAATCGATTCTGGTAATGTAGTCGTCAACAGATACACCCTGGCAAGATACAGGAATCGGATCTTCGAACTCTTCAGACGTGCCCTGGCAGGATACAGGAATCGAGTCTGGTATTGTAGTCGTCAACAGATACACCCTGGCAAGATACAGGAATCGGATCTTCGAACTCTTCAGACGTGCCCTGGCAGGATACAGGAATCGAGTCTGGTAATGTAGTCGTCAATAGATACACCCTGGCAAGATACAGGAATCGGATCTTCGAACTCTTCAGACGTGCCCTGGCCGGATACAAGAATCGAGTCTGGTAATGTAGTCGTCAACAGATACACCCTGGAAAGATATAGGAATCGGATCTGGAATCACGACAGTTGATAGTAATTATCTTTGTGTTAACCTTTGTCCTGAAAAGACAAAACGTTAGTTGTATGCAATGTCATGATGTATGACATGCGTGATGTTCTTAGAATAAATGAGATTGTATGTTCATGATGCGTATGTGCATGCTATAGTGTATGAAGATGTGATGTTTATGAATGTATTTTCGTCTCGGAAAATAAATCCTTGACAGATGCCGGGAAATTAATTCCTGGGCTGATGTTTGAAGAATAGAGCTTTTTGTTTCCGCTGGGGATGATAGTTACAAGAATACCGGTAGGAGAAGATGACTCTGTTGGGGAATAAACTTGGAGAATAGATTACTCTGCAGGGAGTGAACTCTGTGGGGGAAAGAGAGGTACTTTGCTGAGATGTTGATGATAACTCCGTTGGTGATACCATTGATAAGTGTTGGAAGATTTGATGAACTTCGCTGGGGGATAGGAAAAACTTCACCGGGGACGATCTTTCCGTGGTAATTAGCTGAGGATAACCCAGTTATATCCTGGTGGGGAGATAACCTTTGAATAAAGACCGGGATACGCGTTCGTGCTCTGTAGGGGTAAGCTTCCAGAATCTACTGGGGATAAGCTTCCTACTGGGGAGATGGATTGAACTCTCCTGGGGAAATTTTTGAGATGTACTGGGGAAGTGGCTCCACTGAATGTCTGGTATACCACCGGGGAACAATCTTAGCTCAAGACTGCCGGGGATGCTTGTTAAGAACGTTTATATACTCCGTTGAGGAATGTTGAGATCTGCTGGGGATACCCAACTTCCTTAAGGCTGACAGAGTAGGCTAACTCTGCTTGGGGAGAGTATTATTGACTTGCTGGAGATACTGTGCCTTGTCAGGGCTGACAGGAGACCAACTGCTCGGGAGAGAATGGTTGAATCTTGTCTCACTCTCTGGGGAATTAAAATATCTTGGTTACATTCTCAGTTGAATTTACCTTGGTACCGTGGTGGACAGGGCAATTAGATCGCTTAGACAACTCATTATTGCCCCTGTTTCTAATGTCACTTGTAATTAATCCTTTGTTTTGCATGCAAATATTTATGAGTTAGTAATTAGTGTCAAATGCATATATCAAAAATTGAACATTGGACGTTCTTCGCAAAACAAAACAGAAAAAGGAAAAAAACAATTGGCAATTGGTCTGAACTGTGAATTTGTATTGATTTTTGAATTTGCCTGTAAATAGGCGTTTATATACAAGAGGCTGACGTCCTAGTAAGAGAACTCCGCCGAACAACCGAGTTTATACAATTTTGTACAAAGAGAAAACAAAACAGCTGTGTGAAAAGAATAATCCCACTGGGTTCCAACTCTGCTATCGCATTTATATCTTCGAGCGTCTCATCACTTGGCTGCTCAGTTGAAGATAAAGCTGATTGATCGATGCCGTCTAAACTTGACAATTGATACCGGATTCTGGATGCAAGATGATCCAATGAGACATAGTATTACGCTTTAATCCCTAACTTTTGCCTGGACCGCCCTTTCGGGTTTTCAGTCCACCGGGATACCCATTTTTGCCCAAGCCGCCTTTTCAGGTTTTCGACTTGCCGGGTGTACAAATTTTTTCATTTCATCCCTCATTTTGCCCGAACCCTTTTGGTTCGACGGGAAGCCCTAATTTTTGCCTAGGTATGTCAACCTAGCGGGTCTTTTATCATGCGTAGTATCTTTTTACTATGTCTGCATTGGCGGGGTGAGGAAGGTCGTCACCATCCATGGTGGTTAGAATCATGGCTCCTCCTGAGAACACATGTTTAACCACAAATGGCCCTTCGTACGTGGGGGTCCATTTGCCCCTGGGATCACTTTGAGGAAGGATGATGCGCTTGATTACCAGGTCCCCAATTTGATACTCTTGTGGTCTGACTTGTTAAATGCCCTGATCATCCGTTTTTGATACGTTTGACCATGACAAATAGCGGTGAGTCTCTTTTCGTCAATTATATTTAATTGATCAAGTCGAGTCTGGATTCAGTCATCTTCGCTCAAATCTGCATCCTTCATTATCTGGAGAGAGGGTATTTGGACTTCAATCGACAAGACTGCCTCCATGCCGTAGACCAAGGAAAAAGGAGTTGCCCCGGTTGACGTCCTTGCTGAGGTACGGTACGGTACCCATGAAGAGCAAACGGTAACATCTCATGCCAATCCTTATAGGTCACTGTCATCTTCTGCACAATCTTCTTGATATTCTTATTAGCTGCTTCTACAGCCCCATTCATCTTCGGCCGGTAAGGAGAAGAGTTGTGGTGCTATATCTTGAATTGCTCACAGAGCTCAGTGATCATCTTGTTATTAAGATTGGTACCGTTGTCCGTAATGATTCTTTCTGGGACACCGTATCAACAGATCAGGTTATGCCGAATGAACCGTGCCACGACATTCTTGGTTATTGTAGCGTAGGAAGCCGCTTCAACCTACTTCGTGAAGTAATCAATCGCTACCAGGATGAAGCGATGCCCGTTGGATGCCGTAGGTCTGATCTCGCCGATCATATCAATGCCCCACATTTCAAAAGGCCAAGGTGTTGTCAAGACATTCAGAGGAACTAGAGGAACGTGCACCTTATCTGCATAAATCTGGCATTTATGACATGTCCGAGAATGTTGGTAACAGTCAGCTTCCATTGTGGACCAGAAATATCCTGCCCGAAGGATCTTCTTTGCCATGGTGTGCCCACTGGAATGCGTTCCGAAGGTACCTTCATGCAGCTCTGCCATGATCCTTTCTGCTTCAGTCTTATCCACACAACGCAGTAAGGTTGAATCATGGTTTCGTTTGTATAGAATGCCATTACTGAGGAAGAACTTTGCCGCAAACCTTCTCAGGAACTTTTTGTCATTGACAGATGCACCTTCAGGGTATTCCTGAGCTTCCAAGTACCTCTTTACTTCATGATACCAAGGTTTTTCAGTTACTACCTCAGCCTCAAGATCACAACAGTATGCAGGTTCGTCCAATTTCCAGATAATGATCTGGGGAGCCTCATTGTCCCATTTGACTTTGAACATGGAAGACATCGTAGCTAACGCGTCCGCCAACTGATTCTCCTCTCTTGGGAAGTGTTCAAAAGTTATCTCTGTGAAATGGGGGATCAATGTCAACACATATTCTCTGTAAGGAATAAGATTCGGATGTTTCGTATCCCACTCGCCTTTGATCTGATTGATCACGAGAGCGGAATCTCCGAAGACACTCAGAAACTTGATCCTTAGGTTGATCGCAGCTTGAAGACCCATGATGCACGCCTCATACTCCGCCATGTTGTTGGTGCAGTTGAAACATAGCCGGGAAGTAAGTGGAGTATGAGTGCCTTGAGGGGATATGATCACAGCGCCGATACCGTTACCCAAAGTGTTGGAGGCTCCGTCAAAGTGCATAGACCATCGGGATCCTTCCTCAGGTCCTTCATCCGGTCCAGGTACTTCGCAATCAGTCACTATCATGATGCTCTCGTCTGGAAACTCGAAGTTCATTGATTGGTAGTCATCTACCGCCTGGTGTGCCAAGTGGTCTGCCAATACACTTCCTTTGATAGCTTTCTGAGTTGTATACTGGATGTCGTATTCTGTCAAGATCATCTGCCATCTTGCTATTCTTCCAGACAGAGCAGGCTTTTCGAATATGTACTTTATTGGATCCATCTTTGAAATCAACAGAGTAGTGTGAGTCAGCATATACTGTCTCAGCCGGCGAGCAACCCATACCAAAGCGCAGCAAGTTTTCTCGAGCAGTGAGTATCGGGTCTCACAGTCGGTAAACTTTTTGCTAAGGTAATAAATGGCGTGCTCTTTTCGGCCAGACTCATCATGTTGCCCCAGCACACACCCCATTGAGCTGTCAAGTACTGTCAAGTATAGTATTAGAGGTCTCCCTTCAACTGGTGGCATAAGAATGGGTGGTTCTTGGAGATACTCTTTGATTCTGTCAAAAGCGGCCTGACATTCATCGTTCCAACGTACTACCTGATCTTTCTTCAGCAGCTTGAAGATTGGTTCACAGGTGGCAGTTAGATGCGAGATGAATCGGGCAATATAATTCAGACGTCCTAGAAAGCCTCTGACTTCTTTCTCTGTCTTAGGAACTGGAATCTCTTGTATGGCTTTACCCTTGGCAGGGTCCACTTGAATACCCTTGTCACTTACGATGAAGCCTAGCAATTTTCCAGATCTTACCCCAAAGGTGCACTTGTTCGGGTTCAACCTCAGCTTGTATAACTTCAGACGGTCAAACAGCTTTTGCAGATGATCAAGGTGTTCCTCCTCAATTTGGGACCTTGCAATCATGTCGTCGACATACACTTCTATCTCATGATGGATCATGTCATGAAACAAAGCAACCATGGCACGTTGGTAGGTTGCCCCAGCATTTTTCAACCCGAATGGCATGACCTTGTAGCAGAAGGTGCCCCACTGAGTAACAAAGGTAGTCTTTTCCATATCTTCAGGAGCCATCTTGATTTGATTATAACCTGAAAAACCATCCATGAAGGAGAACACCTTATGCTGAGCAGTATTGTCAACCAGAACGTCAATGTGAGGTAGGGGAAGTCATCCTTGGGGCTGGCCCTGTTCAGATCCCTGTAATCGACACACATTCTGACCTTACCATCTTTCTTTGGTACTGGAACCACATTGGCAACCCACTGAGGGTAAGAAGTCACTGCAAGAAAACCGGCGTCGAATTGCTTCATAACCTCGGCTTTGATCTTCTCGGACATCTCTGGACGCATACGGCGGACCTTTTGCTTTACCGGAGGGCAGTCTTCCTTGGTAGGCAAGTGATGGACCACAATATCAGTATCCAACCCAGGCATGTCTTCGTTGGACCAGGCAAAGATCTCCACATAATCATGCAACATCTGAATCAACCGTTGTTTCACGCTGAGCTCTAGATTGGCACCAATCTTGACTTCCTTTCTATCTGTCTCAGTACCCAGATTCACCGTTTCCACTGGCTCTTCATGTGGCTGAATGGCCCTCTCTTCCTGGAGTAACAGTCTTGCAAGTTCGCCAGGCACTTCGCAATCATCTTCACCTTCGTCTTCGGCTAAGTTGATCGGATTTTCGAAGTCATATCTGGCAGTAGCAGAGTCGTTACCAGTGAGATCCAGAGTGGATTGAAACCTGTATGGGTGAGTGTGTGTAAATACAGTTGTTTTGCAATATATAAAGAAAGAAAGGGAGCGCAAGATTTGAAATGTAAAAAACGACCAATGCTTTTATTCATGATATATGAAAGTGACAAACAAAAGCCCTCACAAATAAAACCACGGTGCCCCGGGTAAGACACCGGGCCATAAAGTTTCAAATTATTGTTTATTACAAATCCAAAACAAAGAAGTTTATTACTGGGTGACAAAAGTAATGGGCATGCAGTCTTTGGAAGTCCAGTTGCTAGGTCCATCTTCGATTGTTGGGTATATCCAGCTGTTGAACTCAGATTCTTCCACTTCATCTTCATCCTCAATAGCATTTACTCCATGGTTAGGCATGGGAGCAGTCACCACATTAGGCTTCTCGGGCGCCTCAAACTGAACCTCCTTAGCATCAATAAGGTCTTGGACCTTATTCCTCAGAGCCCAACAATCATCTGTAGAATGTCCCGGGCTATCAGAGTGATACGCGCAACGGGCATTGGGGTTGTATTTCGGAGATGCTGTGTTTACCATCTTCGGAGCCTCTTTGACAGTTACCAGGCTAGTTGACAGCAGTTGCGGCAGGATCTGAGAGAGAGTCATACTGAGCCTAGTATACTGCCTTTTGGTCCTCTCAGCTCTGGGTTGGTTGTACTGTTGAGGAGCAGCAGCAGGCTTAGAAATAACCACCGCGTTGACAGCTTGGCGGCGTTCCGGTTTGTTTTGCTTTCTTGGGCCATACACAGCACTGGCCTCCTTCTTGAAGGGCTTCTTTTCAGCATTTAAGGAGGCAACCTTCTGTATCTTCCCCAATTTTATACCAGCCTCGATCCTCTCACCAGTCAGGATCAGATCAGTAAACCCAGCAGAGGAATTACCAATGAGATGGTTGAAGAATGGACCAGATAGGGTCCCCAAGAACATGTCTACTAGCTCACGATCTGTCAATGGTGGCTGCACCCTGCCAGCCAGATCCCTCCACTTCTGTGCGTACTCCTTAAAACCTTCACCCGATCCTAGCGACATACCCTGGAGTTGGGTACGCGTAGGAGCAAGGTCGGAATTATATTGATACTGCTTGTAGAAAGCAGTGGCCAAATCCTCCCAGTTACGAATGTTGGTTCCATCCAGCTGATAGAACCATTCGAGGTGAGTCCCTGAAAGACTCTCCTGGAAGAAGTGGATCCATAAGTTCTTGTCTGCTGTGTAAGGCTGGATCTTCCTTACATAATAACGGAGGTGCATCTTAGGGCAGGAAGCCCCGTCATACTTCACAAAGGTCGGCGCCTTGAACTTGTGCGGGATCACCACCCCAGAAGATAACCCCAAGTCTCCGAAATCCAACCCAGGCACACGTTGAATCTCCATAGCATTTAACATGTCCTCCAGTTGTTTGTACCGGTCCTCAGCAGGAGGGTACTGTTCATCGTTGAAGTCTGTCTCAGTGTCAGAAACCACAGAACTAGGGACCTCCCTCCCTTGGTGACTGCCTTCTCCCACCGATGGAGTAGTCCTCTCAGCTTCATTTTGCAGCATATTCCCGAGTCTGCGCCCAGTGTTGAATAGCACAGTCCTCTTCTTCTTCTTATTCTTCTTCAGGAGCAAAGCCTTCAGCTCTTGTTGTCCCTGGGCTAAGTTCATGACCATCTCTTGAAATTGGGCATTCTGGGCCTGGAGGGCCTTGATAGCTTGCTCGGTAGTGAGTTCAGGATTCATGATGCTTGAGTGCTGAAATAAACAGCGAAGAAGATTAAGCCACCTGTAGGAAAAGGGGTACCTGTAATGCATATGATGAATGAAATGTGTATGAATTATGTTTTCAAAGACAATCGGGAATCAACTTTGCAAACAAAAGGAACACCCTTTATTAGATTTAAATTTTAAATTGTTCAACAGTTTTCCCTTAGGCGTTACAAGAATGAAAATACTGAAAAGGAAATAAAGCTGTAAAAGAAACATTCAAAGCCCATCAGTGCTCCCATGGCCTCCTCTTCTCAGTACGGATATAGTCATTCAGGGCTCGCTCGTTCTCCAGTTGCTTGGTCAGCTTCCAGATCTTCTGTTCCTGTTCGTTGAACTTTTCTCGATAATAATCCCGCTCTTCCTGTAGTTGCGCCCAAGACCTCTTTAGTGTATCAACATCAGTGGGTATCTGAGGAGGGATAACAGTTGGGGGGACCCCATCTCCATCAGGACTTTCAAGAATGATAGGCCTGACAGCTTCATATGGCATACCTAACTTCTGAGCACGGACGCGGACCCACTTGTAGTAGGCTTCCATAGGTAGAGAAGTCTTCGGTCCCAGCTCTTGTGGGTCAGCTTTGTGAATTCTATCCCAAGCTTTGATGAATCTACGGCGTAGCTCGTCACTATCTTTCTGAAACTCAAAACTGATGTGAGGCACCAGCATCTCATGAGGTCCTGCTCTTCTGGCTCTTCCAAACTGACGGAGAGCTAAACATGGATTATAAGAGATTCCGCCCTGAGTGTCAATCAATGGAACATTAGGATATTCTCCGCAGCGATCAATAACAGCCACCTCATCTAAACCTCTGAGAGTCCAAATGATGTCATTATCAGTGAGAGACATTAACCTATGAGCCCATCCTCTTCCTTCTTGGTTCTTTAGTACGAACTTGGAGAGGTGCGAAATAAACCACCTCACCAACAAAGGAGTACAACACCATAGAGTTCCTCGTCTTCGGGCAGTACGAGCATAGAGTTGTTGTAGGACATCACCCAAAAGAGTGGGTACAGGGTTCCGATACATGAAGATCCTTATGGCATTGATATTGACAAAGTTATCAGGATTTGGAAACAATACTAGCCCATAGATTAAGAGAGCCAGAATGTCCTCGTACGCCCTGAAGTCTAAGTCATTCCAGAAACCGTTAGCTTTACCAATCAGAAACTTAGCCAAGAAGCCCTTAACTCCGCTTCTAGTCACCCAGTTGTCCATCACTTCCTTGTTGGTCAAAGGAAGGACTGCTGCAATCTCCTCAAGCCTAAGGGTCTTTTCCCAACCAGTGAAGGGAGTCTGATCCAAGATAGGGATGCCAAGAAAATCAGAGAACTCTTCCAGGGTAGGGACCAGCTGGAAGTCTTGAAAGGTGAAGCACTGGTACAGAGGGTCATAAAACTGGGTCAGGACACTCATCAGTTGTTGGTCCCACTTTACAGTGACTAAGCCGAGAAGAGAACCATGCCTCTGGATGAAGGAAGTAGTATTTGGAATTCTATTAACCAATTCTTCAAGCAACTCAGGTGGGTGAACAAAATTGAACCGGATAGTGTTCCTTCGCATAGGCATCATGATGTCTTACAAAACAGAGCAAAGGTGAAACCCTTTTATCTTTGAAATGGTCAGTCCTTATGCAGGATGCATGCAATGTTTATGATGGCATGATGTTATGATAAAGCACACCACAAGTATTCACAAAGGCAAACATGATACGGCACACAAGTCACACAAGACAAGCCCTTAGAGTTTGGGCCAGCATGGGGTCTAGGTATTACCCTCTTTCAGTTTGTTGCTTAAGACCTGTCCTATCAGAAGTAACCGGGTTCTAGAGGATCCCAATATCACTGACTACCCTCAATCGGTCATAACTCCAGCATCGCAATCTTTTCTTGCGGCCAGAACCATCACGAGAGTTTAGCCTCAATGGGCGTAGCATACTGCTACTGTTCTATTGGCCAAGTTGGGTCATTTAAGGTTCTAAGGTAGGTTGGTGCTTAATGACTCCTCAGAAGACCCATATTCTCCTCGTTGCGACACAAGGGATATCGGTACAGACCAAGGTGCCACACCAACGTATCCACTGCTTCACCCATGTCGGTCTACGCCGGACAGGTCCCTCACAGCTTATGCTACCTAACAGGGTATCCCCAGATCCGGGTTAGGATCTATGTAACTCCGATGCAGCCCACAATAATAAAGCAAACAAGCACAACAATTGAAAACACAAGTGATCTTAGTCCTAAGGTACACCTCACTTTATAAGAGTCCCCAGCAGAGTCGCCAGTTCTGTGATCGGTGGATCTGGAACTGACTATTTAACGTTGGTTCGCGAAATGTCGCGGAAGCAAGAGTCGCCACCGTCTTTTATTTTCTCCAACATGGAAAGGACAAAAGCACAGCAAAATTCCTTATGAGAATGTTTCTTGGTTCGGGAGGTAGATTTATAGAAAGGGAAGGTGTTAGCACCCTTTCTATCCATGGTTATCCATGGGCTCTTAGATACTTGCTCATTTGTGTTTTCAAAATATTTGTTTGCTTTTCAAGTGTGTGTGTGGGTTTTGAAAAAGTTTCGTTTAAAGATTTCAGATCGACTCTTGTATCAGTCCTCAAGAGTGTTTGAAAAATTGTTTTGAAAGCTTTTTGAAAAGTGTCGGTGTGAAAAGAGTTTTGATTTGTTTTTGAATAGAGCAAGTATCTACGAGTCATCTACCTACCCTAAGGAATTAGGCTGTGTAAATGTCCTTAAGGTAGTGCCATCCCACCATTGAGAGGTAAGTAGCACCACCGTTGGAGGTGTTCGGGTCAATTCGTTTGTAGGGACAGTGTGGTCACCAGAGCAACAGTAGGACACCTTAGAAGCTACCCTTATGCCATTGATCCTTTTTGATTCCGAGGTAACCGTTTCGAGGCAACTGGATCATGTCATGGACATAAGGACTTACTAAAACATCCTATACTCGACGACCACGTTTCGAGGGCAAGGCAACAGTGAGGCGTACCCTAAGAGTGGTGTGTGAATTCGTGTGTTATTTTCAGTTATGCTTTATCTTGTACATGTATCGTGGTGATCTACGCATTGTTTTTAATTAGTAATTCATTCTTTCATGCAAAGTTTAGCAGTTAAGAGTGCGGAAATTTAAATGCGGAAAGTAAAATCCTATGCTATTACAAGGCGCGGGTCTATACATCGCCAAAATACAAAGACCCGTTTGATAAAATGCGAAAAGTAAATAAATTCCTAATTACTACTACAAGGCTTGAGCAATTACATAATATTGAAAAAAAAGAAAAATAAAATAAACGCGCGAAAGAAATAAAGTTGAACGTTCGAGGGCGTTGGACCCTTTTGAAATTAAATGGAATTAGAAAGCTAATTAATTATTTAATTAAGACAAGGAATTGTTTTTTTATGTTTTTTGGTTTTTTAATGAAATAAAGAAAATTGAAATTAAGATTAAAAGAAACCCTAATTCTAAGTTATTTTAATTAGTAAGAAAAAGATTAAAGTTTTAAAACCTATTTTACTAAATTAATTATTTACACGTTTATTTACAAAATAAATTAGTAATTAATAATAATGATAATAAGAAAAAAATTATTTATTGAAAAGAAAAGGATGAGAATATTAAAAAAAAAAAACCTAATTTCTATATATTTTAATTTATTAAGAAAAAGTATTAAAATTGAAAACCTAAATTAACTAAGCTTATTATTTAAAGTTTATTTACAAAAATATTTAATAAGTAAATTAATTAACATATTTTAATGTCTGATTTTTATTATGAAAATTATATTATTGGAATTTAAAGAAAACAATTAAAATAATTAAAAGAAAAGAAAAGGAAATTAAAAAAGAATACAAACAATGGGGGGTGTCTGGCCCTTTTTGGAGGTGAATTGAAGTATTTTTGGCCCACCAGAACAAGGCCTCGTTTGACTTTCTTTGTTTGAACGCGTGTGGTTGACTGAGTGTACACAATGCACCTCCATCCATAGCCTTCAGATGGATCATCATGCATATGTGGCAAGCCTAGGCGTGTGTGTGCATGGTAGGCCTTTGGAGGGATGCTCCATAGAAACACATTAAGGGAAAAAATATGAAATATGTGGGGGACCTGGGAATCGAACTCAGGTCCCAGTACCTGTATGACACCTCAGTCACCAACTGAGCTAATGCGCGCATCTGTTAATATAATGAAACATAATTATTATAAAATAAAAACAAGCGTTAGTGGTAGAAAGCAAAAGCGCGCTGAATTATTTGAATGGTCCAACCAAACGAAGCCACACACGCGTCTTCTTCCTTTTTCTGCCTGTAACATAAGCAAATAGCGGGGGTTTTAAACCCCCACTAAACACAACCTGCAAAAATAGCGAATAGCACATGCTTGAACATAAATTGAGCGCGAGGTCATGGTTGTGTTCGTTTGGATGTCACGATTTCAATGGCATCGGTTTGGTGGCCTAATTTTTCCATATGAGGAAACGCCTAATTTCGAGCTTCTGAAAACCTAACGTCCATCAATGGCAGTTTTTGATATAGGATGCTATAGTTCAATTGAATGGTATCAAAAGCTTCAGAATGTCCCTATGAGTATAAATCAATTCAAAAAAAATGTCAAAAGCGCATGAATGATTATATAGAATTCAAGAAAAAATTGCAAATCGTTTAGCCTGAGTTCTAAGATTCTGGGCACGTTTGGATTGGTTTTTGATTGCAACAACTTCCTTGGGATACCAGGAATGTGTTTTGATTGGAATGGAGGTTTAAAACGTGCTGCAAATGGGTTTTCAGATTTCAAGTTTTTGTGAAAATTTTGCAACTTGGTTCTCAGTTTGTATGGCTCTCTAGGTCGTGAATTCTTTTGTGATGGCTTGCATACATGTTATGTAAAGTGTTTTGATCAGAATTAAGGCCATTAACCTTATGCATTCATGTTTGGGATTTGCCATAACCTCCATTGAAACACTTTCCATTTTTGTGCCAAAATTTGAATTCTTGCTTGATTTAGGCCTTGGCACGAATTTGGAATGGTCATGATGGTGTATCAAAGCATTTCAATATAAAATATATCCCCTAATTAACTTCTTTGATTTTTATTTGATTTTAAAAGATTTAAAATGAATTAAATCAAATAAAATTAAATAAAAATGGAAAAATTAATTTTAAATCTTGAAATAATTTGTGGGACACGTGGGAAGCATGGCCAAGCTGAAACAAGTGGAAAAAGTGGGTCCCTTTTGTCAAAAATGAAGTTTCAAGGATAATTGATTTTGGCCATTTCACAAAAATTTCCCAACTTCTCCAATGCATATCTTACTCAATTTTGAAGCTATGAACATGTTCTTGGACATTTTGGAAAGGTCTTGAAGTCCTCTAAACAATGTCTTTGGTCCCATGTCATTTTGATTTACCAATCTCAAGTTATGGTCTTTGACTTGAAGTCCCTTATTGTTGACTTTTGAAAATGACCTATAATGTTGAAATTGATAACTTTTTGTGAGAGCATTTATTAGACTTGGAGTGTGAATATGAGTTGTAGGAAATGTCTTCCCTTTCAATATGAGCATTGGATGGGATTTTTCTGATGAACCATGAAACAGTTATGCCTTGGTCAAGTTACAGTTGACTTTTCAGCTGTCCAAAAATAGAAACTTTTGCATCTTGATGATTTTTGAGCCATTCTTGTGAAATCATGGTCAAGACTTGACCAAATGATGATTGTGGCTTCAAAATAAGATGTTGACCAAAAATTTTGACTTTTGACTGCCAAATGACCATTTTGCCCCTACAGTTGACTGTTGAGCAATTAGGGTTTTTGACTGTGCAACTTGACCTTGTGAGCCTTGAAACTTGACATGTAGGTGCTTGACAATGTGTATGAGCATATGGGACTTGATTGAGCCCTTGAAAACCTCAACTTCCTTGCAGGAACCAAAACCCTAATTTGACTGGCTTAGGAGGATGGTTGACTGTGTAGCCTTTGAGTAAACTTTGAACCATTTGAAGTGATGCTTGGCAAAACTTTGAAGATTATGGGAGGGCAAATTTTGGGGTACAACAGTGACCGTGGTGGAGAATTCCAAAATTCTCATTTTGAAGAATTTTGTGAAGAACATGGTATCTCTCATAATTTTTCAGCACCTAGAACTCCACAACAAAATGGAGTAGTTGAAAGAAAGAACAGGTTTCTAGTGGAACTCGCAAGAACAATGCTTCGTGATGTTTAGACAATTGTTGTTTTATTGTTATGTAATCGTACAATTCGTTGTTCGTATTTTAGTATGTTTGAAATCATACAATGTGTTTTGTTCGTACTTTAAATGTATGGTTATGTTTTATACTTGTCTTAATTTTTATATGTATCTAGTTCACTCTTTTTCCCCCATCCTTTTTGATGTTAACAAAGGGGGAGAAGAGTATGCATGTATGTTGTTTTGTTTCAAAGAAATTTCAGGCCCAAATAAATGTCAAACTCTCTCCAAAATTCAAAGAATCATGGACTTAGGGGGAGCATACAATTTAGGGGGAGCGTTGCATTTGCTCAACATGTTCGCTACACAAAACAACATGAACATCTCAAGAAATCGTTTTCAAGACTTGGTTGTCATCATCAAAAAGGGGGAGAATGTAATTGCAAGCTTCTCAAGTCATATTTAAAGCATGTGTTTTGATGAAGACAACTTGGACATCAACTTTCAAAGGATGTGCAAAAAGCTTATCAACATCAAATAAAAGTCTTGAAGATTATTGAAGAATTATTGAAGAAATCATCAAATGTCAAAATGGTATAAATAATTATTTAAATCTTGAATATAGATGTTCACAATATACATTCATCAACATATACATATTCCATAACTTTAACATCAAGAAAAACTTTGTTTGAAATATCTTTCAAAATGTATTTTTGAAAATAAACCTTTAGGAACCGGTTCCTCCCTAACAGGGAACCGGGTTCCAGCTTTTCTCAAAAAACATGTCCCTGGTTTTTGTACCAGGAACCGGGTTGTACCAATAGGGGAACCGGTTCCTGCGTGATAAATTTGAATTCCAACTTATAACGTTCACTAAGAACCGGGTTCTGTCAGTGTCGGGACCGGTTCCTAGCGAACCAATGCAGCTTTTACTTTGTTTTTTGAACATTTTTCAAGTGGTATCTTTTCATGAATGCATTGCAACTTTTCATATGAATTGGCATGAATGAAGAGGTTCTTACAACTTTATAAAATGCAGAATTTTTTAGATTTTAAAAAAAAAAGAACACAATAACATTTTCATATATGTTCAATGTTCAATACTTCAATTTTCAAATTAACAAATATCCTTCTTCATTAACAATTTTCTCATTTACTCACATTTGAAATTATACTTTCATGTGTTCATAATTTTGTGAAACTTGCCATATACACTTTCATTATCATTTCAAGTTTCATTCATACATTGTGAACATTTATATACATTGTTGAGAATTGTTTTTATCTTGAAGAAGAAGATCAATTGAAGATTGATAAAGCTCTCCATATACTTCAAAATTAATCATTGTATTACTTAAATATTTTCCCTTACTATCCAGGATTGTTGGAAGTAAGTGTTGTGATTTGAAGAGGAGTGTTCTTCATTCACATTAGTGTTTGTTTGGTCTTAAAGGTGTTAAGAACCTTTGATCACCCTATAGGTTAGATAGTAAGCATAGGCTGTACAATCATTCTAACTATAGTGAAATCTCTTTCGTGTTGGAAAGGGGACTGGAGTACTCTCGGATTGTGAGGGGAACCAGGATATATCACCGTGTTCTTTATTTTTCCGCATTTATCGCTTTTATCACCCTAATCAGGAAAAGATAAAGATATAAACAAAACATTCAAACACTTAACCAAAAATTACTACCAAGCATTCTCATAAAATCGAATAAATTTTATAAGACCTAATTCACCCCCCCCCTCCTCTTAGGCACTCTGAGACTTACAGAAGCAACCTTAGAAGCACTCGGATTCTATTCTGATGACATATGCACAGTTATTCCCTCGACTACTTGCACATCAAACGATTGAGCTTCGTATTGTAGGTTTTCCTCCTGCAGAGCTTCCACTCGACTATAATGAGAATTCTAAGTGTGAGTTTCATTATGGGGAATTTGGTCTTAATATTGAGGACCATAAGGGTTGAAGTATAAATTCCAGCATCTGTCTGGTATCTTTTCCAAAGGACGATTCTATTTGTCAATTCATTCCAGAATCTTTCTCTTAACGAAGTTTCAATTCCGTGTGATAGAAGGTGAAGCTAAAGAAGTCATCGGATGCAGTATCTAACTATCTATTCTCTGAAATAAAAGACACTTGGTGGTTCAGTTGATGTAATTTCGCTTTTTACAACTTCCATCATTTCTTTTGAAGGAATATTCTATGAATATCATCCTGGGGCACTTGGCCATTCGGTTGAAGACGGTTTGTCGTCCAGAGATAAGGTCTAACATTTAATCAATTCAAAGACTATGGTGTTCATAGCAGATCCGAAGGGGAACTCTTTCCCGAGTGAGTATCAAGACTTTGGAAAATCATAAAAATTAAGAAGTTCATATGGATTCAAGTCTCCTCAATGATGGAAATTTTCTAGTTTCATTCGCATCCTCACTTGCAATCTTTCTTGTTTGGCTCAGTACTTTTTTATATGCAAATCTTGCTTATCTTTGAATGCTAATCATAATGCATGAAATACGTTTGTCTTGAATTAATCCATTCACAATTTCTTTTTTCTTTGTTTTTGATACTTAACTCATGTTTGATAAAGTAAAACCTTTGGAGGGAGAATGACGAATAATTTACCAATAATCTTAGACAGTATGATTTTAAGTAAAACCATGCTGATGATGTACAAGCATTGTTTCGAATTCCCAAACACCGGAGATATAAGGGAGATAGACCCTCGTCAACCCCTTTGAGCCTTGAAGTAGGAGTTTCTTTTCTTGTCAGAAAAAAACCCTCACATTTAACCCGGGGTAGGGTATATTTCAGTTAATCCAATCGAGCATTCAAGAGTGCACATCTAAGGATAAAACAAGGGTTATCCATCAAAAGACTGAGGAAATTCAAAACCACAATGGCTAACCCTCATCTATCAGCAGTGTGCATCAAAGAGAACGATATCCAAATGGGTATCTCTCGCACATCAGGAGGTCAAAGATGAAGATATAACAATGGTTATCCCCCATCTATCAAGGACTCAGACAGTCACAATAATTTCCAACAAATCAAAGACGACATGAAGATCAACAAGTTGTTCAAAAGCAAAGAAAATGAAATGATGAAAGAAAGAGACAAAAAGCCCAGCTAAGTCGAAACTTGAAAAAACAAGTCGCTTAGGAAAAATCCAGGGCGTCCCGCTGGACTTTAGAGTCAAATTCAAAAGGAACTTGTTCAGGAAAAAGTTAAGGAAAACAAAAAGAAAATGAAAAGCGTGAAAAGTGAAAAAGAATTACCAAATAAAAATCCTCAAAGGAACGAAGTCGTGTGACCAGAAACACAAAGGAAGAGGTGAGCGATTGTCGTGTTCAAATAACCTCAGTGGTTCTTCAACCATCATAAGCACCTCTCGAGAAATGAGTGCTCACATTGGTTTTACTAAACGTAGGACTGGAGAGCATCATGAAGAATGGTTGGGCACCAAATATTTTGAGCCTTAAATCCTTTTTTCTAAAAAAACATGAACCGATCCATGTTACAACCCTTAAAAGTCCTAAATGAAGCAAGAGTTAATTCAAAATCAAGACCGTAACGAGAGTACGGTAATCCGACTCTTAGGAGGCTTGCTAAAAAAATTCGAGTTGGTGTCACTCTATCTTTTTACTTTATTTCGTACAAAATAATTTTTGTAACCTTTTCAATAAAAAAATTTTAAGCTTGAGCTTTGCATTAGAATTATCATTCTTAAAATAAACATTCTTTGCATGTGAAAAAATGGTTAAACATCAAGCAAGCTTGCACAATGAGCATCAGATGAAAGATTTATTATCCTAAGGGACAATTTACTTCAGGGATATGTTGAAAGTATCCTCTCCAAATTCCACTTTTTAGTGACATTCCTCCTTAGAGTTGACTTGTTAAAGTTGCAATTTTGCATCGTAGTTTTTACCTAGTGGTATTGTTGATCTTTTATGACAAGAAGCATACCAGCAAATGAATCAAGAAAGGTTTGTATGCAATAAACATGAAAATTTCTATAGAATGAGATCCAATTTCCTCAGTGAATGCTTACCTCTGCTCAAGAAAGAATCATTCGTCCCCATTGAAGGTGTACTCCCGTCCGAGTATAATTTCTCCTTCTCAGTGCAGTTTGTTTCTCTCTAGGTTTTCTCGAAAGAAACTTTTTATTCACTAACCCGAGATTCTTGATATACTCTCCTTGAAGTCGACATTCTGCGGCTTCCTCGGTGAGGTTCTCATTTGTTCTCCTCATGAAGTGTGCATTCTCCTACTCAGTGAGGGATGCACTATCTCTCTCCAATGCAACCTGCCTATATTAGAGTTTCTTTAAGAGATTCATGTTTACCTATGGGAGATTCTGATTATGTATCCTTATGAGGACGACCATCATCCTCAATGAAGTGATTTTTTCTCCCCCAGTATGAAAATCGTTGTTGGCTTGAACCTTACAGAGATGGCTACACCCAGTGTAATGGGTATTGTTGATGTTACCATCTAAAGTTTTTTGGCTCCCCAGTGTAAGAGGTAGTCTTGATACTCAGTCAAAGTCAAATTTTGAGGACCTGCCAGAATAACTTGTCTATTATTCCCTAGTGGAGCAAGTGTCATGTCTCCCCAGTGTGGTGAACATGGGAGTGTCAGTCATAATTCTTTCATCCCCGGTGATAGAAGATTTTATTTAGATGTCCCTAGTGGAGTTTCTGTCCCAGGATGTTTGTTTCTTCCCCAAGTGAAAATCCCCCCTTCCCCGATGGTGTTATCCCTAGTGTGGTATAAGTAGATTTCTTTTTGTTTAAGAATTTCTATACTCCCCAGTAGAAGTTATCTTCGTCGAGAAATTCCATGCGATAAAGTTTACATCCCCAGTGAAGCTCTCCTCTTTTTAACAGAAGATAAAGAATTTGTTCCCCAACAAGTCGGGAGTTTGATCATAATTCTAGATTTTCTATGAACTGCAATTTATTTTTGCAGTATTTTCCCCAGGAAGTTACTTCCCCAGTGATATCAATCTTCAGAGGTCAATGGTTCTGAATCTCGTTGCCCCATTAAAGTTTAGAAGGATTTTTCTCTACAGAAGTTTAGATGTGTAAAGATAATCGTTTGGAAGTTCCTTGTCTTCTCAATAGTCGATTATTGTCGAACTTTCCCCAAGCGTATTTCTAAACATGCATTATTACATTGCATCTACCAAAACGCGTAGCATTTCCATTGTATGGAGAATTACACTATAAAAAATTCAAACATGCATAAGTATAAGTCAATTATGTTTACTTGTAGTAATCAGATGGTTATGCACTCAGATTTGAATTATCTCCACAGCAAGTCTAGGATAATCCTAGCATGTTTCCCCAATGGAGTCTATTTTGATTTACCACTAGTCGGGTCTTTGGCATCTTCCATCTCCCTAGTGAGTCGTGGTTTTCCCTTGCCCTTGCAAGCCCTTGGTTATATTTTCCCGTGTTTACCTCGCCTTCTGAGTGCGAGTAAGATTCGGTGTATAACATTTCTTATTTCTCAAGTATTTGAGTATCCATACTTGGTGTGTGGTAATTCAGAAAATTTCCACTTTTGAATAATTAATACCCCTCCATTGGTTTGAGGGACATTGTAATTCTTGCATAATTGTAACCTCTTAAAAGTCCAATCTGTTTTGGACATCATTGTCAGAGTACCCCTCGGCTGGTCTCTTTCTCCCGTAAAGTTCTCCTTGATTTGGTGTTATATTTGAATTTACTTTGGTCATAATTATCTTCCAGTTTCCCCAGCCGAATCTGTCACATTGTATCCTTAGTAAGTTTGTCTTTGGTCAGCGCTCTCCCTCCAAAAGACTATATTTGGCTAGTTTTCTTTTCATCGGTGGGTCCGCCTTTGATTGTTGTATCTTGATTGGAGTCTGCTTTGGTCGGTCTCTTTTCCATATATTCAACATTTTAGTTTAGGTCTTGTTTTGATCAATTCCTTTTCTCTGGTTTATCCGTTTGGATCGGGTTTACCTTTTGTTAGCTTAGCTAACATTTCCTGTTAGGCTATGTTTTTATCATTTCCTTCCCTTATTTAGCTTTTGTTTTTATCAGTTCATTTTCTCTGGTTTATCCGTTTGGATCGGGTTTACCTTTTGTTAGTTTAGCAAATATTTCTGATTAGGTTATGTTTTGATCATTTCCTTCCCTTGTTTAGGTTATGTTTTAATCAATTTCTTTTCTCTAGTTTATCCATTTGGATCAGGTTTACCTTATGTTAGTTTAGCTAACATTTTCGGTTAGGTTATGTTTTGGTTATTTCCTTCCCTTGTTTAGGTTCTGTTTTGGTCAGTTCCTTTTCTCTAATTTATCCATTTGGATCGGGTTTACCTTCTGTTAGCTTAGCTAAAACTTCTGGTTAGGTTATGTTTTGATCACCCCCTTTCCCTGTTAGAGTCTACTTTGGTAGGTCTCTTTCTTCTTTGATATCTTTGGTTGAAGTCGTTGTGTTTGATTTCTTCCTTCTTTAATACCTGGTCGTGATCACTTTTTCTAGATCTCTTCCATTTTCGATATCTTCAGTCGAGTCCACTATGTTAGGTCTCTTCCTTCTTTGATATCTTTGGTTGAAGTTGTTGTGCTAGATTTCTTCCTTCCATGAGATATCTGGTCGAGATCGCTTTGTTATATCTCTTACATCCCTTGATATTATTGATTGAGTCCACTTTGTTAGGTCTCTATCTTGTTACATATCTTCGGTCGAGTATGCTGTGTTAGGTCTCTTCCTTCTTTAATATCTTTGGTCGAGATCACTTTGTTAAACCTCTTCCATCTTTGATATCTTCGATCGAGTAAGTTGTGTTAGGTCTCTTCCTTCTTTGATATCTTTGGTTGAAGTCGTTGTGTTAGATTTCTTCCTTTCATTAGATCTCTTCCATCCCTTGATATTATCGATTGAGTCCACTTTGTTAGGTTTCTTTCTTGTTAGATATCTTCGGTCGAGTTCGCTGTGTTCAGTCTCTTACTTCTTTGATATCTTTGGTTAAGATCACTTTGTTAAACCTCTTCCATATTCGATATCTTCGGTCGAGTTCGTTGTGGTAGGTCTCTTCCTTCTTTGATATCTTTGGTTGAAGTCGATGTGTTAGATTTATTCCTTCCATGAGATCTCTGGTCGAGATCTCTTTGTTAGATCTCTTTCATCCCTTGATATTATGGATTGAGTCCACTTTCTTAGGTCTCTCTTTTATATATGTTCTTAAAGTCATTTGTAATGGATCTTTTTCTTGAGTATCTGATATGTGTCTTGTATGTATAACCTTGACCCAACATCCAAGAGATTTACCTATATAACCTTTATAACCCAAAAAGCAAAAAAAAAACACAAAGCCAAAAAATATAATAGTACCTGACTGCTTACAGACCGCAAATTTTACGGTTCTATTAAATATTCAATCCTCTTCCACCTTGATTGCTCTAAAGGCGTCCGCCAATCTCATCCTCTGGTTTAAGATGATTGAATAGGGGCAACTATTGCACCCTAAAACATGCCCTCTTCATTTTACCTTATATGGCTTGTGTTTCATCATACATACTCATGCATTTTTTAGATGGGATCAAAGTATCTATGGCTCTCGTAACTTTCTTCAAGTTGTCGGAAATGGTTGTATTGTCAATTAGTCTAAGGAGGCTCTCATATCTTCTCTCTTTTGATCATTCAAGCTACCAATGTTTCTCAGGCCTCGTGACATCTCAATTTGATTCTCTATTTCACAAGAGAATTGAAAATGGCAAGGGTTTGGCAGTGAATCACATTTTCTCCCATACATTGGCTTTGGGGCTAGGGTTGTTGATCACTAAAATGTGTGATTGTCTTTCTTAACAAAATTCTTTGAAGCATTATCTCCATTATGAAGATCATCTCAGTACACTTTTAGTGGTCGACTAAGTTTCATTAGAGGTTTTCTTCTTTAATTCCATTCTTATCTTTTTCAAAGATTCCCCAAGGACAATATATCATTGTTGGGATCATTGATTAAAGAAAGATTAATTGAGGGTTTTATTAAGAAAATTCCATTGTGTCTCTAATCATCAAGAAAAAATTTTGGGCTACTTGTTGGTCTTTCCATATTGAGGAAGGATATTGATGTATGATATGCAAGAACTATTGAAAATGTTCGGGCTTTTAGAGTGCATCATGTTGGGCTTATAGTTAGAAGTTATCTTTAGTTAAAGAAAATCATAAAGAGGTTGAAATTCAAATAAAGGATATTGGAGGGAAATTAGCTTGTCCATTTGATTCCTACTTAGAATGTTTTGACATTTTGACAAGTTTAGAGGGGAGGATGAATTTGAATATTTTGTGCTAAGATCCATATCATTATCAGTTTCAATGGAAAATTCTACAGGTTTCATAATGTTTTCACACAAGGCTTACAAAGAAAATTAAATTGTTTCTATGTTTGTTTCATTCATGGCTTAAAACAAAAGAGTTTCATAATTCCAAAGTTCAAGTGGTAAAAGATGTTTTCATTCATCTTTCTTCAAGATTCAAACTCCTTAAGTTATTAATAGTTACAAGCCTTTTTTTACAAGACCAAACCAAAGAGATTTATAAGCTCTAAGATCCTATGAGATTCTATGTGATTTCTAAATCTTCATACTTCATGCTTTCCTTCCAACGACTTTTCTATGGCAGCCACCGCTTCCTTCAAGTCCTTTGCCCCTTTGCTCCATCCTCATCATTATTGTCGTTCATGAAACAAAATAAAAGGAAATTGGTTAGCAAGAATGAAGCATTGAAAATTAAGCAAAAATCTTTCACACAAAGAGGTTTTCAGTCTCATCATTAGGGATTGTGTAGGAATCAGAATATAGGGGTGGTGTTTTTAAATCATGTGCAAAGCAATACAAAGCCTCGTGTTATGTGAACATAATCATATTGTAGGTTTAATCATAGGACAACAAGAAGCAATTCATCTATTTCAAATCACTAATAAATATTGGTTCACAAAAGACAAATTGATAAGAGAACCTAGATTCAAAAATCAGAATAATCATAGCCCAAGTACAATTCAGGGAAAAAAACACCACAGTCTGTCAAACTCAGAGTTGTATTTCCAACCCAACAAGCAAATTACTGCAACAAACAGATTCACCAATAAATAATAATAATCAGGAAAATACTTCAAACCAAGTAAGAACTAACTAACATCAAAGTCAGCTCAGAAAATCAGGAAATGGAAGGAAGTATTATATTAGAAGCTGATAACAGAAATATCAGGAAACAAAACTCCGTAAAAATTCAATTCCAGCTCAGCAAAACTTCTCAAGCAAGCTTCATTTCTAATCGATCCTCACCCTTCAATCCTTGTAACAAACTTTCAGAATCTAAGGCCAAGATTGTCTCAATCCCTAACCATTTTTCAAAATGACAGAACTATATAACAGAAATTTGACACGGTTGATTTCTCATTCTCCAATTTTTGGAAGAATCATAGAAAAATCTCCACAAAAATTCTATCTGCTCTCTTAAATTCGAGATTCATTTTTCATCTTACAAAAAATTCAAAATCTCTTCCACGATTCAGAAAGATTACTGAAAAATCTGTCATGATAATAATGAAAAACCCAAGTAGTTCATCATCATCTTCCTACCACAAATCCCTTCAGAACATAGAGAAAGAATAAGAATAAGAACAAATCGCAAGGTTCGGACGAATACGAAAGCAAAAAGCTCAGAAAGATCTCACCGAAGTAGATTCAAAAGTGGTGTTCTCTTTGTTCATCATTAATAACTTGTTATCATCGTCTTCACATCATGAATCGCATCATCACCATCAGATCTTCGTTTGTGAGCACCTAGGGTTTCATTTTCCCTTTCATGATCTACGCGCAATCATCAGATTTCTGCAAAATCGAACCATGGATTAGTAATCAAAAGATAAATATGAAGTGAAAGATTTAAGAAAAGTGAGATTGGAGCAAGTCTCCGCCATCCTCCGTCGTGGGTGTTCATTATCACCACCGTAGACATTCATCTAGACCGCCGCTCCAGATCTCCTATTTTAATTTTTTTATGCTTTAACTTATTTGTTATTGAATAATGTAGAGAGAGGCGAGAGAACCGAATAGAGAAGAGAGAGGTATTAGTTTTCGTTTGTTTTAGCTTCTTTGCTAAACATTCAATTTTTATTAATTAACTTCTGATTAAGAAACTAATATGGCGGTGACACTTGTCACCGCCCTTGTGGTCGCTAGTATTTCTACGCATGTACCTCACCATAAGTAATCGTGCGCCCACGCCTCTCCACCTTCAGATCTCATCAGATCAACAAGAACTAACATCAAATGCTCTAGATCTGTTGTCCGTGGTAGACTTTCTTCAGTCGCAACCATCAGATCTAGCAGATCCCATGCGCTGCTCTCTATCAGCCTTACGGTGCATCTCTTAATCTTCACCATCAGATCTTCATCTAACGCTCTAGAAGAGAGTTTCCACGACACACCCCATAAAGCTGCAGTACGCTAGACCGCTAGACACTCTTATTGGATCGGGGCTCCCCTTTGCTATTCAGCACCCCCCCCCCTCGTTGCTAATTTTGGGCCCAATTCTACCTTTTTCTTTAAATTTCTTTTATTGTTTGCTTGAATATTTTTTCTTAGCAATTAAAAATAAAATAATAATAATAATAATAATAATAATACAAGAAAATATATTTGTTTTAAATAATTAATTAGGTTGGAAAATAATATTTAATAGAATTGATTATTTTGTTAGTTAATTCTATTAAATAAGATAATTCAATCAAATTAGTTATTTAATATTTCGATTAGTTTGAATTGTTTGATTGTTTAGACTTTTTAATCGTGTTATCGATTTGATACATCTCGTTCATAAAATTGTACCCCCATTCCCATATGGCTTGTAATAGTTTAGAATTTTATTTCTTCGTATGTTTTAATTCTTGTCGAAGTATGCAATGGCCTCTTCTTGGTCCACATACCAAGCTTTTCTTAAAGGGTTTCATAGTTGAGTTTGGGCATGGCCACTCTCACAAGATTAATAAAGTTTTTCCCTTTGTTAATCATAACCCAAATCAATCACTTTGGTCCATATACCAAGTGTTCCATGCATAAAAGGGTCTCATGGTTGAGGGTAGGAGCACTTACTCTCACGAGATTAATCAAGTACACCCCTTGGTTAACCATAACCCGATAAAACTCCCCGACACCCAACACTCCATTTATCTTGTGGATACTTGTGCTATGATTTTGTGATTAATTATTGACGCTACATAGGTGCCTAATCATTGGTTGATGAAGGAAATTCAAGGAGACGTTCAATAGAGTTTTCTTATCTTGTGCGCATTGAAGAGACAACGGACTTTATCTGCTAGGTATCATCATACCTCTCTTTATCTCTCATTCTCTTATATTGATACATGCTTCTTGATGCCTTGTTATCTTTTTGTGTGATGTTCTATCATCCCTTCTCCCTTATTTATTAGATTCTCTTCTTGCCATGCTCCGCATAGGATCTTCAATTCACTCTTTTCTAAGTTTGAGTTGAATATACCTTAGGCTTGTGTCCATGTATGCCAACATTAGGTAGATATCTCCCTCTCTTATCCTCAACTATAGGATCTACAATGCATGACAACTTTAGAGCTATTTTTCTAGTCTCCCCTTAGACTTTTCTTTCTTCTTTTGCATCTCATTAAAACAAAAACTTCTCTTTCTTGAAAACTTCAAAACACTTAAAAATTACTGATGAGAATCACTCCTTTGTTGAGTATGAGATATGATAAGCGGGTTTCTTCTCGATCTTATTGTTCTTTCATTCTAGGCATTGGTGTGGTTCAAGTCTCAAAGACTCCTTTCATGGATAAATGGAGAAGTGGCTAATATCTCTCTCTTGAGGTCAACTAGTTATTATCCATAACAAAAACACCATCTAACACAAACTCTTTTTGCCTTCAGGCTTTTCTTTTAAACTTTCTTAAAAAGAAAATGTTAATTCACTTCTATGCTGACGCGTAAGGCTCCAAAGGTCGAGTTGCGGCAGAAAGCAAAATTAATATTTCTCATTAAAAAATTCAAATCAATTGGAAACTTTTGAGCCAAACTACGGCACTATGATTCCTTAAAAGGGATACGTAGACATCTGGTTATGGGGCTCAGCCGAGCGACCTTTGTAATATTTCCTTCTTTTCCCCGTGTTTTCTCTTTTGCATGCATGCCCTCTTCGCATTTTTATTTAGCTCTTAAGCTCTAGACATAGATTTTACACATCCATAGATTAGAACAACATAAGTGGATCCTGTGGAGTACCACAGATGTGTGGGATGCTAATACCTTCCCCTCGCGTAACCGACTTCCTTACTCGGTCTCTATGGTTGCAAGAATGTGATTTCACCCCTTCAGGTTTTCTCGATGTTTACCTTTCCCTTTCAGCGGGATAAAATACGTTTGATGGTGACTTCATTTAGTTTTATCTTTGATGATTTCAGCTGGTTTTTTCAATATGGAATCGGTGGTTTATAAGAAGGGGTGAAACATAAACTTTATCTTTTACTTCTCCCTTATCTTTCACTTCTTAGTCTTTCTGTTTCTCAGGTTCTACTAGTTCCTCTACTTGGTCTGTACACACAACGTTTTTCTTAGAAGTTTTTTATTCACTCAACGTTCGTTTTACAGGTACGTAAATAAGTGGTCCCACTTTGTAGGGTAATAACGCTAACATGCTCTCTCGGGTTGGGTTGAGGTTGTCTAGGAAATTTCCCTCCAGATGTGGCCTGGAGGGCTTGTTGTTGTCCCACTTGTGAGATTTGGGTTTCAAGCATCTTATTGTAAGTGATTACCGAATCAACCTTAGTTCCTAATTGTGTAATCATTATATTTACATGAATTCTCTGGTTTAGGAATTCTTTGTTTTGCTGAGTTTGGGCCTAAATGAAGTTCTCCATGATTTTCTCAAGGTTCGGCTTTGGAGGAACAACTTGCATAGGTTGGATTGGTCTTTGAGCTTGAAAACCTTGTGGTCTTTGAGGTGTAGAGCTCTAAATATGGTTATTGTTTTTATAGGAGAAGTTTTGGTGATTCCTTCATCCATGGTTGTAAGTGTTTGAAAACGGGTTTCCTTGGGAATAATTAATTTGGTCTATGTTTGATTTCGCTAACAGATTGCATTCCACTGCAAGGTGTCCTTTGGTTCCACCGATTTCACATTTCGGGTGGACTGCAGCTACGACAGTTGTAGGATTTGTAGACACGTGTTCAACTTTCAGGGCTAGAGCGTCCATTTTAGCTTTCATCATGTACATACAATTGACCTCATATATTCCTCATTTGGTCTCCTTTTTCTCCAATGATGCTCGTTCCATCTCCCATTGGTAATGGTTTTGAGCCATATCTTCAATGAGAGCACAAGCTTCGACGTAAGGTTTGTTCCTCAATGCACCACCGGCGGCAACATCAATGGTCATCTTTGTGTTATAGTGAAGTCCATTATAGAAGGTTTGAATAATCAGCCATTGTTCTAGACCATGGTGTGGATAAGAACTTAATAGTTCTTTATATCTCTCCCAAGCTTTAAAAAGTGATTCACCCTGATTTTGAGTGAATCTGGTTATTTGGTTTTGTAGGACAGCGGTCTTACTTGGGGGGACATATCTAGCAAATAACACTCTCCTGAGGTCTTTCCAAGTTGTTATTGAGTTTGCTGGAAGGGAATCTAACCAAGATCATGCTCTATCTCTGAGGGAAAAGGGAAATAGTCTTAGACGTATCACCTCAGGCGAAGCACCGTTGGTTTTGAAAGTATCATCTAATTTGATAAAAACTTTAAAATGTTGATTCGGGTTCTATGTAAAGAGACATGCGAATTGGTTTTGTTGTACTAGTTATAATAAATAGGGTTTTAGTTCGAAATTATTAGCAGGAATAGTCGGGTTTATGATACTAGAATTGGTTTCTTCGTTAGAAGGTTGGGCGAATTCCTTAAGGGGTGAAACAACATGGCTATATCGTCATCTGATAATAAAATTAATGAAGTCACCACTGAACGTCTTTTATCCCGACGAGAGGGGAAGGGTGAACATCGAGAAAACCTAAAGAGAGTGAAATCACGGCCTTACGACCGAGAGATCGGGTAAGGGAGTCGGTTACGCGAGGGGAAGGTATTAGCACCCCACACGCCCGTAGTACTCTATGGTATCCACTCTTGTTATCTAATCTAATGGGTGTGTAAAAATTTATATCTAAGCTGTACAGGAAAAAGGAAGATACAAGGAGGGAATGCATGCAAAAAGAGAAGAGAAAATAATGTAGGGAAAATAAAAGTTGTGCTCGCTTGGGCCCTACCCCAGTGCCTACGTATCCCTTTTAAGGAATCAGAGCAGCCGTAGTTCGGCTCATATATTTTGGTTGGTTTGTGTTTTTTATTTAAGGAAATAAAGGCAATAATCAAGATGGAAAAACATCAGATAAAACAACAAAAATGGATGAGAAAACATCGCATGGCAACACAAACTCAGATAAGATGATAAAACGTCAGCATGATAGCAAAATATCAGACAAGAAGATGAAACATTACACCTGACAATGATATCGAGGATCAAAGTAGGATGACAAACATATGCGATGGCGAAACATCGGCAAAAGAATATGTGAAATGGCGAAACATCGGCAAAAAGATAGCAAGATAACATGGCAAAGATGGCGAAACATCAATAAACCAGATGATAAAGCATCACACCTAGAAATGATATCGATAATAAAAGTAGGATATTAAACATGTGTGTGATGATGAAACATCGGAAACAAACATATGCAATGGCGAAACATCAGCAAAAAGATAACAAAAACATGGAAAAGATGGAGAAACATCAATAAACCAGATAATAAAACATCACACCTAACAATGATATGGAAAATCAGAGTAGGATAACAAACACGTGCGTGATGGCGAAACATCGGCAACAAACATATGCGATGGCGAAACATCGACAAAAAGATAACAAAAACATGGCAAAAAGATAGTAGGAAGGCTCACAAGCAATTAAGATTGGTTTGTATTTTTTTACCTTGAAGAAGGATTTAAGTTTATTATAGATGTTTTATGATTTGCCAAGAAGATGTTTTAGTTTTAAGATGCAATATGCAAAGAAAAAGAAAATAACTAAGGGAGACTATCCTAACACTACCCCTAATGTTATCATACAATGTTTGACCCTAAGGTTGAGGATGAAAGAGGGAATTTTCTACCATATTTAGCATACATGGATTCCTATCCTAAGGTCTAGCTCGAGGACTAACCCTACACGATAAATCCTAAGGGATCATGGTAAAAGAACCAAACAAGTAAACAAACAAGTGTTTAAACATGAGTATCAAGGTACCTATGCAGAATTTCCTTAAAGGGTCTTTAAATAAACCAGAGGGGCTCCTGACATATATCAACAACGGAGATCCCATCATGCAATATAAAGCAATAAGGAGTGGAAACAGTAAAAGGGAAAATAATGCAATACCAAACGGATAACTATCTGTAGAAAATGAGCAAGCAAAAAGAAACCCAGAGAACTTCAAGCAAGCTCTTAAGAGAACTAAACTTCAAGTGTATTAAGTCTTCACAAAAATTAAGCAGAGTAACGGTTGTATACGGGTGAATTTCATATTACAAACAAAGTATGTAATCACAATAACCTGCACACAAAACAAACAAACAACCCAATTTCTTAAAGTAAACCTCAAGAACTCCAGACAAAATATCAATTAAGATCACAAGGTCTCCCATATAGGTCAAGGTTTCTATTCCTAAGTCCAAGAAGTACAATACTCCATAATGCCAAGGATAGTAACAAAATAGTCCAAGTATCATTAAAGTTTTTTATGGTTTATGTTGATTATTAAGTATCTTCAAAAAGAAAAGAAAAGCTCAAGTGAGAAAAATAAAAATGACATAAAAGTAAATTCTCAAGTGAGCAAAGATGAAAATAGGATGAAATATAAATGCTAAAGTAAATAGTACATAAAGTAAAAGCATAAAAATAAAAACATAAAGTAAAGTCAATTGTTAAGAATTAGTGGTTAGTTGGATGACCATCTTAAAACTTGCATTTGAAACTCATTAGAGGATTGGTAGAACCAATGTCTCTCAACAACAAGTTGCATTTTCTTTTTGTCAAGTATATCATCCATTTTAGAATTCTCAAGGCAACATTTAATGATCAACAATGTTTAAGTGATCCGCATTGACCAAAATTTATGAAGATCCATTAGAGGATTTGTAGAACCAAAGCCTCCACACAATGAATCTCAAGGTTATTGGATCAAAGGGATCAAATTAACATACTTTGTCTTGCAAACATAGGTTTGGGCCACGAATGATCATTTATTCGAATCGGGATAAAATTTAGCGTTATGTTAAGCAATCGTAAGTGGACTTATGAAGAAGTCGCACCTATTTTGAGGCTGGTCAATAGCAATCTATGTATTTTATGTTTGGATAAATGATATAGAGATAATTATCCTATAACATGTAATACAATAAGAAAGGGGAATAAGATGAAGAGGGAAGGGATTAGAGTTTCAAATATCATCAACAGCATTCGTCCATTTTAATGGATTTGATTTATCAACCTATCAACACCCAAGACCCAATGATGTTGAAGAATTTGTCTCAAGATATGCTCCAAGTCAGTACCATATGCTATTTCAATAATCAAACAAGAATCATGTACAAAAGTTTTCAATTACAAGCATTAATCAAAGGTAAAACTAAAAATGCGATCTTAAGTCAAAAATAGTTTTAAAATATTAAAATGACTTGAAAAATTATGAAATTAAAACCCTAACTTTCTAAAACCCTATAAAAGTCAGAAATAAAATTTTGAGTCCCTGGATTGAGGTGAAAATTTGCTTTAGAAATGCAAACTTGGAAACTAGCAAGTTTAAACCTTAAACTAGATGGTTTTGGAAAATAATTTGTGAAAAATATGAAATCACATTGTAAAATTCCAGAAAATTTATTTTTATGGCTTAAAAATGTTCAAGCACTCCAAACAACTTCATCTCTGATTTTATAGCCATGAGAAGTTAGAACTTTAAATCAATTAATGTGCATGATCAAGCAAAAACCCTAAAAGAGGAAATTAAGTTCACAAATTAATCAATTAGATCCAAAAGCCAAATAAATTTTATTTAAAATAACCTAAACGTCAAGAAAATTAAAAGGATCAGAAATCATATTTTTCTTAAATTTTATCTCAAAAGGAAAAAAGAAATAGATAACACAAACTAAAAAAATTAATGCAAATAAAAGATATTATGTCCAAATGATTTTTTAAAATGTAACCAAAATTTTTATAAAATTGGAAAAAAATATTTTCAAGTAATAGACTCAGATAGGAGTCCAGAAATATTTTTCATGGATTTTTTTACTTAATATAAATAGGAAAATAAAATTCAAGATTTAAAAGAAATATTAAACCCCTAATTATTTACATGATTTTATTTAATAAATAAAAATGATTAAAAAAATGAAATAAAAATCGAAATATGAAAATATATTGGAAAAGAAGTCTAAAATAATTTTTTCATAATTTTTGAAGTGAAGGAAATATTAAAATAAAATTTGAGAAAACAAAAGAAAAATTAATATTCAAAGGCTATTAGACATGTTTTTGCCAAAATGCGCTGTAAAAAGAACCGAAGTCATGTTCAATGAAAATATGACACATCATCACCCCTACAAAGCAACCATAATACTCACGTTTTCCAGCTTTGAAACACCATTTTCAAACCACGATAACTCACTCAATTCTTGATGAAAACCATAAATTCCAACGCCAAAGTTCAAGATTGAAATTAGTAGAACATGTTAGGATCAAAAATTTTATAAAATGATGCCTTGATGGGTGAGAAAATCGCGCGTGAATAATGCTACATGAACACTTTTTTTATTTACATATTTCAACAAACAATTTTGTGATTCACTTTTCTCCTTCAGTTCTCCACTAAAATAAACGATCCAAGAATGAAAATTGATCAGAAAAATGCAAGGATTAAGAATATGCTATTGGATTTTTCAAAAGGTTCATGGATTTAAAAAGAAAATGCAAGTTGCAGTAGAGGGAGAAAATGGATTATCTACCTTTGAAGTGAAATTGATGGTGATTGGGCTCAAATAAAGAGTAGGGATGGAGAAGAAGCTTGCTTGAATGTGCAGAGATAATGAGTAGAGAGGGAGATGCGAAAAAACTTGTTTGCTTAACAATGGTAGCTTGCTTGAAAATGGAGGAAATAGAGAGAAGAAGAACTTTTTTCTTGCAAAGAAGAGAGTTGCGTGAGAGAGAGAGAGAGAGAGAGAGAGAGAGAGAGAGAGAGAGAGAGAGAGAGAGAGAGAGAGAGAGAGAGAGAGAGAGAGAGAGAAATAATAGCTTGTTTGCTTTCTCCTTGCTATTTTTCAACCCCTTTGAATGTTAAGTGCAATGATTTATATAGAGTGAAGAAAGAGAGAAATGGAAAGTGAGAGAAATGGAAAGAATGAGAGAGGGAGTGATGTGCTGCATTTTTGTATGCAAATGAGGGTGAAAATCACGTGCTTGGGTAAGTGAACAAAGGCTGGGGTGATGAGCTGGCAATTGGTCTTGGTTGGTCAGAAAAAATTCATGCATTTTCATGCAAACTCACCATTTCATGTATACCTATTTAATCCCTTATATCTCCCTCCATAATGCATGAAATGTGACAAACTTTGAATAAAAAATGTAGAGGACACTTCATACTCCAACTTTCATGTTCAAAATTTTTCAAAATGAAGCTTGAATCAATGAGATATTTGGCCATGAACACGTGCTTACAAACTGTTTGAAAAAATTCCATGCCTGCCTTGCCTTGCTGCACGCTTGACTTGCTTGCTGGGCAGAAAATTCAGCATGCATGGTGCCTACTTCTCACAATTATATCTCAAACTATAGGAAGAATTTAGAGAAACTTTCTTAAGCAAAGTTATTCCTCACATTTAGGGCTTCAACTTTGATGTTGGATATTTTTCAAAATAATTAATATTTCACATAGAAAATTGATGATGAATGCGCGTCCATAACATGTTTGATGAAATGCCTACCTAGCGCGCGCGTGACTTGCCTTGTGCTTGGCAAAAAATTCAGTTTTCAGCTCAAAATCCTAGTCATCATATCTTTCTCTACACTTAACCATTTAAGATGATTCTTGAATGAAAAATGAATAGAAAACTTTAATCTACAACTTTCATTCTTCCAAATTTTTTATTTGAGTCCAAATGGTCATTTAAAAATGGACATGAAGAAGTCAAATTTTTGCATTTTTAACCAAAGTTTCACTAAGTGTCAAAATTATCCAAGCTTCATAACTTTTTTTCCTTTCATTTTTTAGACTTGTGGCCAATCCTACAAAGTTGGAGAATTTTTCATCCTTTTTCTAGGAATATAAAGTTTGCACATTTTCAATAAAAATTGAGAAAGTTGTAGCGAGTCAAAATTCAGCCATATGGATACTTGGAAAAATTTCAAAACTTCAAATAACTTCCTTGACAAGTTATCTCTAATTCACACTTCCTCTTGATATTTTTGCCAATATTGACCATGAAATATGAGAATAGGGATATTTAATTGATGTTTGACCAAAAGTCCACTTGGTCAACAGTTGATTTTGACTATCTTTTGACAAAATGACCAATTTACCCCTTTTTATCAATTGAACCCTTTCAAGTCAAAGTTGATGATCAAACTTCCAACGATAGATGCTCATGACTATGTAGAGAAGTATGGGATCAAGAATTGCCCAAAAATCCAAAGATCTCCTGATTAAAACTCAAACCCTAGTTTTGCACTCTGTACTAGGAGATAACTGGTCAAGCTTCAAACCCCTAATTTCTCTGGGCATCAAGAGAGGCTTTTTGAACAAAATTGATTCCAATGATGATAAAAGAATTATGCTTCAATACTTGGATCATCTAGACCCCCAATAACTCCAATTTGGGCAAAACACTAATTTTGACTGATAAATCCAAAGGATATGATTCTCCTTATAAACAGCACAATACTCAATCTTCTGATGATCTAATGAGGTGGACAAGAAATCTTGAGATATGTGATACCTTTGGGCTTGAAATATCCATAGTTTTAGATAATAAGGCTCTACTTGAGAAACTTGTCAACACAATCAATCTTCCAAAGCTTGAGGAAGACTTGATAACCAAAATACTTTGATCCCATCACAATGTATGAATGCAATGCAATATGATGTTTATGATGAAGCATAAACTTAAATCAAGAGGGTAAATTTTGGGATACAACAAGGGGCCTTCGGTTTTGGTCTTCGGCCATTGCTCTCCTAACTTTTTGGAGTAAGAGATGTGCGCGAGTGTACCTTTCGGGTTCTGCTATTGGATCTACTAAACTTTTGGTACTGCGAGTTCTTTGCATTTACTAGTTAACAGGGCCTTAGTCTAGACGTTGTAACAACAGGGTACAAATTTTGACGTAGTTGGTTCCCCGACAACAGCGCCAAAAAATTGATGGGTGTTAACCGCAAGTATATGGAAAACTTCAAAGTAATACAAAATATTATCGTTACACATAGACCAATTGTTAACCTATAGATTTCTACTATTATGGTATTTATCTAAGGAAAATCAAATAAGTATTTTTAGTGCACATGAAAAGAAATAATGAAGAAAATAAATTCAGATAAAATGCATGCTTAAATGTAATTCGCATCAGTCCGGCACTACTCCAATTGTTTCTAAATAGAACTACTTATGGGGCAATATTTTCTACTTTGAGAAGAATCAATTTAATAGGAATTGTCGCTTTCACGTATTCATAACCGAGTTTACTCTCTAATTAATGCCTTCCATTGTCACTTATGAAAGGTGCTTGTCGTGTTAAAGTAGTAAACCTATTTTTAAGAAATTAAACTCTTGACTAAGTTGAAATATGATTTTGATTTGGAATATTTAACTTAAAAGGGATCCATGGATTTCTCTCAAGGAACCGGATTTTAAACCTATAAGTTCGTCCGAAGATAATTTTAAAATTGTTTTCTAATAGTGTTAAAAACTCATAATTAACCAAACAAAGTGCTTTAGCTATCTTTGACCAGTTAAAACTAACCAAGTTTATCTTTAACATTCGGATGGCTTTCGACCTTATTCAACTATATCTTGGCTCTACTTTCGTAGTTACAAATCAGAATAAGTACTAAAAACTTGAATTAAAATCAAAATAGCCCCTAAAGCATTTCTATAGATACGACATGTGGAGTACCATCATACTGATGAACCTTACATCCTAGCCTTTAAATTTTTAGTTAGACATGAAAACAGGAATCAACATAGCGGAATAAATCATATTGAAAATAATTTCTAGTTGTGCGGGTGGTTTTTTTTCAAATATAGACAGCGGTAAAGAAAAATGCTTTGAAGATAAAGGTTTTTGTAAAACTTAACAAGCAAGTAAACCGTGTAATATAATAAACAAGTAAACAAAGACAAAGCAAGGAAATAAATAAAGTAAAGATATTGCAAGGTAAGTAAAATGTAAATGCGAAAAACTTGAATAAGAAACCTGCTCCAAATCAGAGACTTTAAACTGGTATAACTAGAAGGAAGATTTTAAACTGGTACACTTGAAAGTAAACTTGACTGGAAAGTAAAATGGCGGCAAGATTAATAGTACAGTTCTTCAACCTAACTACAACTGAGATGCGATAATCCCCGGATATGAAGAATTATCGCTTTTACAATGGTGAGTTTAGACTTAGTGTTGCAGACTAAGTTGGATGACGAAGAAATGAAATGAGAAACGCCTATTTATAGAAAATCGAAATCCCTTGAAAATACAAAGCTATCCTCCAACTGCTCTTGAGTGGGACAGACTCAAGGAAGATGGCTTCTGCCATCCCTGCTTGGCGCCCGCCATATGAACACTTGGAGAAGGTCGTGGTTGCGTGGCAGTTGACCACCGGTTGACAGCTTACACATCATGGAGCCTCCCTTGGTGGCCGCCATGTTGAATGCCACGTGTGTATTTTTCCATTAAAGTTTCGACTTCTTGCTCTTTTGGCTTCGTTTCCTCAAGAGGGTCTCTTGCAAGGCAAAGTGCCTGAAAATAAGACAAAAAGCAAACATAACACATGAAAATAATAATAAAACTCTAATAAACATGTGCAATCCGAGTCAAATATGCAGTGTGTTTCAGTTTTATCAAAAGGCCCAGTATCTAAGACAGAGTGCACTATCTAGGAAACCTAGGAATATAGTGGAACATAACGTCTATTGGACGAAGGTCCTACTAGTTCGGGCATGTCGTCCACGCTCATATGAGGTTCAAATGGGGTGTTATCGTCATCCACGTCTGTGGTTTTAATGGTAGTACTTTCAGGCAAACCTATGATTTTGAGTTACCATTGACCTTACCATGGCCTAGCCTTTACCCGTGAGTGGGAAGGGAATGCTTTTACAGGTACAGATGGTGACTATTTTTTTTTATGATGACTATTTGTTTGGATGGTGACTGTATGTTTTGTTGGTGACTTGGGTTTCTTTGGTCTATGTTCCGGACCATTGATCTTGGTATTCTCGACATGTTCAGAACAACACAGTAGATTTTCAGTGTTATGGAAACCTTGATTCCATGTTATTTCACTTGCATCATAGATTTTTATTTTTGGAAAAAGAGAATGTATGTGTATAAAAGAAAAATAAGTTAATCTACATTTGCATTTCATTCCCAAGGAACCGTGCTTGTAAACCTTGTGTGGTGCTTTTCCATCTCTTGTTGGATCAAAATCAAAATTAAAAGCATGTGGGTTCCATGAAAATGATTGAACATGTCATTGCGTCCACTCATACACTATTCATTCATAACATATCTTAACAGGTACTCATAGTACGAAGGTCTTATTTAGGCCTAGTATTCTTTTCAGAACTCTGAATTTTGACTTCTCATCGCTCCGTGATCCAAAAAATCTATGGAATAACTTCGTGGGGAATTGGATGAGATGAAATATCATACGGGAATTTTTATGGTGGACATGCAAGCAATGGTCGTGGTCAGAAATCCTTAAAGGAAAAAATAACTAGTTGAAGACCCAGTTGAGTCAGGTATGGAAGTTCTAAAGACAGTGTCAGTAAAGGAAAGTGATCATATATATGATGTTGCAACAGAAGCTGTCATTGATTCCCATCCTATGGGACCTTTTTCAGATCATGAAATACTTTGTGGGTCTCATCCAGAACTTCGTGTTCCCAGAATTTCTCGTCAACAGCTAGTTTCTAGTCTCCAAGTGAATCCATGGGGAAAAGCTTATCAGCAGAGACAGAAGAAGCCCGAGAAGCATGTTAGTACAATCTGAATGTCTTATATCCAGTTACTTCCCCGTCTATTGGAAATTCAATTGGTAAAATTATGTTCTTTGGATCTTCCTCCCCAAACCTCTCTCGTAATTGTGATGCAAATGCTAGACGTGTCTCCCATTCTCGGGGACCTGGGTATGATATTGAAGACCACAAGAGGTTGAAGCATAAAGTTTGGAACTTGATGACTTCTTTTCCAAAGTCCAGTCCCTGTTTGGCAAACTGTTTCAGACTCTTTCTACTCATTTAAGTGCTTCTTCTGTGTAGTAGAAGATGGGGTGATGCTTCTATGATGAAGAAGTATAAGATATATAGTTCTTGGACATTTGTCGTTATGTAGATGGAAAATTCCTGAAAGGTCGAGTTCTATATTCAGAGTTTATTTTTTCTGTGTAGTAGAAGATCATTTGGTACAATTTATGAATATTGTTTGTGTAGTAGAAGATGGTGCTTCTTTTGTGTAGTAGGAGATGCCCCGGAATTCATGTGCTGATTTTCTCTTTTGTGTAGTAGAAGATGGTTTCCATTTCTTCTCTATAGTAAAATATACTTTGTAATGTAGTTTATGAAAATTATCTTGATAAAGTATCCATCACATATTTTGAGGGGATCTGATGTGATTACCATACTAGGGCACCTGGCCATTCAACTGAAGATTGTAAATCATTCAGAGATGAAGTGCAAGACTTGCTTGATGCAAAGGTCATCAATTTCACACTAGATGGTCGGATTTGGGTTCTCCTTTGACTCAGTGGTGTAAAGACTACAAAGCGCATCTTCTGAAGCAATAAGTCCATACAGAGTCTAGTATCCTCAACATGGCAATTGTAGCGGTAGAAATGTTTAAGACTAAGACATTGGATTGACTAGACTTATACAGATCAAAATAAAAATTGCCACCGCAACTTATCGTTTCCAAAGGAATGGGAAAAGAGCGAGTAACCCAAAAAGAGGGGGAAAGATTCAAGGTAAGAGGGTTGGTTATGCAAAGGGAAGGTATTAGCACCCTAAACATCTATGGTACTCCGTAGGAACCTCTTTGTAAAATCTGTATATTTTGGCTATAAAATGTTGTATAAAAATAGATGGTGGAGGTGAGAAAAGATATATATTTTTATGATTTTTGCACCCGCCGCGGTTGCGAACCTTTAGCGCCTACGTACCACCTTTCGTAGAATAGGGGATCAGGGTACACGTAGTTCCTCTTTTAAAATTAAAAAAAAAAACACAAGTGTGTTGATTGATTTTATGAGATAAGACATCATCGTCATTGTCCTTGTAGAAAACATACTTACTACCCACAATCATGAAAAATGAGAATTTGCATCATCTCAAAGTGGAGGATATGGCTTGGATTTTAAAATCAACAATGCCTCACTCAACACCCAAGTGGAAAATATCTCTCTTTACTACATATTGTAGAAGTATAGTTGTTTTCATCACTACAAGGATTGACAAGAGTCTAATCTTTTGAGAAAGGTTTTAAAATAAAAAGCCAAAGTGGCAAAATGGTTTGAAATGAGATTGATTGACTTTTAGTCTTCTCACAAAAAATGTCAAGGTATTATTAAGTTGATTGAAGTTTATTTATGAAAAGGTTTTGAAAATGCATGGACATAAGTCCAAGTTTATTATGAAAGTGGTTCAAGTTTAAAAAAAAATTCAAAAGGAGAAAGAAGATTTTTTTAAATTAAAGAAGATGGGAAGAGAAGAAGGGACTATCTTAAAGCATAAGGTAAAAGTTAGGGATAAGAACCATCTAACCAACAAGAAGCCAATACTTGACATTATGAGTCAAGATAGAATTCCCATTCTTTGGATTGAAACCAAGCATGCAAAGATACTAGACCTATTGAAATAACCAAACTTCAAGTGTATTAAGTCTTCAAAAAAATTGGGCAGAGTAATGGTTGTATACTGGTGAATTCCATATTACAAACAAATAATGTAATCACAATAACCTGCACACAAAACAAACAAACAACCCAATGTCTTGAGGTAAACCTCAAGAGCTCCATACAAAATATCAATTAAGGTCTCAAGATCTCCACATAGGCCAAGATTTCTAATCCTAAGTCCAAGAAGTCCAATGCTCCATAATGCCAAGGATAGTAACCAAATAGTCCAAGTATCATTAAAGGCTTTTTTAGGGTCCATGTTGATTATTAGGTGTTTTGAAAAAGAAAGGCTCAAGTGAGAAAAATAAGAATAACAAGAATATAAATGCTCAAGTGAGAAAAATACAAATAACATGAAATGTAATGCTTAAAGTAAATGGTACATAAGGCATAAAAAATAAAAGCATAAAGTGAAACAAATTAATAATTAGTGGTTAGTTGGATGACCATCTTGAAACTTGCATTTGGAACTCATTAGAGGATTGGTATAACCAAATCCTCCACACAACAAGTTGCATTTGCTTTTTGTCAAGTATATCATCCATTTGGAATTCACAAAAGTACCCTTTAATGATCAACGATGTTTAAGTGATTCGCGTTGACCAAAAGTGTTGTAGATCCATTAGAGGATTGGTAGAATAAAAGCCTCCACACAATGAATCTCAAGGTTATTGGATCAAAGAGATCAAACTAACATACTTGGGCTTGCAAACATAAGTTTGGGCCACGAATGATCATTTATTCGAATCGGGAAAAATTTAGCTCTATGTTAAGCAATCGTAAGTGAACTTATGTAGAAGTCGCACCTATTTTGAGGCCGGTCAATAGTAATTTATGCACCATTTGTTTTGAGACATGATATAGAGATCATGCTCCAATAACACTTAGTGCAATAAGAAAGGGATAAGATGAAGAAGGGTGGGAAAGAATATACAAACCGCATTTGAATTAAAATTTAATCAAACTATTATTAAAATCATTCATCCAATTTTGTGGAGTTAGACTCAACACCATGGATCCAATGATGTTAATAAAGTTCATGATCAAAAAATTTAATCCAAGATCATCCAGAAAATATACAAAAATTAAATTGTATTTTAAAATAAAAGAATTAGGGTTTTAAAAATGATAAAAAAATGAAAATAATAGAGAAAAAAGGAAATTATGTTCAAATTAATCAAGAAATATTAAGTAAGACCATAGAAAAATCAGAAATGAACTCAAATATTTTTATAAAATTTTTGGTAATTTTTTAAAGTCAGAAACTATTTTTTAAAATTAAAAGAAATGGACCAAATAAACCAAAAAATGATTAAAAAAATAATAAAGTAAGAAATAAAAAATAAATGAGGTCACCAATATTTGTCACAATATCATTGGGTCATTCCATAATTTTTTCAGAATTTAAAAATGCATAAATGTATTTTTAAACATTTAAAATAATTCAAATAAAGTGAAAAATTTATAAAAAAATATCAAAACACAAAATAAAATTGTGAAAAAATCAAAATCAAAAAGAGAAAAATCAAAAATATTTTTCATAATTTTTTCAGATTTTTTGGACTAACAATGAATTTTCTATGATTTTTTGAAATTTAAAACAATTAAATATAAAAATCAGAAAAGAAAAACAAAGTCAAAATTATGTGGACGATTGGATGAGAGTCAAAACGCGTTAGTAATCAAATCCAAGGGATCTGGCGCGCTGTGTATATCATGGTCATTAGTGAATAAAGCACTGAATCATTAATTAAATCAGATTTTCAAAAAAAATAGATGGCGTGCCTTCATTGGTTGGAAGATGACATGTTGGTCATCTTCAACCTCCAACCAACGTGAATTATAAGTCTCTCAAACTATAAAATCAGAAGCTCATACCTATGTCATTCGCTTCGTCTCTTCAAGACAAAGACAACCACATCTTCGCGACAAATTTATATAAACTGTAGCTCAAGCAATTTGGAAGGAAAGTTTTGAAAAGGGATTTGAAATTTCATGGTCAAAATGTGTTTCCAGATAAAAGTAATTGTTGCAACTAGAACTAGGGCAATGAGAGCATCACAACGATATCAAAGTTTTGAAGAATTGATGGAGAAATCTACCTATTGAAGTTGAGTTGCAGAGCTCTGAAACTGGCTTCTATGGAGCAATATAGGACACGATTCTTGAAGGTAATTGTATGGTTAGCTTCATGGTAGATCAAGGAAGGTAAATTGATAGAAAAATTGGATTGAAAAAGGCTTGAATACTGATTTCGAAGTTACAGAAATTTGAGTTATGGGACAAGTTTGGCAGGGTGATTCTGACTATCCAAGCTTGAGGAAATGAATGGGGTATGACCCTCTATTTATAGGAGAATGAATGGGATCCTCAAGCGTGTGAAATGATGAAGTTTGGAGGGAAATCGTGGGGGGTCTGCGGCATTGTTTAGCATCAAAGCTCAGTCAAATCGTGCATTTCATGATGCTAAACACCTTTGGAAAGTTGCTAAACATGATTAGAAGCAAAAACGCGTGGAAATCTTGTGATTAGAAGCCAAAACAAAGATTTAAAAATCTGACTTGTGATGAAACTTCAGTTTCTAGCTACCAATTTCAAAACAATGGCATTTTCAGCTCAAAGGGTCTTAGGGCATGATTATTGATGCTTTAGAAATATGAGGTTATAAGCTTTGCAATGGAAAAATAATGGAATCAAATGGATGCTTGAGATGAAAGTTGCATTGAGTCAAAGTTGGAGAAAAAGGGTTGACTTTCCATACTTAGAAATATTTCAAATTTTTCTTCAAAAGTGACCTATAATATTTTGCATCCAAACATGGCCTTCCACTTGGAATTTTATCTTGACCAAAAAATATGGCATGAAATATACATCTTAAATGACATTTTGAAACTTGAACCATTCAAAATCTCCAAAAATTGAGAGAGTTATGAATTGTTGAAGTTGGCAAAAATCATGAAATGACCTATAATCTTTTGTATCCTTAGGGTATCTTCCATCCATTTTCTCACTTTGGACATAAAAGAAGGAATAAATTTCAAATCCTCAATATCATTATGGAAAAATATTGGGCTCAATGTGATAAAAATTGACTAAGTTATGATTATTTGAAGCTAAACTTGAGAAATTGGGGGTTCATCTAGAGGACTTGTAATCTTTCTTCATCATTAAGTTTCTTCCACATGAAAACTCCTTGAAACTTTTGAAGTGATTTGTTAATAACCCTTTAAAGAAAAGTATGTTTTTGGAATCATTCAAAAATACCAAAATATGAGAAAGATATACTTCCTTGAAGTTCAAAATCCTAGCTCCTGGACCAAGAAAATGCTTTGAGGAACTTTGACAATTTTGACCAACCTTCTTGTACCAACACTTTTGCTTTATAAATAGAAGTTGATGAGGATGATAATGAGGACTCATAGCAACCCAAACCACTTCTATATCTTGAGAATTGATAGAAATACGCACTTGTGACCAATAGGAACAAGGCCTTGTCCAACCATGACAACTTCTTCAATCAACCCCTTGTACTTTTGAATCAATTTGATAACTTGGAAATGTAGTGAACCAAAATATACCTTGTCATGCCATCCCTTCCAAAACAACTTCAATGGTGAGGTTTGAATTTCTCAATCTTTATTAACTAGGGCATGGAAATAAACTCATGAACCCATGGATCAACTTGCTAAGCCACATTGCCTTTACCTACATTATCAACAAGTAAGACAAACCAACATTGTATTTTATTAATTAGAAAGAAAATAAAGACAAAATATTCATGATCAGAAAAGAAAAAAAGTCAAGGTGCTTGGTGATTCTTCAAAGAGTAAAGCTAAAGATAGGGAGGAGAACCAAAAGCCCTTATGTGATCTTGTTGTTATTGAATTAACATGGTATGGTGAAGGGATCTTAGGGGCAAAATTTGGGGTACAACAATAATTTTTTAGCTTCATTTGCATTCTCATTTCTAATCTTTCTTGTTTTGTTCGGTACTTTCTTGTATGCAAAACTTGTTTGTTTTTTAATATTAATCATAATGCATTGAATATATTTGCCTTGAAGTAATTCATTCGTATTCACTCTTAAATTTTTTTTTCTTTTGATACTCAACTCTTGTGAACAAAGCAAATACCTCTGGAGGGAGGATGATGTGACATAATACGTAGAATCTCAAATGGTATGCTTTAGGATAAAAACCCTACTGATGATATACATGCATTGTTTCAAATTTCCAAACATCAGAGATATCCTCGTTAACCCCTTTGAGCCTTGAAGTAAGAGATTATTTTCTTGTCCGAAAAAAACCCTCATTTTAACCCGGGAACGGGTAGATTTCAGTTAATTTGATTGAGCGTTCAAATTTCAAAAAGGAGTGAGCATCTGAGGATCAATCACGCCTTATCCTTCATCCGTCAGGAGGACAAAAGATGATGATACAACAATGGTTATCCCTTATCAACTGAGAAATGAGGAAGTCACCACTTTTCGGGAAGTCAAAAGACTCAGGGTCACACGACTTGTTCAAAAAAAAGGCTTAATTGCAACTTTGGTCCTCCTATTTTACCTTTTTCTTGATTTTGATCCCCCCACTTTTAAAATCACTATTTTAGTCCATTTTTCAATTTTTGTGTTTGAATTTAGTCCCCCATTCAATTTGGTATTTATTTACAGTGACGTTGCACAATTTTAGTTGAGTTGGTATATAATATTTATCCACGCCATTTTTTTATTTATTTTATTTATAATTATTAGAATTTTATTGTCTATTTTATTGATTGTGTGTTATGGTTAAAGCCAAAATTTTAAAAAATGGTACCAACAAGATTTGAATCCAATTGTATTATTTTATTGATTGTGTATTATGGTTAAAGCCAAAATTTTAAAAAATGGTACCAACAAGATTTGAACCCAATTGTATTATTTTATTGATTGTGTATTATGGTTAAAGCCAAAATTTTAAAAAATAGTACCAACAAGATTTGAACCCAAGACCTTTGACTTTAGAAAAAGGTGCTCAACGACTAAGTTGTGGATGTTTCTTAATTAAACACTTGAAACAAACATATGTAATACATGAAAAAATATTAAGTGTATTATAAAAAATGAATGTGAGATAATTTCTAAGTGGGAGAACATACCTTTTAATTGAGAACATACATTTTTCTTGTTCTTGGCCAAATATCAATTTTCCTTTTTCTCTTTCATGATTTCTTATTACCACTATTTCTTAACTAAAAGGTTTAATCTCTTAAAACCACAAAACCATTTTCTTCCTATTTAAAGAAAAACTGGAATGCTTTTGATTTTAGTGTGTTACGTTTGCTTTATTTTTGTATATATTACTTTAATTACATTTCAATTGGGGAATAATTTTGTTTTTTTTCTTATAATTTGAAACAAACTTCACTAACAGTATATTTTATGTGTGAAGTTTGAAAGGAGACCCACTATTAGCCAAATTTCAAACCCATGTGAACCAATGCATTAGCGCAGATTTTTTTTTGGAAGAAACCAATAGCGCCTCACATGTTTCCTCTCTATCTCAGAGAAATCTTTTCTACAATCCACCTTTTCTGCTGACCATCATTTTCCTCTCAACTCACTATTTTCTTTCTCAACTCAAGTGTTTCAGTTTAATAGTTGGGTGTCTCTTTCTAAAATTAAGGGTTTTGGGTTCAAATCTTGTTAGAACTTTTTTTTAAAATTTCGGTTTTGACCATAACACACAATCAGTAAAATAGTACAATAATATTCTAATAATTATAAATTAAAAAAATTAAAAAATGATGTGGATAAAATATTATATACCAACTCAACTAAAATTGCGTCACGTCACTGCAAATAAGTACCAAATTGAATAGGGGACTAAATTCAAATACAAAAATTGAAAAAGGGACTAAAATAATAATTTTAAAAGTGGGGGATTAAAATCAAGAAAAAGGTTAAATATGGGGACCAAAGTTGCAGTTAAGCCAAAAAAAAAATAATGATTGAAAAAAAGGAAGAAGGAAAGCTCGCTAAGTCAAAAGGAAATAAAAAGCTTAAAAGAAAATGACTTAGGAAAAAATTAGGGCATCCCGCTGGATTTCAAAATCAAAATTTAAAAGAATTTGTCTAGGAAAAAATTAGGAAAACAAAAAAGAGTGAAAAAGCGAAAAGCGAAAAGGATTACAAAAGAAAAATCCTCATCAAAGGAACAAAGTCGTGTGATTAGACTCCAAAACAAAGAGGGTGAAGTGATTGGCATGTCCAAAAAAATATCAGTGTTTCCTCAACCGTCTCAAACTTCTCTTGAGAGATGAGTGTTTGTGTAGAGTTAATTTAACGTAGGACTGGAGAACATCATGGAGAATGGGTGGTTACCAAATAATGTTGAGCCTTAAATCCTTTTTTTCTCGAACCGTGAACCAGATCATGTTACAATCCTTGAAAGTCCTAACTTAAGCATGGGTTAATTCGAAAGCAACATTGTAACGAGAGTACGGTAATATGACTCCTATGAGACTTGCTAAAACTTTTGAGTTGGTATCACTCTATCTTTTTACAGAAAAATCTGATGTTTTGACGTCTTTTCAATAAAAAATTTAACTTCAAGAATATCGTAGGATTTGCATTAGAATTATCATTCTTGGAATAAAATATTCCTTGCATATGAACAAGTGCTTAAATATCAAGTGAGCTTGCATAATGAGCATTAGATGAAAAGTTTGATTATCTCGAGGGACACATTGCTTCAGGATACTGTTGAGGGTTAAATCATTTTTGAGAATGATCTTAATCTAGGTTAGACTTTTATTGACTCCATTGAGTAAAAGAATACCAGTTTGAAAAATGATTTGAAGTAGATTGTGTAGAAGTTTTGATTGCCCAAAAGTCTTCATTGAGGAATGGCGTATCACTTTCAGTTTGGTCATAAGGGACAGATTCCTTCAAGTATCTTCTTAAATATGAGGAAATTTAAGTTGAGAAGTATGGTTGCGTACTAGCCTACTTTGAAGACGTAATTCAATTACCCTAAAAGGGAAAGTTTCGATACTTTGTTGGGTATGAGAGAGTTTGTTTTCCCAACACTGTTCATTGTCAACTGCAGCCAGCCTGGGGCAATCAAAGTCGAGAGGGGATATCTCAAAATTATCCAATCTGGGGAATTCAAGTCGGGATTCGATCCCTCAAGTGAAGTCAAATTGGGGCAGTTATGTTGAGATTTGACAAATCCCTCTGAGAATCCGTTGGTCAGAGGAGAGTCATTTTAGAATCGGAAGATGCAGCGGAAAGTCATCTCAAGGACCCCCTCTGTGCATATCCTTTCATAGAACATACCTGGAACATGTTGATGTGTTTATATTATTGCAAATACTTTTGTCCATTTATGGAATGAGAATAAGGCAAGATTGGTTTATTACCAACATGAGGGTCTTAAAGATTGAGGTTTTCTGCATGCACATTTCCTTATCCCCAGTGAAGCAGGATGTTGTGTAATCTTTCTCCCCAATGCAATTTGCTCCTTTCAAGGCATCTTAGAAGAATCACCTTATTTACCTACCGGAAATTCTTGATATATCCCCGTGAAGTTGACATATACTTCATTAGTGAGGTTGGCACTCGTTTTCCACATGAAGTGTGCATGTTTCTCCCAATGCGGTATGCTACTGTCAGGATTTCTTGGAGAAATTTATGATTACCTGTGAGAGATACTAGTTTACATCCCCATGAAGGAGGCTGTTATGCCGGGTGGAGCAATTTCTTCTCCCAGTAAGTCCTATGATAACATAAATCTTGTAAGGATAGCTTCCCCAATGTTATTTTATATCGGTGAGATTGCTATTAAGAGCGTTTATGTTCCCTAGTGGAAGATGTGGCATTATCCCCAGTTGGAGCCAAGTTTTGAGGATTTTCTTGATGAACTTTCCTCTTATCCCCAGCGAAACAAGTTTTCTTTTCCTAGTAAAGCCTAGTGGTGATGAAAATCATACAAAAGATCTTATTTCCCCGGTGAGGTGTGTACATGGGAGTACTGGTCAGAACTCTTTTTATCCTCAGTGATAGAAGATTGTTGAGATATTCTCTATGAAGTTTTGGAACTTCGAGTTTCTAGTTCAAAGATTATTTTTTCTCTTCCCCAAGTGAAGATTTATACCCCCAGTGGTAAAGTCCCCAATGTGGTCTGATATTAGTTTTATTTTGATTCAAGAATTCTCATTTTCCCCAGTAGAAGTTATCTTCATCAAGAAAATCTACATGAGAAAGTTTTCATTCCCAGCAAAGTTTTCCTCATCCTGACAGGAGACAAGGGATATGTTCCCCAGGAAGTTGAGAATTTAACCAGAGTTCAAGATCTTCTTTGGAATGCAATTTATTTTTGCATCATTCCTCCCAAGAGTTTACTTCCCTAGTGATTTCGATCCTTGGAAGTTGATGTTTCATATTTGCAATATTCCAATGAAGTTCAGATTGATTATTCTCTACAGAAGATCAGATGTGCAAGGGTAATTATTCAAAAGTTCCTAGTTTTCCCAACAATTGATTATTGTTGTGTTTTCCCCAGTGAAACACTAAATGTGAAACATTAAACATGCATCATTACATTGCATCTACCAAAACGCGTAGCATTTCCATTATATGGAGCATTACACTGTAAAATTTCAAACATGCATGGAAGTATAAGCTGATTATGCTATGCACCTGACATAACCAGATATTATGTGCCTAAAGTTAAATAATCCTCATGATTTCATTCCCCATGATTTTTCTCCAACTGATGAGTTCCCAAATTTCACTTCATATTAAGTGTCTTGTCTCTTGGGAGTCTTGGCCAGTTTCCCCAACTGAGTCTGTTTTGGTTTACCACCAGTCAGGTCTTTGGTATTTTCCTTTTCCCATGTGAATCGTGAATTTCCCTTGCCCATGCAAGAGTTTGTGCATAACCTTTCTTGTTTCTCAAGTATTCGAGTATCCATACTTGGTGTGTGATAATTCATATAATTGCCACTTTTGAAAAATTACACTTTGCCTTTTTCCTGAGGAATATTATAGTTCTTGCGCATTTGCAACCTCTCAAAGTCTAAAGTGTGTTGGAAATCCTTGTTTGGAGTCCTTTCAGTTGGCCTCTTTTCCATTTGTAAGTTCGCCTTCGGTCAGCGTTCTATCCAGGTTCAATGTATATATGAATCCTCGGTAAGTAAGCTTTTGTTCAGAGTTCTTTCCTCAAGAGTCTATCTTTGGCTAGTATCCTTGTCATTATAGGTTCACCTTTGTTCGAGCATCTTGGGTTAGAGTCTGCTTTGGTCGGTCTCTTTCTCATATGTGTCTAATTCTGACCAGACATGTATATCTTACCCCAAGTAAGTTCGCCTTCGATCGGTGTTCTTTCTCTAGGAATCTGTCTTCGATTAGTATTCCTTGTCAGATCCTTCTTCGGTCGGTCTCTTCATCATTTGTGTATGTCTAATTTTACCTGGAATATACCTGATATCTCTTTCTTATATGTTCACTACCAACTCCAAACATATATTTTCGATATCTCTGATAGAGTCATTTCTTCTGGTCTCTTTCGTATATGTCCTTTCCTTTGGACATATAGTTGTGATATTCGTTGTAAGAGTCTTTTCTTCTGGTCTCTTTCTTATATATTCTCTACCAACTCCGAACATATATTTTTGATATCTCTGATAGGGTTCTGGTATCTTTCGTATATGTCATTCCCTTCAGATATATAGTTATGATATTCGTTGTAAGAGTCCTTTCGTTCGATCTCTTTCTTATATGTTTACTACCAACTCCAAACATGTATTTTTTATATCTCCAATAAAGTCCTTTCTTCCGATCTCTTTCTGATATGTCCTTTCCTCCGGACATATAGTTGTGATATCTATTGTAAGATTCCTTTCTTTCGGTCGCTTTCTTATATGTTTGCTACCAACTCCGAACATATATTTTCGATATCTCTGATGCAATCCTTTCTTCTGGTCTCTTTCTTATATGTCATTTCCTCCTGACATATAGTTATGATATTTGTTGTAAGAGTCCTTTCTTCCAGTCTCTTTCTTATATGTTCGCTACCAACTCCGGACATATATTTTTGATATCTTCGATAGAGTCATTTCTTTTAGTCTCTTTCATATATGTCCTTTCCTCCAGACATATATTTTTGATATCTTTGATAGATTCATTTCTTCCAGTCTCTTTTGTATATGTCCTTTCCTCCGGACATGTATCTTTGATATCTTTGATAGAGCTTTCTTTGGTCAGTCTCTTTCTCGTATATGTCCTTTCCTCCGGACATGTATCTTTGATATCTTTGATAGAGATTTCTTCGCCAGTCTCTTTCTTATATGTGTCTGCTACCAACTCCATACATGTATCTTTGATATCTTTGATAGAGCTTTATCCGGTCAAAATCTTTCTCGTATGTGTTTGCTAATGACTCCAGACATGTATCTTTGATATCTTTGATAGAGCTTTTTTGGGTCAGTCTCTTTCTCGTATCTGTCTACTAACGACTCCAGACATATATGTTTGATATCTTTGATAGAGCTTTCTTTGGTGAGTCTCTTTCTCGTATGTGTTTGCTACCGACTATAGACATGTATCTTTGATTCTTTGTTAGAGTCATCTTCCAGTCTATTTCTTATGTGTTCACTACCGACTCAGGACATATATTTCTTGATATCAAATTTCTTGTATGTGTCCAACATCCTTACCGGACAAGTATATCTAATCTCTCTTTTGTGTGTCTAATCCTTACCTGGCATTCATCTCTAAGAGGATTCTACCCCCTGATAGCTACCTATTCACAAAAAGCAAAATCCAAAAAAATAGAAAGTACAGAAAAACCCAAAAATAATAATATCGAAGAGTCCTCAGAGTAAAAATGTTACGATTCTATTGAGTATTCAATCCTCTTTTACCTTGATTGTTCGAAAGGTTACCGCCAATCTCACCCTCAGGTTAAAGAAGATTGAATAAGGGCAATTGTTGCACACCAAAATCGTCCCTCTTCATTTTAACCCTAATTGACTTATATTTCATCATCACATACATACATACATGTCATAAGATCTATACTCATGGAATCAAGGGTTTTCAATATGAAAAGAACTGCGAAAGATGATTGTTCCGTTAAGCAGCAATGTGAAGCGAAACTCAGGGTTTCCAGATTTTTAATGCACGTCGCACATGTTCCAATCCATATAATCAGGGCTTAATTAAGTCATCATCATATCAATATCTCATGTGTCTTGGCACACTTTGAATCGCACATAAAGTCAAACATTTCAATCGATTTGAGACAATGTAGACAGAAATTCAGTATTGTGCATTTCAAGCCCAAAAATTCATAACTTGAGATAAGAAAATGATTTGAGAATGGTTCTTCAGTCTTTAGAACCATATTGATATATCCTCCAATTCATCTGTTCAGATTGAAGGCTAATTTTGTGAGGAAGATTTTCAAATGCGCAAAATACCTGAAATGTGTTATACAATGGATTTGTGGGTTCGTTGGTTTTCAAATGCTTAAAAATTTGCAACTTCTGATTGGAAAATCATGTTTAATTGTTTCTTGAAGCGTATTGTTATTTCCTTCAATCTTCATGTTTGGCTTGGAAGCCAATTCATTGAGGAAGGTCTCTGAATGTGCGAATACTTTGAAGAAATACATTGAAAATACCGTGAAATAGTATGTTGAACCGTTGTTTATCGGATATTTAGAAATTCATAACTTTCGCCCAGTTCTATGTTTTTTATGGTTCTTTGGGAGAAAAATCCATCTTGATTTTATCTTCGATTCGTATGTTCGGGTCAAAGGTTAATTCTTTGCAGAAGATATCCGAAAATGCAAATTACCCGAGAAAATTGCACCTCGAAATGGTTTTCTACCTGACTATTTCTCGATATTGTAAAAATCGTAACTCTCTCGATTTTTATCGCATTGGGATGATTCTTGAAGCGTGATATCACAAATTTTATCAACTACAACTTTGCTTCAGATTCCGAATTTGGATTATGCTATGAAGGCTTCAGTTTGTGGCTTGCTTCCTAAAGAGATCATGAAAATAACCTGAAATTTTCAAAGCGGCAAAATAAGTCCACTGCTTCTCGCCATTTGAAAAATCATAACTCACTCAATTTTTATCGTATCGGGGTGATTCTTTCGACACGGTGTCAAAAATTTTGTCATCTGCGATTTCGTTTCAGGTTCCGTGTCAGGATTCCGCACCGAAAGTCATGAGCTTATGGTTTATTCGCGTGTCGTTCACAAAATAAGCTGGAAAAATCTGCACTGTGAATTTTTACACTAATTTCTCGTTGTTTAGAGCATCGTTACTTTCTCAATTTTTATCGTATCGAAACAATTCTTTTGGCACCACATCACAAATTTCATCATCGATATTTTTGTTTCAGGTCGCGCGCCAGGATTTTGCACCAAATGTCTTAAGTTTGTGGTTTGATCATGCATTGTGCATGAAATAAGCGGAAAAAACAAATGTGTCAAGCCAAACAAGGCTGTGGAGCCAATACTATGAATATTTTAATTTCAAATTTCAAACACAGCTTCACTCATTTTTTTCAAATCTCACAAATAAAACTTCATTCTCTCTCAACTTTCTCTCAAACCTCTCAAGAACACAAAAGGAGAAATCAAGAGCAAACTTCATAGCTTCATCTCTCTCACTCCTAATTGCAAACTCCTCTCCCTCACAACCATCGGCCAGCACAATCGTTATGCCTCCTGCTCGCACGAACCACCACAGGTCACTCCCTCTCTCTCACGTGCGGACGCCCTCCGCCGGTACCTCATCCATCTTCGCAAACTTATGGCGACATACTCCCTCTGTCAAGTCCTCCGCACCGGAATTCCTCATCTTCTTTCCAATTCAAGTTCTTTGCGACATTTCAGTAACTTCTTCGATTCTTGATTTTAAACTCATTTCAAGTGTTTTGATTTAATTGATGTTGATTTTTTGAATTAATTGAACATTACATGAGTTGAATTGAATATTATTTGAGATGCTTGATTCTTGAATTGATGATGATGTTGAAGTGTGGAATCAAATAATTGATTTTTGATTTTTATGGATCTTGAGAATCCGATTATGTTGATGAATTGTTTTCATGTCGAATTGTGAGCCGATTTACATGATTATTGATTTTGATGAGAATTGATATGGATTTCATGTGTTAATGCAATTTTGGATTAATTTGTTGGTGAATTCAATTTTTCGACCTAAAAAACCTCAAATCTGATAAATTGAATTAACACTTGAATTATGTTGTTTGTGGTTTGAAATCATTGATTGAATGCACATTTAATTGTTTCAAAGCATTTGTAATTCCTAAGTTGTATTACATGAATCGGTGAATATTTTGGTGTATCCGTTTATGCGTTCTTAAACTCGTTTTTTACCGATTCTGATACATGTATGCATCAATGCCCGGACATTGCAAATGGATTGTAAATCGGATTTCAAAAGTCCCTTGAGGCTCACTTGTGCATAATTGTGCATTTATTGATCGTTGGTGTTGAGTTATATCATTTTTTATACGATTTTTTGGATGATTTTGTGAAACGGCGCAATATTGCCCAATTTTGGTAAGTTGAGCATAATGCATGCTTTAATTGATGGTAAATACTCAAGGGAGTGTGTTTTGCTACTTGGATGACATCTATGTCAAGTTTTGTTGATTTCGGATTGACATTTTGTGCGATGTCATGTATAACGACAATGTTGCCCGGTTTTGTAAGTTGGTGCAAACATGTGATTTAATTGTTGTTTGGTGCATGATTATGCTTGCTTTGGTATCCTCTTAGCATTCATGTTGAGTTTTGAATATTTCTGATCTACATTTCGTGCGGTTTATGTGTTAACGACAATGATGCAAATACTTAATTCTGAATATGCCTCCTTGCTATTACTAATGTGTTTGTCAACTTGTGCAAGGCATTTCAAGAGGGATTTCGATCGCTTAATTAATGTTTAGATTATTTGATCAAAAAGCATGTTATTCTATTTCTTTGTGAATTTAAGTTTGCTTTCAACGCGATTAATTTGGTTCTCATTCTATGAGATATATATACTGCTTGTGTTTTTGTCTGGATTTGAATTTTTGTGCATGTGTACTGTTTGGTGTTCGGATGTATTCGACGTGCATTTCACATGTGATTATTTTCACATTTTCGATACTTTGGCACTTATGTCGAGCGGACAATCTTTGACCGTTTTGTTTGTTGATGCTAGCTTGCACGAAGTTTTCCAGGTTTCTCTGCTTTGATTGCTTGCTACGAACTTTTGTTTGTTTGGTATTATTTTAATTCAGGTTTAATTTTCCGCATTGTCTTTTCTTTTCCTTGCCATGAGAAATAGGAATAGAGATACAAGACTGAGAGTCCCTACTTTAGGTGGGTAAATCTGTTTAAAGTCTTCAAAGGAGGTGTTGTACCCAAAAATTTCCCCTCTCATTTATCAAGTAATCTCTCACAAGATCTCCTTCAGTTCAAGACTGCACTAGGGTTGATCAACTCAAGACACCTCCTTAAGCACTGATGACCAAAATTAGGGTTTGAGATTACACAAGGATAATTGAACTTTCAATTCTTCATATGACTTTCATGGATCATTATGGACCCCCAAGATTACACATGTCAAGTTTCAAGCCTTGGATCACACTTTTGCTCAGTCAATTGAGCAATTGACCTAAAAATCAGTTGTATTAAGGAAAAAGTCAACTATGGCCAATTTACAGTCAAACTTCATAATTTTGTATCCACATCAATATTATAAACTCATATGTATCATTTGATCAAGTTTGGACCATAATTCCTCAAGAAATTTGATCAAATCATCAAAAGGGCAAAATGGTCAAAATTAGGGTTTTGACTAAGAAAAGGCAATTTCTGATTTTTGACCTAGAAAATGGTCAATTGGTTTGAAGCATGATTTCAAGAGTTTAATTGCATCATTTTAACCTAATGGCGTGACTTAAAACATTTCTCAAGATCAATTGGATTGATAGTGAATTCTCAGTCAACTGATTAAAAGTCAATTGTACACTGAAAAGTCAAACTTTGACTTTTGGTCAAAATCCAATGTCAAATATCACAATTCATCAAAACATGTCAAAATATGAAACTTATTCATCAATAAATCAAAATTTCAAGATTTCATTTTGAAAAGTCAAAGTTTTCTACTTAGAAATTTTTCTAAGTGTTTAAAGCTTCATGTTTTCATAACTTTGAGCCAATTTTTCACCATGATGCAAGAGGATTCAAAATAAACTTTCAACATGAAAGTTGTAGATCTCCATGATATCTATAACATTTCTTTACACAACTTCTTCTAAAAATTCTAGTATCTCAAGTTATTAATTCATAAAGTCATGGTCTTGAAATTGAACACTTAGTGAAATTTTGCCCTACTTTTGGTCAGGATTTTGACCTAACTTCATAGAACTTTTTCATATAGTTCCAAAGGTAATTTTCATAAGTGATTCAAAGAGGGGTTGTAGATAACATTTCAAGATTTCCAAAATGTCCAATAACTCCTTGAGATCATTTGTGAGCAAGGAGAATCAAAGAGATGAAGTTAGGGTTTTCAAACTTGAATTACAAGCCATTTCATGATGAACAAGAATTCAAATCCAAGCATATGATGCATAATCTTCACTTTGCAGGACTCAAACTTGTTTTTAACTCTATAATTAAATGTTTATACAACATATGGAGCCATTGTTCAAGAATTTGAATCATTATCCAAGTTGCATTTCCATTTTTGGAAGAAAGTAACCATTCAATTCTTGTAAAGAAGCTTTAATCACAAAGTCAACGCATAGAGCTTTGCACTTGTTCATTATGATCACAAGAAATGTAAAAGGCAAAAGCAACACGTCTAGAGCCTCCCATAAACACAGGTCATGCTTGTACTTGCTGCCTTGAAACCAGATTTTTTCACTTTTCTTCAAAATCAAGCAATTGAGCCATAACCCTATAACTCAGAAACCTTTTGTGCAATAGCTCTCCAACCTTTTCCATACATAAGCACAAGTATATTGCAACATAACACACAAATTCTAAGACCACAAAACACTCCCAAGCACTCTGCAACTTAGAATCTACCATAACTTGACAGTTTTGAACCTCACATAGCCATCTCCAAATCCACTCGTGCGTTCTGGGTTTTAACCATCCTAACACTTAATATACATCATATCAAAATGATCTAGACCCCTGTTCTTTGACTGTAACTCCTCCATAACCATCTACCATTTCCAAATTTGAAGCTTGCAACTTGACTTGAGTTGGGAGTTTCAGCCATCCTTAAAGCAAAGTAGGAGTTGGAACAAGCTCAAGGAAGTCCAGATAAACTACAGAAATCATCAGGCCATCATAAAGGTTGCTCAAACTCCATACACGACTCCAGCTGCAAGAGGTAAGTTTTCAAACTTCTATCTCTTCATACAAGCATCATTTGAGTTTGATTTGTGAAAATAAAATGTAGATACCATTGCCACGAAGCTGTATATATCCATAGTTTGCATTTATATGGCATGAGCTTAGAGAATTTTAGATTTGAAGTTTTCTGAAATTTTTAGGTTTTAAATTAGGGCCAGAAACATTCGCATTCATCTTTGATTGTTAGCTTAAGTTATTTACATGTTTGGATTCGTGGGAAGAAATGCCACAACTTTCATGTTTGAACTTTTCATTTTTGTTGAGAGATGAAGAAGATACAGGTCCTTTGATTGGAGGTTGAAGATGAAGTGTAATCAGGGCGTATTTTGTATTATATATTTATCGTTTCAGTTATATTAACGGATGTACAGCCACCCCAGTGATAAAGCAGCACGCTGGTAACCTCAAGCTCACGGGTTCAAGAGTCAGCGCTGCCTTTTGCTTTTTCTTTTCACATTTTCACATTTTTTGTTTGTTTGCAGCGCCTAGGCTTTCAACATTTGGGCCTTTTATTTATTTTTCTTTCACTGACTCTGATTTGCTTGTGCGCCCCCCTGGCCTTTTTTTAATTATTTCCTTTTTCTGTTTTTTATTTTATTATATTTTATTTTCTTTAATATTTTTATTATTTATTATTATTAATATTATTATTATTTTTATTAATAGAAATCAAAAAAATATTTTTATTTATTATTCATACTTATATATATTTATTTTCACTATAAAACAAAAAGATAAAAAAAAAACATTTTTCTTAAAATAAATAAATTTATTTTCTTTTTCTTAAATAATTATTTTTTAGACTTAAGTTAAATTAATATATTATTTACTTTCTTAGTTAAATTAATTTAGAACTTAGGTTATTTTAATTAATTAACCTTCATTTTATTTTCATTAATTTAAAACTTTTTCATAAAAAAAAAACCCTAAAAACCCTTTTCAAATTAATTTCTTTTTTTAATTAGTTTAAGTTAATTTTATTTAATTTTAATTAATCATTTTCTTTAATTAGGTTAAGACAAAACCCCTCTCATAAAAAACAACAAAAGTCAACTCTTTTTCCATTTATATTCTTGCATTTTATTTTCAATTTTGTACAATATTCAATATGGTTGTAATAGATAATTAGGTTTAATTTTATTGCAATCCCAATTTGTAAATTTGTACACCCCCCTCCTCTAATGATGTAATAGCGTAGTAATTTTACTTTTTGCAATTTATCGCTTTATATAAATGCTAGTAATTAGGGTTTGTATGAGAAGATAAAATCAACAAGTAGCAAACCCTAATCATAGACTAAAAAAAGCATGAAAATTAATACACTTGCACACAAGCACCCCTAGGGTAAAATCCACTTGGTTGCCTTATAAATATGGCCATATTATGCATGTGATATATCTTAGTAAAAACAAGAAAAAATACAAGATCATAGCCCCTCGATGACGCTATCTATGTTGCCTTTTCAAAATGATCTTAGTATCTAAAGAAAGATGCTAACATACCTTGCAACATTGCTAATCATGGTTATACTTTGACCCATGTCTGTCCCGTTTACATCCAAAGATAGGGTTACTTACCAAATCAATGATAAGATAACAATGTGGAAGGAAAGAGGAAATGAACATGAAAGACTTTTGAGTAGGTAGAATGTTGCTAGTTACTTGCTCAATTTCAAAACAAAAACATCCTTTCTATTTTCAAAACAAACACCAACACTTTCAAAAATATCTTTCAAACTTGAAAACATTTTCAAAAGATCAACACTTTGTATACATTCTTACGAATGAGAATCATTACAAAGTTTACCTAAACGATGGCACCTTTTCAAAATACTTTCAAAAAAACCACACAAAGCACATTTTCAAACAAAAGCAAGTGATCTAGCAAGAAACTAAGAGTCCATAGAAAACCATGGATGAAAAGGGTGCTAATATCTTCCCTTTTCATAATCTACCCCCCGAACTCAAGAAAACATCTCTAAAGGTCTTTCATGTTCTTTTCAGACTTTCCTTATTGGATAAAAGAAAAGTCGGTGGCGACTCTTGCTAACCACAACATTTGCAATAAAATGCAAAACAACCAAGTCAGTTCTCCCACCGTACCACAGAACTGGCGACTCTGCTGGGGAATATTCTAAAAGTGGGGTTACCTTAGGGCTAGATCACAATTACTTGCTTTCTTTGTTTGACTTGTGTGCTTTACATTATGGTTCTTTGTTTGGGTTTGAATCCTCTACCCGGATTTGGGGATACCTTATAGGTAAGTAGCAATATGTTGTGGAAATTGTGTGGGGTATACCGACACGGTCTAAGCAATAGCTGCATTAGTGCAACATATTTGTGGGTACCGGTAGCCATTGAGTAGTCAAGGAGAATACGGGGCCGCTGAGTGATGTCATAAAGCACTAATGAACTTTTAGAACCTTTACTTGACCAACTTGACCTTTAGGACGTACTGAGATGACCGGCTTTGGTGCAGTCCGAAGTTGGTAGATACTCAATACTACACTCATTGAGGTTTGGTTTTTTGGGATATTCTGGTCGCCATTAAAGAGGCTTGCGCTGAAACAATGCCCAAGAAAACAAACCAGTGATATTGAGCTCCTTAGAACCCGGTTACTATTATTAGGACAAGTTTGAGCCAACTAAACTTCAAGAGGGTACTTACTTATGAGACTCTATACAAGCCTAAACCTAAGGACTTGCTTGCTTTGTTTATATATATTTACTTGTACATAACATCATAAACATCATAACATCATACTCATACTCACCAACCATTTCATGGATCTTGGGATTTATCTTTCCTCTATTTTGTAGGGCATGGATTCTATTCGCAGGAAAACCATTCAAGTCAATCTTGTAAGGATCCCTCCTCAACTTAAAGATCTAGCATCAAGGATTCCTGAAAATTCTCCATTTACCGAAAGACATGGTCGCCTACTAAACTTGGTCACCTCCAACACTGATGTAGACATGATGAAGGTGCTCTTTCAGTTCTTTGATCCCTTACACCATTGCTTCACATTTCCCGATTATCAACTTGTGCCGACTTTGGAAGAATTCTCCTAACTCTTGAGGATTCCCATTCTCAATCAACTACCTTTCAACGGTACAGAAAGAGATCCAAAGCCAGAAGAGATTTCTCAAGCTCTACACTTGCAACCATCTGATATCACAACTAATTGGGAAATAAGGAGTGGTGTCAAAGGTTTCCTAGCAAAGTTCTTCTTTGAGAAAGGCCAAAACTGTTGGAACTCTTTGGATTTGCAAGCCTTTGAGGAAATTGTGACTCTCCTCATCTATGGGATGGTTTTGTTTCTAAATTCTGACCAACTCATAGATGTAAACGCCGTCAAAATCTTCATGTCTCGTAACCCAGTGCCTACTTTGCTAGGGGACATCCTACGTTCCTTTTACACTCGCATTATGAGGAAAAGAGGTATCCTTATGTGTTGTACTCCTCTTTTGAAAAGATGGTTTATTTCGCATCTTCCCCAATCTGTGTTGAAAAATGAGCAAGGTTCAAGATGGTCCCATAGGTTAATGACGCTCAGACATTCAGATATTCATTGGTGTTCCCGATCTTTGGAGAATGTTACTATCGTCGACCATTATGGAGAATTCCATAATGTTACCTTAATTGGCATTAGAGGAAGTATTACTTACAACCCCTGCTTAGCCTTACGATAGTTTGGTTATGCCCGAAGGGATGGTCCCCACGAGATGCTTATCCAAGGAGTGGTATTTGACTACGAGAATGACGATCAAGGTTACCATCAGAGGTTTATCCGAGCCTGGAGGATGTTGAACAAGGTGGATAGAAAGACATTAGGACACAAGAATTCCATTCCCCTCGAGCCTTACCTTAAATGGGTACGAGCTCATGCTCAGAAACTTGTGATGCCTTATCCCTCCATCTTACCAGTCATCGTGGAGCATATGGTCGAAGGAGATGTTCCCTACACTATCCTCCATCCCGACATGCCTACCTCTCTCGAAGACTTATAAAAGGGTGGGATCCAGCTGAAGGAAGAACGAGATACTTTCGAGGCTCAATTCAATGCTAGTGAAAAGAGGGTCTTAGAGCTTATGAAGCAGCTACAAGAAGAGAAAAGTGTGAACACTTATCTTGCGCCAAAGAGGATGCGTTCAGTCTTTTTATCTTAGAAAGTTATTTTGTAAGCCCAAGAGGCATGATGTAATCTTTCTTGTTTTGTCTAAAGAGAATTAATGTTTTTTCATTCTTTTGTCTATATAAATTTAAATTTCATTAATCCTTGAAATCATTTGCATGTATATATTCCATGCATCATAACATGACAGGTTTTCGCACAATAGGTTTCCTTATCTTTCTACTGTTTATTTTAGCAAGATGGATCTAGAGAAAACTGTGAAGGATCTCCAAACCCAGAATTCTCAGTTTCAAGAGACTCTACTAGCCCTAGCCAAGGGGTAGCATGATATGATGGATTTGATGGCTGTTAAGAAGAAGCTAAAGAAGAAAGCTCTACTCAACATGTGTAGAAGGTTCAAGGAGACAGTCCATCAAATCCCGGTAGGAGAAGATTCATCTGAAAATGACGAGAACCAGATTGGTGAGGTCAAGAGTACTCAAGTTGACCGTATCAATGATCAAGTATCTGATGATGATTATTTCAACGAGCAGTATTCACCCGCTGATACCAAATACAAACAGTTAGAAGACAGATTGAAAGCAGTTGAAATCCAAGTCGTCCCCGGTTTAGATTTTGATGATTTGGGTTTGATCTTTGGGGTAGTCATTCCCCAAAAATTCAAAATACCAATCTTTGCAAAGTACGATGGGGTTTCTTGTCCAAAACTCCATTTGAAATCTTATGTGCGCAAGATACAGCCGCACACTACTGATAAGAAGCTCTGGGTTCACTTTTTCCAAGAGAGCTTGGCTGGAACGTAACTTGAATGGTTTTATCGGTTAGATGGTTCTCGTATCAATACTTGGTAGGATTTATCTACTGCCTTCTACCATCAGTATCAGTACAACACCGACTTGGCGCCAATGAGGGTTCAGTTGCAAGATATGACCATGGGGAAGAATGAAGGATTTAAGGAATATGCGTAAAAGTGGAGAGACCTTGCTAGTACGGTCCAACCTCCCTTGACTGATAGGGAGCACATCAACATGTTCATGGGCACTTTATCTGGTCCTTTCTTTAATATGTTGGTTGGTTGCTCTTCTTCTGGTTTCACCGAATTGATCTTAACCGGCGAAAGAGTTGAAAGTGGCATCAAAATTGGGAAGATCTATGTGGCATCTACCTCCACTCCCAATCCTATCAAGAAAACTTTTGCTGCAAAGAAGGAAGTCAATGTTGTGTACGGGGCAAGGGCCCATACCAAGAAGAACGATCACCCGTTTGTCAATGCTGTCGGAATCTCCAATCCAACTCCTACTCCAAGACCATCTGCAAATCATCAACATTTTGAAATTCCAAGAAGACAATTTACGAGGTTAGGCATGTCACTGTATCAAGCCCTTCAACATTTTCTCAAGGGTAATTTAGTGACGTTGCGCGATCCTCCCGCCAACCCTGACACCTCGTCACCAAAGTATAATCTGAACGCTAAGTGTGCTTACCATTTAAGCAGCCCCGGGCACGAGACTGACCAGTGTTGGGCCTTGAAGAACAAAATCCAGGATTTGATTGATAACAAAACTATTGAATTTGATCCTCCTCTAACACCGAATGTAATCACTTCTCCAATGCCGAAGCATGAAAAAGGTGTTAATGTTGTCGAAGATGCAATTTTTGTCGCCTCTATTGAAGATTTGACTATCCGCTGAATATAATAAAAAACAATCTGTTGAAAGACGGGATTTTCCCTGGCTGCATAAAGGACTATGTGTGTTGTACAAGACAACTCAATGGATGTGAAGGGATGAAGAAAGGCAAACAACGCCTGATGGATAGCCATGAAATTCTATTCGAGAAGACCCCACTTGCCAAAAGTTTGATTAACAAATGTGAAGACCTCTACATTATTACCATCTCAAACAAGCCTCTTAGGATCACCTCCAAAGGTCCTATTAGGATTTCAAATGAACCCACTATTGCTCCCTTAATAATTACCAGTACTGGATCGATTCCCTACTCTTCAAATAAGGCAGTACCATGGAATTATGGTGCTGAGGTGTTCTATCATGGGATTAAACAAGACGCATGGATCGAAGAAGAAAAAGATGACAATGTTGGTAACATAGTTGGCTCAAGCAAAGTAACAAGAACTGGGAGAATATTTTCACCCAATATCTCACCACCATTGGTTACAAAGACGCCCATCCACATTACTGCTGCCAAGCCAAATACTAATACAAGAGGGAAGGATGATTTGCTCCGATGCCCAAGCTCGAACATTAATCAAGTTCCTGAAAAAGGCTCATGAGACAACAACAAACCAATTTGAGAATTGTGTGGCTAGCCTGACAGCTGATAATGGCTTGGGATTTTCAGATGCTGACTTAACACCTCTCAGGAAGAATCACAATAAAGCTTTACATGTTTCTATTAAGTGCAAAGGGACTACCTTAGCACATGTGCTATTCGATACTGGTTCTTCTTTGAATGTATTCCCCAAGGTGGCGTTAGACCGTCTAGACTGTGAAGGTTTAGTCTTGAAGCCAAGTGATATCATTTTAAGGGCATTTGACGGATCAAAGAGGACTGTTAATGGGGAGGTAGATCTTCCAATCAAAGTGGGCTCCCAAATCTTCAACTCCACCTTCTATATTATGGATATTCGTCATGCCTATTCTTGTATTTTAGGTCACCCGTGGATCCATAAAGCTGGGGCAGTAACCTCAACCCTCCACCAGAAACTCAAATATCCAGTCAAGGGCAGAATAGTCACTGTTTGTGGAGAAGAAGAGTTTATGGTGAGCCACCTTAACTCTTTCAAGTACGTAGAGATGGATGGATAATTCATTGAGACCCTGTGTCAAGCCTTTGAGGTTGTACCACCGATGATTGCTGCTACCAAATTTTCTTCTGATGAGTCTAAAGCTGTTAAGGCCACACCAAAGATGGTTTCAGTCAAAGACGCTTGTGCAGCAATTGAAGAAGGAAACTGTGATACTTGGGGGCAACTCCTAGATATCCCATTTAAAGTGAACAAGTTTGGTTTGGGCTTCACCGTCAAATCTCAGAAGGAAGTGAGGCATGCTCGTGCTGGAAAGCCACCTCTCCGCATTGGAAGCCGTAAAGTCAATGCCGTGGGTGATTCTGAAGAAGGAGCTGCATTTGAAGAGTGGGTGTATCCAACTACAAAGGAGCTAAATAATTGGCATACAAAGGACTTTGTGCCCATCTCCTTCATTGAGGAGTAATCTACTTGTTATTTCTTTTCTTTCAGTTCAAGAACATGTTGTCTGTAATATTTTAACAATGACTTTTCAGCCATTTTCCTGGCCAGGAGAACTTTGGTCCATTTGTCAAGGGTTTTATTTATGTTCATCTAATCATATGATCATTCAGTACATTATACTCTTTTGCATTCAAATATTTGTGTTCATTGTCTTTCCTTTCTTGCAAATACATTTTTCAAAAAAATAGCCATGTATCTTACATGCACACACACACACTCTTGCAGGTCCACATCCACTCTGGATCCTATTGCCAACGACTCTACTATTGCCGACTACGACTTTGAATGTACTATCAACCAAGCCAAAGACAAAGGCGAGGAAGATTGTGACATACCGGGAGAGCTAGCTAGACTTCTATTACAAGAGGAAAAATCTATTCAACCGCACGAAGAGTCAGTTGAAGTTATCAACCTGGGTACTGAGTCAGTTAAGAAAGAAATCAGGATCGGTGCTAATTTAGAAAGCAGTGTCAAGAGTAGGTTGGTTTAGATGTTTCATGATTATGTGGAAGTATTTGCTTGGTCTTATGAAGATATGCCTGGGTTGGATACCGACATCGTAGTACATCGTCTGCCGACAAGAGAATACAACCCTCCTGTTAAATAAAAGGTTTGTCGCATGAGGCCTGATATGTCTGAAAATATCAAAGCTGAAGTGATGAAACAATTTGATGTAGGGTTCCTAGTTGTGACATCCTATCCCCAATGGGTTTCCGGTGTGGTGCCAGTGCCAAAGAAAGATGGGAAAGTTTGCATGTGCGTAGACTATAGGGATCTAAATAGGGTAAGCCCCAAGGATGACTTCCCTCTACCATACATTGACGTCTTAGTTGATAATACTGCTCAGCATAAAGTCTTCTCTTTCATGGATGGCTTCTCAGGCTATAATCAAATAAGGATGGCTCCCGAAGACATGGAGATGACTACTTTTGTTATGCAATGGGGCACCTTCTGCTACAAGGTCATTCCGTTTGGATTAAAGAATGTAGGGGAAAACATATCAAAGGGCTATGGTAGCTTTATTTCATGACATGATTCATCATGAGATAGAGGTATATGTTGATGATATGATGTCCAGATCACAAACCGAAGAAGAACATCTCGATCACCTGTACAAATTATTTGAGAGGATGAAGAAGTACAAGCTGAGGTTAAACCCTAACAAGTGCACGTTTGGAGTACGATCTGGAAAGCTTCTAGGTTTTGTTGTTAGCAATAAAGGCATTGAAGTTGATCCTGCCAAGGTAAATTCCATCCAAGAAATGTCAGTCCCTCATTCTGAAAAAGAAGTCATAGGATTCTTGGGTCGTCTCAATTACATTGCTCGCTTCATATCACACTTGACTGCTACTTGTGTGCCAATCTTCAAACTCTTGAAGAAAGATCAGGTAGTCAGATGGAATGATGAGTGCCAGATTTCCTTTGACATAATCAAAGAATACATACAAGAAACTTCTGTTCTTATGCCTCCAGTTGAAGGAAGACCCTTGATCATGTACTTGACAGTATTAGAGAACTCTATGGGGTGTGTTTTGGGCCAACATGACGAGTCTGGCCGAAAAGAGCATGCTATTTATTACCTGGGCAAAAAGTTTACCGACTGTGAAACCAGATATTCACTGCTCGAGAAAACTTGTTGCGCTCTGGCATGGGCTGCTCGCCAGCTAAGGCAGTATATGTTGACTCATACCACTCTATTGATTTCTAAGATGGACCCAATCAAGTACGTCTTCGAGAAACCTTCCCTTTCCGGATGGATAGCCAGATGGAAAATGATTTTAACTGAGTACGACATTCAATACACGACTCAAAAGGCCATCAAAGGAAGTGTACTAGCAGATCATTTGGCCCATCAAGATGTGGATGATTATCAGTCAATGAACTTCGACTTCCCTGATGAAAACATCATGCTGGTGACCGACTGTGTGAAACCTGGACCATATGACGGACCTGAACAAGGATCCCGATGGACTATTGTATTCGATGGGGCTTCCAATTCCTTAGGTAACTGAATTTGTGTTGTGATCATCTCTCCTGAAGTTTGCCACACTCCTTTCACTTCCAGACTATACTTCGATTGCACAAACAATATGGCTGAGTATGAAGCATGCATCTTAGGTCTGAAAGCTGATATTGACTTAAGGATCAAGCATTTGGATGTGTTCGGGGATTCCGCCCTAGTGATCAGCCAAGTAAAAGGAGATTGGGACACTAAACACCCTAAGCTTATCCCTTACAAGGAACTTGTGCTATCCCTAATTCCTTACTTTGAAGAGATTACTTTTGAGCACTTCCCTAGGGAAGAAAACCAGTTGGTTGACGCTTGGGCAACCATGTCTTCAATGTTCAAGGTCATATGGGACAACGAAGCCCCTATGATAACAATTGAAAGATTCGATGAACCTGCACATTGCTATGAGCTTGACACCGATGCGGAAAAGCCATGGTACCATGAGGTGAGGAGATACCTTGAAGCACAAGAGTATCCAGAAGGGGCATCTATCAATGACAGAAAGTTCTTGCAAAGATTTGCAGCCAAATTCTTCCTAAGTAACGGGATATTGTACAAGCGCAACCATGATTAAACTCTACTCCGATGTGTGGACAAGAAGGAGGCGGAGGAGATCATGGAAGACATGCACTATGGTCTCTTCGGTACTCACTCAAGTGGACATACGGTGGATAAGAAAATCTTAAGAGACAGTTACTATTGGTCAACAATGGAGACTGATTGCCATCAACATTCAAGAACTTATCACAAATGCCAAATCTACGCTGACAAGGTCCATGTGCCACCTATCCCTCTGAATGTCATGACCGCTCCGTGGCCATTTGCAATGTGGGGCATTGACATGATTAGAGAGATCAAGCCCATCGCTTCCAACGGACATCGCTTCATTCTTGTTGCTATCGACTATTTTAGCAAATGGGTCGAAGCTGCCTCATTTGCCTCAATCACCAAAAATATGGTAGCCAGATTCATCCGACATAACCCCATCTACCGTTATAGTATCCCCGAAAGGATCATCACCGACAATGGGACTAACCTCAACAATGCCATGATCACTGAGCTTTGCACTCAGTTTAAGATCAAGCATCACAGTTCTTCTCCGTATAGACCAAAAATGAATGGCGCAGTCGAAGCGGCCAACAAAAATATCAACAAGATTATGCATAAAATGGTAGTAACCTATAAGGATTGGCATGAGATGTTGTTGTTTTCTCTACATGGCTGCCGTACTTCAACTAGAACATCAACTGGGGCAACTCCCTTTTCTCTAGTCTATGGCATGGAAGTTGTTTTGCCAGTGGAAGTTCAGATTCCCTTGCTGAGAATTATGAATGAGGCAGACCTAGGGGAAGACGAGTGAATCCAAACGAGATTGGATCAATTGAACTTGATTGACGAAAAATGGTTAGCTGTTGTTTGCCATGGTCAGACGTACCAAAAACGGATGATCAAGGCTTTCAACAAAAAGATCAAGCCTCGAGTATATCAAGTTGGTGACTTGGTGATAAAACACATCATTCTACCACAAGGCGACCCCAGATGCAAATGGACTCCCACCTATGAAGGGCCATTTGTTGTCAAGAGAGTTTTCTCTGGCGGTGCCATGATGCTGACTACCGTGGGTGGTGAAGATTTCCCACATCCTATAAACGCGGACATAGTTAAAAAATACTACGCATAAGAGACCCGTTAGGTTGACACACCTAGGAAAAATAAGGGCATCCCGTTAAACCAAAAGGTTTGGGAAAAAATTAGGGATATATGCAAAAGATTGTACACTCGGCAAGTTGAAAACCCGAAAGGGTGAATTGGGCAAAAAAGGGTATCCTGGTGGGTTGAAAACCCGAAAGGGAGGTCCAGGAAAAAGTTAAGGATTAAAAGCGTATGACTATGTCCCGTGGAATCAACACAGTCAATTTTATCACCAAGGTCCAAGTTCAAACGGTCCAAGATCAATCCAATCAACTTCTATCAACGGCAAGGGACATTCAAAGACATTGGGGGGCAATAGTAGAGTTTAAAGGCAATGAGATCATTTCACATGGCTATTTGTTTTCATTCTCAATTTTGTTTTCCTTTCGAAGATTTCCTCTTACTAGGATCTTCGTCTCTATGTACAAAAACGCCTATTCATGGGCAAAATATCAATACAAATATACTTTGACGTGCAAAATTTCTGTCTTTGTTTTGAATGCAAATTTGTCCAATGATTAAAATTGAATGAACATATGCATATGAACATAATTAAAACTATTTGGCACATGTGTCCTGCTAAGCAGCAGCAAGCATCTCTTTAATGTATATGAAATATCCCCACAGAGTTATCTCATTATCATTATCCCCACAAGGACGACTACAATAAACCTTTCCCCAACGAAGTTACTCACAAAGTCTATTTGAATAGGATAATCCCCGACCAAAGTCTCAATCTCTTGGTAGTTCTCTCTCCAGCTAAGTCGATTTTTACAAGTTAAAGCCTCGTGGATCTCTTCCTAAAAGAAACTCACTTCCCCTACAGGGTTTATTTCCCCAACAGTGTTTATTTCCCCAACAACAATCGAGGAACCAAAAAATTCCCCAGTCGAGTACATCCTCCCCAACCGAGTCTGTATTCCCCCGGCATAGTCTATCCTCCCCAGTTGAGCCCATTATTCCCCAGTTGTGTATATCCTCCCCAGTTGAGTGTATCCTCCCCAAGCTGAGTCTGTCCTGCCCGACTGAGTCTACACTCTCCAGTTTGAATTTTCCTTTCAAATTATTGCAAATCATAGGGCCACAACCCCTGATCCCCAGTAAAGCCGTCAGCAAAGCCTTTACTATTTCCAAAAAGATACTATGAAGCCTGGACCCGACCAGATATTAACACAATTTTCAAGTTATTACTGAAATCTGGACCCGACCATATAATAGTTTGACTTCTTCAATTGCCGAAGTTTGGGCCCAACCAGGGAGTAGTTTAATTCCTACAAAATCATTAGCAAAACTCCTCTTCTCCAGTAGAGTTTGCCACTATCCCTAGTGAATTACTGAAACCTGGACCCGACCAGATAACAGTTTGAGTATCTGAAACCTGGACCCAACCAGATAACAGTTGATCTCAATTTCAAGATACTATGAAACCTGGACCCGACCATATAATAATTTAACTCTTCAAAGATATAGAAGAACCTGGACTCAACCTGATCAAGGTTTAACTTCTTTTCCCCAGTAGAGTTTTCCCCTACCCCAACAAATTAATGTGAGGCATGGATCCGACCAGATATCAATTTTCAATTTAATCTTTTTAAGCAAGATGTTGTGAAGCCTGGATCCGACCAGATAGCAATTACCCTCAGAGATTCGTTGTGAAACCTGGAAACTGACCAGATGACAACTAAATCCCCAAACAGTTTATGGTGAAACCTGGACCCGACCAGATAGAAATTGACCTCATCAACCTCAGAAATCTGCAAAGCCTGGACCCGACCAGATAACAGTTTTTCAAACAGTTTATTATGAAACCTGGAGCCCGACCAGATAACAACTAACTATGATCCCCAGAGAGACACTATGAAGTCTGGACTCAACCGGATAATAGTACAACTTCCCAAAAACCATGAAACCTGGTGTGATACGGTGGGAAGAACTGACTGTTTTTGGAATGTTGGTTTGCGCTTTGCGTTTTTTGTTCGCAAAATGTCGCGGTAAGCAAGAGTAGCCACCGACTTTTATTTTATCCAACAAGGAAAGAAAAAAAGCACAGAAAAATTCCTTTTTTGAGACGTTTCTGAGTACGGGGGGTAGATTATAGAAAGGGAAGGTATTAGCACCCTTTCTATCTGTGGTTATCCACGGGCTCTTAGGTACTTTCTCAATTATTTTCAAAATTGTTCTCTTTGTGCTTGTGGGTTTGAAAAAAAGTTTTTGTTTGAAACTTCGATTTAACTCTTGCTTCTGTCCTCAAGAGTGTAATGAAGTGTTTTTGAAAACTTTGTTTGAAAAGGAGTGTAAGTGTGAAAAAAGTTTTGTTTTGAAAGAGCAAGTATCTAAGAACTAATCTACCTACTCGAAAAAGGAATTGTTTTATGCTAATCTTCTTTAGACAATGCTATCCCACTATTAGTGAGTGGGTAGCACCATCGTTGGAGTTTGAGGGTCAATTCGAATAGGGACATACGGTCACTAAAGCAATGTTAGGACGCCTTAGCAGTAACCCTAATGTCTAAGATCATTTGTTTGAGGCAACAATATCTGATGCAACCATTTCGAGGCAACTATGATCTTTTAGACAATAGGGCGACCTCTAAAATGACCTATACTCAATGACCGTTTACAAAGGCAACCAAGTGGGGTGTACCCTAGGAGTGCGCATGTGCGAGTGTGTTGATTTCAATTATTTTTATCTTTGCACATGTTAAGGGTGATCTAACTATTTTTTAAATTAGGCATTCATTCTTGTCATACAAGCCCTATTATCAAACATCTAACGGTTGTATAATTTGTAGAATTTAAAGGTGCGGAAATTAAGCTAATTATTACAAGGCGTCGGGTATTTACATCGCCAAAAGCAACCCTTTGAAAATAAAATGCGGAAAAATAAATAATTGTCCTAATTATTTATTACAAACCGGGAACAGATACATCAATAATAAAAAATAAAGCGTGACGCGAAATTAAATCGAATGCGAATTAGCGTTTTGACCCTTTTAAAAGAAAATGTTTTTTTGTTGTTTTTATTTTAGAAAAGAAATTAAATCCTAAATTAAAATACTAAATTAATTATTAAATTAATTAAATGGAAAAATAATTAGTGACATGTTTTTTTTGAAGTTTTTGTTAATTTAAGAAAGAAAATAAAATAATTAAATGAATTAAAACCTAATGATTTCTAATTAATTTTAAATATTCAAAACAAATTAAAGTTCCCTAATTAATGTCCTAATTAATTAATTAGTATTTATTAATAAAAAATAAAATTCTGAATTTTAATTGGATAAAAAGTATTTTTGTGATTTTTGATTAAAAAAAAAGAAAATTTGTTATTGGTTAGAAATTAATTAAAACAAAATAAAATAATTAAATTAAAAGAACAAAATATGAGAGAAAGAGAAATTGGGCCTGACTTGGGTGTGTAGAAAGCAAATTCGCTGGCCCATTTGAAGCTGATCCAATTAACTTTTTGGGATCCCATACACGCGCGTTGACTGGCTTATGGTATGTCTTGGATGCTTGGCCACCAGATCTGGCCACCTGGCCATCTGGCGCTTTGATAATGAATGTCCATGGTGAACCTCCAGCTTGAATATGCACCTGATTTCCTAAAAACAATTATGAAAATGCAAATGGCTGGAGGCAGGGATCGAACCCCTGACCTCCAGCCTTTGGGTCCTTATGCGCTGAGGTGTCCACCACTGGGCTACGTTGTTGCTTTTGTTATTATAATACAAATGAAATATAATATATAAAAACAAAGTCAATTTCCAGAAAAATAAAAAAAACGTGCGATTATTTGAACGGACGAGTGAGGGAGTGCCAACGTATCGTCCCTGTCCTCTAAGATATGCAACTTTTACCTGCGGATTTTTATCCGCAGCTAAAAGCGTGGCTTCATTCTAAAATCTTCCCCAGGCCATATAAATGGAAGGTAGCGCCATGGTTGAGCTCGTCTTGTTCCCCTGAACAAGATGGTACCCTTCATGCAAGCCAATTATTCCTGTAATAAAAAGCCCTAAAAAAACCTAGAAAACCCTACAATGGTGATCCACGATATAAAGCAAAAGAATAAAATTGGTTATTGCAGAAAGCTAGCAAATGTCATGGTGAATCAGAATATGCAATTAGTTTTTGTTATAGATGCAAGAATAATACAAATCGAATTCAAGAATGGGGCGGATTCGTGAGGGACTTACAGTGCTCTAGGAAGCTTGAAAACGCGTGGTTTGGATTGGTTTCGCTTGTGGAGATGGCTAGGAAATGATTGAGACACTTGCCAAGACTTGAGGATGACTTTAAGCCCTATTTCGATCTCACACTTTTTTCTGGTTTTTTCAAATTTGGTTCTCACTCTATGCTTGATCTCCCACCCTGATTTTTGTCCCTCTCGCCTCCTTCTGTAATGCACAACACATTAGGTCTGAATTCTTTGTTCAAATCTCCCTCTATCAATGCTCTTGATGTGGATTTGATTTGCTTTTACAAAATTTCCAAATTGGCTTGATTTCAATCTTTATGTGTGCAATTGTTTGATACGAGTTTTATTTGATGCAAGCTGTCCATTGAAACCTATAATAATCAAAAGATCTTTGGTTATCAATATTTTTGATTTTATTTGATTTAATTTGGTTTAAAATGAATTAATTCAAATAAAAATCAAATTAAATAATAAAAATATAATATGAACACATGGCCAAGGCTAGAGCACGTGGGCAATAATGCAAACTCAAAACAAGTGAAAACGAATGGGCCCATTTGGCAAAATTTGAAGTTTTGGGGATGGTTGACTTTTGGCAATTTTGCAAAAAAGTCAAACTTCAACAATGCATAACTTCTTCAATTTTGAACTTTTGGAGATGTTATTGGACTTTTTAGAAAGCTTGGGATGTCCTATACTCAACCCTTTTGGTATCATATCATTTTGATATTCCATGCTCAAGTTAGAAGCTTTTACAAAAAATGTGTTTTTGTTGACTTTTCAAAATGACCTATAATGTCCAAATTCATAACTTCTTGTGAGTGCATATTTTGATCTTGGGGTATGAATATGGATTGTAGGGGATTACATCCTCTTAAATGAGATTTGGATGGGTCGTTTCTCATAAAGTATGAGAAAGTTATGCTTGGTCAAAGTTGGGTTGACTTTTCCTACAAAACCCTAATTTAGCAACTTTTGAATCTTGATGAATTTTGAGCAATCCTTGATGAATCATGATAAACCCTTTATCAAATGATGAAATATCCTTCAAAATGAGAATGTCGACAAAAATCTTGAAGTTTGACTGTATTTGGATCACAATTGACTTTTTCCCTAGCACAATCGATTTTTGGACCTTTGAGCAATTGACTGAGCAAACTTCCTCTGCAAGGCTTGAAATTTGACATGGATGATCTTGAGAACATATTAGGACATTGGTGAGAACTTGGGGTCACTTGGAATCAAGGATCTTGATGCAACACAAAACCCTAATTTGGGGTAGACTGCCTTAGGAGATAGATTGTTTGGTCAATCCTTGAGCAACCTTGAGCAACTTGGAGATTTTTCTTGCAATGTTTTGAGAAATATGGGAGGGAAAATTTAGGGGTACAACACCTGGACCCGACCAGATAGTAGTTACCACTTCAAGTTACTGCGAAGCCTGGATCCGACCAGATAACAGTTAAATTCTGTATCCCAGCAAGTTGTTGTGAATCCTGGATCCGACCAAATACTATTCAATTTCAAGAAAACATTTTGCAAAGCCTGAAATCCGACCAGATAACAATTAATTCGTCTCTTCCCCCAATAAGTTGTCGTGAAGCCTAGATCTGACCAGATAGTAGTTGACTACTTCATCCTCAGAAAATTGTGAAGCTTGTATCCGACCAGATAACAGCTGACATTCAAGAGATGTTCTCCAGTGAAAGTATCCCTTCAACAGTTTGAAGATATGCATATTCTTCATCCCCAATGGTAATCAGGGATTCAACCCCCCAAAATTTCCTCAGCAGTAGTCAGGAATTTATTTTCCCAGACAAAAATATACATCTCACATTCATACATCATAGCATGTACATACCATATCATTTAACATAATACCACATCTGGTGAACATCATGCAGGCATCTGCATTTTACTAACTCTTTTTCTCACAGGTAAAACATCAAGTTTTAGTATAAATCAACAAAAGATTTGTGCTGATACTTCTTCCAGTCTTTACCAACATTCCTCCAAATGGAATCTATAAGCCCATTCACCATCCATCTTCGAGTGCAAATTTCTGGGCACTCTAGGGTTCAATTATCTTTCACCTTCAAGTCACGAATGGCAGATCTGCCAATCTAACTCTTCGGGTTTATGAAGATTGAACAGGGGCAGCTGTTGTACCCAAAAATTTCCCCTCTCATTTATCAAGTAATCTCTCACAAGATCTCCTTCAGTTCAAGACTGCACTAGAGTTAATCAACTCAAGACACCTCCTTAAGCATTGATGACCAAAATTAGGGTTTGAGATTGCACAAGGATAATTGAACTTTCAATGCTACATATGAATTTCATGAATCATTATGGACCCCACGATTACTCATGCCAAGTTTCAAGCCTTGGATCACACTTTTGCTCAGTCAATTGAGCAGTTGACCTAAAAATCAGCTGTATTGCGGAAAAAGTCAACTATGGCCAATGTACAGTCAAACTTCATAATTTTTTATCCACACCAATATTATAAACTCATATGTATCATTTGATCAAGTTTGTACCATAATTCCTCAAGAAATTTGACCAAATCATCAAAAGGGCAAAATGGTCAAAATTAGGGTTTTGATTGAGAAAGGGCAATTTCTGATTTTTGACCTAGCAAGTGGTCAATTGGTTTGAAGCATGATTTCAAGAGTTCAATTGCATCATTTTTACCTAATGGAATGACCTAAAACATTGCTTAAGATCAATTGGATTGATAGTGAATTCTCAGTCAACTAATCAAAAGTCCATTGTACACTGAAAAGTCAAACTTTGACTTTTTCATCAAAATCCAATGTCAAATATCACAATTCATCAAAACATGTCAAAATATGAAACTTATTCATCAAGAAATAAAAAATTCAAGATTTCATTTTGAAAAGTCAAAGTTTTCTAACTTAGAAATTTTTCTAAGTGTTTAAAACTTAATGTTTTTCATAACTTTGAGCCAATTTTTCACCATGATGCAAGAGGATTCAAAAGAAACTTTTAACATGAAAGTTGTAGATCTCCATGATATCTATAATATTTATTTACACAAATTCTTATAAAAATGCTTGGATCTCAAGTTATAAATTCATAAAGTCATGGTCTTGAAATTGAACACTTAGTGAAATTTTGCCCTAGTTTTGGTCAGGATTTTGACCTAACTTCATGGAACTTTTTCATATAGTTACAAAGGGAATTTTCAAAATTGATTCTACGAGGGGTTATAGAGCACATTTCAAGATTTCCAAAATGTCCCAGAACTCCTTGAGATCATTTGTGAGCAAGGAGAATCGAAGAGATGAAGTTAGGGTTTTCAAACATGAATTACAAGCCATTTCATGATGAACAAGAATTAAAATCCAAGTCTATGCTGCATAATCTTAACTTTCCAGGCCTCAAACTTGTTTGTCACTCCATATTTAAATGTTTACACAACATATGGAGCCATTGTCCAAACATTTGAATCATTATCCAAGTTGCATTTCCATTTTTGGAAGAAAGTAACCATTTCATTCTTGTAAAGAAGTTTTAATCACAAAGTCAATGAATAGAGCTTTGCACTTGTTCCTTATGATCACAAGAAATGTCAAAGGAAAAATCAACATGTTTAGAGCCTCCTATAAACTCAGGTCATGCTTGTACTTGTTGCTTTGAAACCTGTTTTTTTTTCACTTTTCTTCAAAATCAAGCAATTGAGCCATAACCCTATAACCCAGAAACCTTTTATGCAATAGCTCTCCAACCTTTTCCATACATAAACACAAGTCTATTACAACATAACACACAAATGCTAATACCCCAAAATACTCCCAAGCACTCTGCAACTCAGAATCTGCCATAACTTAACAGTTTTGAACCTCACATAGCCATCTCCAAATTCACTCGTGCGTTCTGAGTTTTAACCATCCTAACACTTAATATACATAATATCAAAGTGATCCAGACCCCTGTTCCTTGACTGCAACTCCTCCATCACCATCCACCATTTCCAAACTTAAAGCTTGCAACTTGACTTGAGTTAGGAGTTTCAGCCATCCTCAAAGCAAAGTAGGAGTTGGAACACACTCAAGGAAGTCCAGGAAAGCTACAGAAATCATCAGGCCATCATAAAGGTTGCTCAAACTCCATACACGACTTCAGCTGCAAGAGGTAAGTTTTCAAACTTCTATCTCTTCATACAAGGATCATTTGAGTTTGATTTGTGAAGATAAAATGTAGATACCATTGCCACGAAGTTGTACATAACCATAGTTTGCATTTATATGGCCTGAGCTTAGAGAATTTTAGAGTTGAAGTTTTCTGAAATTTTTAGGTTTTAAATTAGGGCCAGAAAAATTCTCATTCATCTTTGACTGTTAGCTTAAGTTATTTACATGTTTGGATTCGTGGGAAGAAATGCCACAATTTTCATGTTTGAACTTTTCATTTTTGTTGAGAGATGAAGAAGATACAGGTCCTTTGGCTGGAGGTTGAAGATGAAGTGTAATTAGGGCGCATTTTGTATTATATATTTATCGTTTCAGTTATATTAACAGATGTACATTCACCCCAGTTGTAAGACAGCGCGCTGGTAACCTCAAGGTCACGGGTTCAAGACCCAGCGCTGCCTTTTGCTTTTTCTTTTCACATTTTCACATTTTTTGTTTGTTTGCAGCGCTTAGGCTTTCAACATTTGGGCCTTTTGTTTTTTTTTTCTTTCACTAACTCTGATTTACTAGTGCGCTCCCCTGGCCTTTTTTTAATTATTTCCTTTTTCTGCTTTTTTATTTTATTATATTTTATTTTCTTTAATATTTTTATTATTTATTATTATTAATATTATTATTTTTTTTATTAATAGAAATTAAAAAAATATTTTTATTTATTATTCATACTTATATATATTTATTTTCTCTATAAAACAAAAAGATAAAAAAAACATTTCTCTTAAAATAAATAAATTTCTTTTCTTTTTCTTAAATAATTATTTTTTAGACTTAGGTTAAATTAATATATTATTTTATTTTCTTAGTTAAAGTTAATTTAGAACTTAGGTTATTTTAATTAATTAACCTTCATTTTATTTTCATTAATTTAAAACCTTTTCATAAAAAAAAACCTAAAAACCCTTTTCAAATTAATTTCTTTTTTTAATTAGTGTAAGTTAATTTTATTTAATTTTAATTAATCATTTTCTACAATTAGATCAAGACAAAACCCCTCTCATAAAAAACAACAAAAGTCATCTCTTTTTCCATTTATATTCTTGCATTTTATTTTCAATTTTGTACAATATTCAATATGGTTGTAATAGATAATTAAGTTTAGTTTTCTTGCAATCCCCATTTGTAAATTTGTACACCCCCTCCCCTAATGATGTAATAGCGTAGTAATTTTACTTTTTGCAATTTATCGCTTTATATAAATGCTAGTAATTAGGGTTTGTATGAGAAGATAAAATCAACAAGTAGAAAACCCTAATCAAATACTAAACAAAGCATGAAAATCAATACACTTGCACACAAGCACCCATAGGATAAAATCCACTTGGTTGCCTTATAAAAATGGCCATATTATGCATGTGAGATATCTTAGTAAAAACAAGCAAAAATACAAGATCATAGTCCCTCGATGACGCTATCTATGTTGCCTTTTCAAAATGATCTTAGTCCCTAAAGAAAGATGCTAAGATACCTTGCAACATTGCTAATCATGGTTATACGTTGACCCATGCCCGTCCCGCTTACATCTAAAGATAAGGTTACTTATCAAATCAATGGTAATATAACAATGTGGAAGGAAAGAGGAAATGAACATGAAAGGCTTTTGAGTAGGTAGAATGTTCCTAGTTACTTGCTCAATTTCAAAACAAAAACATCCTTGCTATTTTCAAAACAAACACCAACACTTTCAAAAATATCTTTCAAACTTGAAAACATTTTCAAAAGATCAACACTTTGTATACATTCTTACGAATGAGAATCATTACAAAGTTTTCCTAAACGATGGCGCCTTTTCAAAATACTTTCAAAAAAACCACACAAAGCACATTTTCAAACAAAAGCAAGTGATCTAGAAAGCAACTAAGAGTCCATGGAAAACCATGGATGAAAAGGGTGCTAATACCTTCCCTTTTCATAATCTACCCCCCGAACTCAAGAAAACATCTCTAAAGGTCTTTCCTGTTCTTTTCAGCCTTTCCTTATTGGATAAAAGAAAAGTCGGCGGCGACTCTTGCTAACCGCAACATTTGCGATAAAACACAAAACAACCAAGCCAGTTCTCCCACCGTACCACAGGAGGCAATGTTTATTTTGTTAAAAGTCCTCAAAAAGAGGCCATATTTGTGTTTGTTTGTGTGCAAAAGAACTCGACGAAGGAAAATCTCACTCCCCTCCCATTTCCAGTTTACTTTATGATTTCTATTGAGTCAATAAGTGGAACAAATGGTCCACAATTGACCCCCACACTCCACTTTGTGTCATTCTTAGCTCGCGTTATATGTTGATGCTTTGAACCATTCCCATTCTTGTCCATTGAGTCAGATTAAATGGAAAAAGGTTCATAACCAACCCCCACACTTTGTTGTTCATTTCGGTGATGTTAGCTCATGTTTCTTCAAATGTTGATGCTCCGAATTGTTACTCGATGTTGGTGCTCGAGCAAATCAAGTGGAAAGAGTTCCTTACTCCCAGTTTGAGATCTATTGGACTCTTTGTTTGTTGTTAAGCTCTCACTCAATTTTGTTTTTGTTCGACTTTGTTTGATTTCACTTGTTCTCTTCTTTACACCTTTGTATGTTCTCTTAGGATTCACATGTTTCATTTTTTATGCAAGTTAGACATTAGGATCATAATCCATGCATGTTAACATAGGTAGTGCTTCCCTTTCAACCTCAACTATAGGATCAATCATTGTATGATAATATTATGGATAGAGATATATAGTTTCCCTTATATGTCTTCCTTTCCCTTTTGCATGATTAAGACTAAAACCTTATTCTTTGGAAACTTCATAAAAAAACTCTAACATTTCTTAAACCCTTTTTCAAGGTAAAAAACATCAACTTATTCAAAAAAAAATCGCCTTTGTTCCTTTCTTTGAAACTCTTAAAAGCATGTGTTAATTATACCATGTGCAACACGATGCGTAAGTCCCCAAAGGTCGGGTGCCACTATGTCTACTTGCTAGAGAACGAATGTAGTATTATCTTCCTTCGGGCATTTTTCTTTTGAAAATACCTCTTCAGATAAGAACGTGTTAATTCATTCTTATGCCAATTTGTGAGTCTCTAAAGGTCGAGTTGTAGTAGGAAGAGAAATTAATATTGTTCATAAAAAACACAAAACAAACGGAAAATTTTGATTCGAACTATGGCGCTCTGATTTCTTAAAAGGGATACGTAGCCATTTGGTCACGGCTCCCAAGCGAGCGAAACTCTGTAAATATTCCTTTTTTCCCTGTATTTTTTTTTGTTGCATGCATTCCCTCTTTTCATTTTTCCTTTAGCGCGTAAGCTTTAGATTAGAACATACCCTTTGATTAGAAAAACAAGAGTGGATCCCATGGGGTACCACGGACGTGAGGGGTGCTAATACCTTTCCCTTGTGTAACCAACTCCCTAATCCATATCTATCAGTCACAAGACCGTGATTTCTCCCTTCTCAGGTTTAGTCGATGTTTATTTTTCCCTTCATGTGGGATAAAAAAACGTTTGATGGGGACTTTATTGATTTTTTATCGATGATTATTTGGCCGGTTATTTCAAATAGAATTTAGATTTGTTAACCGTTGGATCGAGTTCAAATTTGGAGGGCGGATTCACAACACCTGTATTTAACCTTTGACCTGAGAGATATCTGCTTCACACTGTAGTTGTAGATTTGGAGGGCAGGTTTGCAACAATTGTATCTACCTTTTAACTATTCGGATCTTCAAAATAGGGTATGAGATGTGTAGCGGTAGAAATGTTGAGACTAAGCCATTGGATTGACTTAAATCGCACAGATCCAATAAAAATCGCCATCGCACTTTATTGTTTCCTAAGGAAATGGGAAAAGAGCGAATAAACCCAAAAAAAGAGGGGGGGGGGGAATCTAGGTACGAGGGTTGGTTATACAAAGGGAAGGTATTAACACGCTAAACATCTACGGTACTCCACATGAATCTCTTTGAAAATATGTGTATTTTGGCTTTAAAAGGTGTATACAAAAATAGATGGTGGAGATGAGAAAAGAAGTATTTTTTACAATTTTTGCACCCTCCGCGGTTGCGAATCTTTAGTGCCTTCAAACCACCTTTCATGAAATAGAGGATCAGGGTACTCGTAGTTCAGCTCAAAAAATTTAAAACACATGTGTGTTGGTTAATTTTAAGAGAAGAGACTTCTTCGTCATATCCGAGTGAAAAACATACTTACTACCCAAGATTATGAGAAAGGAGAATTTATGTCATCTCAAAGTGGAGGATATAGCTTGGATTTTAAAATCAACAAAGCCTCACTCACTATCCAAGTGGAAAATATCTCACTTTACTACATATCATAGAAGTATAGTAGCTCGCATCACTACAAGAATTGACAAGAGTCTAATCTTTTGAGAAAAGTTTAAAGTAAAAAAACTAAAGTGGAAAAATGGTTTGAATGAGGTTAATTGACTTTTAGTCTTTCAAAAATTTCAAAGTATGATTAAATTGATTAATGTTTGGTTAAGAAAAGTTTTTTGAAAATGCATGGACCTAAGTCTAAGTTTATTATGAAAGTGGTTCAAGTTATAAAACAATAAGAGTTTTGAAAAGGAGGGAGAAGATTTTTGAAATTAAAGAAGATAGGAGGACATGAAGGGACTATCCTAAAGCATAAGGTAAAAGCTAAGGAAAAGAACGATCTAACCAACAAAATGCCAACACTTGACATATGAAGTCAATGTAGAATTCCCATCCTTTGGATTAAAACCAAGCAAGCAAAAATACTAAACCTATGAGGAATACCAAGCTTCAGATGAATTAAGTCTTCGTACAAATTGGACAGAGTAACGGCTGTATATAGAGGAATCTTAATCACAGACAAAGCATATAATCATAATAACCTGCATGCAAAGAAAATCAACCTAATACCTTTGAGTAAACCCCAAGAACTTCAGACAGAGCAACAACAGAGCAACAAGGTCCCCAAGTATCAAGGCTTCTAATCCTAAGTCCGAGAGATCCACAACTCCATAATGCCAAGGATAGTAACCAGATAGTCCAAGTAACCTTAAAGTTGTTAATGTCCGAGTTGATTATTAAGTGCCTTCAAAAAGAAAAGAAAGCTCAAGTGAGCAAAAATAAAAATGACATAAAGATAAATGCTCAAGTGAGCAAAGATAAAATAACATAAAGATAAATACTCAAGTGAGCAAAGATAAAATGACATGAAATGTAAATGCTAAAGTACACGGTGCATAAAAGTAAGGGCATAAAATAAAGGCATAAAGTAAAGTTAATTATTAGTGAATTAGAAGTTAGAGGTTAGTTGAATGACCATCTTGAAGCTTTCATTGGAAAACTCATTAGAAGATTGATAAAATCAAAGCTTCTCAACAATAAGTCTCATTTGCATTTTGTCAAGTATATCATACATTTCAAGTGCTCAAAGAAACCATATATGATCAACGATGTTCAAATGATTCACTTAGACCAAAATGTATGAAGTTTGTTAGAGGATTGATAGAACCAAAGCCTCCTAATAATGAACTTCAAAGTTATTGGATCAAGGTTTTCAAATTAAACATACTTGGGCTTGGAAACATAGGTTTGGGCCATGAATGATCATTTTCGAATTGGGACAAATCTAGATCTATGTTAAGCAATCGTAAATGAAATTATGTAGAAGTCACACCTATTTTGAGGTTGGTCAATAGCAATCTATGTACCAACATATTAGAGAAATGATATGTAGATCATTCTCCAAAAACATGTAGCACAAGTAAAAACAAGAAAGGGATAAGATGAAGAGGGATGAGGCATGTATCAGATGAAACTAGGGTTTCAAATATCATCAACATCATTAATCTATTTTGGTGGATTTGGTTTTTTAACCTATCAACACCTAAGATCCAATGAGGTTGAGTAACTTGTCCCAAAATAACAGTCAAGTGTCTCTAAATCAGGAACAATAAAAAAAGATTTGGCGTGTTGTGCGTGTCATGGTCTCTCTTGAATAACACACCAGATCAATTATAAAATCAGAAAATATAAAAATAAACAAAAAAAATATAGACCATTGGACCATATTCAAAACGCGTTAGTGAACATATCCAAAGGACCTAAAGTGGTGTGCTTGATATGGACCTTAGTAAGAAAATACATAATTCATATAAATCTGGGCCTATCAAAATAAAAAAATTGGCACACTCTGATTGGTTAAGACAAAACATGTCATCATCTTCAACCTCCAGCTTTCAGAAAAACCATAGAAATTGTGATTCTTTAAATGGAAAAATTATAGGTTCATATCGGTACCAATGGATTCGTCTCTTCAAGACAATCACAATCGTTCCCTCGTGAAAAATTTAGCTCAATCGATTTGCAAAAAATCAGAAGAAAAAGTGAAAACGAGTTTTAAAAATAAACGATCAATTCTCCATGATATCACAAACCAAAAGAAACATGAGCTTCAGAGAAGAAGAGGCTACAACTTTGTAACTTATTTGAAGAAAAATGATAGAGAAATCTACCTAAACAAAGTGCAAGAAGTTTGCTCTAAAACGGAGCTTCTGTAACTCGATTATATGCATAATTCTTCTTGCTAAGGATCTGGTTAGCTTCAATAAATGCCAAGGAAGCTAATAGAATGGAAGTTTTTATGAATTAAGGTGACAATGAAAAACATAAATCAAGCTCAAGATTTCATGTGGGATTTTGACAGAGTGTTTTTGGTATTCAAGCTTGCGAAAATGAGTGGAATTTGGTTTGTATCTATAGGAGAAGTGAATGGAATCAAGAGTTGAGGTGAATGATGCAATTTGAGTCAAATTCATGCACACGTGTGATCATGAGGAAAAAGTGATCACGTGTGCATCAAAACTCATCCAAATGATGCGTTTTGACACTCTAAATGATCCAAACATTTATTCTAATCATGTTTAAGTGGAAAACAAGCACAAATTTGATCATTAGAAGCCATATTATGGAAATTGTAATCTGACTGCAAGTGAAACTTCAGTTCCAAGGTATCAACTTTGAATCCATGGTGCACATATCTTAGGAGGCTTTATGACATGATTCTTGAAGCATTTGAAAGAGAAGGTCACAATATTTACAATGTTCCAAGAAAGACTGCATTTGGATAATTGAGCTGGAAGTTACATCACTTTGAAATCGTGAAAAACAAATTGATTTTTGTACTTAGAAATATTTCTAAGTATGGGACCTCAAAATGACCTATAATGTTCTTCAAAAAATTACATGACCTTCCACTCAAAATTTGGTCTTGATATTTGAAGATGACATGAAGTAGACCTCTTGAATTGAATTGTGGAATTGAGATCACTCAAAAATCATAAAAACTGAAAGAGTTATAGTCTTTGGAAGATGATGAACAAATTTGGGGAAAATCACAAAAGACTTATAATCTTTTCAACTCTTCAACAACTTTCCAAGCATTTTCAAGTCTTGCACATTGAATCAAAGTTTTAGTAGACATCCCAAAGACTATGGTGGAAAAATAATGGTCTCAAGGAAATAAAAATTGACCAAGTTATGATCATTTGGAGTGCAACCCTAAGATTCAAAGGCTTTTCAAATAGACTTGTAATATTTCTCAACCATTAGTAATCTTCCATTCAAAATTAGCCTTAGATCCCTGAAAAAACTTGTTAAGGACCCTTTTAAGAGAATCATGGATTTGGAGTCAATCAAAAATCTCAAAAAGTAAGCAAGATATGGTCCTTGGAAGTCAACAAACCCTAGCTTAGAGAGTGTCAAAATAACTTGAAACCCCTTTCAACTTTTGATGATTTTTCTTGCACAATTAGATGTTATCATGTGAAGAGAAGTTGTTGTTAATGATGATAATTATCCATAGCAAAAAGAATCAACTCAAAATGTTGAAAATTGAGAGAGTTATGCACTTATGATCAATGAATCAAGCACTTGCTCAACTAGGTCAAACTTATTGAATAACCTTGAATCTTTTTGAACTTTCTTGGCAAAATAAAGCATGATGAATCATAATAGGCCTTAAAATAATGTTGTCTTGAATCATACTCAAAGATGGAGCTTAAGTATTAATAAATCTTGTTGAAGAATGCATAGAAATAAACCCATGAACTTATGAATCTTCTTGATGAATATCACCACCAACTTTCAGGAAAACTTGACCTAAATAAAGTTATAGTACTCTTTGAACCACAAATCTTTGATGTCATAGACATAGCCTTGAAGTTTGAGTTCTTGCAATCCATTGAAGAAACATTTGGCTGAGGACCACCCCTCAAACTCTAGGTTAGATGGTGAGATGAATGTAATTGTATCATCACCTACAATATGAACATTCAAAGAAACACATATACATACTTTGATGTTAGTTAATAGAACACATGTACAAGATACATACTTCAAGGTGTTTGGTGATTCCTCAAGAGCAAACTTAAAGATAGGATAAAGTAGAAAGAGAGAACTAATCCTAATGTGTGATCTTAATATATTGATAAAATGAGATGATGAGAGATCTTAGGGGCAAAAATTGGGGTATAACAAGCTGAGAAATATATGCTTCACACTATAACTGTAGATTTGGGTAATTTTTCTGGTTCTTGATTCTTATTTGTAAGTTAGTTTGCTTTGTGATTTGCAGTTGTTAGCATTAATTTGTGAATCACTTTATGACTCTCTTGTGCCTTTATTTATATAGTGGAGTTATTTCTTTGGAATGGAAGATTTGTGGTTTTACTCTCATATTAGAAGATTTTCCATATTAAAATATCGATGTTATTTTGTGCCTTTATTTGTTCTAGTTGTTGTCATATATTTGTTATTAATCCTATAAGTTCTTAAAAGTTTGAGGAATTTTATATCTGTTATATATTATTCTATTATTATATATTAATTTCTCATCAATAAAAATATTATTCTATTATTATATATTAATTTCTCATCAGTAAAAGTAATACTTAATGTGAGAAAATGATTGCCAAAAAATAACATGAACTAACTTTTATGGTACAAATACGTATTAAGTTCTTTTCTTCGGTGATCTAATTTATACGTATTAAGTTCTTGCTTTTGGTAAGCTAATGTTTTCATACCATATAGCATATTGCTCTAATGTAATTGATATGATGAAGGGATTGAAGAATTATTCAACAAAAGTTTATATAGCCATTTTTTAAGGAGACGATTTTTCTTGTAGGTGAAACAATTAACTTCTACATAAGAACTTATTAACAAAACTTTAACACAACACATATCTATCATTGGTAACAATACATAACCAAAATAATTTATTGCATACCAAATGATTAGCTGGATGATATTTTTATGTTTGTAGATATGAGTTGTAACATAGAAAAGAAATACTAAGTTATCAAAGCATGTCTCTCATTAACAATTTGATTATTAATAACTTTAAATAATATATGTCAATTTGATTAGAAATACTTAGAAATAATTAATACTTTAATTCAATAATGGTCTTTTATTTTATACAAATTATAAACTTTTTCTGATAAAAAGAATCTTTTGGTACAATTGAATTTTATTAACACTTGTCATATTTGTTTGATCACCTGCATTCGTTTTTATTTGTTTTTGATTTGTTTATATTTTCTATTCCCTCCTTTCAATTCACTACAATTGTAAAATCGGATCTAAGATCTATTATTTGTTAAACTCATATTTTTTATTTTAATTTATAAGTTATTTTTCATCATATAAGTCAAAATATTCATACATTATTGAAGATCAAAATATTAGTCGATGTTATAATTTTCTATATTTATAATTTTCTATAATTTTGACATTCTATAACGTAAACATACATTATAAAAATTTTAAATAAAATTTGGTTTGAATATTTATTCTTAGAATATTATTTTAGATACTTTATTATCTTATATAATTTTTATTCGATATCGAAATTTCAAAAAATTACTTAATTTTCAAATTATTTTAAATAAATTTTTATAAAAAATCATTTTTGAGATATATTGAAAAAAAAGAGATGATGAAATTCATAACAGCTGAAAAAAAATAAACAAGATAGAATAAAAAAGAAATAGATCACAAGGAATGATTATTATTGAATCATTTTTGGATAAGATACAAAGTGATAACTAATGAGTATTTATATATAGATAACACGTGTAAAATATAAAAAACTAATTACATCCGTTGGATCAAAAGAATTCTCAGTCATATATTTCAATAAAATATAACTCTTTAAAAAATTATAACATCGACTAATATTTTGATCTTCAATAATGTATGTTTACGTTATAGAATATCAAAATTAATCTTTATATAACGTAAACATACATTATTGAAGATCAAAATATTAGTCGATATTATAATTTTTTAAAGAGTTATATTTTATTGAAATATATGACTGAGAATTCTTTTATATAATCAATTATTTGATAGACAATAAATATTAAAATATTAAAATATATAATTTCTTTAGGTGTTTTGGTTTCATTTTTTTCAAATGTTATTTTTAAGAATATCTTTTTCCAAAATTCTATTATCCTTAATGTTGTTTTCACAAATGTGTGTCATATTTTATATTCTTAAAAAATAATTTATAAATTTATAATTAAAAATAAGAAAAATAAAAATATAAGTGGGTTGTTATTGATTGTTGTGTTTCAAGAATGTTTGTGGTAACCTTGATACAAACACACTCAAGTATTTATAACATATAATTTTAATTCTCACATGACATGCATATTTAATACATGAAGAACGTGAGAGATATGCATTCCTTTCCATGATAAATTGATGGTATGGCGTAATTAGTTGGTTGTGTTCTTTGAAATACATGATTCGAAGAGTCATATTTAATTTATGAGAATGTGAGAAAATTGTGTATTATTATACTAAAAATTGGTTTTTTTATCAATAATGTAAATACTAGACAGCGCATTTTAGACAGCGCTTGTATGTAAAAGCGCTGTTATATATCACAATAAAATTTTAAAATTTAAATTATATATATTAGACAGCGCTTTAGTAAAAAGTGCTATCTAAAGTTAAGAAAAAGGGCTGCCTAAGTTTCACTTTAGGCAGCGCTTGCTTGAAAGCGCTGCCTAAGGTCCATTAGAATTGAAAATAAATAAAATAAGTTATTGAAGTACTGCCTAAAGTTGAGAAGAAGCGTTGTCTAAGCCTCACTTTAGGCAGCGCTTTATGAAAGCACTGTCTAAGGTCATATAAAATTGAAGAAAAAAAATTCTAGAAGCGTTGTCTAAACTCAAAGTGCTGCTATAAGACCAACAGTAGGAAGCGTTGTCATAGGCCCAAAGTGTTGCTAAAGACTTATTTTAGAAAGCGCTTTCTTAAAAGCGCTGCCTAAAGTCTTATTTCTAAATTAATAAAAAAACGAAAACCCTAAAACTCAGGTTTTCGTTTTCAAAACAGAATTCTCAAAACAGATATCCAACAGCACGCGATTTCGAACCAAACTCAATCAGATTTCTAACGTTTCTCAATGTGATTTCAATTGTCAGTCTCCAACAATGATTTCGAGTTTTCTCCAACTACTACAGCCGCGATTCTGCTACAGGAGGTCATTTTTCCAGGCGTGATTCTGCGGTGTGGAGTTTGTTTGTGCAGGCGCGGTTCTGTAAGTACATGTTCCCTTGTCACACATCTACCATACACAAACAACTATCACTATTTCATTGTCCACTTTTATTTCGATTTGCTGTCATGAATCTAGATTTTTGTGTTCATGTTTGTGCTGACTGCAAAAGAACTGGTAATAGAAATTTCACATTATAGCATTGGTACTTTTTGTATCACATTATAGCACCATATTTTTGGCATGTGCATATTGTAAACTTTATGAGCTCTAAATTACATTTCTTATTATCGATTTGGCAGCATAGTTCAGAGTCCTTGGTTTGTGAAGCTGGCAGAATCATGTTTACAATAAATCCAAACACAATATATACAAAAAGTTCTTTTTATCAACATCAAAGTTCTTTTTAATTCATCCATTTGAAAACAACTTCACTCTTTTGTATCAACACAAAGTTCTTTTTAATGCATCCATTTTCTTTAGTTGATTAAAAATATCAACTTTTTCATTATGTAAAAGTTTTATGAAATTGAAAAAATATTTTCTAAGAATATTAATGATGTTGGTTTTGTTTTTCTTTTGTTATTAGGCCAGAGATAAAATTGTGAGTTGTGATATTCAATAGCTTGGCTTTCTAAAAGATTAGCATCTCACGTTAGGAGTTTACAAAGTGAGGTTCATGAATATAATACAAGATACACTCAAAACTTGTTTTGTTTTAAACATGTTTGAAATTGAATTAGTGAACCTAATTGTTTATGTGTAGTTGTTGCCTGATTTCATAGCCGCTTTCACAATCTTATGCTGTGTAGTTCCAGAAGTTGTTGACTTCTCTACAGGTAATTAGTTGTTATTTTGTTATAGCTACATGATAAATTATAGTGTTTTTGTTTAGGCTACTTAGTAGTAAAACCATGGATAAAAATGGATGTCTTCCAATCGATTTTCAAAAGAGTACGAGAATGGGGTATTAGAATTTGTTAAGTTTGTTGTTGAACATGCTGAAAACCCTAGTCGAATGAAATGTCCTTGCTTGGGTTGTTGTTATGGGGGTCGGGTTGACGCAGTTGGGTTGGAATCACATTTATTGAGGAATGGATCTGATCGAAGTTATACATGTTGGATATTTCATGGTGAGAAAGTAACGAGAATGTTGAACCGGGGGATAGTACAACATATGCTTCAGACGACAATGGCAGAGATACATACGATTGTGATCGTGTCGAAGAGATTGCAGAAGCACTTGAAGAAGATCTTCAGGATTGTCACAAAATGTTTGAGAGGTTGGTAAGCTATTCATAGACACTGTTGTATAAAGGTTGCACTAAATTCACAAGACTCTCTGCGGTATTAAAGTTGTACAACTTAAAGGAGGGCAACGGACGGTCGGATAAAAGTTTCAGAGTTATTAGTCTTTATGAAAGATATGCTTCCGGAGGATAATGTTCTTCTTGATCGAACATATGCGGCCAAAAAAATGTTGTGCTCTATTGGCATGAGCTATAATAAGATACATGTTTGTCCAAATGATTGCATTTTTTTCGAAATGAATATGCATCGTTAGATGAGTGTCCTAAATGCGGTTTATCTCGATATAAGAAAAAATTGTCTCCAAGAAAAGTCTTATGGTATTTTCCTATAATTCTGAGATGTAGACGCATGTTTCGTAGTGAAACCGATACAAGACACTTGACTTGGCATGCAGATGAAATAATTATTGATGGAAAGTTTTGACATCCGGCAGATTCACCACAGTGGTCGAAAATTGATAATGATTATCCTAATTTTGGAGTAGAAGCAAGAAACCTTCGCTTGGCATTATCTACTGATGGAATGAACCCGAATGGTATTCAAAGTATCTCACATACCACATGGCCTGTGATTATGATGATTTATAACCTACCTTCATGGCTATGTATGAAGCGCAAGTACATGATGTTATCTATGTTAATTTCTAGACCTTAACAACCAGAGAGTAACATAGACGTATACTTGACACAGTTAATCGAAGATTTAAAGATTTTGTGGGATAAGGGTGTGGAGGTTCATGATGGATATAGGAAAGAAAGTTTCAATTTAAGGGCGATGTTGTTTGGAACAATTAATGATTTTCCGGCATACGGAAATCTATCAGGGTACATCATTCAAGGTCAAAAAGCGTATCCTATTTGTGAAGAACACATAAATTGGAAGCAATTGGAATTTTGTCAAAAGAATGTATTTCTCGGTCATCGTAGATTCTTAAATTCTAATCATCACTATCGTGGATGGAGAAACGCATTCAATGGAAATCCAGAACATGATAGAGCTCCACCTATGTTGACAGGTGACTAAGTTTTTGAGAAGGTGAAAGATATGAGTACTCAGTTTGGCAAGCCTTTTGCACACATGCTTGTCAAAGGTGGGTGGAAGAAGAGGTCAATTATTTTTGAATTTCCATATTGGAAGTCGTTGTATGTAAGACATTTTCTTGATGTTATGCATATTGAAAAAAATGTATTTGAAAGTGTTATTGGTATGTTACTCAATATACAAGGAAAGTCTAAGGATGGCCTTAAAGCAAGAAAAGACTTGATACATGTGGGAATAAGAACTGAATTAGGATCCATGAAGAAAGGAACACGAACATATATGCCGCCTGCTGCTTATACTTTATCTAGAAAGGAGAAAAAAATATTGTGTAAGTTTCTAAGTGAAGTTAAATTTCCAGAAGGTTACTCTTTAGATATTAGAAGACTTGTGTCTATGAAAGACCTCAAGTTAAAGAGTTTAAAGACACATGATTGCCATGTTATAATGGAATATTTTCTACCAATAGGTATACATTTTATTTTTCCAGAAAAAGTAAGAAGCGCCATAACTAAATTGTGTTTTTTCTTCAGGTCAATTTGTAGTAAGGTGATCGATCCTGAGATCTTACCAATATTGCAAATAGAAATATTTATTACTCTGTGTGAGCTTGAAATATATTTTCCTCCCTCATTTTTTGACATTATGGTACATCTTGTTGTTCATCTTGTGAAAGAGACACAATTGTGTGGACCAACTTATATGAAATGGATGTATCATGTTGAGCGTTATATGAAAATTATTAAAAGGGTACGTGAAAAATCAAAGTCGGCCAGAGGGTTGTATGGTTGAACGATACATTGTTGAAGAAGAGGTTGAGTTTTGTACTAAATATTTGACCAATGATCAATCCATTGGACAACCCAAATATCATATTTTCAAAAAGAAGGAAGGGAAAAATTTAATCGGAAATAAAATTGTGACAGTATCAAGGGTTGAACGGGATTAAGTGCATTTATATGTTTTGCACAATGACAATGAGGTTGAGCCGTATGTTGAAATGAACAGGGATGTACTCCGGGGTTTAAATCCGAATAAAAATGAAAATTAGATAGTACGAGAGCACAATCAAAGTTTTATACAATGGTTCAAAGATCATATTTATTCAAAGTTTGATTTATATCCTGCTTCAATACCAGAAAAGTTGAGATGTTTAGCATATGGTTCGAGTTTGCTCATGTTTTCTTATAGTGCACACAAAATTAATGAATACACATTTTATACCAAAGAACAAGATGATAAAAGTACTATGTAAAATAGTGGTGTCATTGTTTTAGCTGAAGCACTGCACATTTCAAGTATGAATGACTTAAACCCCAAATATGCAAATCGGTCATATTTTGAGGTTATAGAGCACATTTGGGTGTTTGATTATGAGAAGTTTCAAATTCCTATCTTTGGTTGCAAGTGGATACATAATAGTGGTATACGAATGGATAAGTCGGGATTTTTACAAGTGGATCTTAATAGGGTGGGGTACAAAGATAAGCCTTTTATTCTAGCCTCTCAAGCTAAACAAGTGTTTTATGTCACTGATCCGACAAGTACGAAATGGTCTATAGTGCTTTTATCTAACAAAGTGATTGATGATAACAGTGTAAATCAAAGTGATGTTGATGTTGAGAATGAGTCATATGTTAGAGGGAATGATTCGTATGTACGAAATAATCAAGATGAGAATATTATAGCGGATGAATCATATATTAGAAATGATCATAATGAGGGAATTTGTATCAATCCATCCGTCCAAGTTTTTAAGAGCCAAGTAATTTATATTCCAACCAAGAAACGAAAGAGATGTTAGTGAAAAAGGTACTAGTGAAATGTTATATGTTATGTCATTCAATAAAATTGTGTTTTTGTTTTTATATTGTGTTTATGGTTTTATATTGTGTTTATGTTTTTATATTATGTTTATATGGTGTTTATGTTTTTCTTTAATATTGTAGATGAAATGGCTACTAATGAGGAAAAATCACATCCTGCTTTTAATATTGATGGAAATGAATCAGCTAGTGATATGGAGAATGATATTAGACGAGGAATAACAATTATAAAGTCAATAATTCGTGCAAGAGATAAAGATATAAAATTTGGCGTACATTGGAATGAAGACAAACAGCTAATTGAGCCTAACCATTCAATGTTGAAAAGTTACATTGGTTCCATTGTGAGGAGATAAGTTTCAATCACTTATGATGATTGGAGAAGCCGTGAGCTGAAACCCGTTAAAGAAAAATATGGACTGAAATACATGTGCGATATATGATGTCTTTCGTTTTTGTTGATGCTTATGTATATAAATTACTAACGCACTCTATGTTTGTTTTTTTGTAGAGATATTTTAACATTGATGATGATCGAAAATCATATTGTCTTCAATTGGCCGGAAAAAGACTAAGAGGGTTTCGATCTTTTTTTACAAACAAGTTTCTTATGGATGCCGGTAACAATTTTATCGATGCAGAACTTCCAAAGGTGTATGCAGGCTTGATTTTTCCTGGAGAATGGGAAACCTTCAAAGAAAAAAGAAGAACCTCAGACTTTCAGGATGTGAGTGGCGTGAATTGCCAACGAGCATCAAGTCCCCGGTATCCATACAGAAAAGGGCGTATGGGATATGCACGCTTGCAACAAAGATTGGTAAGTATATATAAATGATATGATATACTTGTTCATCATGTGTTATTTATGATTTTATTATTTCTCTTGATGTGTAGTTAGAAGAGGAGAAAAGTCAAGAAACATCTCTTCCGGAACATGTTTTGTGGAAGGCTTCCCGAGTGGGTAAGGATGGAGTTGTTAAAGAAGACGTGCTTCAAATTTATGAGAAATGTGTAAGTATATCAATATTCCTATAATTAAATAAAAAGTTTTTTAAAATACAGAATTTATGAGTTTAAGCACCACTAATTTATTTCGCTATGCATATGAATTTCATGAGAGTTTATCTCAATCATTAACTCAAGTTGAAGACCATGATTGTAGGAGCATAGTTAGTTGAGTATTAAATGTTCCTGAGTATACCAGTCGTGTGAGGGGTAAGGGATTCGGGGTGACTCAAACATCTTTGGGTAACCATCAAAAGAGGAAAGGTCATAGCAATAAAGAAGTGATGGAAGAGTTAGAAAAATTAAAAGCTAAAGTTCGTGAGTTGGAAAAGGACAAAGAAAGATACATGTCAGAAAGGCAAGGTTTAGGGTTCAAGGATACTAGTGACAAAGATAGTATCAATTGTGATTTCCAACTGAAAATTCCCGAGGTAACATATATTATTATGAATTAGCATAATTTTTTTAATTGACATATATAAACATTAATAATTTCATATTTATTATTGGTTTACGGTATTTCACCTTGTCAACTATATTTATCGCCATCAACTTATCGCATGGTTGGCAAGGGAAAAATGCGTAACACCTTGGGAGAATTACTTCACCATAAACCGCTTCCTGCTAGATTTTTGAAAGTATCAAATGATATTGCTTTAGAGAGGTATGCGCCATTACCGTTTCCTAACGATATTTCAGATGTAACATTGGTCGGAGAGGCAATAGGATCTTATGTTGCATGGCCGACAAGCCTCATTTGCATAGATGATGAGGTATGTTGAAAACTATTATGAACCTTTGAGCATTCAAAATTTTTACGACCATTTAATGTACATTTTTTCATGGTAATGTTAGACTCCCACAAAATCCAAATCAAAAGATAAGGGGATTAAGTCACCGACCGAGTCAGTTGCAACTAAAAAGGAGGTAAATTGATATATATATATATATATATATATATATATATATATATATATATATATATATATATATATATATATATATATATATATATATATATATATATATATATATATATATATATATATATATATATATATATATATATATATATATATATATATATATATATATATATATATATATATATATATATATATTAAACATGGAAAAAGTTAATTCATGATCTTATACTTCACCTAACTTATTATATGCATTTGGTCTTTAGATTCATGTTAAAGACATACAACAAGTCCATATGAGTAAGAAGCCTGAAATTGACAACACGTCCGCACAAAAAAAGAATGTGGCAAAGTCTGCGGCTAGAAAAAAGCCTACTTCTCGGTATAGGTCGTGCCTTCATACATTAATAGAAATTTCAGATTTGGCTGACGAATGTGCTCGTAATATACCTATGGAGGAAGGTATTTTTGGTTTTTCCTATTACGAAACAATAATTAAAGAGGATGTGGATCAAGTTCTTGGACACAAAGAATTAGGCCTCGGTGTTGTCAATACATACATCAAGTATTCTCTGATCAACTTTGTTTAATTTATTGAACAATTTATCTACTAATTTAAATGAATGGTCTTAATGTTAATGATGTTTTTATTTAAGTTTCATGTATGCCAACTTGATGCGCCCGCGTCAATTGGACCAAAGTTTCTCCTTCTTATCTCCAAAAAATATCAAAGCACTATTAATCGAACAACGACCAGATGATGTCAAAGAGTATTTTGTCTGTACATTTATGGCCAACAAAGATACGAAAAAATTGTTTTTTTTTCTTCATTTAATACTGGCAATAGGTAAGATTTTTATTCAAACTTCATCTATTATAATTTTTCGTGTTTTGACGTTTTGTAGAAAGTTTCCATCCAACCTTTGTTAATCTTACAGTGGACACTGGTTGTTGGTTGCGATTAGTCCAATAAGAGAAGTTGTATATTATTTGGTTTCGTTAGAAGGCGATTGGACAAAATACCCAAATATGAAGGTGATGGTTGTTACGTAAGTTAGATTGCTCTAAATCTTCGTTTGTATACTAATTTTTTTTATTTGAGATTGTTCTAAATATTCATTTATATTTTGTTATGGTTATATACAAATTTTTAGATCACAAAGAGATATCCAAGTTCCAAAGAGTAAGGAAAACAACATTACATAGATTAGATTGCATGTATATTTTCACAATTTTGATTATATTACTGATGTCACTTGATAAAACAAGTTAAACTATATATATTGATATATATTTGTATATTTTTTCTTGTGTAGCGTCCTCATCAGCGTAATGGTATAGATTGCAGTTATTTCATGTTGAAGTTTATGAAAAAAATTATTCTTTTGAGTCAAATAGTGATTACAACCATGGTATGAGTTTCTAACTTATGATTTATTTTAGTATATTTAACATATTTCATCTAATTAATTAGTTTTAACTAAATCATATTATATTATATTATGTAGTACTTTGATGAATACAAGTGTTCTACTTATTCGAAAGATCATTTGAACGAAATTAAGGAGGATTGGTGTTAATACATTATTGAGATGAGAATTTTATAAGGTATTGTGACACTTTCATTGATGAGAATTTTGAGTATATATGAGTTTTGATGAGATATTATGTCGTCATAGTGTGGTAAATTGTTGCAATGTTGTTGTTGTTATGTGGAAGGTTAATTAGTTAGGATGGTATTGGATTTAAATTCAAACAAAATTTTGTTTGTATCATGGGATGAATCGGAGAATTTTTAATGGTGGATTATAACTGATTCTTGATTTGTTTTTGTTACATTGATTTGTGTTAAATTATAATAGTTATAAGATTTAAGTGTTATATATATATATATATATATATATATATATATATATATATATATATATATATATATATATATATATATATATATATATATATATATATATATATATATATATATATATATATATATATATATATATATATATATATATATATATAGCTTGGTTCTGATATGTATGCCTTTGTTGGTTTTATTTCAGTTAGGTGCATACGTAGAAGATATATAGATTCTTCATTGTTGCTGTTTGTAGAGAAGATAGTAGAGAATATAACAGCTCTAGAAGATAACAATATGCACATTTGGTGCATATTTATTGGTTTATAAAACTGTATATGTAAATATTTAAATTTATGTATATATAAACTATTGAATTCTTTAAGTTGTATCCCATTTATGTATATATAAATTGTTGGATTAAAGTTGTATATATAATTATGTAAATTTGGTGCATACTTATTAGGTTGAAGCTTCAAATTTATAAAATTTAGTGGAAACTTGAAAGACAACGCTTAAATTTTAAGTGATTATGTGTACAGTACGCTTAAAATATAAGTTGAATATATTAAAAAACTCTGTGAATATTAGACGGCGCTTTAAACCAAAAAGTGTTGTCTATGATGGGGAATAGAAAGTGCTGTCTTAAACGAGACTTTAGACAGCACTTCAAAATAAAGCGCTACCTAAAATATAAAAAAAAAAAAAAAATACATTAGACAGTGCTTTCTGAAGTGCTGTCTAAAGTGAAAGCGCTGCTATAGACACACTATAGAAAGCGCATATAATATTAAAAGCGCTGCCTATAGGAGCCTTTAGAAAGCGCTTATTCAATAAAGCGTTGTCTAAAGTCTATATTAAGCAGCACTTTCACATAGACAAAAAGTGTTGTATATAGTTACAGCAACGCAGGAATAGGCAACGCTTATAAGCGTTGTCTATGACAAAAAAGCGTTGTCTATTCCCTTTTATGGCATAATGTACTATATTTTTTAATAAACATTTACTTCAGTGTTTTAACAAACCGAGATACATCACTCTATTAGAAACTTTAATTTAAAGTAGTAAGAAATTTGTGTTATCGTACGAGTCCCGTCTGTAATCATATTATACGTATCAATTGCTAAATTGTTAAATATGATAACATATTTTCAGTTGGATAACATTAACATAGTTATCACTTACGATCATTTATCAAATTTTAATTCATGTGTTTAGAATATCAAATATAATATAATTTATTTTGCAGTTCATAAATATTCATGTAGTTTTAATTATATACTAATAATATATATCAATCTTTAACCATTAATTCATATTTATAATAAATCGTACAATAATTTTTATAACTTCAATTATATAAAATAACAACAAAAATAATAGTTAAATATATATATTAAAATGATCAATTAATAACTGATATCTCATAAATACGTTGACATATACCTATGAATTCATGAGTTATCAAACTCCACTTTAATTCAAATGACTTAACTCTAAAAACTTATTAAACTTATTTTAGATATTAGTCTATTTTTTCAAACCTGAAGTGTATGACAACTCATCGTCAAATTTCAATTTTAAAACTTTTTTATTATATCATATTTATATTTGACAATAACTCGTCAAAATTTAATAAATTATATAAATATGTTCATGCAAATTCAACAAGAACATTAAAATCAAACCTATAACCTAATCTTCAATAACAATCTTCAACATAAAAAAATTATCATTTATAAATTTATTATAAAATTTTATAAATAAAAAAATTAACTAAAAAACCAAAAATTGTATTTTAAAAAATAAACAACACGGTTGATAATTATATTTTTGGTATGTAACTTTATAAATAGTTTAAAATCTTTCAATTAAAGATCATAAACAATAGACTTTATAATTATATCTTGACAAATTTTATATAAGTTAATTGTATTCTGACAACTTATTATTTCAATTGATTGATTTAAAAGCGATACAATTTAATTATAGTTCAAATCTTAAAAACCAGTAGTTGAAAATAAAGTCATTTTACATAATAAAAAATCTAGGCAAAAAAATACATTTTATTTTTAACTTCAACCAAGCTATACTTTGGAACCATGTGATTGCTTATGTATTAAGAAATCTTGACTATTTTCTTAAACAAAAAAGTAAAAAAGAAATATAAAATTACGTGTATTAGTGAATTATTAATAAATATTATGTATTAGTAATATATATTAAATTTATTATTTTAATATCTAGATAATTCGTTGTCAAATAAAATAAATTTTATAATTAATTAAAATAATATTATTATTTTAAAAATAAAAAATTACAATACTAAATAATAATATAACATATAACATTTATTATGGTATATGTCAGTAGGGAAGAAATAAAAAATTAAATATAAAAATATTGAAAAATCAATTATAATATTAAATAATAATTTATATTTATTATTATAATGAACCATACATAATATTTCAAAACTATATATTTTATTTTTTATATTTTATTATATTCGGTTTTTAATAAATATTTTTTAATTTAGTGCAACTTTTCAATAATTAAATTTTAATAAAATTATATAAAATTAACTTCATAAATAAATTTATAAAATTAAATGTTATATAAATATTCAATACTTTATATTATACCATAAATTTATATGAAAATTATATTATATCATGAATATAAAATAACGGTAACTTATTCCCGTTTATAAAATTATTATAATTTTTTTTTCCGTTTATAAGCATCTTAAATCTGTGTGTCCATTTATAAAAAATATGTGTAACTTATTCTCATTTATATAAATAATTGTATATTATGTTTATAAAATTATTTGTAATTTATTCTCGTTTATTAAAATAATTGTAATTTATTCAATTTATAAAAATAATTGTATCAATAAATTTTTATCTTTTATCATTAATTTTTTATGATTATCATTTATTATTAAATTTTTATGACTACCATTTAACTTTTTTTTTCATCATGATTACAATTATATTTTATTAACATTTCTATAAAAATATAAATAATTTCAACATATATTTTATTTCAAAAAAGGATCTAAATGATTACAAAATAATTTGTATTCTTATATTTTTAGAATGATAAACTAAATATTTAACCTTGCAATCAAAAAAGTTATAATTTGTAGTAAGGGTAATCGTAGTTTTTACAGATTCTTTAGTCACTTATATTTAATATTTCTTAAAAATACATGATTGTTATTAATATTTCGTAAAAATACCTGATTTTTAATATATTTTTAATAACAAAATGTTATATAAACTATAATAATAATTACTTTTAATTTTAAACAAATCATAATTTTGCTAATAAAATAAAATAAAATAATATTATTCTTATTCATGTTTCTTAGAAAAATATAATTTTTAATATTTATTAATAAGATATTTTTAAAATGAAATTTGTTTTTAAAAATGATACAAAATTTTATCAATTTAAATCATTCATATTATATATTTAATTTCAGGTTAATCATTATCCATTTTGAAATATTTATTTTAAAATAAATTTATTTTATCATTTTGGAATAAATCATAAATCATAAATCATGTTAATTTATATGATTTTTAATATTTATTTTTAATATACTTATAATCATAAATCATAATTTATGTAAATTTGCTCATGCCAATCAACATAGAAATGAATATCATCTTAGTAGTGATAGTTCTGCAACTATTGTCCAACAAATGCAATAGATATAGACTAAAATTAAAAAATGAATGTGATGTTAAATAATAGATATAAATAGATATAGCAAAAGTTATGAGCAAACATTTGCCACATATAAAGAAACATATTTCTCTTATTTCATCTTTTTCGAAAAAAGAAACAAAGCCCAAAAGACAAATATCACTCAGTTATCAACATGAGTATCCAAACGTGCCTCACAACTATTCCCGTGCAAGAATTGACTTCAATCAAAAATCATAAATGAACATAAAAAATTCAAGATTCTACAAATTTTTGTCAATTTAGAAAGGATTGGAGTTTCTAATTTATACTAAAACAAACTATGATTTTAGTAGAAGTTTTTAATAAGTTGTAACACCAAAAAAGGATATTGTAGAAATATAGTCATAATTTATCTAAGTTAGTAGGAATATACACATAATTGTATCCAAGTTTCAGTGGAAATATACACCATTGTATCCAACTTTTTACAACACAAATTCATAAAACAAACATGTTTATAAATAGATAATCAAATATCAATTCATAGAACTCAAATTATCTTTAAAAATCAATTCATGACAAAATTGCAATAATTTTACATCAGATTGAAAGTATCTTATGTGTTATCTAAAAATTCACAAACTAATACAAACAAAACTCCACCCCATCTTATCAAATTCTGCAGATAAAAAACAAAAACAAAAACTATACATAATTTCCAACACCAAAAAAACATAATAAAAATTAAAAAATGAATGTGATCTTAAGTAATAGATATAAATAAATATAATAAAAGTTGTGAACAAACATTTGTCACATATAAAGAAACACATCTCTTTTATTTATCTTCTTCGAGAAAGAAAACAAAACACAAAAGGTGAATATCACTCCATTACAAACATGACCATCGAAAAGTATCTCAAAAGTGCCTCACAACTATTTCCCGCTAGAATTTATTGGAAATATAATTTAGTTAATATTTATAATTTCCAATGCTTATTCTTTAATAGAGCGTTTTGTCATTTTTAATTTTTAGTATAAATATGTTATACTAGCTATCAATATTGTACTCAATTCTATCTCCTCATTACAATACAACAATAGTCTTGTTATCATTTTTGTTCATTATTCCTCTCCACTTTATTATCTTGCACCAACAAATTGGTATCTAGAGCACTTGGTTCTGCTTTTCCTGGGAAACACGAGTGATTGTGAGCTGTGTGTTTGATTTTGGTTCATTGATTTTCTGTTGAAATCTTGAACAAAAATCTGAACAGAATCTGATTATGTGGGTTGGGAAACAGTGTGTGTGAAGATCTGAAAAATCTGTGCAAGGTTTAAAATGAGTGGAGACAATAGTTTGAACACCAAACTCCCACTCTTTAATGGCAAAAATCGGAACAGATGGATGATACAAATGTGTGTGCTGTTTGACACGCATGATGTTCTAGATCTGGTTACAGATGGTTATGTACCAGCTGCAGCAGATGCAACTGAAGAACAAAGAACTGATGAGAGGGTGATGAGGAAGAGGGGCCAGAAAGCTCTGTTCTATATCCATCAGTGTGTGGATGAAAGTGTGTTCGAGAAGATTGCTGATTCAACAACGTCAAAAGGGGCGTGAGAATTACTAGTGAGATGTTACTGTGGTGACGCATCAGTAAAGAAGGTGAAGCTTCAGTCCCTGTGAAAGCAATATGAGAACTTGAACATGAAGAGCAGTGAGAAAGTTTCTGAATATATCTCCAAAGTGATTCTGATCACTAACGAGATGAAGGCGTGTGAAGAAACTTTGTCTGAACAGGTAATCATAGAGAAGATTCTGAGGTCGCTTAATCCTCAGTTTGATTACATTGTTGTTTCTATTGAACATTCTAAAGATCTGGAAACCATGAGAATAGAAGAATTGCAAAGCAGGTTAGAAGCACATGAGTTACGTCTGTCTGAGAGAACTTCTGAGAGAGAAGTTGAGCAAGCTCTGAAGGCTTCTTTTGTCAAGAAAGACCAGAAGCAGAATAAACGTGGTGATAAATTCCAGAAGTCAGAAAACTCAACTTCTGACGATAAGAGATATCATAAAGGAAATGAGAGGTATGAGAAAAGGAAGGTTCAATGTTACTCGTAAATAATTTGGCCATTTTGCTAGAGATTGTAGGTCAAACAAGGAAAGGAAATCAGAAGAAGCGTATATGGCTAAGAGAAACTCTGATGATGAACCTGTGTTACTAATGGCTTATGATTCTGATAGAAAATGTTCATAAGATTGGTGGTATATGGACACTGGTTGTTCAAATCACTTAATTGGAAACAAACAATGGCTGCCAGACTTTGACTCCAGAAGAAGAACAAAGATCAGATGTGCTAACGATAAGTATCTTAATGCAGAAGGTATGGGAGATGTCAGAGTTAGAGTGAAGAATGGGAAAGACATTCTGATCAAAGACGTTTGGTATGTTCCTGGTATTAGAAGAAATTTGATGAGCGTGGGTCAGTTGATTGAGAAAGGTTTCTCAGTTGTTATGAAAAACAATCTTCTGACGTTATCAGAAGTTAATTATGAAGTCTGAACAGGGAAGCAACAGAACTTTCAAAGGGAATGTAGAAACTGCTGAAGCAACGTGTCTTAGTACATAAGGCGCTGAAGGTGATAGTAAGTTGTGGCATAAGAGATTGGGGCATTTGAACTATAAAAGCCTAGGGTATCTATGTTCTAAGAAGCTTGTACATGGTATTTCTAAGATTGTGAAGCTTGAGAAGTCATGTGAGATATGCATGAAAGGAAAACAACCCAGATTGCCATTTACATCAGAAGTAGCCCCCAGAGTGAAGCATGCTCTGGGAGTAGTACATTCTGATGTGTGTGGACCATTTCCAATACCTTCACTTGGAGGAAATAAATATTTTGTGTCTTTTGTGGATGAGTTCACAAGAATGACATGGGTAATACTCATCAAGTTCAAGCATGAAGTGTTTACTGAGTTTCAGAAGTTCAAAGTGAAGGCTGAGAAGCAGAGTGGTCAGAAGTTAAAGATATTGAGAACAGATGGTGGAGGTGAGTATAACTCCGTAGAGTTTCAGAAGTTTTGTGAGGATAATGGAATAGAACATGTGGTTATTGCTCCATATACTCCTCAGCACAACGGTCTTGCTGAAAGAAGAAACAGAACTTTGTTTGACATGACCAGAAGCATGCTGAAAGAGAAAAAGCTACCTCACATGCTATGGGGAGAAGTTGTTGCCACATCAACATATATTCTGAATAGGTGTCCAACAAAGAAACTGGAGGAAGTTGTTCCTTTAGAGGAATGGACTGGAGATAAGCAGAGTGTCAGTCATCTGAAGGTGTTTGGCTCCGTCTGTTACAAACACGTTCCAGAAGCTAGAAGACAAAAACTGGATGATAGAAGCAAAGTAATGTTGTTGGTGGGGTACCACAGTACATGTATGTGTAAGCTTTATTGTCCAGAAACTAATAAAGTTGAAGTCAGCAGAGACGTTGTGGTGAAAGAGTCTGAAACATGGGATTCGAACAAGTCTCAATTAGATTCTACTGTAGTGCCAACACCAGAGTTAGTCTCTGGAGATATTTTAGAAAGTTCAAAAGATGAATCTGATTCTGAAGATTCTGAAGATGAGTCAGAAGAAGATTCTGACAATAGATTTGATTCTGATCCAGATGCTTATGATGATCCATAATCTGGTGGGGGTCATAGTTCTGGAAGGGAAAACTCTGAAGGTGGTAACTCTGAAGATAGTAGTTCTGGTGCAGCTTCAAAACAAGTTCAAAGACCACAGAGAATCAGACAAAAACCAAGCAGGTTTGCAGATTTCGACATGTTGTAGACTAACGAAGTTGACTCTGAAGGGGAAGTCGTTCAATGTGCCATGTTAGTAGATTCTGAACCAGTGGGCATTGAACAAGCTCTCAAAAAGAAAGAATGGTTGAATTCCATGAAAGAAGAACTTGAGGCAATAGAAAGGAACAAAACATGGAAATTGACTAAACTCCCAGATAAGAAAAAAGCCATCAGCGTCAGATGGGTTTTTAAGTTGAAACTTAAGCCAGATGGTTCAATTGGCAAGCACAAAGCTAGACTAGTAGCTAAAGGTTTTCTTCAGAAACCTGAGCTAGATTACTTTGAGATGTTTGCGCCTGTAGCTAGGCATGAAACAATCAGACTGGTGATTGCTTTAGCTGCAAATAGAAATTGGCCTTTAATGTATCTGGATGTGAAGTCTGCATTTCTGAACGGTCCATTACAGGAAGAAGTTTATGTGTCACAACCTCTTGGATTTGTGAAAAAGAATCATGAAGGGATGGTATACAGGTTAAATAAAGCTCTGTATGGACTGAAGCAAGCGTCCAGAGCTTGGAATCTGAAAATTGATCCGTTTTTCAAGAAGCAGAAGTTCCAAAAATGTGAGATGGAATATGGCGTTTATGTGAAACACTCTGATAACCATATGATTCTGGTGTTTCTCTATGTTGATGACATTTTGCTAACAGGTACCTGCCCAGAAGATATAAAGAAGTTCAAAGAAGTTCTGATGAATGAGTTTGAGATGACAAATCTGGGAAAAATAACATTTTTCCTAGGGATGGAGATTTTGTACTCGAAGAAGGGTATCATTCTGCATCAGTTGAAGTACGGACTAGAACTTCTGAAGAGATTTAAGCTGCAGAACTGCAAAGTTGCTGTAACTGTTGGCTCCCAAATTCGACAATTACTGTATTTGGTCTTGTGGACCAAACAACTGGGATGAACTAAACCAGGAGGTATGATTCGACACAAGAGATAACTTAAGAAAAAGATCTAAGTTATGATAAGGATCTTCGACCAAGGGCTCATTCGACTGAAGCAGGTTTATGTTGCTCGACTGAAGGAAAGTGTTCACGCTTTGGCACATGGGACAAAGACCATTTGAAATTTGAATTATTGGAGGGAAAGGTAGTTTTCATCAGCGTCTAAGGAGAGGAAACGTGGCAAAAAGCTATGGGTCGAGAGGCATGCAGAAGACATTTGTCTTTATCCTAGCGCAGAATGTCCCCTCGACGGTTACCTACTTTAGTATAAATTAAGAAGTTTATGTAATTTTTAGGGGTGTTCAACCTATTGTACTAAATCACTCAAATATTATCCAAGTAACTACTGCGTGAGAAAGGATAAAGCTGAGCAATGTACGTTGGAAACACCTTTTTTCCTTATTAAAAGTCTTTTTACGTTACTTCATCATTATTATGCAAAGTTATCTTTTTACTTCTTTTACTTGAATTTCTATACTTTTGCTTACTTTTCAACAATCTCAAACATCCTCTCTCTGGGTCGAACGTGCGTTCTTCCTTCTTACTCATTTTACATAAAGATTAGCATATGTTCTGGGATTAGTTTGGTCGATCCCGTAAGTAAACCAAAAACCTTACCTTTTTTGGAGATCAGCGGTTGTTTACCAAAAACAACGGTAAACAAATTGACACACCTGGTGGGACGTTGCTAATTTTCTATGTTACTGCGTTTTTCCTGTACAGTTATAACATTGCATGTTATTAAGAAGTGGTAGAGTAACCAACAAATATATTGTTAGGAAAGAAAATAGAGAGAGTAGTATGGCTAACGAGCCAAACCATGGAGAAATACCTCCACCGATCACAGGAACAGCGGTTACTACTGCTATCAAAGGGAATATCCCAACTTCTGTTGGATCAATGCCAGCGTTAACCATGAATCAAACTGGACCCTTACATTCGTATGTGGGTCCAAGAGGTCCTTTGGGAACGCCTCCACCAAGGATAAACCTAGGATCTTGATCAACTGTACCCCCAGGCTTTTCGACAACCTGGATGGGTCGAGAACAGCCATATGGCATGCCAACTACTGAAATGGCTAGCCTTATGAATGTTGCGTCCACCTTTTCAGAACCTTTGGTGAATGCAACATCGCCATTACAAGGGTCTGGAGCCAGTAGAAACCAATTTTTGGGAGGGCCATCTCACATGATACCAAGCCTCACAAATGCTTCGACAACAATTTTGAGGCAACAAATGGACGAAAGTAATCATGAAATGGTACAAATGTTAGCACAAACTCTAAGTACAATGCTAAATCCCCTCATTCAGACTGCTACACATTCGAATCAACAGATGATAGCACAAATGACGCGCATGGATGAATTCTTTGGGGTACCCCAAGTTGCTTAACTACCCTAAGTTGTTCGACAACCCCATAGGGTACCAATAAGAGTAAATCAAGGGGTAATCATGGTAGAAGATTTGACCGTTAATCTAAACCCCCAAATTCCAAGGGTAGAAGTAGAACAACCAATAATAGAGATACCTCGAAACCATCGAGAAATCGATCAAGGCGTTATTCTGGCTAATAGAAACCAAAACGCTGACGAATTAATACAACAAGTTCGACACCAGAACTATGGGACGGATAATAATTTAACCGCTATGATCGAGAGGATCATGCTTCAAAACGGGATGAATGTTGGTTTTCATAGACCAAACTTTGCATCCCCATTGTCAGAGTATATTCTGCAAACAGACTTACCACCTAGAGGAAAAGTCCCAAAATTCACTAAATTTTCAGGGGATACGACAGAGTCGACTGTCGAACATGTGGCTAGATATTTGATAGAGGCAGGAGAAATACCAAACAATGAAAATCTTAGAATCAAATATTTCCCAAGTTCCTTGACAAAGAATGCTTTCACTTGGTTCACTACCCTCCCAGCTAATTCGATCCACAATTGGAACCAATTGGAAATATTGTTCCATGAACAATTTTACATGGGTCAAACCAAGATAAGTCTAAAAGAATTGGCTAGTGTGAAGAGGAGGTTCACAGAGCCAATTGATGAATATTTAAATAGATTTCGATTACTCAAAGACAGATGCTTTACCCAAGTGCCTGAACATGAATTAGTCGAAATAGCAGCAGGGGGCCTGGATTATTCAATTAGGAAAAAAATTAGATACACAATACCTAAGAGATATGGCCCAACTTGCTGATAGAGTTCGACAAGTAGAACGCCTTAAAGCTGAAAAGGCTAAAACTGCCAAAACTCATCGACGGGGCAGGGTAGCTTATGTCGAAGTGGATGATAATGATCCGGAGGCATACAACGATCCTATAGATGTCGAAGAAGGCAAAATTGATTTAGCTGAATTAAAACAACGACCACCATATTCTTGTAAATTTTTGGTGCCATCAAATGAGAAAAATCCTGTAGAACCTGAGAAAAGCAGTGATAAATTTCCTAAGAAAACTTATAGCTTAGACATATCCAAGTGTGACGAAATATTCGATCTATTAGTTAAAGATGGACAAATGATAGTGCCCCCAGGGGCTAAATTGCCTCCTTTAGAATAGAGAAAGAAAAGAGGTTTTTGTAAATACCATCATTTTTTGGGACATAAAACCTCACAATGTTTCCTTTTCAGGGATCTCGTTCAACATGCACTGAAGGAAGGAAGGCTGAAATTTGCTGATAAACCAGCAATGAAAATCGACACAAACCCGCTGCAGGCAGAGGCTCATTATGCCGAACCAGTTGGCATTCATATGGTGGAGGACTCTGAAGATTTCATCACAAAACCCATCTTCTGAAGTTTCACTGGGAACATCTCCAGGAAAACTATTGAAGGGGTGAGAAAGGCCACTGAAGGCCTGGATTCGAAAAAGGAAGTTGACCAAGGGTCGAACAAGAAGGTTGCTGGTAGCCTGAAACTGATCAAATGGGTTGCTGAAGAGACAAACAAAATCAAAGGAGTTGTTGAAAACTCCATCAAAAGAACCACCACAGGTTCTTATTTGGCTGCTGCAAAGGGTTCGACAGAGGACTTGGAGGCCAAAATGCAGAAAATGAACCTGGATGCCAAAAGCAACATGCAGGTTAACGTGGTCGAAGTCTCTGGAGCCAAAGTTTTAGAAGAAACCATTCGACAAGAAGAAGTAAACAAAACTGCATTCCCAAAGGAGGATGAAGATTTGGCAGATTTTTTGCATAGATGCCAAAAGAAGAAATTGGAGGTGATGCTATGCCCTAGATGTAGCTCTATTTTCGACAAGAAAGCCGCTGAACACATACAAGTGATGTGGGCTGTAAAAGCAAAATAGGGCACCAATGCCCAACAAAGAATGGATCCAGAAATTCGATTTGACCCCAGAAGGGGACATCAACAAAGACCCATGAATCAGGAAAGAAGGCCACCAACTTTCAGGCCTCCAACTAATGTGCCTACTGATACTTGGCTGAATACCATGGGAAGGAAACGACTAAATGAAGAAAGGTGGTAGACATTCGACGTACCAAGAGGTTCTTCTCTAGATTACAGAAAGGAGTACCATGCTTCTGCGTCGAACAAAATGACCCATGTGTCGAGCAATTATAAAGGAAAGAATCCTATGTCTCATTCACAGTGGAGAAGGTTTCAAAGACGGCGAAAGGCTGAGAAAGAGGCAGTTGGACCTCATCCAGAAGTTAGCACTAATGTGCAGAAAAAACAAAGGAAGCCTCTGGAGAGAAATCCTGTGCCCTGGGGGGAAGAGTGTGGGTCGAATGATGAAGACGACTCTGACTCTAGTGACAGTTTAGACATCATGGTGAATGTCATATCTGTGCTGCCCAAAGAATATAACCGTGAGGTCGAAAACAGAATGATAGCGACCTTAGAGGCTGAAGTTAAATATGTGGCTTCCAAAGCCAATGAACAAGTCATTTCGAAGACAGGGCCTGGGAAAGATTTCGAACCGGAGCCTCCCGACTTGGGAACAAAAGACTTTCTAGACCAGAGGTTAGACGCCATCTATGACGATGAACCTCTTGGTTTCGAAAAGGACCCGCTGGCGAACAATGTCAGAATGTTGGCGCAAGATCCTCTAGAAGAGGTAAATCTAGGCGAAGGTCCTGTGAACAGGCCCACATACATAAGCACAAAAATGGATCCAGGACTCAAGGTCGAAATGATCAAATTACTAAAAGAGTTTAAGGACTGCTTTGCGTGGGACTATGACGAGATGCCTGGTCTCGACAGAGGATTGGTCGAACTGCAGTTACCAATAAAGCCTGGAAAGAAACCCGTTAAGCAGACTCCAAGACGGTTTGTGCCAGAGATTTTATCCAAAATCAAAACGGAGGTTGAAAGGCTACTGAGATGCAAGTTCATCAGAACGACCAGGTATGTCGAATGGATTGCAAATATTGTACCTGTTATAAAGAAAAATGGTACCTTAAGGGTGTGCATCGATTTCAGAGATCTCAATGCTGCAACACCCAAAGATGAATATCCAATGCCAGTGGCGGAAATGCTTGTGGATTCTGCCGCTGGTTTCGAATACATGAGTATGCTGGATGGCTACTCTGGATACAATCAAATCTTCATTGCTAAAGAAGATGTGTCGAAAACAGAATTTCGTTGCCCTGAGGCTTTAGGCACCTATGAATGGGTAGTGATGCCTTTTGGCCTAAAGAACGCAGGGCAACATACCAAAGAGCCATGAATTTGATCTTCCATGACTTTATTGACACTTTCATGCAAATTTATATTGATGATATTGTTGTCAAATCTGTTTCAGGGAAGGCTCATATGGATCATCTTCGACAATCCTTTGAGAGGATGAGACACTACGGCCTGAAGATGAATCCTCTGAAGTGTGCTTTTGGTGTAAAAGCAGGAGATTTCTTAGGTTTTGTGGTCCACAAGAAAGGCATTGAGATAAACCAAAACAAGACCAAAGCTATCTTGCAAGCCAAAGCACCAACTAACAAAAAGGAATGGCAATCCTTACTTGGGAAGATAAATTTCCTAAGGAGATTTATCTCTAACCTTAGTGGGAAAATGCAAGCCTTTTCGCCATTGCTTCGACTCAATAAAGGAGGATTTGAATGGAGGGAGGAACATCAAGAGGCCTTTGACAAAATCAAAGAGTACCTCATTAAACCACCTATTTTGGTGCCTCCTTGTCGAAGTAGAAGTATGAGACTGTACATAGCTGCGTCTGATAAGACTTTAGGGAGCATGCTGGCTCAGGAGGATGAACATGGTGTCGAAAGGCCCATATACTACCTCAGTAGAGTTTTAGACGATGCAGAAACTAGATAACGAAGTTGAAAAACTGTGTTTATGTCTATATTTTTCATGTACAAAACTTAAGCAATATATAAAGCCAGTTAATGTTTATGTTTCGTCTCATTTTGACGTTTTCAAGTATATGTTGTCGAAACCCATTTTGCATAGTAGAATTGGAAAATGGGCACTTGCATTAACTGAATATTCATTAACTTTTATGCCTCTCAAGGCTATGAAAGGCCAAGTGGTCGCAGACTTTATAGTCGACCACTCCATACAAGAAAGATCACTAAATTATTTGGAGATCGAACCATGGAAACTTTACTTTGATGGTTCTAGTTATAAGGATGGAGTTGGAGTCAGAGTCCTTATTATTTCTCTAAATAAAATTCCAACAACATTTAAGTACAAAATAGATGGGAATTGCTCCAATAATGAGGCTGAATACGAAGCATTGATCATAGGCCTTGAAATCTTGTTGGAATTGGGGGCAACTCGAGTCGAAATAATTGGAGACTCAGAGTTAGTCCTAAAACAAATTACGAAAGAATATAAATGCATAAAAGAAAACCTTATTATGTATTTCGTAATAGCCAGACGGTTGCTAAAAAACTTCGAGGCAGTTAGCATTCGACACATACCCAGATTGGAAAAACAAGCAGCCAACGATTTGGCGCAAATTGCTTCTGGGTATAAAGTTTCAAAAGATAGGCTACAACAAGAAATCGAAGTTAGAGGGAGAATAACTGCTACTAAGTTATCTCCACGGACTTAAGGACCATAACGTTAGGATACACTGATCATGAAAATTTTGAAATTTCGTTCATAGACAATCTAACAGAGCAAGATTGGAGAAAGCCTGTAGTAGACTATTTGCAAAATCCAGCGGCTTCGACAGAATGAAAGATAAAGTACAGAGCGCTGAGTTATGTGTTAATGGGGAATGAGCTATTTAAGAAAACACAAAAAGGTGTGCTTTTGAAATTCTTAAGTGAAATAGAAGCATATGTGTCTCTTTCCACCACACACGCTGGGGCATGTGGAGCACACCAAGTAGGCCAAAAGATGAAATGGTTATTATTTCGACAAGGCTTATATTGGCCCACTATGTTAAAGGATTGTGTTGAGTTTTCCAAAGGATGCCAAGAATGCCAAAAACATACAGGCATTCAACATGTGCCAGCAAATGAACTTCACTCGATTGTGAAACCTTGGCCTTTTAGAGGATGGGCTTTGGATCTCATTGGAGAAATTCGACTAGCATCTTCTAAAGGTCAGAAGTATATATTGGTGGGCATTGATTATTTTACTAAGTGGATCGAAGCGATTCCCTTAGTCAATGCAGGCCAGGAGAATGTCATTGAATTCATTCAAAAGTACATCATATACATATTCGGAATCCCTGAAACAATAACTACAGACCAAGGGTCAGTCTTTACTGGTCGAAAGATGCAAGATTTCACTGCAGAAATAGGGTTTAAACTATTGACGTCTACGCCTTATTATGCGCAAGCTAATGGCCAGGTCTAAGCAGCAAATAAAGTAGTGATCAGTTTAATAAAGAAACATGTGGGAAAGAAACCCAGAAAATGGCACAAGACACTAGATCAAGTCCTGTGGGCGTGTCGAACTTGTCCAAAAGAAGCCACAGGGACAACACCATTTCGCCTAACCTATGGTCATGATGCGGTGTTACCAGTGGAAATCCACTTGCAAGCGACAAGGATTCAAATACATCACGAGATCCCTTCTGAAGTCTATTGGAACATGATGTTGGATGAACTAGTAGACTTAGACAAAGAAAGGTTGAAAGCTTTGGATCTTTTGAGACTACAGAAGAAGCGAGTCGAGAAATCCTACAATCGAAGGGTAAAGTCCAAGACGTTTCAGCCTGAAGATCTAGTTTGGAAAGTAATACTCCCAATGGATCGAAAAGACAGAAGCTTGGGAAAATGGTCCCCTAAGTGGGAAGGACCTTTTAAGATTGTGCATGCATTCTCAGGTGGAGCCTATGAGATCGAAGAATTAAGCGAAGATCAAAGAATCTTGAAGGAAAATGGTAAATACTTGAAAACATATAGACCTATGCTTCAAGAGATAAAAATAAATAATATATAATCACTAATTATAAAGAATGCCAAAATGGAAACTTAAAAATTTTTCATTAAAGGTGCCAAAATGGCTTTGAAATCGTTACAGAAAGTGATTACATAATGGAGAGAAACAAGATTCAGAAGGGGAGATTAGCTTTAATCTGGAGATACTTGATTCTTTGCAATTCTAACCTTCGATCACATAGAGCTTTCGATTGGTGAAGGGTTTCAAGCTTAGCATCCAGAGATTGAGCTCGATCGGCATGTCTTAACCCTTCAGCCAATTCTTCTTGGCTTTTTGACTCATTGTTCACAGCAACAAGCTCCTCTTTCTTTTTGTCGTTGGCAGTAATTTTGGCTTCCAACTCTGCAATCTGGGCCCTCAATTGAACATTGTCTTGATCAATCTCCTCGACCGCCTTTTTCCTAGCCTCTTGAGCCTTCGACAAGTCCTTTACTCTAGAAGTGGATTCAGTAGCAACATGCCAAGCAGCAGCCACTTGACCATTGGCTTCCTCAATCTCACGATTAAGGACTCTCTGACGGTTGTAATCTGCTGATACCTGGTCGACAATGGAGAGTAAATCCAAGATTACACTGGCTACATCTGGAGGAGAGACAAGAAGATCGACAGCTTTCAAGAGAGTCTTCAAAAAGAAGGAGCTACTGGTTCCCCCTCTAAAGTTAACATCAAATCCCTTTTAAAGATTTGTGCTTTAACTTTTTGAAGAGCCTCATCAAGAGGGGAAGTCGAAGTAGATATTCCAGATGCAGTCGAGGCGCTGCGATCAGAGGAACTCTCTCGACCCTCTAAAATTGCAGTCACATAACCTAACGGATTCTGTTGTTTCAGTAAGGCCAAATCCTCCTTGGTTCTGGATCCCATCGAAGGGATACTTTCGTTGGTTGTAACAACCACGTTGGCCACTTGACTTGGAACTGTTTCAGTACCAGGAGGATTTTGGTTTCCTTCAGCAATAACTTCTTCACCCTCAGCTTCTGGGATCTCTACATTTTCCCTCTCTGTTTCAGTTTCGATGCCAGGGATACCTTCCTCCTCAGTCTCTCGCACTTCGACCAGCGGAATCCTAATCTCCTCTTGGTTTCCTGCAGCTTCTTCTTCATCAGCCTCTTCTATGATTTCGTGTTGGGGTTCAGAAGTCTGATTTACTTCGTCAGCTAAACTCATAAAAGAGTCTTTCTCTGAAGAGGGCCTATAAGTAGGATCCCCTTCGCTATTCAAGAGAGTGACCGAATCCTCGACATTAGTAGGAATTCATGTGGAAGTGCCAGCATTGTCCTGGAAAATAGAAAGAATTTGTTTCTTTTAGAATTCTCACAAAGCAAAAGGAGTAAATAATAAGCAGTCGAAGTAAATACCTGGACTAGGATTTCAGCACCAAGACTAGAGTTGTCACTTTCATTGGGATTGTTTAACCTAGCGATTACCTCCTGTTCAGTAGGTTCATTGATGATTACAGGAGGAAGCCTCCCAGCTGTAGTTTTAATCCTGATTTTTGGACGGGGTTCGACGGCAGGAATTGGTTTTTTCAATCTTCTTCTCTGCAAGGGAACAGGAGGGGACTCCTCTTCTTCATCGCTAGAGATTTGGATCTCTTGAACCTTCCGTTTTTTAGGGGTAGGTTTATGAATACCCAAGAAATCAAGTCAAGGGGAGCAGTACCTATGTCAAATAAAACTAAGGGTAAGAAGGAAAGTTAAATACCTTAGGAGAGGGGTTGACAGCAGAATCTCCCCCTTTTGTACTCAGCGGTTTTCTTCGAGGTGACCCTCTTGACAGCTAAACAGAAGGCATAACAACTATAGTTAATTAAGTGTCGAAAGAAAAATATGAAACGAAAGGATGGAAAAGAATAATACCTTTCTTGACTCTGTCGAGAACCAGCTTGAACGCCTCACGCAGATGGGGGGCGAAGTCCTTCTCATCGAAGAACTCTTCGTCATAGTACTGTTTCCACCACGACTCAAAAGTGACGGAACTCAGGAAATGAAGGTTAAAGTCGAACAAGGTCAGTATAGTTCGGCCAGAATACCTACCAATGTGCTTGGTAGCGGCATCTTCTGAGTAATCTGCATTATAAAAAGTAGCAGTTTCTCTCGAGGATATATAGGTGAAGGGAGTGATTGAGCAATACCAAATTGTCGAGAGACAAGATTTGGTTGGTAAGCAATTAAGCTCAATTGGTTTTTTGAGCTCTTGAATCTTAAGGGCATGATCCTGGGGCGCAGAAAAGATTCCCACATGCTCACAAACTCATCAGTCACGTCATCCTCCACATTCGAAGGGTATGGTCTAGTGAACCATTCCAGACCAACTTTTCGACTAGCAAAGGGAGCCATAGTCAAAACAAAGCTCTTCCGCTCCGCAAACATCATTACGAAGCTTGTGAAGGCCTTTTGAAACTGTTGGCCTTCGTCAGTAGGAGTTAGCAATGCAATCCTGGTGCCTTCGTCTCTCCTATTCAAGATTTCAGGAGCCTCTTCGTTAATCTTGTTCTTTTGGGGGAGGAAAGATTCAAAGGTGGCATTGAGCCATAGTTTCAAAAGCCAAAAGGGACCAGATAGCAGCAAGCTCCCCCTGTCTCCTAGAACCTTAAGTTGAGTCACACCATTACTGATGGACTCATATAAGTTGGCCAGAATTAATTCGGCCAGGCAAAGGGGGTATTTATGGTGGAGCTGCGTTGCAAGCGTCAACATCTTTTTCGTCACCTGCAGTGACTTAGTATAGAAAACAAAACAAGACAGCCACATAGCCAAGAAGGCTATGTGCTCCACCTCCGACACAGTGCTTGAGGTTTTGTCATGAAAGTGGTTTATGAAGGTGGTGTAAGTGGGTTTTGTAGCAGTAAACCTAATAGGATCCTCAGACAAGTCTTCAGGGTCGAAATAGTCACCAGTGGGTCGAAGACAAGTGATGGCAGCTATGTCGAATAAAGTGGGAGTCATCATCCCACAAGGAAGATGAAAAGTGAAATGTGCGCTATCTCAAAAGTACAATGAAGATACCAGCATAAGGGGACAGTAAGGTAATCCTGTCTTCGACAACATCACTAAGTCATAAATGCCCATCTCCTTCCAGACAGAAGCTTGCGCCCTCTCCATTTTGTTCAACCAGTATGAGTATTCAGAAGAAAGGTTAGGGCTTGATCTAAAGATTCGATTCCCTTTGTTCATGAACTGGAGGTTGATATCATCTGTAGTTTGAGGATGCTGCTGGTTAGCCGGTGTAGCATCTTCAGGGTCCGCCCTAGGTTTCTTCGCGCAACCTATGGTTCTAAGCCTTGGTTGAGTTGGAAAGAAGGCGCGGTTTTTCAAGGGGTTTTCGACACATGAAGACAACGGACCAGATATAGCGTACATATTTCCATCATATCTCATGGGAATAAGGAGCTGAGAATCATATTCTTCTCGCCATTCTTTCGTCATAGGTTCAGCGATGTACTTGTTAGTCGAGGAAGAAGGAGGATTGGTGGAAAAGATCTCTGGTGGTTTTTGGACATCTTTAGCCTTTTTTGGTTGAGGATTGTTTGGTGCATTTGAGAGGAAGGCCATTGTTGAAGTGTTGAGAGAAAAAACAAAGTTGACAGTACAATGTTGTAAGAGAGCAAGAGATTTGGAAATGTTGGAAATGGTAAAAGTTCCAAAGAGAAAGGCTTGGAAGTATTTATAGCCTTCAGGAGAGGGAGATGTCTCGTCAGTGCCATTTAATGTTTCGCAGGTAGTGGGGCACGTGGCAAGGCGTGAAACGGTTATCGTGAAGGCATTGGGAAACATTGGGACATGCTTGCCTAGGTTATAGGAATATGGTCATCATGGCAAGCGTGGTAACGACAGTTTTTGAAGAGACATCTTGGAGAAAAAGCAATGATGGTTTTATCAAGTATAGCAGCTGTTGGAAGGAGAAACGCACACGTCAAGACTTGGTGGACAACTGGGAAGACAGGTGTCGAATGGTAAGTTCAAAGAATGGTTATTTCTTTGAGCATCGAAATAGACATTCTTGGGGGGCAATTTGTTGGCTCCCAAATTCAAAACTTACTGTATTTGGTCTTATGGACCAAACAATTGGGATGAACTAAACCAGGAGGTATGTTTCGACACAAGATATAACTTAAGAAAAAGATCTAAGTTATGATAAGGATCTTCGACCAAGGGCTCATTCGACTGAAGCAGGTTTATGTTGCTCGACTGAAGAAAAGTGTTCACGCTTTGGCACATGGGACAAAGACCATTTGAAATTTGAATTATTGGAGGGAAAGGTAGTTTTCATCAGCCTCTAAGGAGAGGCAACGTGGCAAAAAGCTATGGGTCGAGAGACATGCAGAAGACACTTGTCTTCATCCTAGCGCAGAATGTCCCCTCGACTGTTACCTACTTTAGTATAAATTAAGAAGTTTATGTAATTTTTAGGGGTGTTCAACCTATTGTACTAAATCACTCAAATATTATCCAAGTAACTACTGCGTGAGAAAGGATAAAGCTGAGAAATGTACGTTGGAAACACCTTTTTTCCTTATTAAAGGTCTTTTTACGTTACTTCATCATTATCCTGCAAAGTTATCTTTTTACTTCTTTTACTTGCATTTATATAATTTTGCTTACTTTTCAACAATCTCAAACATCCTCTCTCTGGGTCGAACATGCGTTCTTCCTTCTTACTCATTTTATATAAAGATTAGCATATGTTGTGGGATTAGTTTGGTCGATCCCGTAAGTAAACCAAAAACCTTACCTTTTTTGGAGATCAACGGTTGTTTACCAAAAACAACAGTAAACAGTAACACCATCAGAAACCAATCTAAAATTGGATTCTGATTCTGATGGTGATTCTGTTGATACTACAACTTTCAAACAGTTGGTTGGTTCTCTAAGGTATTTATGCAATACTAGACTTGACATTTGTTATGCAGTTGGATTGGTTAGCAGATTCACGAGTAATCCAAAGTGGTCTCATTTCCAGGCTGCTGTCAGAATTCTGAGATATATCAAAGGAACCCTGAAATATGGAGTGTTGTTTCCTTCTGAAAGTAAGACAAAATCAGAATTGATAAGTTATTCTGATTCTGACTGGTGTGGAGACAGAGTGGATGGGAGAAGTACTTATGGATATTTGTTTAAATTTTTGGGAGGTCCCATTTCCTGGAGTTCCAAGAAACAACTTGTCGTGGCTCTGTCAACATGTGAAGCTGAGTATACCGCATGTGTTATAGCTGTTTGTCAAGCGGTTTGGCTTCTGAATCTCCTGCATTATCTGAAGGTTGAAGTTGAGGAACCTCTGAAGCTGATGATTGATAATAAGTATGCAATTAATCTTGCCAAGAATCTTGTTCTACATGGAAGAAGCAAGCACATTGAGACGAAGTATCACTTTCTCAGAAGTCAAGTGCAGAAAGGAGTGTTAGAAGTTCCGCACTGCAGTATTCAGAAACAACTAGCATATCTTCTGACGAAGGCAGTTAAAATATATCAATTTCTTCGCTTGAGAGATGAAATTAGTGTTGTTAGCTTCTGATAGAATATCTAAATTAAGGGATGGTATTGGAAATATAATTTAGTTAATATCTACAATTCCCAATGCTTATTCTTTAATAGGGTCTTTTGACATTTTCAATTTTTAGTATAAATATGCTATACTAGCTATCAATATTGTACCCAATTCTATCTCCTCTATTTTACAATACAAAAGTAGTCTTGTTATCATTTTTGTTCATTTTTCCTCTCCACTTCATTACCTTACACCAACAGAATTGACGCCAATCACAAACTATATATTAACATCAAGAATTTAAGATTCTACACATCCAAATATCAATTCTTAGAACTCAATTTATCCTTAAAACTCAATTCACGACAAAATTTCAGTAATTTTACATCAAATTGAAAGTATGTTATCTAAACTTAGAGCATAGAGAGTAAGAATATTGGATCATCTTCATTGACTTTAAAAATTCACAAACTGATACAAAATAAACTCCATCCCATCTTTTCAAATTCTGCAGATTAAGAAAAACAAAATTATACATAATTTTCAACACCAAAAAAACATAATAATAAATTTCCAACACAACAACTCATATAATACTACAGGACCGGCCCCTAAAAAACATTCTGACAACTCTAATCAATCACAAACCTAAACAAAATAAAGCAGGTAATTAAAATTCCAACAACACAAAATTGTAACCAAAGATTGGAACCAAAAGAAGAAGGAAGTTGGAACAAATCGAAGCCATCTCGGTCGGAATAACCGCCGCAGAATCAATCCCAACCTCACCTCTCACAAACTTCAATGCCACCAAGAGCATCTATCAATGCACAATTACAATGATGTTGATTATCCATGGGTTATAGCTTCATAGAACTTCAAATCCCAAAAAGAAATAGAGAGACAATAGTATAGAGAACTTCGGCGTTGAACATGGTGCGTGAGATCTAGGCTCATATTTTAAATTTGTAGCCACACAAATTGATTCGCAACATGGAATCAATAGCATGAATCTTGAAAAGGGTGGGTGGAGCTGAATAGCGCGTGCCTTCCCGGTGTGAAGTTCAGAAAAAATTCTGCTGCCCTTTTCAGTTTCCAAGTCCAATATAAATGTATAGAATGATTATATTAAGTTAATTAACTGTATTTATTACCAAATCAATGTAAATCAAGTAATGGTTAATAAATCTGTTTTACTCTTAGAATTAGATTAAATTAAACTTTTAATCAGAAGAATTAGAGTGTAATTATCTGATATTTTTATTTTTATATATTTATAATAAATATAAGTTTTTAAGTAAAGATGCTTATCAACTATTACCTCGGTTGTTATATTTACCCGAGAATAAATATGGTGAAAGAACTATGATTCGAATCCCAATTTTTACAATTTTTATCTTTATTATTTTTATTATGTATATATTTAATTTTTAGGAGACAATATATTTTAAATTAAAATTTATCAATTTTTTAAATAAAAAATTGACACCTTACTATTTTTTTATTTAAATAAATATATTCCTTTGATTGGATTAAATAATCGAGAGGTAATATTAGTTATCTATTTAAAAAAATTATATATAAATTTATCTATTGTCTCGGTTGATTTATCCAACCTAGAGGAAATATATTTTGTATGTATTTCCTAGAACTATAATCTCTAACTATTCATTTAGTTCAAATTTTCACTCATTTTTTTTCTCTTGCAAAATCGAAGGATCTTTTCATAAAATATACTTTAAGTGATATTCATCTTCATTCTCTCCATCTAAACGCTTTAACATCTAAATCCATATTTCATAATCATTTTCGAACCATCATCCCTTCTAACACATATAAGTTTTTGAACATCAATGTATGCTTCCTCCCTTCAACATCATAACACCATTGAAGCTCAATCGTAGCTTGAAACAAAGTAAGGACAACCAAACATCAAATAAGCTTCCTTCACCCATTACTTATCTTCTTCATCGCATATTCTGTATGTAACTTGTTGGACTTTGAGACTTCACACACAAGAGGAGAAGTGAATTGCGTGGTTTAGAAAAATATGGGTTTTGAAAACTTTTGTCAATTTAATCAGAGATTGAAAATATTTTAAGTCTAAGCACCGGAAATAAATAATAAAATTAAGTGTGAAAATTAAAGAGTTAAGGTAAGAAGAAAAACACTAAAATTTATACAGGTTCAATCAAAAACGACTTAGTCTTGTTCCCAAGATTTGATCTTGAGGATTTCCATTAACACTTGAGAGTTTTTAGTGGAAAAGTCTCACAAACTTCCTTATATAATAAAATGGTAGTTGTCCTACAACCGCAATAATACAAGACGGAATATATAAGCGTTTGTGTCTTTTCCAATAAGTTGTTGAGATTGAAGTGGTTAGGCTTCCTTCCCAACTATAAATTTAAGAGGTTAGTCTTCTCTCCACAAACATGGAACTTGTAGCGGTTAGTATTCAAGTTCCAAAATATATATGAGCTCAATTAGCTTAACAGGATAGCCAAAAAACTTCTTGTGATTTTAACCAGGCTAATCTCAAAACCTACCATGATTTTAATTAGGCTAATCATGAACATAATGGTAAGATATTCAAAGTTAGATGATCTTATATATATATATATATATATATATATATATATATATATATATATATATATATATATATATATATATATATATATATATATATATATATATATATATATATATATATATATATATATATATATATATATATATATATATATATATATATATATATATATATATATATATATATATATATATAGGAACTTATCACACAATCCCCAACCATAAGCTTTGGGTTTAGCTTCAAACCACATATATGATCCTTAAATGGACTGTATTTATCCAAGGTTCATAAACATTATCCTTGGAGAACTTATACAATGCTACCCTTCCAGAATTACAATGATCATCTCACTCACAAATGGAACTTTCCTCAAAAATTGTGTTATGGATGCTTTGAAACAAGAAATGTGATATCTATTTATAGGCAAGAAGAATGCCCAAAATGGAAGTTTCATTTAATGAACTAGACTTTTGGATAATCAATTAGGATTTTATTATGATCGATTAGATATTAAAAAAGTAGTTGTTGCATGTAATTTAAAAGGAAAGAAGATATTCCTAGATTTTATACATCATTAAGCTGGTGTCTAATTAACTTCGGACTTATGTTTGAACTTTTCTAATCGATTGACATAAAATTCTAATCAATTAGATAAGTCAAATATTTCCCTTTAACTATTTTCACTACTCCTAATTAGTCATTTGGAACAACTTTAAGGATACTTTACAAATATTTTATCTTGGTTAAGTTATTTGAAAAAAGGTTTTAATGTGTGTGTTCATAGCCATACATATTTATAAAAAACCTCTTTTGCTTTTATAAAAGGTCACTCACTTAAGGAATTAGGAGTCTAGCTCCTTCTACAAGCTTTTTGTCAAATATCACCTTCTCTGTTTACACTGCTTAAGATCTCTTTGAGACTTTAGATAATTTTTCTTGGTTTGCCTTCTTCTTTGAATAGTCAAGTTCTTCAAACTTTTACGTACATGGTTTACATCTTTAAGCGCTTAAGTGCTTTTTGACTTGTCATTTGTTTTTCTCTTATCCTAATGAAGTCTTCTTACTATTTTATCTTTGTAGTTGTCATCATCAAAAGAAAACCTATTATTCCATATTCGTCCTCTTTTTGATGATGGCAACGCATCTCTCAGAGAAGGTGGTAAAAGTAACAAAAACAATATATTTTAGAGTGATAATACTCCCCCTGAATTAGATAGAATATATACCATCTCCTGAGAGTATACTTTTCCCCCTTTGTCATAATAAAAAAGGTGGGTAAATGATGCAATAGATATGTAAACATGGTAGTATAAAATATCATATGAATTTGTATACTTTTTTAGGATATCATTTCAAAGTCATACTTAAAATACCTAGAAATTGTTCTATTTATAATTTGATAAACAACATTATAACAACTATTGAAATATGTCAAGTATTTATTTATAGAGTGAAGTAAAACAACTTTTTTTACAATGAATACTATACTTTTTTGAGACGCCACACTGGATATTTAACAATGTATTATGGACCTAGGCATCATACTTAGTAGAAGATTATGAAGGACAAAAGATAACTACGTCAAGTGACAATTTTTTATTTCATATAGGTATCATATGCATTATATTCAAGCATAGATATCTTAAAAATAAGTATTTATTTCAAGGTATGTCAAGCATTTGTTTTCATATTGCATAAACAAATATGATTTATGTAGGAAACATTATATAAAAGACAAGAATCAACCCCATCATGTAACAAGATTTTATTAGATTTAAGCAACATATAAAAGAAAATTATTTCAAGGGTAATTTATGCAAAAGAAAATTTTAATTATTAATGACTGTCATAAGTGTTTTTAGAATAATCGCTTGTTTTAAGTTATGTGTTAAGTAAAGATATTCCAGGTAATACTAGGGGTGAGATTTGATCATTCTTTATTTATGTCTATGGATGATTTTGATTTTAACAAATATCAAAGGATAATTAATATTTGAAGGAGAAAAGATATGTTTCAAAATATTAATATATTAATTTTTTAACTCATGTGTTTTATATTAATTTTACTAATTTATTCAATCCAAAGGTGACTTTTTAAAGATACTAAGGTTATGAAGGGAAAACGTATTTATATTATTGAAAAGTAAATGCATTACAAGTAACAAGATGCAAGACATGAAAATTAAACAAACAAGAGAAGCATTAAAACTATTTAGTTCATTTCATCATCGTCTTCGCTAGAGGCTAGTGGAAAGATTAGATCTTTCTCATCCATTTTATTGATGAACAAGTTGAGCTTTTCATTCATTTTTATTTTTTCTTGAAGGATGTTAGTGTTGGAGCTAGATGGAGGAGTGTTTCTTTGTTACCTTCTTCTTGGTTGTTGGACAACAAATTCTCCTTGTTGAATGGTAAAACCTATTTTTCTAATTACAGCTTTTTCCCATCTTTATATGCTTACAGATAGGTTCTTCTTCACCAAATGGATAGTCGGTATATTGGAGAATTTTAGTAATGAGCTTAGAATGAGGCAAGATGTTGTTCTTTCTTTTGCTTTCAAGCATATGATGAAGAACTGCATCTCCCTAATTTTTGGAAAGTAAGTCGTGGAGAAACTAGACAACAAGTATGTATGCTCTTGAAACGATACTTTAGTTACCTTTTCTTGGAAACAAGATTCGACCAAAGTGTAGTGAACTAACCTGATGTTTAAATGAATGACTATGACAATGAATGGAGAAGGGACATAAGAGGTAGGATCAGTGATTAATGAGTAAGTAGGAGTATTAAGATCGAGTTCATTACCTTCAAAATTTTGATCATAATATTTCTCTAAGTAGGGTAGGTTGTAGATGTTTGCAAAGTCCTCGAGAGAGAGGGTGATGAGATGCTTTTTGACTTCATAATAGATGGTCTCATTTGTTTAGGTGAGATTTGCATAAGACTTTCTCACTAGATCAGGATACCTTTCCTTGGGTTTTTCTAAAATACAGTTTTTCAACCCTGCAAAGTTGAAAGCTTCCATGAAGAAGTAGTATTTAAAGAGTTATTCATCTAGGTAGTGTAAGGTGAAGAGCTCTCTATTTGAATAGTAAATATTGAAGTTGGTTTCTTGTGGTTGGGTTGAGAAATCCTCTTAGTAGTAGGACGATGAAGGTTGGGAAGAGCGAGTTCTTTTTGGAGTTATTTTGAATGATTATTATTATTATTATTATTATTATTATTATTATTATTATTATTATTATTATTATTATTATTATTATTATTATTATTTGAGAGTAAAGAGTTATTTTATGAAATAAAGTAGGAAAATGATGTAGTGAGGAAGAATGGAAATGTACATCCTTATATAGTCAACAATTAATCGATTAGTCAATCGATTAGTAACGATAAATTTTGAGCTTTTTTCGTTGAAATTATCTGTTACAACATTTACTCCTTCAACTATCCGTTGGAGAGATATTCAACGTTCCAATTTTTTTTCAAACGATTTAATCGATTGGGTCAATCAATTAAATGATCATTTTTCTTTTTGTTCTTTTGGCTTTGGACTTTTTAGATCCAAATGATGCTTTTGTATCCCCTAGCTGAATGTACACTTACTTTAAGGGTTAGAGATGAATAATTAATAATTAAAAAAATTATTTAAAGCATAAACAAAATAATAATTATTTTAAGGGGTTCACTACAACAAATAATACATTTCATGACGAAGCTTTCAGGTCCAACACGCTAAAAAACGAGAGAATATGTTTGGGGAGCGCAATGTTTGTTTTTATTAATAAAATAATAAACATGTTGCGTCGGTGCTATAAAAATCTGAGGTAATACAACTATAAGTTAGCGCTCTTTTAATTCATAAATAATAATAAACATGTTATCTCGTTTTTGTTTTAGAATGGAGGTAATATATCTATAAGGAACCTCGCTTCGAATCCTATTTACTGTATTTTTAACTGTTTTCAACGACTTAACACAAAAAAATGTGTTAAACAAGAATAGGCAATAACAGTAAAATTTAAATATTTCATTGATAGGAACTACAACATCTCCAAAACAACTACAACAACACAAACAAATAAAACTACTTAACAAATTCAAACTTCTCAGTCTACTAAACTACAACATCACCCCTAACCATCCCTAACTTATTAAAAAGTTCATAAAGAACTCTTCCATAAGGTATGAGGAAATTATTTTCCTCATGAGAAGTCTCTATCATTTTCTTCAAGAAGTTGAAAATGGTAAGAAGAAGATTAAATCTCATTTTTTAGGTGATGAATAACAAGAGATACCTGTCATACCAAGTAAGCGTTTCCATGTCTTTCTCTCTTGGGTGGAGATTTGACACTAGAAGTTGAAACCAAAATTTTGTAATAGAGCATAGAGAAGTGGGACTAGCGAGGTTGTTGTTGTTGGCATAAAGTAGGTAAAGTTGGTTTGCATAGACATGTTTGAATTCATAATGTTTAACACAACTATCAAACTCTTCACAGTTGATTGTCAAAGCAATCAATGATGGAGTGTGAAAAAATGATCGTCATTGACATAGGACTGGATGATTTCTTTATCACCAGCTTGTACAACGAACGCATTCATCTAGAATTCTTTAAAAAGGTTAGTGTATACGGGGCCATGTAGAATGTTAAAGTAACCACTAAATTTTTTTTTTGTTAACAACTTCCATCAATGTTTTTTCTAAACCTTCGAAATCATTGAAGTTAACATACTTTTCTTTGATAACAAACAACAAATTTGTATCCATTTTTGATAAGTTCGTAACAAGGAAGCGGAGAGTTGGTAATGAGAAGTTGAAAATAGAAAAATACTTTGAACCAATGAGTTGGTAATTAGAAGTTTAAATAGCTCAAAAGCCTCTTTGATAATCTAAAAGAGACGTTATGAATTTAAAATAAGATGATCATTGTTATTCTAGTGATATGATAACCTAAAAGAGATGTATCCAATGCATGAGCGCCATCATGATGTTCTAAATTCCACGTTAATTGTATTTTTAATTGTAAATTAAATGTTCTAACCCGTCGATTTTCTTACAAAACTGAGGGAAACTCTAACGTTAAAGTATAGCATTAAAATTGGAACCTCTATTTAATTGTATTTTTTATTTTTAAGTTAAAATGTTATAACACGTCGGTTTTCCTAAAAAACTAACGTAAAGTTTAGCGTTAAAATTGGTACATTTAATAAATCCTTAATCAAATCCTCGCCATCCATTCCATGCCTATAAACGCTCAAGACATTACCATTAGTGATCCACGTGAAACATAAAAAACCTCCACTATAAAATCATACTGAATATCAAGACTTGTGCCTCTCAAGCATTGTAACGTCATGAAGAGTTTTAAGTTTGCAAGAGTGTTTGCCATGAAGAGTTATCTATGATGGATTTTAAGAGCAGAAAATTATTTGGCTTTAAGGTTTATGTTCTTAAATATATATTTGAGAAAAAGATTATTTATTTATCTAACCCTTTTTTTTGTGTCTAACCTTTTTTTTTGTTCATATCAGAAACAAATGAGTGCAAAAGTGATTTAACATCTCCTTGCATACAACTTTTGATCTACCCTTTTATTATATAATTTGAAGATCTAAAATCTAGGTCTTTAATGTAAGGATTGAAGATCTCCTTGCACCCAACATTTGATCTACCCTAAAATTATATGATTTGAAGATCTGAAATCTAGATCTTCGGGAGATAAATTTACCTAACCTGGTATTTGATCTTCATGGACAATTAGTTTTTTTCCTACGTAAAAAAATGAAATATTTTGGGTAAACAATGTAACAATTTTTATTTTTAAAAATTTTATCACTTCTCGATTTTATTTGAAAACCGAGATAAAAAGACGGTATTAAAATACCCATGCACTATTAAAATACCCCTTGGTGTTTTAAACACCGAGGTGATAAGTCAATATTTTTTATGACGACCTTATTTGCCTCGCTTCAGGTGCCGAGGCAAAACGCATTTTGCGTCCGACATTAGATGCGTTATTTGTAGTAGTGGTTAATCAGATTTAGCTGATTATTTCAACCTTAAAATGATTTTACCTTTTTCAAAAAATGACTCTTGATGAATATTTCCCATGTGGGATTAACACATTATGATGTATTCTTCTCATCACATCGTTGGATGTCAGAGTCGGTAAACCATAGAACAAATAAGCCCATTACAAACTTATTTTTCAATTGATGATTTTTTATCATTAATATTGAGATTACTCTCAAAATTCTTGGCTTTGATCATAATGGTTGACATTTGTCATAATCGTTCATCCGTTAGATCAAAGGCTTCAAATGAAAATTCTGATGAGTTAATCTCAGAGATATAGAGAAATCCTGAAAAGACAAACAAATAGGGTTTCTCCTTTGATGTACATAATATAGTAAGTATTGGAAACTTCCTTTTTTTTAGATTTATGTTTTTCTGATCCTTAAGATGTTCGTCTTCCTTGTTGGGTCTGTGTATATTTCTTGTTCTCGCTTGAACAACAAGAAAAACAACAAAACAACAACAACAACAACAATAAGAACAACAATAACAACAACAAGAACAACAACAAGAACAACAATAATAAAAACAAAAACAACAACAACAACAACAACAACAATAATAACAAAAAAAAAGAACAACAACAACAACAACTAATATTGCTAACTTAAATCTATAATTTCTATGTCTCATTCAAAATGGAGAAGAGATGAAGGAGTTCTGAAATTTGTTAATGAAACATATAATGTTTTCAAGTTTTAATTATGGAAGAAATGATATTATCAAACTTGGCTTAGTTGAGAAATAGTTTTTCGTAAATGAAAGATAACGTTTGGAGGTAGAAGATGAAGTTCGCCTAAGTTGGAAGTTCATCTAAGTTTTAGGTTTCACGTGGATCACTAATGGTGGTGTCTTTGACATTCATAATCATTAAATGAACGACCAAGATTTGTTTAAGGACGGTGAAGAAACTCAAAAAATACGCCACATACAATAACAATTGTATTAAACAACCGTTGTTGTATATTTTTTAATAAAATATAAAAAAATGTAGCAGTAGAACAACAACAACAACAACAACAACAACAAAATTCGAACTCAAGACCAAGTGCTACATATAACAATGGTTGTATTAAACAACCGTTGTTGTATATATTTTTATAAAATATAAAAAATGCAATAGTATAACAACAACAACAACATAAACATTCAAACTCATCACCATGTGAAACTTTTCACTATGGTAGGAAGTTCGAGTCGTGGTGAAAAGTAGGCTTAAAATAAAAATAAAATGAAATCCCCTAATTGAATAGATTCTACCACGGTTAATCCTTTGGCCGTGGTGAAATAAAATTTAGTGGCATTACAAAAGGTACTTTTGTAGTAGTGGCATTCTAACACCTATAATCCTAGTTGGAAAGATCACCTGAATTTCAAGTGGAGCAGCAATAATACTTTAAATGAAAATTAGGAAGTTCAACAAGTTCATCAATAACCACTAAAGAACCCATCACCACTCAAGGAAGCCTTAGCCAACTTCATTAGATCCACTCAAACAAGTTTCGAACAGGTTAGGAAGACTCAAGAAGAAATGTTTAAAACCTAATGGGTAGTGAAAAAGAGTCAAGATACCATGTGCAAATTGAAGCTTCAATAAATAAATTATATATTAAAATTGGTAATTGTCTCGACAAATGGTAGCACAAGCTAGTTCAGATAGGGGATTTGGTGGAAATATTATCAACCTGAAAAAATGAGAGTTACAAAGCCATTGAGTTCAGAAATATAGTGGTATCTTTAAACCCAAAGGTTAGTGACGAGAAGAAAGAATCTGGAAAGGATGAGAAAAAGAGTGAGAATGAGAGTGTAGACGAAAAAGAGGTTGAGAAAAAATCAGAGACATAGAGTGAAAAAGGAGAGAAGGTGAGCGAAGAGGAAGTTAGGGGGGACACCCTTGATAAAATCATAGATAGAAACTCACCCTTGGGAAGGAAGAAGAAACAAATTCTAAATGATACTTACCCAGAGCTACCTAATTACATCAAACCACCTTACCCGATCTTGAAAAAGAAACTGAAAGTGGTGATGGAAGTGACTTAACTTAAAAGTTTATGGATATGCTGAAAAAATATAGGTTAACATTCCATTTATGAAACTCTCAAACATATGTTGATTTATAATAAATTCATGAAATAAATTTTATCGTGAAGTTATAAGTTGAAATATGAAGAGAACATCACTTTGGCAGAAGAGTGCAGCGCAATCATTCAATGGAAGCTTCCTCCAAAACCCACTGAGTTAGGTAGGTTTACTATTCCTTGTTCCATTGGCTCACTAACTATTTATCGTGCTTTATGTGATTTAGGAGCTAGCATTAATATGATCCTTATTGCATTGGTTCACTAACTATTGGTCACGCTTTATGTGATATAGGAGCTAGCATTAATATGATGTAATTGTCCATGATGAGAAAGTTAAACTATGGAAAATAAAACCAACTCAGATGAATTTGACATTAGTTGATCTTTACCCATATGGAGTTTTTGAAGATGTATTGGTTAGAGTAGATAATTTGTTGTTTTTAGCCGATTTTATGATTCTTGACATGCATGAAGACTCTGAAACATCACTACTACTTGGGAGTCTGTTCTTGGAAATAGGTAGAGATCTCATTGATATAGAATTGGGTGATTTAATATTGATATTCAATAAATAAAAAGTTTCCTTCAACATGTTTGAAGCTATGAGACATCAAAAAGAGAATCCTTAATGTTATAGAATTGATGGATAGAGTTATGATCAATTTAGTTGAATAGGTTGAAGATGAATCTGATATGGAGGTAATGGAATGTTTACTTAAAATTCAAGAAAGACAGAATGATGATTCCACGAGAAAAAATGAAGAGATAACTGGTAATGAGAAACAAAGCCAATCATCAGTTCAGAAAGATCCTGAGTTGAAAGAGTTGTTGAAATACTTGAAGTGTCTCTTTTTGGGTGAGAAACCATTCCAACCAGCCATCGTCATTAGCTCTTTGTCAACACTAGAAGAAGAATAGTTGTTGCGAGTCATAAGAGATAATAAAAAAGCATTTGGTTGGACTGTAATTGATATGAAAGGTAGTAGCCCAACTTATTTCTTGCAAAAAATCAAATTGGAAGAGCAATTCAAGGAAATATTTCAACCACAAAGAAGACTAAACCCTACCATGTAAAAAGTGGTAAGAAATGAGGTCCTGAAACTACTCAAAGAAAGTTTGATCTATCTTGTTTTTTACAGTTCTTAGGTGAGTCTAGTGCATGTAGTCCCTAAAAAGGGAAGTATGATTGTCATTCAGAATGAAAATAATGAGTTAATTCTGACTTTAACAGTCATCGGATTTTGGATGTGTGTTGATTATACAAGGATAAATCAAGTAACTAAAAAAGTACATTTTCCATTACCTTTTATGGATCAAATGTTAGAAAGGTTAGAAGGTTAAGCATGTAATTTTTTTATGTATGGCTATTTGGGATACAAATAGATTACGGTATATCCCATAAATCAAAATAAGATCACTTTCAAATGTTCTTTTGGAGTGTTCACCTATCGCAGGATGTCATTTGGATTATGCAACACTCTCGCAACTTTTTAAAGATGTATGCTTTCTATATTTTCTGATATGATTGAATCTTCTATTGAGGTATATATGGATGAACTTTCCGGTTTTGGTAGTGATTTTGATAAATGTCTTTCTCACCTTAATGTTGTTTTGGAGAGATATACTGAAATGAACCTTGATTTGTATTGGGAAAAATGCCCATTTATGTAAACTGAAAGTATCATTTTGGGACATAGAATGTCATTGAAGGGTATCTAGGTTGATCAAGCCAAAGTTGAGGTTTTTAGAAATTATCACCTCCAATAAATGTTAAAAAAGAGAGAAGTTTCCTAAGATATGATGGTTTTTATCGAAGATTTATAAAGGACTTCTCTAAAATTGTGAAACCTCTTTGCAATCTCCTTGTGAAGGAAAATGATTTTTCTTTTGATGATGAATGTTTTAAATATTCTTATCATTAAAGAAAAGCTAATGATTGCACCCGTAATTGTCACTCCAAATTGGGAACTTCCCTTTGAACTTATGTGTGACGCGAGGCGATTACGTAGTAGGAACAGTTCTTAGTCAACACCATGATAAATGTTTCCATTCTATTTACTAAGCTAGTAAGGTTTTAAACCAAAATTAGGTGAATTATACCACCACCAAAAAAGAGTTACTAGTCGTAGTATTTGCTTTGGAAAAATTTCGGGCATATCTAAATGGTTTGAAGATTTTTATTTTTACAGATCAGCAATGTTGAAATACCTTTTCCACAAATGAGACTCTAAGCTAAGGTTACTTAGGTGGATTTTGTTTTTATAAGAATTCGGCTTAGAAATATATTACAAAAAAGGTGTTTAAAATGTTGTAAGTCGGCTTAAACCCGTGTTAAGCACCAAATAAATCAAGGGTGAAGATAGAAAAATGGTCAACCCGTTGTGGTGTTGGAAAATATAATGGATGCATAGACTGATATATTAAACTCATCCACATAAGACTTATGTGTTGCCTCTGTAATGCATTTTAGGAGTGTTTTTTCTAGATATCTATATTTCCTTAAATATGTTGAGAGTAATATCTAATACCAAGTGAAGGAGAAGATTGTTTGTGTCTGGATTGATCGAGTTAGACACCTCGGCAACATAATAACTAACATAGTGTTAGCTGAGAATTTCGACGACATATGATATTGAGGAAAATGAGGAAATCGAAAGAAGTTTAGTTGTGGAAAAGAATATGAGAATATTTCATATGGTCTTCGACTGAACTATGGATAATTTGTTTTGTTAAATAAGTCACGAAAGTTCTAATGTTATGGAATGTATAGAACTTAAGGGAATGTGAAGATTCAAATTTGAATCATTTCGACACATCATGTTGTTGTCTTGGCGCTTCGAATTGAAGAAGGATTCAAATTCGAATAGATTGATCTTATCTGGAAGGATGCGTGGAGGCCTGACAATCCGAAGAAGCATGCAAGACTCTAACATGGAACTTTTTTAGAGAAAGACCATTGGGATCGAATTAGTATGAATAGGGATCTTTGTATTAGGATTCAGTGTGTTCACTTTTATACAAATTACTCATACAAACTTGAAGTACCAGTGTTAGAGAAAAGAGTCATTGAGAATGTACGTAATGAAACACCAATTTATATTCAAAGTCATTTACATTTATATCAAGTCTTTTACTTTTATTTTAAAATTTCAGTCGAACTCTTTACATTCCAGTTTTACTTTAAAACCTTTTCAACCTTTTTCTTCAAGCCTTTGTCTTTACTTTTACCTTTGTCATATTTATCTTTTCAACATAGAACAAATACTTAGAAACATTAAAACAAAATAATATTTTCCACATGTCCTAGGATCAATCTAGTCGATCCTGCGAGTAACCAGAAATTATCTTTGTTTTGGAGGACTAGCGGTGGTTTACCAAATTTCACGGTAAATAAATGAGCACGCCCAGTGGGACCAGTTTCGAAATCATGTCACAAACTTTTGTTTTGTGTTCTATTTACTCTTTTTGTTTGACATTGTTGTATCAGATCAGAGTGGAAAATTAGCCAAGACTAGCGAGCCAATACCAAAAAGTAAGTACACTAGGAATATGGTTAGCCCACCCAATAACAATGGAGAAAAACCACCCCCTTCAACATGGTAAAGTACTGTTGCGTTATATGCAACCAATTTGATACCCGTTCAAGAAAATATGATGCGAACATCGACAAATTCTTTTAGTGGTCCAGTTCTATCCCCAGTACATTTGCAGGGTTCCCCAGTGAACACAAGACCACCAAGGACGGACAATTTTAGGCATTATGCGTCTGGATTCACTATGCCAATGGATGGTCACAAACATATGTATGGCATGTCAACATCAATGATGGCAAGCCTCAACAATAGTATTTCAACATTTCTTGACCCAAGAATGTCTCTATTTTCTCCACTACCAGGATCAGGATCAGGAAATAACAACTTGGGTCGAAATATTCCACCCCCAAAATTCATTCCCCAATCACCTAATGTAACAACGAATTCTACAGGGGCATTTCGACAACAAATGGACGGCATAAATAATGAAATGGTTGGTGTTATAGCCCAATAAATTGGTACAATATTTAACCCATTAATCCAAATTGCTACTCAAACCAACCAAAAAAATACCCAAAAAAAAATTAGCAGTTAGCAGCGCAGATTGCACGAATTGCAGATTTCTTTGGCACTCCCTAAGTGCCAGTTTGACAGGCATGTCGAGATTAGATGAGAGAAAACTAGGGGTTAGTAGTCGAAGAGGACCCAACAATCAACCAAGTGCAATTAATGGCACAGAATGCTGGTGAAGTCAATCAGGGATCCAGAATTGAATAACCTAGGGTCGAACAAGCCATTCTAAGGGAAATCCCAACCCAAAGGGTTGTGATGGTCAACTGAAACCAAGATGCAGATGAAATCCTTCAGCGTGTTCGACAAGACGAATACCCAGGGGAAAACAATCTGGAAGCCATGATCGAAAGAATAATGGCTCGAAATGGGGGTAAATATAGGACTTCGAAGGCCAAATTACACATCCCCTCTGTCTGAGTATGTTCTACATGCTGAATTACCCAGGGGTTGGAAAGTCCTAAAGTTCACAAAATTCTCTGGTGACACCAGCGAATCCTTTGTCAAACACATAGCCAGGTATCTTACCGAGGCTGGGGACATAGCGAATAATGAAAACCTAAGGATAAAATACTTCCCTAGTTCGCTTACAAAAAATGCTTTCACATGGTTCATTACCCTCCCAATGAACTCTATCCATGATTGGACTCGCTTAGAGAGGTTGTTCCATGAACAATTTTACATGAGACAGTCGAAGATTAGTCTCAAATAATTGGCTAGTATCAAAAGAAAATTCACAGATCCAATTGATAATTATTTAAACAGGTTTTGTTTATTAAATTCAAGATGCTTTACACAAGTGCCTGCATATGAGTTGGTCAAAATAGTCGCGGGAGGTTTGGATTATTCCATTCCCGATAAGTTAGATACCCAATATTTAAGGGACATGGCCCAATTAGCAGATAGAGTTTGACAAGTCTGAAGGCTGAAAAGGCTAGGGCAAATAAATAATAGAAAATAAAGAGTGGTGTATGTCGAAGTCGAAGAAGATGACCAAAAAATCTATAGTGACCCTATAGGTTTCAAATAAAGCGAAGTGGATTTGACTGAATTAAAACAAGCCCCACCCTACTCATGTAAAGTCTCAGCCCCTTCGAATGGAAAGAATCATGTTGAACCTGAGAAGAATGATAAGTTCCCTAAGAAAATATACACTTTTGATGTAATGAAGTGTGACAAATTTTTTGATTTATTAGTGAAAGTTAACCAGATGATTGTGCCACTTAGTGCCAAAGTTTCTCCGTTAGAACAACTGAAGAAAAGAGGTTTTTCAAATATCATAGTTGTTTAGGACATAAAACCTCACGGTGTTTCTTTTCACAGATCTAATTCATAATGCTATCACCAATGGAAGATTAAAGTTTGGCGAGAAGAGTAAAATGAAAGTTGATGCTGACCCTCTGCAGGTGGCAGAGACTAAATACGCTAAACCTGTTGATATTAAAATGGTGGAGGCCACTAAGAGCTTCATTACCAAAGTTGTTATGGGAAAAACTACTGATGGTTTTGTTCCAAGTACTGAGATGGAGAAGGCCTTAGAATCAAATTTGAAGTATCCAAGATCACTGATGGTCCTAGCCTTGAAGTTAACATGGTCGAAATGAACCAACATGCTGAGGAGGACTAGATGAACAAGGCATACCCATAGGTAGGAGAGAGTCTACTATAGTTTCTCATTCAATGCCAAAAAACAATATTGATGTGCCCAAGGTTTAGCTCAGTGTATGAACAAAATTTTATAGAAAACTATGGAAGGATGAAATTTTCTCGAAAGAGGTGTAACTTGAAAGATAATAGAAGGGGCTTCGTGTTCGACAAGTGTGGGATCCCTTATATGCCAGATAGTCTATATCCCCAGGTGAATCAAAAGGCAACATTCAAACCACCTACTAATGTTCCAAATGTTGCGATTGGATTTAAAACCAGGAGTTTTTATCCTAAGGAAGGGCATCTAATAGGAAACCCTAAATTGTAAAACAGAGATTCTAAGTTTCGGACCTCTTTAGACAAAAGGAAGGTGTTAGGAACCTTTCATCTACCTTATTCTTAAGTATACTAGGTTTAGGTTTAGGTTTCGGGTAGACATGGTTTTAATTTTGTATAGGGGAACTCGCCACGATTTTAATCGTATGCCTACATATCCTCTTAGGAGGAATCAGAGTCCAAATTCATAGTTCGTATGGGTTTGTGTTTTTTAGGGGTTCCAAAAGTATTTTGAATCGCCTCGCATTTTGACCGGGTGTAGAGATTGTGGAATTTTGGACTAAATGCACGGTTACTCAAAATATATTTGGAAACCTTTAGCGAAAATTGACTGTTTAGACTAGTTTATTGCGAAAAAGATTTTGATGTTTGTTGAATATTTTTTAATAATATTAATTGCAAAATATTCTTAATTAATGCATGATATAAAAATATTTTAATGCAATAATATAGAAATATACATAAGTTTTTAAATAAAATTATTTATTTACATGATAATAAAAATAATAGTATGATATTAAATAAAACTAATAATAATTATTATAAAAAAGACATAAATAATAATAATAAAGAAATAAGAAAAATATAATATAAAAAATAGATAAAAAATTATAATATAAAAGAAATAATAATAATAATAATTTAATTAATTCGAGGGGGTGTAGTTTTAATTAAGAAGTAAAATGGGTAGGATGTAGAAAGTAAGGGCCTGAATTCAGATATTGAATTCATGCCCAACAAGTTTGGGGGGTGTATTATTGAACTAATGAGCGGAAGGGAGGGTGTAACGAGGGACTGAGCTTGGCCCATTATGCGTTATTGAGGGGCCGGCTAGACTGATTGTATGTGTGAGGGAGTATAGCATTACCGTGGACTTGTCCTTACAACCGTCCAAAATGAATCGTGTGGATGGAGTTTGAAGGAGTATGATAAATATTATGAGCGCGCGTGTATGGAATCAAACAAAATCTAAGTATTGTTTTAATATTTTTCACTTTCCCATTTCTCTTCACAGTGCCTTCGTTCTCTCTCTCTCTCTCTCTCTCTCTCTCTCTCTCTCTCTCTCTCTCTCTACCCTTCACCTTTTCTTTCAAAACCCTAGCTCTACATTCTTCGCGGCGGCGCCTGTACCTACCTTCCCCCCTTTTATTGTAAACCAGCCCAACAAACCAGCAATAATATCATAACACAAACGCAAAAAGATGAGTCTTTTACCTCCTCGTTATTTTGTATCATGAGTTCGAACGATTCTGTTTTTGACCTTCCTCTCTTTCTTTTGCAGGTTTCGGCGAGGGGGATGATCCGGATAGGTGTTCAAGGGATGAGCAACAACAATGGTGATTAGGGTGTCAGATGTTGAAACTCTAATCTCCCTTCTCTCTTGGTCTTCATTGGTATTTCAAGCTTTTTCATTTTCTGCTCTTCCTTTTCTTTCTTCTGTAATCGAGCTTCCGATTCTGTTCTTCAATTTCTCGTTCTTCGAATTCTTTTTCCTCTTCTATGTATTTTTGACTTTGTATTTATAGGGTAGTACTAGGGCCTTGTTGTTACGGATTCATCTTAGATCTAGGGATTTAGAAATAAATTAGGTATTAGATTTATGTAATTGATTCTGTTTTCTGTAATTTTCAAATTTCCATATGTACTAAATATTTTGAGATTCTGTAACAATTTTAGTTCTGGGCTTTGACAATGGTCGAGATTCTATTGTGTTTTTAGAAGAATATTTGATTTTGTTTTAATTATTTTGTTGAAAAGATATGATTTTTATTAAACCTAAACAGTATCTGTTATTGTAAAAAAACATGCGTAATTCACATTGATTCACACAGTAACAGTTTTTCTGAATTGGGCTTTGCATTATTTACTCGAATTGGGCTTCTGAGCTGTATTTTCAAAAAAATGTTTTCGGTCCATCAATTAATTTCTATTACAACAAACATTTTCTTTAACCCCAGGTTGGGCCCAATACTTGGCCCTTTAAAACAGATCTTCAAACAACTTTAAATGAGTGATTTTAAAAACAAAAATATTTTAATGACAATGTTTTATATTTTAGATAAAACAGTAAGTGTCAAAACGTTAATTGGGATTGGTCTTAAAAAACTCAATGGGCTTGTAATCTATAACCATACCCCCTTTCTTTCTATGTAATGCCCAATGAAAATGGGCCCTCTAAGATGGTCTTGTAAATTGCAATCTCACCCTTTCTTCTTACTAACAACAACAATTCTTAAATGGGCCTTATTATTAATAAAAACTTAATAATTTTTTTCTAAAATAATTTTCCATATTCGAATCTCATGGGCCATTGGCCAACATGATTCATAAATAGGCCTACAGATACATGGATCTTTTTGATTTAGAGAGCCTCGCTCTCCTGAAGTAGAATACACCCCCTGGTTGACTTGGATTTAAGAATGAGCCATCAGATACTATTGAACCATCCTTAATTAAAATATCTTCTACTATTTTTAATCTTGAAAATACGATCATAAAGGTAGGGCAAATTTGGGGTACGACCATTGCCCATATTCAATTATCTTCCAATCGAATAGCATGAGAATACACAAGTCTTGCGAATTCTGATTGGGAGTTTATTGAATACTTGGAATACCAAGAAATTCGTCCGACAAACATCAGGTTACGCTGATGTAGAGTACCATTAAGATTCCTTAGGAAATAGGCAAAGTTGATGATATATCGCTTACCCGGGTTTGGCGACGAGGCAAATGGTTTTGAGCTTGAGAGAATGATATTGTATGTTTGGCTTTACTTATTCATCCATTTGGGGGGATTAATAAAACAACACTTGATAACGCATGGCTTCTTAGAGACTGAGGAAATTGGTTACGCTCGCGAATCGCTGCCTGGAGTCTTAGATGACGGGCTAAATTTGGGTTCCAAACACTGCGACATGGAGTCTTATGCAATGATCTATATTGGGGATGTCGCACATTACTGCATGGAGTCTTAGGTAATGGGTGAAGAGAGGAACACACATTGCTGCATGGAGTCTTAGGCAATGGATTATGTTACACTACTGCCTAGGGTCTTAGACAATGAACTAAGTTTTGGGCATTACGGCCTGGGGTCTTAGGTAATGGGTAAGATGAGGGGAATACATTGCTGCATGGAGTCTTAGGAAATGTACTGAACTTCGTACATTACTGCATGGATTCTTAGGTAATGCTACGTTGTAGAGGGAAAACAACATTGTGTGGAGTCTTAGGTGATGGGTTGAACACGTCATTGCATGGAGTCTTAGGTGACGGGTCTTATTTGGATTTCGAACATTGTGGCGTGGAGTCTTAGGCAATGTACTGGGTTTTGCACATTACTGCATGGAGTCTTAGGTAATGAACTATGTTGTAGGGACCACATCACTGCGTGGAGGCTTAGGTGATGGGCTGAACACATCACTGCGTGGAGTCTTAGGCGATTGGTAGGATTTGTAGAAGAAGTGTGCTTTGGTGATTGACCCTTATATAGCTAAATTTAGGGTGAGATTGTTTGTTTGTTGTATGAAGCATGCATATGATGTCTGATATTGATATGGAACCGTGAGTGTATGTGTACTGAATGTTTGTATATGCAAAATGTATGCAACGTATGTGTATGCCTTGAAATGTTATGAAAACTGTTTCCGGATTTCTCTCCTTTAAACCATTGGTTTTGAGTTACCAATTTCTTGGCGTTGTATGTTGTATTGTCGTGGTGTCTTTGAATTGATTGGAATGTGATGTAGAGTTCTAGAAAGATTTTGATTGATTTTTTTTTGTATTGTAAGCGCAAGCGTAGGTGTGGACGTATGTATTAGACACAGACTTTTGTGTTATGAACATAGACATAGGCGTAGACATGTGTATGGACGCAGACATGGATTTTCTTTTCGATGCCTTTTCTAAAAAAAATGCTTTTCAATGTTTTATCAAATGCTTTTATTTGTCAATTTCCCCGAAATGTTTTCGACACAATATTCACAAGCAATAAGTGTAGTATTTTGTAAACAAGTCTGAAAAAGAAAAAATGCAATTTGAAAGATGAAAAGAAAGCAAATGTTTTATTGATATGACTCTGAATAGGCGAGAGTACAAGATGTAATTCCTTAAAAGAGGTAATTACAGAAATTTTCAAAACTGTAATTGGCAATGAAAATGATAGTTGCTACTACTGTTCTCGAACATCCTTTTAATGGATCCTATCTCCTTTTCTTTTGATTCGTATGATTTAGACCATCTCTCCCTTCGTGGTCGTAATTCTTAGATCACAGTATTTTTGTTCTTTATTTCTTTTTGAATAAAACCCCTAATTTTTGCCTGGATTGCCCTTTCGAATTTTCAATCCACCGGGATAGTTTTTTTGGTATGTCCCTAATTTTTGCCTGGATCTCCCTTTAGGGTTTTCGATCTACCGGGACGCTCCTTTTTTCCTAAGTCTCCCATTTAGGGTTCGAGCATAGCGAGCCTTTTATACATAGTATTTTTTTACTGCATCTGAATTTTCCAAATGCGGTAGTTCTTCCCCATCCATTATTATGAGGATGAGACCACCACCGAAGAATGTTGTTTTCACTATGTATGAGCCTTCGTAGTTGGGTGTCCATTTACCACGTGGATCGAGGCGAGGTAGCATAATCTTCTTGAGTACTAGATCTTCTTCTTTGAATATCCGAGGACGAACTTTCTTGTCGAAAGCTCTTTTCATCCGCTTTTGATGCAATTGACTGTGGCACAGGGTTGTCAAGCGCTTTTCTTTGATGAGGTTGAGTTGATCGAGCCGCGTCTGAACCTATTCTGCTTCTTCCAACTTTGTTTCAATTAGAACCCGAAGTGACAATATTTCTATTTCAACTGGAAGTATTGCCTCTATGCCATATACAAGAGAGAAAGGAGTCGTGCTTGTTGATGTGCGCACGAAAGTGCGATAGCCATGTAGAGCGTAAGGAAGCATTTTGTGCCAATCTTTGTATGTCTTTACCATTTTCTGAATGATCTTCTTGATGTTTTTATTGGCTGCTTCGACGGCTCCGTTCATCTTGGGTCTCTATGGTGAGGAGTTATGATGTTTGATTTTGAAATTATCGCACAGTTCCTTCATCATCTTGTTGTTCAAATTGGACCCGTTGTCTGTAATGATCATGCTCGGAACCCCGTATCTACATATGATATTTTGCTTGATAAATCGCGTAACCACCTAGCTTGTCACATTGGCTTAGGATCTCGCTTCCACCCATTTGGTGAAGTAATCGATGGCTACTAGTATGAAACGGTGTCCGTTGGATGCTTTCTGCTCAATCATACCAATCATATCAATTCCCCACATTGAAAATGGCCAAGGGGAGCTCATGATGTTCAGAGGAGTTGGTGGCACATTTATCTTATCAGCGTAGGTCTCGCATTTATGACATGTCTTCGTGTAGTGATAACAGTCGGCTTCTATCGTTAACCAATAATACCCTGCTCGCAGAATCTTTCTAGCCATGGCGTGCCCATTTGTATGAGTTCTGAAGGTTCCCTCGTGGATTTCTCTCATGAGCGTATCTGCGTCATGCTTTTCTACACACTTGAGTAGTACCATGTCGTAGTTTCTTTTGTATAGCATATCATTACTTAGAAAGAATTTTGAGGCTAACTTTCGTAGAGTTCACTTGTTAATGATTAAGGCATTTTCTAGATATTCTTGTTTTTCCAGGTACTTCTTGATGTTGTAAAACCAAGCTTATTGTCTGAACCCTCTTCAATAGCAAGGAAATACGCGGGCTCTTTAAAGTGTCTGATTGTGATGTGCGGTTCGTGGTTCGGCCAAGTTACTTTGAACATAGCTGAGAGAGTTGCCAGGGCGTCTCCATTTGATTTTCTTCTTGTGGGATGTGACTAAAAGTGGTCTCTGAATTCCGTAGCCAACTTTAAAACGTGATCCCGATATGGAATCAATTTTGCATGTTTAGTGTCCCATTCGTAGTTGACTTGGTATATGACTAATGCGGAGTCCCCAAATACTTCGAGGTGCTTTATTCTCATATCAATGACAGCTTCCAGTCCTAGTATACAAGCTTTGTACTCGGTGATGTTGTTGGTACAGTCAAAACATAACCTTGTAGTGTAGGGCTTGTGATAATTCTTTGGAGAAGTCAAGACTGCCCATATACCGTGCCCTAATGCATTTGAAGCCCCTGTGGAACATGAGTGTACATCATGCCCCTGGCTCGGGTCCTTCGTCAGGTCCTGGTATTTCATAGTCACCTATAACCATGACGTCTTCGCCTGGAAAGTCAAACTTCATAGGTTGATATTCTGGCAGTGGTTGGTGAGCTAGATAATCAGCTAGTATACTACTTTTGATGGCCTTCTGAGTGACATATTGGATGTCGTATTCGGATAATAACATCTTCCATCGGACAATTCTCCCTATAAGAGATGGTTTTTTGAACACGTATTTTAGAGGGTCCATTCTTGCTATTAACCATGTGGTGTGGGTTAATGTATATTGCCTCAACCTCTTAGTAGCCCAAGCCAATGCACAACAAGTTTTCTTGAGGAGCGAGTACCTGGTTTCACAATCAGTAAATTTCTTGTTGAGGTAGTAAATTGTATGCTCTTTTCTTCTTGTTTCGTCCTACTATCCCAAAACACAACCCATTGATCCTTCGAGCACTGTCAGATACATGATGAGAGGTCTTCTGGGAAATGGTGGCATTGAGATCGATGTTTCTTGCATATACTGCTTTATTGTCTCAAAGGCCGTTTCGCAATCATCATTCCATACCACCGTTTGATCTTTTCGTAATAATTTGAATATTGGCTCACACGTAACTGTTAGATGCGATATGAACCTTGATATGTAATTGAATCTCCCTAAGAAACCACATACTTCCTTTTCCGTCCTCGGTGCTGGCATCCCTTATATAGCTTTTACTTTGTAGGGGTCTACCTTGATACCATGCTGACTTACAATAAAACCCAGCAACTTGCCTGATCTGACACCAAATGTACATTTATTCGGATTCAAACTCAATCTAAACTTGCGCAACTGCTCAAATAACTTTTGTAAATGTATGATGTGTTCCTCCTCTGTGTGGGATTTGGCGATCATATCATCTACATACACCTCAACCTCTACGTGAATCATATCATGGAATAGTGCGACCATAGCCCTTTGATAAGTTGCCCCTGCATTTTTGAGACTGAATGGCATTACTTTGTAGTAAAAGGTTCCCCAAGGTGTCATGAAGGTAGTATTTTCCATGTCTTCGGGTGCCATTTTAATTTGATTGTAGGCAAAGAAACCGTCCATGAATAAGAATACTGAGGCTTGAGTCGTGTTGTCTACTAAAACATCAATGTGAGGTAACGGGAAGTCGTCCTTGGGACTTGCTTTGTTCAGATCTCGATAATCCACACACATGGGTACCTTGCCATCTTTCTTGGGTACTGGCACAATGTTAGCTATCCATTGCGGATTATCCACCACTGCTAAGAACCCTGCGTCGAAGTGTTTAAGAACCTCTTATCTAATCTTGCTATACATATCTGGACGAGTTCTTCTGAGTTTTTGCCTAATCAGAGAATAACCTTCTTTGAGAGGGAGTCTATGCATCACAATGTTTGTATCTAACCCTGGCATTTCCCTGTAGGACCAAGCGAATATATCCATGTACTTATGCAATAGCTTGATCAACCTTTCTTTGACGCTCTGCTCTAACATTTTCCCTAGCTTGATTTCTTTCGGATCTTCCTATGTGCCTAGATTAATGGTCTTAATGGCCTCTTGATACGGTTGTATGTTGTCAACCTTTCTCTCTATTCCTTTTGCCATTTCTTCATAAAGTTCAAGATCTTCATCACCCTCCTCTTCAGCTTGGTTGATGGGAGCATCAAAGTTATATCAGATTGCAGCAGTAACATTATCGGTGGTTTTGGGCATGGATCAGCATGTTTATCATGTTTTGGTGCAGATTTTAGTATATGAATTTTGAAAATGCATATGCAGAGAAAGTATTGCCATATTTTTTTTAATTTAAGAGATGAATGCAACAGAAAGACAAGGATCTTAATTGAAAACAAAATATAACTTTTATTAATTGTAAAAATTGTCTGAAACAAAATAGGGGAGCCCTTACAAGCAATCCCTATGCCTCGGGCTTGACATAGGTTCTTTCAAAACAAGAAAAATTACTTAGGAAATAAAAAGATCTCCAGAATCTCCACGGCAGACTAACTTTTGAGTTCTTCTCCTGGGGTGCATTCTAGGATGAAGTCAGTTGCCCTTTTGATGTTTACTTTGTTGGATATCATCGCCACATGTCTTCCATGTTCTATTACCTTGTGGACAAAGGTCTCTTGGATTGGAGGAAACCGTGCTTTACCCTTCATAGTAGCTTTATATTTTTCTTCAAGGTAGGGTCCGAATTGGACTATCCCTTGGTCCACTAATTTCTGCAAAGTTCTTTCGAAGGCTTCATTATGCTCCAGCAGGAACCCACATTCCAACAGATATTCCTTCAACAAGTTTATCGGGGCTTTTATTTGTCTAGTTGCCCCAAAGTCAGTGACTTCTTCAATTGCATTTATTGTCGGTCCACCATGCAAAGGCACAGGGTTTGATTTAATGTTAGGCTTCTCAAAAGTGATGTCTTGAGATTCCAACAAATCTTGAACTTTATGCTTGAATGCCTAACATTGTTCTATGTTATGCCTAGGAGAATTAGAATGATACTCGCATCTGGTGTCAGCATTGTACTTTCGCGGGAGTGGCCCGACTGGAGGAGCTAGAGGCTTGAGTTCCACCAAGGATGCCTTAAACAAGTGTTGTAATAACTGGCTAGGTGGCATAGGGAGTGGACAAAAAATTTCTTTTTGGCCTTCCAAATATGCCTTGTTGTTGTCCTTGTGGGATCATTAATGGTTGTTGTGCCCTTGGTTGTGAGGCTACAACATTAACTTCTCCCTCTTTTCTTTTTGGGAAGTTTGAAGCAGGCCTTTTTGAATTGTAGGGGGCATTTGGTGGTCCCCCTATTATTTTCCCATTCTTTATTCCAGTCTCAATTCTTTCTCCGATAGTCACTAGATCCGCGAATCCCGATGAGATACTTCTAACCATCTTCTCATAATATAGCCCTTGCAAGGTTCCCATGAACATATCGACTAACTCCTTTTCCAACAACAGTGGTTTCACACGGGATGCCATCTCCCTCCATCTCTAAGCGTACTCTTTAAATGACTCTTATTTCTTCTGGGACAGGTTCTGGAGTTGCATGCGGGTAGGCGCCATGTCCAGTTTATAATTGTAATTCTTTAAGAAAGCATTAGCAACATTTTCCCAAGTTCGAATGTGCACTCACTCCAACTGTATATACCAATCTAGAGATGCCCCGCTTAAGCTGTCTTGAAAATAGTGAACCATCAGCTTTTGATCTTGGGCATGGGCATGCATCTTCCTGCAATACATGCGCAGATGATTTCTTGGACAAGTGAGCCCCTTGTATTTTTCAAAGTCAGGCACTTTGAACTTCGGCAGAATTACCACATCGGGAACTAGGCCCATTTCGAGAGCATCTACTTCGAAGGTATCAAATCCCTCCACAGCTTTCAGCCTTTCTTCCAGAGCCTTATATTGATTCATCACCAGTGGATTATCGACATCATGAGTACCAGTCGTCTTCAAGGGTGCCTGATTGACATTCTCTAGGTCGTGGTCTCCATACTGCAGGTCCAAGTAGTTGTCTGCATTGTTGATTGGAATTTGTAGGGTATGTGATGCCCCTGCTTTTGATGGCGGTGGGACAAACCCTTCAATTTTAGCTTCTCTTGTCTCTTGTTGAGCCATGAAGGACTTTCGAGGTATTGCTTCCGTCTCTTTTCTTAGTTGGTGACTGCTTGATGCACCAATTGTTTGAGCTACTTCTTCGAAAGCTACCCTGGGAATTTGATCTTGTCTGTCGATGATGTTCTTTAGAGCTAGGAGAACCTGACTCATATCTCCTTTCATTGAACTCACATCACCCTTTACTTGGTCGAGATCTTCCTTGAATGCAACCTGATTCTCCTTGATTTGTTCCATTGCTTTTTGTTGGTAGGCCCTTGTTTGATATGGAGGCCAAGGAGGTAGAGATCTTATTCTACCAATGGTTTAACTGGAGAGATTTAAAAAAAAAACATGAGCTTGGGTATGAAATGCAGGTGTTTGCGAATGCTTGCATGCAAATGGATATGTATGAATATGAAATGGGTTAAATGTCTTATTCACTTGGGTATATATTTGCTTTTTCTATTTTTTTATTTGGTGGATATCCTAAAAATAGATACGCAAACGAGATACGAAAACAAAATGCCTTTATTGAAAGTAATATAATCCAGATATTGAAAAATATTACAATCTTAAACCAAAACTCGTTTGCATGAAATTAAGCAAAGGGAAACAAATCTTCTAGGTGCGCTTGCAAATGTTTACTCTGAAACCATCGACCATTTCTTTACAAAGCTTGAGAAAGTCTTCAACGTCCTTAGGATCAAGGGTATCCTCATAGCAGCGAGCGAACATCTTCAGATCTCTTTCGTATAAATTCCCTTTTATGGCTTTGATTTCAGACATGTCTGGCTTGATGGCGTTGATGCAGACAAGTTGTTTCCCTTTGGTATCCATTTTCGAAGATAATCACTAAAATCTTGATTTTTTTTACCCTGTGAATAAGACAAATAAAAGAAACAGATGATGAATATATGAAATGCATGAATTCATGGATGTATAGTTTAGTGACGGGATTTTGTGATAGTTTTTTGTGACAGGTACCCTTATAAGGTAGGCTCTTAATTTTACCTACAGTTAGTCTACCCTCCCAAAATGTGGCGTCCTTAATGGTATCAAGACTAACACCATAAGGAAAATGCACAAGGGCCTCCCTTAGGTGGAGCCTATTTACGGACCGAGACTTTCGTCTCAAAGTCGTGAAAGATCTCGTCATGAGATTTTGGTTAAGGTCGTTACAAAGAGTCATGGGTGGAATTCTATTGTACCCCAAAATTTGCCCTCTCATTTCTCAAGGATTCTCTCACAAGATCTTCAATGACGTCAAGTTTGCAGCACTGGTACATCAATTTAGGCTTGGAATTGGCACAAGGGCAAAATGGTCAATTGCATAACGGAAAGTCAAACTTTGACCTTTTGGTCAACATTACATTCCAAAGATCAAGTTTCATCAAGACATTCAAGAATATCAAGCTTGATCATCAAGAAGTCAAGAAAGTCAAAAGTCAACTTGAAAAGTCAAGATTTCCAAGACTTAGAAATTTTCTATGTGTTTTTATACATGATAATTTCATCACTTCATGCCATTATTTCACCAAGATGCAAGACGGTTCAAGGAAAACTTTCAACATGAAAGTTGTAGATCCCGATGAGATCTACAACTTTGCTTTGCTGATCAAATCCTAAAAGTGCTTGGATTTTGAGTTATAAATTCATGAAGTCATGACATTTTCATTTAACACTTAGAGAAATTTTCAACAGATTTTGTTCAGGATTTTATCCCAACTTCTTGGCATTTTTTCATATAGTTACAAGATGATTTTGTCAAAATGGCCAACATGAAAGTTATAGAGGATGTTTCAAGATTTCCAAAACATCCAAGAGCATGAATTTATCATTCATGAGCTAGGAGATTCAAGGGCTTGAAGTTGGGCATCCATCCTTGAATTGCAAGTCATTCTATTGAAGAACACATAACAAAACCCTTATGATTTGCTGCATAATCTTATGTTGTAGGCCTCCTTGCTTGCAAATATTATCATAATTTAATGCTTACACCCACTCTTGAGCTATTACCCAAGTGTTTAAAACATTACCCAAAAGATCTTTCCATTTATAGCATAAAGGCACCATTGCTATTCTTGAAAAGCAAGCTTTTTGTACAAAATTTGTCTTGAGCCCATACCTTGCTGGTTGCTAATTATACTCCACCATAAATCATGGGAAGTAGCTCCTTGATCGAGACTTTATGAGTCTATTGGGATACTAACTACAAGTATACAGTTTAGTCGTTCTAGTTTTAAATGATTATCGAACCCACAGAGACTGAGGATCAATCGCATACGATCTAATGCTACAATTTGTTTAACTAAGCGATGAATGTTTGGTTTTAGGGGGGAAATAGTTTAATTAAAAATAATAGTAATAGTTATACCGGTATGTGATAGTCGGACTTCGGGAATTCGGTGAATCGCTTGGCCTATAAAGTATTTCGGTAAAAACGAATTGTTTAAAAACATGAGACATACACTCTCGTGTTCATGAAATAAGTCATGCTACTAAACCTAGTGGATGCACTTTAAATTTAATAACACTTTTTGAAAACAATTTGAGTTTAATTAATTTATTAAAACACTCTCGTGTATTTAAAAATTAATGTTTCGTTCCCACTATCTGGGTTGAACCCCAGCTCTCGCATGCAGGTTCTTGCCTTAATTAATTTCCCACTCTCGTGGCAAAATCGTGTTAATTATCCTCTCACTCTCGTGACAAGGGTAGTTAAATTAAACATGGAAGTTGGAAACCAGAAATTGTTTTATAAATGTTTTTAGCCAAGTTATCACTGAATTCCTTCGGTACTTAGGAGTCACATACCGGTACAATTAATTTAGCCGGACATAATATATTTAATAACTATGCAATTTAAAATATAATTCATAAAAATAAATGACATAATACAAGAATAAATAAATATTAATTGGATAAAAAAAACTGGAAATAATGTTGCTATGGTAATCTTGGATGTTACAAATTCCTTGCAATTCAATTGAAATCTATAACTGTGTTAATTCTTAGATGAAGAATTAACACTCTAAAAGCTAATTCTGGAAATAAGAATTACAGTACGAATGAAAAATGGTTCAAAAATAAATAATATAGTTTAATGTAGAAAAGCAGCAATTTTGGTCTCTGGAAAAATTCTTCGACCCTCATCCCTTTGCACTACCACATATATATAGGAGAAAATATTGCAGTTGAAAAAATCTTGGAAAAGGCTTGAGTGGAGTAAAAACAGGATGCATGGTTACTGAGTGGAGGAAATATAGGAGAACACTTCTGCCCCCACGTTGCCCACGTCTCCACTAATTCATAACGTTCCTCTTTACGCGTGTGACAGTCGTCACAGGTGGGTGACGGTCGTAATGCGCTTCAATAGCGCATTACGCTCGTCAATGATGTGTGACGAGTGTTCTTTCTAGTTGGGGAGGCGTGACAGCCGTCACAGGGTGTGACGGCCGTCACAGCTACAAAATCTGCAGACTTTGCAGATTTGGTTCTTTCTCCTCTGTTTCTTGGTTAGCTTCCTTCATGTGGTCCTTTTTCACTGATTTGAGTTGACACATGTTGTACCTGTGAAAAGACACAAAAACTCGGAATAATCGGGAGTTAGACGACTCAATGTATTATAAAAATCGGTAAAAAGCGTAGTAATTATATGATACGATTTCTCGTTATCACTCCTCAATACCAGCAACTTTGGTACTTCATCTTGGGACTATGGAGTACTTGACTTAGTTTGATCTTTGTAATCCAACCAAACCATAACATGCTATTTTGAAAACCTAATCAGCTCATATGCACAAACGCCTTGCCTAAAATAGAAGAAGCATTTGCAAGAGAAGGAGGTTAGAAAAAATAGAGAGAAAAGCCAGAAGTTTTGTTTTAAACTCGCTATCAAGATCCCATACTCTCCAAAAAGACACAACTTTCTAAAAAAAGCTCCCACTCTTGAGTTTTAAAGTCCAAATATTTGGAACTCTCACACCTTGCAAGCTTTGTCCAAACATCTAAGCACCTCACATACATCACCTAGAAATTGTTCAAACTCAAGAACAAGCTTCTACAACACCTCTGTTTTCTTTTCCAAGTTCAAGAACAGTCAAGACAACAACTCAAACTCAGAGTATAAGATCCAGCTCCAAGGTAAGTTTCTTGACTTTAGTTCTTCATTTCAAACATCATTAGTAATTCATTTTTTTAAGAAAAAGTGTAGTAACCATTGTCCTTGAAGCTAACCTTTTGTTTATCTTCCATTCTTTTCATTATGTGTTGAGAACTAACCCATGTATGCAGAAAAACAATGTTGAAGTATAAAAAAATGACAGTATGAGTTGACACATAGCCTTATGGGTCGATACATACTACTTTACAGACCCAAAACAGAAGGAAAAATAGTGTATGAGTCGACAAAAACCATGTACGAGTCGACACATGCAGTGTATGAGTCGACAGATACCATTATGTATCAACTCATACTGAGTTGATTTGGAAAAATACAGGGGCTAGGAAAGTCATGTGTCGATGTATAGGAGCTTGTGTCGACACATAATAGTTCAAAATGCATGTTTCCTTCTTTTTACACTGTTTTTACATTTCCTTCATTATTATTCGATATGGTTGTAATATTTAAGTTCCTATTTCATCCCCATTTGTAAATTGTACTCCCATCCCCTAAACGATGTAATAGCGTAGGACTTTATTTTCCACAATTTAATAAATGCTAGTAATTAGGGTTTTGTATGTGTGATACAGTGGGAGAACTGACTTGAGATTTTGCGTTTGTGTTCGCAAATGTTTCGGTTTAGCAAGAGTCGCCACAAACTTTTTATTTTATCCAAAGGAAAGGTCAAAAAGCACAGGAAAGACCTTTGAGATGTTTTCTTGGGTTCGGGGGGTAGATTATGAAAAGGGAAGGTGCAAGCACCCTTTTCATCCATGGTTATCCATGGGCTCTTAGTTACTTGTTTAGATCACTTGCTTTTGCTTTTCAATTGTTTGAAATGGTGCTTTGTGTGTGGTTTTGAAAATGTTTTGAAAATAGGCCTTGTCTAGGCAACCTTTGTAAGGATTCTTGTTTGAATGTATACAAAGATGTTTCAATGTTTGAAAGTTTGAAAGTTTGTTTTGGGAAATGTTTTGAAATTGTGTTGTGAGGTGTGTTTGAAAATATCAAGGATGTTTTTGCAAGTTTTGATCAAGTAACTAATAAATGTCTACCCTATCTACTCAAAGATATTTCCTATACATTTTTAACCCTTTTGACAGTGTTGTTTTACCATTGTATTTGGTAAACAACCTTGTATTTGGATGTTAAACGGGACAGGCGCGGGTCATTGTATTGACCATGATAGCAATTGTGCCAAGTATCTTAGCAAATTTTTGAGGGACTAGATCATTTTGTATAGGCAACCAAGATAGCGTCATCGAGGGACTATGATCTTTTGTTTTGTTTTTGTTTTGCCAAGATACTCAACATGCATAACATGGCTATTTTAAAGGCAACAAGTGGATGAAACCCTAGGGGTGCATGTGTGCATTGTGTTGTCATTTTCATGCATTTTATATCTTGTATTAGGTCTAACTATTTGTTTTGATTTTGGATATTGCATACAAACCCTAATCTCTATCATGGCATATTTGAAAGCATAAAATGCGTAAAATAAATCTACGCTATTACAACATTGATATGGGGAGGGGGATACAATTTTGAATAGGGGATTATTTTGCAAGAAATTAAAACCCTAAGTTATTACAACCAAATTGACTTTCTTTGTTCAAATGATAAATAAGCAATATTTAAATAGACAATTAAATAAATATGCAATATATTATAAATATGCAAAAAATGTTTTTGTTTATTTTTATGTGTGTAAAAATATAATATTTAATGTATTAAAAAAGAAAATAAAAAATTATTTTTGTTAAGGGTAAAACCCTAATTTGTTTTAAGAAAGTATATATATATATATATATATATATATATATATATATATATATATATATATATATATATATATATATATATATATATATATATATATATATATATATATATATATATATATATATATATATATATATATATATATATATATATATATATATATATATATATATATATATATATATATATATATATATATATATATATATTATATTATTTATGTACAATAAAATAAAATAATAAAATATATACAAATGTCAAAAAATAAAAATATATTAGAAAAAATATTATTTAAGTATGTAAATAATAAAAATAAAAACATAATATTTTTATGTATTATTTTCAAGTTTTTATTAAAGAAAATAAAAGTATGTTATTTAATAATTATTTTTATGTTAGAAAAAATAATAAAAAATACAAAATAAAATGTGAAAATTTCTGTAAATGTTTTTGGTAATTTTTTATGTTTAGAAAAAATAAAATAAAATCAGAAATGAAAAAGAAAATATAAAAATATAAAAATATAAAACAATGGGCCAAGGGGGGTGCAATCAGCAAGCTAGGGGGCGCCAAAAGTGAGAAATAGCCAGGCCCAGCCTAGCTACTTCATCTTCAACCTCATATTCAAACAAAAACGCACGTTCTTTGTACAAACTCGTATCTCCTGCATTTATGCTTAAAAATGAAAACTTGCAACATGAAAGTTATAGAGCATGATCATACGATTCTAACCATATAAAAAACTTAATCTAACTCTCAAAGACCAGAGAGAATTTCTCTGTCCCTAATTTCTAACCTAACTTTTTCAAAAAGTTCATCAATCAATTTCTCTCAACATACTTAACTTAAATGAAATCTATGCATATGTACAACTTAAGGGCAATGAGTACTATATTTTTTATTCACAAACCTAAGCCTAATGTTTCCTAAATATAGATATAGAAGTTTAAACAATACCTGCTTCAGTTGAACTCGAGTATGGTAATGTGGAGGTTTTTAATGAGGCCTGAGATGTTTGTGAGCTTGCCTGAACTTCCTCTGACCTTCCCCAATGCTTTGTTTGCTTTGAGCTTGCTTGAATAAGCCTGTAGAAGTCAACCTGCACAAGCTGAAATCAGAAATGGTGAAGCTTGCAAATGGAGTTACATTCAATGGGCAATGGTTGGGATAGCTTAGGTGGGTTATATGGAAGGTATTGGAACTGGTTTGGGACAAAACGCATGAGTGGTTTTTGTTTTGGAACTCAAAGTGCAGAAACTGCCCTATTTTGCAAGAAGATGGTGTTTTTGTGTTTTGGAAGGCTTGAGGGTTGGATAACTCGTGCTTCTGGCTCAAGGCAATATGCAAAGGTTGTTTCCAATGCTTACAAACTTTGTTCTTATCAGATTTCAAAGATATGGCCCTTTTACAAGTTTACTTGGTTTTGAAGTAAAAGTGTGAAGTGATACAAGACAGGCTTGTACAAGCTATCTCCAAGCATGCACAAGATGGTTGTGTCTTTGCCTAAGTTCATGGAACTTGTTTGCTGCAAAGAGAGGGGTTCAAGGCTCAGGGGAAGCAAGTTGACATAAAGTTGCCTTTATCAAAATGGCATAGTTCACTTTTTGCCAAAAATGGATTAAACCCTTGTGTAAACTTCCAATAATCAGAATAATGCCTTAAACCAATGAGTTTGAATTCAATTTTTGAGTGTGGAAGAGTTTAGAGACCTGTATTCAAGTACAAACAAAGTTGGACAAATTTTGCAACTTGTGTCAACATGAAAATGCCATGGATCAAAAGTGAGTTTTTGCCAAATTCAAACCTTCGATTCTCCCTAACCATAAATGATTTTGGAGAGTTCTTTGACATTTTGGAAATCTTGTAACATTCTCTACAATCCATATTTGAAATGAATTTTAATATTCCAAGTGGAACTAGGTGAAACATTGCCATGAAGATAGGTCAAAATCCTGCCTAAACTAGGGCAAAATTTCACTAATTTAAAAGTTTCATGGACCCTTGTTCCAAAAATCATAACTTGAGATCCAAGCTTCTTTTGGGAAAACTTTGTGAATAAAAGTTGTAGATTTTGTGGAGGAATACAACTTTCATGTTGGAAGTTTTGTTTGAATCCAATTTCATCATGGTGAAAATGTTGGGCAAAGTTGGGAAAAAATAAGAAAATTTCATAACTTAGAAAAATTCTAAGTTATAAAATTTTTTCAATCTTAAACCCTAATTTGCATAATTAGGTTCCTTAATGAACAAGTTTCATGTTTTGACCCATCTTGATGAAAAATGACCCTTGGCACTTGATTTTGACCAAAAAGTCAAAGTTTGACTTTTCAGTGTACAGTCAATTTTTGATCAGTTGACTAGAAAATTCATCTGTCAATCCAATGCATTTGAGATCTTTTGAACCTTGTGAATCTGTCAAGATGATTCCATTGAGTCCTTGAATCCATACTTGAACCAAATTTGCCATTGGCTAGGTGAAAAATCAGAAATTGCCCTTATACAATCAAAACCCTAAAAATGACCATTTTTCCCTTTTGATGATCTGATCAAATTTCTTGAGGAGTTGTGATCCAAACTTGATCAAATGGTTCATATGAGTTTATAATGTTGATGTGGATAAAAAATTATGAGGTTTGACTGTAAATTGGCCACAATTGACTTTTCCCCCAATATAGTCGATTTCTATGTCAACTATCCAATTGACTAGGCAAAAATTTGATTCAAGGCTTGAAACTGGGTAGAGGCAATCTTATAAGTCCAACATGAAGTATGAAAGTCACTTTGAGCATTTAAAGTCCAAAAATCCATGTGCAAACTCAAACCCTAATTTTAGGTCATCAGTGCAAGGAGATGTCTTGAGCAGAGCAAACCCTAGCTTGGTCTTGAGTCCAAAGAGTCTTGTGAGGGGAAATCTTGATAAAATGAGAGGGAAAATTTTGGGGTACAACAGCTGCCCCTGTTCAATCTTCTTGAACCTGAAGAGTTAGATTAGCGAGTTTGCCTTTCGTGACTCGAAGGTAAAAGATGATTGGACACTAGAGTGCCTGTAAATTTGCACTTGTCAAAATGTAGTTGAGGCAATGGGCTTAAATATGCCATTTGGAGAGGTGACAAAATCTTGTCAGGAGATGGGCTTGGAGATGCCATCCAAAATGTCTGTTGAATATCAGGAGAATGAACACCAGAATGGTATCCGTATCTGGAACGTATCTGAGTTGTATATGGAGATTGGATCTGTATGAGCAAAGGAATGGCGTCCGTGTATGGAGAATCTCTGGGTTGTAACTGTATTTGATTTTTGAATGAATATCAAAATGACTGTCGTGTCTGGAGTGTATCTATATTGTATCTGAATTCTGAATGGGCGACAGAAAAGCATCTGTGTATGGAGCATCTCTGGGCTGGGGATAAATTCCGAATGAGTGAAAAAATGGCAACCGTGTCTGGTGCGTATCTGGACTGTATCTGAAGTTGAGATCTGTATGAGTAGCATAATGACTTCCGTGTCTGGAGTGCATCTAAACCTGAAGTTGATAGGTGAATCTGAATGAGAAATATAATAGCTTCCGTGTCTGGAGCGTATCTAGTCTGTATCTGATTGCTGAAGTCTGAATGAGTAGTAGAATGACCTCCGTGTCTGGGGTGTATCCATACTGTATCTTGACTTGAAATTTTGAATGAGTAATAGAGTGACCTCCGCGTCTGGGGTGTATCCATACTGTATCTGAATAAGGGATCCGAATGAGTAGAAGAATAACTTCCATGTCTTGGAGTGTATCCATACTGTATCTGAAATCTTTGAATAGTTGTTAAAGATAGCTTTTAATCTTATCCTGAAAAGGGTAAAATGTTAGCTGAAACACAAAGTTATGTTGTATGACATGTATGATGCAATAAAATGCATTCCATCAACATTTATGAGATATGAATGTAATGTATGCGTATGTAAGCTGATTAGTTGTCTTGCTAAGGAAAATAAATCCTTGATAGCTGGAGATAATGAAATCTTTGACCTCCGCCGGGGAAAATAAATCCTGGACCGATGTCGGGAATTCAACAACCTTTGATTGCTGAAAATGAGAAATCCTTGGACCACTGTTGGAGATAGAAAATATTTGGCAACTTATGGGGATGTGAGAATCCTTCACAACTTCCTGGGGATATAAGGATCCTTCAAGTCCTTTGAAGTTGGAACATGGTAGACATTCCGTTGTAAGAATAATGCCGAGTGTTGCTTGAGAAACCTGTTTGGGGAATCCCGAGAAACTTGATGACTGTGGTTGAGGATTGAGAATCTTCAATCTATTTGGAAAATAACTCTGTAGGGAGAAAGTTTATTCTGCTGGAGAGTTTTCAAGAGCTTGGGTTGTATGCCAATCTACTGAGGAATTATCCGAAGCTGTCGTCTGGTTTCTAAGATAACTTGCAGGGGGATTTTCTGGTTTTAAAGATAACTCCCTGAGGAATTGGAGGAAACTGGATGGTCTGCCACTGGGGTTTAAGGGTTGAAGTTTTGGACTTCGTTGGGGAAGAAAGTTCTATCTTTGCTGAGGATCTGCAGTTCAAAGTTTTATAGCTCCGTTGGGGATTGGGAGTTTGGAAACTTAGTTCTGGTGGTGTTTTTGAAATTTAACTCTGCGGGGAACATGTATTTCAAGGTTTTGGCTCCACTGGGGACCTCGATGATGTACTGCAGGGATTTTACTTGGAATAGCCTAAAGACGTTTTCCTATACTTCCAACCTATCAGTAATTATTCTTTCCCATTTTTGTTTATTTGTAAACAGTGATTATATTCAAATGCATATGCTCATTTAATAAACCATTGGACGTTTTCAAATAAAACACAAGTGTAAAGAAAAATAAAAGGCAAATAGTTTTCTGCACTTTGAAGTATCTTTGTATTAACTTTGTGTAAGTATCTTGTACAAAGGAGATAGACATCCTAGTAAGAGAATGTTCTCGTAAAAATTGAGAAAAATTTATACAAAGAAAGATGGCTATGTGTAAAAATTCCATGGGGTTCCCATTCTGCTATAGCCTTCGTAACTCTGGATATCTTGTCCATTCGTTGCTTCGTCCACAGATGATTGGATTGATCAGAAGCCTGGAGCTTGTCTGTGAAGAGATTGTCCTTAAAGTGATCCGACGAGACATAGTCATACGCTTTAATTCCCTAAATTTTTCCTAGACCTCCCTTTCAGGTTTTCAGTCCACTGGGAAACCCTTTTTTGCCCAAGTCGCCCTTTCGGGTTTTCAACTTTCCGGGTGTACATATTTTTTTATTTATCCCTAATTTTTGCCTGAACCGCCCTTCTGGGTTTTCGATTCACCAGGATGCCCGTTTTTTCCCAAGTTGCCCTTTCGGGTTTTCAACTTGTCGGGTCGTTTATGCGTAGTATTTTTTGACTATGTCTGCATTCGCAGGGTGCGGTAGGTCATCGTCGTCCATGGTGGTCAGGATCATTGCCCCACCAGAAAAAATGTTTTTGATCACAAATGGTCCTTCGTAAGTAGGAGTCCACTTGCCCCTGGGATCACTTTGCGGCAAGATGATTCGTTTGATTACAAGGTCTCCGACTTGATATACTTGTCTTCTGACTTTCTTGTTGAAGGCCTTGATCATACGTTTCTGATATGCCTGACCATGGAAAACAACAGTAAGTCGCTTTTCGTCAATCAAGTTAAGTTGATCAAGTCGGGTCTGAATCCAATCGTCTTCACTCAAACCAGCATCCTTCATGATTCTCAAGGAGGGAATCTAAACCTCGATAGGTAAAACAACTTCCATGCCGTATACCAAAGAATAGGGTGTTTCCATAGTTGATGTTTGTGCCGTGGTACGGTATCCGTGCAGAGAAAACGGTAACATCTCATGCCAGTCCTTGTAGGTGACTGTCATCTTTTGAATGATCTTCTTGATATTTTTGTTCGCAGCTTTGACAGCACCGTTCATCTTTGGTCAGTAGGGAGATGAATTGTGAGGTTGAATCTTGAACTGCTCGCACAGAGCGGTGATCATAGTATTGTTCAAATTTTTACCGTTGTCAGTGATAATCCTGTCGGGGATACCATACCGGCAAATGAGGTTCTGCTTGATGAAGCGGGAAACCACATTCTTTGTAACGGATGCGAAGGACGCTGCTTCGACCAACTTGGTAAAGTAATCAATGGCCACCAGGATGAAACGATGTCCATTGGATGTTGTAGGCTTGATCTCTCCAATCATGTCGATTCCGCACATCGCGAATGGCCAAGGAGCTGTTAAGACATTGAGAGGAACTGGAGGTATATGTACCTTGTCTGCATAGATTTGGCATTTGTGACAAGTACGGGAATGTTGATGACAATCAGCTTCCATGGTAGACCAGTAATAGCCTGCCCTTAGAATTTTCTTAGCTATCGTATGACCGCTTGAGTGGGTGCCGACGGTGCCATTATGTAGTTCAACCATGATCTGCTCAGCTTCAACCTTGTCCACACAACGGAGCAGGACACAATCATGATTGCGCTTGTATAGGATACCATTGCTTAGAAAGAACTTGGCCGTGAACCTCCTTAAGAACTTTTTGTCGTTGACTGAAGCTCCTTCAGGGTATTCTTGTGCTTCGAGATACCTTTTGACGTCATGAAACCAAGGTCGGTCCACTACTTCTTCGGTATTAATCTCGTGACAATGTGCAGGTTCTTCCATTCGTTCAATGGTGATTTGAGGAGCCTCATTATCCCAATTAAGTTTAAACATGGATGACATTGTAGCTAGCGCATCTGCTAGCTGATTCTCTTCTCGCGGGAAGTGCTCAAAAGTGATCTGCTCGAAGTGTGGTAACAATGTCAGGACATGTTCTTTGTAAGGGATGAGGTTAGGGTGTTTAGTAGCCCACTCTCCTTTGATTTGCTGATAACCAAAGCTGAGTCCCCAAATACAATCAATGATTTGATTCCCAAGTCAATAGCGGCCTTGAGACCAAAGATACAAGCTTCATACTCGGCCATGTTGTTGGTGCAGCTGAAGCAGAGTCTGGCAGTGAAAGGTGTATGGCAACCTTCTAGAGAGATACGTACAGCGCTGATACCGTTTCCAAGTGCGTTGGAGGAACCATCAAAGTACAGAGTCCATCAGGATCCTTATTCAGGTCCGTCATACGGTCTGTTTTCTTCAATGTTGCTCAAAGTCATGATATCCTCGTCAGGGAAGTCGAACCTCATAGATTGGTAATCTTTGACAGCTTGATGAGCTAGATGGTCATCTAGCACACTCCCCTTTATGGCTTTTTGGGCTGTGTACTCTATATCATATTCGGTGAGGATCATCTGCCATCTAGCGATTCTTCCGGATAGAGCAGGCTTCTCGAAGATGTACTTGATCAGATCCATCTTAGAGATCAGTAAAGTGGTATGTGTCAACATATACTGCCTTAGCCGGCGAGAAGCCCATACCAAAGCGCAGCAAGTTTTCTCGAGCAGTGAGTAGCGAGTCTCACAGTCGGTGAACTTTTTTCTAAGGTAATAAATGGCATGCTCTTTTCGGCCAGACTCGTCATGTTGGCCCAGTACGCACCCCATTAAATTCTCCAAAACGGTCAGATACATGATTAATGACCTTCCTTCAACGGGTGGCATCAAGATAGGAGGTTCCAGCAAATACTCCTTGATTTTATTGAAAGCAACTTGACAGTCATCATTCCATTTAACCACCTGATCTTTCTTCAACGACTGGAAGATTGGTTCGCAGGTAGATTTTAGGTGAGAGATGAACCTTGCAATGTAGTTTAGGCGTCCCAAGAAACCTCTGACCTCCTTCTCAGTGCGAGGGGCATGCATTTCTTGTATAGCTTTGACTTTGGCAGGATCAACCTCGATGCCTTTGTTACTGACGATGAATCCAAAAAGTTTACCGGACCTGACTCCGAAAGTGCACTTGTTAGGGTTCAGTCTGAGCTTGTAGTCTTTCAATCTGACAAACAGCTTTTGCAGATGGTCGAGGTGTTCTTCTTCAGTTTGTGAACGGGCTATCATGTCATCTACGTAGACTTCAACCTCATGATGTATCATGTCATGAAACAAAGCTACCATGGCGCGCTGATAGGTTGCCCCGACATTCTTCAGTCCGAATGGCATCACTTTATAGCAGAAGGTACCCCATTGCGTAACAAAAGTAGTCTTCTCCATGTCTTTGGGGGCCATTTTGATCTGGTTGTACCCTGAAAATCCATCCATGAAAGAAAATACCTTGTGTTGAGATGTGTTGTCAACCAAGATGTCAATGTGCGGTAGTGGAAGGTCATCTTTAGGGCTAGCCCTGTTTAAGTCTCTGTAATCCATGCACATTCTGACTTTGATGTCCTTCTTAGGCACGGGCACAATGTTAGCAACCCATTATGGATAGGAAGTAACAACAAGGAAGCCAACATTGAACTGCTTCATCACTTCAGCTTTGATCTTTTCAGACATATCGGGCCTTATTCGGAGGACTTTCTATTTGATTGGTGGACAGTCTTCTCTTGTAGGGAGACGGTGAACCACAATATCTGTATCCAGTCCCGGCATGTCTTCATAGGACCAGGCGAAGATCTCGACATATTCATTCAATAGCTGAACTAAGCGCTCCTTAACATTTGGCTCTAGGTTGGAACCCACTTTAACCTCTTTTCTGTCTTCCTCTGTTCCCAAGTTGATAGTCTCTAACAACTCCTCGTGAGGTAGAATAGCTCTTTCTTCCTGTTGCAAAAGTATAGCCAACTCTCCAGGCACTTCACAATCTTCATCGCCTTCGTATTCGGCATGATTGACCAGATCTTCAGAGTCACTGAAGGCCATAGCAGAATTGTTACCCATGGAATTCAGAGTGGATGGGTACCTGTATTTTGTGAGTGTGGGTGTGTGTAAGGGATAGCAACCTTTAAACAAATAAAATGTAAAAATAAAAGACAATGAACACAAAAGTTTATATATGAAAATGTCCATGATTCATTAAAATGGCACATGAAGATGAAAAATCAAGCCCTTGCAAATGGACCTATATGCCTCGGGTAAGGCATAAGGCAAAAAGTGTACGAATTGTTTAAAAATTATTACAGACCAACAGAAAATGTTCGAAAGATAAATTACTGATTGATGAAAGTAATGGGAACAAAGTCTTTCGCCTCCCAGTTGTTCAACCCTCCTTCAATAGTTGGAAAGATCTAGTCTTCAAAATTGCTCTCCTCTTCATCCTCCTCTAAAGCATGAACTCCATGATGGGTGATCTTTAATGGTGGTCCTCCATCCCGGGAGCGACGCACAGCCTTCTGACTAGCAGCAGTGAAACCCAAGCCGAACTTATCTTTCTTGTAAGGAAAATCTGGCAGTTGACCCCATATTGTGCTTCCTCCTTCCTCAATCACAGCCTTCGCATCTTTAAGGGATGACATCCGGGACACATGCTTGGTAATGATGGGCACAGAAGTCATTGTCTTGGCTACTGCAACTTCAGGAGAAACCTCTTCAAAGTGCTGAAAGGGGGTCTCGATGAATTCACCATCTAATTCAACATAGCGGAATGAATTCAGATGGCTTATCATATACTCCTCCTCGCCACGAACTGTCACAATTTTCCCCTGGATAGGGTACTTAAGCTTCTGATGCAGAGTAGATGTAACGGCTCCAGCATGAGGAATCCAGGGCCTTCCTAACAAGCAAGAGTAGGAGGGACGGATGTCCATGACATAAAATGTGGAGTGGAAAGTTTCAGTACCCACTTTAATCGGGATGTCCACCTCCCCGTGGACCATCCGTTTAGAACCATCGAAGGCTCTGACAATGATGTTGATGGGCTTCAAAATTAGACCTTCACAATCTAGTCTATCCAATGCTTTTTTAGGCAAGACATTTAAAGACGGTCCAATATCCACCAGAACGTGAGCAAGAGTAGTCCCTCTGCATTCCACCGAGACATGCAGTGCGTCATTATGCTTTCTTCCCTTAGATGTTAAATCGGCATCGGAGAAGCCAAGACCGTTGTCGGCTATTAGGCTGGCTACACACTCTTGGAACTGGTCTAAGGAGGTTTCCTGAGGCACATGGGCCGTCTTCAAGAACATGATAAAAGCTTTGGCATGAGCTTCGGAATAGAGTAACAAGGCCAACATATAGATTTTTGAATTGGTTTGCCCCAGTTGTTCTACGACATCATAGTCGCTTTTCTTAATTATTTTTAAAATCACCTCCATTTCCTTTTGAGTAGTTTCGAGGATTACCAAAGGCTGAGCCCTCGTCCTGACGGGTGCTTCTTGGATCCCCTTACCTTTATCGGCAGCAACAACAGAGGGTACAACTTCGGGAGTAATAATTTCTTCAATCACTGGAGTTCACACAGATGTGTTGACTGGCACATGAGTAACCTTAGGAGCATTTGAGGGTCCGAAGATTTCCCTTGGAGGAGCAATCTCCGGAGAGAAAATTCTTCCGCTGCGGGTGATCTTACTCGTCCCCGCAATATTTCCTATGTCAGGAGTCTCTTCATCGGAACTTTCTTCAACTGATTCAATCTGCTTAACACCATGGTAGAAGATCTCTCCTCCATAATTCCACGGTATTGTTTTGTTGGACTTGTATGGGATAGGCCCCGACATAGTTATCTTCAGAGGTACAAACTTTGGATCGGGTGTAATCTTAACAGGTCTTTTAGAGACCTTGGAAAGACTGGCAGAAATGGTAATTATAGCAACATCGTTGATAGGAGTTGGAGTAACAGAAGTAATAGGAGTTTTCTCAAAGAGGATTTCTTGATTATCCATTAGGCGTTGGATGCATAACATCAACAGCGGACAATCGGATTGCAAGGACGAACAAAGGTAACAATCTTTTTCACAACCCAGGAAAATCCCGGCTTTCAACAAATTCATCTCGATCGTTGGTAATGGAGTCATTAAGTCATCAACAGCAGCAACATAAAGATCTTCTACAACAGCATGGACATTGTGACCATGTTTTGGCATTGGGGCCGAGATCACATTAGGTTTTTCAGGGGAGTCAAACTCCACCTCCTTGGCATCTATTAAATCTTGGATCTTATTTTTGAGGGGCCAACAATTGTTGGTGTCATGCCCCACGTTGTTTGAATGATAAGCACACTTCGCATTTGAATGGTAGTAGGGAGAAGAGGTATTCAGATTCTTTAGCGCCTCTTTCAAGCTTGTAAGGTTTAACTTCAACAAATGAGGGAAAACCTGAGCAGGTGTTATATTGATCCGGGTGAATTTCCGTGCAGGCCTTTCCACCCTTGCTTGCTTGGTTCTGGATTGACTGTTTCGAAGTTGATTAGCTGCGGAATTCTGAATCATTACAGCCCCCACCGCTGGCCGGTGCTAGACTCTTCTTTGACTTCTCTGGGAGTAAACAGTTGAGACTTCTTTCTTGGCTGGAAAAGTCTTCTTGATAGCAGCGGAAGCAGACACATCCTTTTGAATTTTACCGCTCTTAATGCCAAATTCAACTCTTTCACCAGTCAGAATTAACTCGGTGAACCCCACAGACGAACTCCCAATCAAGTGATTAAAGAATGGACCTGACAGGGTCCCCAAAAACATATCCACAAGCTCTCTCTCAGACAATGGTGGCTTCACCCTTCCAGCCAAGTCCCTCCATTTCTGGGCATACTCCTTAAAGCCTTCATTAGAGACCATACCCATACTCTGTAATTGAGTAATGTGATCGGTGGAAATAGAACTGACTGTTTTGGAATGCTGGTTCGCGTTTGTGTTTCGCAAAATGTCGCGGTAAGCAAGAGTCGCCACCGTCTTTTATTTTCTCCAACAAGGAAAGGACAAAAGCACATCAAAATTCCTTTTCGAGATGTTTCTCGGGTTCGGGAGGTAGATTATAGAAAGGGAAGGTGTTAGCACCCTTTCTATCCGTGGTTATCCACTGGCTCTTAGGTACTTGCTCACTATGTTTTCAAAAGTTTTGCTTTTCTTGTGTTTGTGGGTTTTGAAAAAGTTTGTTTGGAAACTTCGATTTAACTCTTGTGTCTGTCCTCAAGAGTGTATGAAGTGTTGTTTGAAAACTTTTGTCAGAAAAGTGTAGGTGCGAAAAGTATTTTTGTTTTTTGAAAGAGCAAGTACCTGAGAACCTCTACCTACTCAAGAGAAACTAAGCTGTGTAAAATGTCCTTTAGAGAGTACTATCCCACTATTGAGAAGTAGGTAGCACCGTCGTTGGAGTTTTTCGGGTCAATTCGATTATGGGACATGTGGTCACTAAAGCAATGGTAGGACGCCTTAGCGGTAACCCTAATGTCTTAGATCATTTTATCCGAGGCAACCGTTTCGAGGCAACTTTGATCTTTAGACAGGAGGGCGACCTCTAAAACTTCCTATACTCAATGACCACGTCGAGGCAACCAAGTGAGGTGTACCCTAAGAGTGGAATGTGCGAGTGTGTCAGGTTTCAGTTATGTTATCTTTGTACATGTTATGGTGAGCTACGATTGATTTTAATTTCAGAGAGAAGTCTTGTCATGCATATCCTAGTTAACATACATCTAGCAATTAATAGTTGCGGAAAAGTAAACTAAGCTATTACAAGGCGTCAGGTATTTACATCGCTAAAAACAAACCCTTGAAAAGTAAATTGCGGAAAATAAATAAAGCGATAAAAAGTCCTAATTAAAGCTATTACATCCTTGGAACAATTACATAATAATGGATCAAACATGAATAAAATAAACATACGCGCGAGAGAAAATTGAATCAGAGAGTCTTTAGGGTTTTGACCCTTTTTTTATTAAAGAAAGAAATTTTTGTTATTTTGCACTTAATTAAATTAATCCTAAACTAATTAATTAATTAAATAAAAGAAAGATATTTTTTGAGTTTTTTATGTTCAAGGAAATAAATAAAAGATGGTCAAAATTGTCAAGAAACCCTAATTCTACATTAGTTTTAGATTTATTGTGAAAATATTAAAATTAACCTAATTAACTAAATAAATTAATTATGTTAGTATTTATTTACAAAATAACTAATTAAATTTAATAAATAAAAATATTATATTTTTATGTTTTCTGAATTTATTAAAAAAATGTTAATTGTTTTAGTTAGTAGTTAATTAAAAATTAATAAAAACAATTTAAGTAAAAATAAAAAGGAAAAGAAAAAAATAAACTCAGGGGGGTGTTGGCCCAATTTTGGAGGTGTTTTTGGAATTCCTAGGCCCAATAATACTCCAGCCACGTTGACCTTTGTGATCATCCACATGCTTGTTGACTGGGGAGTATGGTGATCCTTCCATCTAGGCCATTGGATTTCAGTCTGAAGACAACTGGCGTGTTGAGATTTGAGATGTATGGTATACCACCTTTTGAAAGCTGCATGTGAACACATAAAGAAAAAATGGAATAAGTGTTTTGGGGGACCTGGGATTCGAACCCAGGTCCCAGCGCTCATTGTACGTTCACTCAACCACTCCACCAACCTGTCTCAATTGATATTGGAATAATAAGTATTCGTTATATATGCAAACCAATCAATATGCTGAAATTATAAAAACAAACGCGCTTTTTTTTCAAATTAACCAATGGGACGCCAACACCTCACCATCTTCTTCGTTTGTACCTGCATATTCAGAATCAGATAGCGGGGGTTTTTAACCTCCACTATCTAGCTCACGAAAAATAGCGATTAGAAATCTAGAAAGCATAAATATTTCGCGAGGGGTGAGTCATGTTCGTCTGGGTCTAACGATTTCAACCATGTGTCTTATGAGTCCTAATTTTGCCTGGTTCAGAAATCCCTAATTTAAAGCTCAAGAACCCTAAAAAATCAGTCATGGCATTCTTCGATTCAGGGCGTTTCAGTTCAATTCAATTATACCATTAGCTTTGTATGGTTCCTAGCAACACAAATCAATCACAAAAACATGTTAACTATGCATGAATTAGGATATACGATTATGAATCAAAAATGCAAACCGTGGTTCTGTAGATGACTATTCTTTGAGCTTTAGTGTCTGAGTTTGATTGCAAAACACTCCTGAGAACTCCTGCAAGGTGTTTGAATGAATAGCACGCCTTGAATTGGCCTGGAATGCAAGAACAGATTTTCAATTTTCTTGGAATTTCTTGAATTTGGACAGGGTGGTTTTTGCAGCTTTTTCATGTTTTTTAGGTCAGGGTTAGCTTGCTTATGTATAAGGGAAACAAATTAGGTCAAGAAGTTGGGCCAATATCCATTGCATTGATGATTGAATCCTTGATTGAAAAATCAAATATCCTTGATTTTCATGATTGAACAAAGTTGCCAAAATTGGATTTTTGTGTATCTTTGACTTGTGTACGAATTTGCCAGCATGTTTAGGTCATATTTTCTTCACAAAAAGATTTAAAAATCAAATCTTGTATTTTCTAATGATTTAAATTGATTAAATGAATTAATATTAATTAAAAATCCAATTAATCAATAAAAATAAGAAAATAAATCCAATTAAGCTTGATGGGTGGTGCATAGGTCATGGGTGAAGTTTCAAGAAGAGATTTTAGGCCCATTAGCAAAAATAAGGTGTTTTGAGCAAAGTTGACTTTTGCAAATTCATAAAAATTTCCCAACTTCTCCAATGCACAACTTGCTCAATTTTGATCATATGACCATGTTCTTGGACATTTTGGAAAGCTCTTAAAGTTCTCTAACCAATGCCTTTGGTCCCATGTCATTTGGATTTACCAATCTCAAGTTATGGCCTTTGACTCAAAGTGTACTTTTGTTGACTTTTGAATTTGACCTATAATGTAAAAATTGGTAACTTCTTGTGAGAGCATTTCTTGAACTTGGAGTGTGAAGATGGATTATAGGAAATTACATCCTCTTCAAAATTAGCATTGGATGGAATTTTTCTGACAAACCATGAAAAAGTTATGCCCTGGTCAAGATACAGTTGACTTTTCTACTGTCCAAAAATAGTAACTTTTTGCACCTTGATGATTTTTGGAGCTATGCTTGTGGAATCATGATCAAGACTTGATCAAATAATGATTGTGAACTCAAAATAAGATGTTGACCAAAAATTCTGACTTTTAACTGTAAAATGACCATTTTGCCCTTGCAGTTAACTGTAGGTCAAATGGAGCTTTTGACTGTGCAAATTGGCACTGTGAGTCTTGAAACTTGGCATGGAGATGCTTGAGGATGTATATGGGCCTATGAGACTTGATTGAACCATTGGAAACCCCAAATTCCTTGAAAGAACCAAAACCCTAATTTCAGTTGGCTTAGGAGGTAGTTTGACCGTCTAACCCTTGAGCAATCTTGAACAATTTGTGGATCATTCTTGACAAATCTTGAGGAATATGGGAGGGAAAATTTTGGGGTACAACAGTTGCCCCTGTTCAATCTTCTTAAACCTGAGGATGTAGATTGGCTTGCGTGCCTTTCGTGATCCGAAGGTGGAAGATGATTGAACACTAAAGTGCCCAGAAATTTGCACTCGCATGGTGTAGTATCAGCATGGTGATGTCGGGAATGGGCTTACAGATTCCATTTGGAGAGATGATGGGTAGAAGGATGGGCTTATAGATGCCATCTGGAGATTGTTGGTAGGTAGTTTTGTCTTCGTCGACGAGTTGTCTTCATTGACGGGTTGTCTTCATTGACGGGTTGTCTTCATTGATGGGTTGTCTCTATTGACGGGTTGTCTCTATTGACGAATTGTCTTCATTGACGAATTGTCTCTATTGACGGGTGTTGTCTCTATTGACATGTGTTGTCTCTATTGACAGGTGTTGTCTCTATTGACAGGTTTTAAAAAATCTTTAGGAATCGATTTAACTGGTTTTGTCTCTATTGACTGAATTAGCATCAGAAAAATCTTTAGGAATCGATTTAACTGGTTTTGTCTCCATTGACTGGCTTTGCCTCAGAAAAATCTTTAGGAATCGATTTAACTGGTTTTGTCTCCATTGACTGAATTAGCATCAGAAAAATCTTTAGGAATCGATTTAACTGGTTTTGTCTCCATTGACTGGCTTTGCCTCAGAAAAATCTTTAGGAATCGATTTAACTGGTTTTGTCTCCATTGACTGGCTTTGCCTCAGAAAAATCTTTAGGAATCAATTTAATTGGTTTTGTCTCCATTGACTAGCTTCAGAAAAATCTTTAGGAATCGATTTAACTGGTTTTTTCTCCATTGACTAGCTTTAGAAAAATCTTTAGGAATCGATTTAACTGGTTTTGTCTCCATTGACTGGATTAGTATCAGAAAAATCTCTAGGAATCGATTAATCTGGTTTTGTCTCCTTTGACATAGCTGAGCATTTAACTGCATCTTTCCTGAAAGGTAAAGGTCAGTCATATGCAATGCATGATATGGATCAAGCAATGATGTTCTCAACATAAATGAGATCGCATGATATGATGCGTATGTGCATGTATCATGATGTATGAAAATGTGATGTTTTAGATGGGGAAAATAAATCCCGGATAGTTGCTGGAGAATGATGTTGAATTCTTCGTTTCCGCTGGGGATGATGAACGAAGATGATTGTGTGAATAAACCTGTAGGAGAAGATGACTCTGTTGGGGAATAAACATGATGAAGAGATTACTCTGCGGGGAATTACTCTGTGGGGAAGAGATGTTCTGCTGAGATTTTAATGATAACTCCGCTGGGGATTCCGTTGATAAGCTCTATTGGGGATTTTGATGATGAACTCCGCTGGGGATAGAAAGAACTTCGCTGGGGATGATCTTTCCGTTGCAACTTGCTGAGGATAACCCAGTTAGACTCTTGTGGGGATAACCTCTGAATATGGCTGGGGAGAGATATTTGTACTCTGCAGGGGACGAGCTTCCAGAATCTACTGGGGAGATGATTCAACTCTGGCGGGGAATCTTTTTAGACTGCGCTGGGGAAATGGCTCCACTAGGGGTATCTCGTATTCCGCCGGGGAACATTCTTATACTCTGTCGACGAATATTAAGACTGTCGGGGATGCTTGCTGAGGAATATCTTTATACTCCGCTGGGGAATATTAAGATCTACTGGGGATACCCAACCTTTTTAGGGTTGATGGTAGATCAACTCTGCTTGGGGAGAGCGTTGCTGATTCGTTCATGGTTGTAAGTATCAGTGGGGAGAGCTACCATCACTGTCTTACTCTTGGGGAGTGAAGGTATCTTGGTCATATTCTTCGGCCGAACCTACCTTGGTACCTTGGTGGACAGAGCAACTAGATCGCTTAGACAATTCTTATTGCCCCTACTTCTGGTATCACCCGTAATTAGTCCTTTGTTTCGCATGCAAATATTTATGATCAGCAATTAATGTCAAATTCATATATCAAAAATGAACATTGGACGTTCTTTGCAAAACAAAACAGATAAAGGAAAAAAAATTTGCAATTTGTCTGAAAAATGAACTTGTATTGATTTTGAAATTTGCCTGTAAATATGCGTTTTGTGTACAAGAGGCTGACGTCCTAGTAAGAGAACGCCGCCGAACCAAATAGAGTTTATACAATTTGTGAAAAGGAAACAAAACAACTATGTGAAAAATCCCACTGGGTTCCAACTCTGCTATCGCCTTTATGTCTTCAAGCGTCTCATCACTCTGCTGCTTAGTTGGAGATGAAGCTGATTGACTGGTGTCGTCTGAGCTTGATAGTTGATGCCAACGTCTGGATGCAAGGTGATCCAATGAGACCTAGTGTTACGCTTATCCCTAACTTTTTCCTGGACCTCCCCATCGGGTTTTCAGTCCACCGGGATACCCATTTTTGCCCAAGCCGCCTTTTCAGGTTTTCGACTTGCCGGGTGTACAGATTTTTTTTTTATTTTTTATTTTCATCCCTTATTTTTTCCCGAACCCTTTTGGTTCGCCGGGAAGCCCTTATTTTTTCCTAGGCCAGTCGACCTAGCGGGTCTTTTATCATGCGTAGTATCTTTTTACTATGTCTGCATTGGCGGGGTGAGGAAGGTCGTCACCATCCATGGTGGTTAGAATCATTGCTCCTCCTGAGAATATGTTCTTAACCACAAATGGCCCTTCGTATGTAGGGGTCCATTTGCCCCTGGGATCACCTTGAGGTAGAATGATGCGTTTGATTACCAGGTCCCCAACTTGATATTCTTGTCGTCTGACTTTCTTGTTAAATGCCTTGATCATTCGTTTTTGGTACGTCTGACCTTGACAAATAGCAGTGAGTCTCTTTTTGTCGATTAGGTTTAGTTGATCGAGCTGGGTCTGGATCCAGTCGTCTTCGCTCAATCCTTCATCCTTCATGATCCGAAGAGAGGGTATCTGAACTTCAATGGGCAGGACTGCCTCCATACCATATACCAAGGAGTAGGGTGTTGCCCCTGTTGACGTCCGTGCTGAGGTACGGTACCCATGAAGAGCAAATGGTAACATTTCGTGCCAATCTTTGTAGGTCACTGTCATCTTCTGCACAATCTTCTTAATGTTCTTATTAGCCGCTTCTACAACCCCATTCATCTTCGGCCAGTAGGGAGATGAGTTGTGGTGCCGTATCTTGAATTGCTCACAGAGCTCCGTGATCATCTTGTTGTTAAGATTAGTACCATTATCTGTAATGATCCTCTCAGGTACACGGTATCGACAGATCAGGTTATGCCGAATGAACCGTGCCACGACATTCTTGGTTACAGTGGCAAAGGAAGCTGCTTCAACCCATTTTGTAAAGTAATCAATCGCTACCAGGATGAAACAATGCCCGTTGGATGTCGTAGGTCTGATCTCGCCGATCATATTAATGCCCCACATTGCAAAAGGCCAAGGTGTTGTCAGGACGTTCAAAGGAACTGGAAGAATGTGCACCTTATCAGCATAAATCTGGCACTTGTGACACGTCCGAGAGTGTTGATAACAGTCGGCTTCCATTGTGGACCAGTAATATCCTGCTCGAAGGATTTTCTTTGCCATGGTATGTCCACTGGAATGAGTTCCGAAGGTACCTTCATGCAGCTCTGCCATGATCCTTTCTGCTTCAGTCTTATCCACACAACGCAGTAAGGTTGAATCATGGTTTTGTTTGTAAAGAATGCCATTGCTGAGGAAGAACTTTGCCGCGAACCTTCTCAGAAACTTCTTGTCATTAATAGACGCGCCCTCAGGGTATTCTTGAGCTTCAAGGTATCTCTTCACTTCATGATACCAAGGTTTTTCGGTTACCTCTTCGGTCTCAAGATCACAGCAATGTGCAGGTTCATCCAATTTCCAAATAATGATCTGGGGAGCCTTGTTGTCCCATTTGACTTTGAACATAGAAGACATCGTAGCTAACGCGTCCGCCAACTGATTCTCCTCTCTTGGGAAGTGCTCAAAGGTTATCTCCTCGAAATGGGGGAGCAACGTCAATACATACTCCTTGTAAGGAATAAGATTTGGGTGTTTCGTATCCCACTCGCCTTTGATCTGACTGATCACGAGAGCGGAATCTCCGAAGACACTCAGAAACTTAATCCTTAGTTCAATTGCAGCTCGAAGACCCATGATGCATGCTTCATACTCCGCCATATTGTTGGTGCAGTTGAAACATAGTCGGGCGGTGAGCGGAGTATGAGAGCCTTTAGGAGATATGATCACAACACCAATACCGTTACCAAAAGCGTTTGAGGCTCCGTCAAAGTGCATAGACCATCGGGATCCTTCCTCAGGTCCTTCATCCGGCCCAGGTATTTCACAATCAGTCACTACCATGATATTCTCGTCTGGAAATTCAAAGTTCATAGACTGGTAATCATCCACTGCCTGATGTGCCAAATGGTCTGCCAACACACTTCCCTTGATTGCTTTTTGAGTCGTGTACTGGATGTCATACTCAGTCAAGATCATCTGCCATCTTGCTATTCTTCCGGACAAGGCAGGTTTTTTGAAGATATTCTTGATTGGATCTATCTTTGAAATCAACAGAGTAGTGTGAGTCAACATATACTGTCTTAGCCGGCGAGCAGCCCATACCAAAGCGCAACAAGTTTTCTCGAGCAGTGAGTATCGGGTCTCACAGTCGGTAAACTTTTTGCTAAGGTAATAAATAGCATGCTCTTTTCGGCCAGACTCGTCATGCTGCCCCAACACACATCCCATTGAGTTGTCCAATACTGTCAAGTATAAGATTAGAGGTCTCCCTTCAAGTGGTGGCATAAGAATGGGTGGCTCTTGGAGATACTCTTTGATTCTTTCGAAAGCAGCCTGACATTCATCGTTCCAACGTACTACTTGATCTTTCTTTAGTAGCTTGAAGATTGGTTCACAAGTAGCAGTTAGGTGCGAGATGAATCGGGCAATGTAGTTCAGCCGTCCTAGAAAGCCTCTGACTTCTTTCTATGTCTTGGGAACTGGCATCTCTTGTATGGATTTCACTTTGGCAGGGTCCATTTGAATACCTTTGTCGCTCACGATGAAACCTAGTAGTTTTCCAGATCTCACCCCGAAGGTGCACTTGTTCGGATTTAGTCTCAGCTTGTACAACTTCAACCGGTCAAACATCTTCTGTAGATGGTCAAGGTGTTCCTCCTTAGTTTGGGACCTTGCAATCATATCGTCGACGTATACTTCAATCTCATGATGGATCATATCATGAAACAGAGCAACCATGGCACGCTGATACGTTGCCCCAACATTTTTCAACCCAAACGGCATGACCTTGTAACAAAAGGTGCCCCACTGAGTAACAAAGGTGGTCTTCTCCATGTCTTCAGGAGCCATCTTTATTTGATTATAACCGGAGAAACCGTCCATGAAGGAGAATACCTTATGCTGAGCAGTGTTGTCAACCAGAACGTCGATGTGAGGCAGAGGGAAGTCATCTTTAGGGCTCGCCCTGTTCAAATCCCTGTAGTCAACACACATTCGGACCTTACCATCTTTCTTTGGCACTGGCACCACGTTGGCAACCCACTGAGGGTAAGAAGTCACTGCTAGAAAACTGGCGTCAAATTGTTTCATAACCTCAGATTTGATTTTCTTGGACATCTCTGGACGCATACGACGAACCTTCTGTTTTACCGGAGGGCATTCTTCCTTGGTAGGCAGGTGATGAACCACAATGTCGGTATCCAACCCAGGCATATCTTCGTAAGACCAGGCAAAGATTTCCACGTAGTCATGCAGCATCTGAATCAACCGTTGTTTCACACTAGACTCCAGATTGGCACCAATCTTGACTTCCTTTCTGTCTGTCTCAGTACCCAGATTTACCGTTTCCACTGGCTCTTCATGTGGCTGAATGGCCCTCTCTTCCTGAAGTAGAAGTCTTGCAAGCTCACCAGGCACTTCGCAATCATCTTCACCTTCGTCTTCGGCTATGTTGATCGGATTTTCGAAGTCATAACTAGCAGTAGCAGAGTCGTTACCAGTGAGATCCAGAGTGGATTGGGACCTGTATATGTGAGTGTGTGTAAATAGCTGTTTTGCAATATATAATAAAGAAAGACAAGGAGCGCAAGATTTGAAATGCAAAAAACGTCCAATGCTTTTATTAATGATATATGAAAATGACACACAAAAGCCCTCACAAATGAAGCCACAGTGCCCCGGGTAGGACACCGGGCCATAAAGTTTCTCAATATTGTCTGTTACAAATTCAAAACAAAGGAGTTCATTACTGAGCGAAAAAAGTAATAGGGATGAAGTCTTTCGCTGTCCAGTTGTTTGGTCCACCGTTGGTCGTAGGGTAGATCCAACTGTCGAATTCAGATTCCTCCATGTCATCTTTGATGGCATTGACTCCATGCTTGGGCATGAGGGCTGTTACAAAATTAGGCCTCTCGGGCGCCTCGAACTCAACCTCTTTTGCATCAATCAAGTCTTGGACCTTATTCTTCAAAGTCCAGCAATCATCCGTATTATGTCCCGGGCTGTCACAGTGATAAGCGCAGCGGGCGTTAGGATTGTACTTTGGAGAAGTAGTATTCAGATTCTTTAGGGCTTCCCTTAGAGTTACCAAATTGGTTGTCAGTAACTGTGGCAATATCTGGGACAAGGTCATGCTGAGGCGAGTGAATTGCCTTCTAGGTCTCTCACCCCTTTGTTGGTTGTGATGCTGAGGAGCACTGGAAAGTTTTGAAATGACCACCGCGTTGACAGCTTGGCGGTGTTCAGATCTATTTGGTCTCCTTGAACCATAGACAACACTAGATTCCTTCTTGAACGGTTTCTTCTTAGTGCTTGAGGAGGCACCCTTCTGTATCTTCCCAGACTTGATACCAGCTTCAATTCTCTCACCAGTCAAGATAAGGTCTGTAAACCCGGCTGAAGAATTTCCAATCAAATGGTTGAAGAATGGACCAGACAGGGTCCCCAAAAACATATCAACAAGTTCACGGTCAGTTAAAGGTGGCTGCACCCTTCCAGCAAGGTCTCTCCATTTTTAGGCGTATTCTTTAAATCCTTCACCCGTCCCTAGTGACATACCCTGGAGTTGGGTACGCGTAGGAGCGAGGTCGGAATTATATTGATACTGCTTATAGAACGCAGTAGCCAAATCTTCCCAGTTGCAGATACTGGCCCCATCCAGCTGATAGAACCATTCGAGTTGAGTCCCTGAAAGACTATCCTGAGAGAAATGGATCCACAAATTCTTGTCAGCAGTGTAAGGTTGGATCTTCCTTACATACGACCGGAGGTGCAGCTTTGGGCAGGAGGCTCCGTCATATTTGGCAAAAGCAGGTGCCTTAAACTTATGGGGAATCACCACCCCAGAGGATAAGCCTAGATCTCCAAAGTCCAGTCCGGGCACATTCTGTATCTCCATGGCGCTCAAGCGGTCTTCCAACTGTTTGTACCTATCCTCAGCAGGAGGGTACTACTCTTCATCATAATCCGTCTCGTTGTCGGAGACCACGAGACTAGGAACCCTTCTCTCTTGTGGGTTGTCTTTCCCTACAGATGAGGTAGTCAGCTCAACCTCATTCTGCAATCCATTCCCAAATATGCGTCCAGTGTTGAACAAGACGGTCCTCTTCTTCTTCTTCTTCTTCCTCTCCTTCAGAATCAGAGTCCAAATCCTGTTGACCCTGGGCTAGGCTCATAACCAACTCTTGGAACTGGGCGTTCTGGGCCTGGAGGGCCTTGATAGCTTGTTCAGTGGAAGGCTCAGTAGACATGATGATTGCTGAAATAAACAGCGAAGAAGGTGAGTGACCTGTAAAAAGGGTACCTGTTATGCATATGATGAATGGTATGCTATTTATGTAATGCATTCAAGGGTTCGAAAATTCAAATTCGTTGCAGACAAAAACGGAACACACATCATATTAAGAAGTAATTTGTTTAGTACATCAGTGCCTCATGGGCGAAATATTACAAAATACTTAATGTAAAAAGACATTGCGCATCCTTTTTGGAGCGATGTAAGTGTTGAGGGTCTCTTCCTCGTGAAGTCGGCGGGTGAGCTCCAAGACCTTCTTCTCACTGGCATATAAGCTGGCTTCAAAAGCATTCTGTTCTTCCTTGAGTTGGATCCAGCTCTTTTGCATTTCTTCCCATGATGTTGGCATGTCAGGATGTAGAATGGTGTATGGAACCTCTCCTTCCATAACAGGCTCTTTGATCAAGGGGAGAACGTGAGAATATGGCATTATAAGCTTCTGGGAGCGGGTTCGTACCCACTTAAGGTAAGGCTCAAGGGGGATGGAGTTCTTGTGCCCCAGTGTCTTACTATCTACCTTGTTAGGCATCCTCCAAGCTCTGATGAACTTTAGTCGAAGTCCTTGCGCATCATTGTCGAAGTCAAAAACTATGTCAGGAATGAGCATGTCATGAGGGCCATCCCTCCGAGCATATCCAAATTGTCTCAAAGCCAGACAAGGTTTGTAGGTAATGCCTCCTCTAATTCCAAGTAAAGGAACATTAGTAAATTCCCCGCAACGATCAATGATAGTGACATTTTCTCTGGACCGAGAACACCAATGTACATCAGAATGTGTGAGGGTCATCAATCATTGTAACCACCTTAAACCCTGCTCGTTCTTTAAAACTGATTGTGGAAGGTGAGAAATAAACCACCTTGCCATGAGAGGAGTACACCACATGAGAACACCTCTTTTTCTCATTGTTCGTGTGTAAAATGAGTGGAGGATGTCCCCAAGCAATGTAGGTATGGGATTCCTGGACATGAAAATCTTGACAGCATTCATATCTATAAGTTGATCAGGATTTGGGAACAACACCAACCCATAGACATGGAGTGCCACAATCTCTTCAAAGGCTTGTAGATCAAGAGAATTCCAACATTCTTGTGCCTTCTCAAACATGAACTTTACCAAGAATCCCTTGATACCACTTCTGATTTCCCAATGCCCCTTGATGTCAGATGGTTGCAGACGTAATGCTTGAGCAACATCTTTAAGTTTTGGTTCCTTTTCCGTACCGTTGTAGGATAGTTGACTAAGAATAGGAATTCTCAGAAGTTGAGAAAATTCTTCCAAAGTAGGCACTAATTGATAATCAGGGAATGTAAAACAGTGGTGTAGGGGGTCAAAGAACTGGAAGAGAACTTTTATCATATCTTCTTCAATGTTGGTGTTGACCAAGCTGAGGAGTCTACCATGTCTTTCACTGAAAAGAGAGTTCTCGGGAATCCTGGATGTAAGCTCCTTGAGCTGAGGAGGGATCCTTACAAGGTTGACCTGAATTGTTTTCCTGCGGAGAGACTCCATGTCCTACAAAACAAGAACAAAGATGAAGATCCGAACCCTTGAAATGGTTAGCAGATGCATATGATGCTTTATGATGTTATGTACATGGATGCAAAAGTAAGCAAGTGTATATACAGACAGTCATATTCACACAAAGCAAACAAGTCCTTAGGTTTAGGCTTGCATGGGGTTCGTAGGTAAGTACCCTTTTGAAGTTAGTTAGCTCAAAACCTGTCCTATAAATAGTAACCGGGTTCTAAGGAGCTCAATATCATTGGATTGTTTTCTATGTTCATTGTTTTGATTTAGCCACTTAACTGGCGACCAAAATATTCCAAGAAAACAACCCTCAATGAGTGTAGTATCGAGTATCTACCAACTTCGGACTGCACCAAAGTCGGTCATCTCACTACCCCTAAAAAGGCCAGGATGGTCAAGTAAGGTTCTAAGGTCATTTGATGCTTCACGACACCATGCGGCGGCCCTGTACTCTCCTTGACTTGACTCAAGGGTTACCGGTACTCACCAAAGTGCCACATCAACGTAGCTACTGCTTCAACCATGTCGGTATACCCCGCACAGTTCCCTCACAGTTTGTTGCTACTTCTAAAGGGTATCCCCAGATCCGGGTTATGATCTATAAAACTCTGATACAAGCCCACAAAGTTTAAAGCATACAAAGCATACGATTGAAAACACAAGTGATCTAATCCTAAGGCACACCTCACTTATAAGTATTTCCCCAGCAGAGTCGCCAGTTCTGTGATCGGTGGAAATAGAACTGACTGTTTTGGAATGCTGGTTCGCGTTTGCGTTTCACAAAATGTCGCGGTAAGCAAGAGTCGCCACCGTCTTTTATTTTATCCAACAAGGAAAGGACAAAAGCACAACAAAATTCCTTTTTGAGATGTTTCTCGGGTTCGGGAGGTAGATTATAGAAAGGGAAGGTGTTAGCACCCTTTCTATCCGTGGTTATCCACGGGCTCTTAGGTACTTGCTCACTATGTTTTCAAAAGTTTTGCTTTTCTTGTGTTTGTGGGTTTTGAAAAAGTTTGTTTGGAAACTTCGATTTAACTCTTGTGTCTGTCCTCAAGAGTGTATGAAGTGTTGTTTGAAAACTTTTGTCAGAAAAGTGTAGGTGCGAAAAGTATTTTTGTTTTTTGAAAGAGCAAGTACCTGAGAACCTCTACCTACTCAAAAGAAATTAAGCTGTGTAAAATGTCCTTTAGACAGTACTATCCCACTATTGAGAAGTAGGTAGCACCGTCGTTGGAGTTTTTCGGGTCAATTCGATTATGGGACATGTGGTCACTAAAGCAATGGTAGGACACCTTAGCGGTAACCCTAATGTCTTAGATCGTTTTATCTGAGGCAACCGTTTCGAGGAAACTTTGATCTTTAGACAGGAGGGCAACCTCTAAAAATTCCTATACTCAATGACCACGTCGAGGCAACCAAGTGAGACGTACCCTAAGAGTGGCATGTGCGAGTGTGTCAGGTTTCAGTTATGTTATCTTTGTACATGTTATGGTGAGCTACGATTGATTTTAATTTCAGAGAGAAGTCTTGTCATGCATAGCCTAGTTAACATACATCTAGCAATTAATAGTTGCGGAAAAGTAAACTAAGCTATTACAAGGCGTCGGATATTTACATCGCCAAAAACAAACCCTTGAAAAGTAAATTGCGGAAAATAAATAAAGCGATAAAAAGTCCTAATTAAAGATATTACATCCTTGTAACAATTACATAATAATGGATCAAACATGAATAAAATAAACATACGCGTGAGAGAAAATTGAATCGGAGAGTCTTTAGGGTTTTGACCCTTTTTTTATTAAAGAAAGAAATTTTTGTTATTTTGCACTTAATTAAATTAATCCTAAACTAATTAATTAATTAAATAAAAGAAATATATTTTTTGAGTTTTTTATGTTCAAGGAAATAAATAAAAGATGGTCAAAATTGTCAAGAAACCCTAATTCTACATTAGTTTTAGATTTATTGTGAAAATATTAAAATTAACCTAATTAACTAAATAAATTAATTATGTTAGTATTTATTTACAAAATAAATAATTAAATTTAATAAATAAAAATATTATATTTTTATGTTTTCTGAATTTATTAAAAAAATGTTAATTGTTTTAGTTAGTAGTTAATTAAAAATTAATAAAAACAATTTAAGTAAAAATAAAAAGGAAAAGAAGAAAATAAACTCAGGGGGGTGCTGGCCCAATTTTGGAGGTGTTTTTGGAATTCCCAGGCCCAACAATACTCCAGCCACGTTGACCTTTGTGATCATCCACATGCTTGTTGAATGGGGAGTATGGTGATCCTTCCATCTAGGCCATTGGATTTCAGTCTGAAGACAACTGGCGTGTTGAGATTTGAGATGTATGGTATACCACCTTTTGAAAGCTGCATGTGAACACATAAAGAAAAAATGGAATAAGTGTTTTGGGGGACCTGGGATTCGAACCCAGGTCCCAACGCTCATTGGACGTTCACTCAACCACTCCACCAACCTACCTCAATTGATATTGGAATAATAAGTATTCATTATATATGCAAACCAATCAATATGCTAAAATTATAAAAACAAATGCGCACTTTTTTCAAATTAACCAATGGGACGCCAACACCTCATCATCTTCTTCGTTTGTACCTGCATATTCAGAATTAGATAGCGGGGGTTTTTAACCTCCACTATCTAGCTGCACGAAAAATAGCGATTAGAAATCTAGCAAGCATAAATATTTCGCGAGGGGTGAGTCATATTCGTCTGGGTCTAACGATTTCAACCATGTGTCTTATGAGTCCTAATTTTGCCTGGTTCAGAAAGCCCTAATTTAAAGCTCAAGAACCCTAAAAAATCAGTCATGGCATTCTTCGATTCAGGGCGTTTCAGTTCAATTCAATTATACCATTAGCTTTGTATGGTTCCTAGCAACACAGATCAATCACAAAAACATGTTAACTATGCATGAATTAGGATATGTGATTATGAATCAAAAATGCAAACCGTGGTTCTGTAGATGATGATTCTTTGAGCTTTAGTGTCTGAGTTTGATTGCAAAACACTCCTGAGAACTCCTGCAAGGTGTTTGAATGAATAACACGCCTTGAATTGGCCTGGAATGCAAGAACAAAATTTCAATTTTCTTGGAATTTCTTGAATTTGGACATGGTGGTTTTTGCAGCTTTTTCACGTTTTTTAGGTCAGGGTTAGCTTGCTTATGTATAAGGGAAACAAATTAGGTCAAGAAGTTGGGCCAATATCCATTGCATTGATGATTGAATCCTTGATTGAAAAATCAAATATCCTTGATTTTCATGATTGAACAAAGTTGCCAAAATTGGATTTTTGTGTATCTTTGACTTGTGCACGAATTTGCCAGCATGTTTAGGTCATATTTGCTTCACAAAAAGATTTAAAAATCAAATCTTGTATTTTCTAATGATTTAAATTGATTAAATGAATTAATATTAATTAAAAATCCAATTAATCAATAAAAATAAGAAAATAAATCCAATTAAGCTTGATGGGTCGTGCATAGGTCATGGGTGAAGTTTCAAGAAGAGATTTGAGTCCCATTAGCAAAAATAAGGTGTTTTGAGCAAAGTTGACTTTTGTAAATTCATAAAAATTTCCAAACTTCTCCAATGCACAACTTGCTCAATTTTGATCATATGACCATGTTCTTGGACATTTTGGAAAGCTCTTGAAATCCTATAACCAATGCCTTTGGTCCCATGTCATTTGGATTTACCAATCTCAAGTTATGGCCTTTGACTCAAAGTGTACTTTTGTTGACTTTTAAATTTGACATATAATGTAAAAATTGGTAACTTCTTGTGAGAGCATTTCTTGAACTTGGAGTGTGAAGATGGATTATAGGAAATTACATCCTCTTCAAAATGAGCATTGGATGGAATTTTTATGACAAACCATGAAAAAGTTATGCCCTGGTCAAGATACAGATGACTTTTGTGCTGTCCAAAAATAGTAACTTTTTGCACCTTGATGATTTTTTGAGCTATGCTTGTGGAATCATGATCAAGACTTGATCAAATAATGATTGTGAACTCAAAATAAGATGTTGACCAAAATTTCTGACTTTTGACTGTAAAATGACCATTTTGCCCTTGCAGTTGACTGTAGGTCAAATGGAGCTTTTGACTGTGCAAATTGGCACTGTGAGTCTTGAAACTTGGCATGTAGATGCTTGAGGATGTATATGGGCCTATGAGACTTGATTGAACCATTGGAAACCCCAAACTCCTTGAAAGAACCAAAACCCTAATTTCAGCTGGCTTAGGAGGTAGTTTGACTGTCTAACCCTTGAGCAATCTTGAACAATTTGAGGATCATTCTTGACAAATCTTGAGGAATATGGGAGGGCAAATTTTGGGGTACAACAAGTACGAGTAGATTCTAAATCCGCATTATATTGATATTGTCTATAAAAGGCAGCAGCCAAATCCTACCAATTGTGCACATCAGATCTCTCAAGCTGGTAGAACCAATCCAATTGCGTACCCGACAAACTATCTTGAAAAAAGTGGACCCACAGATCCTTATCAAAAGAATGAGGTTGGATCTTTCTGATGTAAGACCGTAGGTGCATCTTCGGACAAGACAAACCATCATATTTAGCAAATGTGGGCACCTTGAATTTAGGGGGAATCACAATCCCAACAACCAACCCTAGCTCCTCGAAATCCAGCCCAGGAATTCTTTGTACCTCCATAGATGCCAGACGCTCTTCTAGATTCTTGTACTTGTCGTCTGCAGGAGGGTACTGCTGCTCAGAGTAATCTTCATCCTCTTCTTCTTCTTCTTCTTCCTCAGACTCGAAGGGCACTGCAGCTCCCTTTCCTTTGCCAACCCCTTCATCAGATGTTGAGGGGAAATCCAGGACCCTTCTAGCTTGGTTCTCAAATCTTCTTTCCAAAGTAGCTACACCAAGTCTTTTCTTTTTCTTTTTCTCCTTTTCTTTTTCCTTTTCCTTTTCCAGCAGTGCTTTAAGATCCTCCAGACCCTTTTCCAAGGTCATGAGTAGTTGTTGGAACTGTGAATTCTGCGCTTATAGGTCTTTGTCCGTCTGCTCTATATCCATCTTGCTAAAATAAATAGCAGAGAGATAAGGAAACCTGGTGTGAAGTCCTGCTTATGCATATGATGAATGATATGTTATTCATGTAATGCATTCAAGGATTCAGAAATTCAAATTTGTTGTAAACAAAAAAGAACGCACGTCATATTAATAAGATAGAATTAGTACATAAGTTCCCCATGGGAAAAATAATACAAAATTCTAAGGTAAAAAGACGTTGTGCATCCTCTTTGGTGAAATGTAGGTGTTGAGAGTCTGCTCTTTGTGGAGTCGGCGAGTAAGTTCCAAAACCTTCTTCTCACTGGCGTAGAAGCTGGCTTCAAAAGTGTTACGTTCTTCCTTGAGCTGTATCCAACTCTTTTTCAAATCTTCCAATGATGTTGGCATGTCAGGATGTAGGAGGGTGTATGGAACCTCTCCTTCCATAACAGGCTCTTTGATCATAGGCAGAATATAGGGGTAAGGCATCATAAGACTCTGGAGCGTGTTCGTACCCACTTGAGGTAAGGCTCAAGGGGGATGGAATTCTTTTGTCCCAGTGTCTTACTGTCCACCTTGTTGGGCATCCTCCAAGCTCGGATAAACCTTTGTCGAAGTCCTTGAGCGTCGTTGTCGAAGTCAAAAACCAAGTCTGGAATCAGCATGTCATGAGGGCCATCCCTTCGGGCATAACCAAATTTTCTCAGAGCCAAGCAGGGGTTGTAGGTAATGCCTCCCCTAATGCCAAGTAATGGGACATTAGGGAATTCCCCTTAACGATCAATGATGATGACATTTTCTCTGGACCGAGAACACCAATGAACATCAGAATGTGTAAGAGTCATCAACCATTGTGACCACCTCAAGCCTCGCTCATTCTTCAAGACTGACTGGGGAAGGTGAGAAATAAACCACCTTGCTAGAAGAGGAGTACATCACATGAGAACACCTCTTTTCCTCATTGTTGGTGTGTGAAATGAGTGGAGGATATCCCCAAGCAATGTAGGCACAAGATTCCGAGATATGAAAATCTTGACAGCATTCACATCTATAATCTGATCAGGGTTTGGGAACAAGACCAATCCATAGATGAGAAGTGCTACAATCTCCTCAAAAGCTTACAGATCTAGAGAATTCCAGCAATCTTGTACCTTCTCAAATAGAAACTTTGCCAAGAAACCCTTGACACCACTTCTAGTTTCCCAATGACCTTTGATATCAAATGGTTGCAAGTGTAAGGCTTGAGCAACATCTTCAGGCTTTGGTTCTCTTTCCGTACCGTTGTAGGGTAGTTGATGGAGAATAGGAATCCTCAGGAGTTGAGAAAATTTCTCTAAAGTAGGCACTAGTTGGTAATCAGGAAATGTAAAGCAATGGTGTAGGGGGTCAAAGAACTGGAAGAGAACTTTCACCATGTCTTCTTCAATGTTGGAGTTGACCAAGCTGAGAAGTCTACCATGTCTTTCAATGAAGGGAGAATTATATGGAATCTTGGAATTAAGCTCCTTGAGTTGAGGAGGGATTCTCACAAGGTTGACCTGGATTGTTTTTCTGCGGAGTGATTCCATAACCTACAAAACAGGAACAAAGATGAAGATCAAAACCCTTGAAATGGTTAGTAGATGCATATGATGCTTTATGATGTTCATGATGTATGCACAAGTATATGTACAAACAAATCACACAAGTTCCAAGTTTCAGGCTTGCATGGGGTTTCATAGGTAAGTACCCTCTTGAAGTTTAGTTGGCTCAACCTGTCCTATAAATAGTAACCGAGTTCTAAGGAGCTCAATATCACTGAATTATTTTGTGTTCATTGTTTCATTTTAGCCACTTTACTGGCGACCGAAATTTTCCAAGAAAATAACCCTCAATGAGTGTAGTATCGAGTATCTACCAACTTCGGACTGCACCAAAGCCGGTCATCTCACTACCCCTAATAAGGCCAAGATGGTCAAGTAAAGGTTCTAAATTTCCATTAGTGCTTCATGACATCACTCAGCGGCCCCGTATTCTCTTTGATTAACTCAAAGGCTACCGATACCCACAAATATGTCGCACTAATATAGCTATTGCTTCAACCATGTCGGTATACCCCGCATAATTTCCACAACGTATTGCTATTTACCTATGAATGTTTCCCAAATTCGGGTAGAGGATTTCAAACCCAAACAATAGAACCAAATGTAAAGCAATCAAAGCAAACAAGATAAGCATGTAAAGGTGATCTAAACCCTAAGGTAACCCCACTTTTGAGTTATTCCCCAGCAGAGTCTCCAGTTCTGTGATACGGTGGGAGAACTGACTTGAGGTTTTGCGTTTGTGTTCGCAAATGTTTCGGTTTAGCAAGAGTCGCCACCGACTTTTTATTTTATCCAAAGGAAAGGTCAAAAAGCACAGGAAAGACCTTTGAGATGTTTTCTTGGGTTCGGGGGTAGATTATGAAAAGGGAAGGTGCAAGCACCCTTTTCATCCTTGGTTATCCATGGGCTCTTAGTTACTTGTTTAGATCACTTGCTTTTGCTTTTCAATTGTTTGAAATGGTGCTTTGTGTGTGGTTTTGAAAATGTTTTGAAAAGAGGCCTTGTCTAGACAACCTTTGTAAGGATTCTTGTTTGAATGTATACAAAGATGTTTCAATGTTTGAAAGTTTGAAAGTTTGTTTTGGGAAATGTTTTGAAATTGTGTTGTGAGGTGTGTTTGAAAATAGCAAGGATGTTTTTGCAAGTTTTGATCAAGCAACTAAGAGTTGTCTACCCTATCTACTCAAAGATCTTTCCTATACATTTTTAACCCTTTTGACAGTGTTGTTTTACCATTGTATTTGGTAAACAACCTTGTATTTGGATGTTAAATGGGACAGGCGCGGGTCATCGTATTTACCATGATAGCAATTGTGCCAAGTATCTTAGCAAATTTTTGAGGGACTAGATCATTTTGTATAGGCAACCAAGATAGCGTCATCGAGGGACTATGATCTTTTGTTTTGTTTTTGTTTTGCCAAGATACTCAACATGCATAACATGGCCATTTTAAAGGTAACAAGTGGATGAAACCCTAGGGGTGCATGTGTGTATTGTGTTGTCATTTTCATGCATTTTATGTCTTGTATTAGGTCTAACTATTTGTTTTGATTTTGGATATTGCATACAAACCCTAATCTCTATCATGGCATATTTGAAAGCATAAAATGCGTAAAATAAATCTACGCTATTACAACATTGATATGGGGAGGGGGATACAATTTTGAATAGGGGATTATTTTGCAAGAAATTAAAACCCAAAGTTATTACAACCAAATTGAATTTCTTTGTTCAAATGATAAATAAGCAATATTTAAATAGACAATTAAATAAATATGCAATATATTATAGATACGCAAAAAATGTTTTTGTTTATTTTTATGTGTGTAAAAATATAATATTTAATGTATTAAAAAAGAAAATAAAAAATTATTTTTGTTAAGGGTAAAACCCTAATTTGTTTTAAGAAAGTATATATATATATATATATATATATATATATATATATATATATATATATATATATATATATATATATATATATATATATATATATATATATATATATATATATATATATATATATATATATATATATATATATATATATATATATATATATATATATATATATATTATTTATGTACAATAAAATAAAATAATAAAATAATAAAATAATAAAATATATACAAATGTCAAAAAATAAAAATATAATAGAAAAAATATTATTTAAGTATGTAAATAATAAAAATAAAAACATAATATTTTTATGTATTATTTTCAAGTTTTTATTAAAGAAAATAAAAGTATGTTATTTAATAATTATTTTTATGTTAGAAAAAATAATAAAAAATACAAAATAAAATGTGAAAATTTATGAAAATGTTTTTGGTAATTTTTTATGTTTAAAAAAAATAAAATAAAATCAGAAATGAAAAAGAAAATATAAAAATATAAAAAATATAAAACAATGGGCCAAGGGGGTGCAATCAACAAGCTGGGGGCGCCAAAAGTGAGAAATAGCCAGGCCCAGCCCAGCTACTTCATCTTCAACCTCAGATTCAAACAAAAACGCGCGTTCTTTGTACAAACTCGTATCTCCTGCATTTATGCTTAAAAACGAAAACTTGCAACATGAAAGTTATAGAGCATGATCATACGATTCTAACCATATAAAAAACTTAATCTAACTCTCAAAGACCAGAGAGAATTTCTCTGACCCTAATTTCTAACCTAACTTTTTCAGAAAGTTCATCAATCAAATTCTCTCAACATACTTAACTTAAATGAAATCTATGCATATGTACAGCTTAAGGGCAATGAGTACTACATTTTTTATTCCTAAACCTAAGCCTAATGTTTCCTAAATAGAGAGATAGAAGTTTGAACAATACCTGCTTCAGTTGAACTCGAGTATGGCAATGTGGAGGTTTTCAATGAGGCCTGAGATGTTTGTGAGCTTGCCTGAACTTCCTCTGGCCTTCCCCAATGCTTTGTTTGCTTTGAGCTTGCTTGAATAAGCCTGTAGAAGTCAACCTGCACAAGCTGAAATCAGAAATGGTGAAGCTTTCAAATGGAGTTACAGTCAATGGCCAATGGTTTGGATAGCTTAGGTGGGTTATATGGAAGGTATTGGAACTGGTTTGGGACAAAACGCAAGAGTGGTTTTTGTTTTGGAACTCAAAGTGCAGAAACTGCGCTGTTTTGCAAGAAGATGGTGTTTTTTTTGTTTTGGAAGGCTTGAGGGTTGGATAACACGTGCTTCTGGCTCAAGGAAATATGAAAAGGTTGTTTCCAATGCTTACAAACTTTGTTCTTATCAGATTTCAAAGATATGGCCCTTTTGCAAGTTTACTTAGTTTTGAAGTAAAAGTGTGAAGTGATACAAGACAGGAATGTACAGGGATCTCCAAGCATGCACAAGATGGTTCTACCTTTGCCTAAGTTTATGTAACTTGTTTGATGCAAAGAGATGGGTTCAAGGCTCAAGGGAAGCAAGTTGACATAAAGTTTCCTTTATCAAAATGGCATAGTTCACTTTTTGCCAAAAATGGATTAAACCCTTGTGTAAACTTCCAATAATCAGAATAATGCCTTAAACCAATGATTTTGCATTTAATTTTTAAGTGTGGAAGGGTTTAGAGACCTGTATTCAAGTACAAACAAAGTTGGACAGATTTTGCAACTTGTGTCAACATGAAAATGTCATGGATCAAAAGTGAGTTTTTTCCTAATTCAAACCTTCGATTCTCCCTAACCATAAATGATTTTGGATAGTTATTGGACATTTTGTAAAGCTTGTAATATTCTCTACAATCCATATTTGAAATTAATTTTAAGATTCCAAGTGGAACTAGGTGAAAAATGTCCATGAAGATAGGTCAAAATCCTGGCTAAAATAGGGCAAAATTTCACTAAGTTAAAAGTTTCATGGCCCATGTTCCAAAAATCATAACTTGAGATCCAAGCTTATTTTGGGAAAACTTTGTGAATAAAAGTTGTATATTTTGTGGAGGAATACAACTTTCATGTTGGAAGTTTTGTTTGAATCCAATTGCATCATGGTGAAAATGTTGGGCAAAGTTGGGAAAAAAATAAGAATTTCATAACTTAGAAAAATTCTAAGTTATGAATTTTTTTCAATCTTAAACCCTAATTTGCATAATTAGGTTTCTTGATGAACAAGTTTCATGTTTTGACTCATCTTGATGAAAAATGACCCTTGTCACTTTATTTTGACCAAAAAGTCAAAGTTTGACTTTTCAGTGTACAGTCAATTTTTGATCAGTTGACTGGAAAATTCATCTGTCAATCCAATGCATTTGAGATCTTATGAACCTTGTGAATAGGTCAATATGATGCCATTGAGTCCTTTAATCCATACTTGAACCCAATTTTCATTGGCTAGGTGAAAAATCAGAAATTTCCCTTATATAGTCAAAACCCTAAAAATGACCATTTTGCCCTTTTGATGATCTGATCAAATTTCTTGAGGAGTTGTGATTCAAACTTGATCAAATGGTTCATATGAGTTTATAATATTGATGTGGATCAAAATTATGAGGTTTGACTGTGAATTGGCCACAATTGACTTTTTTCCCAATACAGCTGATTTCTAGGTCAACTGTCCAATTGACTAGACAAAAATTTGATTTAAGGCTTGAAACTTGGTAGAGGAAATCTTATAAGTCCAACATGAAGTATGAAAGACACTTTGAGCATTGAAAGTCCAAAAATCCCTGTGCCAACTCAAACCCTAATTTCAGGTCATCAGTGCAAGGAGATGTCTTGAGCAGAGCAAACCCTAGCTTGGTCTTGAGTCCAAAGAGTCTTGTGAGGGGAAATCTTGATAAAATGAGAGGGAAAATTTTTGGGTACAACAGTATGGAAAGACTAAAACCAATCAATATAAAACCCTAATCAAAGACAAAAACAATGCATGAAAATTAATACACTTGCACACAAGCACCCCTAGGGTAAAATCCACTTGGTTGCCTTACCAAAAATGGTCATGTTATGCATGTGGGATGTCTTAGCAAAAACAATCGAAATACAAGACCATAGTCCCTCGATGACGCTATCTATGTTTCCTTTCAAAATGATCTTAGTCCCTAAAGAAAAATGCTAAGATGCCTTGCAATATTGCTAATCATGGCTATACGATGACCCACGCCCGTCCCTTTTACATCCAAAGATAGAGTTACTTGCCAAATCAATGTTAAGATAACAATGTCAAAGGAAAAAGGAAACGAACATGAAAGACTTTTGAGTAGGTAGAATGTTCCTAGTTACTTGCTCCATTTCAAAACAAAAACATCTTTGCTATTTTGAAAACAAACTCCAACACTTTCAAAAACATCTTTCAAACTTGAAAACATTTTCAAAAGATCAACACTTTGTATACATTCTTATGAACGAGAATTATTAGAAAGTTTTCCTAAATGATGGCGCCTTTATAAAATACTTTCAAAAACCACACAAAGCACATTTTCAAACAAAAGCAAGTGATCTAGCAAGTAACTAAGAGCCCATGGAAAACCATGGATGAAAAGGGTTCTAATACCCTCCCTTTTCATAATCTACCCCCCGAACTCAAGAAACAATCTCAAAGGTATTTCCTGTGCTTTTTCACTTTTCCTTTTGGATAAAAGAAAAGTCGGTGGCGACTCTTGCTAACCGCAACATTTGCGATAAAACGCAAAACTCCCAAGTCAGTTCTCCCACCGTATTACATAACTGGCGACTCTGCTGGGGATTATTAAAAGTGGGGTTACCTTAGGGCTAGATCACCTTTATTTGCTTTCATTGTTTGAATTTCTTGCTTTACATTTTGGTTCCTTGTTTGGCCTTGTTTTGATCCTCCACCCGGATTTGGGATACCTTATATTAAGTAGCAATACGTTGTTGAAACTGTGCGGGGTATACCGACTTGGTCTAAGAAATAGCTACGTTAGTGTGACATATTTGTGGGTACCGGTAGCCCTTGAGTAGTCAAGGAGAATACGGGGCCGCTGAGTGATGTCATGAAGCACTAATGAACTTTTAGAACCTTTACTTGACCAACTTGGCCTTTAGGACGTAGTGAGATGATCTGCTTTGGTGTAGTCCAAAGTTGGTAGATACTCGATACTACACTCATTGAGGTTTGGTTTTTGGGATATTTTGGTCGCCATTAAAGAGGCTTGCGCTGAAACAATGCCCGAGAAAACAAACCAGTGATATTGAGCCCCTTAGAACCCGGTTACTATTATTAGGACAGGTTTGAGCCAACTAAACTTCAAGAGGGTACTTACCTATGAGACTCCATGCAAGCCTAAACCTAAGGACTTGTTTGCTTTGTTTGTATATATATAATTGTACATAACATCATAAAAATCATAACATCATACTTATATTCACTAACCATTTCAAGGATCTTGGGATTTATCTTTGTTCTGTTTTGTAGGACATGGATTCTATTAGCAGGAAAACCATTCAAGTCAATCTCGTAAGAATCCCTCCTCAACTTAAAGAGATAGCATCAAGGATTCCTGAAATTTCTCCTTTTACCGAAAGACATGGTCGCCTACTAAAGTTGGTTACCTCCAACACTGGTGAAGACATGATAAAGGTGCTCTTCCAGTTCTTTGATCCTCTACACTATTACTTCACATTTCCTGATTATCAACTTGTGCCAACTTTGGAATAATTTTCCCAACTCTTAAGGATTCCAATTCTCGATCAACTACCCTTCAATGTTACGGAAAGAGATCCAAAACATGAATAGATTTCTCAAGCCCTACACTTACAACAATCTGATGTCACAACTAATTGGGAAACAAGGAGTGGTGTCAAAGGTTTCTTGGCCAAATTCTTGTTTGAGAAAGCTCAAGATTGTTGGAACTCCTTGGACTTGCAAGCTTTTGAGGAAATTGTGGCCCTTCTCATCTATGGGATGGTTTTGTTCCCAAATCCTGACCAACTCATAGATGTAAACACCGTAAAAATCTTCATGTCTCGTAACCCAGTGCCTACTTTGTTAGGAGACATCCTACATTCTTTTCACACTCGCACTATGAGGAAAAGAGGTATCCTTATGTGTTGTACTCGTATTTTGGCAAGATGGTTTATTTCGCATCTTCCCCAATCTGTGTTTAAAAATGAGCAAGGTTCAAGGTGGTCCCATAGGTTAATGATGCTCAGACATTCAGATGTTCATTGGTGTTCCCGATCCTTGGAGAATGTTACTATCATCGACTGTTGTGGAGAATTCCCTAATGTCCATTTGCTTGGCATTAGAGGGGGTATCAATTACAACCCCTGCTTAGCCCTACAACAATTTGGTTACGCCCGAAGGGATGGTCCCCACGAGATGCTTATCTAAGGAGTCGTCTTTGACTACGAGAATGACGATCAAGGTTACCGCCAGAGGTTTATCCGAGCTTGAAGGATGTTGAACAAGGTGGATAGCAAGACACTAGGACACAAGAACTCCATTCCCCTAGAGCCTTACCTTAAATGGGTGCGAGCTCGTGCTCAGAAACTTGTGATGCCTTATATTTCCATCTTACCAGTCATCATGGAGCCTGTGGTTGAAGGAGATGTCCCATACACCATCCTCCATCCTGACATGCCTACCTCTCTCAAAGAATTGCAAAAGGGTTGGATTCAATTTAAGGAAGAACGAGATACTTTCGAAGCTTAATTCTATGCTAGTGAGAAGAGGGTTTTGGAGCTTACGAAGCAGCTACAAGAAGAGAAAAGTGTGAATGCCTACCTCGCACCGAAGAGGATGCTTTCAGTCTTTTTATCTTAGAAAGTTATTTTGTAAGCCCAAGATGCATGATGTAATCTTTCTTGTTTTGTCTAATGAAAATTAATGTTTGTTCATTCTTTTGTCTATAAAAATTTAAATCTCATTAATCCTTAAAATCATTTGTATATACATATTCCATGCATCATAACATGACAAGTTTCCGCATAACAGGTTTCCTTATCTTTCTGCTGTTTATTTCAGCAAGATGGATCTAGAGAAAACTGTGAAAGATCTCCAAGCCCAAAATTCTCAGTTTCAGGAGACTCTACTAGCCCTAGCCAAGGGGCAGCAAGATATGATGGCTTTGCTGGCTATTAAGAAGAAGCCAAAGAAGAAAGATCTACTCATCATGGGTAGAAGGTTCAAGGAGACAGTCCGTCAAATCCCAGTAGGAGGAGACTCATCTGAAGAGGACGAGAACCAGATCGGTGAGGTCAAGAGTACTCAGGCTCACTGTGCTAATGATCAAGTATCTGATGATGATTATTTCAACGAGCAATATCCACCCGCCGATATCAAATACAAGCAATTAGAATACCTATTGAAAGCTGTTGAAATCCAGGCCGTCCCCGGTTTAGATTTTGATGATTTGGGTTTGATCTCTGGGATAATCATTCCCCACAAATTCCAAATACCAGTCTTTGTAAAGTATGATGGAGTTTCTTGTCCAAACTCCATTTGAAATCTTATGTGCGCAAGATACATCCACACACTGCTGATAAGAAGCTCTGGGTTCACTTATTCCAAGAGAGCTTGGCTGGAACACAACTTGAATGGTTTTATCAGTTAGATGGTTCTCGTATCAATACTTGGGAGGATTTAGCTACTTCCTTCTACCATCAGTATTAGTACAACACCGACTTGGCGTCAACGAGGGTTCAGTTGCAAGATATGACCATGGGAAAGAATGAAGGATTTAAGGAATATGCACAAAAGTGGAGAGACCTCGCCAGTAGGGTTCAACCACCCTTGACTGATCGAGGACACATTGACATGTTCATGGGCACTTTGTCTGGTCCTTTCTTTAATCTGTTGGTGGGCTTCTCTTCTTCTGGTTTCACGGAATTAATCTTAATCGGTGAAAGAGTTGAAAGTGGCATCAAAATTGGGAAGATATTTGTGGCGTCTACCTCCACTTCCAATCCTATCAAGAAACCTTTTGCTGCAAAGAAGGAAGTCAATGTTGTGTACGGAGCAAGGGCCCATACCAAGAAGAATGATCACCCGTCTGTCAATGTTGTCCGAATCTTCAATCCAACTCCTACTCCAAGAACATCTATAAATCATCAACATTTTGAAACTCCAAGACAATTTACGAGGTTAGGCATGCCATTGTATCAAGCCTTACAACATTTGCTCAAGGTTAATTTAGTGAAATTGCGCGACCTCCCGCAGACCCTAATACTTTGTCACCAAAGTATAATCTGAATGCTAAGTGTGCTTACCACTCCAACATCCCCAGGCACGAGACTGATCAGTGTTGGGCCTTGAAGAACAAAACCCAGGATTTAATTGATAACAAAACTATTGAGTTTGATCCTCCTCCAACGCCGAATGTAATCACCGCTCCAATGCCGAAGCATGACATGAGTGTTAATGTCGTTGAAGATACAATTTATGTTGCCTCTATTAAAGAATTGACTACTCCGCTAAATATAATAAAAAATAATCTGTTGAAAGTCGGGATTTTCCCTGGTTGCATAAAGGACTATGTGTGCTGTACAAGACAACTCAATGGATGTGAAGGGCTGAAGAAAGGCATACAACCCGTGATGGATAGCCACGAAATTCTATTCGAGAAGACCCCACTTTCCAAAAGTTTGATTAACAAATGTGAAGACCTCTCCATTATTACCATCTCAAACAAGCCTCTTAGGATCACCTCCAAAGGTCCTATTAGGATTTCAAATGAACCCACTATTGCTCCCTTAATAATTACCAATCCCGGACCGATTCCCTACTCTTCAAATAAAGCAGTACCATGGAATTATGGTGTTGAATTTTTCTATCATGGGATTAAACGAGACGCGTGGATCGAAGAAGGAAAAGATGATGGTGTTGGTAACATAGCTGGCTCAAGCAAAGTAACCAAAACTGGGAGAATATTTTCACCCAATATCTCACCACCAGTGGTTACAAAGATGTCCATCCGCATTACTGCTGCCAAGCCGAGTACTGATACCAGAGGGAAGGAGAAGGTTGTTGAGCCTGATGTGATTGAAATACCCCCCAAGAACATACCTGACGAAGAACCCTCCGCCTGTGAGATGGACGAGATCTTGAAGATCATAAAAAGAAGCGACTTCAAGATTGTAGAATAGTTGGGGCAAACCCCTTCTAAGATTTCAATGTTGTCATTGTTGCTTTGCTCTAATGCCCATGCTCGGACATTAATCAAGTTCCTGAAAAAGGCTCATGTCCCCCATGAGACAACAACAGACCAATTTGAGAATTGTGTGGCTAGTCTGACAGCTGATAATGGCTTGGGATGTTCAGATGCTGATTTAACACCTCTTGAGAAGAATCACAATAAAGATTTACATGTTTCTGTCGAGTGCAAAGGGACTACTTTAGCCCATGTGCTAGTCGACACTAGTTCTTCTTTGAATGTATTACCCAAGGGGGCGTTAGACCATCTAGAATGTGAAGGTTTAGTCTTGAAGCCAAGCGATATCATTGTGAGGGAATTTGATAGATCAAAGAGGATTATTCATGGGGAGGTAGATCTTCCAAACAAAGTGGGATCCCAAATATTCAACTCCACCTTCTACATTATGGATATTCATCCTGCCTATTTTTATCTATTAGGTCGCCCGTGGATCCATAAAGCTAGGGAAGTAACCTCAACTCTCCACCAGAAACTCAAATATCCAGTCAAGGGCAGAATAGTCACCGTCTGTGGAGAAGAAGAGTTTATGCTGAGCCACCTTAACTCTTTCAAATACGTAGAGATGGATGGAGAATTCATTGAGACTCCGTGTCAAGCCTTTGAGGTTGTACCACCAATGGTTGCTGCTACCAAATGTTCTTCTGGTGAATCTGAAGTTGTTAAAGTCATACCAAAGATGGTTTCAGTCAAAGATGCTCGTGCGGCAATTGAAGAAGGAAATTGTGATACTTGGGGACGACTCCTCGATATCCCATTTAAAAAGGACAAGTTTGGTTTGGGCTTCACTGGCAAAGCTCAGAAGGAAGTGAGGTGTGATCGTGCTGGAAAGTCACCTCTCCGCATTGGAAGCCATGAAGTCAACGCCATGGTTGATTCTGATGAAGAAGCTGCATTTGAAGATTGGGTGTATCCAACTACAACGGAGATGAAGAATTGGCATGCAAAGGACTTTGTTCCCATCTCCTTCATTGAGAAGTAATCTATTTGTTATTGCTTTTCTTTCAATTCAAGAACATGTTGTCTGTAATATTTTAACAATGACTTTTCAGCCATATGCCTGGCCCGGGGCACTTTGGTCCTTTGTTAAGGGTTTTATTTATGTTCATCTAATCATATGATCATTCAGTACATTGGACTCTTTTGCATTCAAATATTTGTATTCATTGTATTTCCTTTCTTTCAAATACATTTTCAAAAAAATAGCCATGTATCTTACATACGCACACACACACTCTTGTAGGTCCACATCCACTCTGGATCCTATTGCCAATGACTCTACTATTATGGACTATGAATTTGAATGTCCTATCAACCAAGCCGAAGACGAAGGCGAGGAAGATTGTGACATACCGGGAGAACTAGCCAGACTTCTATTACAAGAGGAAAAAGCTATTCAACCACACAAAGAGTCAGTTGAAGTTATCAACCTAGGTACTGAGTCAAATAAGAAGGAAATCAGGATCGGCGCTAACTTGGAAAGCGGTGTCAAGAGCAGGTTGGTTCAGATGTTGCATGATTATATGGAAGTATTTGCTTGGTCTTATGAAGATATGCCTGGGTTGGATACCGACATCGTAGTCCATCGTCTACCGACAAAAGAAGACTGCCCTCCCGTCAAACAAAAGGTTCGTTGCATGAGGCCTGATATGTCTGAAAAGATCAAAGATGAGGTGATGAAAAATTTTGATGCAGGATTCTTAGTTGTAACATCTTATCCCCAATGGGTTGCCAATGTGGTACCGGTGCCGAAGAAGGATAGAAAAGTTCGCATGTGAGTAGACTATAGGGATCTTAATAGGGCAAGCCCCAAGGATGACTTCCCTCTACAACACATTGACATCTTAGTTGATAATACTGCCCAGCATAAAATCTTCTCTTTCATGGATGGCTTATTAGGCTATAATCAAATAAGGATGACTCCCGAAGACATGGAGAAGACTACTTTTGTTACGCAATGGGGCACCTTCTGCTACAAGGTCATGCCGTTCGGATTAAAGAATGCAGGAGCAACATATCAAAGGGATATGGTAGCTTTATTTCATGACATGATACATCATGAAATAGTGGTCTACATGGACGATATGATCGCCAAATCACAAACTGAAGAGGAACATCTCTATCACCTGTACAAACTATTCGAAAGGCTAAAAAAGTACAAGTTGAGGTTAAACCCTAACAAGTGTACGTTCGGAGTACAGTCTGGAAAGCTTCTAGGTTTTGTTGTCACCAATAAAGGCATTGAAGTTGATCCTGCCAAGGTAAAGGCCATCCAAGAAATTCCAGTCCCTCATTCTGAAAAAGAAGTCATAAGATTCTTGGGTCATCTTAATTACATTGCTCGCTTCATATCACACTTGACTGCTACTTGTGAGCCAATCTTCAAACTCTTGAAGAAAGATCATGTAGTCAGATGGAATGATGAGTGTCAGGTTGCCTTTGAAAAAATCAAAGAATACCTATAAGAACCTCCTATTCTCATCCCTCCAGTTGAAGGAAGACCCTTGATCATGTACTTGACAGTATTAGAGAACTCTATGGGGTGTGTTTTGGGCCAACATGACGAGTCTGGCCGAAAAGAGCATGCTATTTATTACCTGAGAAAAAATTTTACCGACTGTGAAACCAGATATTCACTGCTCGAGAAAACTTGTTGTGCTATGGAATGGGCTGCTCGCCGGCTAAGACATCATATGTTGACTCATACCACTTTGTTTATTTCTAAGATGGACCCAATCAAGTACATCTTTGACAAACCTACCCTTTCCGGACGGATAGCCAGATGGAAAATGATCTTGACTGAGTATGATATTCAATATACTACGCAAAAGGCCATCAAAGGAAGCATGCTAGCTGATCATTTGGCCCATCAAGTTATGGATGATTATTAGTCAATGAACTTCGACTTCCCTGATGAGAACATCATGCTAATAACCGACTGTGTGAAACCTGGACCGTATAACAGACCTGAACAAGGATCCCGGTGGACTATGGTCTTCGAGGGGGATTTAAACACTTTAGGTAACAGAATTGGTGCTGTAATCATCTCTCCTGAAGGTTGCCACACTCCTTTCACTGCCAGATTATGCTTTGATTATACGAAAAATATGGCCGAGTATGAAGCATGCATCTTAGATCTGAAAGCTGCTATTGACTTAAGGATCAAGCATTTGGATGTGTTCTGGGATTCCGCCCTAGTAATCAGCCAAGTAAAAGGAATTGGGACACTAAACACCCTAATCTTATCCCTTCCAAGGAACTTGTGCTATCCCTGATTCCCTATTTCAAAGAGATCACCTTTGAGCACTTTCCTAGGGAAGAAAACCAGTTGGCTGACGCTTTGGCAACCATGTCTTCAATGTTCAAGGTCAGATGGGACAACGAAGCCCCTATGACTACAATTGAAAGATTCAACGAACCTGCACATTGCTGTGAGCTTGACACCTATGCGGATAAGCCTTGGTACCATAAGGTGATGAGATATCTTGAAGCACAAGAGTGTCCTGAGGGAGCATCCATCAATGATAGAAAATTCTTACAAAGATTTGCAGCCAAATTCTTCCTAAGTAACGGGATATTGTACAAGCACAACCTTGATTAAACCCTACTCCGATGTATGGATAAGAAGGAGGAAGAGGAAATCATGGAAGACATGCACGATGGTGTCTTCGGTACTCACTCTAGTGGACATACGATGGCTAAGAAAATTTTAAGAGCCGGTTACTATTGGTCAACGATGGAGACTGATTGCCATAAACATTCAAGAACTTGTCACAAATGCCAAATCTACGCTGACAAGGTCCATGTGCCTCCTATCCCTTTGAACGTCATGACTGATCTGTGGCCATTTGCAATGTGGGGAATTGACATGATTGGAGAGATCAAGCCCACCGCTTCCAATGGACATCGCTTCATTCTTGTTGTTATCGACTATTTTACCAAATGGGTCGAAGCCGCCTCGTTTGCCTCAGTCACCAAGAATGTGGTAGCCATATTCGTCAGACACAACCTCATCTTCCGTTATGGTATCCCCGAAAGTATCATCACCGATAATGGGACTAACCTCAACAATGCTATGATCACTGAGCTTTGTACTCAGTTTAAGATCAAGCATCACAATTCTTATCCGTATAGACCAAAAATGAATGGTGCAGTCGAAGCGGCCAACAAAAATATCAAGAAGATTGTGTAGAAAATGGTAGTAACCTATAAGGATTGGCATGAGATGTTGCCATTTTCTCTACATGGATATCGTAATTCAGCTAGAGCATCAACTGGGACAACTCCCTTTTCTCTAGTATATGGCATGGAAGTTGTTTTGCCAGTGGAAGTTCAGATTCCCTCGCTGAGGATTATGAATGAGGAAAGCCTAGGCGAAGACGAGTGGATTCAAACGAGATTGGATCAGCTGAACTTGATTGACGAAAAATGGTTAGCTGCTATTTGCCATGGTCAGACGTGCCAAAAACGGATGATCAAGGCTTTCAACAAAAAGATCAAGCCTCGAGTATATCAAGCTGGTGACTTGGTGATAAAACGAATCATTCTACCACAAGGTGACCCCAGAGGCAAATGGACTCCCACCTATGAAGGGCTATTTGTTGTCAAGAGAGTTTTCTTTGGTGGTGCCATGATGCTGACCACCATGGATGGTGAAGATTTCCCATATCCTATAAACATGGACATAGTTAAAAAATACTACGCATAAGAGACCCGCTAGGTTGACACACCTAGGCAAAATAAGGGCATCCCGGCAAACCAAAATGTTTGGGCAAAAATTAGGGATATATGCAAAAGATTGTACACCCGGCAAGTTGAAAACCCGAAAGGGCGACTTGGGCAAAAAAGGGTACCCTGGTGGGCTGAAAACCCGAAAGGGAGGTCCAGGCAAAAATTAAGGATTAAAAGCGTATGACTATGTCCCGTGGAATCAACACAGTCAATTTTATCACCAAGGTCCAAGTTCAAACGGTCCAAGATCAATCCAATCAACTTCTATCAACGACAAGGGACATTCGAAGACATTTGGGCAATATTAGAGTTGGAAGGAAATGAGATCGTGTCACATGGCTATTTGTTTTTATTCTCAATTTTGTTTTCCTTTCGAAGATTTCCTCTTATTAGGATCTCCATCTCTCTGTACAAACACGCCTATTTATGGGCAAAATATCAATACATATATACTTTGAAGTGCAAAATTTCTATCTCTGTTTTGAATGCAAATTTGTCCAATGACTAAAGTTGAATGAACATATGCATATGAACATAATTAAAACTGTTTGGCACATATGACCTAAGCAGTAACGGGAACCTCTTTAATGAATATGGAATACCCTCACAGAGTTATTCCATTAACATCCTCCTCAACAAAGTTACTCACAAAGTCTCTTTGCATAGGATAATTCCCAACCAGAGTCTCTATCTCTTGGCAGCTCTCTCTCCAGCTAAGTCGAATTTTTACAAGCGAAGCCTCGTGGATCTCTTCCTAAAAGAAACTCACCTCCTCAATAGGGTTTATTTCCCCAACGGGTTTTATTTCCCCAACAACAATCAAGGAACCACAAAATTCCCCAGCCGAGTACATCCTCCCCAACCGAGTATGTATTCCCCCGGCATAGTCCATCCTCCCCAGCTGAGCCCATTATCCCCAGCTATGTATATACTCCCTAGTTGAGCGTATCCTCCCCAAGCTGAGTCAGCCCTACCCGACTGAGTCAACACTCTCCAGTTTGAATTTTCCTTTCAAATTATCACAAATCATAGAGCCACAGCCCATGATCCCCAGTAAATCCGTCAGCAAAGCCTTTACTATTTCCAAAAAAAATACTACGAAGCCTGGACCTGACCAGATATTAGCATAATTTTCAAGTTATTACTGAAGCCTGGACCCGACCAGATAATAGTTTGACTTCTTCAATTTCCGAAGCCTGGGCCCGACCAGATAGCAATTTAATTCCTACAAAATCATTAGAAAAACTCCTCTTCTCCAATAGAGTTTTCCACTATCCCTAGTAAATTACTGAAACCTGGACCCGACCAGATAACAGTTTGAGTATCTGAAACCTGGACCCGACCAGATAACAGTTGATCTCAATTTCAAGATACTATGAAACCTGGACCCGACCAGATAATAGTCTAACTCTTCAAAGATATAGAAGAACCTGGACTTAACCCGACCAAGGTTTAACTTCTTTTCCCCAGTAGAGTTTGCCTCTTCCCCAACAAATTACTGTGAAACATGGATCCGACCAGATATCAGTTTTCAATTTCATCTTTTCAAGCAAGTTGTTGTAAAGCCTGGATCCGACCAGATAACAATCACCCTCAGAGATTCATTGTGAAACCTAGAAACTGACCAGAGAAAAACTAAATCCTCAAACAGTTTATTATGAAACCTGGACCCGACCAGATAGCAATTGACCTCGTCAACCTCAGAAATTTGCAAAGCCTGGACCCGACCAAATGACAGTTTTTCAAAAAGTTTATTGTGAAACCTAGAGCCCGACCAGATAACAATTAACTTTGATCCCCAGAGAGACACTACAAAGCCTGGACTCAGCCAGATAATAGTACAACTTTCCAAAAACCATGAAACCTGGACCCGACCAGATAATAGTTACCACTTCAAGTTAATGCGAAGCCTGGGTCCGACCAGATAACATCTAACTTCCATATCTCTAGCAAGTTGTTGTGAAGTCGTGATCCGACCAGATAACTATTCAATTTCAAGAAATTTTCTGCAAAGCCTGGGATCCGACTAGATAACAGTTAATTCGTCTCTTCCCCCAGTAAGTTATCGTGAAGCCTGGACCCAACCATATAGCAATTGACTACCTCATCCTCAGCAAATTGTGAAGCCTAGATCCAACCAGATAGCAGCTGGCATTCAAGAGATATTCCCCAGCTAAAGCATCCTTTCAACAAAGTTTGAAGATATGTATATTCTTCATCCCCAACGGCAAACAGGGATTCAACCCCCAGAATTTCCACAGCAGCAGTCAGGGATTTATTTTCTCGGACAAAAACATGCATCTCACATTCATACATCATAGCATGTACGTACAAAATGCATTTAGCATAATACCACATCTAGAAAACATCATGCATACATCTTCATTTTACTAACTCTTTTTCTCACAGGTAAAACATCAAGTTTTAGTATAAATCAACAAGAGATTTGTGCTGATAATTCTTCCAGTGTTTACCAACATTCCTCCAAATGGCATCTATAAGCCCATTCACCATCCATCTTCGAGTGAAAATTTCTAGGCACTCTGGTGTTCAATCATCTTTCACCTTCAAGTCACAAATGGCGGATCCGCCAATCTAACTCTTCAGGTTTAAGAAGATTGAACAGGGGCAGCTGTTGTAACCCAAAATTTTCCCTCTCATTTCTCAAGGATTCTCTCACAAGATCTTCAATGATGTCAAGTTTGCAGCACTGGTACATCAATTTAGGCTTGGAATTGGCACAAGGGAAAAATGGTCAATTGCATACTGGAAAGTCAAACTTTGACCTTTTGGTCAACATTACATTCCAAAGATCAACTTCCATCAAGACATTCAAGAATATCAAGCTTGATCATCAAGAAGTCAAAAGTCAACTTGAAAAGTCAAGATTTCCAAGACTTAGAAATTTTCTAAGTGTTTTTATACATGATAGTTTCATCACTTCATACCATTCTTTCACCAAGATGAAAGACGGTTCAAGGAAAACTTTCAACATGAAAGTTGTAGATCCCTATGAGATCTACAACTTTGCTTTGTTGATCAAATCCTAAAAGTGCTTGGATTTTGAGTTATAAATTCATGAAGTCGTGACATTTTCATTTAACACTTAGAGAAATTTTCAACAGATTTTGTTCACGATTTTATCCCAACTTCTTGGCATTTTTTCACATAGTTACAAGATGATTTTGTCAAAATGGCCAACATGAAAGTTATAGAGGATGTTTCAAGCTTTCCAAAACATCCAAGAGCATGAATTTATCATACTTGAGCTAGGAGATTCAAGGGCTTGAAGTTGGGCATCCATCCTTGAATTGCAAGTCATTCTATTGAAGAACACATAACAAAACCCTTATGATTTGCTGCATAATCTTATGTTGCAAGCCTCCTTACTTGAAAATCTCATCATAATTTAATGCTTACACCCACTCTTGAGCTATTACCCAAGTGTTTAAACCATTGTCCAAAATATCTTTCCATTTATGGCATAAAGGCACCATTGTTATTCTTGAAAAGCAAGCTTTTTGTACAAAATTTATCTTGAGCCCATACCTTGCTGGTTGCTGATTATACTCCACCATAAATCATGGGTAGTAGCTCCTCAATACCAGCAACTTTGGTACTTCATCTTGGGACTATGGATTACTTGACTTAGTTTGATCTTTGTAATCCAACCAAACCATAACATGCTGTTTTGAAAACCTAATCAGCTAATATGCACAAACCCTTTGCCTATAAATAGAAGAAGCATTTGCAAGAGAAGGAGGTTAGAAAAAATAGAGAGAAAATCCAGAAGTTTTGTTGTAAACTCACTAACAAGATCCCATACTCTCCAAAAAGCCATAATTGTCCAAAAAAAGCTCCCACTCTTGAGTTTTAAAGTCCAAATATTTGGAACTCTCACACCTTGCAAGCTCTGTCCAAACATCTAAGCACCTCACATACATCACCTAGAAATTGTTCAAACTCAAGAACAAGCTTCTACAACACCTCTGTTTTCTTTTCCAAGTTCAAGGACAGTCAAGACAATAACTCAAACTCAGAGTATAAGATCCAGCTCCAAGGTAAGTTTCTTGACTTTAGTTCTTCATTTCAAACATCATTAGTAATTCATTTTTTTAAGACAAAGTGTAGTAACCATTGTCCTTGAAGCTAAACTTTTGTTTATCTTCCATTCTTTTCATTATGTGTTGAGAACTAACCCATGTATGCAGCAAAATAATGTTGAAGTAAAAAAATGACAGTATGAGTTGACAGATAGCCTTATGAGTCAATACATACTGCTTTACAGGCCCAAAACAGAAGGAAAAAGAGTGTATGAGTCGACACAAAGCACGTACGAGTCGATACATGCAGTGTATGAGTCGACACATACCATTATGCATCGACTCATACTGAGTTGATTTGGCAAATACAGGGGCAAGGAAAGTCATGTGTCGATGCATAGGAGCTTGTGTCGACACATAATAGTTCAAAATGCATTTTTTTCCTTCTTTTTACATTGTTTTTACATTTCCTTCATTGTTATTCGATATGGTTGTAATATTTAAGTTCCTATTTCATCCCCATTTGTAAATTGTACTCCCACCCCCTAAACGATGTAATAGCGTAAGACTTTATTTTCCGCAATTTAACAAATGCTAGTAATTAGGGTTTTGTATAGAAAGACTAAAACCAATCAATAGAAAACCCTAATCAAAGACAAAAACAATTCATGAAAATCAATACACTTGCATACAAGCACCCCTAGGGTAAAATCCACTTGGTTGCCTTACCAAAAATGGTAATGTTATGCATGTGGGATGTCTTAGCAAAAACAATCAAAATACAAGATCATAGTCCCTCGATGATGCTATCTATGTTGCCTTTCAAAATGATCTTAGTCCCTAAAGAAAAATGCTAAGATACCTTGCAATATTGCTAATCATGGCTATACGATGACCCACGCCCGTCCCTTTTACATCCAAAGATAGAGTTACTTGCCAAATCAATGGTAAGATAACAATGTCAAAGGAAAAAGGAAATGAAAATGAAAGACTTTTGAGCAGGTATAATGTTCCTAGTTACTTGCTCCATTTTAAAACAAAAACATCCTTGCTATTTTTAAAACAAACACCAACACTTTCAAAAACATCTTTCAAACTTGAAAACATTTTCAAAAGATCAACACTTTGTATACATTCTTATGAACGATAATTATTACAAAGTTTTCCTAAACGATGGCGCCTTTACAAAATACTTTCAAAAACCACACAAAGCATATTTTCAAACAAAAGCAAGTGATCTAGCAAGTAACTAAGAGCCCGTGGAAAACCATGGATGAAAAGGGTCCTAATACCTTCCCTCTTCATAATCTACCCCCCAAACTCAAGAAACAATCTCAAAGGTCTTTCCTGTGCTTTTTCACCTTTCCTTTTGGATAAAAGAAAAGTCGGTGGCGACTCTTGCTAACCGCAACATTTGCGATAAAACTCAAAACACCCAAGTAAGTTCTCCAACCGTATCACACATTCCAAAATCCTACACGTCAAGAGGATATATCTCGATAAGTATTCCTTTTGCGGAATTCCACCAACTCTAGGCGAAGTCATCATATAAACTTACAGGGATGATATATCCCCTAAGCTAATAGACTAACCTTCTTTCTAAGGGTTATTTTAGAAAAAAAATTTAAAAACAAAAGTCCCGCCACGCAGTAAATATCTAATGATTAAAAAATATACAAGAATAAATAAATGTAGTAAATAAATAAATTTAATAAATAAATAAAGAAAGAAAATAAAAACCCAAAATAAAACTTAAAACCTAAGGTTGAGGTCCCCAGCAAAGTCGCCATCTGTTGCGACTGGATTTAAAACCAGGAGTCGCCACTACTAATTTTTATTCTAAGGAAGGGCATATAATAGGAAACCCTAAATTGTAAAACAGAGATTCTAAGTTTCGGACCTCTTTAGACGAAAGGAAGGTGTCGGGAACCTTTCATCTACCTTATTCTTAAACATACTAGGTTTAGGTTTAGGTTTCGGGTAGACAGTGTTTTAATTTTTTATAAGGGAACTCGCCACGATTTTAATCTTATGCCTATGTATCCTCTTAGGAGGAATCAGAGTCCCAATTCGTAGTTCGTATGAGTTTATGTTTTTAGGGGTTGCAAAAGTATTTTGAATCTCCTCGCATTTTGACCGGGTGTAGAGATTGCGGAACATTGAACTAAATGCGCGATTACTCAAAATATATTTGGAACCGTTTAGCGAAAATTGATTGTTTAGACTAGTTTGTTGCGAAAAAGATTTTGATGTTTGTTGAATATTTTTTAATAATATTAATTGCAAAATATTCTTAATTAATGCATGATATAAAAATATTTTAATGCAATAATATAGAAATATACATGAGTTTTTAAATAATATTATTTATGTACATGATAATAAAAATAATAATATAATATTAAATAAAACTAATAATAATTATTATAAAAAAGACATAAATAATAATAAATAAAAAAAATAAGAAAAATATAATATAAAAATAGATTAAAAAAAGTATAATATAAAAAGAAATAATAATAATAATTTAATTAATTCAAGGGGGTGCAGTTTAATTAAGAAGTAAAATGGGTAGGGTGTAGAAAGTCAGGGCCTGGATTCAGATATTAAATTCAGGCCCAGCAAGCCCGGGGGGTGTATTATTGAACTAATGAACAGAAAGGAGGTTGTAACGAGGGATTGGGCTTGGCCCACTATGTGTTATTGAGGGGCCGGCTGGACTGATCGTATGTGCAAGGGAGTATAGCGTTACAGTGGACTTGGACTTACGGTCGTCCAAAACGAATTGTGTGGATGGAGTTTGAAGGAGTATGATAAATATCATGAGCGCGTGTATGGAATCAAACAGAATATAAGTATTGTTTTAATATTTTCACTTTCACATTTCTCTTCACAGTGCCTCCGTTCTCTCTCTCTACCCTTCACCTTTTCTTTTAAAACCCTAGCCCTACATTCTTCGGGCGGCGCCTGTACCTACCTTCCCCCCTTTTATTGTAAACCATCCCAACAAACCATCAATAATATCATAATGCAAACGCAAAAATCTAATTCATTTACCTCCTCGTGATTTTGTATCCCGAGTTCGAACAATTCAGTTTTCGACCTCCCTCTCTTTCTTTTGCAGGTTCCCGCGAGGGCGATGATCCGGATAGGTGTTCAAGGGATGAGCAACATCAATGGAGATTAGGGTTTCATATGTTGAAACTATAATCGCCCTTCTCTCTTGGTCTTCATTGGTATTTCGATCTTTTTCGTTTTATGTTCTTCCTTTTCTTTCTTTTGTAATCGAGCTTCCGATTTCGTTCTTTGATTTCTCGTTCTTCGAAATCTTTTTCCTTTTCTCTGTAATTTTGAATTTGTATTTATAGGGTAGTACTAGGGCCTTGTTGTTACGAATTCATCTTAGATCTAGGGATTTAGAAATAAATTAGGGATTAGATTTATGTAAATGATTTTGTTTTCTATGATTTTCGAATTTCCATATGTACTAGAGATTTTGAGATTCAGTAACAATTTTAGTTCTGGGCTTGGACAATGATCGAGATTCTATTGTGTTTTTAGAAGAATATTTGATTTTGTTTTAATTATTTTGTTGAAAAGATATGATTTTTATTAAACCTAAACAATATATGTTATTGTAAAAAAAAAAGTGTGTAATTCTCATTGATTCACACAGTAACAATTTTTATGAATTGGGCTTTGCATTATTCACCCGAATTAGGCTTCTGAGTTGTATTTGCAAAAAACATTTTCGGTCCATCAATTAATTTCTATTACAACAAACATTTCCTTTAACCCCAGGCTAGGCCCAATATTGTAAGTATAAGAGTTCCCCTAAGAGGGGGGTGAATTAGGTACTTTTAAAAATTTCTAGTTTTAGTGACGATGGATAATATTTTTCTGGTTTAGGGCATGAGTTTACAAATGTGTTTCTTTCTTTTCTAGTTTATGACTAGTGATGAAAGCGGTAAGTGCGGAAAAGTAAAGAGCAAAAAGATTTATCCTGGTTCCCCTCACAGTCTGAGAGTACTTCAGTCCCCTTTCAACATGAAAGAGATTTCCTTATTGTTAGATCTCTAGACAAGACACCCTAGTGCTTCTATACAAGACTCTAACCAATAAAACCACCAAGAACAATTCTCTTGGACCAAGAACAATCCTATTGGATTTTCACTATGTCAACAATGAGAACAATCCTCTCAAAGTGACTTTACTTGTATCCAACAATCCTGGAAAAACAAGATTTCAAAACCACTTGAACTTATTTCCAACAATCCTGAAAAATAAGCAAGTATATAGCAATATTTAATTTGAGTGAGTTTGAGTAGCAATGATCACTTTGAGTGATTTAATCAATGAGTTGATCTTCTCTTCCAATTATAATAGTATACGATGACTCAAGATATATAATGCTCAAAGTTTTCTGGTTAACAATATGTGAAAGTGTGCATAAAACTTGTGTATGAAAATGTATAACAGCTTGAGTTTGATTTTTGAAAATTCAGAAAAAATGATTGGAAGAGGTGTTTTTAAAATGATTTTAAAAATGAGTATTTATATGTTCATAGCACCCTTTTGAAACATCATAAAGTTCTGTAAATGAATCATGAACAATTGCCAAGATTGAGTGAAAGGTTTCCATGAATTGGTGTTTGAACAAGCATGTGTAAAGCTGCTATTTTTCAAAATTGTTCAGCATGCAATCGATTGCACCCTTTGTGTAAATCGATTGCATGGGGTTTCAACATCTATAAATTCAAATATTTTGAGTGTGCAGTCGATTGCACAAGTGTGAAAATCAATTGCATTTGAAGTCAGTAGAAAAAATTGATTGAGTGCAATCGATTGCACAAACATGCAAATCGATTGCACTTAGAAACAGTAGCAAATGTTTTGAAAAAATGAAGCATGCAATAGATTACACTAATATGTAAATCGATTGCACTTAAGTGAAAAATAATTTTTAGCTTAGAAAAACTTGAGTAAGTATTTGGACAATATAAAATATTTCTTTTGACCATTGAGCATCTATGTCTTAAGTTCAAAGTAATTATTATCATTATACCTTGAAATTTTGCTAAGTGCTTGAACCAAAGACTTTATCCACAGATGCTTTTAGCTTGATCAATAATCTTTGCCTTCTTTGTCAATCATGGTTTGTCTTAATAAAAAAAAGTTCATTTGAGAAGCTTGATTTTACATTCTCCCCCTTTTTGATAATGACAAACGATCTTGCTTGATGCGTTGTAATTTCCAGAAAGAAGCTTCTCCCCCTAAGATGCATAACTCCCCCTTTGTATGAGAAGCTTTGAAATCATTTGGATTTGCTCATCTTGAAGGATTCCTTGTACCTTAAAATATTAAGACAAGGAAATACATAAGCATAAAGTATAACATCCTTCCCCCCCTTTGACATTATCAAAAAGAAGGGAAAGATGCATAAAAAAATGGACAATATACATATAATAATATTGAAAGCTTAACCATAGCCATATTCCTTCATGATGCTTTTTATCATCCTTTGATAAATGCACATAGTAGTTGTCTTCATCAAAACATGATGTTGAAGATGCTTGACTCTTTTAGAAAGAATGAGAAACTCTTATGTGAATGCTCCCCCTATCTTTGATAACTCCCTCTTGATCAACGTTCTCCCTTGAACCATAGAGAATTTTCATCTTTCTTTGGGCTGCAATAGTTAGAGATAAGCATACATATATATATGAGTAGGTAGCACCGTCGTTGGAGTTTTAAGGGTCAATTCAAATTAGGGACATGCGATCACTAAAGCAATGTTAGGACGCCTTAGCGGTAACCCTAATGTCTTAGATCATTTGTTTTGAGGCAACAATATCTGAGGCAACCGTTTCGAGGCAACTATGATCTTTGGACAAGAGGGCAACCTCTAAGGTGACCTATACTCAATGACCGCGTACGAAGGCAACCAAGTGGGGTGTACCCTAAGAGTGCGCATGTGTGAGTGTGTCGTTTTCAGTTATTTTATCTTTGTACATGTTAATGGTGATCTAAGTTGATTTTAGGTTAAAACATTCAGTCTTGTCATGCCATCCTATTATCAAACATCTAACAGTTATAATTTGCGGAATTTAAATTACAAGGTGTCAGGTATTTACATCGCCAAAGACAAACCCTTTAAAAAAAATAAAGCGATAAAAAATAAATAAAGGTCCTATTTACTATTACAAATCGGAATCAGATACATAATAGGATAAAAGAAAATAAATCACGTGCGGGAAATTAAATCGAGCGCAAGTTCTAGGGTTTTGACCCTTTTTGTTAAAGAAAAGATTTTTTGTTATTTTTGAATTAAGAAAGAAATTACTTAAGTTAACTATTAAACTAAAATAAATTAATTAATAAAAATAAATTATTTTTGGATTTTTTTGTATTTAAAGAAAGAAAATAAAATTAATTAATGTTAGTAAAAAAAACCTAATTAAATCTAATTGAATTTTAATTATTTACAAAAACATATTAAAGTTATTTCTAATTAGTAGCCTAAATTAATTAATAGATTTGTTAATAAAAATAAAAAATAATAATTTGATTAAATATAAAAAAAAAATTGTGTGATTTTATTTTATGAAAAAAAAGAAATTTGATTGGTTAGTGAATTAAATAAAAATAATAAAACAATTAACTAAAAATAAATAAAATAAGAGAAGAGGGGTTAGGCCTGAATTTGGAGGTCAGAATAGCAATCTGAAGCCCATTTAGATCTGGCCCTGGTTGACTTTTTGGATTCCATGCGCGCGTGCTGACTTGGTCTATGGTGGACCATCAGTTTCTGGCCACAGATTTGGCCTATGGCCATCTGGCCATCAGATGCTTGAGGGTGTATGGTGGGCTTCGCGCTTGGATTTGCACACAATCACCTGAAGAAGAAAAATAAATGGAAATTTGGGGGACCTGGGATTCGAACCCATGTCCTGTAGGCTAATGAATGTGTATGCTTGCCACTGGGACGCTTTGCTTCATTCGTTAGTAATGTATAAAATAATTATAATATACATAAACAAGTCAATATGCCAGCAAACAAACAAAAAACGCGCGAATTATTTGAACCGGCCAATCAGAGGAAGACACGATCTCGTCCCTGTCCTCAGGCCTGTAACAATGTTACCTGCGGATTTGAATCCGCAGCTAAAAGCATAGGCCATTCCTAAAATTCATCTCAGGCTACATAAATTCATTCCAAGGCCATGGTTGCATTCGTCTTCCTCTTCCGGTCACGCCTGTAGCCATTATTAAGGCTGATTTTATCTGAAACAAAAAACCCTAAAACAAGAAGCAAAACCCTAACAATGGTGTTTTGCGCACATAGCATATAAATGAAATCAAATAATGCAAAAGGCTTGGAAATGATCTGGTGATTACAAATATGCCATTAATTCATTGTAACAATGCATAATTTTTGAGATACGAAACCGAGTACATAAGGGAATTGCGTGACACTTACAGCGCTTTGTGGTGTGTGAGAACCCTTTCTTTGGATTGGTTTCGCTTCAGTGAACGTCTAGGAATCGATTGGGATGCTTCTTGGCTTCTAAAAACACCTCTAGGCACGATTTTGATCTCAAGCTTTTTACCACTTTTTTTCAAGTTTTGTTCTCTCTATGCTTGTAGCCTCTAACCTCTATTTTCGTGTGCCTCTCTTGCTTATGTATGATACAAGGTGTTAGGGTAACAAATATGGATGGAATCCCTCTAAATCAATGCATTGTAATGTGATTTGATTTCCTCTTTAAAGCTTGCCAAATTTATCAAATCTCCATCTTTTTGTACATGATATGCTTGATACGAATTTTGATGATGATCATGATGATAATCCAATCTTGAAATAGCCAAAAGATATCATGTAATCAAAGCTTTGGATTTTTTTATGATTTAATTTGATTTAAAATGAAATAATTCAATAAAAAATTAAATAAAATGATAAAAATAAGATATAGGCTCATGGATGAGGCTAGTACACGTGGACAATGATGCAATCTCAAATCAAGTGGAAAAGAATGAGCCCATTTGACAAAATTTGAAGTTTTGGGGATAGTTGACTTTTGGCAATTTTGCAAAAATGCCCAACTTCAACAATGCATAACTTCTTCAATTTTGAACTTTTGGAAGTGTTCTTGGACTTTTTAGAAATCTTGAGATTTCCTTTAACCAACCCTTTTGGTCTCATCTCATTTTGATATTCCATGCTAAAGTTATAAGCTTTGGCAAAAAAAGGTGTTTTTGTTGACTTTCAAAAATGACCTATAATGTCCAAATTTATAACTTCTTGTGAGTGCATTTTATGATCTTGGGGTATGAATATGGATTGTAGGAAATTGCATCCTCTTAAAAATGAGATTTGGATGGGTCATTTCGCATAAAGTATGAGAAAGTTATGCTTGGTCAAAGTTGAGTTGACTTTTCCTACAAAACCCTAATTTAGCAACTTTTGAGTCTTGATGAATTTTGAGCAATCCTTGATGAATCATGATAAACCCTTTATCAAATGATGAAATATCCTTCAAAATGAGAATGTTGACAAAAAATCTTGAAGTTTGACTGTTTATAGGTCACAGTTTGACTTTTGCCCTAGCACAGTCGATTTTTGGACCCTTTGAGCAATTGACTAAGCAAACTTCCTCTGAAAGGCTTGAAATTTGACATGGATGATCTTGAGAACATATTAGGACATTGGGGAGCACTTGAGGTCATTTGGACTCAAGGATCTTGATGCAACATAAAACCCTAATTTGGGGTTGACTGCCTTAGGAGATAGCTTGATTGTCCAACTCTTGAGCAATCTTGAGCCACTTGGAGATTTTTCTTGCAATGTTTTGAGAAATATGAGAGGGAAAATTTTGGGGTACAACAGCTGATCTTGTTCAATATTCTTAAACCTGAGGATGTAGATTGGCTTTCGTGCCTTTCGTGATCCGAAGGTGGAAGATGATTGAACACTAGAGTGCCCAGAAATTTGCACTCGCATGAAGTGGTATTAGCCTTGTGATGTCGGGAATGGGCTTACAGATGCCATTTGGAGATTGTTGGCGGGAGGATGGGCTTAAAGATTCCATCAGCAGGAGTGCCGATCGCATTAGAGATTCCTTAGCGAGAGCTCGCATACCTGTTGTTGTGGAAGATTCCGCTGGGGAAGTCTGGTCTTGCTGAGATTTAGGAACTTGCTTGTACTCCAACTGAGAGAACATCTCTGCTGGGTTTTAAGAACTTTTCCATAATTAAACTGGGGGAAATCTGTCGAGATTTAGAACCTTATCTGTAATTCAACTGAGGATAATTTAGTTGAGATTTAAGAACCGGTCAGGTCTTCAACTGAGGGAAACATATTCATCAAGATCTAGGATTGTCTGGTCTTCAACGGAGGATAATTCTGTTGAGATTTTAGAACTCGTCCACACTACAACGGAGGAAATTGTCGAGATTGAGAACCTTATATGTAATTCAACCGAGGATAATTCAGTTGAGATTAAGAATCGGCCAGGTCTTCGACTGAGGGAAACATCTTCATCAAGATCTAGGACTGTCTGGTCTTCAATGGAGTATAATTCTGTTGAGATTTTAGAACTCGTCCACACTACGACGGAGGAAATTGTCGAGATTGAAAACCTTATCTGTAATTCAATTGAGGATAATTCAGTTGAGATTAAGAACCGGTCAGGTCTTCGACTGAGGGAAACATCTTCATCAAGATCTAGGACTGTCTGGTCTTCAATGGAGTATAATTCTGTTGAGATTTTAGAACTTGTCCACACTACGACAGAGGAAATTTTCGAGATTGAGAACCTTATCTGTAATTCAACCGAGGATAATTCAGTTGAGGTTAAGAACCGGTCAGGTCTTCGACTGAGGGAAACATCTTCATCAAGATCTAGGACTGTCTGGTCTTCAATGGAGTATAATTCTGTTGAGATTTTAGAACTCGTCCATACTACGACGGAGGAAATTGTCGAGATTGAGAACCTTATCTGTAATTCAACCGAGGATAATTCAGTTGAGATTAAGAACCGGTCAGGTCTTCGATTGAGGGAAACATCTTCATCAATATCTAGGACTGTCTGGTCTTCAACGAAGTATAATTCTATTGAGATTTTAGAACTCGTCCACACTACGACGGAGGAAATTGTCGAGATTGAGAACCTTATCTGTAATTCAACCAAGGATAATTTAGTTGAGATTAAGAACCGGTCAGGTCTTCGACTAAGGGAAACATCTTCATCAAGATCCAGGATTGTCTGGTCTTCAACGGAGGATAATTCTGTTGAGATTTTAGAACTCGTCCATACTTCGACGGAGGAAAATTGCCGAGATTGAGAACCTTATCTGTAATTCAACCGAGAATAATTCAGTTGAGATTTAAGAACCGGTCAGGTCTTCGACTGAGGGAAACATCTTCATCAAGATCTAGGACTGTCTGGTCTTCAATGGAGGATAATTCTGTTGAGATTTTAGAACTTGTCCACACTTCGACGGAGGAAAATTGTCGAGATTGAGAAACTTATCTGTAATTCAACCGAGAATAATTCAGTTGAGATTTAAGAACCGGTCAGGTCTTCGACATAGCTGAGAACATAACTGCATCTTTCCTGAAAGTTAAAGGTCAGTCGTATGCAATGCATGATATATATCAAGCATTGATGTTCTCAAAATAAATGAGATTGTGTTGTATGATGCGTATATGCATGTGTCATGATGTATGGAAATGTAATGCTTTTAGTTGGGGAAAATAAATTCCGGATAGCTGCTGGAGAAAAAGCTGAATGCTTCACTTCCCGCTGGAGACAGGGGATGAAGATGATTGTGAGAATAAACCTGCAGGAGAGGATAACTCTGTCGGGGAATAAACTGATGAGGAGATTACTCTGTGGGGAAGATATGCTCTGTAGAGGATTCCATCGATAAATTTTGCTGGGGATGAATTACCGTGGCTGGTGACACTAAATCCTGTTGGGGATGGAATTCCTGTTTGTGAAAGGAAAGAACTCCGTTGGGGATGATCTTTCAGTTGCGACTTCACTGGGGATAACCTTTTAGACTCTTATGGGGATAATCCTTTGAGTTCTACTGGGGACAATCTTCCATAGTCTACTGGGGATGATTCTCCAAGCTCTACTGGGGATGATTTTCCAAACTCCACTGGGGGAGCTTTTTCAGACTGCGCTGGGAAAAAATTTCAGGCTCCACTAGGGATATCTTGTATTCTGCCGGGGAATATTCTAATACTCTATTGGGGAATATTAAGATTGTCGGGGATATTAAGCCTTTTCAGTGTTGATGGTAGATAAACTCTGCTTGGGGAGGATATTACCGATTCATTTACAGTTGCAAGTCTCAGCTGGGGAAAGTTATCATTACTGTCTTTTCTTACTCTACGGGGAGTGAAGGTTACTGGGACACATGCGGAGGATATGACGATGGCTTTGCATCAAGACTTTTCTGCCTCTGTATCTGCGGGAGAAGGTGCTTGCGGAGGCCTTGTGATTCGAGTATTATCCCAACCTATGAGGTGTTTGGTATCTTCCGATCGAAATGACAAGTTTTCTGCTGGTAGGCAAGTGACGAGATGACGGGACATAGTCGTACGCTTTGATCCCTAATTTTTGCCTGGACCACCCTTTCGGGTTTTCAGTCCACCGGGATACCCCTTTTTGCCCAAGCCGACTTTTCAGGTTTTCGACTTGCCGGGTGTACAGATTTTTTTCATTTTCATCCCTTATTTTTTCCTGAACCCTTTTTGTTCGCCGGGAAGCCCTTATTTTTTCCTAGGCCAATCAACCTAGCAGGTCTTTGATTATGCGTAGTACTTTTTGACTATGTCCACGCTCTCAGAGTGTAGGGAGTTGTCACTGTCAGTAGTGTCGTGTTGCCATACTACCAGAAGATGTTCGTTTGATCATGCAAGATTCATTGCTGGAATTTATGTCCAATTCCCCAAGTGGTTCAGAGGGAGATTTTTCCCTGGCTATTTGGCATCTTTGAGAGATTCCTTGAATCTTTACTTGACTTCCCCAGATGATGGACAATGATCATGCCATGCCCCTTGATTGGAAGTGTTTTTCCACTTGATGTGATCCTTTTTATTGGGAAGGTTTTTGTTCACTAGATATTTTTCGTGCGAACTTCTCTGCTGTTGAACAAATAGTCATATGCAAACAATGTTATTTTAAGAATGCAAAGCTTGTGTCTGTTTTTGAAGTTCTTTGAAAATGCAGTTTTCAATAAAACAAGCGAATTTTTGTAAAATGTGATGTTAACTCAGGATTTACAGCAAGCCCTACAGGAGTCAGGATACCTTTTGTAACAGTATGCTTTCGAACTAACCCATGCTTCAGCTAGGACTTTTAAGGGTTATAACATGGCCTGGTTCACGGTTCAAGAAACAAAGGATAAATGCTCAAATTTTATTTGTACCCACCCATTCTTCGTGATGTTCTTCGGTCCTAAACTCAGCTAATTGTGTATTTAGATCCTGTTTGAATCTTTGCTATGATATTCCAGTGATGGTTCGGATACTGACAGTTTATTTTGAACAGGCAGTCATTTTTGTTGAGAGTTTGTAGGATCTCTTTCTTTTTTATTTTATTATCCCTGTCTTTTTCCTGAACTGTTTCTCTTGTGATTACAGTCAGCGGGATGCCCCAGTTTTGTAAGTCTGCTTCATGGGTTTTGACTTAATGGGCTTTTAATTCTGAGCGATAATGACTGCCTCTCCTGGCGATTATAAGGAACCATCACCATCTTTTATTTTGGAAGGACCTCTTTGATGTCATTCATTGTGCACCTGAATTAACTGAGAAAACTACCCTTCCCCAGGTTGTGATTAAAGGTTTTAATTTGTGTGAAAAGAAAAACTCCAACTTCTTTGTCTCAAAGGGGTTGACTAGGGATTATCTTCCTTATAACTCCATTGTTTAGGATTTGAAATAATGCTTGTACATCGTCAGCGGGGTCTGTTCAAAAGCATATTGTAGAGATCATGGTATCGTTTTCGTCATCCTCCCTCTAAAGGCTTACAGTTTTTTTAGTCGAGAGTTGGACATCACAAAAAATGAAAGCAATTTGAATATAGTGAATACGAATGGATTGATTCAAAACAGACATATGCAATGCATTGATAAAGTAATAAAGTTTGACATGAATAAATGTTCGAACAATCAAAAGAAAATTACAACTTGAAAATTCTAATGAACAAAAAGTCTTCTCGTCTCAGTACTTGTCACTTCAAATGGTGAACCTTGGGGGATGGCAAAAGAATTCAATCTGACCGTCTTGTGTGATTTCTAATGCTCCTTCATCAATCAGGTCTTGGATTTTGTTTCTCAACGCCCAACAGCTGTTAGTATCATGCCCCGGGATGTTAGAGTGATATGCACACCTTGCATCAGGATTACAGTATGGGGAGGCTATGTTGGGATTCTGAGGAGGGTCCCTTAACGTCACCAGGTTCAATCTCAACAGGTGTTGTAAAACTTGAGACCGCGGCATGTTGAGCTTGGCGAACTGTCTTTTGGGCATATTTGGCTTACTCTGATTAACCCGTTGTTTTTGGCGAGGTTGTGGTTGGACCTGTGAGGTAGTAGCAACTTGGAGAGGTCTATTCTTCATCAAACCAAACCTTTGACTTCTCGGAAGTTGATTAATGACTTGGTCCCCGACCTTGACTGTTTGCTTCATGTTGTTGTATCTGTCTTGATGAAGCTGGTTGATAATGGTTCTCAGCTCTTCTTGTTCCCGAGCTAAGCCTTGGATAAGAGCCATCTGCCCCAGCATCTGGGTTTTCATGGCACTGAACTCAGCTTGCAGTTGTTCCAGTCGTTCGTCCTTATTGTCTTCAGGACTTTTCTTGACCAAGTTCCCCACGAGGAGTGTTTTCAACTCTTCCTGCCCCTTGGATAGGTTTAGGAATACATCCCTGAACTGAGCTTCTCGAGTTTGAAGATCTTGGTTGTCTGGTTGGAAAGCCATTCCTGAAATAAACAGCGAGAACATGAGAGACCTGTACTGGGAGACCTGTTATACAATGATATGTATGATATATGTATGCAATGTTTTCAAGGATCTCGCGGGGTAAATAAGAAACTGTTAGAATTTGAATTTTGTAGCTTTGATTGAAGGAACTTCGTGTCGTCAAGAGTCTTTCTTCAAGATTCAAGCTCACCATATCGAGTGAGTCATAGCCCCTGACTCAAGTCATCGTGTTTTGATCTCTAGACGACATTAGCTAGAGGAAAATAAATCCCCTTTTCCCCTTGCTAGATGTTTGATTTACCATAACCTGCATCACAAACCTTTGAGATCCTTGAAATGGTTAAGGAAATGTTAAGGCATGATGTTATGATGTGTATGCTATGCGTTTAAGCAAAAATGTGAGGTGGTGTAAACAAGTAAAACCGGCAAGAAATCCAAGTTACTGGATAAGGATTGTGAACAAAACCTGCAAGGAACTCAAGTTGTTAGATAACAAACATGTGCAAGTAGTTCAAGTTGAAAGCACACAAGTCACACAATAACCCTTAAATTCCAGGCTGGCATGGAGTTTAGGTATTACCCTCTTTCAGTTTAGTTGGTTCAACCTGTCCTAGTAATAGTAACCGGGTTCTAGAGGATCTCAATATCACTGACCACCCTCGATCGGTCATAATTCCAGTTTAGCAACCTTTTCTTGCAACCAGAATCATCGCGAGAGTTTAGTCTCAATGAGTGTAGCATACTGCTACTGTTCTATGGCCAAGTTGGTCAATTTAAAGGTTCTAAGGTCAGTTGGTGCTTAATGACCCCTTAGCAGACCCATATTATCCTCGTTGCGCCACAAGGGATATCGGTACATACTAAAGTTCCACACAAACGTAGCTACTGCATCAACCGTATCGGTCTATACCGTACCATTCCCTCACAGTTTATTGCTACTAACCTAAAGGGTATCCCCCAGATCCGGGTTAGGATCTATAGTAACTCTGATACAAGCCCACAAATATAAATCATACAAGTCAAGCAATTGAAAACAATATGAACTATTCCTAAGGTACACCCCACTTATTAAGATGTCCCCAGCAGAGTCGCCAGTTCTGTGATACGGTAGGAAAGAACTGACTGTTTTTTTTAATGCTGGTTTGCGTTTTGTGTTTGTGTTTTCAAAATGTCGCGGTAAGCAAGAGTCGCCACCGTCTTTTATTTTATCCAAGAAGGAAAGGAAAAAAGCACAGAAAAATTCCTTTTTGAGATATTTCTCGGGTTCGGGGGGTAGATTATAGAAAGGGAAGGTATTAGCACCCTTTCTATGCGTGGTTATCCACGGGCTCTTAGGTACTTGCTCAATTGTTTTCAAAATATTTCTTTCTTTGTGCTTGTAAGTTTGAAAAAAAGTTTTTGTTTGGAAACTTTGATTTAACTCTTGCTTCTGTCCTCAAGAGCGTATGAAGTGTTTTTTGAAAACTTTGTTCGAAAAAGTGTAAGTGTGAAAAAGATTTTGTTTTTTGAAAGAGCAACTATCTAAGAACCATCAACCTACTCGAAAAATAAATTGTTCTATGCTAATTTCCTTTAGACAATGCTATCCTACTAATGATGAGTAGGTAGCACCGTGGTTGGAGTTTTAAGGGTCAATTCGAATTAGGGACATGTGATCACTAAAGCAATGTTAGGACGCCTTAGCGGTAACCCTAATATCTTAGATCATTTGTTTTGAGGCAACAATATTTGAGGCAACCGTTTCGAGGCAACTATGATCTTTGGACAAGAGGGCGATCTCTAAAGTGACCTATACTCAATAACCGCGTACGAAGGCAACTAAGTGGGGTGTACCCTAAGAGTGCGCATGTGCGAGTCTGTCGTTTTCAGTTATTTTATCTGTGTACATGTTAATGGTGATCTAAGTTGATTTTAGGTTAAAACATTCAGTCTTGTCATGCCATCCTATTATCAAACATCTAACAGTTATAATTTGCGGAAAATAAATTGCGGAATTTAAATTACAAGGCGTCGGGTATTTACATCGCCAAAGACAAACCCTTTAAAAAAATAAATAAAGCGATAAAAAATAAATAAAGGTCCTATTTACTATTACAAACCGGAATCAGATACATAATAGGACAAAAGAAAATAAATCGCGTGCGGGAAATTAAACCGAGCGCAAGTTCTAGGGTTTTGACCCTTTTTGTTAAAGAAAATATTTTTTGTTATTTTTGAATTAAGAAAGAAATTACTTAAGTTAACTATTAAATTAAAATAAATTAATTAATAAAAATAAATTATTTTTGGATTTGTTTGTATTTAAAGAAAGAAAATAAAATTAATTAATGTTAGTAAAAAAAACCTAATTAAATCTAATTGAATTTAAATTATTTACAAAAACATATTAAAGTTATTTCTAATTAGTAGCCTAAATTAATTAATAGATTTGTTAATAAAAATAAAAATACTAATTTGATTAAATATAAAAAATGTTTTTTTTGTGTGATTTTATTTTATGAAAAAAAAGAAATTTGATTGGTTAGTGAATTAAATAAAAATAATAAAACAATTAACTAAAAATAAATAAAATAAGAGAAGAGTGGTTGGGCCTGAATTTGGAGGTCAAAATAGCAATCTGAAGCCCATTTAGATCTGGCCCTGGTTGACTTTTTGGATTCCATGCGCGCGTGCTGACTTGGTCTATGGTGGACCATCAGTTTCTGGCCACCAGATTTGGCCTATGGTCATCTGGCCATCAGATGCTTGAGGGTGTATGGTGGGCTTCGCGCTTGGATTTGCACACAATCACCTGAAGAAGAAAAATAAATGGAAATTGGGGGGACCTGGGATTCGAACCCAGGTCTTGTAGGCTAATGGATGTGTATGCTTGCCACTGGGACGCTTTGCTTCATCCGTTAGTAATGTACAAAATAATTATAATATACACAAACAAGTCAATATGCCAGCAAACAAAAAAAACGCGCAAATTATTTGAACCGGCCAATCAGAGGAAGACACGATCTCGTCCCTGTCCTCAGGCCTGTAACAATGTTACCTGCGGATTTGAATCCACAGCTAAAAGCATAGGCCATTCCTAAAATTCATCTCAGGCTACATAAATTCATTCCAAGGCCATGGTTGCATTCGTCTTCCTCTTCCGGTCACACCTGTAGCTATTATTAAGGCTGATTTTATCTGAAACAAAATACCCTAACACAAGAAGCAAAACCCTAACAATTGTGTTTTGCGCCACAAAGCATATAAATGAAATCAAATAATGCAAAAGGCTTGGAAATGATCTGGTGATTACAAATATGCCATTAATTCATTGTAACAATGCATGATTTTTGAGATACGAAACCGAGTACAGAAGGGAATCGTGTGACACTTACAGCGCTTTGTGGTGTGTGAGAACCCTTGCTTTGGATTGGTTTCGCTTCAGTGAACGTCCAGGAATCGATTGGGATGCTTCTTGGCTTCTAAAAACACCTCTAGGAACGACTTTGATCTCAAGCTTTTTACCACTTTTTTTCAAGTTTTGTTCTCTCTAGGCTTGCAGCCTCTAACCTCTATTTTCGTGTGCCTCTCTTGCTTATGTATGATACAAGGTGTTAGGGTAACAAATATGGATGGAATCCCTCTAAATCAATGCATTGTAATGTGATTTGATTTCCTCTTTAAAGCTTGCCAAATTTATCAAATCTCCATCTTTTTGTACATGATATGCTTGATACGAATTTTGATGATGATCATGATGATAATCCAATCCTGAAATAGCCAAAAGATATCATATAATCAAAGTTTTGATTTTTTTATGATTTAATTTGATTTAAAATGAAATAATTCAATAAAAAATCAAATAAAATAATAAAAATAAGATATGGGATCATGGTTGAAGCTAGGACACGTGGACAATGATGCAAGCTCAAATTAAGTGGAAAAGAATGGGCCCATTTGACAAAATTTGAAGTTTTGGGGATAGTTGACTTTTGGCAATTTTGCAAAAATGCCCAACTTCAACAATGCATAACTTCTTCAATTTTGAACTTTTGGAAGTATTCCTAGACTTTTTAGAAATCTTGATATGTCCTTTAACCAAAAATTTTGGTATCATCTCATTTTGATATTCCATGCTCAAGTTATAAGCTTTGGCAAAAAATGTGTTTTTGTTGACTTTCAAAAATGACCTATAATGTCCAAATTTATAACTTCTTGTGAGTGCATTTTATGATCTTGGGGTATGAATATGGATTGTAGGAAATTTCATCCTATTAAAATGAGCTTTGGATGGGTCTTTTTTCATAAAGTATGATAAAGTTATGCTTGGTCAAAGTTGAGTTGACTTTTCCTACAAAACCCTAATTTAGCAACTTTTGAGTCTTGATGAATTTTGAGCAATACTTGATGAATCATGATCAAACCTTGATCAAATGATGAAATATCCTTCAAAATGAGAATGTTGACAAAAAATCTTGAAGTTTGACTGTTTATAGGTCACAGTTTGACTTTTTCCCTAGCACAGTCGATTTTTGGACCCTTTGAGCAATTGATTAAGCAAACTTCCTCGGAAAGGCTTGAAATTTGACATGGATGATCTTGAGAACATATTAGGACATTGGGGAGAACTTGAGGTCATTTGGACTCAAGGATCTTGATGCAACACAAAACCCTAATTTGGGATTGACTACCTTAGGAGATAGCTTGATTGTCCAACTCTTGAGCAATCTTGTGCCACTTGGAGATTTTCCTTGCAATGTTTTGAGAAATATGAGAGGGAAAATTTTGGGGTACAACAGGTACCAAATGTTCTTTGGGTCCATCATACTTAGTTCTTTTCTTTACCCATACATAATGCCCACTTGCCACACTAAAGTTTCTAACATAGCAAGCATTAGGTGTGTGGCCTTTAATACCACAATAAAAACAAGTAGGTCCAAAGTTACTTCTATATCTAGAAGGGTAAGATTTCTTCTTAGGAAATGTTTTCTTTTTAGGATATTGGTAAACTACTTTTGGTTTGTTCACTTTCTCTTTGAATGATTGATCACAAGCCTTAATAAAGATAGTTTTATTAGAACTTGGTTTTGAAAACTTTGAATATCCAATACCACTTTTATCATTGGAATATCTTTGTTGGCTAAGAACACCTTCCAATACAATTTTACCTTTTTCATATCTTTCAATAACTCTTTTTAATTGGACAATTTGGAAAGAGAGTGATTCACAATTTTTGCATACAAAATTCTATTTTTGCTCACTAAATTTTTGTTTTTCATCTTTGAGATCTTTTTCCATAGACTCATATTTTTCTTCTAAAGATGAAATTTGTTTCTTTTGAGATGAAATAGTTTTGTACATAATTTTTCATTCATTTAATAGTTCATCTATAGCACATTGTGCATCACTATCAAAAAGAGAAAATTCATTACTAACCTTGTCGTCTTCACTATCGAAATGGTGTGAGGCCATCAATGCAAGATTAGCACGTTGATTGTTTTCGGAATCGGAAGATGAACTTTCCCATGCTATATATGCTTTCTTTAACTTCTTATCTTTATTTCTCTAGAAAATTTTCTTCTTCTTTTCAAGTGTAGGACATTCACTTTTAACATGTCCCTTTTCTCCACATTCAAACATATAACCTTCCTTGTTGGTGCTTCCCTTTTTCTTTCCTTTCGTAGAACCTTTTCAATCTTCCTGAGGAGATCATCATTTTCACTACTAGTGGATTCATCCTCTTGATTGCTATCATGATTTTTTATCCTTGTATTTAAAGCAATGTCTTTTGAATCTTTTACTTGGATTTCATGCTTTTCAAGTCTTGCAAGTTCCATCTCATATTCTTGAAGTTTTCCGAACAAAGTGGTGGAAGTCATTATGGATAGATTCTTCTTCTCAGATATTGCTGTCACTTTTGGTTGCCATTCCTAGATAAAGATCTAAGTACTTTAAGATTAAGTTCATCATTAGTTAAAGTCTTACCGAGTTCTTTCAAATGATTTGTCAAGTGCATGAATCTTTTCTGCATGTCGAGGATTGATTCTCGGGGTTGCATTCTGAATAGTTCGTATTCTTGACTCAATGTATTTAATCTCGATCTTTTAACCTTTGTGGTTCCTTCATGAGTTTCTACCAAGGTATCCCATATTTCTTTCTCCGTTTTGCATGCTGAGACACGAAAGAATTCATCTATGCTAAGTGCACCTTGAAGAAGATTTATTGCCTTTTTATCATAGAGAACCTTCTTCTTATCATCTTCATCTCATGCAGCTTTAGGCTTTGATGAGCCAGCACCATTGATTACCGTTATAGGAATAAATGGACCATTCTCGATGGCATCCCATATTTCTTCTCCTTGCACTTCTAGATGCGCCTTCATGCGAATTTTCCAGAAGTCAAAATATTCACCACAAAATATAGGAGGCTTGTTGTTACTATCACCATATCTGAAAACAAGATTTTGATTTGCGGAAGCCATTCTGGATCTTTTAGGAATAGGTTACCTATAACCTGCTTTGGTGCCAATTGTAAGTATAAGAGTGCGCCTAAGAGGGGGGTGAATTAGGTACTTTTAAAAATTTCTGGTTTTAGTGATGATGGATATTATTTTTCTGGTTTAGTGCATGAGTTTACAAATGTGTTTCTTTCTTTTCTGGTTTATGACTAGTGATGAAAGCGGTAAATGCGGAAAAGTAAAGAACACAAAGATGTATCCTGGTTCTCCTCACAGTCCGAGAGTACTCCAGTCCCCTTTCAACATGAAAGATATTTCATTATTGTTAGATCTCTAGACAAGACACTCTAGTCCTTCTATACAAGACTCTAACCAATAAAACCACCAAGAACAATCCTCTTGGACCAATAACAATCCTCTTGGATTTTCACTATGTCAACAATGAGAACAATCCTCTCAAAGTGACTTTACTTGTATCCAACAATCCTGGAAAAACAAGATTTCAAAACCACTTGAACTTATTTCCAACAATCCTGAAAAATAAGCAAGTATATACCAATATATGATTTGAGTGAGTTTGAGTAGCAATGATCACTTTGAGTGATTTAATAAATGAATTGATCTTATCTTCCAATGATAATAGTATACAATGACTCAGGATATATAATGCTCAAAGTTTTCTGGTTAACAATATGTGAAAGTATGCAGAAAACTTGTGTATGAAAATGTATAACAGCTTGAGTTTGATTTTTAAAAATTCAGAGAAAATGATTGAAAGAGGTGTTTTTAAAATGATTTTAAAAATGAGTAGTTATATGTTCATAGCACCCTTTTGAAACAGCATAAAGTGTTGTAAATGAATCATGAACAATTTCCAATATTGAGTGAAAGGTTTCCATGAATTGGTGTTATGAACAGGCATGTGTAAAGCTGTTGTTTTTCAAAATCGTTCAGCATGCAATCGATTGCACCCTTTGTGTAAATCGATTGCACGGGGTTTCAACAGCTAGAAATTCAAATATTTTGAGTGTGCAATCGATTTCACAAGTGTGTAAATTGATTGCATTTAAAGTCAGTAGAAAAAATTGATTGAGTGCAATCGATTGCATAAACATGCAAATCGATTGCACTTAGAAACAGTAGCAAATGTTTTGAAAAAATGAAGCATGCAATCGATTGCACTAATATGCAAATCGATTGCACTCAAGTGAAAAATGATTTTTAGCTTATAAAAACTTGAGTAAGGATTTGGACAATATAAAATATTTCTTTTGACCATTGAGTATCTATGTCTTAAGTTCAAAGTAAGTATTATCATTATACCTTGAAATTTTGCTAAGTGCTTGAACCAAAGACTTTATCCACAGATGCTTTTAGCTTGATCAATCATCTTTGCCTTCTTTGTCAATCATGGTTTGTCTTCATCAAAACAAAAGTGCATTTGAGAAGCTTGATTTTACAAATACTTGGCCCTTTAAAATAGATCTTCAAACAACTTTAAATGACCGATTCTAAAAAAAAAATATTTTAATGATAACATTTTCTTTTTTAGATAAAATAGTAAGTGTTAAAAACGTTAATTGGGCTTGGTCTTAAAAAAACTCAATGGGCCTATAATCTATAACCATACCCCCTTTCTTGCCATGTAATGCCCAGCGAAAATGGGCCCTCTAAGATGGGCTTGTAAATTGCAATCTCACCATTTCTTCTTACTAACAACAAAAATTCTTAAATGGGCCTTATTATTAAAAACTTAATAATTTTTTGCTAAATTAATTTTCCATATTCAAATCTCATGGGCCATTCGCTAATATGCTTCGTAAATAGGCCTACGGATACATGGGTCTTTCAGATTTTGAGAGCCCCACTCTCCTGAATTAGAATACACCCCCTGGTTGACTTGGATTTAAGAATAAGCCATCATATACTTTTGAATCATCCTTAATTAAAATATCTTCTTCTATTTTTAATCTTGAAAATACGATCATAAAGGTAGGGCAAATTTGGGGTACGACACCAAAATGACAGGTGGGTGAAGCTAGTGCAAAATAGGGAACTGGGACAGGTGTTGTAGCCCAAAATTTTCCCTCCAATTTTCTTCAATATATCTCCTCATGCTCCTAGGTTTTTCAATTGCTCAAGGCTACTCAATGTTTTATCAGACAAATTCTCCTCCTAAGCAGTTGACCTACAACTAAGGTTTCACTTTTCTCAAGGAAATTTGAGCTTATAATGCCTCAAGTGTATTCCATGGTTCCTCATATGTCTCAAGTAATTCTCATGCCAAATTTCAAGCCTTGCATCACAAGTTTGCTCAGTCAATTGCTCAGATGACTAAAAATCAACTATATTAGGTCAAAAGTCAATTATGGTCAACATACAGTCAAACTTCAAGAATTTAGGTCAACATCAAGATTTTTAAGTCACATTCATCATTTTATCAAGGGTTGCCCATGATTCAACAATAAAACTCCCAATTCATCAAAAGTCCAAAGTTACCAAATTAGGGCTTTCTTAAGGAAAAGTCAACTGAACTTTGACCAAACATAACTTCCACGTGCTTCATCAGATTTTCCTCAATCATAGCTCATTTGAAGGAAATTCAATTCTCTGCAACTTGGCCTCTCTAAGCTCAAGTCCAAAAAATGCTTCATTTGAGATATATGGGCCAAAACATTATATAGGTCGTTTTAAAAGTCAACAAAAAGACACTTTTGGTCAAAGTAATTTACATTAAGATAAAGTCTTCAAATGAAAAAATAATCAACATAGAGATTGTGGAGGACATCTTAAGCTTTTCCAAAAAGTACCAGATCACCTTCATATGATAAAAATTGAAAGAGTTATGATTGGTGCAAGTTAAGAAATCTCGAGAAAATGCATGAAACCCAAATTGATCAAATTCAAATTTTTGGGCTAATGGGCTTGTGTTTCAAGCTCCAAACGTGTATTAAGCCTCATAAGTGAACCTATTTATTTAAATTCAAAATAAATTAATAAATTCAAGCCTTTCATACAAAGGTCCAAGCCCACTTCTTTTGACCTAATTTTCCTATATATATATATATATATATATATATATATATATATATATATATATATATATATATATATATATATATATATATATATATATATATATATATATATATATATATATATATATATATATATATATATATATCTCACATTCAGACAACAACAAAGACACAAAAAACTTGGCAAGAGATCATTATTCCAAAATCATCCAAAACTAGGGCAAACTTCAAATCCTGTTTTCAGCCTCTCTCCAAGCAAGTCAATCATCCAAATCAACCCCTGAGGCATTATAGGGTAATAATAGATCAAACTTGATGACCCAAAGGGCCTGAAAATCGCATACATTCATCTTCGGCTTCCTTGTTTTTTTTTAATTCATATTTTTTTTATTTTCATGTTGTTTTGATGCATACTAACATGCTTCTGAGGTATAACTATGCAGGATAAACCCTATTTTCCATTGATGCTTCTTCCCCTATCTATTTTTTGGCAAACTTAATTTTTTTTTATTTATCATTAAACATAAACTTTTTTTATTAATTGAAATTAATTGGGTTTTAGGTTTTTTATTTATCATTAAACAAAATTAACCTTTTTTTTATTAATTAAAATTAATTAGGTTTTAGGTTTTTTTAATTAACCTTTTTTTTTCAAAATTAACCTTTTTTTATTAATTAAAATTAATTAGGTTTTAGGTTTTTTTAACTTGGTTCAAAATTAACCTTTTTTAAAATTAGAATCAATTAGGTTTTAGGTTTTTTTTTAATTAAGTTTTTTTTCAAAATTAATTAAAATTAATTAGGTTTTTTAGGTTTACTTAATTGATTATCATAAATCATTTTTTTCATAAGAAATCACCAAAACATTTTCTTTGCTATTTTCATCTTATTTTTATTTTCCTAGATAAAGTGTATAGGGCGCGTTCAACTGTAATAGCGTAGCTTTATTTTTTCCGCATTTTTCTATTATGTAATTGCTCCTAGTATGTAATAGTTGAAGGTTTTTATTTTCCGCACTTCACTATTATGTAACTGCCCCAAAGTTCTGTAATTGCCTAGATTTACATTTCCGCCTTTACCTTCAGCTACTATATTTTATGCAATTGTTAGTAATTAGGGTTTGTATGGCAAGATAAAAATGAACGATAGAAAACCCTAATTACAAGACTAAATAACTGAAATGAACACATTTGCACACTTGCACCTTTAGGGTAACCTCTCTCCGTTGCCTTTTCGGAATAACGGTCATGTCCCTCGAACGTAGGGATGCTTTAGCAAAGACTCTCGAATAAAAGATCATATTCGCTCGATGACCCTTCAACTATGCCTTTCGAAAAATGATATAGTCCCTTACGAAATTGCTAAAGCATCCTTACTAGTTTCTTTCGATGACCATACGATGACCCTCGATTGTCCCTTCACATCCAATAGATGGGACAACCTGCCAACTAATGCTACAGATAACACTATCTCTAAAGGAGAAGGAAAATAACAAGAATGACCTTGAGTGGGTAAGAACTGTTAATTGCTTGCTCACAACTCTTTTCTGAAATAAACATTTTTTCACATTACACTTTTCTAACAAAATATTTTCAAAAACTTTGTACGCATTCTTGAGAACGGATACAAGAATCATTATAAAGTCATCCTTACATCGGCTTTTTAAAATATTTTCAAACAAATCACACATAAACAAAGCAAGTTTTCAAAGTGAGCTAAGCAATTAAGAACCTATAGATAACTATGGATAAAAAGGGTGCTAACACCTTCCCTTTTCATAACTTACCCCTCAAACTCAAAAATATTCAAGGTCTTTCCTGTTCTTTTCACTCTTCCTTATTGGATAAAAGAAAAGTCAATGGCGGCTCTTGCTATCCACAACATTTGTGATAAAATGCAAAATAAGTCAATTCTCCCACCGTATTACAGAACTAGAGACTCTGGTGGGGATCTTCTTAAAAAAGAGGTAACCTTAGTGTTTAGATCACTTTACTTTTATTGTTTACTTTGTTTGCGTTAACTTTAAGGGCTTGTTTCAGTTTAATTGCTTGTAAGATCCTACACTCGGATCTAGGGATTCTTTAGGTAAGTAGCAATAGATCCTAAAGGTTATATGGCATAGACCGATATGGATAACATGATGGCTACAATTAGTGTGACACTTTGGTTTGTACTGATGTTCCTTGAGTCAGTCAAGGATAACATTAGGCTTCCGCATGGTGTCGTTAACACTAACTTATTTTTAGAACCTTAATTGACCCATCTTGGCCATTAGAAAGTAGTGAGATAGCCGACTTTGGTGCAGTCCAAGGTTGGTTGATACTCGATGCTACGCTCATTGAGATTCGACTCGCGGGATGTTTTGGTTGCAAGTCAGTTGTTGTACTAAAATAAAACCTTTGAGAAAGATTCGTGATATGATATTCCTAGAACCCAATTACTATTTTAGAATAGGTTGTGCCAACTCGACTTCAATAGAAAGGGGTACTTACCTATGGACCCATGCAAGCCTTTAAACCTAAGGCTCTTGTGTGATTTATTTGTGTTTGCTATCTGTTTAGAAATAAACATAACATCATGACATCATAACATCTGACATGGAATTTACTAACCATTTCAAGGATCTTAGGGATTTATCGTATGACATTTGCAGGATTATTATAAGCCAAATTTCTATCAAGGGGCAAGAGGATTTATCTTCCTCTAACCAGATACCGTCATAGACCGAACTACATTCTTTTGAGTCAGAGGCTAGGACCATTCGATATGGTAAGATTGATTCTAATAGAAGGACGCCCAAAAATGAAGACTCGAAGCTCAACAAGTCAAAGATGCAACCAGGATTCATTCTCTCTTTTACCCTGCAAGATCCTTGAAAACATTGCATTTGCATCTACATATCATGCATCTCATTATATAACAGGTACTTTCTAGACAGGTTTTCTCATCTTCTTACTGTTTATTTCAGTAAAAGATGGCTCTCGAATAAACAGTCAAAGATCTTCAGGCCCATAATGCTCAGTTCCAACAAATGTTCCTTAACTTAGCCAAGGGGCAGGAAGAGCTGAAGACCCTCATCACCAAATAGAGGAAGAAAAAGACAAGGAAACCAATCGCCGTTCTCAACATGGGAAGAAGGTTCAAAGGTCCTCCTAAGCGAGCTCAAGACTGTGATATTCCATCAAATGAAGATGACAACCAGAGTGAAGATAGTAAGAGTGTGAAGGATGATAAAGGAAGCCACCTTGGTTCTGGATAATATTCTGATGAAGATGAAGAAGACTATTCAGATGAACATTATCCTCCTGTCAATGAAATTTTTAAACAACTGGAAGATTGTTTAAATGCTATGGAGATATAGAGAGTGCTTGAGTTGGATTTTGAAGAGCTAGCTTTAGTCTCAGGAGTTGTCATTCCTTACAAATTTAAGGTCCCTACTTTTGCAAAGCATGATGGTGTTTGTTGCCCTAAACTGCATTTGAGGTCTTATGTCCGAAAGCTCCAACCATGCACTTCCGACAGAAACTTATGGATGCATTTCTTTCAAGAAATCCTATATGGGACCCAATTGGAATGGTTCTATCAAGTGGAAGGAACCAATATCCGTAGTTGGGAAGATTTGGCTGTTGCTTTTTAGAAACAATACAAATACAATGTTGATCTTGCACCAACCCGTATGCAATTATAGAGTATGACCATGGGCTCTAACGAAGGCTTCAAAGAGTATGCCCAAAAATGGAGAAAATTAGCACGAAGAGTTCAACCTCCTTTGTCTGATAGGGATTTGGTTGACATGTTTATGGGAACTTTGGCAGGTCCTTTCTTTAATCATCTGACCGGAAGCTCTTCAGTCAGATTCACCGAGCTGGTATTAACATGGGAACATGTAGAAGGTGGAATCAGAAGTGGAAAAATTCAGGTGGATGCATCTTCAAGTACTGTAAAGAAGAAATTTAACAGAAAAAAGAAGCTAATGATATGAATGGCCAGAAGGGTCATGGTAGAAGTGACTGCAACCAATCTATGGCGACAGTGCTAATTTCTAATCTTGCACCAGTGCAACAACATCAATAAGGTAATCAACATAGGTCGGACGCACCCAGGAGATAATTTACCAAAATCAACATGCCATTATCTCAGGCATTACAACCTCTATTAAAAATAGAGGTGATTACATTGAGAGATCCTCCTCAGAATCCCAACACCTCCTCTCCTTGGTACAAACCTAATGTAAGATGTGCCTACCATTCCAATAGTCTCGGACACGACACAAATAACTATTGGGCTTTGAAAAATAAGATTCAAGATATGATTGACTCCAAAGATATTGAGTTTGACCCTCTTGAGACTCCTAATGTTATCACTGCTCTCATGCCAAATCATGACTAAAATTGAGAGTGTCCAGTTCATTTTAATTTTCAGTTGTAATTTCTTTTGTTTGTTCGAACACTTATCTTTATGTCAAACTTTTTTTTCTTTCCATTAATTCATTTCATATGTTTGTCTTGAATTAATCCATTAGTTTTCACTATATTTAAAATGTTCTTTTTACTTCCTTTTTTTGGTATTCAACTCTCGTTAAAAGCTATAAGCCTTTAGAGGGAGGATGACAAAAACGATACCATAATCTCATATAGTGCTCTTTTAAACAGACCTTGTTGACGATGTACATGCATTGCTTCAATTCCTAAATAGTGGAGATATAAGGAAGTTAATCCCTAGTCAACCCCTTTGAGCCTAAGAAGTAGGAGTTTTCTTTTTCACGTAAATTGAAACCCTCAATCATAACCTGGGGCAGGGTAATTTCTTAGTTAATTCGATTATGCATTCAATCACAAGCTTTTCCTTCATACACAACAGGTAGTATCGAAGACATCCTTCCAAATTAAAATTCGGTGATGGTTCCATATAATCATTAAGTCGGCCAGTCATTATCTTTCAAAAGAAAAGCCTGTTAAGTCGAAACCTATGAAGGAGACTTAGGAAAAAACTAGGTCATCTCGCTGACTGTAATCCCAAACAAAACAGTTCAGGCAAAAGTTAGGGATGATAAAGTAAAAAAGAGGTCGCTACAAATCCTTAACAAAAGGAAAATGTTACAAAAAAAGATGACCGCCTTCTCAAATAAACTTTCGGTTTCTGAATTATCACCGAATTTCAGTGTTATAATTCCAAACTCTATTGGAACCTAAATGCATAATTAACTGAGTATAGGACTGAAGGATATCATGGATAATGGGTTGGTACAAATAAACTTTAAGCATTTACCTTTTGTTTCTTAAACTGTGAACCAGGCCACGCTGCAATCCTTCAAAGTCCTAAATGAAGCATCGGTTAGTTCAAAAACATATTGTTACAAAAAGGTATCCTGACTTCTGTAAGGCTTACTATAAATCTTGAGTTGATATCACATTCTTACAAATTTTGTTTTACTAAAATATTCATTTTTTAAACTTCAAGATAGACATAAGCTTTGCATTTTAATACCACTGTTTGCATATAACTAAGTGTTTGACAATAGAGAAATTCGCATGACGAATATTCAATGAATGAAAATTCTCCTAATGGACATAATTACTTTAGATGATGTGTCAAAGACAAAGACACTTCTAGTAACAAGCCTTTTGTGGAACCAATCAGTTATAAATCAAGGGACATGACATGTTATTGTCCAACTCATCTGTGGCAGTCAGGTCAAGATTCAAAGAATATCTCAAAAGCGTTGAATAGCCAGAGGCATATCTCCATCTGAATCACTTGGGGCATGTTACATTGATCATGAGTTTCAGCAAAATCCACTATGAAAACTAAATCTTCAGTGTCACCAAATTGCTTGTTTATGTCAGTAGTATCAGATGGTCTCATTCTGCCGTGACTATTCTTAGAAAAATACTAAGGAAGGTTAAGACTATCAAAAAGTTGGCAATCAATGGTTGATCAATAACTTCAAGCATCTGGTGCACCAGACTAATCCCAGGGGCAAATGGACTCCCGCATATGAAGGGCCATGTATGATCAAGAAAACATTTTTCTTGAAATGCCATAACACTTACTACCATGGACATTGAAAATTCCCCGCGCCCTATGAACACAGACATAGTCAAAAATACTATGCATGAAATAGAGACCCGCTAGGTTGATAGGCCTAGGAAAAAATAAGGGTATCCTGACAAACCAAAAGGATTCGGGAAAAAATTAAAGACATATAAATAAAATTTTACATCCGGCAAGTCGAAAACATGAGAAGGTGGCTTGGGCAAAAAGGGTATCCCAGTGGACAAAAAATCTGAAAAGACTGTCCATGCAAAATTTAGGGATTAAAGCATACGACTATAACCCATTATCTCATCATTTCTTTATCACTCTGATCATCATTTAATAAATACTCTAGGAGTTGGGATAATGTTCAAGCAATCCATAAATCCCCACAGAGCAATCTCCATGGAATTATCTCTACAAAGCTATCTTCACAAGCTCATCCCCAACAATGGTATATCCCCAGCAAGTCTAATATGCCCACAGGCAGAAACTCATACATCTTCCAGTAGTTCACCTCCATATCCCTAATGGATAGCTTAACCTGATCATCATCCCCAATAGGTCCCCTAGAGGATAAGCAAGTTTGATCATTTCTCCAGCATACAATGGAGACTTCCTCAGCGCAGCCTATAAAATTCCAACCCCCATCAAAGTTTATTTCCTCGACACAGTTTATAGAAACTTAATTCCCAGCAGAGTTTATTACCCCAACACCATAAATCCCTAACAAAATTCTTTTCTCCAGCAGGTTTTAATCAAAGTTGTTATACCCAGAAGAGTTTCTACGGTATCTAAAACCTGGACATATAGCCTACTGGAGGAATATCCATAACTTTTATCCCCAGTCGGGGTACGTAAGAATCAAATCCTTTAACAATAAAAAATAGTGAATGACCGACTCTCCTTGAATGCCTCTATCCTCAAGAAGAAGTCGAAAATCCCCAGTGGATTATCCTCCAACAGAAAGCAGGAATCCCCAGCAAAATTATTCCCAGCTGAAATTGAAGAATCACTTTCTTCATCCCCATGAACAATCTGGACCTATTTTCCCCAGCTAGACATTGTTACAAGGAGCTAGAGTTACGCTTCAACGACATATTGCATTCATACATCATTCCGCATTACATCATAACATATGCATACCGAAACGCATATTTGTGCATTACGTGCATCACAATATTACATAAAGCTAATTTTGTTTTTCCGATAAAGTTCGCAAACAGTCGAATATCATCACCAATTTTCAAACAGGTCGGAGATTAATTCCTAAAATAGGATGGGGAAACTATATATATGACCAGGCGGTATAAAATCCTGAAACAGGACAGGTTTACCAACAAAAAAGCGGGTCGCAGATTAATTCCTGAAACAGGACAGGGAAAATATTTATATGACCAGGAGGTATGAATTCCCAAAATAGGACGAGTTTACCAACAAAAAGTAGGTCAGAGATTAATTCCTGAAACAGGACGGGGCAACTATCTATATGACCAGGGGGTATAAATTCCCGAAACAGGACAAGTTTACCAATAAAAAACAGGTTGCAGATTAATTATCGAAACGAGACGGGGAACTATTTATATGACTAGGCGGTATGAATTCCCGAAACAGGATGGTTTTACCAACAAAAAACAAATTGTAGATCAATTCTCGAAATAGGACGGGGCGACTATCTGCATGACCAAATGATTTCTTTCAGAGACCGAATTCTGAAAAAACATCTTCCTCAAGAGACTGAGTTCTGACGAGAAATCCCGTTTAAAAGTTTATTCTGAAAAGCATTCCCCCAGAGACTGAATTCTGGCGAGCATTTTCCTTCGAAAAACATTCTTCAGATACAGTCAGGCGTATGCTCATTCTGGTACTCCTATCAACAGTTACTTCGGATGGCATCTCTAAGCCAATCCCCGGCGACATTCTATCATCTCTCTGAATGGCATCTTTAATCCCATTCAATCAATACTATCAACCAACAACGTTACTTCATGCATCGGCGAGTGTAAATTTCTGGGCACTTAAGTGTTCAATCCTCTTTCACCTTCAGATCACGAATGGCAGATGTGCCAATCTAACTCTTCATGTTTAAGAAGATTGAAAAGGGACAGTTGTTGTACTCTAAAATTTCCCCTCCCATTTTCTTCAAGATATCTCCTCATGCTCCTAGGGTTTTCAATTGCTCAAGGCTACTCAATATTTGATCAGACAAATTCTCCTCTTAAGCAGTTGACCTACAACCAAGGTTTCACTTTTCTCAAGGAAATTTGAGCTTATAATGCCTCAAGTGGATTTCATGGTTCCTTATATGTCTCAAGGAATGCTCATGCCAAATTACAAGCCTTGTATCACAAGTTTGCTCAGTCAATTGCTCAGATGACTAAAAATCGACTTTATTGGGTAAAAAGTCAATTGTGGTCAACATACAGTCAAACTTCAAGATTTTTTGTCAACATAAATATTTTGAAGTCACATTCATCATTTGATCAAGGGTTGACCATGATTCATCAATAAAACTCTCAATTCATCAAAGTCAAAAGTTACCAAATTAGTGCTTTCTTAAGGAGAAATCAACTAAGCTTTGACCAAGCATAACTTCCACACGCTTCATCATACTTTTCTCAATCAAAGCTCATTTTGAAGGAAATTCAACTCTCTACAATTTTGTCTCTCTAAGCTCAAGTCCAAAAAATACTTCATTTGAGAGATATGGGCCAAAACATTATATAGGTCATTTCAAAAGTCAACAAAAAGACACTTTTGGTCAAAGGAATTTACATCAAGATAAAGTCTTCAAATGAAAAAATAATAAACATAGATATTGTAAAGGATATCTTGATATTTCCAAAAAGTTAAAAATTACCTTAATATGATAAATGTTGAGAGAGTTATGATTTGTGCAAGTTGGGAAATTTCGAGAAAATGCATGAAACTCAAATTGACCAAATTCAAATTTATGTGTATTAGGCATCATAAATGAATCTTTGAACCTATTCATACACCCCTTTGATTTTTATTCCTTTATTTTTAATTTTATTTATTTAAATTTAAAATAAATTAAATAAAATCAAGGCTAGGTCCAAGCCCACTTCTTTTGACCTAATTTTCCTCTATATATATCCCATATTCAGACAACAACAAAGACACGAAAAACTTGGCAAGAGATCATTATTTCAAAAAACTCCAAAATTATCCAAAACTTGGGCAAACTTCAAACTCTATTTTCAGCCTCTCTCTAAGCAAGCCAATAATTCAAATCAATCTCTGAGGCATTGTAGGGTAAGAATAGATCAATCTTGATGATCCAAAGAGCCTGAAAATCACATACACCAGTTTTCTTGTTTTTTTTGTAATTCGTATTTTTTTGTTTTCATTTTGTTTTGATGCATACTAACATTACTAACATGCTTTTGAGGTACAACTATGAAGGATAAACCCTATTTTCCATTGATGCTTCTTCCCCTATCTAGTTTTTGGCAAACTTAATTCTTTTTTTTTTATCATTAAACATAAACTTTTTTTATTAATTAAAGTTAATTAGGTTTTAGATTTTTTATTTATCATTTAACAAAATTAACATAATTTTTATTAATTAAAATTAATTAGGTTTTAGGTTTTTTAATTAACCTTTTTTTCTTCAAAATTAACCTTTTTTTATTAATTAAAATTAATTAGGTTTTATGTTTTTTTAACTTTTTTTCAAAATTAACCTTTTTTTAATTAAAATTAATTAGGTTTTAGGTTTTTTAATTAACTTTTTTTCAATTAACCTTTTTTTTAATTAAAATTAATTAGGTTTTAGGTTTTTTAATTAACTTTTTTTCAAAATTAATCAAAATTAATTAGGGTTTTTAGGTTTATTTAATTAATTATCATAAATCATTTTTCATAAAAAATCACCAAAATATTTTTTTTGCTATTTTCATCTTATTTTTATTTTCCTAGATAAAGTGTATAGGGCGCGTTCAACTGTAATAGCGTAGCTTTATTTTTCCCGCATTTTTCTATTATGTAACTGCTCCTAGTATGTAATAGTTGTAGGTTTATATTTTTCGCACTTCACTATTATATAATTGCCTAAAAGCTCTTTAATAGCCTAGGTTTACATTTCCGCCTTTACCTTCTGCTACTATATTTTATGCAATTGTTAGTATTAGGGTTTGTATGGCAAGATAAAAATGAACGATAGAAAACCCTAATTTCAAGACTAAATAACTGAAATGAACACATTTGCACACTTGCACCTTTAAGGTAACCTCTCTTCGTTTCCTTTTCGGAATAACAGTCATGTCCCTCGAACGTAGGGATGATTTAGTAAAGACCCTCGAATAAAAGATCATAGTCCCTCGATGACCATTCGACATTGCCTTTCAAAAAATGATCTAGTCCCTTACAAAATTGCTAAAGCATCCTTACTAGTTGTCTTCGATGACCCTCGATTGTCCCTTCACATCCAATAGATGGGACTACCTACCAACTAATGATACGAATAGCACTATCTCTAAAGGAGAAGGAAAATAATAAGAACGACCTTGAGTGGGTAAGAACTGTTAATCGCTTGCTCACAACTCTTTTCTGAAATAAACATTTTTTCACATCACACTTTTCTTAAAAAATATTTTCAAAAACTTTGTATACATTCTTGAGCACTTATACAAGAATCATTACAAAGTCATCCTTACATTGGATTTTCAAAATATTTTCAAACAAATCACACACACACAAAGCAAGTTTTCAAAGTGAGCTAAGCAATTAAGAGCCCGTAGACAACTACAGATGAAAAGGATGCTAACATCTTCCCTTTTTATAACTTACCCTCCCGAGCTGAAAAACCATCAAGGTCTTTCCTGTTCTTTTCACTCTTTCCTTATTGGATAAAAGAAAAGTTGGTGGAGACTCTTTCTATTCGCAACATTTGCGATAAAACACAAAACAAGTCAGTTCTCCCACTGTATTACAACAGGAGAAATAGAAAAGCTTCAAATTTGGAAGAGGTTCGTCCATTGCATACAGGAAGGAATTCCAGGTGTCGAAGCAAAAAGCTTACTTATCTGAAACTATAAAGGAAAGCACCCCATGTCAAGGTCTCAATGGAGGAGACACTAAAAGCTTAAGAAGGCTCAAAGGGAAAATGTTGTGAAGAATATGGGTGAATCAAGCATAAATTAACTAAATCTTTCAGACAAAGCCGAGGAGAGATAGTGTGATACGGTGGGAGAACTGACTTGAGGTTTTGCGTTTGTTTTCGCAAATGTTTCAGTTGAGCAAGAGTCGCCACCGACTTTTTATTTTATCCTAAGGAAAGGTTAAAAAGCACAGCAAAAACCTTTGAGATGTTTTCTTGGGTTCGGGGAGTAGATTATAGAAAGGGAAGGTATTAGCACCCTTTCTATCCATGGTTATCCATGGGCTCTTAGTTACTTGCTTAGATCAACTTGCCTTGATTTTCAATTGTTTGAAATTGTGGTGTGTGTGTGTGTGTGTGTGTTTTGAAAATGTTTTTGAAGAAGATGCCTTGTCTTAGGCAACCAATGTAATGACTCGTGTTTGAGTGTTTTACAAAGGTGTGTATCTTTTCGAAAAGATGTTTCAAATGTTTTTGAGAGTTTGTTTTGAAAGTGTTTGTGGAGTATGGTTTTGAAAAGTAGGCAAGTGTTTTTGCAAGTTGATCAAGTAACTACGAGTTTGTCTACCCCTAAATTTACTCAAAGGTTTTCTCTATGTTTTAACCCTTTTAACAATTTTGTTCCACCATTGTATTTGGTGGACCATCTTGTGTTAGGATGTGAACGGGGCGGGCGCGGGTCATCGTATAGACCATGATAGCAATGTTGCAAAGTATCTTAGTATTTCTTTTAAGGGACTAAGATCATCTTGTAAGGCAACTTTGGATAGCATCATCGAGGGACTATGATCTTTTGATTTTGTTTGTTTTACCAAGATACTTTGCATGCATAACATGGCCCAATTTTTGAAAGGCAATAGGTGGATGTAACCCTAGGGGTGTTAGTGTGCAAGTGTGTTTTATTGCATACAAGAGTTTATCTTTGAATTAGGATTTTCTATTTCATTGATTTTATCTTGCCATACACATCCTAATTACTAGCAATAAGAAGCGGAAATATAAAATCCTACGCTATTACAACAATTAGGGAGCGGGGGTATATATTTATACATGGGGGGTTCAACGAGAAAAATAGACAAAAAAGAAAATAGCAAAAAACAAGATAGAGAGAAAGAGAGAGGGAGTCAGCGCACTGCTGAGAGGTCATCAGAAGTTCTGACTCAGATCCGCTGCCAGATGATCAACCTTTTGGTTAAACTGTAAGAGTCAGAACTTCTGACCCTGGCACCTGCAAAACAGAAACCTGTTAGTGGGGAAATCAGAAATTCTGACTCCCCTGCGCTGCAAGACAGAAGTTTGTTAGTGGGGAAATCAGAAGTTCTGATCCTGCTGGAAAGACAATAACTCTCAGAGGTTCTAATATTATTGACAGTAAAACAGGCTTCAGATGTGCTAACGTCAAAGTCAGCACTTGGCTTCTCCCTGTACTAATCAGAACATCTGCAATTTTGTTGTTATTCCATAAAACAGGAAACATATTTGGAACAGCTCCAGCAAATGTCAAAGTGTTTCAGAGGGCAGGACCAACAAGGTCACAGGCAGGTTCTACACTGGCTCAGAACATTCTGAGGTACGAAAATCCTCAGAACACAAACAGCAACAACATGATATTTACATTATGATTATTTGAGCATGCACAACTGATGATGCTTAGCAGCGTGATGAAGGTCAGCAGGTGCTTACCTGGCTGTTGGAAAAGTTTGTGGATGAAAGCTAGCTTTTGGCTCTGATGGTATTCTGGACAGATTCTTTTTGAAAAGGGTAGGTGAAGGTGTATGCGTATATAGGGTCAGAAGTTTGAAAAGGGTGTTTTTGGTTCACAAAGAAAACTGGGTATTTGATGAAGTTTGAAGGTAAGAACTTCAAAGTTATACAACACTGGAGATTTTGGCAGAGTTTCACAACACGTTCTTGCTAAAGATTTCTGTTTCTCTCTTAGCAATTTTTCTGTTTCTTGAACGCCCTTTTTCAGTGGACAATGGTTCTCTATTTATAGGCAAAGCTCTTGTGGATTTCTTGGTCATTAAAGGCGCCAACAGAGTTTGAATTGTTCTTTGACAGAAATTCCTGGGAAGTTGTGATAACAGATAGCCTTTCAGCCTAGGCTGGAACAGCAGGCGTGGATTGGGGAGAAGTGACCTCTTAGTTGGGCGGTGGCGCATAGACCCATGCCAGAATCTGCATAAATGCATTTACCAAGCCACACGTGAAGGGGTTACTTGGATAAATGTTCAAGAGTGGTTGGGAGCATTAATGAGCCTTTAATGGTGATGAGACTTATCAACATCAATATTCTGGTAAATAGAAACAAACTTTGAACCAGCAGTTCTGTTTCACCAAGAACAACGTAAACCATGCTCTGGTCTTGGCCTCCTGTTGTCTTAGCAAATTCTGGGGACTCTCCTGATTTTCTGACACGTTTCTTAGATTTGCTTCTGGAAATCCTGGGCTTAGAGATTATGTATCAGTGTAACACCCATTCTTCTGACCTTTTCATCTTCTGATTTCAGCATGTTCTGAAAGAGCCTTCAGACTTCCTTGCTTCTTTTGCATTCCTTTAGCAAATTCTGGCTGAGCTTGCGTAACTGCTGAAAGAGTCATGTTCTGTCTGAGACTTACATATTGAACCATATTTACAACTTCTGATTGAGCTGATGTAGTTGCTGAAGAGCCAACTTCTGACTGCACTGAGCCAAGCTTGCAACTTCTGACTGTTTCTATCTGGAGTTTGGTCCAGAAGTTCTGAAGCATTGATTTCTTCTTAAATACTCTTTTTTTTTTTAGAGAAAAAATTCCAAGTACTTAGAATTTAATTTTTCTCAAGCTAAAAGCGTTGTCTTCAGAGCTTGTGTGATCATTTTGCTTTCGTCAATGGGTTGCTTGGGCAAAAGTGGACAATTCAGGATTTGGATTTGTTTCAGAGGGACTCTGAATCCAAGATAATTTCCTGAAGAAAGAGAGGGCAAATTTTGGGGTACAACAGTTGCCCCTGTTCAATCTTCTTGAACCTGAAGAGTTAGATTGGCAAGTTTGCCTTTCACGACTCGAAGGTAAAAGGAGATTGGACACTAGAGTGCCCGGAAATTTGCACTCGCATAGTAGAGTATCAGCAATGCGATGGCGGGAATGGGCTTATAGATGCCATTTGGAGAGATGGTGGATAGGGAGATGGGCTTATAGATGCCATCTGGAGACGTGACAGAACCTTGTCGGGAATGGGCTTATAGATGCCATTTGGAAGTGTTGATCGCGTAAGAGATTCCTTAGCGAGAACTTGTGTATTTTGAGAAAGGAAGATGGTTTCCTGGCCTGTTACAGGTGTTGATCTTCAGTCTCTTCATGCAGATATTGCCTGGCTAGATACAGGTATCGAATCTACAATTGGTTGCTCACAGATGTGCCCTGGCTAGATACAGGAATCGAATCTGGAACTGTTGTCTATAGATATGCCCTGGCTGGATACAGGTATCGAATCTGGAAAATGTTGTCTACAGATATGCCCTGGCTGGATACAGGTATCGAATCTGGAAAATGTTGTCTACAGATATGCCCTGGCTGGATACAGGTATCGAATCTGGAAAACATTGTCTACAAATATTCCCTGGCTGGATACAGGTATCGAATCTGGAAAATGTTGTCTACAGATATGCCCTGGCTGGATACAGGTATCGAATCTGGAAAATGTTGTCTACAGATATGCCTTGGCTGGATACAGGTATCGAATCTGGAAAACGTTGTCTACAGATATGCCCTGGCTGGATACAGGTATCGAATCTGGAAAATGTTATCTACAAATATGCCCTGGCTGGATACAGGTATCGAATCGGGAAAACATTGTCTACAGATATGCCCTGGCTGGATACAGGTATCGAATCTGGAAAATGTTGTCTACAGATATGCCCTGGCTGGATACAGGTATCGAATCTGGAATTGGTCGCTCACAGATGTGCCCTGGCTAGATACAGGAATCGAATCTGGAACTGTAAAAGATTGGTAGAGATGGCTTTCCTGGCTGGATACAGGTGTAAACCTCTGACCTGAGAATGAAAGATATTTTCCTGGCCTGTTACAGGGGTTGATCTTCAAACTCTTCATGCAGATATGCCCTGGCTAGATACAGGTATCGAATCTACAATCAATCACTCACAGATATGCCCTGGCTAGATACAGGAATCGAATCTGGAATTACGATAGTTGATAGTAATCAACTTTGGATTGTCCTTTATCCTGAAAAGGCAAAACGTTAGTTGTATGCAATGTCATGATGTATGAGATGCATGATGTCATGATGCTCAAAATGAGAGTGTTGTATGCACTTTATCATGTATGTAAGCAGGATGTATGGAATGTGAAATGTTTATGAATGTATTTTCGTCTAGGAAAATAAATCCTTGACGACTGGCCGGGGAATCAAATCCTGGGCTGATGCTGAAGAGTAGAGTTCTTCGCTTCCACTGGGGATGATGGTTGCAAGAATAAACCGGCAGGAGAAGATGACTCCGTTGGGGAACAAATTTGTTGGAGAGATTACTCTTAGGGGAATTACCCTGTGGGAAGAGATACTTCGCTGAAGTTTTGATGAGAGCTCCGCTGGGGATTTCAATGATAGACTTCGCCGGGGATTTCAACGATAAACTCCGCTGGGGATTCCGCTGATAAGTTATGTTGGGGAACTTTGATGAACTCCGCTGGGGATAGGAATAACTTTGCTGAGGACGATCTTTCCATGGTAATTAGCTGAGGATAACCCAGTTATATCCTGGTGGGGAAATAACCTTTGAATAAAGTCGGGGAGAGACGTACGTACTCTGCAGGTGATAAGCTTCCAGAATCTACTGGGGATAAGCTTCAAGACCTGCTGGGGATAAGCTTCAAGACCTGCTGGGGATAATGATTCAACTCTCCTGGGGAAACCTTTCAGACTGTACTGGGGTGTTGGTATTCCGCCGGGGAACAATCTTATATTAAGACTGTCGGGGATGCTTGCTGAGGAATATCTATACTCCGCTGGGGACCGTTCAGATCTTCTGGGGATACCCAACTTCCTTAAGGCTGACAGTAGACTAACTCTGCTTGGGAAGAGTATTGCTGACTTACTAGGGGAATATTGTGCCTTTCCAGGGCTGATAGGAAACCAACTCTTCTTGGGGAAAGTATTGCTGAATCTTGTCTTACTCTGTGGGGAGTTGAAGTGACTTGGTTACATTCTTCAGCCGAACCTACCTTGGTACCCTGGTGGACAGAGCAACTAGACCGCTTGGATAATTCAATATTGCCCCTGTTTCCGTCGTCACCCGTGATTAATCCTTTGTTTCGCATGTAAACATTCATGATTAGCAATTAATGTCAAATGCATATATCAAAAATGAACATTGGACGTTCTTCGCAAAACAAAAAAGAAAAACAATGGATAACTTGTCTGAAAAATTGAACTTGTATTGATTTTGAAATTTTCCTGTAAATAGGCGTTTTGTATAAGAGGCTGACGTCCTAGTAAGAGAACGTCGCCGAACAACATAGAGTTTATACAATTTTGAAAAAGGAAGACAAAACAGCCATGTGAAAAATCCCACTGGGTTCCAACTCTGCTATCGCCTTTATGTCTTCCAGCATCTCATCGCTTTGCTGCTTAGTTGAAGATGAAGCTGATTGATCGACGCCGAAGTCTGATAGTTGATACCGAATTCTGGATGCCAGGTGATCCGATGAGACATAGTATTACGCTTTATCCCTAACTTTTGCCTGGACCGCCCTTTCGAGTTTTTAGTCCACCGGGATACCCATTTTTGCCCAAGCCGCCTTTTCAGGTTTTCAACTTGCCGGGTGTACAGATTTTTTATTATTCATCCCTTATTTTTGCCCGAACCCTTTTGGTTCGCCGGGAAGCCCTTATTTTTGCCTAGGTGTGTCAACCTAGCGGGTCTTTAATTCATGCGTAGTATCTTTTTACTATGTCTGCATTGGCGGGGTGAGGAAGGTCGTCACCATCCATAGTGGTTAGAATCATAGCTCCTCCTGAGAAGATATGTTTAACCACAAATGGCCCTTCGTACGTAGGGGTCCATTTGCCCCTGGGATCACTTTGAGGAAGAATGATGCGCTTGATTACCAGGTTTCCGACTTGGTACTCTTGTCGTCTGACTTTCTTGTTAAATGCCCTGATCATCCGTTTTTGGTACGTCTGACCATGACAAATAGCAGTGAGTCTCTTTTCGTCAATTAGGTTTAATTGATCAAGCCGAGTCTGGATCCAGTCATCTTCTCTCAAGCCTGCATCCTTCATTATCCGGAGAGAGGGTATCTGGACTTCAATAGGCAAGACCGCCTCCATGCCATAGACCAAGGAAAAGGGAGTTGCCCCTGTCGACGTCCGTGCTGAGGTGTGGTAACCATGAAGAGCAAACGGTAACATTTCATGCCAATCTTTGTAGGTCACTGTCATCTTCTGCACAATCTTCTTGATATTCTTATTCGCTGCTTCTACAGCCCCATTCATCTTCGGCCGGTAGGGAGAAGAATTGTGGTGTTGTATCTTGAATTGCTCGCAGAGCTCAGTGATCATCTTGTTGTTAAGATTGGTACCATTGTCCATAATGATCCTTTCAGGTATCCCGTATCGATAGATCAGGTTGTGCCGAATGAATCGTGCCACGACGCTCTTGGTTACAGTGGCGTAGGAAGTTGCTTCAACCCACTTCGTGAAGTAATCGATCGCTACCAAGATGAAGCGATGCCCGTTGGATTCCATCGGTCGGATCTCGCCGATCATATCAATGCCCCACATTGCAAAAGGCCAAGGTGCTGTTAAGACATTTAGAGGATCCGGAGGAATGTGCACCTTATCAGCATAGATCTGGCATCTATGAAAATTTCGTGAGTGTTGGTAACAGTCGGCTTCCATTGTGGACCAGAAATATCCTGCCCGAAGGACTTTCTTTGCCATGGTATGTCCACTGGAATGCGTTCCGAATGTACCTTCATGAAGCTCTGCCATGATCTTTTCTGCTTCAGTTTTATCCATACAGCGCAGTAAGGTTGAATCATGGTTGCGCTTGTATAGAATGCCGTTGCTGAGGAAGAATTTTGCTGCGAACCTTCTCAGAAACTTCTTGTCGTTAACGGATGCACCCTCGGGATATTCTTGAGCTTCCAAGTACCTCTTCACTTCATGATACCAGGGTTTTTCAATTACCTCCTCAACCTCAAGATCACAGCAATATGCATGCTCGTCCAACTTCCAAATGATGATCCGAGGCAACTCGTTGTCCCATTTGACTTTGAACATAGAAGACATTGTAGCCAACGCATCCGCTAACTGATTCTCCTCTCTTGGGAAGTGTTCAAAAGTTATCTCTTCGAAGTGGGGAAGCAATGTCAGCACATACTCCTTGTAAGGAATAAGATTTGGGTGTTTCGTATCCCACTCGCCTTTGATCTGATTGACCACGAGAGCGGAATCTCCAAAGACACTCAGAAACTTGATCCTTAAGTCAATTGTAGCTTGAAGACCCATGATACATGCCTCATACTCCGCCATGTTGTTGGTGCAGTTGAAACATAACCGAGCAGTGAGTGGAGTATGAGTGCCTTTGGGGGATATGATCACAACGCCGATACCATTACCCGAAGCGTTTGAGGCTCCGTCAAAATGCATAGACCATCGGGATCCTTCTTCAGGTCCTTCATCCGGTCCAGGTACTTCACAATCAGTTACTACCATGATATCCTCGTCTGGAAATTCAAAGTTCAACGACTGGTAATCGTCCACATGTTGGTGTGCCAAATGGTCTGCCAATACACTTCCTTTGATTGCTTTTTGAGTCGTGTACTGGATGTCATATTCCATCAAGATCATTTGCGATCTTGCTATTCTTCCGGACAGAGCAGGCTTTTCGAATATGTACTTGATTGGATCCATTTTTGAAATCAACAGAGTAGTGTGAGTCAACATATACTGTCTCAGCCGGCGAGCAGCCCATACCAGAGCGCAGCAAGTTTTCTCGAGCAGTGAGTACCGAGTCTCACAGTCGGTAAACTTTTTGCTCAGGTAATAAATAGCGTGCTCTTTTCAGCCAGACTCGTCATGCTGCCCCAGCACACACCCCATTGAGTTGTCAAGTACTGTCAAGTATAGTATTAGAGGTCTCCCTTCAACAGGTGGCATAAGAATGGGTGGTTCTTGGAGATACTCTTTGATCTTTTCGGAAGCAGCCTGACATTCATCATTCCAACGTACTACTTGATCTTTCTTCAGTAGCTTGAAGATTGGTTCACATGTAGCAGTTAGATGTGAGATGAATCGGGCAATGTAGTTCAACCGTCCTAGAAAGCCTCTGACTTCTTTCTCTGTCTTGGGAGTTGGCATCTCTTGTATGGCTTTTACCTTGGCAGGGTCTACTTGAATACCTTTGTCGCTTACGATGAAGCCTAACAATTTTCCAGATCTTACCCCAAAGGTGCATTTGTTCGAGTTCAGCCTTAATTTGTACAACTTCAGACGGTCAAACAGCTTCCGTAGATGGTCAAGGTGTTCCTCCTCAGTTTGGGACCTTGCAATCATATCATCGACATACACTTCTATTTCATGATGGATCATATCATGAAATAAAGCGACCATGGCACGTTGGTAAGTTACCCCAACATTTTTCACTCCAAATGGAATGACCTTGTAGCAAAAGGTGCCCCACTGAGTAACGAAAGTGGTCTTCTCCAAATCTTCGGGAGCCATCTTGATCTGATTATAACCGGAGAAGCCGTCCATGAAGGAGAAAACTTTATGCTGAGCAGTATTGTCAACCAGAACGTCGATATGAGGCAGAGGGAAATCATCCTTGGGGCTGGCCCTGTTTAAATCCCTGTAATCAACACACATTCGGACCTTGCCATCTTTCTTCGGTACTGGAACCACGTTGGCAACCCACTGAGGGTAAGAAGTCACTGATAGAAACCCGGCATCAAATTGTTTCATAACCTCAGCTTTGATTTTCTCGGACATCTCTGGATGCATACGGCGGACCTTCTGTTTTACCGGAGGGCAGTCTTCCTTGGTAGGCAGGTGATGAACCACAATGTCGGCATCCAAACTAGGCATGTCTTCTTAAGACCAAGCAAAGATTCCCATGTAGTCATGCAGCATCTGAATCAACCGTTGTTTCACATTGAGCCCTAGGTTGGCACCAATCTTGACTTCCTTTCTATCTGTCTCAGTACCCAGATTTACCATTTCCACTGGCTCTTCATGTGGCTGAATGGCCCTCTCTTCCTGGAGTAGCAGTCTTGCAATTTCACCAGGCACTTCGCAATCATCTTCACCTTCATCTTCGGCCAAGTTGATTGGATTTTCGAAGTCATAACTGGCAGTAGCAGAGTCGTTACCAGTGAGATCCAGAGTGGATTGGAACCTGTATAAGTGAGTGTGTGTAAATATAGCTGTTTTGCAATATATGATAAAGAAAAGGAGCACAAGATTTGAAATGCAACAAACATCCAATGTTTTGATTAATGATATATGAAAATGTCATACAAAAGCCCTCACAAATGGAGCCGCGGTGCCCCGGGTAGGACACCGAGCCATAAAAGTTTCAACATATTGTTTGTTACAAATTGAAAACAAAAGAGTTCATTACTGAGTGACAAAAGTAATAGGTGTGAAGTCTTTGGCAGTCCAGTTGCTTGGTCCACTGTCAGTTGTTGGGTAGATCCAGCTGTCGAATTCCGATTCCTCCGTGCCGTCCTCAATAGAATTCACTCCCGGGTTGGTGATGAACACAGGAGGTCTTCCAACTCTTGCTTTACGAACAGCCCTCTGAGCCTCTGCAGTGAAGCCCAAACCAAACTTGTCGGTCTTCGGAGTAAAGTCAGGAAGTCGGCCCCAATTTGCACATTCACCCTTCTCAATCACAACCCGGGCATCCTTTAAGGAAGCCATCTTCAAAGGAGGGTCTTCAATTACAGTTTCAGATGACGCCAGCATCTGAGGCACCTCTTCAAAGTGTTGAAAGGGCGTTTCGATGAACTCCCCATCCATTTCTATGTATCGGAACGAGTTTAAGTGGCTGACCATATACTCTTCTTCCCCTTGAACTGTAACAATCTTTCCTCTAACCGGGTACTTAAGCTTTTGATGTAGTGTGGAGGTCACAGCTCCGGCCTTGTGAATCCATGGACGACCCAGAAAACAAGAGTAGGATGGACGGATTTCCATCACATAGAAAGTAGAGTCAAACACCTGAGAACCAACCCTGATTGGGATGTCAACTTCACCATGTACCATCCTCTTCGAACCGTCGAAGGCTCGGACAACAATATTACTAGGCTTGAGCTCCAAACCCTCACAATCTAACCTGTCTAGGGCCTTCTTGGGCAATACATTCAATGAAGAACCGGTGTCTACCAACACATGGGCAAGAGTAGTGCCCCTGCATTCAATAGAGACATGCAGGGCGTCATTATGGTTCTTTCCTTTTGCAGTCAGATCGGCGTCAGAAAAGCCCAGACCATTATCAGTAGTCAAGTTGGCCACACAATCAGTAAATTGATCAGCAGACGTTTCTTGTGGCACATGGGTCGTTTTCAGGAAGGAGATCAGGGCCTTGGCGTGGGCCTCTGAACATAACAACAATGATAGCATAGAAATTTTTGATGGGGTGTGCCTCAGCTGCTCAACAACATTGAAATCACTTTTCTTGATAATCTTGAGGATCTCCTCCATCTCTTGCTGGGAGGCTTCAACAGCGGTTGTCTTAGGTGCCTCCGTCAGGGCAGGCAAATCAGTAGCAATCCCTTTGCCCCGAGCATCAGGGGACTCGGCAGCAGGGATAGAAACAGGAACTTGATTAGGAAGTGGAACATGCACACTTGCGGGTGTGATGATAAGGGGTTTATGAATAGCTGGTGGAGCGATATCTGGCGAAAACAATCTACCACTGCGGGTAATCTTGGCAGGCCCGGTGATGTTACTGAAACTGGTACTTGTATCAAACTCTTGCTTCACTCCAAGCACATAAACGTCTGCCCCATAGTGCCACGGGACAGCTTTGTCGGATGTATAGGGGAGGGGCCCCGGAACTGTAATGATGATAGGAGCAATCTTTTGAGTGGACATGATCTTGACAGGCTTCTTTGAAGGAGCCTTGGGAGGTTTGTTGAAAATAGTGACAATAGAAACTTCTTCGGCAGGGACAGCAGGAACGGAAATCTTCTTGAATAAGATCTCTTTGCTATCCATCAGGTCTTGGATACCTGGTTTTAGCAAAGGGCAGCCAAAAGGGGAAACAACACATAGAAGGAAATCTTCACCACATCCCGGAAATAAACTGGCTAGCAACAGATTCCTTTTAACAGTTGATAACGGAGTAATAATCTCTTCCATGGAGGCTACATATCGGTCTTCTTCCACAACACTCACTCCATGCTGGGGCATGGGAGCAGTCACAACATTGGGTCTTTCAGGCGCCTCAAACTGTATTTCCTTAGCATCAATAAGGTCTTGAACCTTATTCCTCAGAGCCCAGCAATCGTCCGTAGTATGCCCGGGGCTATCAGAGTGATAAGCGCAACGGGCGTTGGGGTTGTACTTTGGAGAAGCTGTGTTCACTACCTTCGGAGCTTCCTTGACAGTTACCAGGTTGGTTGACAGCAGTTACGGCAATATCTGAGACAGGGTCATACTGAGCCGAGTGTACTGTCTTTTGGGTCTCTCGCCCCTTTGTTGATTATACTGCTGAGGAGCAGCAACAGGCTTTAAAATTACCAATGCATTGACAGCTTGGCGGCGTTCCGGCTTAACTTGTCTTCTAGGACCATAAACAGCACTAGCTTCCTTCTTGAAAGGCTTCTTCTCAGTACTCGCAGCGGCACCTTTCTGTATCTTTCCCGACTTGATACCAGCTTCTATCCTCTCACCAGTCAAAATCAAATCTGTAAACCCAGCAGAAGAATTACCAATCAGATGATTAAAGAATGGACCAGACAAGGTCCCAAGGAACATATCAATAAGTTCACAGTCAGTTAAAGGAGGCTGCACCCTGCCAGCCAGGTCTCTCCACTTTTGCGCATACTCCTTGAATCCTTCGCCCGTCCCTAGTGACATACCCTGAAGTTGGGTACGCGTAGGAGCAAGGTCAGAATTGTACTGATATTGTTTATAAAATGCGGTGGCCAAGTCTTCCCAGTTTCGGATACTGGCTCCATCCAGCTGATAGAACCACTCGAGTTGAGCCCCAGAAAGGCTATCCTGAAAGAAATGAATCCAAAGGTTCTTGTCTGCAGTGTAAGCTTGGATCTTCCTTACATATGATCTGAGATGCATTTTCGGGCAGGACAGCCCGTCATACCTTACAAAAACTGGCACTTTGAACTTCGGGGGGATCACAATTCCAGCAACTAATCCCAAGTCTTCAAAATCTAAGCCGGGAACTCTCTGCAGCTCCATAGCTGCCAACCTGTCTTCCAAGCCTTTGTACTTATCATTAGCGGGCGGGTATTGTTGATCAGAGTAGTCTTCGTCTTCTTCAGCCTCCTCTTCTTCAACCTCGGATTCGGAAGGTACCGCAGCCGCATTCCCTTTACTGGTTCCTTCTTCAGATGTAGGGGGAAATTCAAGCACTCTTCTGGCTTCACCCTCAAACCTTCTTCCTAGGGTAGCCACCCCGATTCTCTTCTTCTTCTTTTTCACTTGGTATTTGTTCCCCAGCAGGGCCTTTAGATCCTCCTGACCCTTAGCCAAGGTCATCAGGAGTTGTTGAAACTGTACGTTCTGAGACTACAAGTCCTTGACCGTCTGTTCGAGATCCATCTTACTGAAATAAACAGCAGAAAGATAAGGAAACCTGGTGTGGAGACCTGCTTATGCACATGATGAATGGTATGCTTATGTATGCAATGCATTCAAGGATTTAGAACATTCAAAATTGTTGCAAACAAAAAAGAACGCACGTCATATTAATAAGAAGAAATTTGTCAGTACATAAATGCCCCATGGGCCAAATATTACAAAAACTTCTCAAGGTAAAAAGATATTGCGCATCCTCTTTGGTGCAATGTAGGTGTTGAGGGTCTCTTCCTCATGGAGTCGACGGGTAAGCTCTAGAACCTTCTTCTCACTGGCGTAGAAGCTGGCTTCAAAAGTGTTCCGTTCCTCCTTAAGTTGGATCCAACTCTTCTGCATCTCCTCCCACGATGTAGGCATGTCAGGATATAGGATGGTGTAGGGAACCTCTCCTTCCGTAAAGGGCTCTTTAATCACAGGGAGAACATGAGGATAAGGCATCATCAGACTCTGGGCTCGGGCTCGTACCCACTTGAGGTAAGGCTCAAGAGGGATGGAGTTCTTGTGCCACAGTGTCTTGCTGTCAACCTTGTTAGGCATCCTCCAAGCTCTGATGAATCTTTGGCGAAGTCCTTGCGCATCGTTGTCGAAGTCAAAAACTAGGTCAGGAATCAACATATCGTGAGGACCATCCTTCCGTGCATATCCAAATTGTCTCAAGGCTAGACAAGGGTTGTAGGTAATGCCTCCCCTAATGCCAAGTAATGGAACATTAGGGAACTCTCCACAATGATCGATGATGATGACATTTTCTCTGGACCGAGAACACCAATGTACATCAGAGTGAGTGAGGGTCATTAACCGTTGTGACCACCTTAAACCTTGGTCATTTTTCAAGACAGATTGTGGAAGGTGCAAAATAAACCACCTTGCAAGGAGAGGAGTACAGCACATGAGAACACCCCTCTTTCTCATTGTTCGAGTGTAAAATGAGTGAAGAATGTCCCCAAGCAATGTTGGTATTGGATTTCTGGATAAGAAGATCTTGACGGCGTTGGCATCTACAAGCTGGTCAGGATTTGGGAACAAGACCAACCCATAGATAAGGAGTGCCACAATTTCTTCAAAGGCTTGTAGGTCCAATGAATTCCAACACTCTTGTGCCTTCTCAAACAAGAATTTTTCTAAGAAGCATTTGACACCGCTTCTAGTTTCCCAATGCCCCTTGATGTCGGATGGCTGTAGATGTAGTGCTCGAGCAACGTCTTCAGGCTTTGGTTCCTTTTCCGTACCGTTGAAAGGTAGTTGATTAAGGATAGGAATCCTCAGGAGTTGAGAAAATTCCTCCAAAGTGGGCACCAACTAGTAGTCGGGGAAAGTGAAACAGTGGTGAAGAGGGTCAAAGAACTGGAACAGCACCTTTATCATGTCCTTTTCAATGTGGGTGTTGACTAGGCTGAGCAGTCTACCATGTCTTTCACTGAAGGGAGAGCTTTCCGGAATTCTTGATGTGAGCTCCTTGAGTTGAGGAGGGATTCTCACAAGGTTGACTTGGATGGTTTTCCTGCGAGGAATTTCCATGAAAATCTAAACCCTTGAAGTGGTTAGTGTATGCATATGATGCTTTATGATGTTCATGATGTATGCACAAACATATGTACAAGCAAATCACACAAAACCCTAGTTTCAGGCTTGCATGGGGTTTCATAGGTAAGTACCATCTTGAGTGTAGTTGGCTTAAAAACCTGTCCTAAAAATAGTAACCGGGTTCTAAGGAGCTCAATATCACTGGATTGTTTTCATTGTTCATTGTTTTGGTTTAGCCACTTAACTAGCGACCAAAATATTACAAGAAAACAACCCTCAATGAGTGTAGTATCGAGTATCTACCAACTTCGGACTGCACCAAAGCCGGTCATCTCACTACCCCTAATGAAAGGCCAAGATGGTCAAGTAAGGTTTTAGGTCATTAGTGCTTAGTGACATCACTCAGCGGCCCCGTACTCTCCTTGATTGAACTCAAGGGTTACCGGTACTCACAAATATGTCGCACTAATATAGCTATTGCTTCAACCGTGTCGGTATACCCCGCACAGTTTCCACAACGTATTGCTATCTATGAATGTTTCCCCAAATCCGGGTGTAGGATTGCAAACCCAAACAAGAGAGCCAAGATATAAAGCAATCAAAACAAACAATTAGTCATGCAAGAGGGTGATCTAAGCCCTAAGGTTACTCCACTTTAAATAAATCCCCAGCAGGGTCGCCAGTTCTGTGATACGGTGGGAGAACTGACTTGAGGTTTTGCGTTTGTTTTCGCAAATGTTTCGGTTGAGCAAGAGTCGCCACCGACTTTTTATTTTATCCTAAGGAAAGGTTAAAAAGCACAGCAAAAACCTTTGAGATGTTTTATTGGGTTCGTGGAGTAGATTATAGAAAGGGAAGGTATTAGCACCCTTTTTATCCATGGTTATCCATGGGCTCTTAGTTACTTGCTTAGATCAACTTGCCTTGATTTTCAATTGTTTGAAATTGTGGTGTGTGTGTGTGTTTTGAAAATGTTATTGAAGAAGATTCCTTGTCATAGGCAACCAATGTAATGACTCGTGTTTCAGTGTTTTACAAAGGTGTGTATCTTTTCGAAAAGATGTTTCAAATGTTTTTGAGAGTTTGTTTTGAAAGTGTTTGTGGAGTATGGTTTTGAAAAGTAGGCAAGTGTTTTTGCAAGTTGATCAAGTAACTACGAGTTTGTCTACCCCTAAATTTACTAAAAGGTTTTCTCTATGTTTTAACCCTTTTAACAATTTTGTTCCACCATTGTATTTGGTGGACCATCTTGTGTTAGGATGTGAACGGGACGGGCGCGGGTCATCGTATAGACCATGATAGCAATGTTGAAAAGTATCTTAGTATTTCTTTTAAGGGACTAAGATCATCTTGTAAGGCAACTTTGGATAGCATCATCGAGGGACTATGATCTTTTGATTTTGTTTGTTTTACCAAGATACTTTGCATGCATAACATGGCCCAATTTTTGAAAGGCAACAGGTGGATGTAACCCTAGGGGTGTTAGTGTGCAAGTGTGTTTTATTGCATACAAGAGTTTATCTTTGAATTAGGATTTTCTATTTCATTGATTTTATCTTGCCATACACATCCTAATTACTAGCAATAAGAAGCGGAAATATAAAATCCTACGCTATTACAACAATTAGGGAGCGGGGGTACATATTTATACATGGGGGGTTCAACGAGAAAAATAGACAAAAAAGAAAATAGAAAAAAACAAGATAGAGAGAAAGAGAGAGGGAGCCAGCGCGCTGCTGAGAGGTCATCAGAAGTTCTGACTCAGATCCGCTGCCAGATGATCAACCTTTTGGTTAAACTGTATGAGTCAGAACTTCTGACCCTGGCACCTGCAAAACAGAAACCTGTTAATGGGGAAATCAGAAATTCTGACTCCCCTGCGCTGCAAGACAGAAGTTTGTTAGTGGGGAAATCAGAAGTTCTAATCCTGCTGGAAAGACAATAACTCTCAGAGGTTCTAATATTATTGACAGCAAAACAGGCTTCAGATGTGCTAACGTCAAAGTCAGCACTTGGCTTCTCCCTGTACTAATCAGAACATCTGCAATTTTGTTGTTATTCCACAAAACAGGAAACATATTTGGAACAGCTCCAGCAAATGTCAAAGTGTTTCAGAGGGCAGGACCAACAAGGTCACAGGCAGGTTCTACACTGGCTCAGAACGTTCTGAGGTACGAAAATCCTCAGAACACAAACAGCAACAACATGATATTTACATTATGATTATTTGAGCATGCACAGCTGATGATGCTTAGCAGCGTGATGAAGGTCAGCAGGTGCTTACCTGGCTGTTAGAAAAGTTTGTGGATGAAAGCTAGCTTTTGGCTCTTATGGTATTCTGGACAGATTCTTTTTGAAAAGGGTAGGTGAAGGTGTATGCGTATATAGAGTCAGAAGTTTGAAAAGGGTGTTTTTGGTTCAAAAAGAAAACTGGGTATTTGATGAAGTTTGAAGGTAAGAACTTCAAAGTTATACAACACTGGAGATTTTGGCAGAGTTTCACAACACTTTCTTGCTAAAGATTTCTGTTTCTCTCTTAGCAATTTTTCTGTTTCTTGAACGCCCTTTTTCAGTGGACAATGGTTCTCTATTTATAGGCAAAGCTCTTGTGGATTTCTTGGTCATTAAAGGCGCCAACAGAGTTTGAATTGTTCTTTGATAGAAATTCCTGGGAAGTTGTGATAACAGATAGCCTTTCAGCCTAGGCTGGAACAGCATGCGTGGATTGGGGAGAAGTGACCTCTTAGGTGGGCGGTGGCGCATAGACCCATGCCAGAATCTGCATAAAGGCATTTACCAAGCCACACGTGAAGGGGTTACTTGGATGAATGTTCAGGAGTGGTTGGGAGCATTAATGAGTATTAAATGGTGATGAGACTTATCAATATCAATATTCTGGTAAATAGAAACAAACTTTGAACCAGCAGTTCTGTTTCACCAAGAACAACGTAAACCATGCTCTGGTCTTGGCCTCCTGTTGTCTTAGCAAATTCTGGGGACTTTCCTGATTTTCTGACACATTTCTTGGATTTGCTTCTGGAAATCCTGGGCTTAGAGATTATGTATCAGTGTAACACCCATTCTTCTGACCTTTTCATCTTCTGATTTCAGCATGTTCTGAAAGAGCCTTCAGACTTCCTTGCTTCTTTTGCATTCCTTTAGCAAATTCTGGCTGAGCTTACGTAACTGCTGAAAGAGTCATGTTCTGTCTGAGACTTACGTATTGAACCACGTTTACAACTTTTGATTGAGCTGATGTAGCTGCTGAAGAGCCAACTTCTGACTGCGCTGAGCCAAGCTTGCAACTTCTGACCGTTTCTATCTGGAGTTTGGTCCAGAAGTTCTGAAGCATTGATTTCTTCTTAAATACTCTTTTTTTTTAGAGAAAAAATTCCAAGTACTTAGAATTTAATTTTTCTCAAGCTAAAAGCGTTGTCTTCAGAGCTTGTGTGATCATTTTGCTTTCGTCAATGGGTTGCTTGGGCAAAAGTGGACAATTCAGGATTTGGATTTGTTTCAGAGGGACTCTGTGAATCCAAGATAATTTCCTGAAGAAAGAGAGGGCAAATTTTGGGGTACAACAGATAGCAAGTGGGGAGAAAATTATTTTCCCCAGAGAAGAGAAAGTCAGTGACAAAAGACAAGAAACATCCATAGAGGATGAAGAAATGCTGATAGAAAACTTCGACTCAAAAGACGGATTATCTATGGGTCTGAACTGCAATGTTGTATTTGTACTGCCACATAAATATAATCAAGTGATTGAGGCCAAGGAAGAAATGATTGATGAAGTTGAAATGGCCAGACATAGGCCAGTTTTCTACTATGTTATAAACAATGGAGTGGTGGAAGAACAAAATGTGTTATTAGAGCACCCTGATTCAGGTATGAAGATCCATCTCAAGCCCTTGTTAATTAGGGGTAAGGTTGAGAACGTGGTAATAAAAAAAATGGTTGATGGAGGAGGAGCGGTTAATTTAATGCCATAATGCACGCTCTGGAAGATTGAGATGTTTGATATGGACCTTAAACCTCACAGCATGGTCATATCAAACTATGAAGAAAAAGTGGGTCACACCTTGGGTGTAATCTAAGTTGATATCATTGTGGGATCTATTACAAGACCCACCATGCTCATGGTGATTTCTTTGAAGGTGAATTATAATATGTTGTTGGGCGGTGAATAGATTCATAGTGTGGGGGAAGTTCCATCATCATTGCACCAAAGGATAGCATAATGGAAAGAAGATGGGATTATGGAGAACATAGAGGCATATCAAAGTTATTATATGGCGGAGATCAACCGTGTCGATAGAATAAACTTCGGCATGAACTTAGCCAACATAGGCTCATGTACTCTTGCCTATGCTACATACTCCCCAATGAATAATTCTCTCTACTTCCTCACATTACACCCAACCCATGGCTTCCACTTGGATAGGGAAATAATAGGGGAATAAAATGATGTAGAGGAAATACCTAGACTTCGGCCAACTGGCTGGAGTGACAAAGACGATAATGATGTCTGAGTCAAATTACTTCAAAAATATTTTGGCTTACTTAGTCGAATATAAGTTAAAAATAACCTTGGAGGCTGAATTCAAGTATATGGTTATCGAATCCATTAATAAAGAAAGTTACACAAAGGGAATTGGGATCAACTTCAAGCCAGATCCCTCTGACGAAACAAAATCCATGGAGGAAAAAGACCAGAGGCTATATGCAATTTATGACGAAGAGCCTTTGGGATATGAGAATGATCCAACATCACCAAGTGTGAAGATGATGGCGCAAGATCCTCTCAAAGAAGTGGATTTGAGTGATGGGCCCATTAAAAGATCCATATATATGCTCCAAACTCAACCCATTAACGAAAGACAAAGTAGTCTAACTGCTAAAGGATTACAAGGATTTCTTTTCCTGGGACTATGACGAAATTCCAGGGTTGAGCAGAGATCTGGTCGAATTGAAGATACATATAAAGGATGGCAAGAAGCCCATAAAGCATACTCCAAGGATATTCACGCTAGAGATTATTTTGAAGATAAAGGAAGATATTGAAAGGCTCCTCCATTGCAAATTCATCAGGACTACAAGATATGTCGAATGAATTGCAAATATAGTTCTTGTTATTAAAAAGAATGGATCCTTAAGGGTTTGCATTGATTTTCGTGACTTAAATTCTAAAACCCCAAAGGATGAATATCCAATTCATGTGGCAGAAATGTTGATTGATTCAGCTGCAGGCTATGAGTATCTTAGTATGCTTGATGGATAATCTGGGTACAATCAAATTTTCCTTGCTGGAGAAGATGTGCCCAAAATAGCTTTTCAATGCCCAGGAGTATTAGGCACCTATGAATGGGTTCTTTTGTCTTTTGGATTAAAAATGCTGAGGTAACTTAGCAAAAGGGGATGAATTCTATATTTCATGATTTCATTAAGACTTTCATGCAAGTTTACATTGATGACATAGTTGTAAATCTTTGTCAGGTGAAAGTCATTTAGATCACCTTCGACAATCATTCGACAGAATGAGGAAACATGGGTTGAAGATGAATCCCCTTAAATATGCCTTTTTTGTGTAGGCATGTGATTTCCTGGGCTTTGTGGTCCATAAGAAGGGAATAGAGATTAACCAAAACAAGACTAAGGCCATAATGGAAGTGAAAGTGCCATCGACAAAGAAAGAGTTGCATTCTTTACTTGGGAAGATAAATTTCTTGAGAATATTCATCTCAAACTTAAGTGGACGCACTCAGACCTTCTTTCTCCTTCTACATTTGAAACAAGAAGGCTTCAAATGGAGGAAGGAACATCAAAAGGCATTTGATAAAATCAAGCAATATCTTGTTCAACCTCCATTGTTGGCACCACCTTGCAGAAATAGGTGTATGAGATTGTACATATTTGCATCAAATGTACCAATAGGAAGTATGCTCGCTCGAGAGGATGAGAATGGCATCGAAAGAGCCAATTACTGCCTTAGTCGAGTGCTTAGTGATGTAGAGACTAGGTATATTATTGTAGAAAAGTTATGTCTTTGTTTATACTTTTCTTGTACAAAATTGAAATATTATATAAAGCTAGTTGATGTGTATGTTTCATCTTATTTCGATGTCATTAAGCATATGCTTTCAAATCCAATCCTGCATAGTCGAATTGGCAAATGGGCACTTGGCCTAACTTAGTATTCCTTGACTTTCATGCCTTTAAAAGCTATGAAATAACAAGTAGTCTCAGACTTTATAATAGACCACACGGTGGTCGAAGTTCCTCAAAACTATGTTGAACTAGAGCCTCGGAAATTATTCTCCAATGGTTCTACTCATAAAGATGGAACTGGAGTTGGAGTTTTGATTATTTCTCCTGACAAAATTCCAACAAAATGCAAGTATAAAATTGAAGGTCCCACTTTTTTTAATAACGAAGCTGGATATGGGGCTTTCACAGTAGGTGACTCTGAACTGGTGATTAAGAACATAACCAAGGAGTACAAGTGCATAAAGGAAATCACTTCTGGCTATTATTGGGAAATGATGATGAAAGAATTAGTCGACTTGGATGAAGAAAAGTTGAATGCTTTGGAAATCCTAAGGAGACAAAAAGAAAGAAAGAGTCAGGGGCAAAGTTTTTTCAATTGATGATTTGGTTTGGAAGGTAATACAACCAATAGATTGATAGAATAAACTATTGGGGAAATGGTCCCCACATTGGGAAGGAACCTTTCGAATCATTCAAACAATATCAAACAATGCTTATGAAATATAAGAGTTGGCAGAGGATCAAAGAATCCTAAGATAAATGGCATATACTTAAAGAAATTTAAACCCATGCTTCAAGAATTAAAAATTACAACAGAATAGTAAGTCGAAAGCAGAAAAGCCAAAATGGTGTTCATAAACCAAAATGCCAAAATGGTTATGTTCCAGAGTTACATATCAAGCGAGGAATTAAAAAGAAAATGTAACAAATTACAAACATCAAGAAATCAAAATGGCAACTTTGTCTTCATCCTGTCATACTTGATCTTCGCCAACCTTAACATGTAGTCAATAGAGGATTGCGCATCCTAGAGGGTAGAAACTTCTTCTCCCAGTTTCTCAGCTTTTTCGACATGATGAACGCTTTGAGCAATTTCCTTGTCGATCTCAGTACAGTCCATTTTCTTGATCTCCTGTTGACGAGCTTCTGTTTGAGAAATTTTATCATGTAGTTGATGTGTTTGCTCTTTCCAAAGAGAGATCGAATGAGTGTAGACATCGAAATCATCTTGTGTTGTTTTGAAGGTTTTTTCCATTTGCTCAGCCTTGGTGGAAGTTTCAAGGGCTTTTTCCCATTCAGCTGCTTGATTGGCTTGTTTCTCTTGAAGATTCAACGTAGCATCTCGTTCCCAGTTATAGTCTGCACTGATTTGATTAATCAAACTGCTTATGTCAATCAAGACTTCAACAACTTCAGTCGAACACGTGACTATGTTGATTTGATTAATTAATTTCTTCAACCCATAGCATGCACTGGCATCCTTCTTCAAGGTATATAATAAATCAGCTTCCAATATCTTTTCTTTCACCTTTTGAAGAAGTTGTTCAAATGTTCCCGCATTTGAACCTTCACTTGAAGTAGTTGAAGGTCTGGAGTAGATTTTTTTCAAAAGGTGGAGCTTTCTTGGTCATCATCAACTTGACGTACTCAAGGGGATTAGTTTTCTTCAAGTTGTTCAATTCTTCTTGAGAAAGTTATGGTTTAATATCACTGTCAGCTTGCTGGTAGCAGAAGCAGTATTGTCTTTCGATCCAGGATGAGTATGTGCATATTCTTCTTCTTCGTCATGGAAGTATTATGCAACATCATCAGACAGATGCTCTTCTTTATCAAGCAATTCTTCATTAAGTATCGCCCTTTTTAGAGAAGAATCAAGGGGATATCATCATCTTGTTCCTCACCAATAGGAACTCTCTTGGTTGTGGTTTGACGTTCCTCATGATCACTTTCATATTGAGGAGAAGGCTCTTTCCCAGGCTGCACAACAGTGTCGAGTTGGTTCACATCAGTAGAGGATCCTTTGTTGGAATCTTTATTGGTGGACAAAGGGTGACAGGGAGTAGTGTCTCTGTTGGGAGGAACTTCGTACTGAATTAGAGATTCAGTATGAACTAGTTGAGTATCCTGTAAAAAGAAGAATGTAAGATAATTTTAATAAAAGACAACAAATATTGAAGGGAATAACATGAAAATATCATACCTTCAGTCCTTCGACTCTAGGACTTGAATTATCGCTCTCGACTTTCTCCAGGACAACGTTGCCAGATGGCTGGGAACTGCTATTCTTCTTTGGTGCTGGGGGTAGTATTTCGACTGCAATGGTTTTGGTGGTTGAGAAGAGACTGCATCAGAAAATGGTGCTTTATTCTTCTTATTATTATTATTCTTATTCTTCTTTAACTTATTGGGTTTTTAGGGAGGGGGGATGCGTCTTCGTCATTTTCAATAATTTATGGGATCTCCATAGTTGATTTTTTTTCTTTGGAGTAAGAGGAGGATTTCAACTGGCCTGTAAAAAGCAAAGGAATTATCAGAAGTATTGCAATAAAAGAAGAAAGTGAAATACCAAATTATACCTTAGATGTTGTCTTTGGTTTTTGACTATCTGGGATAGCACTCTTTGATGAAGTGGTAGTTTGCTTAGGTGCATTTGTCGATCCTGTTATGGAAGTAAGTTTCTCTTTCTTCATTTGTTTCTTTTTGACAACTAAGAGAACATTATAAGATAATACATGTTAGTATCAATTGTGAAAGAGAAGAAGAAAAAAAGATGATCGAAAGGATCAAGAGGTCCTTTGGTTCCACACCTTTACATTCTAGAGAAAGTATTGTGACATAATTTAGGTCAATGTGAAAGAAGCCTTTGAAACTGTCCAATGTATGCTTAGTCGGAACCACTAATTCGGTAAGTTTTTTAGACTGTTGTTTTAAAAAGTTAAAATAATTCCCACAGATGAACCAGTTTGGATAAGGAGGATAAAATCCCAAGCCAAAATCATCACTAGGAAATTTTGGTAATTTTGGTGGTCCGAGCTTGAAAGCTAAGTCATACCTATCTTCAGGTTTGACACATGCAGGAACACTTACATGAGGAAGCATTTTCGTGAATTTATCTTTTAAATTTTTTCTGTGTTATGTATGGTTCGACTAAGATTAGTTGGGTCATAGGCAGTTTCAAAGTACTTTTGGAATGCCTGGATCTCCTTGATGTGTGTTTGCTTACCTTTCTTGACTAGATAATGCACAAAGGCAAAAAGCTTTTGTCAGATGCTGATAGAAGAGGGTTGCATTGAAGATATTCCCAGAATAATATTTCTTCCACCAAGAGTCAAAGTCTTGTGTCTAGTAGAAGGACGGCTGGAAAGGAATTGGAGTAAACTCGGTGAAGTTGGCATAACGAGCCACACGTTGATCTCGATCAGAAAGAGAAAACTTTATTCCCTGAACGTAGAGAGCATTTTTCCTTTCAAAGAGTGGTTCGAGAATAAGCTAGTAAAGTCTAAATTGTCGAGAGACAATATTGGGTTGGTAGGCAAGTAAATGGATGTGACTTTTTATGGGCAATAGTCTTGTGACAATCAGCCTTGGGAGTAAAAAGTCTTTCCAGATGTCTAAGGTTTTTGCCTCTTGAGTTGGCGAAATGTTGGAGAGAGACCTTGTAAACCATTCAGGATTATGAGTTCTCTTAGCAAAGGGAGCCATCGAAGGAGTAAAGTTATAACGTTTAACAAACATCATAACATACTTTTTAAATCACTCCTCTAAGTCCTTCCCATCATCGTTTGGGGTCAATCGAACTAATCTGATTCCCTCAATAGTTTGACTCTAAATCTCATAGTCCATTTCGTCTATTGTTCCAGAGGTAGAGAGGGAAGGTTTGAACATGGCATTAAGCCACAATTGGAGAAGTAAATATAGGCCATCCAATAGTAAATTGGTACCTACTTTATACTATTTCGTAGTTGTAGTAGCTTCCCCAAGACATTTATACAGTCCAGCCATTATCAACTCAGTAAGGCATATATTTATAGCAGAGTGAAGTTGATTAGCTAGAGTCAAGAACCTATTAGCTACTTGAAGATATTTTCTACAGAAGATACACCTAGAGACTCATAAGGCAAGAAAAGTTATATGTTTGACATCCGACACTTCATCTCCTTCAGCATGGTAATGGTCGATGTACTTGGTAAAACCAGCATGTTCGACTTTAAAATCAATGGTGTTTGTCGCTTGTTCAAAAGGATCAAAGGTTTCTCCAGTGGGTCGAAGCCTAGTAATGGAAGCAACATCAAATAAAGTAGAGGTAACCATTCCAAAAGGAAGGTGAAAGGTATTATATGTACCATCCCAGAAATACAAGGATGCCATCATGGGTTGGAAATAGCTTGGCCCAACTTTTGGCAGTTGGATTAAGTCGAAAATACCCATGTCTTTCCAGACTTGGGATTTTTTTTGCTCGACTTTAGCTAGCCAGTCGAGATATTGTTTACTATCCTTTGTTGGGCATGACCTAAAGGGCCTAAAAGAATCAGTCATATAATTCAGATGAAATTTTTTTCTACATTTTCAAAACCTGTAGGGGATTCTTCTTGAACAGTTTCTATAATGGATTCCTTAGGGTTTTTGTCAACAATTTCATCTACATTCTTTTGGAAGCTAGTCTCACTCGCTATGGGTTTGGTTCCATGATATGTGGGGAAAATTCTCTAAGTTTTTTCAGATCATTAGCATGGATTATAGGGCCCATGTATCCTAGGATTTTGTCAACAAGAGTGAAAGGAATTATTACCTGAGATTCGTAAATAGCTTATTGTTCAACAGAAAATGTTGGCGTTGGAACAAATTCTTGATTTTCAGAAAGAATGGGTTTGGTGACATGTTGAATAGGAGAAAAAGCAACATACTTATTGTTTTTCACATCTTTTCCAGATGTGTTGCTCTTCTTTGTGGGCTCCATTGATGAAAAATCTTGAAGATAAACGTTGATTTTCGGAGGAAGAAGATGAAAGAAGTTCACAATTTTTCTAAGGAGATAAGAGAAATGAAGAACAGAAAAGTGTTTTTGAAGATGAAATGAGTATTTATAAGGAACAAACGATTTAGTTTCATTTTTTTCAAATGAAAGAGATAGTGGGAGACGTGTTGGTGTTTAATAAAATGACCAGGTGGTTGCTTTTCAGGGAAACCACGTTTTGAATCTACTTTAGTGTAGCAATAATGGAAACTGAATTTTACACATCTTGATGAAACGTTTGGAAAGATGGTCATTATGACCATGACGTCACAATAGTAATAGCCATCATTAATAAATTTTGTCATTGAAATGGAAGGTTTTGCAAAAAAAAAAATATTTCTTCAATTGTTTCAAAATACACATTTTTGGGAGGCAATTTGTTAGCTGGGAATTTTGACGACATGTGACATTGAGGAAAATAAGGAAATCGAAAGAAGTTTAGTTATGGAAAAGAATATGAGAATACTTCATATGGTCTTCGACTGAACTATGGATAATTTGGTTTTGTTAAATAAGTCACGAAATTTCTACTGTTGTGGAATGTATGGAACTTAAGGGAATGTGAAGATTCAAATTTGAATCATTTCGACACATCATGTTGTTGTTTTGGCGCTTCGAATTCAAATAGGTTGATCTTATCCAGAAGGACGCGCGGAGGCCTGAAGATTCGAAGAAGCATGCAAGACTCGAACGTATCACTTTTGTAGAGAAAGACTGTTATAGTCGAATTAATATAAATAATGATCTTTGTATTAGGATTCAATGTGTTCACTTTTGTACAAATTACTCATACAAACTCGAAGTATCAGTGTTAGAGAAAAGATTCATTGAGAATGTACGTATTGAAACACCAATTTATATTCAAATTCATTTACATTTAGATCAAGTCTTTTACTTTTCATTTAAAGTTTTAGTTGAACTCTTTACATTCCAGTTTATACTTTAAAACCTTTTCAACATTTATCTTCAAGCCTTTGCCTTTACTTTTACCTTTGTCATATTTATCCTTTCGACATAGAACAAATACTTAGAAATATTAAAACAAAATAATATTCAGCACATGTTCTAGGATCAATCTAGTCGATCCTGCGAGTAACCAGAAATTTTCTTAATTCTAGAGGACTAGCGGTTATTTACCAAATTTCACGATAAACACATAGTCGAATCTGCACATTCGGAATTGAAGAAATGGTTGGGTGATAGTAAGGGTGATTTTTTTAGAGAGACGACCGTCATAAATCAAATACTCCAAAACCAACATAATGAAATACAAACAAATTTTGGTCGGAGCATTAAGGTGTTAGAACACAGATTCAAAGACAACACCCTCTATTCGCAGTTGGTTGGCAATGTATCTCAGGCAGGATTGAATTTCATTTTTCATAAAGTGAATCGAGCAGAAAAGACAGGTTCAGATAGTTCTAAGTGTAGATGTACTTTGAGGAAGACTTACGATCTTCCATGTGTTTGTCTTATTTCAAAAAACGACGAAGATTGATTCCCTAATATGAATGGTGGTTTCTGTTGAGAATACAAAGAGGGGATCAGTATACCGAAATAGAGATTCAAGAATTTATAGTCGAGAATTGTAGTAATAATGTATATTCAGATTGTAGTTTTCATTCAGTTTTGTGTGTCCATCTTCTCCTTTTCATTCAATTTCCTTTCAAAGCACTGATTTGGTCATCCTTCTTCTGCTGAAGATCTTTCTGATCTGCTTCGAACGCCCGACACACTTGTGTCGCATCCTTAGAAGCCTTATTCCAACATTTTTCTCTCTTGTCAAGATAAGCCTTCAACCTCATTATTTGAGCACCCAAAGTAGACGGAAGACCATACCAATCCACTACTTCCCGCAAAGAGTCAGCAGACTAGCAGACTCGACTTTCGACTACAACTCGGCCAACTCCTTCTCAGCTTCAGAATTTCCATGCTCAAGAGCCTCACATTTCTCCTTCAGCTCATCCCGCTCCCTACAAAGGTCACCAGAGCCCAGTACGTCCTCCTGGCCAACAACTACCATAAAAACCAGTGATTCGATCCTGAATAAAGTACGAGAAGCATTTGCAAAAAGATTCTGCTTCTTCATTTATTCGACTCTGATCATGTGCATTGATAATTGCATAAGTATTTATTCGCTTCTTCTTTTTCTAAAAAGAGGATACTTTGCTAGGGTCAAACCCTTATTCATAATTGACCCCCCTGATACCAGACACACATATCCTCTTGATATAGGCCAACCAAACAAAAGAGACTAACAATCGCGCTATGGTGGCCTTAACACCACAATGGCCCTTTAAAGGTTATGTACAAAAAGGGTTTCTTTGCAAAGGAAAAATACATAAAAACAAACTTCTGAATTTTCATTGAAAGAGACAACTTGAACATTACACTATAAATAATTAGGGTTTACCGACCATAATGGTCCGCATCCTCTTTTGGAAACAACAATAAAATACAAAAGTAGAGTAAAAAAACTACTTGCACCTCCTTTAATAAGGGTAAATGTCTTTAAGCCTAACATATCCTTTTATTTATTTAATGGACTTATTGGACGGTAGATTTGTCTTCTTATCATCACTGCTATTTCTCATAAGTTTAGCATTTATACTAGGTTTTTCTCATAATTGTGCCCCAATTTGGTATAATCGTGTCGGGGTTCTTCATTTATCTAACATAGAATAGCTTACTTTCTATGCAAAACGACATAAACACACAATGAAAACATACATCATGGAAATGAAAATAATGCTAAGCTTTGGTCTACCAAATATAACCTGCTCTTTTCCATGTCTCTGCTAGCCAAAAAAATCATAACCATTCTTCTAGCATTAAAGCTGGAAGAAAAGGAGAAGATGAGCACACAAAATAGAATGAAACTTACAACTTGAATATACATTATTACTACTTGTTCATTTCTCAACTATAAATTCTTGAATCTCTATTCCGGTATGTCGAGCCCCTCCTTGTATTCTCAACAGAACTTCATCTCCAACTTTTAGCGATGTCACTGGAACAGCCGATTTTAACTGTTTATTTCCTGAATACAGAAAAACATACAACAATTGATGAAACCGAAGAAACTGCAAGAAAATAGCGAGAAACAAATTGAATTACCTTGTACGGGACAAACCAATGCAACCGTTTCTGCATTCTGTAAAAGTATGCTGATTGTTTGATTGTCTGATTCGGCCTGAAATGATACGCAGTGTTTAGCATCACTATCATCAAGCAAATATTTCATTTTTTTCCGATTAATGCAAAACACAAACCTTTGCCTCCACAAGAATTAGTGGTCTATTTTCAATCTTAACACGTCCGACAATTGCAATTCTTTGCCGACCCTGTTGATCGACCACAATCACTTCTTTTCCCGATTTTAACTCGGACAGGTAGCTTGTTCTTCCTCCTGGAACAGCAACATAGGCATGTACTGGTCCCTGTTATGATAAGTAACCGGTTAGAAGGATTCATCATACATCGTTTGAGCTCAAGATTCGAAGGCACAACTTACCGCGTTCACTCGAAAAGGTCTGCTTGCAATGTAATTTGACTCCAAGCATTCTGAGTGAACAAGAAACAATCCTCTAGCAAAAGAACCAACCTAGAGAATTTTGTTAGCCAATAAGAATGGCGGATTCACTAGATTAACCGAGATAACCTTCACAGAGAAAATGGATACATACCAGAAGTCCTTCACCGGGCCTCATGAGACTGCAGAGATCGACACAAACACGATCCCCCATTCCAGCCACTTGAATGTTTGTCACAGTGGCTTTGGTCAAGTTCAATACATTGTTTTCTTCTGTTCTCCGGTCGAAATATTCCTGAAAGTTTTTCCAACTGAAATAAGAGGTCATGACTCATTACTCAAGAAGTTCAAATAGGTGACGAATTACCTTTAGCTCAAGAACAGGCTCAACATCTTCTACTTTCAAAACTATGCCATCTAAACCGTGTTCGAGAGCCTATAAAACTCAAAGGGCTCAACTGTAAGAAGATGTACTTGAGCTTTAAGCAAGAAAAGTTAGCTTCATCGATTCATATTATATACCTCAAGAAATATCTGCGCTTCGGATGTATTATCGGAGACGGCAAACACAGTCTTTTGGCTGTTTTGAAATGCAGCAATTATATTTTCTGCAGGTATTACCTGAGTGAGAAATTGTATACAAAGAAAGTTAACATTTTACAACATTATTACGCTTCTTCACCAATCATTGTTAGAGTTTCGAACGAGTTTCAAGCATCGGTTCATCGTAAACTATATGAGACACTTCTTCACCCTAAAAACCACGCTAAAAGATTCTGACAGCAAGTTGAAACATACCTGCCAATCTAGTAAGTTAACTACAATGTTCTCTGCGTGTTCATCCTGGGGTCTAAGTCCCTCTAATTCCTCTGGCGTCGAAACGTCAAAAACAGTGGCTACCCTTTTATTCTGTGCATCTAAAATCTCTCCCTCACCAAGAAAAAGAGGACGGATTACTGCAATGGCTGTACTCCATCATGCCAAAATAAGGGTTATGATAATTCAAGGGAATAATGTTAGAGAGTAGAAATACATACATGACCAATCATTGGCGAGTTGGGGAAGGTTTGATGGGAAAATGAAAGTGTCCCATCCTCTCTCAACAGCTGCGGTCATAACCTGCTTGTTCTTTGTCCATATCCACACTTTCTTTGATTTTTTACCATCCTTGTCATCACATGGTGTCCAAGAAGAAGAAGACATTGATGAACAGGGGTTGTGGCGGAAATGGGTGATGGGAGGAGAAGATAGAGATGAAGGTGGAGTGAAGTGTGCGAATCCAATTTGCGACAACAAAGCCATCATAAGTAAGTGTTACTGAATGTCAGAACTAACCCATGTTTGTTCGTGACATGTTCGAGCTCGCTAGTACACCCTCTTCATTTTTTATTTTCCCAACTTTCTTCTTCTATTTTATCTTTTTCACAAAATTAACTATCCGTTTTAAATTATGTGATATATATGATATTATAATGTTCTTTAATACAATGATAATGTTTTTTAAAAGCTAAAATATATTAAAAATAGGATGTTCAATTTATATGACTACACACAAATTTTATCTCATTAAATGAGATTGATTATATCCAACAAATTTTGCTTTTCTTTTAAACAAGGTCATGGTAATATGTGTCTTTGTCTTAAGGGCACGTGTTAAATCCTTGTGGATAAGGTAAATTATCTTGTAGAGTGGATTGGAGTAACTTAGTTAACAGTGAATTCGTATAAAAATAATTGTGTTGATCCCTTTTTATTCACTTGTTATCTTTATGTTTTGAGTTGTAAAAAGATTATATTTGGTGCAACTCAATTCAAACTCCCATTTCTTGTGTTTCTCGCACCTTCAATTGATATCACAGCTTCAATTCTGATATTGATGTCTATCAAACAATTAATCGTGTCAGATAAAGATTCAGACGAGTTTTAGAAACACTATGGTTGATCTTGTTCCACCACCACCTGCTCTAGTTTCTGATAAAGATAACTACAATGATAAATCTCCCATTTTTATGGTGAAAATTTTAAGTATTGGAAAGATAGACTAGAAAGTTTCTTTCTAGGTCATGATGTTGATCTTTGGGATATGTTAGTAGATGGATGTGAACATCCTACATATGAGAATGGAAAGCAGCTTGAAAGAAAAGCTATGACTGATCAGCAAAAGAAGAACTATAAGAATCATCACAAAGCAAGAACTATCTTGCTGAATGCTATTTCTTACACGGGATATGAGAAGATCACAAATAGAGACTCAACCAAGTCTATATTTGGATCTCTCAAAATGACTCATGAAGGAAATGATCAAGTCAAAGAAACCAAGGTGTGATACGGTGGAAGAACTTACTTGAGGTTTTGCGTTTGTTTTCGCAAATGTTTCGGTTGAGTAAGAGTCGCCACCGACTTTTTATTTTATCATAAAGGAAAGGTTAAAAAAGCACAGGAAAAACCTTTTGAGATGTTTCGTGGGTTCGGGGGGTAGATTATGAAAAAGGAAGGTATTAGCACCCTTTTCATCCATGGTTATCCATGGGCTCTTAGTTACTTGGTTTTAGATCACTTGCCTTGATTTTTGATTGCTTGAAATGGTGTGTGTGTGTGTGTGTTTTTTGAAAATGTTTTGAAATAGACGCCTTTGTTTCGGCAACCGTTGTAATGACTCGTGTTTGAGTATATACGAAGGTGTGTATCTTTTTGAAAAGATGTTTCAAATGTTTTTGGAAGTTTATTTTGAAAGTGTTTGTGGAGTGTGGTTTGAAAAGTAGGCAAGTGTTTTTGCAAGTTGATCAAGTAACTAAGAGTTTTGTCTACCCCTAAGTTTACTCAAAGGTTTTTCTCATGTTTTAACCCTTTTTAACAATTTTGTTCCACCATTGTATTTGGTGGACAATCTTGCGTTTAGGATGTTTAACGGGACAGGCGCGGGTCATCGTATGGACCATGAATGCAATGATGCCAAGTGTCTTTGGCAATTTTACTTGAAGGGACTATGACCATTCCGTTTAGGCAACTTTCGAAAGCGTCATCGAAGGACTTATGATCATTTGAATTGTTTTGCCAAAGAAACTCGACGTGCAAGCATGGCCCATTTTGGAAGGCAACATGTGGGATTACCCTAGGGGTGCAAGTGTGATTGTGTATTGATTTCATGTATTTGTCTTGTATTAGGTTATCTAGCGTTTGATTTTATGTACATACAAACCCTAGGTCTAACCATGGTATATTTGAAAGCGGTAAATTGCGGGAATTTAAAGTCTACGCTATTACAAATAAGTATCCGGGAGTGGGGGTACAAATGTATGCAAATGGGGATGAGACTTTAGGAGGGTAGTGTCCAAATAATTTACAACCAAATCGAATTGCACAAATGTAAAACATAATGTATAGCAATGTATAGCAAATGTGAATGTGTCAATGTAAAATAAATGTATTTGTGTATTGTAAATGTGTAAGTGTATGATTATTTACAAGTATGGAATGTTAACTTAATAAGAAAATTAAGTATGGTGTTTATTCTTTTTGTATTTTTTTGTTAATATGTACAAATAAGAAAGTTTTAATAAAAGAAAAGAAAAGGTTTTAAGTTCCATTTTTTATCTATTAATGCTCCTATGTATTTTAGTTAGCATTTTATGTACAAAGTTTTTTTATTAAAAAAAAGAACATTCAACTTTAAAAAAACAATTTTTTTATGTATTTTTATAAATGTTTTATACAAGATTTACATTAAAATAAAAAAGTTTTAATAAAAGAAATAAAAGAAAGAAAAAGTTTTAAACTTAATAATATTTAATATTTATGTATTTTAGTATAATAAAAAAAAGTATTAGTAGTATTTTTCTTTATATGAGAAATTAGTTGAGTTATATAAAAGAAGAATAAAATAAAAGCTTTAGTTTGAATGAAATAGGAAAAAAAGAAAAAAAAGAGGTAAATGGGCTTGAAGGGGGTTTATGGATGGCCCAGAATGAATTGTGAAAGAGAGACAAGAGGGGGGGGGGTGCGTTTGGATCATTGGGCTTAAGCGTTGTTTTTTTGTGGGGCAAGGCCCAGGTTTTGGACAACAATTTTGTTTAGGGTTTTCTGAAGTTTGTTTCATTTGGAGAAAGGCTTAGGGTTACAGCGCCGTTCGTCCTTGTTCCTCTTTGCTCTTGTTGAATCGACGCTTCTGAACACGATTTTCCGTCCCAGTTGCCAAGCCACCCAGCGCCACCTCCGGCTTCTTCCCTCTCCATGGTTGGACCAAGCCAAAACGCGAAAGGGTAACGATTTCGCCCTCTTTATGTCTTAGGTCTTTAGAACAATTGTACGATTTTAAACTTCATGTATTGATTCATGATTATTATTATGTTTTGCATGAAGTGTGAGAAGAATGAGCAGAGAAATACTACCTTTAACCTTGGAGACGGAGGAGGAGAGGATTGGGAGGCGCTATGGCGGCTTGACGGCGAGAAAATGGTGATGATGAACTTGCTCTTCTTGGTATCTTTATTTCTTTGCCTTTTGTTGGGTTTAATGATGAACTTGAAAACCTTAGTCTGATAGTTGCCTCTCTTCTTCTCTATTTGCCTCGTTTCTGTTACCTTTGATTGCTTACTTCGCTTATGTATGCTTCTGCATGTTTGCCTCTGTATGCTTTCAGTGATGAACCCCTTTTGGTTCTGAGAACCTCGCTTGAGTTGAATCCTGTTTCACTTCTTTTCCTCTTCCCCCATAGGCTTACTGAGATTATTTTGGTATGCTGGATGTTAGACCCTATGATGAACACAGTTCTGAGGGTGTTGGCTATTTGGTTGATTCTGAGATGGTTTAGATTGATGGTAGGTATGCTTAAGCTTCTAGTTCATGGTTTGACAGTTCAGGTTTTGGCTTACTGGCTTTGCTTTGATTGAGGCTATGGCTTTTGGTGAGCTTACAGGTTTACTGCTTGAAGCTTGTATGGCTTTTTAGTTTAAGCAGGTAAGGCTTGATGCAAGTATCTTTAAAGCATAGGCAGGCTGATGCTTAGGCTTGTGTTAGGAGTTTGACAGGTGAAGGTTTTACAGGGGCTTGAAGTTTCTGTTTAGTTTCAACAGGTTGAGGGTTTAAGGCATAGGCAGGTTTAATGGCTTCAGGGTTTTATGCAGGATGTAAGAGGCTTTGGCTGAGGCTAGCTTCAGGCTTGTATCAGTTTGAGGTTTTGACACAGGTTTGGCTGTTAAGCTTGAAAGGCTTCAGGCTTGGACAGGTTAAGCTTGGCCTTTTGTTATTTGTGAGTATTGCAGGTTTTTTGCTTTGAAGCTTGTATGGTTTGTATTTACTAGGGCAGTTCTGTATATTTTTTTTTCTATGTTACCGTTTTGGAGAGTTTTTATCTGCTTGATATCTCTGCCCCTTCTCTACTGTGTTAGCAGTTTGTTTTATATCTTCTTGTCCTCATGCCTAAACCTGTAAGCCTATCTTCTCTTACTCTCTCTCTCCTCTCTCTTGACAGTTTTTAAGCATTTTATATTGCTTATATTGTCCTTAGGTTCTGAAAAGGCACTGTTGGAAAAATGATGATTTGACCATGCTTGCTTGCATATGTAGTTTAGCTCTGCATACTTTATGTACTTCTTCCATATTTTCTTCTTCTTTGTGACAGTATTTTGATACTTTGATATCTTGAGATATCTTTTGGGCAACTTTGCACCTTTTTTGGCAGCTTTTTGGCTTAGTTGCTTTGACATTTAGTTCAGTTTGGATTTGGACTTTGTTTGGCATGCTGTTTGTTTGGAAATTATGCAGGGGGTTGACAATTTGAACTTGTGCAAAATCATAACTTTGTGCATTCATACCTTTTTCTTTTGCAAGCATTTTCATCCCTCTCTGAACTGGGAGAAATCTCGTGATTTGCAGAGAGGGCAAACTGATTCCGGCCAGTTGCCTTTAATGATGAATCTTTAAATTGTCTGTCTTTTTTAATTTATCTGCTTTGACTTTTCTTTCTTTTCTTTGTTTTGCAGATAAACAATCCGATGGAGTGAAAGAGGAGGAGCAGTAGAAGACTTAGGAATTTTCTTAGGATAGTTTTATTTCCATTTCAATTATTTGTAATAATATTATTAAATAACTGTAAATAATTTTAACAGTATTTAAATAATATCTGTAACAAACAATTCAAAGTGAATAAACATCCTTTCTATTAGTTAATTCTTCTTTCAACTCAACGTTCATTTAATTATTTTGAATTTCTTAAATTAAAATAGCCGGAAGTATCCAATTATTCTGACTTAGAAAAAATAATTAATAAACATTGTGGCCTTATCATTGAATCAATAATAAACCTGGCGCTTCAAATATCCAATGCACAGTTAATCAAACCAATATCCAGATATTTATCTTTTTACTGATCAAATCAGACATTGTAGATTCTCACTTTAAGTACCTCAGCCTTTCTCTCATCTCAAATCAACTGCCTTAGCCTTTACTGATTAAACAAAACACTACAAGTTCTTGATTCAAATGCCTTAATCCAAATCTCAGAGTAAACTGAAAAGAAACTGTAAAGATAATCCTTTCTGAGAATGCGCGCACAAAAACCCTAATTCTTGATTAAATGCCAAAGAAACGTCTGCCTGATCAAAACCTGAGCCAAAATCAACTAAACCCTAAGCAAACTGTGTGAACTGTTCCAGAGCCATGAAAACCCTAACTTTGTCTGGCTGATAAGAAAAATCTGTTTGACTGATTCTTACGCCAATCTGAAAAATCAGGAAACGCCCGAGGCTGTGATTTCTTGTGGAAAAATGCGAGGGAAAATTTTGGGGTACAATAGTTGCCCCTGTTCAATCTTCTTGAACCTGAAGAGTTAGATTGGCAAGTTTGCCTTTCGCGACTCGAGGGTAAAAGGAGATTGGACACTAGAGTGCCCTAAAATTTGCACTTGGTGATGTGATGGTGGAGGGAATGGGCTTAAAGATTCCATTTGGTGATGGGCTTAGAGATGCCATCTGGTGACTGCTGATAGGAGGATGGGCTTAAAGATGCCATTTGGTGATGGGCTTAAAGATTCCATTTGGTGATGGGCTTAAAGATGCCATTTGGAAGTGTTTGTTGAGGAGGATGGGCTTAAAGATGCCATCTGGAAATGGGCTTAAAGATGCCATTTGGAAGTGTTTGTTGAGGAGGATAGGCTTAAAGATGCCATTGGGAAATGTTGAACTGCATGACCTTGGCGAGTGGACGAGTATCAGAAAGGTATCCATGTTTTGGAAGGTCTCTGAACTGGGGGTCTGAACAAGCGATAGATTGACATCCACGTTTGAAGAATCCGTAAACTGTTTTCAGGAGTTAGAGTTGAATAAGCAATAGAGCAGCATCCGTTGTTGGGAAGCGTCCGTAAACTGTTTTCAAAAGTTGCATCTGAACAGGTGATAGATTAACATCCGGTGTTGGGAAGAATCCGTAAACTGTTTTCAGAAGTCTTGAAGTGGAGAAGGAACCAGTGTAGGGTTTCCTGATGATGAGTCCGTGTAAAACTGCATCTGAATGAATCTGGAATAAGTATCAGAATGTCGCCGTGTCTGGGTCACATCTGAACTATCTCTGGGTGAAGCTAGAATAAGTATCAGAATGTCGCCATGTCTGGGTCACATCTGAACTATTTTTAGAGAGAATCTCGGAAGATGATGATTTTTGTCTGTTGACTGATCTTTTCCTAAAAAGGTAAAGAGTTAGTTGTATGCAATGTCATGATGCATGATGCAATGTATGTTATCAATATTTATGATATGAATGTGATGGATGCGCAGGTAAGCTGATGAGCTGTCTTGCTGAGGATAGATGAATCCTGGATGGCTGGAGATAAGAATCTTGACTGCTGCCGGGGAAAATAATTCCTTGGCTGCTGTTGGGGAGGGCAAGAATCTTTGATCATAAGAAGTCCTGGGACCACTGTCGGGGAATCCGGAGCTTGGGTTGTATGCCAATCTACTGGGGAATTCTTGTCTTGAGGAGATCTTCACTGGAGAATAATCGGATATTCTGTGAGGAACTGAAAATGAGAGTCTTCACTCTGCTTGGGGATTGATAATTGGAAGTTTCAGCTCCACTGGGGATATTGAAACTTGATTCTGAGGGGAATTAAATTCTGTAAGGTTTTATGGCTGGGGATTGCAAGAATCTTCTGATTGCTGCAGGTGTTGATCTGGAATAAGTTACGGAATGTCGCCACCTCTGGGTCACATCTTGAACTATCTCTAGAATCCAATCTGGAATAAGTTACAGAATGTCGCCATCTCTGGGTCACATCTTAACTATATCTAGAAGCAGGTCTGGAATAAGTTATAGAATGTCGCCAAATCTGGGTCACATCTGAAACTATCCCTGGGAGGAAATCTTGAATAAGTTATAGAATGTCGCTAAATCTTGGGTCACATCTTGAACTATATCTGGAAGGAAGTCTGAATGAGTTATAGAATGTTGCCAAATCTTGGGTCACATCTTGAACTATATCTGGATGCAAATCTGAATAAGTTATAGAATGTCACCAGATCTTGGGTCACATCTTGAACTATATCTAGAAGCCAATCCGGAATAAGTTACGGAATGTCGCCATCTCTGGGTCACATCTGAACTATATCTAGAAGCAGGTCTGGAATAAGTTATAGAATGTCGCCAAATCTGGGTCACATCTGAAACTATCTCTGGGAGGAAATCTGAATGAGTTATAGAATGTCACCAAATCTTGGGTCACATCTTGAACTATATCTGGAAGGAAGTCTGAATGAGTTATAGAATGTCGCCAAATCTTGGGTCACATCTTGAACTATATCTGGAAGGAAGTCTGAATGAGTTATAGAATGTCGCCAAATCTTGGGTCACATCTTGAACTATATCTGGAAGGAAGTCTGAATGAGTTATAGAATGTCGCCAAATCTTGGGTCACATCTTGAACTATATCTGGAAGGAAGTCTGAATGAGTTATAGAATGTCGCCAAATCTTGGGTCACATCTTGAACTATATCTGGAAGGAAGTCTGAATGAGTTATAGAATGTCGCCAAATCTTGGGTCACATCTTGAACTATATCTGGAAGGAAATCCTGAATAAGTTATAGAATGTCGCCAAATCTGGGTCACATCTGAACTATATCTGGAAGGAAATCCTGAATAAGTTATAGAATGTCGCCAAATCTGGGTCACATCTGAACTATATCTGGATCTTGATTTTGTTGAGGGTCAGAAATTGGGAGTTTTAATTGCCCGTTATTCTGTTGGTGGTTGTAATTTCCAGCAGGTGATGAAGGAAAACTTCGGACACTTTTGACATTCGAATGCCCCAAGTGATGATGAAGGAGTTTTGAATCAGATTACCCTGCGAATTGAGAAATTTCTTGAAATCTTGACTGGACTGCCCCAGGTTAACTAAACTTTGAAAGATCTGTTGAAACCTTGACTGGACTGCCCCAGGTTAATCGGATGGTGACATGTCATGCCCCTTGTTGATAGGAGACTTGTAATGGAAGTGTCGTCCTTTTGAAAGTGATTTTACTCACTGAGAGAGTTTTCGTTCCTCCGAACATTCGCTGTATGAATTTCTTCACTGTCAAACAAATAGTCAAATGCAAACAGTGATATTCAAGTAATGCAAAGTTTATGTCTGTCTCAAAGTTTTGAAAAAATGCGTTTTTTAGCAGAAAACTTTTTCATAAGACAAATCAACACAAGATTTTAGAGCAAAGCCTTACAGGAGTCAGGATACCTTTTGTAACAGTATGCTTTCGAACTAACCCATGCTTCAATTAGGACTTTTAAAGGGTTGTAACGTGGCCTGGTTCACGGTTTAAGAAACAAAGGATAAAGGCTCAAAGTATATTTGTACCCACCCGCTCTTCGTGATGTTCTTCAATCCTAAGCTCAGTTAATTGTGCGTCGCACTCTACTTGAGTTTGGAACGACTTTTTGGGTGATGGTTCACCAATGGACTTTGGGAGACAGTCATCATCTCCTTTTTTCTTTGCAACATTTTTCATTTTATTGAGGATTTGTAATGACCTCTCTATTTTGATTTTGATTTGTTATCCCTAACTTTTGCCTGACTGTCTCTGTTTTCGAGATCACAGTCAGCGGGATGCCCCAGCTTTCTTAAGCCTCCTTTACAGGTTTTGGCTTGGTGGGCTTTTCTATTTTGAGAGATTGACTGCCTATGTGGTAGGGAACCATCACTGTCTTGTGACTCCAAAGGAATGTCTTTTTTTTTGACGTTGTTCGTTGTGTTACGAACTGAGAGTTTGCGACTTCGATGCGCTTTTTTTTTGAATTAACTGAGAGACTACCCTGCCCCAGGTTTATATCAAAGGTTTCGATTTGTTTAGAACAGAAAACTCCTACTTCTTTGGCTCGAAGGGGTTGACTAGGGGTTATCTTCCTTATAACTCCAGTGTTTGATAATTGAAAGAAATGCCTGTACCTCATCAGCAAGGTCTGTTCAAAAGCATATTGTATGAGATTATGGTATTGTTTCGCCATCCTCCCTCTAAAGGCTTGCAGCTTTTTATCAAGAGTTAAATATCATAAAGAAAGCATAAGAGTAGTGAAAACGAATGGATGAATTCAAGACAAACATATGTAATGCATTAATGAAACAGAGTTCAACATCAACAGATAATTGTTTGAAAACAAAAGAAATTACAACTTTGAAAATTCAAAATGAAGCAAAAGTCTTTCAGCTTGAGCTTTGTCACTTCAGGTGAAGAACTCTTTAACGGAAGATTTTCATCTCGCCGTCTGGCATGAACCTTAGCACTCCAATGTCGATCAGATCTTGAATCTTGTTCTTCAAGGCCCAGCAGTCGTCAGTGTCGTGTCCCGGGCTGTAGGAGTGGTAAACATAAAATGCATCGGGATGATAGTTAGGAGCGGAGGTATTGGGCTTCCGAATAGGATCCCTCAAGGCAGTCAGGTTGACCTCCAACAAGCTCTCCAGAATCAGAGATGACGGTATGTCAGTCTCCGTGAACTGTCTTCCCGACATTTCTTGTTTACGCCGATTACCCCGTTGACGCTGGCGAGGTTGTTGCTGGGCTTGGGACCCTGAAGCAAGCAAAGGAGCCTTCCCTTTGTCTTCTTGAGTGGATGGGGGTTGAGCGGTGACTTTCTCTTCAACCTCAGATGTTTGCCTCAGTTGGTTGTTTTGAAGCAGTTGGTGGACGAGAACTCTGAGTTCCTCTTGTCTTTGAGACAAATCTTGGATGAGAGCCATCTGGCCCACCAACTGTCCCATCACTTGGATCCTCAATGTTGTTAGATCAAACTGCAGCTCCGCAAGCTGATCACTCCTGGCATTGTTTGAATTCTCCAAGCCCTTTGTGAGGAGAGCTTTCATTTCTTCTTGCCCCAGAGACAAGTTCAAGAACATCTCCTGCAGCTGAGCAGTCTGGTCCTAGATATCCTTGACAGTCCTCTCTAGAGCCATCTCTTACTGAAATAAACAGTATGAGAGTAAGGAAACCTGAAAAAGGAAAAACTGTCAAGATGCAATGCGTGATATGTGGATGCATGCTTTCAAGAATCTCTTGGGGTAAACACAAGAAAATGTTAGAGGTTGAACTTCAGTCTTTGATTGGAGACCTTCGTACCGGTGGATGTCTTCCCACGAGAATCAAGCTCACCATGTCAAGTGGGTCATAGCCCCTGATTCAAGTTGTTGCACTTGACCTTTGATTGGAGAATTTTGCTTCGGTGGATGTCTTCCCACGAGAATCAAGCTCACCATGTAAAGTGGGTCATAGCCCCTGATTCAAGCTGTTGCACTTGACCTTTGATGGCATCTGTTTAGAGGAGAAAACCTCTTACCCCTTGGTAGACATCTGGTTCAACGTAACCCTGCATCAAAAGAACCCTCGGGATCCTTGAAATGGTTATTTGAAAATGCTATGGTATGATGTTATGATGTTATGTACATGTATGCAAAAAGCAAGTGAGTGTATATACAGGAAATCATATTCACACAAAGCAAACAGGTCCTTAGGTTTAGGCTTGCATGGGGTTGCAGGTAAGTACCCTCTTGAAGTTAGTTGGCTCATCCTGTCCTAAAACAGAAACCGGGTTCTAAGGAGCTCAATATCATTGGATTGTTTTCCGTGTTCATCGTTTTGGTTTAGCCATTTAACTGGCGACCAAAATATTCCAAGAAAACAACCCTCAATGAGTGTAGTATCGAGTATCTACCAACTTCGGACTGCAGCAAAGTCGGTCATCTCACTACCCCTAAAAAGGCTTAAGATGGTCAATTAAGGTTCGAAGAGTTCGTTAGTGCTTCACGACATCACTCAGCGGCCGCGTACTCTCCTTGATTGAACTCAAGGGTTACCGGTACTCACAAATATGTAACACTAACATAGCTTACTGCTTCAACCATGTCGGTATACCCCGCACAGTTCCCTCACAGTTTTTTTGCTATTTACCTAAAAAGGTGCCCCAAATCCGGGTGTAGGATTTATAACAAGCCCAAACAAGGAACCAAAAAGTAAAGCAATCAAGGTAATCAAAGCAAGAATGTAAAGGTGATCTAAACCCTAAGGTAACCCCACTTTTAAGTAAACTCCCCAGCAGAGTCGCCAGTTCTGTGATACGGTGGGAGAACTGACTTGAGGTTTTGCGTTTGTTTTCGCAAATGTTTCGGTTGAGCAAGAGTCACCACCGACTTTTTATTTTATCCTAAAGGAAAGGTTAAAAAAGCAAAGGAAAAACCTTTTGAGATGTTTCGTGGGTTCGGGGGGTAGATTATGAAAAGGGAAGGTATTAGCACCCTTTTCATCCATGGTTATCCATGGGCTCTTAGCTACTTGGTTTTAGATCACTTGCCTTGATTTTTGATTGCTTGAAATGGTGTGTGTGTGTGTGTTTTTTGAAAATGTTTTGAAATAGACGCCTTTGTTTCGGCAACCGTTGTAATGACTCGTGTTTGAGTATATACGAAGGTGTGTATCTTTTCGAAAAGATGTTTCAAATGTTTTTGGAAGTTTGTTTTGAAAGTGTTTGTGGAGTGTGGTTTGAAAAGTAGGCAAGTGTTTTTGCAAGTTGATCAAGTAACTAAGAGTTTTGTCTACCCCTAAGTTTACTCAAAGGTTTTTCTCATGTTTTAACCCTTTTTAACAATTTTGTTCCACCATTGTATTTGGTGGATAATCTTGCGTTTAGGATGTTTAACGGGACAGGCGCGAGTCATCGTATGGACCATGAATGCAATGATGCCAAGTGTCTTTGGCAATTTTACTTGAAGGGACTATGATCATTCCGTTTAAGCAACTTTCGAAAGCGTCATCGAGGGACTTATGATCATTTGAATTGTTTTGCCAAAGAAACTCGACGTGCAAGCATGACCCATTTTGGAAGGCAACATGTGGGATTACCCTAGGGGTGCAAGTGTGATTGTGTATTGATTTCATGTATTTGTCTTGTATTAGGTTATCTAGCGTTTGATTTTATGTACATACAAACCCTAGGTCTAACCATGGTATATTTGAAAGCGGTAAATTGCGGGAATTTAAAGTCTACGCTATTACAAATAAGTATCCGAGAGTGGAGGTACAAATGTTTACAAATGAGGATGAGACTTTAGGAGGGTAGTGTCCAAATAATTTACAACCAAATCGAATTGCGCAAATGTAAAACATAATGTATAGCAATGTATAGCAAATGTGAATGTGCCAATGTAAAATAAATGTATTTGTGTATTGTAAATGTGTAAGTGTATGATTATTTACAAGTATGGAATGTTAACTTAATAAGGAAATTAAGTATGGTGTTTATTCTTTTTGTATTTTTTTGTTAATATGTACAAATAAGAAAATTTTAATAAATGAAAAGAAAAGGTTTTAAGTTCCATTTTTTATGTATTAATGCTCCTATGTATTTTAGTTAGCATTTTATGTACAAAGTTTTTTTATTTAAAAAAAGAACATTCAACTTTAAAAAAACTATTTTTTTATGTATTTTTATAAATGTTTTATACAAGATTTACATTAAAATAAAAAAGTTTTAATAAAAGAAATAAAAGAAAGAAAAAGTTTTAAACTTAATAATATTTAATATTTATGTATTTTAGTATAATAAAAAAAAGTATTAGTAGTATTTTTCTTTATATGAGAAGTTAGTTGAGTTATATAAAAGAAGAATAAAATAAAAGCTTTAGTTTGAATGAAATAGGAAAAAAAGAAAAAAAAGAGGTAAATGGGCTTGAAGGGGGTTTATGGATGGCCCAGAATGAATTGTGAAAGAGAGACAAGAGGGGGGGGGGGGGGGGGGGGGGTGCCTTTGGATCATTGGGCTTAAGCGTTGTTTTTTTGTGGGGCAAGGCCCAGGTTTTGGACAGCAATTTTGTTTAGGGTTTTCTGAAGTTTGTTTCATTTGGAGAAAGGCTTAGGGTTACAGCACCGTTCGTCCTTGTTCCTCTTTGCTCTCGTTGAATGGACGCTTCTGAACGCGATTTTCCGTCCCAGTTGCCAAGCCACCCAGCGCCACCTCTGGCTTATTCCCTCTCCATGGTTGGACCAAGCCAAAATGCGAAAGGGTAATGATTTCGCCCTCTTTATGTCTTAGGTCTTTAGAACAATTGTACGATTTTAAACTTCATGTATTAATTCATGATTATTATTATGTTTTGCATGAAGTGTGAGAAGAATGAGCAGAAAAATACTACCTTTAACCTTGGAGACGGAGGAGGAGAGGATTGGGAGGCTCTATGGCGGCTTGACGGCGAGAAAATGGTGATGATGAACTTGCTCTTCCTGGTATCTTTATTTCTTTGCCTTTTGTTGGGTTTAATGATGAACTTGAAAACCTTAGTTTGATAGTTGCCTCTCTTCTTCTCTATTTGCCTCGGTTCTGTTGCCTTTGATTGCTTACTTCGCTTATGTATGCTTTTGCATGTTTGCCTCTGTATGCTTTAAGTGATGAACCCCTTTTGGTTCTGAGAACATCGCTTGAGTTGAATCCTGTTTCACTTCTTTTCCTCTTCCCCCATAGGCTTACTGAGATTATTTTGGTATGCTGGATGTTAGACCCTGTGATGAACGCAGTTCTGAGGGTGTTGGCTATTTGGTTGATTCTGAGATGGTTTAGATGATGGTCGGTATGCTTAAGCTTCTAGTTCATGGTTTGACAGATCAGGTTTTGGCTTACTGGCTTTGCTTTGATTGAGGCTATGGCTTTTGGTGAGCTTACAGGTTTACTGCTTGAAGCTTGTATGGCTTTTTAGTTTAAGCAGGTAAGGCTTGATGCAAGTATCTTTAAGGCATAGGCAGGCTGATGCTTAGGCTTGTGTTGGGAGTTTGACAGGTGAAGGTTTTACAGGGGCTTGAAGTTTCTGTTTAGTTTCAGCAGGTTGAGGGTTTAAGGCATAGGCAGGTTTAATGGCTTCAGGGTTTTATGCAGGATGTAAGAGGCTTTGGCTGAGGCTAGCTTCAGGCTTGTATCAGTTTGAGGTTTTGACACAGGTTTGGCTGTTAAGCTTGAAAGGCTTCAGGCTTGGACAGGTTAAGCTCGGCCTTTTGTTATTTGTGAGTATTGCAGGTTATTTGCTTTGAAGCTTGTATGGTTTGTATTTACTGGGGCAGTTCTGTATATTTTTTTTCTATGTTACCGTTTTGGAGAGTTTTTATCTGCTTGATATCTCTGCCCCTTCTCTACTGTGTTAGCAGTTTGTTTTATATCTTCTTGTCCTCATGCCTAAACCTGTAAGCCTATCTTCTCTTACTCTCTCTCTCCTCTCTCTTGACAGTTTTTAAGCATTTTATATTGCTTATATTGTCCTTAGGTTCTGAAAAGGCACTGCTGGAAAAATGATGATTTGACCATGCTTGCTTGCATATGTAGTTTAGCTCTGCATACTTTATGTACTTCTTCCATATTTTCTGCTTCTTTGTGACAGTATTTTGATACTTTGATATCTTGAGATATCTTTTGGGCAACTTTGCACCTTTTTTGGCAGCTTTTTGGCTTAGTTGCTTTGACATTTAGTTCAGTTTGGATTTGGACTTTGTTTGGCATGCTGTTTGTTTGGAAATTATGCAGGGGGTTGACAATTTGAACTTGTGCAAAATCATAACTTTGTGCATTCATACCTTTTTCTTTTGCAAGCATTTTCATCCCTCTCTGTGAACCGGGAGAAATCTCGTGATTTGCAGAGAGGGCAAACTGATTCCGGCCAGTTGCCTTTAATGATGAATCTTTAAATTGTCTGTCTTTTTTAATTTATCTGCTTTGACTTTTCTTTCTTTTCTTTGTTTTGTAGATAAACAATCCGATGGAGCGAAAGAGGAGGAGCAGTAGAAGACTTAGGAATTTTCTTAGGATAGTTTTATTTCCATTTCAATTATTTGTAATAATATTATTAAATAATTGTAAATAATTTTAACAGTATTTAAATAATATCTGTAACAAACAATTCAAAGTGAATAAACATCCTTTCTATTAGTTAATTCTTCTTTCAACTCAACGTTCATTTAATTATTTTGAATTTCTTAAATTAAAATAGCCGGAAGTATCCAATTATTCTGACTTAGAAAAAATAATTAATAAACATTGTGGCCTTATCATTGAATCAATAATAAACCTGGCGCTTCAAATATCCAATGCACAGTTAATCAAACCAATATCCAGATATTTATCTTTTTACTGATCAAATCAGACATTGTAGATTCTCACTTTAAGTACCTCAGCCTTTATCTCATCTCAAATCAACTGCCTTAGCCTTTACTGATTAAACAAAACACTGCAAGTTCTTGATTCAAATGCCTTAATCCAAATCTCAGAGTAAACTGAAAAGAAACTGTAAAGATAATCCTTTCTGAGAATGCGTGCACAAAAACCCTAATTCTTGATTAAATGCCAAAGAAACGTCTCCCTGATCAAAACCTGAGCCAAAATCAACCAAACCCTAAGCAAACTGTGTGAACTGTTCCAGAGCCATGAAAACCCTAACTTTGTCTGGCTGATAAGAAAAATTTGTTTGACTGATTCTTACGCCAATCTGAAAAATCAGGAAACGCCCGAGGCTGTGATTTCTTGTGGAAAAATGCGATGGCAAATTTTGGGGTACAACACAAGGCTTTGGCCTTGATTCAGAAGTATGAAGCCTTCAAGATGGAGGATGGTGAAATAGTTGAGATGGTGTTCTCAAGGTTTCAAACCTTGGTTGAAGGAATGAGAGTTATGAACAAAGGGTATTCAACAGTAGATCACATAAAGAAGATTATCGGAAGATTACCATCCAAATGGAAGCCTATGGTAACTGCACTCAAGCTTGTAAAGGATATGAACAACACTTTGTTAGAACATAGTTTGATTCTACAATCCTCAGTTAGAGTTTTGATGATAACAAAATACAAGATTAAATAAATTGTAAGATTTATGTTTAAAGACATATATGCTACTTAAAATTATATTGTGTATTTACAGAAACTCTGATGGAATCAGCATCAGAATATCAGTACCAACATCAGCATCAGAAGATATGTCAGCATCAGAAGATCAAATAATATGTGCTATACGCTGAAGCCCGATGAACAGAATCTGCGCATAAAATACTCTGACTCTGATCAAGATCCTAACCAAGTCATCAGCACTCAGAAGCGTCAGCATAAAGGAAAGAACACTCTGTTTACCATAAGCAGAGAAGACTCTGAAGTGTCAACGTTACTAAGCATTCAAGACAGATTTATTACCAACGGCTTTATTCCAAGACAAAGATCTTCTCAAAAAGGAAAGAACGTTAATAGCATTGAAATGGATTTATGGACAACCAACGTATCTCTTCTGTGGCTATTTAAACAAGACTATATGAGAAAAGAAAAGGCTAATACTCTACATGCATGCACGCATACAAAAACGTTCTCATTCATACAATTTGCTAAAGCCTTCATACCACGCCTACTGCAAAAGCATTAGCAATTCAGTTTTCAATCTAAGCTTAATATTGTGTATTATCACAGTTGTGATATATAGTTTTATTAGAAAATATCAAACACACTTTTGTTCAATTATCTGTAAGAGAAATTCCTTGAGATAAATCGGTCTGTGGTTAGACTCAAGAAGGCTTTAACAATTGTTAAAGTAGTTGTTGTATTCAGTTGAATATAGTGGATTAAGACCTCGTTGGAGAGAGGCGAAATCACCTTGACGGATGGACTGGAGTAGTTTGAGATCAAACGAACCAGGATAAAAATAACGTGTTGTCTGCATTTGATTTTAAGTTTTACAATTCAACTCCCCTTCTTGTGTTTTTCACATATTCAATTGGCATCAGAGCGCCTGGTTCTGAGCTTATAACACTTAACCGTGTCAATACAAGATCCAGCGTCAGAAAAACACAATGGTAGGACCATATCAAAACATCAGCAATGACAACAATGAAGAAAGAGACAGATTCAGTGGCAAACCTCCAGTCTTTGATGGAGAGAACTTTGACTACTGGAAAGACAGAATTGAAAGTTTCTTTCTGGCCCATGATGCTGATCTGTGGGACATGGTGACTGATGGATACACGCACCCAGTGGATGCAAGTGGTCAGAAGATTGACAGGAAAGCAATGTCTGATCAGCAAAAGCGTGATTTCAGAAATCATCACAAGGCCAGAACAATTCTTCTTAGCATTATCTCTTACTCTGAATATGAAAATATATCAAACAGAGACACTGCAAAGAATATGTTTGACTCTCTGAGAATGACGCATGAAGGCAACATTCAAGTCAAAGAAACTAAAGCTCTTGCGCTCATTCAGAAGTATGAGGCATTCAAGATGGAAGAAAGTGAATCAATTGAAACGATGTTCTCAAGATTTCAAATTCTGGTGGCTGGTCTCAAAGTTCTGGACAAAGGGTATTCTACTGCTGATCATGTTAAGAAGATCATCAAAAGCTTGCCAAAACAGTGGAGGCCAATGGTCACAGCGCTGAAACTAGCTAAGGATCTCAACAAAATCTCTCTGGAGGAACTTGTCAGCTCCCTCAGAAGTCACTAGATAGAGCTAGAAGCAGATGAACCTCAAAATCAAGGTAAGCCATTAGCTTTAAAATCTAACAGAAAATCTGACTCCAAAGTTTTGCAGGCTGTTGAAGAAACCTCTGATGGGTCCTCATCAGAAGAAGATGAACTGTCTCTCCTCTCCAGAAGGGTGAACCAATTATGGAAGCAGAGGCAAAGGAAGTTCAGGAATCCTAAAAGATCAGAGAATCAGAATGAGTCCTTCTCCAGATACAGAAGGTCAGAATCCTCCTCTGGACACAGAAGATCTGAAGGCTCTTCAGGAAGCAGAAAGCCAAACAACAAAGACATCATCTGCTATGAATGTAACGAGCAAGGACACTACAAGAGTGATTGCCCAAAGCTTCAGAAAGAAAAGCCCAAAAAGAAGTTTGGCAAGGAGAAGAAGAAAAGTCTCATGGGTACATGGGATGACTCTGACACATCTGAAGCTGACTCAGAATCAGATGATGAAAGAGCAAACATTGCTCTCATGGCAAACATAACAGAAGACAGTGAAGCTTCCGAGTCAGACTCTGAATCAGAAACAGAAGAGATATCTTTAGCAGCAAAGCAGAAACACCAATCATGGTACCTGGACTCTGGCTGCTCACGACACATGACAGGAAGAAAGCATATGTTCTAAAGCCTGGAACTTAAGCCTGGAGGCCACGTAGGCTTTGGAGGCAATCAGAGGGGAAAGATCATTGGCTCAGGAACAGTAGGTAATGGAAATCTTCCCTCTATAAGTAATGTTTTATTAGTAGATGGATTAATGCATAACCTGTTATCCATAAGTCAATTAAGTGATAACGGTTATGATATAATCTTTAATCAAAATTCATGCAAAGCTGTTAGTCAGAAAGATGGGACTATCCTATTTAATGGAAAGAGGAGAAACAACATTTATAAAATAAAACTTTCTGAACTGAAAATTCAGAATGTAAAGTGTCTTCTGTCTGTTAACAACGAGCAATGGATCTGGCACAAAAGATTGGGACATGTTAGTATGAGAAGAATATCTCAGATTAACAAACTCAATCTGGTCAGAGGACTTCCTAACCTGAAGTTCAATTCAGATGCTCTGTGTGAAGCATGTCAGAAAGGCAAGTTTGCAAAACCAGCCTTCAAATCTAAAAACGTTGTTTCCACCTCTAAGCCATTAGAACTTCTGCACATTGACTTATTTGGACCAGTTAAAACTGCTTCAGGCAGTGGCAAGAAGTATGGGTTAGTAATCGTAGATGACTATAGCAGATGGACATGGGTAAAGTTCTTAAGACACAAGGACGAGTCACACTCTGTGTTTGTCACCTTCTGCAACCAAGTTTAGAATGAAAAGGATCTTAGAATCGTTAAAGTCAGAAGTGATCATGGTGGAGAATTTGAAAACAAAGATTTTGAGTCATTCTTTAATGACAAAGGCATTATGCATAATTTCTCTTGTCCTAGAACTCCCCAGCAAAATGGAGTTGTAGAACGAAAGAACAGAACATTGCAAGAAATGGCCAGAACCATGATCAATGAGACAAACGTTGCTAAGATCTTCTGGGCAGAGGCAATAAACACAGCGTGCTACATTCAAAACAGAATCTCCATAAGACCTATTCTGGAAAAGACTCCATATGAATTGTGGAAGAACAGAAAGCCCAACATTTCATATTTTCATCCATTTGGATGTACTTGTTTTATTTTAAATACAAAAAATTATTTGAACAAGTTTGACTCTAAAGCACAAAAGTGTATTATGTTAGGATACTCTGAACGCTTAAGAGGGTACAGAGTATACAATACAGAAACACAGATTGTTGAAGAATCAATCAGTGTTCGTTTTGATGATAAGCTTGACTCTCAAAAGTCAAAGCAAAATGAATTACTTGCAGGTATGGAAGTTGAATTCACAGGTACTGAAGACAAGTCATCAGAAGCTCTTAACAGAGACATTCCCTCAACATCAGAAAGAGGCACTGCAAGCAATCCAACACCTTCTGTTGATCAACTTCAGAAAAGACCATCAGAAGCAGCATGGAGCACCCAGAAGAAACAATCTTAGGAAGAAAGTAAGATCCAATCAGAACAAGATCTAGCTTCAGAAACTCTGAAGAATCCCTCATTGGACTTGTTTCTCTGATTGAACCATCTTCAATTGATGAAGCACTTCTGGACAATGATTGGATTCTAGCAATGCAAGAGGAGTTGAATCAATTCACAAGGAATGACGTATGGGATCTAGTTCCCAAACCAAAAGGATTCAACGTCATTGGAACAAAATGGGTGTTCAGAAACAAACTGAATGAACAAGGTGAAGTCATCAGAAACAAGGCACGATTGGTAGCACAAGGTTATAGTCAGCAAGAGGGGATAGACTATACAGAAACCTTTGCTCCAGTCGCCAGGTTAGAATCTATCAGACTTTTAATTTCATTTGCTGTAAATAAAGGCATCACTCTGTATCAGATGGATGTTAAGAGTGCATTCTTAAATGGCTATATAGAAGAAGAGGTATATGTGCACCACCCCCTGGTTTTGAAAGCTCAAAAAATCCAGAATATGTTTTCAAACTAAAGAAGTCACTGTATGGTCTGAAACAAGCTCCCAGAGCTTGGTATGAAAGACTAAGTAACTTCCTGTTAGAAAAGGAATTCACTAGAGGGAAAGTGGACACAACCTTATTCTGTAAGACAGTTAAGAATGACATTTTAGTATGTCAGATTTATGTTGATGATATCATTTTTGGATCTACTAAACCTTCTCTGGGAAGAAAGTTTGCTAAGTGTATGCAGGCAGAATTTGAGATGAGCCTAATGGGGGAACTGAAATTCTTTCTGGGCATTCAGATCAATCAAACCCCAGAAGGAGCTTACATTCATCAGAGCAAATATGTCAGAGAACTTCTGAAGAAATTTGATCTCTCAGAATGTAAGCCATCAAAGATTCCAATGCATCCCACGTGCATTCTGGAAAGAGAAGAGGTAAGCAAAAAGGTAGAACAGAAGGTCTACAGAGGTATGATTGGTTATCTTCTTTATCTGACAGCATCAAGGCCTGATATTTTATTCAGTGTATGCATTTGTGCAAGATTCCAATCAGATCCTAGAGAATCTCACTTAACAACAATTAAGCGAATTTTCAAGTATCTGAAAGGTACTACTAATCTGGGTTTATTTTATAGAAAATCAAGTGATTACAGCTTAGTAGGATATTGTGATGCTGACTTTGCTGGAGACAGAGTTGAACGTAAAAGCACTTCTGGAAGCTGCCAGTTTCTGGGAGAAAATATGATCTCATGGTCCAGCAAAAGACAATCCATAATTGCTCTATCAACAACAGAAGCTGAATACATAGCAGCAGCTGGATGCAGCACACAAATGCTCTGGATGAAAAGTCAACTTGAGGACTTCCAGATATTTGAGAGTAACATTCCTATCCTCTATGACAACACTTCTGCTATTTGCTTAAGTAAAAATCCAATTTTGCATTCTAGGGCTAAGCATATAGAAATAAAAAATCATTTTATTAGGGACTATATTCAGAAAGGGATTTAAAATTTAAAATTTATTAACACATACCATCAATGGGCTGATATTTTCACAAAACCACTTTCTGAAGATAGGTTCAACTTCATTCTGAAACATCTCAGCATGAAGCTCTGTCCAGAATAAAATTGTTTTAATTTTATATATTAACCTTCAGAATTGTGTTTATTTTATGTGAACTACTGATCAATCTTCTTTCAGAACTTTAGAAATGCATATTGTATCAGAATCTATCCATGAAGATCTGAGCGCTTCAGTTCAAGGATAGAAGTGTTGCTCACTCAAGCAAACAAGTGTCATCCAGTCATCAGCTGTTTTCTGAGGCTGAACACGCGTTCACGTTTCTGAAAAGGCAAAGCGCTGATTGGATGCATTGAGACACATGTCATGAGTAACCATTCCAAATATCTTTCTGAATCCCCTAAAATCAGCTATCATTAAATGCTAATAATCATTATTTATTTCTCTCTCTTAAACGTTTATGTTTTCAAAAACTTTTTAGAAATCTATTTAAACACTTCACACCATTCACTCTTTTTACTTTCACTTTTGTTTTCTCTCAAAATTTCTAATTTCAGTATTCTTACTTGCTCAAGAAAACCCTTCAATCTTTTTCACAAAGACCTCGTGTGAACATGGCTTCTTTCAGCATTCCTTCTTCAGGTTCCCAGAAAACTGTTTCATCTGAACAATATGAAGTACCATTCAGAACGCTTCTCACTCCAATCAAGAATCTTGAAGTTATGTCTGAACTGATAGTGGATTTCAACAGTCTCAAAGAAAATGGCTTTGATTTATCTGAAGAGGTTAAAGCTCAAGGTTGGGAAAAGTATTTTGACAGGCTGGTGGGTCCAACATTTCCTATTCTGGTAAAGGAATTTTGGATTCACGCTTCTTCTTCAAATCATCAAGTTACGTCTTACATCATGGGGAAGAAGATTGTTATCATTGAAGACCTGATTGCAAGACTCATAGGGTACAATGGTGGTGGTATTCGTTGCATTGATATGGAAGAAAGGTGTGCAGATGTTTCCCTAATTGCAAGGGAAATTTTCACGCTGGGGCTTCCCTCCAGCAAGATAAGGGATTTGAAGGACAAGCACAGAATTTGGGCCAAGATCATTCTGGGCTGTTTCAACCACAGGAAGCCTACTAGCTCTCCTGATTACATTAACATTGATCAGCAGTTTCTGCTCTATTTCATCTCTCAGAAGGTCAAGATAAATCTAGCTCATCTTCTATTCAACCATCTCAGAACAAGTGTCAAAGAAACAAGGGAAGAGGAACGTACAAAAAGGGATTGGATACCCTTGGGAAGACTGATATCAGATATTCTTACAGAGAATAGGCTGATTGATCATCTGCAAAAGGCACAAGGAATCAGCACTCTGGAACCTTCTGTTGGCAAGCAGCTGAATGCCAAAAATCTGAAGAAAATGAAGCTGATAGAGAACATTAAGAAGGAGCCCAGCGTCACTCCTTTTGCTGAAATCTCCAGCAGAAGAGTCCCTCTAGACGACTTCCCTATGTTCTCAGAAATTGACTCTAAGCCTCAAATCATTCTGAGATATTTGGATGCTTGTAAAGCTGATGGTACAACACCAAATCTGAATATTCAAGATCTTCAACAGAAGGCTCTAGAGGTTGTTCTGAAGAAGACGAAGAAAAGAAAAGCAGCTGCAGAAGGATCATCTCAACAGACTCCCAAGAAAAGAGGTAATCCTGCTTCTGTAACTGTTTTAGATTCAACTGATGTTTCCACATCTATCCCTATTCCAACTCCAATTCCAACTCCATCTGAAAACCCAACTCCTCAAACTTTCGATGATTTTGACTTAGACTTTGACCCTTCTGAATCATTAACCCTCAGAAGATCTCGCTCCAAACCATAAAATCCAAATACTGAAACCATACCAGAACAAGAACTTGAACAAGTTCTTTCTGATATAGACTAACACACTTCCGTTCCCGAACCAGAAAATCCAAATCCAAACACAGAAACTCCACTCTCACCAATACCAGAAACTCCACTCTCTCCAATACCAGAAATCCCACAACCAAATATTAATCCACCATCTCCTCAACATGAACAATCTCCACAACCTGAGACTCAAACCTCTGAGGCTCAACACTCTGAATCCCCTGAACCACAACCTTTGGCCATTCAATTGCCCTGTGGTACCACTGTGAATATTCCTCAACTTCCCTCTTCACCAGAAATAACTCCACCAAATTCCCCATCAAGTCCAATCGTAATTCCTGACTCTCCCACTCCCTCACCAAAAACCAATTCAGAAGACCACAACAAGACTGTCATTGACCTAACAGTCTTTGAACGCCTTGCTGCAATAAACAACAAAACTTCTATCCCTAAACCAAAACAACCAGATGTTGGTTCCAGCATATTGAACTTTGAAACAGATATACAGAAGTGGATCACTTCTTTGAAACAAGCAAGTATGGAACTGGTGGATCCTGGTGTATCAGACCTCCTCTGGACAAAATTCAGAAGATGGGTATGCTCTGAAACCTTTAAGTTGCAAGACCAGAGCTATGGACAGGCTCAACAGAACTTCAGCAATCTGCTGAAGGAAATTGAAGGTCCAATTCTGAGCAAGCTGCTTAAGGAAGAAATTCTCCATCTGGACATTGCTCCTTGGTCTGAAAAGCGTCCAGCAGCCAAAGCTCAACATGCAGAAGAACAGATGATTCCAGCTGAAGAACAGGTTCAAGAAGAAGATATTGAAGAAAGCTCTGAGAAGCATACTGTTTCTGAAGATCCTCAAGCTTCCTCTCTTGACAGGCAGACTCTGGAGGACTTGAAAAGATCTGATATTCCGATGAATGAAAGAATGAATAAGCAGGACACCAAGATTGATGCAATAGCAAACATGGTATCTCAGCAACAGGAAACCAGCAATCAAATCAAGAGCATGTTAGAAACCCTGTTCACACATCTTCCACCTTCCTCTTAGAATTTTCTTGTGTTTTCCTTGTTTTCTTTACATGTTTGTCTGTAATATTTTACGTGTTCTAAACTAATCATTGCTTATGTTTTTAATATAAACGTTTCTCTTAGCTCTGATCACTTTAACTCTGATTATTTATGCTTTTTGATTACTGACAAAAAGGGGGAGAAAGAATGATATTTTTCAATAACGGATTACTGAGACATAAGTCTCAAACATTCTAACATTCTGATATATTTGAATTTCCTTCTTCTAAAAAGCTTACAGGTACAAGAATCTGATGAACTCTGATAAAGTAAAGTTCTGATGCTCAAGGTCTCATGGAATTAAAGGGAAGTAATCAACTCAGGGGGATTTTTTCTCTTCATTACTCTGATACCTTTTATTCCTTATCTTCTTATCTCTGATACCTTTTATTCGTTATTTGTTTATCTCTGATACCTTTTCCTCTCTATCCTTAATCTTTGATACCTTTTATTATTTTATTTTAATTGAAAAACTCCGGTTTTTGTCATCATCAAAAAGGGGTAGATTGTTAGAACATAGTTTGATTCTACAATACTCAGTTAGAGTTTTGATGATAACAAAATACAAGATTAAATAAATTGTAAGATTTATGTTTAAAGACATATATGCTACTTAAAATTATGTTGTGTATTTACAGAAACTCTGATGGAATCAGCATCAGAATATCAGTATCAACATCAGCATCAGAAGACATGTCAGCATCAGAAGATCAAATAACATGTGCTATACGCTGAAGCTTGAAGAACAGAATCTGCACATAAAATACTCTGACTCTGATCAAGATCCTAACCAAGTCATCAGCACTCAGAAGCGTCAGCATAAAGGAAAGAACACTCTGTTTACCATAAGCAGAGAAGACTCTGAAGTGTCAACGTTACTAAGCATTCAAGACAGATTTATTACCAACGACTTTATTCCAAGACAAAGATCTTCTCAAAAAGGAAAGAACGTTAATAGCATTGAAATGGATTTATGGACAACCAATGTATCTCTTCTGTGGCTATTTAAACAAGACTATGTGAGAAAAGAAAAGGCTAATAATCTACACGCATGCACGCATACAAAAACGTTCTCATTCATACAATTTGCTAAAGCCTTCATACCACGCCTACTGCAAAAGCATTAGCAATTCAGTTTTCAATCTAAGCTTAATATTGTGTATTATCACAATTGTGATATATAGTTTTATTAGAAAACATCAAACACACTTTTGTTCAATTATCTGTAAGAGAAATTCCTTGAGATAAACCGGTCTGTGGTTAGACTCAAGAAGGATTTAACAGTTGTTAAAGTAGTTGTTGTATTCAGTTGAATATAGTGGATTAAGACCTCGTTGGAGAGAGGCGAATTCACCTTGACGGGTGGACTGGAGTAGTTTGAGATCAAACGAACCAGGATAAAAATAACGTGTTGTCTGCATTTGATTTTAAGTTTTACAATTCAACCCCCCTTCTTGTGTTTTTCACATCTTCACACTTCTCTAGAAGAACTTGTGAGTTCTCTAAGAAGTCATGAGATTGAGCTAGATCAAGATGAACCTCAAAAAAGAGGGAAATATATTGCGCTTAAATCTGTCAGAAAATCTGAGAAGTCCAAAGCTCTTCAAGCTAAGGAGATCGAGGATTCATAAGAAGATGAATTGTATCTATTGTCCAGAAGGTTTAATTGTCTCTATAATAAGAATCAAGGCAACATGTTCAGAAGTAATAGAAGGAAAAGAGGCCGTTTCTAGTCTACTTATGAGAATAGAAAGCCTAGTGACAAAGAAGTTACTTGTTATGAGTGCAACGAGCCAGAACACTACATGAATGATTGTCCAGAACTGCAGAAGCACAAGTCTAAGAAGAAAGCTCTCAAAATCAAGAAGAAAGGGTTGATGGTAATCTGTGATGATTTTGACTCTTCAGAAGACAACTCAGAAGAAGAATGTGCTAACGTGGCACTAATGGTTCGAGCTAAAACGTTTGTTAAGTGTTAACATGGAACTAATGGCTCAAGCTGAAATGTCTGTTAAAAGGATCCCTCTATAAGATGAAGCAGAATCATATTCAGACACGTAAGAGATATTCTCTAAAGAGGTATTTTCTGACCTTACTCATTCTGAAATAACTTTCTCTCTACTTGAATTTATGGAAAACTTGAGTTTTTCTAAAGATTGAATTCAATGAACTTAAAAAATCATATGAATCCACATCTCTTGAAAATGGTAAGCTTAAATAATATATCTCCATTCTAACTAAAGAAAGCCACTCTCTTAAAAGTGAGATCTCTTCCCTAAAAGACACGAGAACTCTTCTAGAAGCTTCTAAGAGTTCTAATGAGGTCATCATAAATCATGAAAACACTATTCAGAAATATTTAGCCAAAAAGATAGGGAGAAGCGTATTGGTTTCTATGATTTGTGATGCAAGAATAAATGTAACCAATAGTGTTGGTTATAACTCCTATGACGAATCTAATTCTGATTAGGAAGTCAAAACCTAAAACCATTCATTTTGTCTCTTCTAGGTATATGTCTAAAGATAAAGGAAAAGGAAAAAATCTAGATCTAAGGCAAAACTTTTGACTAAAACATTCTTTTGTTTTTGTTTAACCCAAATTTATCAAGAACTCTGGGAATCTAATAAGAGAGGACCCAAGAAATTATGTGTACTCAAAAATCAAATAATGTCTTGCAGATTTCTCTTAACAATGCTATTAGGACACATGTTTTGGCACGTGGACTCTAGATATTTACAATAAGAGAGAAGGCACATGTTTATAAACCTGAAACTTCATCCTAAAGACATTTTGGAAACGAAGCCACTACAAAAAATAGTAAAGTCAGATTATCCAAAGATCGGTCTCTAGTAAGTTTTGATGAAATCTACAACACTTCAGAAAGATTATGCTAAATAAAGATAGTATTCATCTTGACAATTAGTTCCTCATAGAATAATACCAACCTCTAAGGTATGCATTATTCCTATCATTATCTTTTTAGATATGGTACATCAATCTAATGAAGTTCTCATACTATCAGAAGCATCTCATTCAAATTTGTTTACCCTCTTTGCGCTACAAAGTCATCTTTTAAGCTCTAATTTCCCAAAACCCTAAAATCACTTGTTTTTGTTTACTCCTCTCCAAAAATGGCTTCATCGTCGTTAATGTCATACCCCGATTTTTGACCTAAGATCTCATCTTCATTTTTTCATTTTTTGTTATATACATCAAGGCCACAAAATATGGTTAGTTTCGAACGTTTCACGTTCGAGCATTGCCTGTGTAGATATTATCGAGTGTTGTGAACATTTTATCTTATGCATGACTAACTTCTAATCAAGCACAAAGTGTATGTTTTTTGTTTCTTTGATTTCATGTGCAAAAATAGGTCTGAATCAAGAGCATCAGGCGTCACACCTTAATTAGGGTTTTGAGTCTCTCAAGCCAGAAGTACAGTTGATCATTGATTCTCTAAGACTGATTCATCAAGAGAATCGTGTGTTTATTTCCATGCTTTATTTCAACAAGTGGCCTCAAGCGTCTATGAATTTCTTCAAAAAAATAAACAGTCAAGGTTCCATGCTCACTGGTTTATGTGTGTTTCGCCTTGCCTTGAAATACAAGAAAAGATCAAGCTATGAAAGTCAATTCCAAACATTTCGACCAAAAGTCATCTGCAAGTTTTCTTTAAGAGTTGAAGACAATTGTGTTTAGAAAGCCATGAGGGGACTTTATGGGACGTTTTTCATGATTTAAGAGGTTCTGGATCCCTAAGTTGAGTTCATTATGCCAATTTCTCATTGCGATAACATTTTGCCTCAAATCCCCATTCTAGTGATCATTCAAAGCTTTTAAGAAGAGTTCGATTTCTTATACTTACATGACGCGGGGTAAATTTCGTTAGAATGGAGCGATTGAATTCAAGATCACTTTGGAAAATTTTATTTAGATTACTTGGAATTTTCATCCTGTGAATTCAAGTGTTAATTTAATAGAAGTTATCAAAAGGGCTCATTCAAGAATAATCGTTCATCACATTAATATTTATTCAAGATTATTTTCGTGTGATTATTTTGATGGATTCACACCATGGCCATTTGAATTCGCATGAGGCATTTACCAAGGAGATATTGGAAAGAGAAATTTGATTCAAATTTGTCATTCATCATAAGAACAAATACATGATGGTTACAAGATCAATTCATGTAATTCATTTGGATCTCTAATACAAGATGCAAGATTGAGGTCTTAAGGCTTGCATCACTATTTATTCATCATTCAAAAATTCATTCAAGTATCAATCAATTCTTTTCCAAATTCAAGTGGAAGATTTTGAATTTCATCAAAACAAATAAAGATCCAAAATGTTTACAATTACAAACGAATTGAGAAAATTACATTCAAGACAAGTTTCCATTTATGTTACATAAAGAATTAAATTCTAGACCTATTGATATTAATTTCAAAACTTCAATCTTGCTCCAAAAAGGCCTTGATGTTCAACAATACAAATCAACCCAATATCATGTTGCAGCCCTACAAACCAATACAAAAAACAGCAAAATACTTCCCATTTTCCAGCTATGTAAAACAGTCCCAAAACTGCTATAAAAATACTATAAACCAGTCCAAAAAAACATCAACCTACAATGGTCCAAATGCTGTCAGAAAACTACTGTAAAATCAGCCTAGACCAGTCTGCTACAGCCTGCTGCCCTGCATCATAACAACCAAGAAATTACATCAATATGGCTAAAGAAAAACTGCATGAAGAAGGCATCAAGACAGTTTGTCAAAACAGTTTAAATATTCTACTATTTCCCCCCCTAAATTCCTTGTTCTTTCTCTATAAAAGCCATCTTCATGGATAGAAAAATTACACAAGAAAAGCTCAAGGGGAGAAAAACAGAAAAAGAGAGAAGTGTGTTCAAGTTTTAACAGCAAGAATAAGAGTAAGAGAGGTTTGAGCATCAACAAGAGAGGGAGGGAGAACTTACTGTTTTTGAAGCTCCATCAGAGAGACTCTGATAGGTATTTCTTCTCCCTATTATTTTCTGCATACATCAATACATGATGAATTTGTTTGTATAGCAACATCATTAACATGTTTGAATCCTCTCTTTGCACCACTTTTATGCCATACGAATGCTTGCTTTATCATACTTTTTGGCTGTATTTTGAGTTGCTGCAATATGTGGATATTTAGAAATGTTTAGAAATCATAATAACAGTAATAATGCAGACAAAACGCACGGAGGATAACATAAAATTTAGAGATAAAATATACCTTCTTTACACGAAAATTTAGAGGAAAAGAACACGAAGAGGAAAGCATGATGAGAGGAATATTCAGAGTTACACGATTCATTTTCCAGGTTTCATTACACGAAAATTCACACTAAACTCTCCCTGAGTTGTAAACTCACCATCCTCTACTCTAATCTTCGAGCTCAAGCCTGCAACTCATCAATCTTCAAACAACTTCAGGGACTATCATCATTTTCTGCAGCATGTTCATCCTCCCATCTTCTTCAACATTGCTACAACTGTGCTTGTTTCATTCTCTACATTGCATCGGCACTGACTTCAACAATATTGCTACTGCAACCACGAGTCCGCACATCATAAAAAGTAACAGATCCGATGGAAACACGCAAGGAAAGAAGAAGAATGAAGGAAGTGCGTGAGACACGTACCTGAACATGTGGCGATGGAAGTTTTGTTGTTCACTGCGCAAGAGGAAAATCTTTATAGCAGGTGAATGAGACAGGGAGAGTCGACCTCAAATCGGAGAAGATGGAAAATAGAGAGCTTCCTTGTGTTGATCGGAGATGAGGAAGGCAAAGAGGCGACCTTCGTGCTTCGCGAGGATGAAGAAGGCTCTCGTTGAAGCTGAACAAACACAACAATCTGGCGCCTTTTAGGGATTCCACCAGATGTATCAACTTCTCATTTTTGGAGATGAAGATGATGATGGGAACGTTGTTGTTGTGAAGAGGTTGAGAGATGCACAATTTGTATGGAAGAGAGAGTTTTGTTTGACTTTTTTTACGGTAAATATCAGATAGCAGAGTTTATCAATAATATTAATTAATCTATTTTTTCCTTCCCAATGGTAATAATAAAACCAAGCGGCGCCCTTTGTTATTAGGGTTTCCCAAAACTTTCCTTGTCTTATTCCAAACCGGGTTAGCCCCAATAGGCCTGTTAGCCCAATCACACTATCAATATTCACCTTATTTATTAATAGAAACGTAAATATAATAGATAAATAGCATAGTTCAGTTGGCAAAGCATACCACTAATAACTTAAGGGACCCGATTTCAACTCCATGTTGGGGCATTTTTATTTTGTTTTTAGTTCATTTAGCCATTATTTCCCATTTTTATTAAATATATGATAACAAAATATTAATTTAGTTTATTTTTATACATATAATTATTTCATGCCTTTATAAAATATAAAAACATGCTATTAAATTAGTCTTTCATTTGATTTTTTCTATTTATTTAATTATTCAAATACAAGCTAGTATAAATTAGTCTTTTATTTAATTTGTGTTGTTTCTTTAAATACACGCTAGTATAATTTAATTTTTGTTATTATTCAATTGACGCTCTGTGATACGGTGGCAGAACCGACTGTTATACTGGTTTGCATTTTTGTTCGCAAAATGTCGCGGTAAGCAAGAGTCGCCACCGACTTTTATTTTATCCAATCAGGAAAAGGAAAAAGAACAGAAAAAACCTTTTTCAAGAATATTTCTGAGTACGGGGGATAGATTATAGAAAGGGAAGGTGTTAGCACCCTTTCTATCCATGGTTTTCCATGGGCTCTTAGGTACTTGCTCATTTTTAAATTGCTTGTGTGAGTGCTTGTTTTGAAAAAGTTTACTTCGTGATAACCCTTGTATCAGTCCTCAAGGATGTGATGAAGTTGTTTTTTGAAAATTGTTTTGAAAGGTGTTGGTGTGAAAAGTTCATTTGTTTGAGCAAGTACTTAAAAGTTAATCTACCTACTCGAAAAAGACTGTTCGTTTTCCTTTAGACAATGCTGTCCCATTATTAAGGAATAGGTAGCACCGTCGTTGGAGTTTTAAGGGACGTTCGAACAGACAGATACGGTCACAAAAGCAATGTTAGGAGGTGTTAGTAATCATCCTAAAGCCTTAAAGATCTGTTTCCAAGGCAACATCTGAATGAGTCACTTGAGATCTTTCGGGGCTAGAGGATGACCACTAACAAACCTTATACTTCATGACCGCTTAACCGAAGGCAACCGAAGTGGAGTAAACCCTAGGAGTGAGCATTTGCGAGTGAGATTTTTTCAGTTAATTTGTCTTTGCACATTTAGGTTATCTACTATTTTACTTTTCAGATATTCTTGTCATACAATCCTATTAGCATACATCTAACAATTAATAATTATGGAAATTTAAAGTGCGGAAATAGAAATCCTAACTATTACATGGCTTTCCCAGATACAAAATTATTTAACTGAAAATAAAATGCGGAAATTAAAACCCTAATTAGAATCTATTACAACCTCAAAACAGTTACATAAATAATTTAAAAAAGGTAACTAAAACGCACGCGACGAATTAAATGCGAAGACGATTGGTAATTTGAGAAAAAAATCTTTAAGTTATTTTTGAAGGGAAATTAATCATTTACAAAACCCTAATTTTTAATTAGTTTTAATTATAAAAAGAAATTGAATTAACCTAATTAGAATTAGACTAAATAATTCAAGAAAATAAAATATTTTATGAAAAAAGATTTTTATGTTTTTTGTGATTTTGATTTGATAAAAAATGATTTTTGTTATTTTGTAAAAAAAAGAATTGAGTAAATAATAAAAGAATAAGAAATAAAATAAAATAAAAAAAGATTAGAGATGGGCCTGCTTAAGCAACAATCAGGGGGTGTAGATCTGAACTTTTGGGCCCATTAGTGGCTAAGCCCAGTCAACGCCTTGGATTCCATGCTGCCTCCTCCTGTTGGTGCACCGTGGTCCTTTCTTGCGTGGGCGTTGGATTGGATTGATAAGGAATTCGTTGGCTAGATGATGACAGTGCATGTTATGCCCCTGGAACGCGTATGCATATGATCTGTAGTTATAAAGTTAGAAAATAAGAAAATGCTGGGACCTGGGATCGAACCCAGGTCCTTTACCTTTCCAAACACACGTTTCACCAATGGGCCACCTGTATCTGTTTGTTATAATATTGAAACGATAACAACATAATGCAAACTAGTCACGAGCTTCAAAAAACGCGCGAATATTTAAATTTCCCAATGGTGGTCAGCCACGTTGTTATCTTCCTCAGCCCTCCGTCGTGTTAGCTGATGGACTTTTACCTACAATCAACATCCGTAGCTACAAACCTGTAAATTTCCAAAATCTACCATAAGAAATATAAATCAATTCCAAGCATACAAATCAACTCGTTTTGATCTCACGAGTATGATGACATCCTTCTTTTGGCCTAGTTGTACCTGTATCAAGAAACCCAAAAATACGACCCCAAACCCTAGCAATGACAACTATCAATATATGCGCTAAAACATTAATTAAACCAATCTAATACGTTGCAATATGATAACAAACACATACATACCATTAAAACATGTTTATGATACAAGAATCATAGTAATCGAATTTAGAAAGAGAAGCAAACCGTGATGGTCGGGTAGCGCGTTTCTGGGCCTGTGGAGGCTTGATGATGCTTGCAATCGCTTCAGAGGATGTCCAGGAGTGGATTGGTGGCTTTGAATCACCTTGAATCATCCTCTAAATTGAAATCCGGTCCACACTTTTTCTTCAAAAATTTGAGTTTGCTTGATGACTTTCACGACCTCAATCCTTGTTCTCTAGCCTTGGTTGCGTTATGTATTTGTACTAGAGTGAATTAGGGTTGTATAAAATAACTTGTATCTTGAAATTTATGGAGATTTGATTTGGTTTTCATGTGGTATGATATCCTTCCAATTTTGGCCTAATCATGCCATTCTTGTGCCAATTAGCTTTGATATGATTTGATTCCGACATGCCAGCATAATGAGCTTGTGATTCTGTCCAAATTCCAATCAAAACAAATCTTTGCTATTATTTACCAATTATTTGATTTAATTCAATTTTTAATAAATAAAAAATCAAAATAAAATAAATAATGAAGCAAATAACACGTGAGTGAAAATTTGGGTCGTGGACCATGTTATAAGTGAGGTGCAAGCATAAAAAGTTAGGCCCATTTGGAAAAAAATGCAATTTTGAGCACATTTGACTTTTGGCAATTTTGCAAAAAAAGGACAACTTTGACAAGGCATATCTCTTCCAATTTTAACCCTAGATAGGTGTTTTTGGACTTTTTAGAAATCTTAGGATGTCCCCTAAGCAACCCTTTTGGTCTCATCTCAATTGAGTCTTCCATGTTCATGTAAGAAGCTTTGACCCACAAAGTGTTTTTGTTGACTTTTCAAAAGGACGTATAATGTGGAAATTCATATCTTTTTGTGAGTGCATATTTTGAACTTGAGGGATGAAGATGAATTGTAGGGAATTGCATCCTCTTCAAAATTAGATTTGGATGAAAAATTTATGATAAAGTATGAAGAAGTCATGCTTTGTCAAAGTTTGGTTGACTTTTCTTGAGAAACCCTAATTTAGCAACTTTTGGGTTTTGATGAATTTAGGGCATTCCTTGAGGAATCATGATCAACCCTTGATAAAATGATGGATATAACTTCAAAATGTTGATGTTGACCAAAAATCTTGAAGTTTGACTGTATGTGGGCCACAGTTAACTTTTGACCTAATATAGTTGATTCTCAAGCATCTGAGCAATTGACTGAGCAAACTTCTTGTGCAAGGCTTGACATTTTACATGAGGGATATTGAGAACATATTAGGACCATGTAGAGCATATGAGGTCTTTGGAGTTCACCCATCTTGATGAAAATGAAAACCCTAGTTTAAGATACATTTTCTTAGGAGAGAGTTTGTCTAGTCAACTCTTGGGCTACCTTGAGCAAATTGAGGATCTCTAGGAGTATGTTTTGAGTAAAATGAGAGGGAAAATTTTGGGGTACAACAGCTGCCCCTGTTCAATCTTCTTAAAATTGAGGATGTAGATTGTTTGTCTGCCTTTCATGATCTGAAGGTGGAAGATGATTGAACACTAGAGTGCCTAGAAATTTGCACCCGTATGAGTAATGCTGATTCGATGATGTCAGGAATGGGCTTACAAATGCCATTTGGAGAAGATGTGACAGAGAATCGTCAGATATGGGCTTAAAGATGCCATCTAGAGGATGTTAATTTCCTGAGATGTTCCTTTGATGAGAGTCCATGTTCCTGTCGTTGAGGAGGAATCTGCTGAGGAATGTTGGTATCTGTCTTGGGAGAAGTAGAATTTTAGGATCTTCAGTTGTCCGTTACTCTATTGGGGAAAAGCGAAACCGGTCATGTTTGATCAGGTCCAGGTCTTACAGTGTTGTGGACTGTTTTCAGGAGGTAAGAGAACAGAAACCTGGACGATAAGGTTATGAGAAGGAACCTGGATAGTAGGGCTACTTCGAAATGAAAGCCTTGATAGTAGGGCTATGAGAAGGAACCTGGGTGGTAGGGTTACTTCGAAATGAAATCCTGGATAGTAGGGTTGTGATAAGGAACCTGAGTCGTAGGGTTTCTTCGAAATGAAAGCCTGGATAGTAGGGTTGTGAGAAGGAACCTGGGTCGTAGGGTTACTTCGAAATGAAAGCCTAGATAATAGGGCTATGAGAAGGAACCTGGATAGTAGGGTTTTTTCGAAATGAAAGCCTGGATATTGGGGCTGTAAGAAAGAACCTGGATAGTAGGGTTACTTCGAAATGAAAGCCTGGATAGTAGGGTTGTGAGAAGGAACCTGGATAGTAGGGTTACTTCGAAATGAAAGACTGGATAGTAGGGCTGTGAGAAGGAACCTGGATAGTAGGGCTTCTTCAAAATGAAAGCCTGGATAGTAGGGCTATGAGAAGGAACCTGGATTGTAGGGTTTCTTCGAAATGAAAGCCTGGATAGTAGGGCTATGAGAAGGAACCTGGATCGTAGGGTTACTTCGAAATGAAATCCTGGATAGTAGGGTTGTGAGAAGGAACCTGGATAGTAGGGTTACTTTGAAATGAAAGCCTGGATAGTAGGGCTATGAGAAGGAAGCTGGATAGTAGGGTTACTTCAAAATGAAAGCTTGGATAGTATTGTTACTTCGAAATGAAAGCCTGGATAGTAGGGTTACATCGAAATGAAAGCATGGATAGTAGGGCTGTGAGAAGGAACCTGGATAGTAGGGTTTCTTCAAAATGAAAGCCTGGATAGTAGGGCTGTGAGAAGGAACTTGGACCGTAGGGTTACTTCGAAATGAAAGCCTGGATGGTAGGGCTGTGAGAAGGAACCTGGATAGTAGGGTTACTTCGAAATGAAAGCCTGGATAGTAGGGCTATGAGAAGGAACCTGGATCGTAGGGTTACTTCGAAATGAAAGCCTGAATGGTAGGGCTGTAAGAAGGAACCTGGGTAGTAGGGTTACTTTAAAGCAATAGTTTAGATTAGTTAACCCGTTTGGTTTCGAGAACTGATTGTTCGTTAGTCGTCTGCAGATGTGACTTGCATAACTGCTGGATTTGTTGAAGTTAAACGTCTTTTCCTGAAAAGGCATCAGAGTTAGTTACATGCGATGCATGAAATGCAGGGTGAGATGATGCTCTCAAAATAAATGAGATTATGCTGCATATGATATGTATGTGTGTGTCATGATGTATGTACATGAAATGCTATCGGAGTATGCCCGCGTCTGGGAAAATAAATCCCTGAGGGTTGCTGGAGATTTGTAAATATTCTGTCGGGAAGAGATGTGGCTTGAGAATGAACGTTGCGGGGAACAAACTTAGAAAATGAATTCTTGTAGCTGACGTGATGAACTCTATCAGGGATTGAACCTATGTATCCAGAGAAATAAACTCTGCTTGGGGGATGAATTTTGCTGACTCGCCCATGATTATGAACTTCAGTTAGGGTGGTTACGTCTTGTTTCGGGAAAGCTAACATCAACGCTTTTGACTTCTTTTACTCTGGGGGAGTATATGTACCCGTGATTGTGTTCCAAAGCTTACTCTATCCAGATACCTGCTGGGCAGAGTAACCGTCGGGTTTGGCACTTCTTGTTTTTTTTCTGTTTCTAGAATTACGAGTAATTGTCTTTTGTTTCTTATGTAAGTATTTATGAGCAGCAATCATTTTCAAATGCATATATAAAAATAAGTCATTGGACGTTCTTGCAAAATAAAACAGAAAAATAAAAACAGATCGAAGCCTTTTGTGAAAATGATTTGTATTGATTTTTGAAGTTGGCCTGTAATAGGCGTTTTTGTACAAGGAGGCTGACGCTCTAGTAAGAGAACGCCGCTGAAAGATAGAAATTATACAATTTGTGCAAAAGAAAGAAAAAACAGCTATGTGAAACAACCCCATTGGGTTCCAACTCTGTTATTGCCTTTATATCTTCAAGCGTCTCATCACTTTGCTTCTTGGCCAATAGTTGATCAGATTGATTGGCGCCGTCTGAGCTTGATAGTCGATACCGAAGTCTAGTTGCAATATGATCCAATGAGACATAGTGGTACGCTTTATATCCCTAACTTTTTCCTGGACCGCCCTTTCGGGTTTTCAGTCCACCGGGATACCCTTTTTTGCCCAAGCCGCCCTTTCGGGTTTTCGACTTGCCGGGTGTACAAATTTTTTTAATTTTCATCCCTTACTTTTTCCCGAACCCTTTTGGTTCGCCGAGAAGCCCTTATTTTTGCCTAGGCCAGTCAACCTAGCGGGTCTTTGATTAGGCGTAGTATCTTTTCACTATGTCTGCATTGACAGGGTGAGGAAGGTCGTCACCGTCCATGGTGGTTAGAATCATAGCTCCACCCGAGAAAATGTTCTTAACCATAAATGGTCCCTCGTACGTGGGGATCCATTTCCCCCTGGGATCACCTTGCGGCAGTATGATTCATTTGATCACTAGATCCCCGTCTTTATATTCTTGACGCCTTTCTTTCTTGTTAAAAGCCCTGATCATTCGCTTTTGATACGTCTGACCATGGCAGATAGCAGTAAGTCTCTTTTCATCGATTAGATTTAACTGATCAAGTCGGGTTCGGATCTATTCATCTTTGTTCAAACCAGCATCCTTCATAATCCTGAGAGAAGGTATCTGGACTTCGATGGGTAGGACTGCCTCCATGCCATATACCAGAGAGTAGGGTGTTTCCCCTGTCAACGTCCGAGCTGAGGTACAGTACCCATGAAGAGAAAATGGTAACATCTCATGCCAGTCTTTATATTTCACCGTCATCTTCTGCACAATCTTCTTGATGTTTTTGTTAGCTGCTTCAACAACACCATTCATCTTCGGCCAGTAGGGAGAATACTTATGATGTTGTATCTTGAACTGTTTACAGAGCTCGGTGATAAATGTGTTGTTGAGATTCGTACCATTGTCAGTAATAATTCTCTCTGGCACACCATATCGACAAATCAGATTATGTCGGATAAACCCCGCCACGACGTTCTTGGTTATTGTAGCAAAGGAAGCTTCCTCAACCCACTTCGTGAAGTAATCAATGGCTACTAGGATGAAGCAATCTCCATTGGAAGCGGTGGGCCTGATTTCTCCGATCATGTCGATGCCCCACATTGCAAAGGGCCACGGAGCTGTCAAGACGTTTAAGGGGACCGGAGGCACATGCACCTTATCAACATAGATTTGGCACTTGTGACGAGTTCGATAGTGCTGATAACAATCAGCTTCCATAGTGGACCAATAATATCCTTCCTGTAGGATCTTCTTAGCCACGGTATATCCACTGGAATAGGTTCTGAAGGTGCCTTCATGTAGATCTGTCATGATCCTCTCTGCTTCACTCTTGTCTACACACCATAGTAGTGTGGAGTCATGATTGCGTTTATAGAGGATTCCATTACTAAGAAAGAACTTTGCAGCAAACCTTCTCATAAACTTCTTATCATTGACAGATGCCCCTTCGGGATACTCTTGAGCCTCAAAATACCTTTTAACTTCGTGAAACCAGGGTTTATATGCCACTTCTTCAGTATCTATTTCACAGCAGTGTGTTGGTTCGTCCAACCTCTCAATGGTGATTTGGGGAGCTTCATTGTCCCACGTAACCTTGAACATAAAATACATGGTAGCTAGCGCGTCTGCTAACTGGTTCTCCTCTCGTGGGAAGTGTTCGAAGGTTACCTCCTCAAAGTGTGGGAGCAATGTCAGTACGTACTCTTTGTATAGGATGAGATTCGGGTGTTTTGTATCCCACTCGCCTTTGACCTGACTTATCAACAAAGTGGAATCCACGAATACACTAAGAATTTGATCCTTAGGTAAATAGCAGCTCGAAAACCCATAATACATGCTTCATACTCCGCCATGTTGTTGGTGCAGTTGAAACATAATCAGGCAGTGAACAAAGTATGACAGCCCTCAGGAGATATGATTACAACGTCGATGCCATTATCCAGTGCATTTGAAGTTCCATCAAAATACATAGACCATCAGGATCCTTTCTCAGGTCCTTCATCTGATCCAGGTTCTTCGTAATCAGTCACCAGCATAATATTCTCATCCGGGAACTCAAAATTCACGGACTAGTAGTCATCCACGGCCTGATGAGCCAAATGATCGGCCAATACACTCCCCTTGATTGCTTTTTGGGTTATATATTGTATATTGTACTCGGTTAAGATCATTTGCCACCTTTCTATCCTTCCGGAGAGAGCGGGCTTCTCGAAAATGTACTTGATCGGATCCATCTTCGATATCAACAAGGTAGTGTGAGTCAGCATATATTGTCTCAGTCGGCGAGCAGCCCATGCCAAAATGCAACAAGTTTTCTTGAGCAATGAGTATCGTATCTCACAGTCGGTAAATTTTTTGCTAAGGTAGTATATTGCATGCTCTTTTCGACCAGACTCATCATGCTGCCCCAGCACACACCCCATTGAATTGTCTAGCACTGTCAAGTATAATATCAAAGGTCTTCCTTCAACTGGAGGCATCAAAATTGGTGGTTCTTGAAGGTATTCCTTGATTCTTTCAAAAGAGGTCTAGAATTCATCATTCCACTTTACCACTTGATCTTTCTTCAGAAGCTTGAAGATTGGCTCACAAGTAGCAGTCAGATGTGAAATGAACCTGGCGATATAATCCAGGCGTCCCAAGAAACCTCTAACTTCCTTCTCTGTACGGGAGCTGGCATTTCTTGTATAGCTTTTATCTTTGTAGGGTCTACTTGGATGCCTTTGTCACTGACTACAAAACCCAAAAGCTTACCAGATCTTACCCCGAAGGTACACTTGTTCGGATTCAACCTCATCTTGTATGTCTTCAACTTGTCGAACAACTTTTGGAGATGATCAAGGTGCTCTTCCTCAGTCTGAGACCTGGCTATCATGTTATCAACATACACTTTGATCTCATGGTGAATCATATCGTGAAACAAAGCGACCATGGCGCGATGATAGGTTTCCCCAGCATTCTTCAACCCAAAAGGCATCACCTTGTAGCAGAAGGTGCCCCACTGTGTGATGAAGGTTGTCTTCTTCATGTCTTCAGGATCCATCTTGATCTGGTTGTAGCCAGAGAAACCATCCATGAAGAAGAAGATTTTGTATTGCACGGTGTTGTCGACCAGAACATCAATGTGAGGAAGTGGGAAGTCATCCTTGGGGCTTGCCCTGTTCAGATCTCTCTAATCTACTCAAATCCGTACCTTACCGTCCTTCTTAGGTACCGGAACAAAGTTGGCAACCCACTATGGATAAGTAGTGACAGCTAAGAATCCTGCGTCGAACTGTTTCATGACCTCTGCCTTGATCTTCTCTGACATTTCAGGGCGCATACGACAGACCTTCTATTTAATCGGAGGACAATCTTCTTTAGTCGGTAGGTGATGTACCACAATATCAATTTCCAAACCAGACATGTCTTCATAGGACCAGGCGAAGATCTCAACATAGTCGTGCAACATCTGTATCAACATCTGTTTGACGCTTGTGATACGGTGGGAGAACTGACTTGGGGTTTTGCGTTTTGTGGTTGCAAATGTTTCGGTTTAGAAAGAGTCGCCACCGACTTTTTATTTTATCCTAAGGAAAGGTCAAAAAGCATAGGAAAGACCTTTGAGATGTTTTCTTATGTTCGGGGAGTAGATTATGAAAAGGGAAGGTGCAAGCACCCTTTTCATCCATGGTTATCCATGGGCTCTTAGTTACTTGTTTAGATCACTTGCTTTGCTTTTCAATTGTTTGAAATGGTGCTTTGTGTGTGATTTGGAAAGATGTTTTTAAAAGAGGCCATCGTTGTGGCAAACTTTGTAATGATTCTTGTTTGAATGTATACAAAGGTGTTTTTGTCTTTTGAAAAGTTTTTCAATGTTTGAAAGTTGATTTTTGAAATTGTATTGTGAAGTGTGTTTGAAAATAGCAAGGATATTTTTGCAAGCTTTTGATCAAGTAACTAAGAGTTATATACCCTATTTTACTCAAAGATCCTTCTTATGTTTTTAACCCTTTTAACAGTGTTATTTCACCATTGCATTTTATGAACAACTTTGTGTTAGGATGTTAAACGGGACAGACGCGGGTCATCGTATAGACCATGATAGCAATTTGTGCTAAGTATTTTTGGCAATTTTCTTGAAGGACTTGATCATTTTGTTTAAGCAACTCAGATAGCGTCATCGAGGGGCTATGATCTTTTGTTTTGTTTTTGTTTTGCCAAAGTACTTAACATGCATACCATGGCCCATTTTTGAAGGCAACAAGTGGATTGTAACCCTAGGGGTGCAAGTGTGCATTGTGTTTGTTTTTCATGCATTTTTGTCTTTGATTAGGTCAAACTATTTGTTAATTTGATTTTGCATACAAACCTTAATTCTCTAATCATGGCATAATTGAAAGCGTTAAGTGCGAGAATTTAAAATCCTAAACTATTACAACATGATTATGGGGATGGGGGTACAATTTTGAATAGGGGGTATTTGACAAGAAATATAAACCCTAGATTACTATTACATCCAAATTGAATCTGAAATGCATCAATATTGAAATGTACAATATTTAAATACACAAAATAAATAAATATTAAATAAAATGTATTATGCAAAAAGGGTTTTTTATTTGTTTATGTATATAAAGTATTTTCAATGTAAAAAGTATGAAGAAAAAATAAAGAAAAAATAATATTTTTTTTGTTTTTTTAGGGTAAACCCTAATTTCCTTTTAAAATAAATATTATATGTTATTTATATACAAAAAATATATTAATATGTGCAAAAAAAAAAGAAATATATTTTAAAAAAGAGTATTTTTTAGTATAAATAATAATAAAAATAAAAATGTAATATTTTTATATTTTATTCTAAGTTTTTAATAAAATAAAGGTATATATATATATATATATATATATATATATATATATATATATATATATATATATATATATATATATATATATATATATATATATATATATATATATATATATATATATATATATATATATATATATATATATATATATATATATATATATATATTAAATATATTAAATATGTATAAAATAAAATAAAATATTTACAAAAATAAAATATATTCAAGAAAATATTTTCAATGTGAAATAAAAATAAGAAATAAAAATAAAAGTATTATTTACATTATTTTTAAATTTAAAATAAATTACCAAAGTATTCTAAATATTTCTTATGTTATAAAAGTCAAATAAAATGCCAAATAAAATGTAAAAAATCTATGAAAATATTTTTAAGCATTTTTTATTATTGGAAATAAATAAAGAAAATCAGAAATGAAAACAAAAATTCAAAAATGCAAAAATATGAGAAATTGGGCCAGGGGGTGTGAAACTGAAACATAGGGGTGTCAAAAGTGAGAACAAACAGGCCCAACCCATTTCCACTTCATCTTCTTCCTGGTGACAAAAACGCGCGCTTGCCCTGTACAAACTGCTAACTCCAGGAAACGTGATCTTTTTCCAAAACTCAAAACATGAAACTTGTAGAGCATTAAACCATGATTATAACCATATAAAAAACTTAATCTAACTCTCAAAGACCAGAGAGAATTTCTCTGGCCCTAAAATCCGACCTAGTTTTTTCAGCATGTTCATGGATGAAATTCTCTTAGCACGTTTAATATAATGAAAACTGAGCATATGTATGGTTTCATAGCAATGAGTACTACATCTTTCATTCACAAACCTAAGGCTAAATGTTCCTAAATAGAGAGATAGAAGTTGGAGAAATACCTGTTTCAGTTGGATTCGAGTTGGACAATGCAGAGACTTTCAGTGAGGCCTGAGGTTCTTTTGAGCTTGCTTGATGTTCCCTGGACCTTTCCCAATGCTTAGTTTGTTTTGAAATGGTCTGAATCTCTTTATAGAACGCAACCTGCAAAGCTTCAAAACAGAAATGGTTAACACTGTAAATGAAGTTACAGTTGGCAATGGAGGTTTGGGATAGTTTGAGTGAGTTGAATGGAAGGTATTGGAACTGGTTGCAAGTAAAACGCACAAGTGGATATGAAAATGGAAGTGATTCTGCAGGGCCTGCCCTGTTTTGCAAGAAAATGTGATTTTTGTGTACAAGGGTGTTTGAGGGATGAATGACTCGTGTTTCTGGCTCACAGGGATGTGCAAAACTTGTTTGAAATGTTGGCAAGAGTTGAATATATCAGATGTGCAAGTTATGTCCTTTTGGCAAGTTGACTTGTTTTGAAAGAAAAGTGTGAAGTGAAGTGAGGTAGGCCTGTACAGGCTATCTCCAAGCATGCACAAGTTTCTTGTACCTTTGCCTGAGTTTGTGGAACTTGTTTGCTGCAAAGAAAGAAGTCCAAGGCTCAAGAAATACAATATTGACATAAAGTTGCCTTTATGAGAATGGAAGTGCTACCTTTATGCCCAAAATGGATTTATTCATTGTGCCAAGTTCCATTGATCAGAATAATACTAATGTCCAATGTATTTGAAATTAATTTTTGAGTGTTGAAGGGTTTAGAGACTTGTAATTAAGTACAAATCTAGTTTGGACAGATTTTGCAACTTGTATGAACATGTATTGGCCATGGATACAAAGTGAGTTTTTGCCAACTTCAAGCATTTGATTCTCCCTAACCACAAATGTGTTTGAGGAGTTATTGGACAATTTGGAAAGCTTGAAACATATACTATAATCCATCTTTGAAATGCAACTTGAGAATACAAGTGGAACTATGTGAAAAATGGCCAAGAAGATGGGTCAAAATCCTGCCTAAATTAGGGCAAAATTTCTCTAAGTTAAAAGTTTTAGGGACCCTTGTTCCAAAAATCATAACTTTATATCCAAGCTTCTTTTGAGAAAACTTTGTGAATCAAAGTTGCATACTTTGTGATGGAATACAAATTTCATGTTGTAAGTTTTGTTTGAATCCATTTGCATCTTGGTGAAAATGTGGGACAAAGTTAGGAAAAATTAAGAAAATTTCATAACTTAGAAAAATTCTAAGTTATGAAATTTTTTCAATTTCAAACCCTAATTTGTAATTTTTGGTTTCTTGGTGAACAATTTTCATAATTTGACATATCTTGATGAAAAATGACCCTTGGCACTTGATTTTGACCAAAAAGTCAAAGTTTGACTTTTCAGTGTACAGTCAAATTTTGATTAGTTGACTGAAAAATTCATCTGTCAATCCCATGCATTTGAGATCTTTTGAACTTGTTGAATAGGTAAAGATAATGTCATTAAGTCCTTGAGTCCATGGTTGAACTTGATTTGCCATTGGCTAGGTCAAACAGTCAAAAATTGCCTTTGTACAGTCAAAACCCTAAAAATGACCATTTTGCCCTATTGGTGATCTGATCAAATTTCTTGTGGATTTGTGGTCCAAATTTGATCAAATTGTTCATAGGAGTTCATAATGTTGATGTGGGTCAAAATTAATGAGGTTTGGATGTAAATTGGTCACAATTGACTTTTTCCCCAATATAGTTGATTTCTAGGTCAACTGTCCAATTGCTTGGGCAAAAATTTGATTCAAGGCTTGAAACTTGGTATGGACAAACTTATGAGTCCAACATGAAGTATGAAAGTAAATTTGGGTATTGTAGGTCAAAATATCCCTGTGCAAACTCAAACCCTAATTTAGGTCAATAGTGCAAGGAGGTGTCTTGAGCAGAGTAAACCCTAGCTTGATCTTGAATTCCAAAAGTCTTGTGATGAGGAATGTTGATAAAATGAGAGGGCAAATTTTGGGGTACAACAATGCTAAGCTCCGGATTTGCACCTATTTTAACCTTTTTTCTGTCTTCCTCAGTACCCAAGTTCACTGTCTCAACCGGCTCTTCATGATGCTGTATGGCCCTTTCTTCCTGCTGTAATAGTCTAGCAAGTTCTCCAGGTACCTCACAATCATCCTCACCTTCGTCCTCGACTTGGTTGATCAGATTTTCGAAGTCATAATTGGCAATAGCAGAGCTGTTATCAATGGGATCCAGAGTGGATATGGATCTGCAGTATGATACGTGAGTGTGTGTAAGAGAATAGTTGTTTTGATAAAGTGAAAACAGAAAAGAAAAACAGAGAGCGCAAAATTTGTATGCAAGAAACGCCTAATGCTTTATTAATGATATATGAAATGACAAATAATAGCCCTCACAAGCAAAGCCAATGTGCCTCGGGCAAGGCACAAGGCCGTATAGTTTTAAATTGTTTATTACAAATCTTAAAACAAGTAAGACAATTACTGCGGAATAAAAGAAACTGGTATAAAGTCCCTAGTCGTCCAGTTACTCGGTCCACCGTTGGTAGTTGGGTAGATCCAGCTGTCAATGTCTGAATCTTCCTCGATGTCTTCAATGGAATTAGTTCTCCGATTACTGATGTGTAGGGGACGTCTTCCAGCCCGAGCTCGTCTAACAGCCCTTTGAGCCCCTGTAGTAAAGCCCAAACCAAATTTGTCAATTTTGTGAGTAAAATCAGGGTTCTGACCCCAATTGGCACACCCACCTTCTTCAACCACGGCCCTGGCGTCCTTGAGGGAAGCCATCTTCAGAGGAGGTTTGCTGCTGGTAGTAGTTTCAGTCGATGCCAAGATCTGAGGGACCTCTTCGAAGTTTTGACAAGGAGTTTCTATGAATTCCCCGTCCATCTCTACGTACTGGAAGGAATTGAGGTGGCTCACCATATACTCCTCTTCACCCCGCACTGTGACAATCTTCCCTTTTACCGGATACTTCAACATTTGGTGTAGTGTGGAAGTAACTGCCCCAGCCTCAGGGATCCAAGGACGTCCCAACAAACAAAAATACGACGGCCTGATGTCCATCACATAGAAGGTGGACCCAAAGGTCTGAGAACCCACTTTGACAAGGATGTCCACCTCCCTGTGCACCATTCTCTTCGACCCATCAAAAGCCCTTACCATAATGTTACTAGGCTTTAAAGTCAAACGCTCACAATCCAACCGATCCAATGCCTTCTTCGACAGAACATTCAACGAAGACCCAATATCTACTAACACATGAGCCATGGTGGTGCCCCTACATTCAATCGAGACATGCAGAGCATCATTATGCTTCCTTCCCTTCGGTGTCAAGTCTGCATCTGAAAAACCCATCCCATTGTCAGCAGTCAGGCTGGCCACGCAATCTTTAAATTGATCAGCTGAAGTCTCTTGCGGCACATGCGCAGTTTTGAGGAATGCAATCAAAGCTTTCACATAGGCCTCAGAGCACAACAACAGGGATAACATGGATATCTTTGAGGGGGTTTGCCCTAGATGCTCGACCATATTTTAGTCTCTCTTCTTAATTATTTTCAATATTTCTTCTATCTCTTGCTTAGAGGCCTCCACAACAATTTTTCTAGGTGCCTCCGTCCGGGCAGGCTCACCTATAACTTCTTTGTTGCGGTTATCAGACGATTCACCGACAGAGGTAATAACTGGAGTAAGAACATGAGCCTTAGTTGATGTACCAACAGGAACGACAGATGAAATGACAATAGGATTATTGACAGTCTTAGGGGAAATCTCGGGAGAGAAGACCCTTCCACTTCAGGTAACCTTGCTGGTTCCGACAATGTTACCAATATCAGGATCAACCTCTTCATTTTTCAAATCTTGTTTGATGCCATGATAGTACACATCGGCACCATAATTCCAGGGGACAGCTTTGTCCGAGACATACGGGACATGACCAGGAACAGTGATTATCAGCAGAGCGATTCTTGGAGTAGATGTAATCCTAACAGGTCTTCTTGAGGAGACATTGGAAGGATTGGAGGAAATGGTTATAATGGCAATGTCTTCAGATGGAACAACGGGAACCAAAGTTTTCTAGAACAAAATTTCTTTGTTGTCCATCAGGGGTTGAACACCTGACTTCAGCAAATGGAAACCAGGAGGCAGAAATGAACACATGTGGCAACCTTCACCACAACCCGGAAATAAACCGGCCAACATCAAATTCTTCTTTACAGTCATGAGAGGAGTAGAAACTTAGTCCACCAAGGTCACAAACAAGTCGGTATCCACAACATTAATTCCACGATCGTGCTTAAGCATGGGAGCATTTATGACATTTGGCTTTTCCGGAGCATCGAACTCAATTTCCTTGGCTTCAATCAGATCTTGTACCTTATTTCTTAGAGCCCAACAATCATTGGTATCGTGGCCAAGACTCTCAGAATGATAGGCACACCGAGCATTTGGATTATATCAAGGAGATGTGGTATTTGGATTTTTGGGAGCCTCTTTCAAGGTCGCCAAGTTGGATCTCAGCAGATGAGGTAGAACTTCAGCCAATGTCATATTGATTCGGGTAAACTACCGTTGTGGTTTTTCCACCCTTTGTTGATTGTTGCATTGTGGAGCAACTGCAGGCCTAGGTATCATTACAATGCTTACTGCCTGACGATGTTCAACCCTGTTTTGGCCCCTCGGGCTATAGATGGAACTGGCTTGCTTCTTACCAGCAAAAGGCTTCTTTAATGACCTTGAAGTAGCATCCTTCTGTATCTTGCCGCTCTGAATCCCGGCTTCTACTCTTTCTCCAGTTAGAATCAACTCGGTGAAACCAGCTGACAAGCTACCGATCAAATGATTAAAGAATGGACCAGATAGTGTCCCCAGAAACATATCAACCAAATCCCTATCAGACAACGGGGGTTGAACTCTTCCAGCCAAGTCTTTCCATTTCTGCGCATAGCCTTCACTTGCGCCCATGGACATACTCTGGAGTTGAGTACGAGTAGGAGCAAGGTCGGCGTTGTATTGATACTGCTTGTAGAAAGCAACAGCCAGATCTTCCCAATTTCGGACATTGTCTCTCTCCAGCTGGTAGAACCATTCAAGCTGAGTCCCTGACAGACTATCTTGAAAGAAATGAACCCACAAATTTCTATCAGCAGTGTGGGGATAGATCTTTATGACATAAGAGCGGAGATGGAGTTTTGGACAGGACACCCCATCATACTTAGAAAAAACTGGAGCTTTGAACTTCTGCGGGATGATCACTCCCGACACCATTCCCAATTCTTTGAAATCTAGCCCAGGTATCCTTTGAACTTCCATGGCACTCAAAAGATCTTCCAACTGTTTGTATCTATCCTCAACAGGAGGATATTTCTCATCATTGTAGTCGGTATCATTGTCAGAAACTGCTGGACTGGGATACTTCTCTCTTGTCTCTTCTTCTTGATTCTCCCCTTCCTTGGATGAAAAGGTCAGATCGACTTGTCGCTTAAACCGCTCTCCAAACCTTCTGCCCATATTCAGAATACCGGTAACCTTCTTCTTTTTCTTTTTCTCTTTTAGGATGAGGGCTTTCAGATCCTCCTGCCCTTTTGCCAGACTTATGAACATTTGTTGGAACCGGGCATTTTGTGCCTGAAGGTCCTCGATGCTTTGTTCGGAAGACATTTCTGCTGAAATAAACAGCAAAGAAGATGAGAAACCTGTAATGGTACCTGTACATGTGATGCTATGAATGGGATGCACATGCAATGCTTTAAAAGACTTTGGGGAATTTAAATTTGCAAACCAAAATAAACAAAGATTTTATTAGCTGAATTCAAAGTTCAAATTCCTTTTAGGCGTTACAATTAAAACAAATCTAAAACTAGAAAAGAAATCAAAATTCCCATGGATGCTTCCTCTTTGTGCCGAGATAAGCATTGAGTCCTTTTTCCTCATAGAGCTGCTTCGTGAGCTCTAAAACCTTCATCTCCTGAGCATAGAACTGGTCCCTGTAAGCATCCTGCTCCTTCTTCAACTGAATCCAAGACCTTTGTAATTCTCCAAGATCAGTGGGTATATCATGATAGAGAATCGTGTAAGGAATACCCCCCCTCAGTAGTGGGTTCCACAATCACCGGTAAAACGGCCATATAGGGCATCATGAGTTTCTGGGCGCGAGCTCGTACCCATTGGAGGTAAGGTTCCATAGGAATGGAAGCCTTTGGCCCCAAAGCTGTGGCGCCAAATCTGTTTACCATTCCCCAAGCTCGTATGAACCTCCGACGATACTCTTGAACATCATCCTCATAGTTGAATACAATGCCCTCGATAAGTAACTCATGGGGACCATCTCTTCAAGCGTAACCAAATTTTCGTAGAGCTAAACAAGGATTATAGGTTATACCCCCTCTGATGCCAAGTAATGGGACATTAGAGTACTCTCCGCAGCGGTTAATAACAATAGTGTTTTCCATAGCTCGGGAACACCAGAGAATATCCATGTGAGCGAGTGACATTATCCTTTGTCACCAATCTAAACTTTCTTCATTCTTCAGTATGGACTTAGGGAGGTGGGAAATAAACCACCTCGATAGCAATGGCATGCAACACATAAGAACCCCTCTTCTCTTCATGGTATGAGTATGGAGAGTGTGCAAAATATCTTCGAGCAAGGTAGGCACAGGGTTGCGAGAGAGGAAGATCTTGATAGCATTTACATCTATGAATGAGTCTGGATTAGGGAATAGAACTAACCCATAAATTAGAAGAGCCAAGAGCTCCTCAAAAGCCTGAAAATCCATATCATCCAAAAACAGATGGGCCTTGTCTATCAGAAACTTGGCTAGAAAACCCTTGACTCCGCTTCTTGTTTCACAATTTGATACCACGTCGCCCCGTTCAGATGCAAAGCCGAGGCAATGACTTCTGGCTTAAGAACTTATTCCAGACCTGTGAAAGGCAACTATTCAAGAATGGGTATATCCAACAGTTGAGAGAATTCTTCCATGGTAGGCACCAACTGATAGTCTGGAAAGGTGAAGCAGTGGTGCTTGGGATCAAAGAACTGAAAGAGTACACTCATCATCTTTTCATCAAAGTTTGAAGTAACCAGGTTGATAAGTCGACCACGTCTCTTAGTGAACGCAAAAGTTTCAAAAACCTTTGATACTAGCTCTTTGAGTTGGGAGGGTATCTTCACAAAGCTGATTCAGATAGTGTTTCTACGAACGGAAGCCATGATCTGCAAAACAAAACAAAGATAAATTCCCTTGGTCTTTGAAGTGGTTAGTGTAATATGAATGGATGCTATTTTATGATGCATGATGTCATGATAAACCACAACTATAGCCAACACAAACAAATCACATCAAGTCCTTAGGTTTAAGGCCTGCATGAGGTCAAAGGTCATACCCTTTTGAAGTTTAGTTGGTTTCAAACCTGTCTTAAAAAGTAACCGGGTTCTAAGGTATCTCAATATCACTGAACATCCTTTATCAGGCATTGTCTCAGATCAAGCAATCTTTTCTTGTGGTCAAAATATCCCAAAAGTCTGATCTCAATAAGTGTAGCATCGAGTATCAACCAATCCTTAGCTCCACACCGAGGTCGGCTATCTCACTACTTTCTAATGGCCAAGTTTGTTCAACTAAGGTTCTAAGGTCTGTTAGTGCTTCACGACACCACGCGGAGGCCCCGTATTCTCCTCGTTTCCCCACGACGGACATCGATACCAACCAAAGTGCCACACCAACACAACCATCGCTTAAACCATATCAGTCTACGCCGTATAGTCTCCACGATCTATTGCCGTTTACCTAAAAAGTGCCCCCAGATCCGGGTGTAGGATCTATAGTAACCCAAGCAAACCCTTTTAAGAATAAACAAACAAATAAGAAAGCAATTTTTGAAATGACCTAGATCCTAAGGTATACCCCACTTATTTATATTCCCCAGCAGAGTCGGCAGTTCTGTGATACGGTGGCAGAACCGGCTGTTATACTGGTTTGCGTTTTTTGTTCGCTAAATGTCGCCGTAAGCAAGAGTCGCCACCGACTTTTATTTTATCCAATCAGGAAAAGGAAAAAGAACAGATAAAACCTTTTTCGAGAATGTTTCTGAGTACGGGGGGTAGATTATAGAAAGGGAATATGTTAGCACCCTTTCTATCCATGGTTTTCCATGGGCTCTTAGGTACTTGCTCATTTTGAAATTGCTTGTGTGAGTGCTTGTTTTGAAAAAGTTTACTTCGTGATAACCCTTGTATCAGTCCTCAGGGATGTGAAAAAGTTGTTTTTTGAAATTTTTTTTGAAAGGTGTTGGTGTGAAAAGTTTATTTGTTTGAGCAAGTACTTAAAAGTTAATCTACCTACTCAAAAAAGACTGTTCGTTTTCCTTTAGACAACATTGTCCCATTATTAAGGAATAGGTAGCACCGCCGTTAGAGTTTTAAGGGACGTTCGAAGGGATAGATACGGTCACAAAAGCAATGTTAGGAGGTGTTAGTAATCATCCTAAAGCCTTAAAGATCTATTTCTGAGGCAACATCTGAATGGGTCATTTGAGATCTTTCGGGGCTAGAGGACGACCACTAACAAACCCTATACTTCATGACCGCTTAACCGAAGGCAACTGAAGTGGAGTAAACCCTAGGAGTGAGCATGTGAGAGTGAGATTTTTTCAGTTAATTTGTCTTTGCACATTTAGGTTATCTACTGTTTTATTTTTCAGATATTCTTGCCATACAATCCTAACAGCATACATCTAACAGTTAATAATTGCGGAAATTTAAAGTGCGGAAATAGAAATCCTAACTATTACATGGCTTTCGCAGATATAGAATTATTTAACTGAAAATAAAATGCGGAAATTAAAACCCTAATTAGAATCTATTACAACCTCAAAACAATTACATAAATAATTTTAAAAAGGTAATTAAAACGCGCGCGACGAATTAAATGAGGAGACGATTGGAAATTTGAGAAAAAAATCTTTAAGTTATTTTTGAAGGGAAATTAATCATTTACAAAACCCTAATTTTTAATTAATTTTAATTATAAAAAGAAATTGAATTATCCTAATTAGAATTAGACTAATTAATTCAAGAAAATAAAATATTTTATGAAAAAAGATTTTTATGTTTTTTGTGATTTTGATTTGATAAAAAAATGATTTTTGTTATTTTGTAAAAAAAAGAATTGAGTAAATAATAAAAGAATAAGAAATAAAATAAAATAAAAAAAAGATTTGAGATGGGCCTGCTTAAGCAACAATCAGGGGGTGTAGATCTGAACTTTTGGGCCCATTAGTGGCTAAGCCCAGTCAACGCCTTGGATTCCAAGCTGCCTTCTCCTGTTGGTGCACCGTGGTCTTTTCTTGCGTGGGTGTTGGATTGGATTGATAAGGAATCCGTTGGCTAGATGATGACAGTGCATGGTATGCCCCTGGGACGCGTATGCATAGGATGTGTAGTTATAAAGTTAGAAAATAAGAAAATGCTGGGACCTGAGATCGAACTCAGGTCCTCTTCCTTTACAAACACACGCTTCACCACTGGGCCACATGTATCTGTTTTTATAATATTGAAATGAAAACAACATAATGCAAACTAGTCACGAGCTTCAGAAAACACGCAAATATTTAAATTGCCCAATGGTGGTCAGCCACGTTGTTATCTTCCTCAGCCCTCTGTCGTGTTAGCTGAGGGACTTTTACCTACAGTCAGCATCCGTAGCTACAAACCTGTAAATTTCTAAAATCTACCACAAGCAATATAAATCAATTCCAAGCATACAGATCAACTTGTTTTGATCTCACGAGTATGATGGCATCCTTCTTTTGGCCTAATTGTACCTGTATCAAGAAACCCTAAAATACGACCTCAAACCCTAGCAATGGCAACTATCAATATATGCGCTAAAACATCAATTAAACCAATCCAATAGGTTGTAAACATGATAACAAACACATACATACCATTAAAACATGTTTATGATGCAAGAATCATAGTAATCGAATTTGGAAAGTGAAGCAAACCATGACAGTCGTGTAGCGCGTTTCTGGGCCTGTGGAGGCTTGATGATGCTTGCAATCACTTCAGAGGATGTCCAGGAGTGGATTGGTAGCTTTGAATCACCTTGAATCGTCCTCTAAATTGAAATATGATCCACACTTTTTCTTCAAAAATTTGAGTTTGCTTAATGACTTTCACGACCTCAATCCTTGTTCTCTTGCCTTGGCTGCGTTATGTATTTGTACTAGAGTGAATTAGGGTTGTAAAAAACAACTAGTATCTTGAAATTTATGGAGATTTGATTTTCTTTTCATGTGGTATGATATCCTTCTAATTTTGGCCTAATCATGCCATTCTTGTGCCAATTAGCTTTGATATGATTTGATTCTGATATGCCAGCATAATGAGGTTGTGATTCTGTCCAAAATTCCAATCAAAACAAATCTTTGCTATTATTTACCAATTATTTGATTTAATTCAATTTTTAATAAATAAAAAATCAAAATAAAATAAATAATGAACCAAATAACATGTGAGTGAACATTTGGGTCGTGGACCATGTTATAAGTGAGGTGAAAGCATAAAAAGTTAGGCCCATTTGGCAAAAAATGCAATTTTGAGCACATTTGACTTTTGGCAATTTTGCAAAAAAGGTCAACTTTGACAAGGCATATCTCTTCCAATTTTAACCCTAGAGAGGTGTTTTTTGACTTTTTAGAAAGCTTAGGCTGTCCCCTAAGCAACCCTTTTGGTCTCATCTCAATTGAGTCTTCCATGTTCATGTAAGAAGCTTTGACCCATAAAGTGTTTTTGTTGACTTTTCAAAAGGACCTATAATGTGGAAATTTGTATCATTTTGTGAGTACATATTTTGAACTTGAGGGATGAATATGAATTGTAGGGAATTTCATCCTCTTCAAAATGAGCCTTGGATGGAAAATTTCTAATAAAGTACGAAGAAGTTATGCTTGGTCAAAGTTTGGTTGACTTTTCTTGAGAAACCCTAATTTAGCAACTTTTGGGTTTTGATGAATTTAGAGCATCCCTTGAGGAATCATGATCAACCCTTGATAAAATTATGGATATAACTTCAAAATGTTTATGTTGACCAAAAATCCTGAAGTTTGACTGTATGTGGGCCACAATTGACTTTTGACCTAATACAGTCGATTCTCAAGCATCTGAGCAGTTGACTGAGCAAACTTCTTGTGCAAGGCTTGAAATTTGACATGAAGGGTCTTGAGAACATATTAGGACCATGGAGAGAACATTAGGTCTTTGGAGTTCACCCATCTTGATGAAAATGATAACCCTAGTTTAAGATACATTGCCTTAGGAGAGAGTTTATCTGGTCAAATCTTGGGCTACCTTGAGCAAATTGAGGATCTCTAGGAGTATGTTTTGAGTAAAATGAGAGGGAAAATTTTGGGGTACAACACGCTCTAATTAACTTTATTCCCGATCGTTTAATCTTTATATCTTTTGTCCTTCTCAATTCCAAGGGAGATGTTTTCACTTTGTTGACTTCATGTCATCAAATATATCATATACGATTGTGAGAATACCTCATTCATTTTTGCTTTACTATTTTGTTAATCTTAAGTTAATTTTCTTTAAAAAACTAAATTTTAAAACTCACACCTTTTAAGTCAAAACTTCGACACTAGGTCGTCGTATCTTAAAAATCTTATCCATACCCATTTTGACCAAACAAACCATTTTAATCAAACAAACAATTTTAACCAAAAAATAGATATTTCAAAAGGTTCATGCGGAGTACCGCAGATACATTGGGTGCTGGTACCTTCCCTTTGTATAACCAACCCCCTAACTTTAGATCTCTTTCAAAAACGCATTGTATTTTCATTACTTTTAAGTATTACTTTACATTGCATATTTAAGGGTTTTATTTCGCTCTTTTCCCTTTTACCTTGGAATTAATAAAGCGCGGTGGTGACTCTTGCTTTTGTGAGTCGATTTAATTAATAGCTCGATCTCTGATTTACCCCCACTACATTTTTTATCGCTACAGAGTTGACGACTCTGCTGGGGAAAGATTGACCTCTTGCTGGTCCATCCCTAAGTGGGTTAAGCCTAGTTTGTCATATTTGTTATTTGTTTGCTTGTTTGATTATATGTTATATATTGTGGTTATTTGGGTATTGATGATACTTACAAAGGAAAAGTCCTATACCCGGACTAAGTTAAACTGAAGAATAGGACGGGAAGTATAGTCATGTTAACTTTGAGGGAGTAATCCCGAAGAAGGAGGCATGAAATCCCCCACTCAGTGGAAGCCCCTTTGACTGTCGTATTCATTTACCGATTAATCGGGAAGATGTTACTGCTTTCGACATGGGAGCCAGAGAAGCTGAGAACCGTAGAACCCTTAACTCATCTTGGCCTCTTAGGTGTAGTGTGGAGACTATAACAGAGTAATCCAGAAGTAGTTGTAACATGATGCTTCCCTTATACGAGTTTCTCTTGAGAATATTGATAATTACCGAGTAATTTAGACATTGGTAATATCCGAAGGAGGATCGTAGAATCTGGGAACTTTTAGAACCTTGTTTTACATGTGTGATTAAACCTTTAGTACATACCTTGGGGGTGGTCTTTTCCTTTGACTCCATGCTCGTAGCGTTGAACCTTTGAACCCCCATGTTTGTGAACTTATGTGTAATTTTTGCATTATCATTCATTCATGCATCCATAAGCATTCTTTTAAACATTTTTTTCAAGGAACTTAAGAATGATTTTTGCAAACATCTCAGGTACTTTTACCATGGATTTTGGAAAAAGAAACACTCGGAGTTATAGTTTCAAGGATCCTAAGATTTAAGAGTTAAAGAGCTTGATTCCCAAGATTAATAACCCTACAGATTTACGAAAGAGATATGGATCTATTATTCCTCTTATGAAGCACAAAATGAAGGAGGGTGTCCTTACTACATTGGTTCAGTTCTATGATCCGTTGCATCGATGCTTCACTTTTCCTGATTACCAGTTGATACCCACTTTGGAAGAGTATTCTTATATACTTGGTTTACCAATCACCAATTGTGTTCCTTTCTCTGGCTTAGAAGGGGAACCCAAATCTCATGAGATAGCAACAATTACCCACTTGAGGAAATATGAGATATAAGATAACATGACTACCAAGGGAGGAATCCGAGGCTTACCTGCATAGTTTTTGTTAAAGAAAGCTCGTTACTTCGCCGAGATATAGGATATTGTCGCCTTTGAAGCTGTCCTTGCTTTACTTGCTAATGGGTTGTTCTTGTTTCCTAACATCGATAAGTTTGTAGATATCAATGCCATTAGAATCTTTTGATTGGAAATCCAGTCCCTACGGTGCTAAGAGATACCTTCTATTCCATCCATCTTCGAAATTCTTACCGAGGTGGGATGATTATTTGTTGTGCACCATTGTTATATCAGTGGTATGTTTCCCATTTACCTGGGTCTGATGTTTTTTGGGATCTCAAGAAGGAGCCACGATGGGCACCAAAAATTATGGCTCTTACTCATTCCGACATAGATTGGTACAATCAAGCTTATTATGATGTGAAGATCATTGATAATTATGGTGTTTTTCCCAATATGCCTCTTCTTGGTACGAGGGGATGAATTAACTACAATCATGTTCTTGCGCGCCACCAGTTTTTGTACCCAATGAAGGACAAGCCAAATAACATTCATCTGAGTGGTTTCTTTCTCCAAGAAGGAAAAAATCACAAAGCAGCTAATGGGGAGATTGAAAGGGCTTGGCTCCATATCCATAGAAAAGGAAGAGACATGTTAGAACAAAGAGGTGCTATTTCTTTGGAGCCTTACCTTCAGTGGGTTCGTGCTAGGGCTTGTGCTCTCAAGATGCCTTATTATCCCCGAGAAACCCTTATTCCCTGTTGTTACACCATCATCTACTTCCATTCCAATTGAGAACATGAAAGAGTATCGGGATAATCTGGCTAGAATGGAGTTTGAAAGAGATGCTTGGAAGGAAAAATATAGTATATCAGAATACAAAAACAGGGTCCTGACTAGATAGCTGAAGGAGAAGGAGGATATGTTATTTATTCAAGACGGTTGGTTTATTGATCGTGATGAGAAGCTTCATCAGAAAGATGCATTGCTCAAGAAGTATGCTAAGGAGAAGAAGAGAAATAAGGAAGATTTGATAGGCGTTACTCATGTTCCTAATCCATGGAAGAAAGTTGTTGATCAGTTAATAGCCGAGAAGACAAATGGAAGACTTCTATGAAAAGAAGATTATGAAGCTCAAGTTACAAGTAGCATTTGGTCCTTCGTCCGATGATGATTCTGAGTGATTATAGTCCCTAGATTTTATTACTTATGTCATTTTGTAAAACTCTTTAAAAGGGCTTTTATGTTCCAAAGTTGTAATTTTCTGCTTTTATTAATGAAATGAGTTTTGTTGTTCCAAAGCTCCTTACCATTGATGTTTGCAAAGTTATCAAGTTTTAAAGTTCCTTGAAAAACTATCAAAATAAATAATCATTTGCATCATACATCATGCATCATTCAACATTCAATATTACATGTTTTCTAGAGTCTTATTCTTGCTTCTTTTTCCATTCCGATAGATCATCAAGCCGTTTCACCAGTATAATACTCGAGCCAATCGTCGAAATAGAATGGAAGATCTAGAGAAAGAAAATCATGAGCTTCGCAAGGAGGTTACTACACTTCGTACTGGAATGGAAAAATTAACCGCTTTGGTGGAAAGCTTGATGGCTACTCAGAATCAGCCATCGACTTCGGCCACTGAAGCTCAAGCTCAAACTACTGTGATTTCTGAGGTCGTCACTGCTCCAGCCTCTTTGGATCAAGTCAACCCTCCACAACATCAAATGCCGAAAGGTTTTCCATGGGGTATGCCTTACAATTTCACGCCAGAAGGGTACCAGACTACTGTGCAACCCATGATTCAACCTATTGTATCTTTCCCTCAACCTGAGATGACTATTGTGCAACCTATCATCTAGCCTATGGTATCCTTCCCCTAGCCTGTAATGACTACTGCTGCTCTTGTGGTTCACACTATTCCATACACAAATGAACCCGTTTATCATGCTGAACCTGTTGAAAGTTTGGGCATCTTCGATAGGATGGAGGAGTTCCAAGACCAATTTCAAGAAATGCAGAGGGAAATTAGAGCACTTAAAGGGAAATATTTGTTCGAGAAAAATGCTCAAGACTTGTGTTTGGTCTCAAACGTGAAAATTCCAGCTAAGTTCAAAGTGCAGACTTTAAAAAATACAAAGGTGACTCATGTCCGCAAAGTCACTTAACCATGTATGTGAGGAAGATGTCAACTTACTTTGATGATCATAAGTTATTAATTCACTACTTCCAAGACAGCTTAATTGGTTCCGCCCTGAAATGGTACATTGGTTTGGATAGCACCCAAATTCGCAACTCCAATGACCTCAGTGAGGCTTTTGTTCATCAATACAAGTATAATATTGACATGGCCCCAAACCGAGATCAACTCCGAGCTATTTCCCATAAGGATAGAGAATCTTTTAAAGAATATGCCCAAAGGTGGCGTGATATTTCCGCTCAGATCTACCCCCACCCCTCTCGAAGAAAAAGAAATGACGAAGATTTTTCTAAAGATATTAGGTTCCTTCTACTATGAGAGAATGATCGCAAGTTCTCCTAGCGAATTCACTAAGATGGTGAACATGGGCATGCGACTTGAAGAAGGAATATGTGAAGGGCGTCTAGTCAAGAAAGGTGGTACATCTAGTGGTGTTAAGAAATTTGGGATTGTCTTCCCCGAGGGGAGGTAACAAGATGTTAGTGCAATTTTTCCTGGAAGGCCGAAAATAGAATATTCACACGTTGCAGCAGTCACTCCTGCTATCCGCCCCAACAATGGTAACTCCAACCTATCAAGCCTTTCCAATTCAACAATGAAAGTTCCAGCAACAACCTCGACAGTAGGCTCCTCAATTCAACAATCAGAATCGTTCACCGAAAAAACCACAATTTAATGTAATCCCAATGACTTATACCGAGTTGTTCCCCGCTTTGATCCAGAAGAATCTCATAACAATGAAACCTCCTCCTATTGCACCGGATAATACTTCCCCTTGGTACAAGCCTGATCAATTTTGTGCATATCACCAAGGTTTGCCAAGACATAATATTGAAAATTGCTTTGCTTTAAAGGCAGATGTCTAGAGGTTAATCAAGAGTGGTATTTTATCTTTCAAAGATGTTAATCCAAATGTTCAAGCTAATCCATTACCTCATCATGGGGGCAGCGTCAGTAAATATGGTGCACGAATGTCCTGGAAAGTTTCAAGTCTACCAGGTTGAGCATATAAGAGACTCACTGATCAGAATGCATCAAAATTTAAGTAGATTTTCCTTCTTTAAACATCGACATAATCATGACGTTTGCGAATTTTGCTCAATAGAAGATGATTTCCCTATTGTGAAAGAAGATATTCAGAAGTTGTTAGATTAAAGGGTCATTACCATCACATATGACATAGATCCAGATGATGAGGTGAATGTATAGTGCCACAGTTCAACATGCCTGAACCCGTGAAGATTGCTTATGATTGTTAGACTTTATCTGCTGCTCTTTTGATTATCCGTCCACCTAGTCCTGTGCCTTATAACTTGGACAAATACATACCATACAAATATAATGCCACAATGATTGAGAATGGAGTAGAAGTTTCCTTACCACCAATGCCATCTTTTGTCAATATTGTTGATGTGAGTAGAGTCACAAGGAGCGGGCGTATCTTTGCAATTGTACCATCAAAAAGGCCTGAAGTTCAAGTTAGAAGACCTATACCAGTGGAAGTTCTGATGATGAATGTTGACTCAAGGGTCGAGGCAGGCCGATCCAGTGGACCTAACCCACATCTTGATGATGATGAGATTTTGAAAATCATTAAGAGAAGTGAATATAAGATCGTGGACCAACTATTGCAAACTCCTTCCCAGATTTTCGTGGTTACTTTACTAAGATATTTCGGTGCCCATAGGGAAGCTTAATGAAGGTCTTGGACCAGGCGTTTGTTAATCATGATGTGACGGTAGACCAATTTGATGGAATTGTGGGAAACATTACCTCATGTGATAATCTTGGTTTCAGCGATGAAGAACTTCCAGAAGAGAGAAGGAACCATAATATGGCCTAGCATATCTCAATAAATTATGGAAATGATACCTTGTTCAGTGTGATGGTAGATACAGGTTCATCATTAAATGTATTGCCCAAAACTACATTATCCCAACTATCACATCAAGGTGCTCCTATGAGACTTAGTGGGGTAATTGTCAAAGAATTTGATGGTTCCAGGAAAACTGTCATCGGTGAAGTGGATCTCCCCATGACAATTGGTCCTCATACCTTTTAGATTACTTTCCAAGTGATGGATATTCATGCTGCCTACATTTCCCAATTGGGTCGCCCATGGATCAATGATGCAGGGGCAGTCACTTCCACACTCCATCAAAGATTGAAGTTTGCGAGGAATGGAAAGCTGGTAACAATTGGTGGAGAACAGGCTATGGTGGTAAGCCACTTGTCATATTTTTCCTATATTGATGCTGATGAGGCTATTGGAACCCAGTTCCAAGCTCTATCTGTCGCTAATAATGAAGTGAAGAAGCAAGGGGCATCTATTTCTTCTCTTGAGGATGCGCGAAGAGTGGTTGAGAGTGGTTCCGCTGAAGGTTGGGGCCAGGTGTTGACTTTGCCTAAGAACAAGTTTGGAGAAGGTATTGGTTTTTATCCCGTGTCTTTAAGAGCTAAGCAAGATACAGTTACTCGTCCGATACAAGAAGTTTTCCGAAGCGCAGGTTTTATCCATTCGACTCCGCCCGAAGTTGATGCTATATTTAAAGATGATTCTGAAGAGGATTTACCTGACTTTGTAGCGCATGGAGTGGTTTTCTAGAACATGACTGTTGTTGATATTCCTTCTGTGATGCACATTTCTGAGTAATGCTTTATTCTATTTTGAAAAAACTTTCGCTCTGCCCAAGGCGAGAGAGTATTTGTGTCGGGCTATGTTAAAAATAAATCCTTTTGCTCTGCCCAAGGCAAAAGAGAAGATGTTCGGGCTTTTGTTTCAAGTATTTCCAATCATAAATAAAAATGTTATTTTGTCCCCCATACTGTTTTTACTTTTCACTTTTTCTGGAAAATGGTAACAAATAGAAAAATAATAATAATAAAGAAATATAATAGTCTTTTTTATATATATCTGTACAACCTTCACATTAATTGAATTCTAAAATAAAGCATAATCATATGTGAAAATTAATACATGACCTAACCTTTGAAAACAATGACTCTATGCCCCCTCCCAACTTCGAATTCCCTGTGTTCAAAGCTGAGGAAGAGGATAGTGAAGAGATTCCTGATGAAATTTCTCGCTTACTTGAGCATGATGAAAAGATCATTCAACCATTCAAAGAGCCCGTGGAGATAATCAATTTGAGTAGTGAAGAATAGAAAAAGGAAGTCAAGATTGGAGCGTTGCTTATCCCAGAGGTCAAAGAAAGAATGTTGGAGCTTCTCAGAGAGTATGTAGATGTGCTTTTTTGGTCCTACTAAGACACGCCATGTTTGGATAACAATATTGTGGAGCATCGACTGCCGTTGAGACCCGAATGTCCACCAATTTAGAAGAAGTTGAGAAGGACTCGTCCCGATATGGTTGACAAGATCAAATAAGAAGTACATAAACAAATTAACACAGGCTTCCTCGTTACCTCAGTTTATCCTCAGTGGTTAGCCAATATAGTTCTTATTGCTAAGAAAGATGGGAAGGTTCGAATGTGTGTGGACTATAGAGATCTGAATAGAGTCATCCCAAAGGATGATTTCCCTTTACCACATATTAACGTATTGGTCGACAACACCACGAAGTTCAAAGTCTTTTCTTTTATGGATGGTTTCTATGGTTACAATCAAATCAAGATGGCACCTAAAGATATGGAGAAGACAACCTTCATTACACCTTGGGGAACATTTTGTTATCGAGTAATGCCGTTTGGTTTAAAGAATGCTGGTGCAACGTACCAGAGAGTCATGACCGCTCTGTTCCATGATATGATGCATAAAGAAATAGAAGTTTATGTAGATGATATGATTTCCAAATCACAAAATGAAGAAGATCACGTGGAGCATCTTTTGAAATTATTCCAATGTTTGAGAAAGTATAAACTCCGTCTGAATCCTAGCAAGTGCACTTTTGGTGTTCGTTCTGGAAGACTTCTGGGTTTCATTGTCAGCCAACGAGGTATTGAGGTAGATCATGATAAAGTCAAAGCTATTCGAGAGATTCCTGCACCCAAGACGGAAAAGCAAGTAAGAGGATTCCTTGGAAGGTTGAACTATATTTCCATATTTATATCTCATATGACTGCTACCTCTGGGCTGATTTTTAAGCTTCTCTAAAAAAACCAAGGATGTGTGTGGATAGAAGATTGTCAGAGAGCTTTTGATAGCATCAAATAATATTTACTTGAGCCTCCCTTATTGATTCCTCCAGTGGAAGGAAAACCTCAGGTTATGTATCTGACCATATTGGAAGATTCCATGGGATGTGTGCTTGGTCAACAAGATGAGACTGGAAGAAAGGAACATGCCATATATTATCTGTGTAAGAAATTCACAGACTGTGAGTCTTGAAATTCAATGCTTAAGAGAACCTATTATGCTTTAGCTTGGGCTGCTCGTCGTCTGTGCCAATATATGATTAACCACACCACTTGGTTGATCTCCAAAATGGATCTGATCAAGTATATCTCCGAGAAGCCCGCCTTGTCTGGAAGAATAGCTCATTGGCAGATGTTATTATCTGAATATGACATTGAGTATCACACTCAAAAAGAAATCAAAGGAAGTGTTATGGCCGATCATTTGGCTCACCAACCAATTGATGATTATCAATCCATCAAGTTTGACTTCTCAGATGGAGATGTTATGTACTTGAAAACCAAAGATTGTGAGGAGCCATTACCTGGAGAAGGACCTGATCCCGAATCCTGTTGGGGTTTGATATTTGACGGGGCTGTAAATGCTTATGGAAATGGAATTGGGTCAATCATCATCACTCTCTGAGGTACTCATATCCCATTCACTGCAAGGTTAAGGTTTGACTGTACGAACAACATGGCTGAATATGAAGCATGTATTATGGGTCTCGAAGAAGCGGTGGATCTAAGGATCAAGATTCTTGACATATATGGAGACTCGACTTTAGTAATCAATCAAATCAAGGAGAATGGGAGACTCGTCATTCTGGTTTGATCCCTTACAGAGATTATGCTAGAAGATTGTTAACTTTCTTCAACAAAGTAGAATTACATCATATCCCTAGAGATGAGAACTAAATGGATTATGCTTTAGCTACTTTGTCTTCTATGTTCCAAGTGAATGATTAGACGATATGCCTTCAATCAAGATTATACGCCTCAATAGACCCGCTCACGTGTTCTCAGCAGAAGAGGTCACGGACGACAAACCATGGTTCTATGACATTAAACGTGTTCTTCAAACTCAAGAGTACCCGCCTGGGGAATCCAATAAATATATGAATACCTTAAGGAGGTTAGCAAGTAGTTTCTTCCAAAACGAAGAAGTATTATATAAGAGGAATTATGACATGGTTTTGCTCAGATGCGTGGATAGACACGAAGTAGACATGTTGATGCAAGAAGTACACGAAGGATCTTTTGGCACTCATGCCAATGGACATGCAATGGCTAAAAATATGTTGAGAGCGGGTCACTATTGGATGACGATGGAATTTGATTGCTGCAAATATGTGAAGAAATGCCATAAATGCCAAATTTATATGGACAAGAGACATGTGCCACCGACCCTCCTCAATGTTATCTCTTAACCTTGGCCTTTCTCTATGTGGGGCACTGATATGATTGGAATGGTTGAACTCAAGGCTTAAAATGGTCATCGTTTCATCTTAGTGGCCATTGACTACTTTACTAAAATGGTGGAAGCAGCATCATATGCTAATGTAACTAGACAAGTGGTAGTCAAATTTATCATGAATCAGATCATTTGTCGATACGGCATCCCGAGCAAGATCATCACTGATAATGGTTCGAATTTGAATAACAGATGATGAGAGAGCTTTGTGAAGGGTTCAAGATCGAACATCATAATTCTTCACCCTACAGACCAAATATGAACGGGGCTAATGAAGCTACTAATAAAAACATCAAGAAGATTATACAGAAGATGTTAGTAACTTACAAAGATTGGTATGAGATGCTTTCGTTTGCTCTACATGGGTATCGTACTTTAGTTTGAACTTCAACAGGCGTGTTGCGACTGGTTTTTAAACGAGAGTCGCCATTATTAGTTTTTATCCTAGGGAAGGGAATCTAATAGGAAACCCTAACTCGCAGACATAGATTCTAGGTTTCGGACTTCATTAGACGAAAGGAAGGTGATAGGCACCTTTCATCTACCTTGTTCACAAGGATACTAGGTTTTAGGTTTAGGTTTGGGTAAAAAAGGGTTTTAAATTTTAATTAGGAGGAAAAGGGTTTTAATTTTTTAATAGGGGAAAAGGGTTTTAATTTTTTAATAGGGCAACTCACCATGATTTTTGATTGTATGCCTATGTATCCTCTTATGAGGAATCAGAGTCCCAATTCGTAGTTCGTACGGGGTTGGTGTTTTTTAGGGGTCGCAAATGTATTTTGAATTGCCTCGCATTTGACCGGGAGTAGTGATTTCATAGATTTTGGCTAAATGCGCGATTAGTCAAAATCCGTTTGAAACCCTTTTCCAAAACACAGTTGTTTAGATTAGTTTATTGCGAAAAATAGTTTGAGATTAGTTAGTATTTTTTTAATCGTATTAATTGCAAAAAATCTTAATTAATGCATGACTAAAAAAAATATTTTAATGCAAATATAGAAAATATGTTCATGAGTTTTAAATAAAATAATTTATTTACATGATAATAATAATAATTAATATTAATACTATAAATAAAAATTACTATTAATAATAATAATTATTATAACTAATAATAATAAAAATAGTAATTATTATAAAAAAAGATAATAATATACAATATAATAATAATAATAATAATAATAATAATAATAATAAGAAAATAGAATTAAAATGTAATAATTATATAAAAAATGTAGAAAATAATCAATTTCAGGAGGGGTGCTATTAGGAATCTGCGCTAGGCCTAAATATGTCTTTGGCAGGGGGGTGTAATTCGTTTTGTGGTTTAGTAATTATTGCAAGAGGGGGTGTAGAAAGAAATTGGGCTTAGGCCCACTACGTTTGGAGAAGGACGGAGTAATTGAGTGTTGTAGGGTGCACAAGGTTATCATGAGACTTGGCTTGTCGGCCATTTGATGCGCATCAAATGGATGATAATGAGGGAACAAATTCATTATTCTGTGCTAACGCGTATTTAATCGGACATAATATATAATATTTTGTTTTAATTCATTTTTATTGTTCATTCTCTTTTTCCATTTTCTTACAACAATTCTCTTTCTCTCTCACGCCTCTCACCTTTCTTTCACTCTCTTCCTCCTCTGTAAACCCTAAACTCTACGGCGGCTCAACCGACTACATCCCTTACCTACCATAAATCGACCCCCCCCCCCCCCACCATAACCCACAAACAAAATCAAAAAAACAAGCTAAGTTGGTTTACCCCTTTGTGATACGTTCTCCAAATATGTCTGATTGGCTTCTCCTTCTTCTGATATGCTTCTCTCTGTGTTTGACAGGTGACGATGGAGCTTAAGGAAGGAGGCGGTGGCAGACGATGGATCAACGGCGAGCGATTAAGGTTTTGGATATCGAAACCCCAATCACATCGACCTTTAGTCTTCGGTTTGCGGTGCTGTTCATTAAGTTCTTCTTTTCAGTCTTCCAGCCTCCTCTGTAATCTCCCCCCCTTCTTTACCATATCAAGCTTTTCTCCCCCCTTTTTGTCTGTATTTGCTTTCCAATTTATAGGTTTTTGATTTGATTTTGGGCTTTATTTAGAATTAGGGTTACAAACTGTTTAGGGATTTAGTATTGTTGTTAATTGATTTTTGTAATAGATTGTAATTGATTTTGAATTTCTGTATTTGTAATTTTCAGATTTGATTTGTAATATAGATTGGATTTGTAGAGATTTTTAGATTTGTAATTTTTTGGATTTTAATTTGTTTAGATTATGTGCTGTAAAAAAAATCTGAAATTTGCTTCTTTAGAAGATTTAATTTTACCGCGTTTGATTTCTACAGTAACAATTGGTTGAAAACGTGCGCGAATTTTGGTTGAATTCCTACAGTGTTTGTTCTTAATTATGGGCCTTACGTTAGTTAGATCTGCCCAGCAAATGCATAACCGAAAATGGGTCTGCGCTTTCTTAAAAAAAGAGCCAACAAATTTTATTCCCAAACAAAAAATCTTTCATAACAAAAATAATTTTTACTATAATATCTTTTTAATAATAGAACAAGACATAATTATAATATATCCCTTTTAAAGTGTGACAACAATAATAATATTATTTGAAGTAAAATAAGTAGCAAACAGATTTTTTTAAAATATAATATTGCTCTCTTTTTCTAAACAAAACAGCAACACGGTATCTCATGGGCTCAAAGCATAATGGTCCTATAATTGGTAATTGTACCCCCCCCCCCCCCCCCCCTTTTTGCTGTAAACTAAATGGACCAAACAAAAATTGAATTTCCACCTCCCCTTTTACTTAACAAATAATATTTAAATGGGCTTAGCTATTAAATTTCACCCTCTTAAACTTTAGTGGGCTTTAATTATTTTAATAATTATTATTTCTTTGAACTAATTTTCCATTTTCGAATCGCATGGGCCATTGCCCAACATGCTTCACGAATGGGTTTATGAGTCTTCCGGATTTAGAAAGCCCCACTTTCCTGAATTAAAAAAAAGTCCTAATCGTCTTGAATAAAGATGGGCCATCCGATACTGCTGTACCATCTTTAATTAAACATTTCTTCTGTTTTAATCTTAAAAAATAAAATCATCGAGGTAGGGAAAATTTAGGGTACGACAGTTTCCCCTATTCAATCATCTTCCAATCGAATATCATGAGAATACACGAGTCTTGCGCATTCTGACTGGGAGTTTATTGAATACTTGGAATACCCTGAAATTTTTCCGACTGATCATAAGGTTATGCTGATATAGCACACCCTTACGAGTCTTTGAGGAAGTAGGCAAAGCTGATGATATATCGCTTACCAGGGTTTGATGATGAAGCAGATAGTCTTGAACTTTGAGAGAGATCTTGTATGTCTTGGTTTTGATTTTGCTTACTCATCCATTTGGGGGGGGGGGGGGGGGGGGGGATGAATAAAACAACAATTGATAATGCACGACTGCTTGAAGACTGAGGCCATGGGTTATGTTCGCGAATAGCTGCATCATGTCTTAGGCGATAAGCTAGATTTTGTATGAGCATCGCTGCATGACGTCTTAGGCGATGGTCTGTGTTGCAGAATAAAGAAGAACATTGCTGCATGACGTCTTAGTCAATGGTCTTTATTATGGAACAAGGAACCGCACTAATGCACTATGTCTTAGGCAGTGGGTTAGGTTCGCAAGTTGCTGCATGTCGTCTTAGGCGATAAGCTAGATTTTGATTTTCCAACATTGCTGCATTTTGTCTTAGGCGATGACCGGTATTACAGAATAAAGAAACACATTGCTGCACAACGTCTTAGGCAATGGTCTTTATTATGGAATAAGGAACCACACTGCTGCACGATATCTTAGGCAGTGGGTTAGATTCGTGAATCGCTGCATGTCGTCTTAGGCGATAAGCTAGTCTTAGTTTTCGAACATCGCTGCATGTTATCTTAGGCGATGGTCTGTGTTGCGGAATAAAAAAACACATTGCTGCATGGCGTCTAAGGCAATGGTATGTATTATGGAACAAGGAACCGCACTACTACATGATGTCTTAGGCAATGAGTTATGTTGCATTGCTGCCCAAGGTCTTAGGCAATGAACTAAATTTGGTTTTCGAACATTGCTGCATGTCATCTTAGGCGATGGTCTATGTTGCGGAATAAAGAAACACATTACTGCATGACGTCTTAGGCAATGATATATATTACGGAACAAGGAACCACACTGCTGCACGAGGTCTTAGGCAGTGGGTTGGATTGGTTTTTGAGCATCGCTGCATGTTGTCTTAGGCGATGGTCTATGTTACAGAATAAAGAAACACATTGTTGCACGACGTCTTAGGCAATGGTCTTTATTACATAACAAGGAACCACATTGTTGCACGATGTCTTGGGAAGTGGGTTCGGTTCACGAATCGCTTCATGTCATCTTAGGCGATAAGCTAATTTTTTTTACGAGCATCACTGCATGTCGTCTTAGGAGATGGTCGGTCTTGCGGAATAAAGAAACACATTGCTACACAATGTCTTAGGCAATGGTCTTTATTATGGAACAAGGAACCGCACTGTTGCACGATGTCTTAAACAGTGGGTTAGATGAGGAGAATACACTGCTGCATGGAGTCTTAGGCAGTGTACCGAGCTTCATACATTACTGTATGGAGACTTAGGTAATGAATTAAACACATCACTGCATGGAGACTTAGGTGATGGGCTGAACGCGTCACGGCATGGAGACTTAGGTGACGGGTTGAATCTTGGGAGAAGTGTTTTGTTGATTGACTCTTAGATATCTAAATCGAGGGTGAGATTGCGTATTTGCTGATTGATATGGAACCCTGAGTATATGCATATTGTATGTATGCAAAAATGTATAGTGTATGTATGCTTTGACTATGCAAAATGTGTGTAAAATGCGTGTATGCCTCGAAATGTTATGGAGACTATTTCTGGCATTCTCTCCTTTAAACCATTGGTTTTGAGTTACCAACCCCTGGCATTGTATGTTGTATTTTCATGGTGTCTTTGAATTGATTTGAATACGGTGAAAAGTGTTAGCAAGTTTTTGATTGTTTTGTGTCGGAGGTGCAAGCGTAGGTGTAAAAGTGTGTGTTGGACGCAGACTTTTTGTGTTGTGGACGTAGGCGTGGGTGTTAACGTGTGTATGGACTTTTGTGTTGTAGGCACAAGTGTAGAAGTGTGTAGACGTTTGTGTTGTGAGCATAGACATAGATGTGGACATGTGTATTTGGCATATGTGTAGACTTGTGTTGTAAGTGTAGGCGTAGGTGTAGACATGTGTATGGACGTAGACGTTTGTGTTATGAACATAGATGTAGACGTATGTATTTGATGCATATTTTTGTGTTGTCGGCGAAGATGTAGATGTGGATTTTCTTTTGATGTTTTTCCAACCAAAATGTTTTTCGATGTTTTATCAAATGCTTTTATTTGTCAATTCCCCCGAAATGATATCGAAACAATATTCACAAACAATAATCATAGTATTTTGCAAACAAGTATGAGAAAAGAAAAAAAAACAATTTGAAAGATGAAAATAAAAGTTGTAGGTGTTTAGGTATTGGCTTGCATTTTTGGTAAATCCCAAGTGTATGTGTGAATGTCATGACTGATGTCATAACATTCTAGTTCAGTTTGTACTGACTCATTAGGTACCTTTGCAGAAAAATATTGTAATTCAAGTACTGATGTTTATAAGTGTGTATCTGAGCATTTTGCAAAATGATCACATTTTGCTAAATCAGTAGACAGGTTTTCTCAGATGTCATAACAGATGTTATGACATCCTGTTCTGAACTAACAGGTTTGCAGGTTGGATAAGTCTGAGTTTTTTCAGGAAAATAACTCAGTCTTTCCTGAACAGAATCCTGCGTTTTCTGAGGGGTAACCTAGCTCAACCCTAACCTGGTTAATAAAGCCCTGTGACCTGGTCTTTAGGTCAAACGGAATTAACCCTAGGTTTTTGTGGAAACCCTAACTGAAGTTGCAGCTGCTATATATTCAACAGAGCTGCTGTTTTTCAAGGCACCCCTTTATTGATCAGAAGATCATTTGTAATCTGTATAGATTTGATTATTGTACTCCAAGCAATTATCATTGTGATAAGTGACTTGGAATAGGTTTCGAATTGTAAGGGCTGTGTAGCACTCAAAGCTTTGAAGCAAGAGTGTTTGAATGTTCCTTGACTAAAGCTGTGAAGCAGTGTCAAGTTAGTTGTGTGCATCACTCAAAGCTGTGAAGCACGAGTGATTGTGTTGCTTGATTAAAAAGCTGTGAAGCTTAATCAAGTGTTTGTTTTTGAAGAGTGTCTTCATCAATTTTTAAGTCAAATTGGTTTATGTATCACTGCTGTGATTGAGGGGGAGTGAGTAGGAACTCAGGTTTAAGTTGTACTTAGATTGGAATTGCATTGGGTAGGTCTTAAGTGAAGGAGATAAACTGGTTGGTTTATTCCTAAATTAACATCTCTTATAGTGGATTTCCTCCCTGGCTTGGTAGCCCCCAGAGTAGGTGTTGTTGCACACTGAACTGGGTAAACAATTGACTGTGTTCTTTATTGCTTTTGTATTTACTGTCATATAGTAAGTCAGATACGGTGTCATAACATTGAACGTGACATTGAGTATCTGCAGCCAGAATTTCAATTGGCATCAGAGCAGGCACCCTGCCTGTATTACTGGGTGAGATCTAGGGATATCACTTTCTGGCACTATGGACAAAGAAGGAGTTTTTGGAAATAGACCACCCATTCTGGATGGAACTAATTATGACTACTGGAAACCTCGTATGATTGCCTTCCTAAAATCTCTGGACAAAAAGGCTTGGAGAGCTGCTGACAAAGGATGGATTCATCCCACCATAACTGAGAAAGATGGGACAATCAGTCTGAAGCCTGAGGAAGATTGGAGTAAAGAAGAAGATGAGTTAGCTCTGGGAAATTCAAAAGCTCTAAATGCCTTGTTCAATGGAATTGATAGAAACATTTTCAGACTAGTACATCAATATGAACTGGCCAAGGAAGTTTGGGACACTCTCAAAACTACTCATGAGGGCACTTCCAAAGTAAAAATGTCAAGGCTTCAGATGTTGACCACCAAGTTTGAGAATCTAAAAATGATGGAAGATGAAACCATTCATGAGTTTCACATGAACATCTTGGAGATTGCCAACACCTCAGGAGCACTGGGAGAAAAGATGTCAGAAGAAAAACTGGTGAGGAAGATTCTCAGATCCTTGCCTAAAAGATTTGCAATGAAGGTAACTGCCATAGAGGAAGCCCAGGACATTAGCAAGTTGAAAGTGGATGAACTTATTGGGTCTCTTCAGACTTTTGAGATGGGAATCACTGATAATGGTGTCAAGAAGAACAAGAGCATAGCACTTATGTCCAACACTGATGTTGAAGAAAACATTTCAGAAGCTGTAGCCATGCTTGGAAGACAGTTCAACAAACTCATCAAAAGAATAGATCCAAAGTCAAGGTCTAATGTTCATAACATTCCCTCTAACATTGACAGTTCCAGCAGAAGACCAAGGTCAGAAGAGAAGGGAATTCAAGGCAGAGGAATTCAATGCCATGGTTGTGAAGGATATGGGCATATTCGAGCTGAATGTCCTACCTTTCTTAAGAAACAAAAAGGAATGACAGTTACTTGGTGTGACTGTGATTCAGAAAGTAATTCTGAAGAAGAGACTGCCAAACGAGTTACTGCTTTAACTGGTGTTTGTACCTCTGAAAGTGACATCAGTGATGAAGAGGTGACTTTTGAAGAACTGGCTGATACTTACAAGGAATTGTGTATCAGAAGTACTGAAGTCTGTGTGCAGAATGAGAAACAATCAAAACTCATCATAAAGCTGGAGGCTGAAAAAAGGGTAAACCTTGAAACTATAAGTCATCTAGAAGGAGAAGTTCAATTGCTGAACTCACAACTGAATCAAATGACCAAATCTGTCAAGATGTTGACAAATGGAACAGACAAATTGGAAGAGATCCTTCAGGTTGGACAAAATGTGGGAAATAAATCTGGACTAGGATTTATAGAAGCAACGAAATCTGGTTTTGGTAAGCAAATGTCAAAACAGATGTCTCAACACAGCTCTCGACATCAGGAACAGAGACATATGAGGAAAAGGTACCAAAGATGGAAATGTCATCATTGTGGGAGATATGGCCACATAAAGCCCTTTTGCTTCAGATTACATGGATACCCTAATCAGAACTCAGGTGTCAAACCTAAGTCTAAAAAGGTACCACATGCTCCTCAATGGAAGAAAAAGGCTACTGCACTGATAGCTCACACTTCCCTGAGGGTCTCTGCAAAGGAAGACTGGTACTTTGACAGTGGATGTTCCAGACACATGACTGGAATCAAGAACCTCCTCAATAATGTTAAGCCTCACACCACCAGTTTTGTGACCTTTGGAGATGGGGCTAAAGGTGAAATCAAAGGAGTTGGTGATTTGGACTGCCCTGGAGTTCCAAGTCTGAATGAAGTACTGCTGGTGAAAGGGCTGACCGCTAATCTCATTAGTATCAGTCAACTGTGTGATCTAGGATTCAAGGTCAATTTCTCAAAATCTGAATGCCTTGTAGTCAATGACAAACAAGAGATAGTAATGAAAGGAGTCAGATCCAAAGACAACTGTTACTTGTGGGAGCCTGAGAACACTAATTTCTCATCTGTGTGTTCCATTGCAAAAGAAGAAAAAGAGGTGAAACTGTGGCACCAAAAACTTGGCCATCTTCATCTAAGGGGTATGAAGAGGATTATCTCCTTGGAGGCAGTCAGAGGGATTCCAAAACTGCAAATTGATGAAGGAAGAGTTTGTGGTGAATGTCAAGTTGGTAAGCAGACTAGGATGTCACATCCAAAGTCAAGACATCTGACCACCTCTAAGGTTCTAGAACTCCTCCATATGGATCTGATGGGACCAATGCAAGTAGAGAGTCTTGGTGGTAAAAGATATGCCTATGTGGTTGTGGATGATTTTTCCAGATTCACCTGGATTAATTTCATTAGGGAAAAATCAGATGCATTTGAAGTTTTTAGAGAACTGTGCAAGAGAATTCAAAGAGAGAAGGAAGGATGTATTGTCAGAATCAGAAGTGATCATGGTAAGGAATTTGAAAACAACAAGTTTGATGACTTCTGTTCTTCAGAAGGAATCAGTCATGAGTTTTCTTCTCCTATAACACCTCAGCAAAATGGAGTTGTGGAAAGAAAAAACAGGACCATACAAGAATCTGCCAGAGCAATGTTACATGCCAAAAGACTTCCTATGTATTTTTGGGCTGAAGCTATGAATACAGCTTGCTATGTTCATAACAGGGTCACCTTGAGAAAGGGAACCTCATCCACCATATATGAACTCTGGAAAGGAAGAAAACCAACTGTGAAGTACTTCCATGTGTTTGGCAGCAAATGCTATATTCTGTCTGATCGTGAACAAAGAAGAAAACTGGACCCCAAAAGTAATGAAGGCATATTTCTAGGATACTCCTCAAACAGCAGAGCTTATAGAGTATTCAACTCCAGAACCAAAACCATGATGGAATCAATAAATGTTATAATTGATGACTATCATGAAATAGATGTTCCTTGTACTGTTGAGACATTCTTTGAGACTTCAACCCAACAGAATGACCTACCCAACTCCACCACAACAAAATCTGAATCAAAGGAAGCTAGCAAGATCCCTTCCATCAGAATTCAGAAGGATCATCCAAAAGAGCTCATCATAGGAGATCCCAATAGTGGAGTCATCACAAGATCTAGAGAAATCATCTCAAACTCTTGTTTTGTGTCCAAAATGGAACCAAGAAATGTCAAGGAAGCCTTAACTGATGAATATTGGATTGGTGCAATGCAAGATGAACTGAACCAATTCAAGCAACATGAAGTTTGGGAACTGGTTCCTAGACCTGAAGGAACTAACATCATTGGGACAAAATGGATATTCAAGAACAAGTCAGATGCTGAAGGAGTTGTCACCAGAAATAAGGCAAGACTTGTTGCTCAAGGATACACCCAGGTTGAAGGGGTTGATTTTGATGAAACCTTTGCACCTGTAGCCAGGCTGGAATCAATTAGACTCTTGTTGTCAATTGCTTGTCTTCTGAAGTTCAAGTTATTTCAGATGGATGTGAAAAGTGCCTTTCTAAATGGGTACTTAAATGAGGAAGCTTATGTGGAACAACCTAAAGGTTTTGTGGATCCAACCCACCCTGATCATGTCTACAAATTGAGAAAAGCTCTATATGGCCTGAAACAAGCTCCTAGAGCATGGTATGACAGGTTAACAAAGTTTCTCTCAGACAAAGGCTACAGAAAAGGAGGTTTGGACAAAACTCTCTTTGTCAAAACTGAAGGAGGGAAGTTGATGGTTGCCCAAATATATGTTGATGACATAGTGTTTGGAGGAATGTCAGAACATATGGTTAAACACTTTGCTGACCAGATGCAGGCTGAATTTGAAATGAGTCTCATGGGAGAACTAACTTATTTTCTTGGACTACAAGTCTCATAGATGGAGGACTCAATCTTCTTATCTCAAAGCAAGTATGCTAAGAATATTGTAAAGAAGTTTGGAATGGAGAATGCAAGTCACAAAAGGACTCCTGCTCCTACTCATCTAAAGCTTTCCAAAGATTCAAGTGGGGTTAAGGTGGATCAAAGTCTGTACAGAAGCATGATAGGAAGCTTGTTGTACTTAACTGCCAGCAGACCTGATATTGCCTTTGCAGTTGGAGTTTGTGCTAGATACCAAGCTGATCCCAAAGTCAGTCATATCAATCAAGTGAAGAGAATTTTGAAGTATGTAAGTGGTACTTACAACTATGGATTGATGTATACTCATGGCTGTGAACCAGCTCTGACTGGCTACTGTGATGCTGATTGGGCTGGTAGTGCTGATGATAGAAAAAGCACCTCTAGAGGATGTTTCTTCTTGGGAAGTAATCTGGTTTCCTGGTTCAGCAAGAAACAGAATTGTGTGTCTCTTTCCACTGCTGAAGCTGAATACATTGCAGCTGGTAGTAGCTGCTCTCAAATGATATGGATGAAACAGATGCTCACTGAGTATAATGTCACACAAGATGTTATGACATTGTACTGTGACAATCTGAGTACAATCAACATATCCAAGAATCCCATTCAGCATAGCAGGACCAAACATATTGACATACGACATCACTTTATCAGAGACCTTGTAGAAGAGAAGACAATCAAATTGGAACATGTTGCCACTGAGCTACAGCTGGCTGACATTTTTACCAAGGCTCTGGATGCAAATCAATTTGAAAACTTAAGGGGTAAGCTGGGTATTTGCCAACATGAGGAATTGTAGCAATTAATTTTGCTTAAAACAAGGATCAAAGGAGTTATGCCTGTTCTGATTGGTTTAAAATTGTATTTTCTCATTTCCTACAATTCTTTTAAGAAGTTGAATAGACACTCCCTTGCTTCCTTCCCCTCTCGTCTCCTCATCAAAACCCAATCTCTCAATCAGAAATTTCTCCTCAGTTGTTGTTGGTCCTCTAAGACTGTCAAAATGTCTCAAACACCATCATCATCCAATACGACTATTTCAACCTCTTCCTCTGATCAAGATTCTAGGACAATCTCTTCTTGTCTGGACTCTGACGTTCTGGAGATCTCTTCTCGTAGAAAAGTGGAAACTAACCCCACCAAGGTCAAAGAGTTGAGAACAAGACATGCAGGAAAGCCCCAAGCTTCTGCCTCTGGTAATCCATCTCATCCTTCTTCTTCAGTTCCCCCTGAAATTGCAAATAGGGAAGGGACAACCTATGTTAATCAAGCAATAGCAAAAATTGTTTCAAGAATTCTGAACGAGAACCACTCAGTTCCTGGCATTTCTGTTCCTCTGAACCAAGAAAGCTCAAATGCTGAAACAAATCCAGATATCTATAAGAATGTTGAGACATCAAACAAAGAGAAGAATGCTGACATTGCTCACAAGAAAAGAAAGAAGCCCGAATCCTCTGGATCTGATGACAGTGCTTGAAGGTTGGTTGCTGTTTGGTGGTGTTGCTGGTTGGTGCTGATATCTGGTGGAGTTTGGAAGTGTGTTCAGTTTTTTTTCTGCTGCTGCTTGGATAACTGTATAATCATTATGAACATGTATCTTTGGCCCATTTTTGGCTAAAGAGGGGGAGAATATTTTGGTACTTACTTAATTAGTACTTGACATTCTATTTTTCTGCTGTCACTTATTTCTGCTGCTATCTATCTCTGATTGCTTAGGGTCTTTAGCCAAAAATCTGCCAAAGGGGGAGTTTGTAGGTGTTTAGGTATTGGCTTGCATTTTTGGTAAATCCCAAGTGTATGTGTGAATGTCATGACTGATGTCATAACATTCTAGTTCAGTTTGTACTGACTCATTAGGTACCTTTGCAGAAAAATATTGTAATTCAAGTACTGATGTTTATAAGTGTGTATCTGAGCATTTTGCAAAATGATCACATTTTGCTAAATCAGTAGACAGGTTTTCTCAGATGTCATAACAGATGTTATGACATCCTGTTCTGAACTAACAGGTTTGCAGGTTGGATAAGTCTGAGTTTTTTCAGGAAAATAACTCAGTCTTTCCTGAACAGAATCCTGCGTTTTCTGAGGGGTAACCTAGCTCAACCCTAACCTGGTTAATAAAGCCTTGTGACCTGGTCTTTAGGTCAAACGGAATTAACCCTAGGTTTTTGTGGAAACCCTAACTGAAGTTGCAGCTGCTATATATTCAACAGAGCCGCTGTTTTTCAAAGCACCCCTTTATTGATCAGAAGATCATTTGTAATCTGTATAGATTTGATTATTGTACTCCAAGCAATTATCATTGTGATAAGTGACTTGGAATAGGTTTCGAATTGTAAGGGTTGTGTAGCACTCAAAGCTTTGAAGCAAGAGTGTTTGAATGTTCCTTGACTAAAGCTGTGAAGCAGAGTCAAGTTAGTTGTGTGCATCACTCAAAGCTGTGAAGCACGAGTGATTGTGTTGCTTGATTAAAAAGCTGTGAAGCTTAATCAAGTGTTTGTTTTTGAAGAGTGTCTTCATCAATTTTTAAGTCAAATTGGTTTATGTATCACTGCTGTGATTGAGGGGGAGTGAGTAGGAACTCAGGTTTAAGTTGTACTTAGATTGGAATTGCACTGGGTAGGTCTTAAGTGAAGGAGATAAACTGGTTGGTTTATTCCTGAATTAACATCTCTTATAGTGGATTTCCTCCCTGACTTGGTAGCCCCCAGAGTAGGTGTTGTTGCACACTGAACTGGGTAAACAATTGACTGTGTTCTTTATTGCTTTTGTATTTACTGTCATATAGTAAGTCAGATACGGTGTCATAACATTGAACGTGACATTGAGTATCTGCAGCCAGAATTTCAAAAGTGAATGTTTTATTGATTATGCCTCTGAATAGGACAATGTACAGGATGCAATCCCTTGAAAGAGGTAATTACAGAAAGTTTCAAAACTGTAAATGGCAATGAAAATGATAATTGTTACTGCTGTTCCCCAATTAGGGGTGTTCAAATCTAAACCAATCCAAATGAAAAACCAAAAAACGATCCAAAAAATGGAAAACCGCAAAAACCGAAATTTATTAGATGTGTTTGGATGTCATTTTGTGAAAACCGATCGATTTGGATCGGATTTCAGATTAATTTTTCAAAATTGGTCCAAACCAAACCAAACCGCATACACATATTTTTATACTTATTTACTTTTTATTAGTATGCTAATTTTTTAATAATAGTTATTATTTTGGTATAATTTATTTATTTTTATTATTTCAATCATAATCAACCACTCTCATTTTGTAATATTAACTTTTAATATACTATATGTTATATATTATATCAAATCTATGATTTATTAGTAGTTTTATAATATTAATAAAAATATAATGTGTAATTTGGATATCCAAAAACCGATCCAAATTAAATCGCATAAAATTGGATCGGATTGGATTGGATTTTTTTTTAATATATCATCCAAAACCGAACCGAACCGCAAGTAAATTTATCTTTGGATCAGATGATTTTTTGTCTTAAAATCGATCCAAACCAAACTGCGAACACCCCTATCCCCAATATCCTTTTAATGGCTCTTATCTCCTTTGCTTCTGAGTTGTATGATTCAAATTCATCTCTCCCTCTGTGGTTTGTAGTCGCAGTTCTTAGATCGCAATCTTTTTGTTCTTTATTTCTTTGTATGAAATCCCTAATTTTTTCCTAGATTGCCCTTTCGGGTTTTCAATCCACCGAGATGGTTTTTTTTTGTTTATATGCCCCTAATTTTTGCCTGGATCGCTCTTTAAGGTTTTCGATCCACCAAAACGCTCCTTTTTTCCTAAGTAGCCATTTTAGGGTTCGAGCTTAGCGAGTTTTTTATACAGAGTATTTTTTGACTTCGTCTAAATTTTCCGGATGCGGTAGTTCTTCCCCATCCATATTATGAGGATGAGACCACCACCGGAGAATGCTGTTTTGACTAGTATGGATCTTCGTAGTTGGGTGTCCATTTACCACGTGAATTGAGATGAGGTAGCAAAATCTTCTTGCGTACTAAACCATGTTGTAGTTTCTGGATATTCTTTCTTTTCAAGGTACTTCTTGATGTCGTAAAACAAAGGCTTTTCATCTGGCCTTTCTTTGATAGCAAGATAATGTACGGGATTTTTGAAGCGTCTGATTATGGTGTGTGGCTTATGGTTTAACCAAGTTACTTTGAACATAGCTGATAGAGTTTCCAGGGCATCTGCCATTTGATTTTCTTCTCGTGGGATATGACTGAAAGTGATCAGTTTTGGATGTTTAGTGTCCCATTCTCTGTTGACTTGATATATGACTAGCGCAGAGTCTCCAAATACTTCGAGATATTTGATGCTCAGATCAATGGCAGCTTCTAGTCCTAGTATACAGGCCTCATATTCGGCGATGTTATTGGTGCAGTCAAAACACAATGTTGAAGTATAGGGCTTGTGATAATTCTTTGGAGAATTCAAAACTACCCATATATTGTGCCCCGATGCGTTTGAAGCCCCGTCGAACATGAGTTTCTAACATGCCCTTGGCTTGGGTCCTTCGTTAGGTCCTGTCATTTCATAGTTACCCATAGCCATGACATCTTCGACTGGAAGGTCGAACTTCATAGGTTGATATTCTGGCAGTGATTGGTGAGCTAGATGATAGCTTGATCGACCCTTCTTTGACGCTCATCTCTAATATTGCCCCTAGCTTGATTTCTTTCAGACCTTCGTCTGTGCCTAGATTAATGGTTTCCCTAGCCTCTTGATACGGTTTGTGTTGTCAGCCTTTTGCTCTATTTCCCTTGCCATTTCCTCAGACAGTTCAAGATCTTTATCACCTTCCTCTTCGGCTTGGTTGATGGGAGTATCAAAATTATATCGGGTTGCAACAGTAACATTATCGGTGGTTTAAGGCATGGATCTATACCTTTATCATGTTTTGGTGCAGATTTTAGTATATGTAAATGTATATGCAAAGAAAGTATTGCCATTTTAAGAGATAAATGCAAGAGAAAGAAAGGGATCTTAATTGAAAACAAAATATAACTTTTATTAATTGCAAATATTGTTTGAAACAAAATGGGGGGACCCTTGCAAGCAACCCTTATGCCTCGGGCTTGACATAGGTTCTTTCAAAAAAAAGAAAAATTACTTAGGAAAGAAAAAGATCTCGGAAATCTCCACGGTAGTCCATCTTTTAAGTTCTTCTCCTAGGGAGCATTCTCGGATGAAGTCAGTCGCCTTTTTGGTGTCGACTTTTCCATATATCCTCTCCACACATCCGCCATGATCTATTAATTTATGGACAAAGGTCTCTCGGATTGGAGAAAACCGTGCTTTACCCTTCAGAGCAGCTACATAATTTTCTTCAGGGTATGATCCGAATTAGACTATCCCCTGGTCCACTAGCTTTTGTAGCATTCTCTCGATAGCTTCATTATGTTCTAGCAGGAATCCACATCCCAACAGTAATTCTTTCAGCAAGTTTATCAGGGTTTTTACTCGTCTGCTTGCCCTAGAGTCAGTGACTACTTTAATTGCATTTATTTTCGGTCTACCGTGCGAGGGAATAAGGTTTGATTTGATGTTGGGCTTCTCAAAAGTGATGTCTTAAGATTCTAGCAAATCCTTAACTTTATGCTTGAATGCCCAACATTCCTCTATGGTGTGTCCCGGTGAGTTAGCATGGTATTCACATTTGGCATCGACATTGTACCTTCGCGGGAGTGGCCCGACTGGAGGAGCTAGAGGCTTGATTTCCACCAAGGATGCCTTAACCAAGTGTTGTAATAACTGGCTAGGAGGCATGGGGAGTGGATCAAAATTTCTTTGAGGCCTTCCGAATCTGTCTTGCTGTTGTCCTTGTGGGATCATTAATGGTTGTGGTGCCCTTGGTTGTGAGGCGACATCATTAATTTCTCCCTCTTTTCCTTTTGGGAAGTTTGAAGCAGGCCTTTTTGAATTGTAGGGGGTAATTGATGGTCCCCTAGGTATTTTCCCGTTCTTTATTCCAATCTCGATTCTTTCTCCGATAGTCACTAGATGTGAGAACCTCGTAGAGATACTTCCAACCATCTTCTCATAATACAACCCTTGCAAAGTTCCCATGAACATGTCTACTAACTCCTTTTCCAATAGCGGAGTTGTACACGGGATGCCATATCTCTCCATTTCTGAGTATACTCTTTGAAGGACTCTTCTTTCTTCTGGGACAAATTCTGGAGTTGCATGCGGGTAGGCACCATATCCAGGTTATATTTGTAATGCTTTAAGAAAGCATTAACAAGATCTGCCCAGGTTCGAATATGTGTTTGCTCCAATTACATATACCAGTCTAAAGATGCCCCACTCATCAGCTTCTGATCACGGGCATGGGCATGCATCTTCCTGCAATACATGCACAAATGATTTCTTGGACAGGCAAGCCCTTTGTATTTTCCAAAGTCAGGAACTTTGAACTTCGGTGGTATTACCACATCAGGAACTAGGCCTATTTCGAGAGCGTCTACTTCAAAGGTATCAAAACCCTCTACAACTTTTAACCTTTCCTCCAGAGCTTTATACTGATTCATTACTAGTGGATTATCAACAGTATGAGTACCTGTCATTTTTAAGGGTGCCTGGTTGGCATCCTCTGGGTCATGGTCTCCGTATTGCAGGTCTAAGTAATTGTCTGCATTGTTGACTGGAATTTGTAGGGTATGTGATGCCCCTGATTTTGGTGGTGGTAGGACAAACCCTTCAATTTTAGCTTCTCTGGTCTCTTGCTACGCCATGACGAACTTTTGGGGTCCTGCTCCTGGCTCTTTTCTTAGTTGGTGACCGCTTGATGCACCAATCGTTTGGGCTACTTCTTCGAAATCTACCCTGGGAATCTGATCTTACCTGTCAATGATGTTCTTTAGGGCTAGGAGAACTTGACTCATATCTCCTTTCATCGAACTCACATCACCTTTGACTTGGTCTAGGTCTTCCTTGAATGCAGCCTGGTTTTCCTTGATCTGTTCCATTGTTCTTTGTTGATAGGACCTTGTTTGATATGGAGGCCAAGAAGGTGGTGATCTTTTTCTACCAATGGTTTAACTGGAGAGATTTTGAAAAATTGTAATGAGCTCTGATATGATATGCAAGTGCTTATGAATGCATGCATATGAATGCATATGTATGAATATGAAAGGGGCTAAATGTCTTATTCACTTGGGTATATGTTTATCTTTTTTTGTTTTTTGAATATCTTAAAAATAGATACGCAATCGAGATTCCGAAATAAAATGCCTTTATTGAAGATAACATGATTCAGATATTGAAAAATATTACAATCTTAAACCAAAACTTGTTTGCATGAAATTAAGCAAAGGGAAATAAGTCTTCTAGGTGTGCATGCGAATGTCTGCTCTTGAAACCATCCACCTTTTCTTGACAAAGATTGAGAAAGTCTTCAGTACATTATTTCCCTTTTGTGGCTTTGATTTCAGACATGTTTGGCGCATTGACGTCGACAAGTTGTTTCCTTTGGTATCCCTTTTTAAAGACAGTCACCGAGATCTTGATTTTATTATTATTTTTTGTACCCTGTGAATAAGATAAATAGCAGGGACAAATGATGAATATATGAAATGTATGAATGCATGGATGTAGGTTTGAGTGACGAGATTTCGTGATAGGTACCCTTATAAGGTAGGGATGTATGGTTTAGTGACGAGCTTTTTGTGATAAATATCCTCATAAGGTAGGCTTCTTAATTTTGACCTACGGTTAATCTACCCTCTCAAAAGGTGGCTTCCTTAAGGGTATCATGATTAACACCAGAGGGAAAAGGCATAAGGGACTCCCTTAGGTGGAGCCTCTTTACGGACCGAAACTTTTGTCTCAAAGTCGTGAAAGGTCTCATCATGAAATTTTGGTTAAGGTGGTTACAAAGAGTCATGGGTGGCATTCCAAATTCCTACTCGTCAAGAGGATATCTCTCGATAAGTATTCCTTTTTCGAAAGTCCACCGACTCTAGGCGAAGTTGTCACATAAACTCGCATGGCTGATGTATCCCCTAATCTAATAGGCGAACCTTCTTTCTAAGGGTTTATTTGAGAATATTTTTGAGATAGAAATTCCCGCCATGCAGTAAATATATAATGATAAGAAAAATTGACAATAAATAAATAAATGCAATAAAATAGATAAATGCAATAAATAAATAAAGCAAATAAAAAACCCAAAGTAAAACCTAAAACCTAATCATGAGGTCCTAGGAGAGTCTCTAGCTGTTGCGGCTGGTTTTAAATGAGAGTCGCCACTATTAGTTTTTATCCTAGGGAAGGGCATCTAATAGGAAACCCTAATTCACAGACAGAGATTCTAGGTTTCGGACTTTATTAGACGAAAGGAGGGCGTTAGGCATCTTTCATCTACCTTATTCACAAGGATACTAGGTTTTAGGTTTAGGTTTGGGTAAAAAAGGATTTTAAATTTTAAATAGGAGCAAAAGGGTTTTAATTTTTTAATAGGGGAAAAGGGTTTTAGTTTTTTAATAGGGGAACTCACCACGATTTTTGATCGTATGCCTATGTATCCTCTTAAGAGGAATCAGAGTCTCAATTCGTAGTTTGTATGGGGTTTGTGTTTTTTAGGGGTTGCAAATATATTTTGAATCGCCTCGCATTTGATCGGGAGTAGTGATTGCAGAGATTTTGGCTAAACGCGTGATTAGTCAAAATCCGTTTGAAACCCTTTTGCAAAAAATAGTTGTTTAGATTAGTTTATTGCGAAAAATAGTTTGAGATTTGTTAGTATTTTTTAATCGTATTAATTGCAAAAAATCTTAATTAATACATGACTAAAAAATATATTTTAATACAAATATAGAAAATATGTTCATGAGTTTTAAATAAAATAGTTCATTTACATGATAATAATAATAATAATAATTAATATTAATACTATAAATAAAAATTACTATTAATAATAATAATAATTATAACCAATAATAATAAAAATAATTATTATTATAAAAAAGATAATAATACAATATAATAATAATAATAATAAGAAAAATAGAATTAAAATATAATAATTATATAAAAATGTAGAAAATAATTAATTTCAAGAGGGGGTGTATTTTTTATGTTAATATGTAAAAATAGGGGGTGTATTAGGAATCTGGGCTAGGCCCAAATATGTCTTTGGCAGGGGAGGTGTAATTCATTTTGTGCTTTAGTAATTATTGCAAGAGGGAGTGTAGAAAGAAATTGGGCTTAGGCCCACTACGTTTGGAGAGGGACAGAGTAATTGAGTGTTGTAGGGTGCACGAGGTTATCATGAGACTTGGCCTATCGGCCATCTGATGCGCATCAAATGGATGATGATGAGGGAAAAAATTCATTATTATGTGCTATCGCGTATGTAATCGGACAAAATATATAATATTTTGTTTTAATTCATTTTTATTGTTCATTCTCTTTTTCCATTTTCTTACAGCAATTCTCTTTCTCTCTCATGCCTCTCACCTTTCCTTTCACTCTTTTCCTCCTCTGTAAACCCTAAAATCTACGGCGGATCAACGGACTACATCCCTTACCTACTATAAATCAAACCCCCCCCCCATAACCCATAAACAAAATATAAAAAAAGCTAAGTTGGTTTACCCCTTTGCGATGCGTTCTCCAAATATGTCTGATTGGCTTCTCCTTCTTCTGATCTGCTTCTCTCTGTGTTTGATAGGTGACGATGGAGCTTGAGGATGAAGATGGTGGTAGACGGAAGATCAGCGGCCAGTGATTAGGGTTTCGGATATCGAAACCCCAATCGCATCGACCTTCGGTCTTTGGTTCATGATGTTGTTCTTCAAGTTCTTCTTTTCAGTCTTCTATCCTCCTCTGTAATCTTCCCCCCTTCTTTACTATATCAAGCTTTTCTCCCCCTTTTCGTATGTACTTGCTTTTCAATTTATAGGTTTCTGATTTGATTTTGGGCTTTATTTAGAATTAGGGTTACAAACTATTTAGGGATTTAGTATTATTGTTAATTGATTTTTGTAATAGATTGTAATTGATTTTGAATTTCTGTATTTGTAATTTTCGGATTTGATTTGTAATATAGATTGGATTTGTATAGATTTTTAGATTTGTAATTTCTGGATATTGATTTGTTTAGATTATGTACTGTAAAAAAAATCTAGAATTTGCTTCTTTAGAAGATTTAATTTTACTGCGTTTGATTTCTACAGTAACAGTTGGTTGAAAACGTGCGCGAATTTTGGTTGAATTCCTACAGTGTTTGTTCTTAATTATGGGCCTTACGTTAGTTAGATCTACCCAGCAAATGCATAACCGAAAATGGGCATGCGCTTTCTTAAAAAAAAGATCCAACAAATTTTATTCCCAAACAAAAAATATTTCATAACAAAAATAATTTTTACTATAATATCTTTTTAATAATAGAACAAGACATACTTATAATATATCCCTTTTAAAGTGTGACAGCAATAATAATATTCTTTTAAGTAAAATAAATAGCAAACAATTTTTTTTATAAATAAAATAATGCTCTCTTTTTCTAAACAAGACAGCACCACAATATCTTATTGGCTCAAAGCATAATGGGCCTATAATTGGTAAATGTACCCCCATTTTTGCTATAAACGAAATAGACCAAACAAAAATTGAATTTCCATCTCCTCTTTTACTTAACAAATAATATTTAAATGGGATTAGCTATTAAATTTCACCATATTAAACTTAAGTGGGCTTTAATTATTTTAATAATTATTTTTCTGAACTAATTTTCCATTTTCGAATCGCATGGGCTACTGGCCAACAGGCTTCGCGAATGGGTTTATGAGTCTTTTTGATTTAGAATGCCCCACTTTACAGAATTAAAAAAACCTAATCATCTTGAATAAAGATGGGTCATGAGATACTGCTGTACCATCTTTAATTAAACATTTCTTCTGTTTTAATCTTAAAAAAATAAAATCATCGAGGTAGGGCAAATTTGGGGTACGATAAGGTGGAACTCCATTTTCTCTAGTATTTGGTATGGAAGCAGTACTCTCTGTGGAGGTTGAGATCCCATATATGAGAGTTTTGATGGAAGTTAAGCTTTATGAGACTGGGTGGTGTCAAAGTAGATATGATCAGTTGAATTTGATTGAAGAATAGATAATGACAATGTTGTGTCACGGCCAGCTATATCAGCAGAGAATGAAGAAGGCATTTGATAAGAAGGTTCGGTCGCGGGAATTCAAAGAAGGTGACCTCGTGGTCAAGAAGATATTATCTTTCCAACCTGATTCCAGGGGCAAATAGGCTCCGAATTATGAAGGACCGTATGTTGTTAAGAAGGTTTTCTCTGGAGGCGCCTTGATTCTTACGAATATGGACGGTGAGGAGCTCTCGCGCTCAGTGAACACCGATGCAGTCAAGAAGTACTTCGCTTAAACTGAGATGATAGCTCGCTAAGTTGAAAAACCGAAGGGGCGGCTGTTTAACCCAAAATTTCCCCTCTCATTTTATTCAATACATGCCCATTAAGATCCTCAATTTGCTCAAGGTTGCCCAAGAGTTGACCAAACAAACTCTCTCCTAAGGCAGTATACCTCAAATTAGGGTTTCCATTTGCATCAATATGGGTGAACCACAAAGGCCTCATATGCTATCCATGGTACTAATATGTTATCAAGACCCTACATGTCAAGTTTCATGCCTTGCACAAGAAGTTTGCTCAGTCAGTTGCTCAGATGCTTGAGAATCGACTGTATTAGGTAAAAAGTCAACTGTGACCCACATACAGTCAAACTTTAAGATTTTTGGTCAACATTAACATTTTGAAGTTACTTTCATCATTTGATCAAGGGTTGATCATGATTCCTCAAGGAATACTTCAAATTCATCAAAACCCAAAAGTTGCTAAATTAGGGTTTCTTAGTAAAAAGTCAACCAAACTTTGACCAAACATAACTTCCACATGCTTTATCAGAAATTTTCCATCCAATGCTCATTTTGAATAGGATGAAATTCCCTACAACTTATCTTCAGCCCACAAGGTCCAAATATGCACTCATCAAAAGATATGGATTTCTACATTATAGGTCATTTTGAAAAGTCAACAAAAACACCTTTTGGGTCAAAGCTTCATACATGAACATGGAAGATCCAATTGAGATGAAACCAAAAGGGTTGTTTAGGGTACATCCTAAGCTTTCTAAAAAGTCCAAGAACCCCCTCCTAGGGTAAATATTGAGAGAGATATGCATTGTCAAAGTTGGCAATATTTGGAAAATTGTCAAAAGTCAACATTGATCAAATTTGCATTTTTCCAAAGGGGCCCATATTTTCTTGTTTGAAACATGTTTCTAATAGGACCCACGACCCCTGAGCTTTTCCACCTATTATTTTATTACTCTTATCCTTTATTTTGATTTTTTATTCATTTAAATCAAATTAAATCAAATTAAATGGTAAAATAATGAAAACAAATCAAATCTTGGGATTTTTATGCACATTTGGAGTCCATGTACAGCTAGCATGATGATCAATTCGTGCAAGACTCATTAGGCTTGGAAAAGATTGGATTGAAGCTTGTTTTAGAAAGATATCACACATGAAGCAAATCAAATCCAATTTCCATTATTTCTCAAGATTCATACCAATTTTATTAACCTAATTCAGTCTACTATATGTATACAACAATTGCAGATCAAAAGAGAAGGTTTTGCAATCGTAGGAAGCAAGAACAAAAACTCAAAAATTGGATAAAAAGTGTGCACTTGATTTATTCCCTAGAGGACGATTCCAGGCGATTGAAGGACTCTAATCACTTCCTGGCCATCTCCAGAAGCCAACAACATCATTTGCAGCCTTCAAAACGTCAAGAATCATCGCCTAGACACATCACAGTTTTCCAATTTCTCAAATTCGATTATTATAATTTACGCATCATTAGCACCTTTAATTATTATATTTGTGCTCATCATCATGTTTTCAAGCTGACCACATAGTTTAATTGTGTTTTTGGGACCTTTGCACGCATCTGCCATGGTTAGGGTTTCTACATGAATTTTAGGGTCTTTGTGTACAGGAAAAATTGGGCCATGAATCAAGTACCATGATGCTCGTTAGGCCAAGAAGAGTTGATTGGTACCATCACAATTAATTTATCATGCTCGTATAAAATTTTTGAATTTTGCAAGGCTGTAGTTACAGCAAAACGTCCGTAGGTACAAGTCTTTTACCTAAAATGACAGTTGCAGTGAAGAAGATGATGCGTGGCAGCCCATGGCTGGCTGATTTGAATTTTGCGCGCTTTTTCTGAATCCATTATTTTATTTTGCTTATTATGTTTTATTTTCATTATACAAACAAATTAACTAAGTAGCGCAGCTGGCAACGCATTGTTGGTGGGGAGTATAAGGACCTGGGTTCGATCCCAGGTCCCAACAATTTCCTTGTATTATTTTTTCTTATGTAATCAGGTGTACCACGCTCTCAACCATCCACCGTGCGCTAGCAATTCATGACCACTGGATGCACTTCTACCCATAGCCAACGCTTCCAGCCATGAAGGTCCATGATACTCCTCCAGGTCAACGCTGTACAGGAACCAGCGTGGTTGACTGGGCTTGGAGCTTAATGTGCTTGGAAATTCAATTCCACACCCCCCTTTCAGCTAGTATACAGGCCCATTTGGTTATTTTTTATTATTTTCTTTAATTTCTTTTCTTAATTTCTTTTCCTTTTTTTAATTAATACAAAAATTATTTTTATTAAATTAAACACAAAAAAATCACAAAAAAGATCTCTTTTTCTTAATAAATATTTTTTGAATTAATTAGTTTAATTAATTTAGGGCAATTTAATCTTCTTTTTATAATGAAAAGTAATTAAAATTAGGGTTTTAGATTGTACATAATTTAATTAATTTCCTTTAAAATACATCAAAGATCATTTTTTTATAAATATCTATTTCTTTATTTTATTAATTTAGTTAGAAAGTTAGGTTAATTTAATCTCTTTCATAATTTTAAAACAATTAGAAATTAGGTTTAGTTAATTTGCAATTAAACATTTTCTCAAAAAAAAAATCCAAAAAAAATCTTTTTCTCTCAAATTAGGGTTTTAGATTATTTCAATCGTCCTCGCATTTAATTTTCCGCGCGCTTCTTAATTATTTGTCCATTATTTTGTAACTGTTCAGGGTCTGTAATAGTTAACCTAGGGTTTTTATTTACTGTTTAAATCCCCGATTTTTGGTTATGTAATTAATCCCCCTCCCCGAAGCCTTGTAATAGCTAGGTTTATTTTCTTGCATTTTTAATTCCCGCAAATATTTAACTTTCTAGATGTATGCTTATAGGATTCTCGTATGAAAAGAATGCTTGAAATTTAAAACGGTAGATCACCTAATGTGCAAAGATAACATTAACTGAAATCAAACACTTGCACATATTCACTCCTAGGGTTTGCCTCACTACGGTTGCCTTCGGTAAACATTCATTAAGCATAGGAGATGTTAGTGGTTGCCCTCTAGTCTAAAAGGTCAAAATGTTGCCTCACAAATATTGCCTCAGAAAGATCTTAAGACTCTAGGTTTACTACTAAAGTTTTCTAACTATTGCTTTAGTGATTGTACTCGTTCCTTTCGAATGTCCCTTACAACTCCAACGACGGTGCTACCTACTCCGTAATAGTAGGATAGCACCGTCTAAAGGAAATAGAACGAACAATATTTTTTCGAGTAGGTAGAATCTTAAGCACTTGCTCAATAAAAACTTTTCACACAAACACCTTTCAAAACCAATTTTTAAAACAACTTCGTCACATCCTTGAGGACTGATACAAGGGTTATCACGAAGTAAAACATTTTCAAGACAAGCACACACAAGCAATTTGAAAAATGAGCAAGTACCTAAGAGCCCATGGAAAACCATGGATAGAAAGGGTGCTAACACCTTCCCTTTCTATAATCTACCCCCCGTACTCAGAATATCTCGAAAAAAGGTTTTTCTGTTCTTTTTCCTTTTCCATGATTGGGTGAAATAAAAGTCGATGGCGACTCTAGCTTACCGCGACATTTTACGAACAAAAAACACAAAACGCAAACCAGTATTAAACAGCCGGTTCTGCCACCGTATCATAGAACTGGCGACTCTGCTGGGGAATGAAATAAGTGGGGTATACCTTAGGATCTAGGTCATTAATTTGCTTCTCTTAATTTGTCTTGATTGCTTTACTTTTGAGGGTTTGTTTGGGGTTACTATAGATCCTACACCCGGATCTGGGGGCACTCATTAGGTAAACAACAATAGATCATGGAGACTGTACGGTGTAGACCGATATGGTTTAAGCGGTGGTTGTGTTGGTGTGGCACTTTGGATGGTACCAATATCCTTCGTGGGGAAACGAGGAGAATACGGGGCCGCCGCATGGTGTCGTGAAGCACTAACGGACCTTAGAAACTTATTTGAACAAACTTGGCCATTAGAAAGTAGTGAGATAGCCAGCCTCGGTATAGAGTTGAGAACTGGTTGATAATCGATGCTACACTCATTCAGACCAGACTTTCGGGATATTTTGGTTGTAAGAAAAGATTGATTGAGCTGAAACAATGCCCGATAAAGGATGGTCAGTGATATTGAGAATCTCTAGAACCCGGTTACTTTTTAGGACAAGTTTGAAACCAACTAAACTTCAAGAGGGTATTACCTTTGACTTCATGCAAGCCTTAAACCTAAGGACTTGGGGTGACTTGACTGTGTTTGCTATACCTGTGTTTATTATACCTGTGATTTATCATGACATCATGCATCATAACATGACATCCGTGCTTATTGCACTAACCATTTCAAAGACCAAGGGAATTTATCTTTGTTCTGTTTTGTAGATCATGGCTTCCGTTCGTAGAAACACTATCCGAATCAGCTTTGTGAAGATACCTTCCCAACTCAAAGAGCTAGCATCAAGGGTTTCTGAAACTCGTGCGTTCACTAAGAGACATGGTCAACTTCTCAACCTGGTTACTTCAAACTTTGATGAAAAGATAATGAGTGTACTCTTTCAGTTCTTTGATCCCAAGGACCACAGCTTCATCTTTCCAGACTATCAGTTGGTGCCTACCTTGGAAGAATTCTCTCAGCTATTGGATATACCCATTCTTGAACAGGTACCCTTCATAGGTCTAGAAGAAGTTCCTAAGCCAGAAGTCATTGCCTCAGCTTTACATCTGAAACGGGCCAACATGGTATCCAATTGGGAAACAAGAAGCGGAGTCAAGGGTTTTCTAGATAAGTTTCTGATAGACAAAGCCCAGCTGTTTTGGGATGATATAAATTTTCAGGATTTTGAGGAGGTCTTGGCTCTTCTTATCTATAGTTTAGTTCTCTTCCCTAATCCGGACTCATTCATAGATATGAATGCTATCAAGATCTTTCTCTCTTGCAACCTGGTGCCTACTTTGCTCGGAGATATTTTGCACACTCTCCACACTCATAGAATGAGGAGGAAAGGGATTCTTATGTGTTGCTCGCCATTTCTGTCGAGGTGGTTTATTTCTCACCTCTCTAATTCCATACTGAAGAATGAGGAAGATCTGGTTTGATCACAAAGGATAATGTCACTCGCTCATACGGATATTCTTTGGTGTTCTAGATCTATGGAAAACATTGTTATCATTGACCACTGCGGGGAGTACCCTAATGTCCCACTGCTTGGTATTAGAGGGGGTATAACCTACAATCCTTTTTATCTTTGCGACAATTTGGTCACGCTCGAAGGGATGGTCCCCATGAATTGCTTATCGAAGGCATTGTATTTAACTATGAGGATGATATTTAAGAGTGTCGTCGGAGGTTCATACGAGCTTGGGGCATGGTAAATATATCCGACATCAAGGCTTTGGGGCCAAAAACTTGCATTCCTATGGAGCCTTACCTCCAATGGGTACGAGATCGTTCCCAGAAGCTTATGATGCCCTATGTGGCAGTTTTACCAGTGATTGTAGAACCCACTACTGAAGAAGGAATTCCTTACACAGTTCTCTATCCTTACATTCCCATTGATCTTGGGGAATTACAGAGGTCTTGGATTCAATTGATGAAAGAGCAGGATACTTTCAGGGATCAGTTCCATGCTCAGGAGAGGAAGGTTTTAGAGCTCACAAAGCAACTCCATGAGGAAAAAGGACTGAATGATTATCTCGGCACAAAGAGGAAGCATCCATGGGACTTTTGATTTTCTTTTCTAGTTTTAGATTTATTTTTAATTGTAACGCCTAAAAGGCATTTGAACTTCAAATTCAGTTAATAAAATCTTTATTGTTTTGGGTTTGCAAATTTAAATTTCCAGAAGTATTTAAAATAATTGCATGTGCATACCATTATCATACACATCATTACAGGTACCGTTATAGGTTTCTCATCTTCTTCGCTATTTACATCACGCAGAAATGTCTTCCGAACAAAGCATTAAGGACCTGCAGGCATAGAACGCCCAATTCCAACAAATGTTCATCAGTCTGGCAAAGAGGCAGGAGGATCTGAAAGCCCTCATTTTGAAAGAGAAGAAGAAAAAAAAGAAGGTTGTTGGTATTCTGAACATGGGCCGAAGGTTTGGAGACCGGTTGAAGCGACAAGTCGACCTGACCTCTTCATCTAAGGAATGGGAGAACTAAGAAGAAGAGAAGGACACTAGTCCTGCAGTCTCTAACAATGATACTGATTATAACAATGAGCAATATCCTTCTGCTGAGGATAAATACAAGCAGTTAGAAGACCGCCTGAGTGCCATGGAAGTTCAGAGGATACCTGGATTGGATTTTGAAGAATTAGGTTTGGTGTCGAGAGTGGTCATCCCGCAGAAGTTCAAAGCTCCAGTTTTTGCCAAGTATGATGGGGTGTCTTTCCCAAAGCTCTATCTCCGCTCTTATGTCCGAAAGATCCAACCCCACACTGCTGATATAAATTTGTGGGTGCATTTATTTCAAGATAGTCTGTCAGGGACTCAGCTTGAATAGTTCTACCAGTTGGAGGGAGCCAATGTCCAAAATTGGGAAGATCTGGCTGCTGCTTTCTACAAGCAGTATCAGTATAATGCCAACCTTGCTCCTACTCATACTCAACTCCAGAGTATGTCCATGGGTGCAGGTGAAGGTTTTAAAGATTATGCACAAAAATGGAGAAACTTGGCTGGGAGAGTCCAACCCCCGTTGTCTGATAGGGAGTTGGTTGATATGTTTCTAGGGACGCTATCTGGTCCATTTTTCAATCATTTGATCGGCAACTCATCAGCTGGTTTCACCGAGCTGATCCTAACTGGGGAAATAGTAGAAGCTTGGATTCAAAGCGGCAAAATACAGAAGGATGCCTCTTAAAGTTCAGTAAAGAAGCCTTTTGCTGGTAAGAAGGAAGCCAATGCCATCTATAGCCGAGGGGTCAGAACAGGGCTGAACAACTTTAGACAGTAAGTGCCGTGATGATACCTAGACCTGCTGTTACTCCATAACACAACAATCAACAAAGGGTGGAAAGACCACAACGAAAGTTTACCCGCATTAACATGACGTTGGCTGAAGTTCTACCTCACCTACTGAGATCCAACTTGGAAACCTTGAGAGAGGCTCCCAAGAATCCATATACTACATCTCCCTGATATAATCCAAATGCTCGGTGTGCCTATCATTCTGAGAGTCCTGGCCACGATACAAATGACTGCTGGGCTCTGAGAAATAAAATACAAGACTTGATTGAAGTTAAGGAAATAGATTTTGATGCTCCGGAGAAGCCAAATGTCATAACTGCTCCCATGCTTAAACACGGTCGTGGAGTTAATGTTGTTGATACTGATGTGTTCATTACCTTTGTTGATGAAGTTTCTACTCCACTCACGACTGTCAAGAAGAATTTGCTGTTGGCCAGTTTATTTCTGGGTTGTAGGGAAGGTTGCCCCATGCGTTCGTTTCTACCTTCTGGTTGTCGTTTGCTGAAGTTAGGTATTCAGCGCCTGATGGATAGCAAATAGATTCTGTTTGAGAAAACTATGATTCATGTTGTTCCAATTGAAGACGTTGCAATTATAACCATTTCCGCCAATCCTTCCAAGGTTTCCTCGAGAAGACCTGTTAGGATTACATCTGCTCCAAGAATTGCTCCACTAATAATCACTGTTCCTGGTCCTGTCCCGTATGTCTCAGACAAAGCTGACCCATGGAATTATGGTGCTGATGTGTACTATCATGACATCAAACGAGATTTGAAAGATGAAGAAGTTGATCCTGATATTGATAACATTGTCGGAACCAGCAAAATCACCTGGAGCGGAAGGGTCTTCTTTCCCGAGATTTCCCCTAAGACTGTTAACAAGCCTATTGTCATTCCATCTGTTGTTCCTGCTAGTACATCAACTACTGTTCCTATTCTTACTCCAGTCGGTAAACCATCTAATACCCACGACAAAGAGGTTGTAGGTGAGCCTTCCCGGACGGAGGCGCCTAAGAAAATTGTTGTGGAAGCCTCTAAACAAGAAATGGAGGAAATACTGAAAATCATTAAGAAGAGCGACTACAATGTGGTTGAGCAGCTAGGGCAGACCCCATCAAAGATACCCATGCGAAGGCTTTGATCGCATTCCTCAAAACCGCGCATGTGCCACAAGAGACTTCAGTTGATCAGTTCAAAGATTGTATGGCCAGCCTAACTGCTGATAATGGGCTGGGTTTTTCAGATGCAGATTTGACACCAAAGAGAAGGAAGCATAATGATGCTCTGCATGTCTTGATTGAATGCAGGGGCACCACTATGGCTCATGTGCTGGTAGATACTGGGTCTTCACTGAATGTTCTGCCGAAGAAGGCGTTGGACCGATTGGATTGCAAGGGTTTGACTCTAAAGCCTAGTAACATTGTGGTAAGGGCTTTTGATGGATCGAAGAGAATGGTGCACGGGGAGGTGGACATCCCTGTCAAAGTGGGTTCTCAGACTTTTTGGTCCACCTTCTATGTGATGGATATCAGGCCATCGTATTCTTGCTTGCTGGGCCGTCCTTGGATTCACGAGGCGGGGGCAGTCACTTCCGTACTCCACCAAATGCTGAAGTATCCGGTGAAAGGAAAGATTGTCACAGTGCGGGGTGAAGAAGAGTATATGGTGAGTCACCTCAATTCCTTCCGCTACATAGAGATGGACGGGGAATTCATAGAAACTCCTTGTTAGAATTTTGAAGAGGTCCCTCAGATCTTGGCATCGACTGAAACTACTAGCAATAAACCTCCTTCAAAGATGGCTTCTCTCAAAGACGCCAGGGCCGTGGTTGAAGAAAGTGGGTGTGCCAATTGGGGTCAGCTCCCTGGTTTCACTCATAAAATTGATAAATTTGGTTTGGGCTTTACTACAGGGGCTCAAATGGCTGTTAGACACGCTCGGGCTGGAGGACCTCCCCTACGCATCAGCAATCGCGGGATTAACGCCATTAAAGATAGTGAAGAGGAATCAGACATTGACAGCTGGATCTACCCAACTACCAACAGTGGACCGAGTAACTGGACGACTAGTGACTTCATACCTGTTTCTTTTATTCCGCAGTAACTGACCTATTTGTTTTAAGATTTATAATAAATAATTTGAGAGTTTACGGCCCGGTGCCTTGCCCGAGGCACCTTGGCTTTTCTTGTGAGGGCTATTATTTGTCATTTCATATATCATTAATAAAGCATTGGACGTTTCTTGCATACAAATTTTGCGCTATCTGTTTTTCTTTTCTGCTTTCACTTTATCAAAACAGCTATTCTCTTACACACACTCACGTATCATAATGCATATCCATATCCATTATGGACCCCATTGATAACAGCTCTGATATTGCCAGTTATGACTTCAAAAATCCGATCAACCAAGCCGAGGACGAAGGTGAGGATGATTGTGAGCTGCCTAGAGAACTCACTAGACTACTACAGCAGGAAGAGAGGGCCATACAGCCCCATGAAGAGCCGGTTGAGACAATGAATTTGGGTACTGAGGAAGACAAAAGAGAGGTTAAAATAGGTGCAAATCTGGAGCTTAGCGTCAAATAGAGGTTGATACAAATACTGCATGACTATGTTGAAATCTTCGCCTGGTCCTATGAAGACATGCCTGGTTTAGACACTGATATTGTGGTACATCGCCTGCCGACTAAAGAAGACTGTCCTCCGGTTAAACAGAAGGTTCATCGTATGCACCCTGAAATGTCAGAGAAAATCAAGGCAGAGGTCATGAAATAGTTCGATGCAGGATTCTTAGTTGTCACTTCATATCCACAGTGGGTTGCTAACATTGTTCCGGTACCTAAGAAGGACGGTAAGGTATGGATGTGTGTTGATTACAGAGATCTGAACAGGGCAAGCCCCAAGGATGACTTCCCATTTCCTCATATCGATGTTCTGGTTGAAACACCGTGCAACATGAAATCTTCTCCTTCATGGATGGTTTCTCTGGCTACAACCAGATCAAGATGGCTCATGAAGACATGGAGAAGACAACCTTCGTTATGCAGTGGGGAACCTTCTGCTACAAGGTGATTCCTTTTGGATTGAAGAATTCTGGGGAAACCTATCAGCGTGCCATGGTCGCTTTGTTCCATGATATGGTTCACCATGAGATCGAGGTCTATGTTGATCACATGATAGCCAGGTCTCAGACTGAGGAAGAGCACCTTGATCATCTCTAGAAATTGTTTGACAGGTTGAAGACGTACAAGTTGAGGTTGAATCCCAACAAGTGTACCTTCGGGGTAAGATCTAGTAAGCTTATGGATTTCATCGTCAGTGACAAGGGTATTCAGGTAGACCCTGCGAAGGTGAAGGCCATACAAGAGATGCTGGTTCCCCACACAGAGAAGGAAGTTAGAGGTTTTTTGGGACGCCTGAATTACATCACCAGGTTCATTTCACATCCGACTGCTACTTGTGAGCCAATCTTCAAGTTTCTGAAGAAAGATCAAGCGGTAAAGTGGAATGATGAATGTCAAACAGATTTCGAAAGAATCAAGGGATACCTTTAAGAACCACCAATTCTGATGCCTCCAGTTGAAGGAAGACCTTTGATATTATACTTGACAGCGCTGGACAATTCAATAGGGTGTGTGCTGGGGAAGCATGACGAATCTGGTAGAAAAGAGCATGCCATTTATTACAATAGCAAAAATTTTACCGACCGTGAGACCCGATACTCATTGTTCGAGAAAACTTGCTGCGTTTTGGCATGGGATGCTCGCCGACTAAGGCAGTATATGTTGACTCACACTACCTTGTTGATATCAAAGATGGATCCGATCAAGTATATTTTCGAGAAGCCCGCTCTCTCCAGAAGGATAGCAAGGTGGCAGATGATCTTAACCGAATACGACATATAATATACAACCCAAAAAGCAATAAATGGGAGGGTATTGGCTGATCAGTTAGCTCATCAGGCCGTGGATGACTACCAGTCCATGAATTTCGAGTTCCCGGATGAGAATATCATGCTAGTGACTGACTATGAAGAGCCTGGACCAGATGAAGGACCCGAGGAGGGAACCCGATGGTCCATGTATTTTTATGGAGCCTCGAACGCACGGGGTAACGACATTGGTGTTGTGATCATATCTCCCGAGGGCTGTCATACTCCATTCACCGCCCGATTATGTTTCAACTGCACCAACAACATGGAAGAGTATGAAGCGTGTATCATGGGTCTTCGAGCTGCTATTGACATGAGGATTAAGTTCTTGAGTGTATTCGGGGATTCCGCTCTGGTGATAAGTCATATCAAAGGCGAGTGAGATTCGAAGCACCCGAATCTCATTCCTTACAAAGAGTATGTACTGAAATTGCTCCAACACTTTGAGGAGATAACCTTTGAACATTTTCCACAAGAAGAGAACCATTTAGCGGACGCACTAGCTACCATGTCTTCTATGTTCAAGGTTAGGTGGGACAATGAGGCTCCCCAAATTACCATTGAGAGGTTGGATGAACTAGCACACTGCTGTGAGATCAACACCGAAGAAGTGGTAGACAAACCCTAGTTTTACGAAGTCAAAAGGTATCTCGAGGTTCAGGAGTATCTCGAAGGGGCATCTGTCAATGATAAGAAGTTTCTGAGAAGGTTCGATGCAAAGTTCTTCCTTAGTAATGGGATCCTCTATAAACGCAACCATGACTCCACACCACTACGATGTGTAGACAAGAGCGAAGCAGAGAGGATCATGACAGATCTACATGAAGGCACCTTCAGAATCCATGCTAGTGGAAACACCATGGCTAAGAAGATCCTACGGGCAGGATATTATTGGTCCACTATGGAAGCCGATTGTTATCAGTACTCTCGAACTTGTCATAAGTGCCAAGTCTATGCTGATAAGGTTCATGTGCCTCCAGTTCCTTTGAACGTCCTTACAACTCCTTGGCCCTTTGCGATGTGGGGCATCGACATGATCGGCGAGATAAGACCTACTGCGTCTAATGGGCATCGTTTCATTATGGTGGTTATCTATTATTTCACGAAGTGGGTTGAGGCGGCTTCCTTTGCTACAGTAACCAAGAACGTCATAGCGCGATTTATCCGACACAATCTGATCTGTCGATATGGTGTACCAGAGAGAATTATTACTGACAATGGTACAAATCTCAACAATATAATGATCATCGAGCTCTGTAAACAGTTCAAGATACAACATCATAACTCTTCTCCCTACCGGCCGAAGATGAATGGGGTTGTTGAAGCAGCTAACAAGAATATCAAGAAGAATGTACAGAAGATGACGGGGACGTATAAAGACGGGCACGAGATGTTACCAATTTCTCTTCATGGGTACCATACCTCAGCACGGACCTCGACAGGGGCAACCCCCTAGTCTCTGGTATATGGCATGTAGGCAGTCATACCCATCGAAGTCCAGATACCCTCTCTCAGGATTATGAAGGATGCGGGTTTGAACGAAGACGACTAGATCCAAACCCGACTTGATCAACTAAATCTAATCGATGAAAAGAGGCTTACTGCTATCTGCCATGGTCAAACGTATCGAAAGCGAATGATCAAGGCATTTAACAAGAAAGTCAGGCGTCAAGAATATCAAGTCGGGGATCTGGTGATAAAACGCATCATACTGCCGCAAGGTGATTCCAGGGGCAAATGGACCCCCATGTACGAAGGGCCATTTGTGGTCAAGAACATTTTCTCGGGAGGAGCTATGATTCTAACCAACATGGATGGTGATGACCTTCCTCACCCTGTCAATGCAGACATAGTGAAAAGATACTGCGCATAATCAAAGACCCGCTAAGTCAACTGGCCTAGGCAAAAATAAGGGCTTCCCGGAGAACCAAAATGGTTCGGGCAAAAGTAAGGGATGAAAATGAAAAAATCTGTACACCCAGCAAGTCGAAAACCCGAAAGGGAGGCTTGGACAAAAAAGGGTATCCCGGTGGATTGAAAACCCGAAAGGGCAGTCCAGGAAAAAGTTAGGGATCGAAGTGTATCACTATGTCTCATTGGATCATCTTGCGACCAGACTTCGGTATCAGCTATCAAGTTCGGACGACGCTAATCAATCTGATCAACCTTCGGCCAAGTAGCAAAGTGATGAGACGCTTGAAGATATAAAGGCAATAGTTGAGTTGGAACCCAATGGGGTCGTTTCACATAGCTGTTTTTCTTTCTTTTACACAAATTGTATAGTTTCTGTCTTTCAGCGGCGTTCTCTTACTAGGACGTCAGCCTCCTTGTACAAAACGCCTATTACAGGCCAATTTCAAAATCAATACAAGTCATTTTTACAAAACTTCAATTTGTTTCTTTTTCTTTTTCTGTTTTGTTTTGCAAGAACGTCCAATGATTTATTTTTGATATATGAATTTGAAAATGATTGTTGATCATAAAGATTTACATAAGAAACAAAAGACAATTACTCGTAATTCCTGAAACAGGTGAAAATAAGAAGTGCCAAACCCTACAGTTCCTCTGCCCAGCAGGTATCGGGATAGAATCATGCTTGGGAACATGATTATTGGTATACGCACTCCCCACGGAGTAAAAGTATCCAAGGGTATTGATGTCAGCTTCCCCGAAACAGGACATAAATACCCCCAGCCGAAGTTCGTAATCGCAGGCGAGTCAATAAATTTCATCCCTCAAGTGGAGTTTACTTCTACAGATACAAAAGCTCAATCTCCAACAGAGTTCATGACTTCCAGCAACGGAATTTCATCCCTAACTAAATTTGTGCCTCCAGATCAGCAGGTCTGCCAACAGAGTATCTCTTCCCCCAAACTCTGGTCCCCACAGAGTTATTCTTCAGCATCTCTTCCCGGAAGAATATTCGCAAATCTCCAGCGACCGTCAGGGATTTATTTTCCCAGACGCGAGCAAGCCCCGACAACATTTCATGAACATACAACATGAAATACACATACATATCATATACAACATAATATCATTTATTTTGACAACATCAGCTCGCCCTGCATTTCATGCATCGCATATAACTAATCCTGATATTTTTTTTAGGAAAAGACGATTAGCTTCAATGAATCCAACAGTTATACATATCACATCTACAGACAACTAATAGAAACTCAGTTCCTGAAATCAAACGAGTCAACTAATCTACATTATCAGATCAAAGTAACCTTACCCCAGTTCATCCTGAAGTTTTACACAAACATATAACCTTACCCCGGTTCATTCTGAAGTTTTACACGAACTTATCACGAAGTAACCCTACTACCCAGGTTCCTTCTCACAACCCCACTATCCAAGCTTTCATATCGAAGTAACCCTACTATCCAGGTTCCTTCTTACAGCCCTACTATCCAGGCTTTCATATCAAAGTAACCCTACTATCCAGGTTCCTTCTCACAGCCCTACAATCCAGGCTTTCATATCGAAGTAATCCTACTATCCAGGTTCCTTCTAACAAACCTACTATCCAGGCTTTCATATCGAAGTAACCCTACTACCCAGGTTCCTTCTCACAACACTACTATCTAGGCTTTCATATCGAAGTAACCCTACTACCCAGGTTCCTTCTCACAACCCTACTATCGAGGCTTTCATATCGAAGTAACCCTACTACCCAGGTTCCTTCTCACAACCCTAATATCCAGGCTTTCATATCGAAGTAACCCTACTACCCAGGTTCCTTCTCAAAACCCTACTATTCGGGCTTTCATATCGAAGTAACCCTACTATCCAGGTTCCCTCTCACAGTCCTACTATCCAGGATTTTCATATCAAAGCAACCCTACTATCTAGGTTCCTTCTTATAACCTTACTATCCAGGTTCCTCCTCTCTTATCTCCAAACAGAAGTCCACAACACTATAAGACTAGAACCTGATCAAACACGATTAGTTTCGCATTTCCCTAGTAAGTCGCGGTGCAGCTTGTACCCTGACCAGATATGCAGTTCGCTTCTGCTTCCTCAAGCAGGAGTTATTTCCCCAGTAGAGTAACGGACAACTGAAGCTCCTAAATTCTATTTCTCCCAAGACATATATCAACATTCCTCAGCAGATTCCTCATCGACAACAGCAACAAGGACTCTCGTCAAAGGAATATATCAAGAAATCCACATTCTCTAGATGGCATCTTTAAGCCCATCTCCGACAATTCTCTGTCGCATCCAGGATGGCATCTTTAAGCCCATCTCCGGAAATATTCTATCATCAACCTCCAAATGGCATCTTTAAGCCCATTACTGATATCACAAGTCGAGTGCTACTTCATGATAGTGCAAATTTCTAGGCACTTTAGTGTGCATTCATCTTCCACCTTTAGATTACGAAAGGCAGACAAGCCAATCTACACCCGCAGGTTTAAGAAGATTAAACAGGGGCAGCTGTTGTACCCCAAAATTTTCCCTCTCATTTTATTCAATACATGCCCATTAAGATCCTCAATTTGCTCAAGCTTGCCCAAGAATTGACCAGACAAACTCTCTCTTAAGGCAGTATACCTCAAATTAGGGTTTCCATTTGCATCAAGATAGGTGAAACACAAAGGCCTCATATGCTCTCCATGGTCCTAATATGTTCTCAATACCCTACATGTCAAGTTTCATGCCCTGCATAAGAAGTTTGCTCAGTCCGTTGCTCAGATGCTTGAGAATCGACTGTATTAGGTCAAAAGTCAATTGTGACCCACATACAGTCAAACTTCAAGATTTTTGGTCAACATTAACATTTTTAAGTTACTTTCATCATTTGATCAAGGGTTGATCATGATTCCTCAAGGAATACTCCAAATTCATCAAAACCCAAAAGTTGCTAAATTAGGATTTCTTAGTAAAAATCAACCAAACTTTGACCAAGCATAACTTCTACATTATTTATCATAAGTTTTCCATCCAAAGCTCATTTTGAAGAGGATTCAATTCCATACAACTCATCTTAAGCCCACAAGTTCCAAATATGCACTCATCAAAAGATATGGATTTCTACTTTATAGGTCCTTTTGAAAAGTCAACAAAAACACCTTTTGGGTCAAAGCTTCATACATGAACATGGAAGATACAATTGAGATGAAACCAAAAGGGTTGTTTAGGGGACATCCTAAGCTTTCTAAAAAGTCCAATAACCCCCTCCTAGGGTCAAAATTGAGATAGAGATACGTGTGATACGGTGGGAAAAAATTGACTATTTTTTGGAATGCTGGTTTGCATTTTGCGTTTGTTTTTGCAAAATGTCGCTGTAAGCAAGAGTCGCCACCGACTTTTATTTTATCCAACAAGGAAAGGAAAAAAGCACATAAAAATTCCTTTTTCGAGATATTTCTCGGGTTCGGGGGGTAAATTATAGAAAGGGAAGGTGTTAGCACCCTTTCTATCCGTGGTTATCCACGAGCTCTTAGGTACTTGCTCAATTGTTTTCAAAAATTTTTTATTTATGCTTGTGGGTTTGAAAAAGTTTTGGTTTTGAAAACTTCGATTTAACTCTTACTTTTGTCCTCAAGAGTGTACGAAGTGTTTTTGAAAACTTTGTTCGGAAAGTGTAAGTGTGAAAAGATTTTGTTTTTTGAAAGAGCGAGTACCTAAGAACCATCTACCTACTCGAAAAAGGAATCGTTCTATGCTATCTTCCTTTAGACAATGCTATCCCACTATTGATGAGTAGGTAGCATCGTCGTTGGAGTTTGAGGGTCAATTCGAATATAGGGACTTACGGTCACCAAAGCAAGGTTAGGACGCCTTAGCGGTAACCCTAATGTATTAGATCATTTGTTTTGAGGCAACAATATCCGAGGCAACCGTTTCGAGGCGACTATGATCTTTAGACAAGAGGACAACCTCTAAAGTGACCTATACTCAATGACCGTGTACAAAGGCAACCAAGTGGGGTGTACCCTAAAAGTGCGCATGTGCGAGTGTGTTGTTTTCAGTTATTTTTTTATCTTTGTACATGTTAATGGTGATCTAAATTGATTTTAGGTTAAAACATTCAATCTTGTCATGCATCCTATTATCAAACATCTAATAATTATAATTTGCGGAAATTAAATTGCGGAATTTAAATTACAAGGCGTCGGGTATTTACATCGCCAAAGACAAACCCTTTTAAAAATAAATAAAGCGATAAACAAATAAAAGTCATATTAAACTATTACAAACCGGGAGCAAACACATTATTGGATAAAAGAAAGTAAATCGCATGCGGGAAATTAAATCGAGCGTGAGTTTAGGGTTTTGACCCCTTTTGTTAAAGAAAAGATTTTTTTGGTTGTTTTGAATTAAGAAAGAAATTACCTAAGTTAATTATTAAATAAATAAATAAATTAATTAATTAATGAAAATAAATTATTTTTGGTCTTTTGGTATTTTAAGAAAGAAAAATAAAATGAATTAATGTTAGTAAAAAAACTAATTAAGTCTAATTGATTTTAATTATTTACAAAGAAATATATTAAAGTTAATTCTAATTAATGGCCTAAATTAATTAATAGATTTGTTAAAAAAATAAAATTCTAAAATTTAATTTAATAAAGAAAATATTCTTTTTTGGTTTTAATTTTATACAAGAAAAATTTGATTGGTTAGTTATTAAATAGAAATAATAAAAACAATTAAAACAAAATAAATATAAGAGAAAAGAGGGTTTGGGCCTGAAAAGGGGGTCAGAATAGCAAGCTGAGGCCCATTAACACGCTGACCTTGTTGACTTTTTGGATTCCATACGCGCTGGTTGACTGGATCTACGATGGACCATCATCTATGGATCACCAGATTTGGCCTTGGGCCATCTGACGCTTTGTTACGTGAAGGCACATGGTGAGCTGTAAGCCTTGATTTGCATCTGATTATATGAAGAAGAAAAATAACAAAGCGCATGGGGGACCTGGGATTCGAACCCAGGTCCTGTTGGATGTTTTCAGCGCTTGCTTCCACTAGGCCATTGTGTTTCAATTATTAATGAAATAAGAATAATATATAATAAAACAAAACAACTCTTATGGATTAGAAACAAACAAAACGCGCAAATTATTTGAACCGGCCATTGGGGTATTGACACATCTCCGTCCCCTACCTCCAGCCCCTGTAACTTTACCTGTGGATTTGGATCCGCAGCTAAATGCACAGGTCGATCCAAAAATCAACTCCATGCCATAAAAACGACATTCTAAGACACGGTTGGGTTCGTCTCCCTCTCCTGAGTACTACCATGCCTATCACGAGAATCAATTTCACCTGAAACACAAATCCCTAAAATCCAAAAACGTAACCCTAGCCATGCTGTTATGAGGTTCCAGTCCATATAAATCAAACTAAATATTGCCAAAAGTTTAGAAATGCTGTAAGGATCATGAATATGCAAATAATTTGTACAAAAGATGCATGAATAATTATTTGCGAATTCAAGAAAGGAGAGGATTTTTGTGATACTTACAGAGCTCTAGAAGGATTGTGAATGCGTGTTTTGGATCCAGGAGGATTATATGATCACCCAGGAATTGATTGGTATGCTTCTTGGCTTCTGAAAACCTCTCTTGTTATGATTTCGAATTCTCACTTTTTCACCACTTCTTCAAGTTTTGTTTTGATTGTTCTTGCAGCCTCCAACCTATATTTCTTGTCCTTTGGCTTCTATATGTATCATGGAATGCATTAGGTTAAGAATTATGGTCCAAATCTTCTCCCATCATGGCTTGCATATTTGATTTGATTTCCATTTGAAAACTTGCCAAATTTGTCAAAAAACCATCTTTTTGCACATGATCTTGTGTGATACGAATTTGATGATGATATTGATGAGAATCCAATCCTGAAAATAGCAAAAAATCTCATCTAATCAAAGTTTGGGATTTAATTTGATTTAATTTGATTTAAAATGAAATAATTCAATAAAAAATCAAATAAAATAATAAAATTGATAAATGGACACATGGCTGAAGCTAGGATACGTGGGCAATGATGTAAGCTCAAATAAAGTGGAAAAGAATGGGCCCATTTGACAAAATTTGAAGTTTTGGGGATAGTTGACTTTTGGCAATTTTGCAAAAATGCCCAACTTCAACAATGCATAACTTCTTCAATTTTGAACTTTTGGAAGTGTTCTTGGACTTTTTAGAAAGTTTGAGATGTCCTCTAACCAAACCTTTTGGTATCATCTCATTTTGATATTCCATGCTCAAGTTATAAGCTTTGACAAAAAAAAGGTGTTTTTGTTGACTTTCAAAAATGACCTATAATGTCCAAATTTATAACTTCTTGTGAGTGCATTTTATGATCTTGGGGTATGAATATGGATTGTAGGAAATTTCATCCTATTAAAAATGAGCTTTGGATGGGTCATTTCTCATAAAGTATGAGAAAGTTATGCTTGGTCAAAGTTGAGTTGATTTTTCCTGCAAAACCCTAATTTAGCAACTTTTGAGTCTTGGTGAATTTTGAGTAATCCTTGATGAATCGTGATCAAACCTTGATCAAATGATGAAACATCCTTCAAAATGAGAATGTTGACAAAAAATCTTGAAGTTTGACTGTTTGTAGGTCACAATTGACTTTTGCCCTAGGACAGTCGATTTTTGGACCCCTTGAGCAATTGACTGAGCAAACATCCTCTGCAAGGCTTGAAAGTTGACATGGATGACCTTGAGCACATATTAGGACATTGGGGAGCACTTGAAGTCATTTGGACTCAAGGATCTTGATGCAACACAAAACCCTAATTTGCAGTTGACTGCCTTAGGAGATAGCTTGATTGTCCAACTCTTGAGCAATCTTGAGCCACTTGGAGATTTTTATTGCAATGTTTTGGGAAATATGAGAGGGCAAATTTTGGGGTACAAAAGCTGCCCCTGTTAAATCTTCTTAAACCTGAGGATGTAGATTGGCTTTCGTGCCTTTCGTGATCCGAAGGTGGAAGATGATTGAACACTAGAGTGCCCAGAAATTTACACTCGCATGAAGTAGTATCAGCATTATGATATCAGGAATGGACTTACAGATGCCATTTGGAGATTGTTGGTAGGAGGATGGGCTTACAAATGCCATTTACAGGAGCTTCGATCGCATAAGAGATTCCTTAGCGAGAATTTGCATACCTGTTGTTTGTAGGAGATTCCGTTGGGGAAGTCTATCTTTTATTGAGATTTAGGAACTGTCTGGTCTTCAACATAGTGTACCGTTGAGATTATAGAACTCGTCCACACTTTGACAGAGGAAAACATCTTCATCAAGATCTAGGAACTGTCTGGTCTTCAACGTAGTATACCGTTGAGATTATAGAACTCGTCCACACTATGACGGAGGAAAACATCAAGATCTAGGAACTGTCTGGTCTTCAACGTAGTATATCGTTGAGATTATAGAACTCGTCCACACTATGACGGAGGGAAACATCTTCATCAAGATCTATAAACTGTCTGGTCTTCAACGTAGTATACCGTTGAGATTGTAGAACTCGTCCACACTATGACGGAGGAAAAAATCAAGATCTAGGAACTGTCTGGTCTTCAATGTAGTATACCGTTGAGATTATAGAACTCGTCTGCACTTTGACGGAGGAAAACATCTTCATCAATATCTAGGAACTGTCTGGTCTTCAACGTAGTATACCGTTGAGATTATAGAACTCGTCCACACTATGACGGAGGAAAACATCAAGATCTAGGCACTGTCTGGTCTTCAACATAGTATACCATTGAGATTGTAGAACTCGTCCACACTATGACGGAGGAAAACATCTTCATCAAGATCTAGGGACTGTCTGGTCTTCAACGTAGTATACCTTTGAGATTGTAGAACTCGTCCATACTATGACGGAGGAAAACATCTTCATCGAGATCTAGGAACTGTCTGGTCTTCAACGTAGTATACCGTTGAGATTGTAGAACTCGTCCACACTATGACGGAGGAAAATTGTCGAGATTGAGAACCTTATCTGAAATTCAACCGAGGATAATTCAGTTGAGATTTAAGAACCGGCCAGGTCTTCGAATGCTGAGAACTTAACTGCATCCTTCCTGAAAGGTAAAGGTCAGTCATATGCAATGCATGATATGGATCAAGCAATGATGTTCTCAAAATAAATGAGATTGTATTGTATGATGCGTATATCCTTGTATCGTGATGTATGAAGATGTAATGTTTCTAGCTGGGGAAAATAAATCTCAGATGGCTGCTGGAGAATAGAGTTGGATTCTTCGTTTCCACTGGAGACAGGGAACAAAGATGATTGCGAGAATAAACCTGCAGGAGAGAATAACTCCGTTGGGGAATAAACTGATGAGGAGATTACTCTGTGGGGAAGAGATATTCTGCTGAGGATTCCACTGGTAAATTCCATTGGGATGAATTATCGTTGCTGGTGATACTGAATCCTGTTGGGGATTGAATTCCTGTTTGTGAAAGGAAAGAATTCCGTTGGGGATGATCTTTCAGTTGCGACTTCACTGGGGATAACCTGTTAGTCTCTTGTGGGGATAATCCTTTGAGCTTTGCTGGGGACAATCTTCCTTTGAACTCGGCTGGGGATATTCATTTTTATACTCCGCCGGGGACGAACTTTCGGAGTCTACTGGGGATGATTCTTCAACTCCAATGGGGAAGCTTTTTCAGACTGCGCTGGGAAAATTTTAACTCCACTGGGGATATCTTGTATTTTGAAGGGGAATATTCTTATACTCCGCTGGGGAATATTAAGACTGCCAGGGGATATTAAGCCTTTTCAATGCTGATGGTGAATAAACTCTGCTTGGGGAGAATATTACAGATTCATTCGCAGGTGCAAGTCTCAGCTGGGGAGAGCTATCATTACCGTCTTTTCTTACTCTGCGGGGAGTGAAAGTATCTTAACCATATTCTTCAGCTGAATTTACCTTGTACCTGGCGGACAGAGAAACTGTACAGTTTGGACAGTTCTTATTTCCCCTATTTCTGATATTACCAGTAATCATCTTTTATTTTGCATGCAAATATTTATGAGCGGCAATTAATGTCAAGTACATATATCAAAAATGAACATTGGACGTTCTTTGCATAATAAAACAGATAAAGGAAAAATAGCTTGAAATTTCTTTGAAAATTAATTGTATTGATTTTGAAGTTTGGCCTGTAAGTAGGCGTTTTTGTACAAGAGGCTGACGTCCTAGTAAGAGAATGCCGCCGAACAAATAGAATTTATACAATTTGTGAAAAACTAAACAAAACAGCTATGTGAATAATCCCACTGGGTTCCCATTCTGCTATTGCCCTTATGTCCTCGAGCATCTCATCACTTTTCTACTTGGTTGAAGGTAGATCAGATTGATTAGTGTCGTCCGAGCTTGATAGTCGATACCGAAGTCTGGTTGCAAGGTGATCCAATGATACATAGTGTTACACTTTAATCCCTAATTTTTGCCTGGACTGCCCTTTCGGGTTTTCAGTCCACCGGGATACCCCTTTTTGCCCAAGTCGCCTTTTCAGGTTTTCGACTTGCCAGGTGTACAGTTTTTTTTTCATTTTCATCCCTTATTTTTGCCCGAACCCTTTTGGTTCGCCGGGAAGCCCTTATTTTTGCCTAGGCCAGTCGACCTAGCGGGTCTTTGATTATGCATAGTATCTTTTCACTATGTCTGCATTGACAAGGTGAAGAAGGTCATCACCATCCATGGTAGTTAGAATCATAGCTCCTCCTGAGAAAATGTTCTTAGCCACAAATGGCCCTTCGTAAGTAGGGGTCCATTTTCCCCTGGGATCACCTTGAGGTAGGATAATGTGCTTGATAACCAGGTCCCCAACTTGATACTCTTGTCGTCTAACTTTCTTGTTAAATGCCTTGATCATTCGTTTTTGATACGTCTAACCATGAAAAATAACAATAAGTCTTTTTTCGTCGATTAGGTTCAGCTGATCAAGCCGGGTCTGAATTCAGTCATCTTCGCTCAAACCTGCATCCTTCATAATCCGGAGAGAGGGTATCTGAACTTCAATGGGCAAGACTGTCTCCATGCCATATACCAAGGAATAGGGTGTTGCCGTTGTTGACGTCCGTGCTGAGGTACGGTACCCATAAAGAGAAAAAGGTAACATCTCGTGCCAATCTTTGTATGTCACTGTCATTTTCTGCACAATCTTTTTAATGTTCTTATTAGCCGCTTCAACAGCCCCATTCATCTTCGTCCGGTAGGGAGAAGACTTGTGATGCTGTATCTTGAACTGCTTGCAGAGCTCAGTGATCATCTTATTATTGAGATTAGTATCATTGTCCGTAATGATCCTCTCTGGTACACCGTATCGACAGATCAGATTGTGCCGAATGAAGCGTGCCACGACGTTCTTGGTTACTGTAGCAAAGGAAGCTGCTTCCACCCACTTCGTAAAGTAATCGATTGCTACCAGGATGAAACAATGCCCGTTGGACGCTGTAGGTCTGATATCGTCGATCATATCAATGCCCCACATTGCAAAAGGCCACGGAGCTGTCAAGACATTTAGAGGTACTGGAGGTATGTGCACCTTATCAGCATAGACTTGGCACTTGTGACATGTCCGAGAATGCTGATAACAGACGGCTTCAATTGTGGATCAGTAATATCCTGCCCATAGGATTCTCTTTGCCATGGTGTGTCCACTGGAATGAGTTCTGAAAGTACCTTCGTGTAATTCTGTCATGATTCTGTCTGCCTCGTTCTTATCCACACATCGCAGTAGGGTCGAATCATGGTTACGCTTGTAAAGGATGCCATTGTTGATGAAGAACTTCACCGCGAACCTCCTCAGAAACTTTTTGTCATTAACAGATGCACCCTCAGGGTATTCGTGAGTCTCAAGGTATCTCTTCACCTCATGAAACCAGGGTTTATCTGCTACCTCTTCAGTCTCAACGTCACAGCAATGTGCAGGTTCGTCCAACCTTTCAATGATAATCCGGGGAGCTTCATTGTCCCAGTTGACTTTGAACATAGAAGACATCGTAGCCAGTGTGTTCGCTAACTGATTCTCCTCTCTAGGGAAGTTTTCAAAGGTTATCTCCTCGAAATGGGGAAGCAATGTCAATACATACTCCTTGTAAGGAATAAGATTTGGGTGTTTCGTATCCCACTCGCCTTTGATCTGACTGATCACGAGAGCGGAATCTATGAAAACACTTAGAAACTTAATCCTTAGGTCAATAGTAGCTCAAAGACCCATGATGCATGCTTCATACTCCGCCATATTGTTGGTGCAGTTGAAACATAGTCGGGCGGTAAACGGAGTATGAGAGCCTTTAGGAGATATGATTACGGCGCTGATGCCATTGCCCAAAGTGTTTGAAGCTCAATCAAAGTACATAGACTGTTGTACCCCAAAATTTTCCCTCTCATATTTCTCAAGACATTGCAAGAATAATCTCCAAGTTGCTCTAGATTGCTCAAGAGTTGGACAGTCAAATCTTCTCCTAAGGCAGTCAACCTCAAATTAGGGTTTTGTGTTGCATCAAGGTCCTTACATCCAAATGTCCTCAAGTTCTCCGAAATGTCCTAATATGTTCTCAAGTTTATCCATGTAAAATTTCAAGCCTTGTAGAGGAAATTTGGTCAGTCAATTGCTCAAGAGGTCCAAAAATCGACTGTGCTAGGGCAAAAGTCAACTGTGACCTATAAACAGTCAAACTTCAATATTTTTTGTCAACATCCTCATTTTGAAGGATATTTCATCATTTTATCAAGGGTTGATCATGATTCATCAAGGATTGCTCACGATTCATCAAGATTAAAAAGTTGCTAAATTAGGGTTTTGTAGGAAAAGTCAACTCAACTTTGACCAAGCATACCTTTCTCATACTTTATGAGAAATGACCCATCCAAAGCTCATTTTGAAGAGGATGCAATTTCCTACAATCCATCTTCACACCCCAAGATCAATAAATGCACTCACAAGAAGTTACAAATTTGGACATTATAGGTCATTTTTGAAAGTCAACAAAAACACCTTTTTTTCCAAAGCTTATAACTTGAGCATGGAATATCAAAATGAGATGAGACCAAAAGGGTTGGTTATAGGACATATCAAGGTTTCTAAAAAGTCCAAGAGAACCTCCAAAAGTACAAAATTGAAGAAGTTATGCATTGTTGAAGTTGGACATTTTTCCAAAACTGCCAAAAGTCAACTATCCCCAAAACTTCAAATTTTGTCAAATGGGCCCACTTTTTTCCACTTGATTTGATTTTATCACACCACACACGTGTCCTATCTTCAGTCTTATGTACATTCATTAATGTTTCTATTTTATTTGATTTTTATTGAATTAATTCATTTTAAATCAATTTAAATCCAAATAAAATCTAAATATTGATAACTTGGTATCTTTTTGATTGATACATGCCTTAATTATCATCATGGACAAGATCAAACTCGTATCAAGCCATATTGTTGTACCCCAAAATTTGCCCTCGCATTTTCCCACAAGAAATCATAGTTTCGGACTCTTCCTGATTTTTCAGACTGGTTCAAGAATCGGTCAAACAGACTTTTCTCGTCAGTCAGACAAAATTAGGGTTTTTATGGCTCTGGAACAGTTCAAGCAGTTTTCTTAGGGTTTGGTTGATTTTGGCTCAGGTTTTGATCAGGCAGACATTTCTTTGACATTTAATCAAGAACTTGAGTTTGTGCGCGCAGAAAGAATTAATTTTATAGTTCTTTTCAGTTTACTCTGAGATTTGGATTGAGGAATTTGAATCAAGAACTTGCAATGTTTTGTTTAATCAGTAAAGGCTAAGGCATTTGATTGGAGATGAGATGAAAGCTGAGGTACTTAAATTGAGAATTTACAGTGTTTAATTTGATCAGTAAAAAGGTGAATATATGGATATTGGTTTGATTAACTGTGCATTTGGATATTTGAGGCGCCGGGTTTATTAGTGATTGATGTCAAGACCACAGTGTTTATCATTTGTTTATTTATTCTAAGATTAGAATAATCGGGATTTATTTCCATTTTATTTTAATCTAAGGGTTATAAACAATTAAATAAACATTTGAAAAGAAGAAAAAAGAATTAACTGATTAAGATTGATTTTTATTCATCTTTAATTATTTGTTACAATTGTTATTTGAATACGGTATTTATTTACAAAGTATTCATAATAATAAAAGTTACAATGATTACAATTGAAATAAAATTTCATCCTAATTTCTAAGTCTTCATCTTCTATCCAAATGCTCCCTCTGATTTTATCTGCAAAACAAGAAACAAAAAGAGAAGTCAAAGCAGATAAAATTAAAAGCAGATAAACAGATAAAAGAATAGATTCATCATTAAAGGCAGCTGGCCGGAATCAGCTCGCCCTCTCTGCAAATCACGAGATTTCTCCCGGTTCACAGAGAAGGATGAAAAATGCTTGCAAAAGAAAGACATGAAATACACAAAAGTTGTAATTGCACAATTTCAAAAAAATGTTCAAAAGCTGCATAATTCCAAAAGTTCTAAAACCAAGGATAAAAGGCAAACTGAACTAGAACTACAAAGTTCCAATTGCAAACTTTCCACAAGTACAGAAGGCTACCAAAGCTGTCTAAAAGATACCAAGATATCAAAGTACAGAATGCTGTCACAAAGAAGCATGAAATCTGGAAGAAAAGATAAAGTATGCAGAGTAAACATGCATTGCAAGCAACATGTCAAGTCATCACTTTCCAAAAAGCCATCTACCTTTTCAGAATTCAAAGTACAAACATAAACATTATTTTATGCTGCAATTTGTACTAGAGAGAGAAGAGAAGAAAGAAAAGAAGGTGGCTTACAGTCTTTAGGCAAGGATATATAACAAACTGATCAAGACAGTAAAAGAGAGGGAGATGACAAAAAATCAGAACCTCACAAGAACTGTATGAAAAACTGCCTCCACCCTGCTGAAGCCAAACAGAAGCACACTAAGCCTCAAACAAACTCAGGCCTTACCATTCAAAACCAAAACATCATATCAAAACCTCACCAACACCCAATACTTCAACCTGTCAAAACAAAAGTTTTCAACCTGCTGAAACCAACCCAAAAAAAAAGCCATGCCAAACTGTGTCAAACTTTGAACCAAAGTTCAAAACCTGTAATAACCAAAAAACCATCTCAAAAAATCAAAAAAAGTTTAGAACCTCTACAGGCCCCTGCCAAACAAAACCCTCTAAGCTTATAATCACTAAAAGCTCAAGCGTTACCTGATTCAAAGATTCAAAACCTAAAACCTGCTTAAGTCTTGAACCTGTAACACAAGCCCAAGCCATGAAGTGAAGCCTAAGCATTCAAGGCAACACCAACCCTCAGAGAAAGCCTCATCACTGGGCCAATAACAACAATATTTCCCAAACTCAGAAACATATCAAGCATACTCAGTATAACCAAACATATCAAGCAATCCCAAAGCCTCAGAAAACTTTCATCATAGGCAAGCATATCAAAGGCATCAAGGCATCATGCTAACACACGAGGCAGCAAGAAGAAGAGGATAAAGAAGCCAATAGGGTCAAGCACACAGGCAACATAAATCCTCATTTTAGAATCATCATAGGATAGCAAGCATTTCATAACAAGCATGTTCAGAAACAACCAGAGGAAAACGTCAAGCTAGCATACAAAAGTATATAGCAACAGAAGCAGAAGGGCAAGCAAGCAAGAAGAAGAAAGGAAGTCAAACTAGGTTTTCAGTAATGTCATCATAAAACCCTAAAGAAGGTAAAAGATACACGAAATACCAGGGTTCCAAGCAAGCTAGCGTGCATCACCACCGTTCCCCTCGCCGTCAAGCCGTCGGAGCGCCTCCACGTTCCTCCTCCTCCGTCTCCAAGAGGTAGCATTTCTCTTCTTTTCTTTCCTTTCCACAACCTCAATAACAAACCATAACAACACATGATCAAAACATGAAGTCAAGAGAAATAACGAAAACCCTAAACGCGTTTTAAAAAGGAAACAGAAACAATCACCTTTTAATTTGCTTCGCTGGACCAAGGAGGGAGGAGGACGAAGGAAGCAGCTGGTGGCTAGGCAAGGGGAAGTTTATTCAGAAGCTGGGCATGAGAAGACGAAGGAAGACGAAAGAGGACGAACGGCGCCTCTGTGTTGTTAACAAACCCTAATTCCAATAATGAACAACAAATTGAACCCTTGGTAATTGTTTCAGACCGGTTGGGCCGGCTCTCTTAAGCCCAATGGCCTTTTTTGGCATGCACCCCCCATACGTTGCTCCTTTGTTTGGGCCAGCATAACCCCCTTTAGCCCATCCATTTCCTTTACAAATCAATATCTATTTTCATTATATCCCTTTTACATATATACATAACTTAATTTCCTTTTTTATAAATAATACATTAATTTTTACTAAATTTTGTTTATCACATTTAAAATAAATATTAGACTTTTTTATCTAGGTTTAAACATTTTCGTTTTATTAAAACTTTTTTACATAAGAAAATACTAACTAAAACACATAAATACAAAAAACAATAAAACATTTTCTTTTTTCTTAAACTTAAAACTTTTTTCATTAAAACATTTTGTTTGTACCTAAAAACAATAATACATAATTTTCTTAAACTTGAAATATTTTCCCTTTTTCTTCAATTAAAACTTTGTACAGGAAAACATCAATAGATAATTTTCTTTAAGTTAATTGCCTTCCTTTTATTAAATCTTTGTATTTTGTACATATTAACAAAAGATAATAATACTTGACAAATAAACAATACTTAATTTTTCTCGTTAAGTTAATATTCCACACCTGTAAATAAACCTCATACATTTACACATACACTTACACGTTTACAATATACAAATACGTCGATACATTTACTTTGCTTTACACATATACAATTGCTATTCTTATACATCGCTATTTGCACAATTCGATTTGGTTGTAATTATTTGGACACTATTCTCCTAAAGTCTCATCCCCATTTGTAAACTTGTACCCCCACTCCCGGATACTATTTTGTAATAGCGTAGACTTTGAATTCCCGCAATTTACCGCTTTCAAATATACCATGGTTAGACTTAGGGTTTGTATGTACATAAAATCAAACGCTAGATAACCTAATACAAGACAAATACATGAAATCAATACACAATCACACTTGCACCCCTAGGGTAATCCCACATGTTGCCTTCCAAAATGGGCCATGCTTGCACGTCGAGTTTCTTTGGCAAAACAATTCAAATGATCATAAGTCCCTCGATGACGCTTTCGAAAGTTGCCTATCAAAATGATCATAGTCCCTTCAAACAAATTTCCAAAGACACTTGGCATCATTGCATTCATGGTCCATACAATGACCCGCGCCCGTCCCGTTAAACATCCTAAACGCAAGATTGTCCATCAAATACAATGGTGGAACAAAATTGTTAAAAAGGGGTTAAAACATAAGAAAAACCTTTTAGTAAACTTAGGGGTAGACAAAACTCTTAGTTACTTGATCAACTTGCAAAAACACTTTCCTACTTTTCAAACCACACTCCACAAACACTTTCAAAACAAACTTCCAAAAACATTTGAAACATCTTTTCGAAAAGATACACACCTTCGTATATACTCAAACACGAGTCATTACAACGGTTGCCGAAACAAAGGCATCTATTTCAAAAACATTTTCAAAACACAAATACACACACCATTTCAAGCAATCAAAAATCAAGGCAAGTGATCTAAAACCAAGTAACTAAGAGCCCATGGATAACCATGGATGAAAAGGGTGCTAATACCTTCCCTTTTCATAATCTATCCCCCGAACCCACGAAACATCTCAAAAGGTTTTTCCTGTGCTTTTTTAACCTTTCCTTTAGGATAAAATAAAAAGCCGGTGGCGACTCTTGCTAAACCGAACAAGTGCAAAAACAAACGCAAAACCTCAAGTCAGTTCTCCCACCGTATCACACATATCATGCACAAAATATTGGTTTTTGGACAAATTTGGAAGCTTTTTTATGGAGGATCAAATCAAATCCTAAATCATCAATGCATAAGGATTCAAAGCCCAAAACTTGACCTAATTCACTCCATTATACTTATACAAGCTAAAGGAACGAGTTTCAGTACGAAGAGGCTGCACAATCAAAAGAATAAAAACTTGAAAAAAGGGAAAAAAGTGTGGAATCGAAATCACCCTTAGAGGCCGATTCAAAGCAAAACCTCAACGTAGACCCCTTGCTGGATATCCACTGAGTGAAAGGAAATCAAAATCAAGGCCATTCATATCCTAAAACGCGCTGTAAGTCTCCTGAAAAACACCCTTGTACTCGAAATCACATACTCATATTCCTGCGTTTTCTTGGCAAAATCGTTACACAATCATGCTTATCGTTCCATTTAGAAGCTTTTTGCATTATTGAATTGCATTTTCATGGCCTGTAACCCCCTAGCCGATTCTAGGGTTCTTGGTTCTTGTTTTTGGGTATTTTAATTTCAGGAAAAATTGATGATAATAATGGACATGGACATGATCAGTGGAAGGAGACGAACACAACCATGTGTTTGGAATTAATTTCCATGGCCTAGAGAAGGTTTTAGGATGCACCCAGGGATTTAGTTGCGGATAAAAATACACAGGTAAATAACCAGGGCTGGGCGTAGAAGATGATTACATGCCCCCTCCCCATTCGTTGGTTCAAATATTTCGCGCTTATTTTTTATATTTGCTGGCATGTTAATTGTTTTCCATATAATTATTGTTGCCCATTATAATAACAGTTAGAACGCGTTGGTTGAGTGGTTGACGTGTTGGCCAGTGAGTAGCAGGACCTGGGTTCGAATCCCAGATCCACCATATTGCATATTATTATTTTGTTTCAAGTATTCAGGCGCGTCTCAGCAAATATGGCACATCATACATCTTCATCCAGATGCCTGCCAGATGGCCCTAGGCCAGATCTGGTGGCCAAGATTGCAAGTCCACCATATTCCCTAGTCAACCAACGCACATGAATTGCAGAAGTCAATGAGGGCCAGCGTTAATGGGCCTTGGAAATTGAGAGTTTCACCTCCTTGCAGGCCCAAAACCCCCTCTTTTGGTTATTTCTTTTTTTTTCTTTTCATTTTATTTATTTGTTTTGTATTATTATTTTATTAGTTAAATTAACCAATTAATCTTTTTCTCATAAAATCAAAAATCAAAAAATATATTTTATTTATTAAAATTAAACTCATCATTTTTATTTTTGTAAATAAATGCTAACTTAATTAATTTAGTTTAATTAGGTTTAACTTTTAATTTTTTTGCAATACTTAAAATCAATGTAGATAATTAGGTTTTACTAACTTTAAATCAAATTTATTTTATTTCCTTAAATATCCAAAAATATCTTCTTTTAAATTAATTAATTTATTTATTTAATTGTTAATTTAGATTTAATTCCTTTTAATTCAAAAATAAATAAAAAAATGCTTTCTTTTCAAAAAGGGTCAAAACCCTAAAAAATATGCCCGATTTAATTTTCCCGCATGCGATCCATTTATGATATTTATGTAATTGCTTCTCGGAATGTAATAGCTTTAATTAGGACATTCTTACCGCTTTATTTTACTTTCCGCATTTTAATTTCAAGGGTTATTTTTGGCGATGTAAATACCCGACGCCTTGTAATAGTTAGATTTAATTTCCGCAATCTATAAACTGTTAGATGTTTGGTAATAGGGAATGCATGACAAGATCGAATGTATGAACTTAAAATCAACATAGCTCACTCATGACATGTACAAAGATAAAATTAACTGAAATAACACACTCGCACATGCGCACTCTTAGGGTACACCTCACTTGGTTGCCTTCGAACGTGGTCATTGAGTATAGGAAGTTTTAGAGGTCGTCCTCTTTTCCAAAGATCATAGTTGCCTCGGAAAAATGATCTAAGACATTAGGGTTACCGCTAAGGCGTCCTAACATTGCTTTAGTGACCACACGTCCCTTAATTGAATTGACCCTTAAACTCCAACGACGGTGCTACCTACTCATTCATAGTGGGATAGCATTGTCTAAAGGACATTAGCACAGATTGATTCCCTTTTCGAGTAGGTAGATGGTTCTTAAATACTTGGTCTCTTCAAAACAAAATAAAAACTTTTCGCACTTACACCTTTCAAAACAAAACTTCTTTCAAACCCACAAACACAAAGAAAAGCAATTTTGAAAACACTTTGAGCAAGTACCTAAGAGCCCGTGGATAACCACGGATAGAAAGGGTGCTAACATCTTCCCTTTCTATAATCTACCCCCCGGACCCGAGAAACATCTCAAAAAAGGAATTTTTTTGTGCTTTTTTTCCTTTCCTTGTTGGATAAAATAAAAGACGGTGGCGACTCTTGCTTACCGCGAAATTTTGCAAAAACAAACGCAAAACGCGAACCAGCATTCCAAAAACAGTCAGTTCTCTCCCACCGTATCACATAACTGGCGACTCTGCTGGGGAATTAATAAGTGGGGTGTACCTTCGGATTAGATCATTGTGTTTTCAATTGTATGCTTTGTATGATTTATATTTGTGGGCTTTTATCGGAGTTACTGTAGATCCTAACCTGGATCTGGGGATACCCTTTAGGTAAGTAGCAATAAATTGTGAGGGAACTGTACGGCATAGACCGATACGGTTGAAGCAGTAGCTACGTTGGTGTGACACTTTAGATTGTACCGATATCCCTTGTGTTAGAACGAGGAGAATATGGGTCATCTAAGGGGTCATTAAGCACCAACTGACCTTAGAACCTTTAAATTGACCAACTTGGCCATAGAACAGTAGCAGTATGCTACACTCATTGAGACTAAACTCTCGCGATGATTCCGGCCGCAAGAAAAGGTTGCTAAACTGGAATTATGACTGATCGAGGGTAGTCAGTGATATTGAGATCCTCTAGAACCCGGTTACTATTTTTAGGACATGTTTAAACCAACTGAACTGAAAGAGGGTAGTACCTAAGCTCCTTGCCGGCCTGAAATCTAAGGGCTCTCTGTGTGACTTGTGTACCTTTACCATGTTTGCTGTTTGTGGATACCTGTGGTGTGCTTTCTATCATGACATCATGACATCATAACATTGCATACATCTTGCATTGGACTAACCTATTTCAAAGACAGGAGGGATTCATCTTTATTCTGTTTTGTAGGTCATCATGATGCCCATGTGTAGGAATACTATCCGGATCAACTTTGTCCAGGTTCCCACTGTGCTCAAAGAGTTGGTTGCAAAGATGCCTGATACTACTTCCTTCCTCAGGAGACATGGTTATCTTCTCAGTTTGGTCACCTCCAAATTGGACGAACAAATGATGAGTGTTTTGGTCCAATTCTATGATTCGCTTTACCATTGCTTTACCTTCCAAGACTACCAGCTGGTCCCCACCCTAGAAGAATTCTCTGAGCTACTCGGTGTCTCTATTCTGGAGCAGACCCCGTTTACTGGTTGGGAGAAGATTCTGAGACCGGAAGAGATTGCTGCAGCCCTTCATATGACAAAGGAAGAGGTAATGGCTAATTAGGAGACTAGAAGTGGAGCAAAGGGCTTTCTGACTAAGTTTTTGGTTGGTAAGGCTAACTATTTCTGGGATAGTCTAGACTTCAAGGCATTCGAGGATATTCTGGCTCTTCTGATATATGGCTTAGTATTATTTCCGAACTCTGACTCCTTTGTTAATATGAATGTGATAAAAATCTTCATCTCTCGCAATCCGGTACCCACTCTCTTGGGTGACATTCTTCATCAGCTCTATCCTCGTACTGCCCGAAAGCGGGGAACCTTGATGTGCTGTGCTCCATCATTGGTGAGGTGGTTTATTTCGCACCTTCCCAAGTCAGTGCTGAAGAACAAAGAAGGCATGGGCTGGGCCTATAGAGTTATGTATCTATCGCATAATGACATCATCTGGACTCTCAAGGGTATGGATGAGGAGGCTATCATTGATCGCTGTGGGGAGTATCCCAATGTTCCACTGTTAGGAACCCATGGAGGAATTTCTTACAATACGTGCTTGGCCTTACGTCAGTTTGGGAGAGCCAGAAGAGAAGGACATCATGAGCTGCTAATGCTTCATATCATCTTTGATTTTCAAGGGGATGGCGACGAGCTACACCGCAGATTCATAAGGGCTTGGGATAGAGTTCACCAATCTGATCCACATGAGCTAGGCCCAAAGACTTCTCTCCCAATGGAGCCATATCTCGGATGGGTCCGTATCCGTGCCCAAAAGCTGGGTATGCCATATGAAGCCGTCTGGCCTATCATTGTTGAAGTTGCTAATGAAGAAGGGGTTCTTCCAACCATCCTCCATCCTTATATGCCCACTAACATTGGGGCACTGAAAAGGTCTTGGATGCAGCTGAGGGAAGAACGGGATTCTTACCGAGAGAAGTTCAACGAGCAAGAGCATAAGATCCAGAAGTTAACTAGGCAGCTGGAGAACGAGCGGATTCTCAATGATTATGTTTGCACCGACAAGAAGAGACCATGGGAGCATTGATTGACCCTTGATGATTTCCTTTCCAGTTTTTATTTACTTTTCAGTATTTCCATTCTTGTAATGCCTTAAGGGCAATTTGTTAAACAATTTGAATTACAAAGTTTACCTAATAAAGTGTGTTTCCTTTCTGGTTTACAAATTTGAATCTCTCGATTGTCTTTGAAATCATAATCATACGCATTTCATCCCATGCACTTCATAAACAGGTACCCATTACAGGTCTCTTATCTTCTTCGCTGTTTATTTCAGCACTCATCATGTCTGCTGAACCTTCAACCGAGCAAGCCATCAAGGCCCTCCAGGCCCAGAATGCCCAATTCCAAGAGTTGTTCATGAATCTAGCTAAGGGTCAGCAAGATCTGAAGATCCTGATTCTGAAAGAGAAGAAGAAAAAGAAGAAGAGGACAATCCTGTTTAATACAGGGCATAGGTTTCGAAACAGGCTTCATAATGAAGTTGATTTGACCACATCATCTGGAGGGAAAGATAGTCAAGAAGAAAGGAGGGCTCCTAGCCCTGTGGTCTCCGACAACGAGACAGACTTCGACGAAGAGCAGTATCCTCCGGCCGAGGACAGATACAAACAACTGGAAGACCGGTTGAGTGCTATGGAAGTTCAGAAAGTGCCTGGTCTGGACTTTGGTGACCTGGGTCTATCATCTGGAGTGGTAATTCCCCACAAGTTCAAGGCACCATCCTTTGCTAAGTATGACGGAGTTTCTTGTCCGAAGCTGCACCTCCAGTCATATGTGAGGAAGATTCAGTCGTACACCGCTGATAAGAACTTATGGATCCATTTCTTTCAAGACAGTCTCTTAGGGACTCAGCTTGATTGGTTCTACCAGTTGGACGGAGCCAGTATCCGCAGTTGGGAGGATTTGGCTACTGCTTTCTACAGGCAATATCAGTACAACTCCGACCTTGCTCCTACGCGTACCCAACTCCAGGGTATGTCAATGGGAACGGGTGAAGGATTCAAAGATTATGCTCAGAAGTGGAGGGACCTCGCTGGAAGAGTACAACCACCCTTAGCTGATCGGGAACTTGTGGATATGTTTCTGGGGACCTTATCTGGTCCATTTTTCAACCATCTAATTGGAAGCTCTTCATCTGGGTTTATAGAGCTAATTTTGACCGGTGAAAGGATTGAGGCTGGTATTAAGGCTGGTAAGATATAGAAGGGTGCCTCATTGAGCACCGAGAAGAAGCCTTTTAAGAAAGAGTCAAGTGTTGTCTACAGTGCGAGAGGATAGAATAGACCTGAACACCGCCAAGTTGTTAATGCGGTTGTTATTTCAAAACCTACTGGTGCTCCTTAGCACAACAATCAACAAAAGGACGAGAGACCTCGAAGGAAATTCACCCACCTCAACATGACCTTATCTCAGATTCTGCCACAGTTGCTGAAGACCAATCTGGTGATTCCAAAGGAAGCCCCAAAGAATCCAAATACAAAGTCACCGAGGTATAACCCTAATGCCCGCTGTGCTTATCACTCTGATAGCCCGGGGCATAATACAGATGATTGTTGTACTTTGAAGAATAAGATACAGGACTTAATGGATGCAAAGGAGATTGAGTTCGAGGCGCCCGAAAGGCCTAACGTTGTGACTACTCCTATGCCCAAGCATGGAGTAAATGCTATAGATGAAGACTCGTTTGTGGTTTCTGTGAATGATATCGTTATCCCTCTGATGACTGTAAAGAAGAACCTTTTGCTAGCCGGTTTATTTCCGGGTTGTGGCGAAGGTTGCCGTATGTGTTCCGTTCTACCTACCAGTTTCCATCTTTTGAAATCAGGTGTCCAGCGCCTGATGGATAGCAAGGAGATCCTATTTGAGAAGACTGTTGTTCCCTTAGTTCCTTCTGAAGAAGTTGCCATCATTACCATTTTCGACAATTCTTCCAAGGCTCCCTCGAGGAAGCCTGTTAGAATTACATTTGTTCCAAGAATCGCGCTTGTGATCATCATTGTTCCGGGGCCCATCCCCTACACCTCTGATAAAGCTGTCCCTTGGCACTATGGGGCCGGTGTTTATTTTCATGGAGTTAAGCAAGAGTTGGATGCTGATACTAACATCAGCAATATTGTTGGACCTGCTAAAGTCACCCGCAACAGAAGACTTTTCTCACCTAATATTGCTCCACCAACTGTCCGAAAACCCGTTGTTATTACACCTGCTAGTGTACCTGCCGCTATTCCTGTTCAAGTTCCTATTCTTACCCCTGTCACCGAGTCACCTGACACTCGGGGCAAAGGGATCACCACTGATGTTCCTGCCCAGACGGAGGCACCGAGGACAATTACTGTTGAAGCTTCTAAACAAGAAATGGAAGAGATTCTGAAAATTATCAAAAAGAGTGACTACAATGTAGTTGAACAGCTGGGGCAAACCCCGTCCAAGATTTCTATGTTGTCACTGTTACTATGCTCAGAAGCCCATGCCAAGGCTCTGATTACTTTCTTGAAGACTGCCCACGTACCATAAGAGACATCAGCTGAACAATTTACAGATTGCGTGTCCGATTTTACTGTTGATAATGGGTTGGGTTTCTCTGACGCCGACTTGACTGCTAAAGGGAAGAATCACAATGATGCCCTGCATGTCTCCATTTAATGCAGGGGCACTACTCTTGCGCATGTATTGGTGGATACTGGTTCCTCATTGAATGTTTTGCCTAAGAAAGCTCTAGACCGATTGGACTGTGAAGGGTTGGAGCTGAAACCAAGCAACATTGTCGTCATGGCCTTTGATGGGTCTAAGAGGATGGTGCACGGAGTGGTTTATATCCCGATCAAGGTTGGTTCTCAAGTTTTCAACTCTACATTCTATGTGATGGACATTCAGCCATCTTATTCTTGTTTGTTGGGTCGTCCATGGATCCGCAAAGCTGGGGCCGTAACCTCAACACTCCACCAGAAGCTGAAGTACCCGGTCAAAGGGAAGATTGTGACAGTGCAAGGAGAGGAGGAGTATATGGTTAGCCACCTCAATTCTTTCCGATATGTAGAGATGGATGGGGAGTTCATTGAGACCCCATTTCAGCATTTTGAAGAGGTTCCCCAGACACTGGTGTCAGCTGAGACTGTTATTGAAGATTCTCCTATGAAGATGGCTTCCTTTAAGGATGCTCGGGCTGTTGTTAAGAAAGGTGGGTGTGAAAATTGGGGACGACTCCCTGATTTTACACAGAAGACTAACAAGTTTGGTTTAGGTTTCACCGCAGAAGCTCAAAGGGCTGTTTGGAATGCAAGGATCGGAAGACCTCCCGTGTTCATCAGCAACTCAGGAGTGAATGCCATTGAAGATGACGTGGAAGAGTCTGAGTTCGACAACTGGATCTATCCTACAACTGACGGTGGACCAAGCAACTGGACAACAAAGGACTTCATCCCTATTACTTTTGTTACCCAGTAATGAAACTTTTGTTTTGAATTTGTAACACACAATGTTTTAAACTTTATGGCACGGTGTCTTACTCGGGGCACCGTGGCTTCATTTGTGAGGGCTTTATGTGTGTCATTTTCATATATCATTAATAAAAGCATTGGATGTTCTTGCATTTCAAATTTTGTGCTCCTTGTTTTTCTTTATTATATATTGCAAAACAGCTATTTTACACACACTCACATATACAGGTCTACATCCACTCTGGATCTCACTGGTAACGACTCTGCTACTGCCAGTTATGACTTCGAAAATCTGATCAACTTAGCCGAAGATGAAGGTGAAGATGATTGCGAAGTGCCTAGTGAACTTGCAAGACTGCTACTCCAGGAAGAGAGGGCCACTCAACCGCATGAAGAGCCAGTGGAAACAGTGAATCTGGGTACAGAGACAGACAAGAAAGAAGTTAAGATCAGTGCAAATCTGGAAGCTAGTGTGAAACAATGGTTGATTCAGATGCTGCATGACTATGTTGAGATCTTTGCCTGGTCTTATGAAGATATGCCTGGGTTGGATACTGATATTGTGGTTCATCGCCTGCCTACCAAGGAAGATTGTCTTCCAGTGAAACAAAAGGTCTGCCGAATGCGCCCAGAGATGTCTGAGAAAATCAAGGCTGAGGTTATGAAACAATTTGACGCCGATTTTCTAGCAGTTACTTATTACCCTCAGTGGGTGTCCAATGTGGTTCCGATACCGAAGAAGGATGGTAAGGTTCGAATGTGTGTTGACTACAGGGATCTGAACAGGGCGAGCCCCAAGGATGACTTCCCTCTACCTCATATCGACGTTCTGGTTGACAACACCGCTCAGCACAAGGTATTCTCCTTTATGGATGGTTTCTCCGGTTATAATCAGATCAAAATGGCTCCCGAAGACATGGAGAAGACAACCTTTGTTACTCAATGGGGTACTTTTTGCTACAAGTTCATGCCCTTTGGATTGAAAAATGTTGGGGCAACGTATCAGCGTGCCATGGTTGCTTTGTTTCATGACATGATCCATCATGAGATTGAGGTATACGTTGATGACATGATTGCAAGGTCCCAAACTGAGGAGGAACACCTTGACCATCTCCAGAAGCTGTTTGACAGGTTGAAGTTGTACAAGCTGAGGTTAAACCCGAACAAGTGCACCTTCGGGGTGAGATCCGGTAAACTGCTGGGTTTCGTCGTAAGCGACAAAGGTATTCAAGTAGATCCTGCAAAAGTGAAAGCTATTCAGGAGATGCCAGCCCCCAGAACAGAGAAAGAAGTCAGAGGCTTCCTGGGACATCTGAATTACATCGCCCGATTCATCTCACACTTAACTGCTACTTGTGAGCCAATCTTTAAGCTACTGAAGAAAGATCAAGTGGTACGTTGGAACGATGAATGCCAGGCCGCTTTCGAGAGAATCAAAGAGTATCTCCAAGAGCCACCTATTCTAATGCCACCAGTTGAAGGGAGACCTTTGATCTTATACTTGACAGTACTCGATAACTCAATGGGGTGTGTGCTGGGTCAGCATGACGAGTCTGGCCGAAAAGAGCATGCTATTTATTACCTTAGAAAAAAGTTTACCGACTGTGAGACCCGATACACATTGCTCGAGAAAACTTGCTGCACTTTGGCATGGGCTGCTCCCCGGCTAAGACAGTATATGCTGACTCACACTACTCTGTTGATATCAAAGATGGATCCCATCAAGTATATCTTCGAAAAGCCTGCATTGTCCGAAAGAATAGCAAGATGGCAGATGATCTTGACTGAGTATGACATCCAGTACACTACTCAAAAGGAAATTAAGGGAAGTGTGTTGGTAGACCATTTGGCACATCAGGCAGTGGATGATTACCAGTGTATGAACTTTGAATTTCCAGACGAGAATATCATGTTGGTAACTGATTGTGAGACACCTGGACCGGATGAAGGACCTGAGGAAGGATCCTAATGGTCTATGTACTCTGATGGAGCTTCAAACGCTTTGGGTAATGGCATTGGCGCTGTGATCATATCTCCTAAAGGCTCTCATACTCCGTTTACCGCCCGACTATGTTTCAACTGCACCAACAACATGGCGGAGTATGAAGCATGCATTATGGGTCTTCGAGCAGCAATTTACCCAAGGATTAAGTTTCTAAGTGTTTTCGGAGATTCCGCTCTCGTGATCAGTCAGATCAAAGGCGAGTGGGATACGAAACACCCAAATCTTATTCCTTACAAAGAGTATGTGTTGACATTGCTTCCCTATTTTGAGGAGATAACCTTTGAACATTTCCCTAGAGAGGATAATCAGTTGGCGGACGCGCTGGCTACGATGTCTTCTATGTTCAAGATCAATTGGGATAACGAAGCTCCCCGAATTATCATTGAAAGATTGGACGAACCTGCACATTGTTGTGATATTGAGACTGAAGAGGTAGCAGACAAACCCTGGTTTCATGAGGTGAAGAGATACCTGGAGGCTCAGAAGTACCCCGAAGGTGCATCTGTTAATGACAAGATGTTTTTGAGGAGGTTTGCAGCAAAGTTCTTCATCAGCAATGGCATTCTTTACAAGCGTAACCATGATTCGACCTTACTACATTGTGTGGATAAGAATGAAGCAGAAAGGATCATGGCCGATTTACATGAAGGTACTTTTGGGACTCATTCCAGTGGACATACCATGGCAAAGAAAATCCTTCGGGCAGGATATTATTGGTCCACAATGGAAACTGACTGTTATCAGCATTATCGGACGTGTCACAAGTGCCAAGTCTATGCTGATAAGGTGTGCATACCTCCAGTCCCTCTGAATATCTTGACGGCACCTTGGCCTTTTGCAATGTGGGGCATTGATATGATCGGCGAGATCAGACCTATAGCATCCAACGGGCACCGTTTCATCCTGGTAGCAATTGATTACTTTACGAAGTGGGTTGAAGCAGATTCCTTTGCTACTGTAACCAAGAACGTTGTGGCACGGTTCATTCGGCACAATCTGATCTGTCGATACGATGTACCAAAAAGGATCATTACGGACAATGATACCAATCTCAACAACAAGATGATCACTGAGCTCTGCGAGCAATTCAAGATACAGCATCACAACTCTTCTCCCTACCGAACGAAGATGAATGGGGTTGTCGAAGCGGCTAATAAGAACATTAAGAAGATTGTGCAGAAGATGACAGTGACATACAAAGACTGGCACGAGATGTTACCATTTGCTCTTCGTGGGTACCTACCTCAGCGCGGACGTCAACAGGGGCAACACCTTATTCCTTGGTTTATAGCATGGAGGCAGTCTTGCCCATTGAAGTTCAGATACCCTCTCTTCGGATCATGAAGGATGCAGGTTTAAGTGAAGATGACTGGATTCAGACCCAGCTTGATCAGCTGAACCTAATCGACAAAAATAGACTTACTGCTATTTGTCATGGTCAGACGTATCAAAAACGGATGATCAAGGCATTTAACAAGAAAGTCAGACGACAAGAGTATCAAGTTGGGGACCTGGTTATCAAGCGCATTATTCTACCTCAATGTGATCCCAGGGGAAAATGGACCCCTACTTACGAAGGGCCATTTGTGGTTAAGAACATTTTCTCAGGAGGAGCTATGATTCTAACCACCATGGATGGTGACGACCTTCATCACCCCGTCAATGCAGACATAGTGAAAAGATACTACGCATAATCAAAGACCCTCTAGGTTGACTGGCCTAGGCAAAAATAAGGGCTTCCCGGCGAACCAAAAGGGTTCGGGCAAAAATAAAGGATGAAAATAAAAAAAAAATTATACACCCGGCAAGTCGAAAACCTGAAAAGGCGGCTTGGGCAAAAAAGGGTATCCCGGTGGACTGAAAACCCGAAAGGGCAGTCCAGGCAAAAATTAGGGATCAAAGTGTAACACTATGTCTCATTGGATCACCTTGCATCCAGACTTTGGTATCGACTTTTAAGCTCGGACGACACTAATCAATCTGATTCATCTTCAACCAAGCAGCCAAGTGATGAGATGCTTGAGGACATAAAGGCAATAGCAGAGTTGGAACCCAGTGGGATCATTCACATGGTTGTTTTGTTTCTTTTCACAAATTGTGTAAATTCTATTTGTTCGGCGGCGTTCTCATACTAGGACGTCAGCCTCTTGTATAAAAGCGCCTATTTACAGGCCAAACTTCAAGATCAATACAAATTCATTTTTAGACAAATTTCAAATTGTTTTCCCTTTATCTGTTTTGTTTTGCAAAGAACGTCCAATGATCATTTTTGATATATGCATTTGACATTAATTGCTGCTCATAAATATCTACATGCGAAACGAAAGATGAATTACTGGTAATATCAGAAACTGGGGCAATAAGAAGTGTCCAAGCTGTATAGTTGCTCTGTCCACCAGGTATCGGGTAAATTCATCTGGAGGATATGGCTAAGATACTTTCACTCCCTGCAGAATAAGGCAGCAATGGTAGCTCTCCCAGCTGAGACTTGCAACTATGGAAAAATTAGTAATACACTCCCCAAGCAGAGTTTATCTACCATTAGCACTAAAAGGGGCTTAATATTCCTCACCGGACTATAAGAATATTCCCCAGCGAGTATAAGAGTATCCCCGACAGTCTTAATATTCCTCAACGGAGTATAAGAATGTTCCCCAGCAGAATACAAGATACCCTCCAGTGGATTCAATATTTCCCCAGCACGGTCTGAAAAAGCTTCCCCGACGGAGTTGAATCATCATCCCCAGTGGACTCTGGAATTTTATCCCCAGCGGAGTACAAAATAAATCTCCCCAGTCAAGTTCAAGGGATCATCCCTAGCAGAACTCAGAGGATTATCCCCACAAAAGTCTAACAGGTTTATCCCCAACAAGTTGCAACTGAAGATCATCCCCAGCGGAGTTCTTTCCCTTCACGAACAGGAATTCAATCCTCCACAGATTCAGTATCACCAGCAACAGTAATCCATCCCCAGCAGAGCTTATCAGTGGAATCCTCAACAGAGCATCTCTTCCCCACAGAGCAATCTCCTCATCAGTTTATTCCCCATCAGAGTTTATTCTCACAATCATCTTCGTTCGCCATCCCCAGCGGAAACGAAGAATTCAACTCTTGTCTCCAGCAGCTATCCGGGATTTATTTTCCCAAGCTAAAACATTACATTTCCATACATCATGATACATGCATAAACGCATCATATAATACAATCTCATTTATGTTGAGAACATCATTGCTTGATCCACATCGTGCATTGCATATGACTGACCTTTTCCTTTCAGGAAAGATGCAGTTAAATTCTCAACTATGTGGAAGACCTTCGCTGGTCCAGTTAAATCGATTCCTAAAGATTTTTCTGATACCGATCCAGTTGAAGCTATTCCAATACCTTGTCTGGTACAGTTAAATCGATTCCTAAATATTTTTATGATGCCAATCCAGTCAAAGAAGACAAAACCTCCTCTGGTCCAGTTAAATCGATTCCTAAATATTTTTCTGACGCCAATCCAGTCAAAGAAGACAAAACCTCCTCTGGTCCAGTTAAATCGATTCCTAAAGATTTTTCTGACGCCAATCCAGTCCAAGAAGACAAAACCTCCTCTGGTCCAGTCAAATCGATTCCTAAAGATTTCTCTAATGTCGATCCAGTTGAAGGTATCCCAAGACCTTGTCTGGTCTAGTTAAATCGATTCCTAAAGATTTTTCTGATGCCAATCCAGTCAAAGAAGACAAGACCAGTTAAATTGATTCCTAAAGATTTTCCTGATGCCAACCCAGTCAAAGAAGACAAGACCAGTTAAATTGATTCCTAAAGATTTTTCTGATGCCAATCCAGTCAAAGAAGACAAGACCAGTTAAATCGATTCCTAAAGATTTTTCCGATGCCAATCCAGTCAAAGAAGACAAGACCAGTTAAATTGATTCCTAAAGATTTTTCTGATGCCAATCCAGTCAAAGAAGACAAGACCAGTTAAATCGATTCCTAGAGATTTTTCTGATGCCAATCCAGTCAAAGAAGACAAGACCTTGTCTGGTCCAGTTAAATCGACTCCTAAAGATTTTTCTGATGCCGATACAGTCAAAGTCAATCCAAGACCTCCTCTGGTTCAGTCAGGTCGCTGACAAGATCTCCCTGATTCGTATTCCAGTTGAAGTTCAGACCACCTACCAACAATCTCCAAATGGCATCCGTAAGCCCATTCCCGACATCACAAGGCTGATACCACTTCATGCGAGTGCAAATTTCTGGGCACTCTAGTGTTCAATCATCTTCCACCTTTGGATCACGAAAGGCCCGAAAGTAAATCTATATCCTCAGGTTTAAGAAAATTGAACAGGGGCAACCGTTGTACCCCAAAATTTTCCCTCTCATATTTCTCAAGCCATTGCAAGAATAATCTCCAAGTGGCTCAAGATTGCTCAAGAGTTGGATAGTCAAATCTTCTCCTAAGGCAGTCAGCCTCAAATTAGGGTTTTGTGTTGCATCAAGGTCCTTACATCCAAATGGCCTCAAGTTCTCCCCAATGTTATAATATGTTCTCAAGTTCATCCATGTCAAATTTCAAGCCTTGTAGAGGAAGTTTGGTCAGTCAATTGCTTAAGAGGTCCAAAAATCGACTGTGCTAGGGCAAAAGTCAACTGACCTATAAACAGTCAAACTTCAAGATTTTTTGTCAAAATCCTCATTTTTAAGGATATTTAATCATTTTATAAAGGGTTGATCATGATTCATCAAGGATTGCTCAAGATTCATCAAGATTCAAAAGTTGCTAAATTAGGGTTTTGTAGGAAAAGTCAACTCAACTTTGACCAATTATAACTTTCTCATACTTTATGAGAAATGACCTATCCAAAGCTAATTTTTAAGAGGACGAAATTTCCTACAATCCATCTTCACACCCCAAGATCAAGAAATGCACTCACAAGAAGTTACAAATTTGGACATTATAGGTCATTTTTGAAAGTCAACAAAAACACATTTTTTCCAAAGCTTATAACTTGAGAATGGAATATCCAAATGAGATGATACAAAGAGGGTTGGTTAGAGGACATCTCAAGGTTTCTAAAAAGTCCAAGAACACCTCCAAAAGTTCAAAATTGAAGAAGTTATGCATTGTTGAAGTTGGACATTTTTCCAAAATTGCCAAAAGTCAACTATCCCCAAAACATCAAATTTTGTCAAATGGACCCACTTTTTTCCACTTGATTTGATTTTGTCACACCACACACGTGTCCTATCTTCAGTCTTATGTCCATTCATTAATTTTTCTATTTTATTTGATTTGTATTGAATTAATTCATTTTAAATCAATTTAAATCCAAATAAAATCTAAATATTGATAACTTGGTATGTTTTTTTATCGATACAGGCCTTAATTATCATCATGGACAAGATCAAACTCGTATCAAGCCATATCATACACAAAATATTGGTTTTTGGACAAATTTGGAAGCTTTTTTATGGAGGATCAAATCAAATCCTAAATCATCAATGCATAAGGATTCAAAGCCCAAAACTTGACCTAATTCACTCCATTATACTTATACAAGCTAAAGGCATGAGTTTCAGTACGAAGAGGTTGCACAATCAGAAGAACAAAAACTTGAAAAAAGGTAAAAAAGTGTGGAATCGAAATCACCCTTAGAGGCCGATTCAAAGCAAAACCTCAACGTAGACCCCTTGCTGGATATCCACTGAGTAAAAGGAAATCAAAATCAAGGCCATTCATCTCCTAAAACGCGTTGTAAGTCTCTTGAAAAACACCCCGGAACTCGAAATCACATACTCATATTCCTGCGTTTTCTTGGCAAAATCGTTACACAATCATGCTTATCGTTCCATTTAGAAGCTTTTTGCATTATTGAATTGCATTTTCATGCCCTGTAACCCCCTAGCCGATTCTAGGGTTCTTGTTTTTGGGTATTTTAATTTCAGGCAAAATTGATGATAATAATGGACATGGACTTGATCAGTGGAAAGAGACGAACACAACCATGTGTTTGGAATTAATTTCCATGGCCTAGAGAAGGTTTTAGGATGAACCCAGGGATTTAGCTGCGGATAAAAATCCGCAGGTAAATAACCAGCGCTGGGCGAAGAAGATGATTACGTGCCCCCTCCCCATTCGTTGGTTCAAATATTTCGTGCTTATTTTTTATATTTGCTGGCATGTTAATTGTTTTCCATATAATTATTTGTGTCCATTATAATAACAGTTAGAACGCGTTGGTTGAGTGGTTGACGTGTTGGCCAATGAGTAGCAGGACCTGGGTTCGAATCCCAGGTCCACCATATTGCATATTATTATTTTGTTTCAAGTATTCAGGCGCGTCTCAGCAAATATGGCACATCATACATCTTCATCCAGATGCCTGCCAGATGGCCCTAGGCCAGATCTGGTGGTCAAGATTGCAAGTCCACCATATTCCCTAGTCAACCAACGCACATGGAATTGCAGAAGTCAACGAGGGCCAATGTTAATGGGCCTTGGAAATTGCCAGTTTCACCTCCTTGCAGGCCCAAAACCCCCTCTTTTGGTTTTTTTTTTCATTTTATTTATTTGTTTTGTGTTATTATTTTATTAGTTAAATTAACCAATTAATCTTTTTCTCATAAAATCAAAAATCAAAAAACATATTTTATTTATTAAAATTAAACTCATCATTTTTATTTTTGTAAATAAATACTAACTTAATTAATTTAGTTTAATTAGGTTTAACTTTTAATATTTTTTGCAATACTTAAAATCAATGTAGATAATTAGGTTTTACTAACTTTAAATCAAATTTATTTTATTTCCTTAAATCTCGAAAAATCCAAAAATATCTTCTTTTAAATTAATTAATTTATTTATTTAATTGTTAATTTAGATTTAATTCCTTTTAATTCAAAAATAAATCAAAAAATGCTTTCTTTTCAAAAAGGGTCAAAACCCTAAAAAATATGCCCGATTTAATTTTCCCGCATGCGATCCATTTATGATATTGATGTAATTGCTTCCCGGAATGTAATAGCTTTAATTAGGACATTCTTACCGCTTTATTTTACTTTCCGCATTTTAATTTCAAGGGTTGTTTTTGGCGATGTAAATACCCGACGCCTTGTAATAGTTAGATTTAATTTCCGCAATTTAATTTCCACAATCTATAAACTGTTAGATGTTTGGTAATAGGGAATGCATGACAAGATCGAATGTATGAACTTAAAATCAACATAGCTCACTCATGACATGTACAAAGATAAAATTAACTGAAATAACACACTCGCACATGCGCACTCTTAGGGTACACCTCACTTGGTTGCCTTTGAACGTAGTCATTGAGTATAGGAAGTTTTAGAGGTCGTCCTCTTGTCCAAAGATCATAGTTGCCTCGAAACGGTTGCCTCGGAAAAATGATCTAATACATTAGGGTTACTGCTAAGGCGTCCTAACATTGCTTTAGTGACCACACGTCCCTTAATTGAATTGACCCTTAAACTCCAACGATGGTGCTACCTACTCATTCATAGTGGGATAACATTGTTTAAAGGACATTAGCACAGATTGATTCCCTTTTCGAGTAGGTAGATGGTTCTTAAATACTTTCTCTCTTCAAAACAAAATAAAAACTTTTCGCACTTACACCTTTCAAAACAAAACTTCTTTCGAACCCACAAACACAAAGAAAAGCAATTTTGAAAACACTTTGAGCAAGTACCTAAGAGCCCGTGGATAACCATGGATAGAAAGGGTGCTAACACCTTCCCTTTCTATAATCTACCCCCCGGACCCGAGAAACATCTCAAAAAAGGAATTTTTCTGTGCTTTTTTTCCTTTCCTTGTTGGATAAAATAAAAGATGGTGGCGGCTCTTGCTTACCGCGACATTTTGCGAAAACAAACGCAAAACGCGAACCAGCATTCCAAAAATAGTCAGTTCTATCCCACCGTATCACATAGACCATAGGGATCCTTCCTCAGGTCCTTCATCCGGTCCAGGTGCCTCACAGTCAGTCACTATCATGATATTCTCGTCCGGAAATTCAAAGTTCATAGACTGGTAATCATCTATTGCCTGATGTGCCAAATGATCTTCCAACACACTTCCCTTGATTGCCTTTTGGGTCGTATATTGGATGTCATACTCAGTCAAGATCATCTGCCATCTTGCTATTCTTCCGGACAAGGCAGGCTTTTCGAAGATATACTTGATTGGATCCATTTTTGATATCAATAGAGTAGTGTGAGTCAACATATACTATCTCAGCCGGCGAGCAGCCCTTGCCAAAGTGCAACAATTTTTCTCAAGCAACGAGTATCGGGTCTCACAGTCGGTAAACTTTTTGATAAGGTAATAAATAACATTCTCTTTTCGTCCAGACTCGTCATGCTGCCCCAGCACACACCCCATTGAATTGTCGAGTATTGTCAAGTATAAGATCAAAGGTCTCCCTTCAACTGGAGGCATCAGAATATGAGGTTCTTGGAGATACTCTTTGATCCTTTCGAAAGCGGCCTGACATTCATCATTCCATCTTACCACTTGATCTTTCTTCAGTAGCTTGAAGATTGGCTCACAAGTAGCAGTCAGGTGCGAGATGAATCAGACAATGTAGTTCATACGTCCAAGAAAGCCTCTGACTTCTTTCTCTGTTTGGGGAACTGGAATTTCCTGTATAGCCTTCACCTTTGCAGGATCCACTTGAATACCCTTATTGCTTACAACGAAACCCAGCAGCTTACCAAATCTCACCCCGAAGGTGCACTTGCTCGGGTTTAACCTCAGCTTGTACAACTTCGATTTGTCAAATAACTTCTGCAGATGGTCAAGATGCTCTTCTTTAGTCTGAGATCTTGCAATCATATCATCGACTTATACCTCAATCTCATGATGGATCATGTCATGGAACAAAGCAACCATGGCACGCTGATACGTTGCCCCAACATTCTTCAATCCAAAAGGCATGACCTTGTAGCAAAAGGCACCCCCATTGAGTAATAAAGGTTTTCTTCTCCATGTCTTCGGGAGCCATTTTAATCTGATTATAACCGGAGAAACCATCCATAAAGGAGAATACCTTATGCTGTGCGGTGTTGTCAACCAGAACGTCGATATGAGGCAGAGGGAAATCATCCTTGGGACTTTCCCTGTTCAAATCTTTATAGTCGACACACATTTGAACCTTACCATCCTTCTTCGGCACTGGAACCACAATGGCCACCCAATGTGGGTAAAAAGTAACTGCTAGAAAACCGGCGTCAAACTGTTTCATAACCTCATCCTTGATTTTCTCAGACATATCTGGGCGCATTCGGCGGACCTTTTGTTTCACTGGAGGACAGTCTTCCTTGGTAGGAAAACGGTGAACCACAATATCGGTATCCAACCCAGGCATATCTTCATAAGACCAGGAAAAGATCTCAACATAGTCATGCAGCATCTGAATCAACCGTTGCTTCACACTAGACTCCAGATTTGCACCAATCTTGACCTCTTTCTTGTCCATCTCTGTACCCAGATTTACTGATTCCACCGGCTCTTCATGTGGCTGTATAGCCCTCTCTTCCTGGAGTAGTAGCCTTGCAAGTTCACCAGGAACTTCGAAATCATCTTTACCTTCGTCTTCGGCTAAGTTGATCGGACTTTCGAAGTTATAACTGGCAGTAGCAGAGTCGTTACCAGTGAGATCCAGAGTGGATGTAGACCTGTATATGCGAGTGTGTGTAAAATAGCTGTTTTGCAATATGTAATAAAAAAAACAAGGAGCGCGAAATTTGAAATGCAAGAAAACGTCCAATGCTTTTATTAATGATATATGAAAATGACACAAATAAAGCCCTTACAAATGAAACCACAGTGCCCCGGGTAAGATACCAGGCCATAAAGTTTAAAACATTGTCTGTTACAAATTCAAAATAAAAGTCTCATTACTGGGTAACAAAAGAAATTGGGATGAAGTCCTTTGCTGTCCAGTTGCTTAGTCCTCCATCAGTAGTAGGATAGATCCAACTGTCGAACTCAGACTCTTCAATGTCGTCTTCAATGGCATTCACTCCTGAATTGGTGATGAACAAGGGAGGTCTTCCGATCCGTGCATTCCGAACTGCCTTTTGAGCTTCTGCAATGAAACCCAAACCACACTTGTTAGTCTTCTGTGTAAAATAAGGGAGTTGGCCCCAATTCGCACACCCACCTTTCTCGACAACAGCCCGGGAATCCTTGAAGGAAGCCATCTTCATAGGAGGATCTTCAACAACAGTCTCAATTGACGCCAGTGTCTGGGGAACCTCTTCAAAATGCTGAAATAGGGTCTCAATGAACTCCCCATCCATTTCTATATATCAGAAAGAGTTGAGGTGGCTCACCATGTACTCCTCTTCTCCTTGCACTGTCACAATTTTCCCTTTCACCGGGTACTTTAGCTTCTGGTGGAGCGTAGACGTCACTGCCCCTGCTTTGTGGATCCACGGACGACCCAGCAAACATGAATAAGATGGCCGAATGTCCATAACATAGAATGTAGAGGCGAAAACCTGAGAACCAACCTTAATCGGAATATCCACTTCTCTATGCACCATCCTCTTAGATCCATCAAAGGCCCTGACAACAATGTTGCTTGGTTTCAGCTCCAACCCTTCATAGTCCAACCGGTCTAGAGCTTTCTTAGGTAAAACGTTCAATGAGGAACCAGTATCCACTAATACATGAGCAAGAGTAGTGCCCCTGCATTCAATGGAGACATGTAGGGCATCGTTATGATTCTTCCCCTTAGCAGTCAAGTCGGTGTCAGAGAAACCTAAACCATTATCAGCAGTCAAACTTGCCACGCAATCCTTAAACTGATCAGCTGATGTTTCTTGAGGTACGTGTGCAGTCTTCAGGAATGCAATCAGAGCCTTGGCATGGGCCTCTGAGCATAGCAACATTGACAACATAGAGATCTTGGATGGGGTTTGCCCCAGCTGCTCGACTACATTGTAGTCGCTCTTTTTGATGATCTTCAAAATTTCCTCCATCTCTTCTCTAGAGGCTTCAATAGTAATTTTCTTTGGTGCCTCCGTCTGGGCAGGCTCATCGGTGGTCCCTTTGCCCCGAGTGTCGGACAACTCGGTAACAGGGGTAAGAATGGGAACTTGAATAGGAATAGTAGCAGGTACACTGGCAGGTGTAATAACAACAGGTTTCCGGGTAGTTGGTGGAGAGATATCAGGGGAGAAAACTCTTCCGCTGCGAGTGACTTTGGCAGGTCCAACAATGTTGCTGATGTCAGTATCAGCATCCAAATCATGTTTAACTCCGTGATAATAAACATCAGCCCTGTAGTGCCAAGGGATAACTTTATCAGATGCATAAGGGATAGGCCCCGGAACAGTGATGATCAATGGTGCGATTCTTGGAATAGATGTAATTCTAACAGGCTTTCTCGAGGAAGCCTTGGAAGAATTGTTGAAAATGGTGATAATAGCAACTTCTTCGGTAGGAACCAAAGGAACAACAATCTTCTCAAACAGAATTTCTTTATTATCCATCAGGCGTTGGACACCTGACTTCAAAAGATGGCAACTGGTAGGTAGGACAAAACACATACGGAAAGCTTCATCACAGCCCGGAAATAAACCGGCTAGCAAAAGGTTCTTCTTCACAATCATCAAAGGGGTAACAATGTCGTTCACAGAAACCACAAACGAGTCTTCATCTATAGCATTCACTCCATGCTTGGGCATAGGAGCAGTCACAACATTAGGTCTTTCAAGTTCTTCAAACTCAATCTCCTTCTCATCAATTAAGTCATGTATTTTGTTCTTCAAAACCCAACAATCATTTGTATCATGCCCCGGGCTATCAGAGTGAAAGGCACAACGGTCATTAGGGTTGTACTTTGGTGATGTTGTATTGGGATTCTGCGGGGCCTCCCTTGGAATCACTAGATTGGTTTTCAATAACTGTGGCAAAATCTGAGATAAAGTCATATTGAGCTGGGTGAATCATCTTCGCGGTCTCCTGGCCTTTGGCTGATTATTGCGCTGAGGAGCACCAGCAGGCCTTGAAATAACAATCGCATTAACAACTTGGCGGCGTTCAGGTCTATTTTGGCTTATCGAACTGTAAACAGCACTGGACTCCTTCTTAAAAGGCTTCTTCTCGGTGCCTGATGAAGCACCCTTCTGTATTTTACCAGACCTAATACCAGCCCCAATCCTTTCCCCAGTCATAATCAGCTCCGTAAACCCGGACGAAGAACTTCCAATCAGATGGTTGAAATACGTACCAGACAAGGTCCCCAGAAACATATCCACAAGCTCCCGATCAGCCAAGGGTGGTTGCACTCTTCCAGCGAGGTCCCTCCACTTCTGAGCATAATCTTTGAAACCTTCGCCCGCACCCATTGACATACCCTGGAGTTGGGTACGCGTGGGAGCGAGGTCGGCATTGTATTGGTACTACTTGTAGAAAGCAGCAGCCAAATCTTCCCAACTACGGATACTGGCTCCTTCTAGCTGGTAAAACCATTCAAGCTGAGTCCTTGAGAGACTGTCTTGAAAGAATTGGATCCATAGGTTCTTGTCAGCGGTGTACGGATGAATCTTCCTAACATACGAACGAAGGTGCAGTTTCGGACAAGAAACTTCGTCGTACTTAGCAAAGGCTGGTGCTTTGAACTTGTGTTGGAATCACCACCCCAGATGATAGACCTAAATCACCAAAGTCCAGACCAGTCACTTTCTGAACTTCTATCGCACTCAACCGGTCTTCCAGTTGCTTGTATCTATCCTCAGCCGGAGGATCCTGGTCTTCGTCGAAGTCTGTCTCGTTGTCTGAAACCACAGGGCTAGGAGCCCTCCTTTCTTCCTGACTATCTTTCTCTCCAGATGAGGTGGTCAAATTAACTTTATCTCGTAGCCTATTTCCAAATTTGTGGCCCATGTTAAACAGGACCGTCTTCTTCTTCTTCTTATTCTTCTTCTCTTTCCAGATAAGGGCCTTCAGATCTTGCTGACCCTTAGCCAAATTCATGAACAATTCTTGGAACTGGGCATTTTGAGCCTGCAGAGTCTTGATTGCTTGTTCAGTTGATGGTTCAGAAGACATGATGCTGAAATAAACAGCGAAGAAGATGAGAAAAACCTGTAAGGGTACCTATTATGAGGTGCATGGAATGAAATGTGTATGCTATGATTTCAAAGACATCGAGAGATTAAAATTCGTAAACCAAACATGGAACACACTTTTATTAGATAAACTTGAAATTCAATTGTTCAACAAATTCCCTTAAGGCGTTACAAGAAAGGAAATACTGGAAAGTAAATAAAAACTGGAAATAATCAAAGGACATCAAGGCTCCCATGGTCGTTTTCCTTTAGTGCTGACATAGTCATTGATGATCTGCTCCCTCTCCAACTACCTAGTCAACTTCTGGATCTTTCGCTCTTGCTCGTGATACTTTTCTCTATAAGTATCCCGCTCTTCCCTTAGCTGCATCCAGGACCTCTTCAATGCCCCAATGTCAGTAGGCATGTAAGGGTTTAAGATAGTAGGAGGAATCCCTTCCTCATCAGCAACTTCAACAATAATAGGCAAGACGGCTTCATAGGGCATTCCCAGCTTTTGGGCACGTATGCGAACCCATCGGAGATATGGTTCCATTGGTAGAGAAGTCTTCACACCTAGCTCGTGTAGATCGGATCTGTGTACTCTATCCCAAGCCCTTATGAATTTGCGGCGTTGCTCGTCACTATCCCCTTGGAAATCAAAGATTATACTAGGAATTAGCAGCTCATGAGGTCCTTCCCTTCTGGCTCGCCCAAACTGACGTAAGGCCAAGCATGGATTGTAAGTAATTCCTCCATTAGTTCCTATCAGTGGAACATTGGGGTATTCCCCACAGCAATCAATAACGGCCACCTCGTCCATACCTTTAATAGTCCAAATGATGTCATTGTGAGAGAGTGACATAACCCTATAAGCCCAGCCCATGCCTTCCTTGTTCTTCAGAACTGATTTGGGGAGGTGAGAAATAAACCACCTCACCAACAATGGAGCACAGTATATCAAGGTTCCCCGCTTCCGAGAAGTATGATCGTGGGATTTGTACTTATGTATCCAATGATTCGGACTGCAAGTGCACAGTCTTATCCTGTAGTTTTAAAAGATATCAAACCACAGAGACTGATGAATCGATCTACCGTCTTCTATTGTTACTTCGCAAATCTAAAGCTAATGAATATTTGATTGGGTGGTAGGGAAAACTAAATACTAAATTACGTTGGATTTTAATAATCAATGAGCTTAATTACCAGTATGCGACAGTCGTACCTCGGGAACTAGTGACCTGTTGGGCGTCTTTATATTTTCAAAACAACTTTCAGTAAAACTTATTTAGTTTAAAAACCCTCGTCTCACACTGTCGTTTTGTTGATCTAGGCTATGCAGTTAAGTCTAACATACGCTTCTGCCATCCCGCAGGAGTTAAAAACACTTTTTGAAAACTAAATAAAATCTTAATTAACTTTAAAGTGCTTCCGCTGTATTTTAAGCCAATGCCTAATTACTACTGTCCAGTTAAAAGATCTCAAACTTCCGCTTTGTTGACCCTAACCTCTATCTGTTTTTTACTTCCGTAACAAAACAATTTAATGATTGAAAAATAGTAACTTAGGCCAGAAAAGAAAGTTTCGTAGTAAAAATAATCCCGACTAAGTTACTCGCTTCTTCGGTTGAGTGACTTTACATACCGGTATAGGATTTTTAGCCTGACATAATATTAAACCAAATCGTAGAATAATTTAAAGGACAAACACAAATAAACATAATTATATCGATTAAAAAGCAATAAGAATTTGTAAACATAAATTTGGTAATAACTCTGAAGACAGAAGCACTCTTGCACAAATTGTAGGCTTTGCTTCGATCGGAGGATATATTTAACCGTACAGAAGAAAATAATACTGGAAAGGAATATAGAAATAACTGGGAAATAAAAATAATGCTGAAAAGAATAATGCTGAAAAGAATACTCGCTCAATAAAATCTCTAAAGTTTCTTGCCAAAAAGAAGAACCCTTTTTACTGTAGTCTAAGGCTCTATTTATAAGTCTTGCGTGATCAGTTGCTCTCGAAAATGTAGGAACAATTTACTTCCTTCTTTGAGAAATAATAGGGCCATTAATTTGTCACGTTCCTTGGTACTTTGACTGAGTGGGTGAGAAAATGTAGGTAGTCGCTGGATTAACCCTTGAACGCGTTTCTGTCTGTTGGATGAAAAAAAAGTGGAGTAAGTGGCTTGTGACGTTCGTCACATTCAAGTGACCATAGTCACTTGGTCTTCTTGGTGCGTGACATTCGGCACGCCTCCTTGACATTCGTCAAGGCCTTCTTCATTGTGGGCCACGTGCTCACATGTATAATGGGCTTTGGGCTTATTTCTTCTCCTTTGGCCTTTTTTCTAGTTTTGCACCTCTTTTTTCCTCATTTCTTCCAAAGTGTTCCGCTTAATGAATATCTGCAAAAATAGAAAAATACCTGCATAATACTTATAAAATGCTTTAATTTAAACTAAAGTATGAGAAATATTTGGTGTATATCAAGCCAGAAATATCACATATTTGTGTGTCATCAAACTCCCCCATACTTCAACTTTGCTTGCCCTCAAGCAAATGCTAAGTACGATGTTTTTCTAAACATGGTTATGACTCGGATCAACTAATATATAGCTGCGTTGTGTTTTTGTCAGAAAATCGATGGCTTGATTCATGCTCCATTACTATGTCAATGACACTAGACAGTCCCATTTTACGTAAACTAGTTACAGGTCCTATCATAGCCTACCTCGAGTATTTGTCTTGTTTTTCCCTTTTCATTCTAGCGCAATCACGTTAAGCCCTTTATCTTTACACGCACATAGAAGAACAGTCGGTTAGTGGTTATGATCCTTTTAAACTTTAGAGGTTTTTGGCACAGTAATGTGGCAACCTTTTTTTTAATTCAATGGTTGGATGTGGGGGATCAGACCGTAATCTGCCCTACCGAGTTCAGTACCAGATGCTCCTGAACCATCCACCAAATGAATTTTCATGTTACTTTGTAAGGTTTACATCCTTTGAATTAGGCGATCGGGTAAGGATCGTCTAATTTAATTGGTGTGTTTCCTTGCAACATTTTGCTGAAATATTATATCATCCACTTATATTCATCGACTTCCTGCGTAGTTTGTGTTTAAGACGGTGCTGGCTGCTAATATAAACTACTCAGGGTTACTATAAAGACTAAACTCGGGGTGTTGGAATAACAGGTACTTGAACTGATCTATCATACTCTGGGGTTGTAGAGTGTCTAGACGATAGAAATTTCACTTAATCTTGCCCCAATTCCTGACGATTGGAGATCTTGCAGTCTATGTACTTTGTCGAGTGAGTAGAAATTTTTTTTATGGGCTCAAAAAGAAAGGGGAGTATTAAAGAACACAAATTTCTTTAATAATAACTTGATAAAAAAATTTTGTTATTGAAATAAAGATAACGGAAGGGAAATTACAAAGAAAAAATAAAAATTACTAGGAAAAGGGGAATACTTCCTCCCCCATACTTGAATCATACATTGTCCTCAATGTATTGATAGAAGAGGGAAAGGGGAAATGGAAACTGGATAATCATTCTTCATCCTCTTGTCTTTGGTATCGGCCATGTGTCCTCGCTCTTCGACGTGCTTGCCCACCATGTCTGGAAGATTCGCCTCCATCTCTATGGGATATGATATTATGCAAGTCCTCAACACGAAGTGTTAAGGCTCGCATATCTTCTGTTATTCCTATGGTGAATTCCAGCATACTTTGATCATGCCTGTGAGCGTAGTCGTTTTGGTCTCTCTGCATTTGTTGCATGAGAGTCATCAGCTCGATTTGGCGCGTCTCGAGGCTCTGGTGGCGTTGAGTGGACAGCTGGTTTTGCTGCATTATTGCGGCATAGATTGCATCGATGGTAGTGGGATTATTGGCTTGCTGTGTTTGGGGATCTTGTTGCTCTAATTCTTCTTCGATTTCATTAGCGGCAGCGTTGTTAGCCTCATCTTGATTTCCTTGCACATTTTCTCCGGGTTCTGGGGCGTTCAGGTTGTAAAGCCAGTTATCCGGATTACCCAAGTAAGTACGATTGTGATTTGGCATGATCACGCTACGAACTCTTGCATTCTTAACCATTAGATAGTACCCTCCATCTTCTCGTACTTTGATCAGGCGGTCAGCTCTACAGTTATCAATATCCATATAAACTGCTGGCAGCGGAGGTAGGCGTTGAATCCTTTCCCCCCAGTTCAGGTGAACTGCGGTGGTGGTGACGATGCCTCCGATGCAAAAAGGTGTGGTCCTGTCTCTTGTAACGTGGTTTTGAATGTGGTCCATCATTAAAGTAACGGGATTAAGACAGAGGTTTTGTGAAAAGGTACAGTGAAGAACATACAATTCTTTAGTGTTTACCTTGTTGTTGTTTGCCCTTCCAAATATTGTGTTTGCCATAACACGGTGTAAGAAGCAGATGTTCGGGTTGTGGATGTGAGAGGCGTACCATGCTTCGGGTGTGACATTTGGTTCGCCGGTTATTCTCTCCCATAGTGCGTATGCACTTCCATTCCAATCCAATTCTGGGGGAATGTGATATTGCACATTATTCCCACGGGGAAAATGAAATATGTCGCTCAAAATTTCATGGTTGAGTGTGTACTCTCGGTTGAACATCCGAAATTGAGCGGCTCCCGTTAGGTGTGCGTCTGCATCTTCTCTAGTGTGATATGCGTAGGAACTCAAGAATTCCGACGTGAGAGCTTCGTAAGTTGGTGTGTTCATCGTGCTAAAAAAGCTTAGGCCAGCTTTATTCAGCAAGCCTTCCATATGAGGTTGCAAGCCTAATTCTTGCAAGCAATTGTTGTCGACGAACCGCGTGGATGTTAGCCCTCGATGATGGAATTTTATGTACCTCACTTTTTGAAGTTCACCTGCTTCTCCTTGTCGGAGCATGAGATGTCGCATGTCGGGTTCGGGTTGGTTGGCCATGATTTTTGAACTTGATAGAAAAAATGTATTTGTGGTAAAGAGATGGAAAGTGGGTGGTAGTGATGAAACTAAGGATGGAAGAGAGGTTTATATAGATGGTTTTGTTGAGTAAGAAATTTAATGGGGTTTATGGGATAATTTTGAAATTGAGAGGTTATGGAAGTTATGGGTGAATGGAGTAAATGTGGTGATGGGGTTTTAAAACAAATTTTCATGCATCAATGTTGTTCAACGGTCACGGGAAGTGAAAAGCGTGGGGGACAAGCCTGTCGCTCGTCACGCGCTCTCTGACGCTCGTCAGAGTCAAAGGGACAAGCCATGTCGCTCGTCACATGCATCCTGACGTTCGTCAGGGTGAAGTGATGTGTGCATGTCTCTTTGACCTCTTTGACCGTGTGCTCCACTAAATTAATTGATTCATTAATCTTGAGAAGCATATTGCAGGGGGTATAGTAGCACATTGTATAATTGGAAGAATGATATGGTAAATAAGAAGCAAATGAAAATAGTAACAGAAATAAGAAACACATGAAAATAATAATAGAAATTAGAAACAAATGAAAATAATAATAGAAATTGCATAGTATAAAAATGAATACATACTGTGTATGAAAATAAATAAATACTTTAAAATAAAAATAAATAAAATGGATATGAAATGAATAGATGAATAAATAATCGAAATTTTAGAACCGAAAAGTAACAAATTATTCGAAAATAATAAAACCATAATGAGTGTCTTCACTGGGCCGGCACAGAAACAAAAACTATCAAGCATGAGGGCCTCCTGGAGGTGGTGCAGAAGCGTGCAAATGTTGATAAATGTGATCAAACTGCTCTGTGACGACGTCCATGAAATGAAAGAAGTCACGCCGAAGTGTGCTGACATTATCTTTAACAGTGGCGAGCTCTCCTCGGGGTGTGGTAACATCTGTCTGCAGTGTCTTGATCGCATGTGGATGATCGGGCATATGGACGTCATCAGTTGTGGTAACAAGGGGTAGTGTAGGGTAATCCAAGGGTGTATAATCATGGTAACCTGTGGGTGTGGATGGGTCGCTCTCCTCCCTCTCAGGGTCGTGTTCGTCTGTCTTCTCTAAGTGATATAGCCAATTTGTCTTGGTATAGACACTGGTATTCTCGGGGCTAGGCAATTTGAAGTAATAGACAGGGTTATTTTGGACAAGAAGCTGAAAGTGAGGTGGGTTGACGTTACCAATCAAAGATATGTTAAAGCAAAAAGGGATGTCCATGGTATAATATCTGGCGTACGGTGTAAGGCGCGACAGAGATGACTGTAGGGATAGGGTCTCGGCTATCATAGTGACTCACCCGCCGACACAGATGGGCCCATGGGTACACTGAGCTATAGCTGACATGTTGGCGATCATAAATGATGCACCAATGACTGGTCTCGACTGAAAAGAACAGTAAATGATGAACAACTCATCCCTGGAAACTGAGAGTCGATTAATAGGTTTTCCAAAAAAGGTGAAAGCTAAAAAGTGATGGAAATACCTAATCGTAGGGTTATGAATCTCGGTGGCATCAAGGTGGTATGGGTCCTCAGGATATTGGCCCGCTATGTCCCTCAAAAAGTGATTAAGTTCAAAGTTGAGGTAGTCATCCCCCTGGGTTTCCATGTGGGCGTCTAAAGAACTAGGGAATCCTAGCAGCTCAGCTAGACTGCAAACTGTAAACTGGTGGGTGAAACCGAACAATCTAAAGGACATCTGACCCCTACTACGTCCTAAGCCTTGTGTGGGTTTATAGATGAGGGAGCTCAAGAACTCCAAGGTGGGGCGTTGGTGTGTAGGGTGTTTATGGGCTAGGAACCCCTCCCATCCTATCTGGTTAAACATGAAGTATACACTTTCCCTGATTCCTAAAGCTGTCAAGGTGGGATCACTACTAAAAAAAAGACATTTGAGAAAAGGTTTTTACATCGGGTATCAAAATAGGTGATGTAAAAAATACAGTTAACAAACTTTTTACATCAGATATTTATTTCCAATGATATAAAAAATAAGGGAAAATTTTTTTTTCGTCACCTATTACATCGGGTAATCTCATCCACCGATGTAAAAGATTTCCAGAAAAAAAACACGGTGGCATCTTTGTAAATAAGAAACAAGGTGACAAAAAAGTTAAAAAAAATATAAGCAAGCTATTACATCGGTCTAAACACAAACCGATGTAAAAAGTGATTCTTTGAATTAATATATAAATTATATTGAAAAATCATAAAAACGTGGGTAAAAAAAAAAAACAACCTATTAAATCGGTGGGAGTCTCCACCGATGTAATAGTCTGACGTATTTTAAAAAAAAAAAACAACCTATTAAATCGGTGGGAGTCTCCACCGATGTAATAGCCTAAGACGTATTTTAAAAAAAAAACAACCTATTAAATCGGTGGGAGTCTCCACCGATGTAATAGCCTGACGTATTTAAAAAAAAAAATTACCTATTAAATCGGTGGAAGTTTCCACCGATGTAATAGCCCATCCCCTTATATCGGTCACATTTTCCACCGATGTAAAAAACTCTAAACACTATTTTCTTTTATTCCCGAAAACTGTTCATTTTCCATTCCGACCCATTCCGATCCATTTTCCACCATTCCGACCCATTTTCCACAACGATTCCCTCCGCCTACTGTCACGTCAAGTTCGCCGCGACGTTCATCTCAGTACCCATTTTCCACCACGTCGCGACCCATTTTCCATTCCGACGAACTTTCCTCCGCGTCGCGACCCATTTTCCATTCCGACCCATTTTCCTCCGCCTACTGTCACGACGTCGCAACGTCTCAGCTAGTACAACGATTTCAGTTCAGTTCGCCGCGTTGATTTCAGTCGCAAACTCCTTTGCATCACAGCGATTTCGTCATTATCGGTAAATCTCGATTTCCTTTCATCAGTGTACTAATTTGTTTAAATTGTGTTTCTGTTCTGGGAAAACAAGTGGTTGAAGTAATTTCTGGCTGAAACAAGTTAGATATGCTGTTTGGGTCTGATATTTTCGAGCGAGAATAGCTGATATTCTGTTGGTTTGACAGTGGAAGTTTTGCTGCATTTCTGATCATACATTTCATTTCTATTCATACATTTGTGAGATTTTTGGTTTGGAATCGAAAGATAAACTTTGATGATATGATAATTATAGTTTGACATCGGTATGTTGAAGTTGATAATGGAGTTTCGGTTTGTCAATGTGCTTGTGATCGTGTTGCGAGGTTGTTTTTTCGCTTGTTTTAAATTTGAATGAGATTTTTGTTCGTCAATAATATGTTCACTTGATTTTAATTTGGTTGAAGTTTCAATGTCATTATCATGTTAATATGTTATTCTTGCTTGTGGGGGTTTGTTCATGTTTGAATCAATTTTTATTTTGCGATAACAATTTTAAATAGTTGTCGCTGCCTACACCGTCGCCGCCAACACCACTTCCGCGACGCATACCGCCTCCAACACCCATTCTACTGCTTCCTCGTCGCCGATTCATCGGTCCCGTCTTCTGCAAATCATTCTGCAAATCATTCTGGGGTTCGTTCTAATTCTATTTCTTTTCTTTTTTGCATTTTCTTTTTCATTACAATTTCAGCATTTTTATGCATTTACGCTATGTTACATTACATATCAATATTATGCAGTTGGCTAGTATACGATAGTTTAAATTTCTATGGTTCTTCCTTAAGATAAAGTTATACATGTTTATAGATACTAAACTTAGTAACTTTAACTAATGCAACAAGCTACTTGTTTCAAGAAAATATGGTGTATGTTAGTGTTTGTGCAGTGTGAAATTTCATGATCATGATGGTGAAGAGTGAAACATGAAGATTGTTATATTATTAAGTATTTACAGGTTCTGAGACAAAAATTGAATATATGGTGATCGTTTTGAAATTATTAGAAAAGGAAACCAGTGAGAATCAGTTATGTATTAGTGGTGCAAAGTGTAAAAATAATAACAATTAGTAATAAATTGTTAAATGAGAAATGTGTTTTTTCAAAATAATTGGATATTTTATTTGTTAAGAACAATGGTTTGAGAAAAACATATGGACAAGGTTTTGAAAAAAATTTAAGAGAGTGTCTTTGTGTTAGTGTAGTGTTTATATATACTGATTTAAAAATTATTACTAACAAGAAATAAAAAAAAATATATAATACGATTAAAACATCAAAGGAGTTAAAATTGAAGAAGAAAAGATAAAATTGAAAATAACAAAGTGGCCTCATATTTTAATCATTGGCCAAAAATAGTTTAATCATTGGCCTCATATAAATTACACTTTGTTACTCGTGTGTTTTATACTTTGTTCCATTATTGTTACTATTATTATACTATTATATTTGAATCCCTTTCTCCTATTTTTATGCTCACCAAATAAAAGAAGCGGAAAATTTAGAAACCTATGACAAAAGAATTAATGGTCCTCTCAGAAACACATTGTTTATCTTTAACCTATCAAACTTAATAGAGTTATCACCTTGCCATTGAAATTTGATTCTATTTGTCTTTCTCCGTGAAGTAGCGCAACTTGCAATCTCGGAATCTCCGTGAAGTAGCACAGCCGCGGACACACCGTTCATCAGACCTTCCTCCGTATGAACATAGTTATGGATCGTAGTTGGATGAGAGCTAATCGATTAAGTGACGAGTACGAACATGGAGTGATGGAATTTCTACAGTTTGCTGAAAGTAATGCTGACAAAAGTCTTCCTACGCTTTTTCTCTGTCCATGTATTCGTTGTGCAAATAAAGAACCAAAACGTAGTAAGAAAGAAATCATGGATCATCTAATTTGTGTAGGGATTTTTCAAAGTTATACAAAATGGATATGGCACGGTGAAGTAGTAGCAAAGTCAAACGTGTCTCAAAGAGATGGTGTTAGTGTAGAAATGGATGATCGTCTAGAAGACATGATGCGTGATATTGGACAAGATTCGTTTAAGAGGGCACATACGTATGATACTATATGCAATGACAAGGATAAACCATTGTACCCGGGATGCAAAAAATTTACACGTCTGTCAGCCGTGTTAAAATTATTTAATCTGAAGGCAAAGAATGGGTGGACTGACAAAAGTTTTACCGAGTTGCTTGAATTGTTGACCGAAATGCTTCCAGAAGGTAATGTAATGCCAAGTCGTTATTACGAGGCGAAGAAAATATTGTGTCCAATGGGTTTGGAGTATGAAAAGATACACGCATGCCCTAATGATTGCATATTATACAGAAAAGAGTATGAAAAGTATAATCATTGTCCAAAGTGTAAGGCTTCACGCTACAAAAAGAAAGATGGTGAGTCAATTGATGATGAGGTGGTAAAAAAGGGTCCTCCTGCGAAAGTGGTATGGTACCATCCAATAATTTCAAGGTTCAAGAGATTATTCGCCAATGCAGATGATGCAAAGAATCTTAGATGGCATGTAGAAGAAAGAAAATATGATGGACAAATTCGTCATGTAGCTGATTCTTTGCAATGGAAGAAAATAGATTCTTTGTTTCCAAATTTTGGCAAAGAGTCGAGAAACCTTAGACTTGGACTTGCTACTGATGGAATGAATCCGTTCGGTAATCTGAGTACTAACCATAGTTCTTGACCTGTTCTCTTGATGATTTACAACCTATCTCCTAGGATGTGCATGAAGCGTAAATATATTATGTTATCGATGATGATATCGGGCCCAAAACAACCAGGAAATGACATAGACGTTTATCTAAGTCCACTGATTGATGATTTAAGAGTGTTGTGGGATGAAGGGGTGGATGTTTTTGATGCGTATTCTGGCGAACAATTCAATATGCGTGCCATGTTGTTTTGCACCATCAATGATTTTCCGGCCTATGGTAATTTGTCTGGGTATAAAGTTAAAGGGCATAATGCATGTCCTATATGTGAAAAAGACACTTGTTACCATCAGCTTGAAAAAGGAAAGAAGACCGTTTATCTCGGGCATCGAAAATTTCTAAAACGTTATCATCCATATCGTAGATTGCGGAAAGCTTTCAATGGGGAACAAGAGCATGGTGTTGCTCCAAAGCCCTTGTCTGGAGAGGAAGTTTATCAGCGACAACAGGGACTTGATGTTATCTTTGGAAAGTACCAAAAATGATCTACTGTGAAAAATGTATGGAAAAAGAGATCGATTTTCTTCGATCTTCCATATTGGTCTAGTCTTGATGTAAGACATTGTATTGATGTGATGCATGTGGAGAAAAATGTATGCGATAGTGTAATCGGAACACTTCTCAACATTCAAGGCAAGACAAAAGATGGTATTAATGCTCGTCTGGATTTGGGTTTGATGGGTATACGAGAAGAGTTAACCCCACAATATATAGGTAACAAGACATATTTGCCTCTTGCCTGCTACACTTTGTCTAAAAAAGAGAAAACAAGTTTTTGTGAGTGTTTACAAAGTATCAAAGTGCCGCATGGTTACTCATCAAATGTCAAGAGGCTTGTATCAGTTAAAGATTTTAAATTAGTTGGCTTAAAATCTCACGACTGTCATGTCTTAATGCAACAACTACTACCATTGGCTATTCGTGGGATATTGCCTAACAACGTAAGGAAGACCATAACTAGGTTATGCTTATTTTTCAATGCAATTTGTTGTAAAACCATTGATCCACTAAAGTTAAACGATTTGGAAAATGAGGCTGCAGTTATCTTGTGCCAATTAGAGATGTATTTTCCTCCTTCATTTTTTGACATTATGGTTCACTTGATTGTTCATCTAGTAAGGGAGATTAGATTATGTGGTCCAATTTTTTTACGGTGGATGTATCCAATAGAGCGATACATGAAGATTCTAAAAGGGTATACAAAAAACCCACACCGTCCGGAAGCATCGATTATTGAGAGGTACATTGCAGAAGAAGCAATTGAGTTTTGTTCTAACTATTTGTCAGGAGTGGATATTGTAGGGGTTCCTAAGTCTCGTCATGATGGAAGATATGAGGGTGTGGGTACACAAGGTTTAAAAGTCAAGAGCTTAAGTATTGATGTGGTTGTTCAAGCGCATTTGTATATATTGAATAACATAGATGAAGTTCAACCTTACTTATCTGCTCACAAAAGCATCGTAAAGAAAAAGTACCCCAAGATGAATGAAAGAGGGTTGTTAAAAGAGCATAATAAGAGTTTCTCTGAGTGTTTTAAAGAAAGAATTGCTAATGAAGATAGTGTTTCTAATACAATTAAGTGGTTGTCTTATGGGCCTAAATGTAACCTAATAACTTGGAGTGGATATGATATTAATAAAACCTCTTTTTATACAAAGTCAAAGGATGACCGTAGTACCACGCAAAATAGTGGGGTAATGATTGTGGCCGAGTCCATGCACTTCTCTAGTGCTAAAGATAAAAACCCGGTTATGGCATCTACACCGTACTTTGGGGTGATTGAAGAGATTTGGGAAGTTAATTATGTTGTGTTTAAAGTTCCTGTATTTAAATGCAAATGGATTGATATCAACAGTGGTGTCAGAATCGATGAATTTGGAGTTACACTGGTTGATCTTAGCAAGTTAGCTTATGCGAACGAACCATTCATCATGGCATCTCAAGCAAAACAAGTGTTTTATGTCACAGATCCTTCTAATAAAAAGTGGTCAGTGGTTTTACAAGGAAAGGTCCATGATAGTGACGAAAATCATGATGAGAACCTTGATATTTCTGAAACTCATCCTTTCTCAACAAATGTGACTACATTCACTGAAGAAAATGAAGGGGATGATGTGCATGCTATTCGCATGGACCATGAAGAAGGGATATGGGAGGACTAGTAAGATTTTTTGTATAAGTTAATTCCACGTTACTTTATTTTCTAATTGTTTTTATTTTGTGCTTAATTTTATTTCTAATTGTTTTTATTTTGTGCTTAATATTATTTCTAATTATTTTTGTTTTGTGTAAACAGATACATGGGTGATTCAAACCCCAATAAAAGAAGAGTTAGAGGTCCCACTTTAATGACACAAATTGACAAAGTTCATCAAACAGGTGAAAAGATAAAGGTCGAGTTTAATGCAAGAACCTATGAATGTATTGGTGTTGGTAAAAATGCTACAAATTTCAAGAGTTATATAGCATCTCTTGCTCGACAGTATTGTAGCATTGTGAAAAATGATTGGAAAGAAGTAGATGAAGGCGTAAAAGATGCTATTTGGACTGATATTCAGGTATTTTAAATACAATACTTTATTATATTTTATAATCATATACTAATTAACAACATATGACATTGTAATCATATAATCATATACTTCATTGGCGAGTATATTTAGTTATGTGATGTTTATATCTTTCTGTATTAGTTCTTTTGGGATTCATCAAATGGCAAATGGAAATAGAAAAAAGGCTACATGGCTTCATCCCAATGTAAGTGTGATGTAAATTGTAATTCTATAGTTAAATATATACGATAAATATTCACTAATTATGTCATTCAATTGTAGACAAGGCAACAACATAACTCTAATGATTGTGGATACTATGTGATGAAAAATATGTTGGATATTGTCTCTGCTAATATAACCGAGAATTGGATGCAGGTACTAAAAATAACTTTACTTTGTTCTTTACTTTTTGTTTTTCGACTTAATATGAATTTTTAAAAAATAACTCTATATTGTTATATTTATGTATTATAGGTATTTGATGACCCAACAGAATTAACACCAGATGATTTGTATGATTTGCGACTTCGTTGGGCAAAATGTTTCTTTGACTTACATGGAACTTAAGTTTAACTTGGTGAGTTTTATAGAATTGTATAAGTTGTGGTTTTTGCACAATACATGTGGTTTTTGCTCATGTGTTGAGTTTATTGATTTTTTTGCTGATGTTAATTGTTATTATTTATTGTCAGGCAATATGATTTTGGTGTTGTCTACCGAAGATTTTATATTGGTAATTCAAGTTTGGAAACTTAGAAATAGTTGAATATTTTAGTATATGTATATTTTGTGAATATTATGTAATTGTAAGTTTTGAAAAAGACTTATAAATAGTTGAATATTGTTTTATATTTTGTGAAGAATTTGTAATTGTAAGTTTGTATGTTGTAATACAATACAAGTTTGCAATACAATTGTTCAATTTGTAAGTTTGTTGTGAAAAATATGAAAACATCGTCCTAAATGTGATATATGTGATGTTGGAAAGCTATGAAATCTATATAGCGACATAAATATAGTTTGTTTGATATTGGAAAAATATGAAAAAATGGGTACAAATTATATTTGTATAGGGAAACCCAGAAAATAAATAATCTATTCCAAAAAAATTTCATACATTTTACATCGGTTATTAGTAAAACTGATGTAAAAACTTTCAAAAAGGGACTTTTTACATCGGTTGGAAGTAATACCCGATGTAAAAAGTCGCGTCACTGGGGACTTTTTACATCGGGTATTACTTCCAACCGATGTAAAAAACTGGATCAATTTTTTAAAAAAATGTGCATAATAATTGTTTTTTACATCGGTTCATATATTATAACCGATGTAAAAAAGGTACTTTTTACATCGGGTATTACTTCCAACCAATGTAAAAAACTGGATCAATTTTTTTAAAAATGTGCATAATAACAGGTTATTACATCGGTTCTGATATTATAACCGATGTAAAAAAGGGACTTTTTACATCGGTCCCATAACCGATGTAAAAAGTCCCTGATTTACTATATCACCTGACTTTACATCGGATCCAAAACCGATGTAAAAAGTCAATTTTACCCGATGTAAAAAGTCATTTCTGCACTAGTCGATCATGCACATACGTGGTCATACTCATCTGGGGCTGAGCCAGAATCTCATATCGCCTCTGTTGGGCCTCCGATGCAAAAATTATAGTATCCATGAATTTTAGCTTGTAGGCTCCTGTGAGTCGGTACTAAAATTTGTAAAAGAAAAATAAGTAAAATATGTTGTGGGAGAAAGAAAGAAAAGGAAAAAAATCGGAAAGTAAAAATCAAAATGCAGAAATAAAAATAAAAGATAAAGAGATTTGAAAGATAATAAATAATAAAAAAAAACTTGTGGGTTGCCTCCCACACAACGCTTGTTTAATGTCGTTAGCTTGACAATGTTGTTAGACGTGAGTTAGTTTCCAAATTCGTGCGGTAGCTCTAATAGCGTTAAGCTTGCGGTGTAATCCTTATTTTCAACGCTGTAATAATGTTTTAGGCGTTGGCCATTTACTAAGAATGGATTCATGGATTTTCCTTTAATCTCTATGGCACCATTGGGGAAAACTTTGGTTACTTCGAATGGTCCAGACCATCGTGAATGGAGTTTCCCAGGGAAAAGTTTTAGACGAGAGTTGAATAGGAGAACTACATCTCCTTCATTGAATTCTTTCCTTGAGATTTGTTTGTCATGCCATTTTTTTGTCCTTTCTTTGTAGATCCTGTCATTTTCATATGCGTCTAATCTTAGTTCTTCTAATTCATTTATGTCGAGGATCCTTTTCTCTCCTACCGCAGTGTAGATTAGGTTTATAGTTTTAATTGCCCAGTAAGCTTTGTGTTCAATTTCCACTGGAAGGTGGCATGATTTTCCATAGATGAGTTTAAAGGGTGTTGTACCTATTGGCGTTTTGAATGCCGTCCTGTAGGCCCATAATGCGTCAGGTTACTTAGCCGACCAATCCTTTCTTGACGTGGCAACAGTTTTTTCCAATATTTGTTTTATTTTTCGATTTGAGACTTCCACCTGTCCGCTTGTTTGGGGGTGGTATGGTGTTGCGACACGGTGTTTCTCCCCATATTTGGTTTGGAGTTTATCAAAGATTCTTGATATGAAGTGGAAGCCATCGTCGCTTATAACTTGTTTGGGTACACCAAACCTTGGGAATATAATGGTTTTGAAGAGTTTAATCACGACTCTAGTATCATTTGTTGGAGAAGCTATTGCTTTAATCCATTTCGAAACGTAATCTACAGCCACGAGTATATATTTGTTGCTGAATGAGGATGGAAATGGTCCCATGAAGTCTATTCCCCATACATCGAAGACTTCAGCTTGTAGAATGCCAGTCTGAGGCATCTCATCGCGTCTGGATATATTTCCGGTGCATTGGCATCGGTCGCAGTTTAGGATGGCTATGTGCACATCTTTCCACAAATTTGGCCAGTAGAAGCCAAACTGCAAAATTTTGGCACATGTCTTTGATGTGTTTGCATGGCCTCCGTAAGGGGCATCATGACAATGAGAAATAATGCTTTCTATTTCGTTTTCCGGGACGCATCTTCGGAAAATACCGTCGGCACTTCTCTTGAATAGTAAAGGTTCATCCCAAAAGTAATGTTTCAAATCGTGAAAGAATTTCTTCTTCTGTTGATAAGTCATATCAGGGGGTAGGATTTTGGCAGCCAAGTAATTTGCTATGTCCGCATACCATGGTATGGTTTGGTTAGTTCGGACAGAGACCATGGCTTCGTTCATATCATTATTTATTTCGTCTTGGCTTTCTTGTGAATCACCGTTAGCAGCTTGTGTGTTAAGTCCTAAAAGCAGTTGATTTGGATTCGATTCAGGTGGTTCTTTGCTGGCATCTCCTAAGTCCATCTGAGCTAACAGATGTTCATACGAGAAGTTATCATTAATAGGTACTTCTTCTGGTGTCAACTGTTCCATTCGAGATAAATGGTCGGCTACTACCTTCTCGATACCTTTTTTGTCTTTAATTTCTAAATCGAACTCTTGTAGAAGCAGAATCCATCTCAAAAGTCTTGGCTTTGAGTCTTGCTTGGTTAAGAGATATCTAATAGCTGCGTGGTCTGTATAGATGATTATTTTTGCGCCTACTAGGTAGGAGCGAAATTTGTCTAGTGCAAAGACTACGGATAAAAGTTCTTTTTCCGTTGTTGCGTAATTCATCTGTGCAGGGTCCAAGGTTCTACTAGCATAGTATATCGCATGAAGCTTCTTATCTCTTCGTTGTCCCAGGACTGCACCTACGGCGTAATCACTTGTGTCGCACATGATTTCAAATGGAAGTCTCCAATCAGGTGGTTGCATGATTGGTGCGGATACAAGAGCTGTTTTTAGTTGGTTAAATGCTTTTAGGCATTTGTCATCAAAATCAAATTCAACGTATTTCATAAGGAGGGTGGTTAGAGGTTTCGATATTTGCGAGAAATCTTTTATGAATCGTCGGTAGAAACCGGCGTGTCCTAAGAAACTGCGTATTTCTCTTACTGTTTTAGGGGGTTGCAAGTTTTCTATGACTTCGATCTTAGATCTATCGACTTCAATCCCCTTTTCAGACACAACGTGTCCTAGTACGATTCCTTGTTTGACCATAAAGTGGCACTTTTCCCAATTCAAAACGAGGTTAACTTTTACGCATCTCTCCAAAACTTTCTCCAAATTTATAAGACAATCTTCAAAACTCTCTCCACATACAGAGAAGTCATCCATAAAGACCTCCATGATGTTGTCTATGAAATCAGCAAAGATTGCCATCATGCACCTCTGAAACGTGGCGGGAGCATTGCATAATCCAAACGACATTCGTCGGTAGGCGAAAGTTCCATAAGGACATGTGAATGTTGTTTTCTCTTGGTCATCAGGGTGAATAGGGATTTGAAAGAATCCTGAGTAACCGTCTAGATAACAGTAATTTGAGTGCTTAGCTAGATGTTCAAGCATTTGATCAATGAATGGTAGAGGTAAATGGTCCTTGCGAGTGGCCTTATTTAGCTTCCTATAGTTAATACACATTCTAGCTCCGCTTATAGTTCGTTCCGCTACAGCTTCGCCTACTTTGTTTGTTGTTACTGTTATACCACCTTTCTTTGGTACACAGTGGACTGGGCTTACCCATTGACTATCGGAGATTGGGTATATGATTCCTGCGTTCAGAAGTTTTTTTACTTCATCTTTAACTACGGTGCTCCATATTGGGTTAATTCTTTGTTGATGTTCTCTAGAAGATTTGCAGTCATTTTCCAGCATAATACGATGCATGCAAATGGAAGGACTTATTCCTTTGAGATCTGTAATGTTGTATCCTAAGGCGGATGGATATTTTCTTAAGACTTGTAATAATTTGTCTGTTTCATGTTGTCCTAAGTACGTGTTGACAATTACAGGTCGTTTTAACTCGGTGTCAAGGAATTCATATCTGAGGGTCTTAGGTAATGGCTTAAGATCCAATGCTAGTTTTCTTGGACAAGGCATATGATCTGGTGTCAGAGCTAAGCATTCAATCAGATTGTCGTCTCGGTATTCAGGACACCATCCATTATCTTCGAATATAAGAGGTGTGGGAATCTTCATGGTTTCGGAACAAGGTATTGGTTCCCATTCAATTTCTCTTACGCGTTCATCCACGATGTCCACCAGATAACACGTGTCATCTATGGCAGGCACTTATAAGAATTGTGTCAGAATAATTTTGACTTTCTCTTCACCTACTTCAAAGGTTAGTTTGCCCTTTTTTACATCAATGATAGCTCCATCGGTAGCTAGGAATGGTCTTCCTAAGATGATAGGTGTACTTTCGTCTTCTCTAATGTCCATGATTATGAAATCTGTAGGGATGTAGAATTGGCCTATCCGTACAGGAACGTTTTCTAAGATTCCTACTGGGTATTTGACGGAGCGATTCGCTAATTGAATAGACATCTTTGTTGGTCTTAGTTCACCCATTTCCAGTTTGTTGCATATGGATAAAGGCATAACGCTAATACTGGCTCCTAAATCACATAGGGCTTTGTCTATGACAAACTTACCTATATGGCATGGTATAGAGAAACTTCCAGGGTCTTTTAGCTTAGGAGGCATCTTGTTTTGGATAATTGCGCTACATTCTGCTGTAAGCGTAACTGTTTCGTCATCTTCTAGCTTTTTCTTGTTAGATAAGATTTCCTTGAGGAATTTGGCATATGAGGGCATTTGAGTTATAGCTTCTGTGAAAGGAATTGTTATATTAAGTTGTTTCAGAAGTTCTACGAATTTTTTAAATTGCCCTACATTCTTAGGTTTGGCTAATCTACCAGGATATGGGATCTGGGGTTTATAAGGCGGTGGAGGCACATAAGGTTTTTCTTTTTCTTTGGCCTCTCCTCCTTTATCTTCTTCATCTCCCTCTGGTTTCTCTGGTTGATTCTCCTTATCAGTTGATGTTTCAACCCTTTGATACATACTTTAATTTGACAGTCTGGGGTCGGGCGGTCCATCTAATTCGGTTCCACTTCTTAATATGATGGCATGAGCATGCCCCTTCGGGTTAGGTTATGGTTGACCAGGAAATGTATCCGCCGGTGCAGCTGTAGGTGCTTGTTGTTGAGCCACTTGAGAGATTTGGGTTTCTAACATTTTATTGTGAGTGGCCAAAGCATCTATTTTGTTTGCTAATTGTTTTATCTGCTCATTAGTGTGTATCTTTTGATTTTGGACGTCTTTGTTTGTTTGCGCTTGGGTAGCTATGAAGTTATCCATCATCAGTTCTAAGTTTGATTTTCTAGGTGCACTAGGAGCATTTGTAGGAGCTTTCTGATATCCAGGTGGTACGGCAGGTGCTTGGTTTGGAGCATACAACGCATTATGGTTTTTATATGAGAGATTTGGGTGATTTTTCCATCCAGGGTTGTACGTGTTTGAGTAAGGGTTTCCTTGGGCATAATTCACTTGGTCAGTTGGAGTTCCTGCCAAGATCTTACATTCAGTAACTAGATGTCCAGGTACTCTGCATATTTCACAATTGGGAGTTATAGCAGCCACGGTGGCTGGAGGTATTGCGGTCAAATTATCTATCTTTAGGGTGAGGGCATCTACCTTAGCGTGGACACTATCTAGGTCGCTTATCTCATACATTCCTCCTTTTGTCTGTGCTTTCTCTGTAGTACCTTTGTCTGCATGTCCTCTTTCACTTCCCCACTGATAGTGATTTTGGGCCATACTTTCTATTAGAGCATAGGCAGCGGTGTAGGATTTGTCCATAAGTGCACCACCTGCGGCAGCGTCTATTGTTAATCTTGTATTGTAGAGGAGACCATTATAGAAGGTGTGGATAATCAACCATTCTTCCAAGCCATGATGTAGGCATAGTCTCATCAGATCTTTGTATCTTTCCCAAGCATCGAAAAGGGATTCGTTCTCCTTTTGTCTAAAATCGCTTATCTGAGATCTTAGCATAGCCGTTTTGCTTGGTGGAAAATATCTTGCAAGAAAGACTTTCTTCAGCTCGTCCCATGTAGTGACTGAGTTTGCAGGTAGAGATTGGAGCCAAGCTCTTGCTCTGTCTCTTAGAGAAAAAGGGAAGAGACGAAGTCTTATTGCCTCTTGACTGACACCATTGTTCTTGATTGTATCTGCGTACTGTAGAAATATTGATAGATGAAGATTAGGGTCTTCCATTGACCCACCAGAGAACTGGTTCTGTTGCACAGCAGATAACAAAGAGGGTTTCAGTTCAAAGTTGTTAGCCTCGATTGGAGGGGCAGTAATGCTATTGTGTAGTTCATCTTGTGAGGGAATGGCATAGGATTTGAGTGGACGCGGAGCAGGATTGGCAGCCATGTCTTCGGTTGGACGAGAAATGGGTGGTTCGAGTGATTGACGAGGTTGAGTGTTATGCAAGAGATGATACTCCTGAATGCGGCATCTAAGTATGAGATAACGCTCGATATCATTTATTTGTATGTATAACGGCTCGCCTTGCGAACGAGTGTTTGGCATACAAATAAGAAAAGAAAAGAAAAGAAATAGAGAATAAAGAGAGAAGTTTTTGCTCTAGTCTCTACTGCGTAACAAAAGAGTAGCGATATAGACTTAAATTAGTCCCCGGCAACGGCGCCAAAAACTTGATCATGGGATTTGTACTTATGTATCCAATGATTCGGACTGCAAGTGCACAGTCTTATCGTGTAGTTTTAAAAGATATCGAACCACAGAGACTGATGAGTCGATCTACCGTCTTCTATTGTTACTTCGCAAATCTAAAGCTAATGAATATTTGATTGGGTTGTAGGGAAAACTAAATACTAAATTAAGTTGGATTTTAATAATCAATGAGCTTAATTACCAGTATGCAACAGTCATACCTCGGGAACTAGCAACCTGTTGGGCGTCTTTATATTTTCAAAACAGCTTTCAGTAAAACTTATTTAGTTTAAAAACCCTCGTCTCACACTGTCGTTTTGTTGATCTAGGCTATGCAGTTAAGTCCTAACGTACGCTTCCGCCATCCCGCAGGAGTTAAAAACACTTTTTGAAAACTAAATAAAATCTTAATTAACTTTAAAGTGCTTCCGTTGTATTTTAAGCCAATGCCTAATTACTACTGTCCAGTTAATAGATCTCAAACTTCCGCTTTGTTGACCCTAACCTCTATCTGTTTTTTACTTCCGTAACAAAACAATTTAATGATTGAAAAATAGTAACTTAGGCTAGAAAAGAAAGTTTCGTAGTAAAAATAATCCCGACTAAGTTACTCGTTCCTTCGGTTGAGTGACTTTACATACCGGTATAGGATTTCTAGCCTGACATAATATTAAACCAAATCGCAGAATAATTTAAAGGACAAACACAAATAAACATAATTATATCGATTAAAAAGCAATAAGAATTTGTAAACATAAACCTGGTAATAACTTTGAAGACAGAAGCACTCCTACACAAATTGTAGGCTTTGCTTCGATCGGAGGATATATTTAACCGTACAGAAGAAAATAATACTGGAAAGGAATATAGAAATAACTGATAAAAATAATGTTGAAAAGAATAATGCTGAAAAGAATATTCGCTCAATAAAATCTCTAAAGTTTCTTGCCAAAAAGAAGAACCCTTTCTACTGTAGTCTAAGGCTCTATTTATAAGTCTTGCGTGACCAGTTGCTCTCGAAAATGTAGGAACAGTTTAATTCCTTCTTTGAGAAATAATAGGGCCATTAATCTGTCACGTTCCTTGGTACTTTGACTGAGTGGGTGAGAAAATGTAGGTAGTCGCTGGATTAACCCTTGAACGCGTTTCTGTCCGTTGGATGAAAAGAAAGTGGAGTAAGTGGCTTGTGACGTTCGTCACATTCAAGTGATGATAGTCACTTGGTCTTCTTGGCGCGTGATGTTCGGAATGCCTCCTTGACGGTCGTCAAGGCATTCTTCATTGCGGGCCACATGCTCACATGTATAATGGGCTTTGGGCTTATTTTTTCTCCTTTGGCCTTTTTGCTAGTTTTGCACCTCTTTTTTCCTCATTTCTTCCAAAGTGTTCAGCTTAATGAATATCTGCAAAAATAGAAAAATACTTGCATAATACTTATAAAATGATTTAATTTAAACTAAAGTATGAGAAATATTTGGTGTATATCAAGCCAGATATATCACATATTTGTGTGTCATCACAGTACGGGCATAAAACTGATGAAGAATGTCACCCAAGAGAGTGGGTACAGGATTACCAAAGATGAAGATTTTTACCGCATTCACATCAACAAAGGAGTCAGAGTTAGGAAACAGTACCAAGCCATATATCAAAAGAGCTAGAATATCTTCGAATGCCTGGAAGTCTAGACTATCCCAGAAGTGATTAGCCTTACCAACCAAAAATTTAGTCAGAAAGCCCTTTGCTCCACTACAAGTTTCCCAATTAGCCATTACCTCATCCTTTGTCATATGAAGGGCTGAAGCAATCTCTTCTGGCCTAAGGATCTTCTCCCAACCTGTAAACAGGGTCTGCTCCAGAATAAAGATACCTAGCAGATCAGAGAACTCTTCCAAGGTAGGGACCAACTGGTAGTCCTAAAAAGTAAAGCAATGGTACAGTGATCAAAGAACTGGACTAGGACACTCATCATCTGCTCGTCTAATTTGGAGGTGACCAAACTAAGAAGATGGCCATGTCTTCTGATGAAGGAGGTAGTATCATACATCTTTGCAACCAATTCTTTGAGCATAGTGGGAACCTGGACAAAGTTGATCCGAATGGTGTTCCTACGCATGGGTGCCATGACCTACAAAACAGAACAAAGATGGATCCCTCCTGTTTTTGAAATAGGTTATTCCAATGCAAGATGTATGCAATGTTATGATGTCATGATGTTATTATAGAAAACGCACCACAGGTATCCACAAATAGCAAACATGGTAAAGGCACACAAGTCACATAGAGAGCCCTTAGATTTCAGGATGGCAAGGAGCTTAGGTACTACCCTCTTTCAGTTCAGTTGGTTCAAACCTGTCCTAAAAATAGTAACTGGGTTCTAGAGGATCTCAATATCACTGACTACCCTCGATCGGTCATAATTCCAGTTTAGCAACCTTTTCTTGCGGCCGGAATCATCGCGAGAGTTTAGTCTCAATGAGTGTAGCATACTGCTACTGTTCTATGGCCAAGTTGGTCAATTTAAAGGTTCTAAGGTCAGTTGGTGCTTAATGACCCCTTATTAGACCCATATTCTCCTCGTTGCGCCATAAGGGATATCGATACATACTAAAGTGCCATACCAACGTAGCTACTGCTTCAACAGTATCGGTCTACGTCGTACAGTTCCCTCACAGTTTATTGCTACTTACCTAAAGGGTATCTCCCAGATCCGGGTTAGGATCTATAGTAACTCCGATACAAGCCCACAAATATAAATCATACAAGTCAAGCAATTGAAAACATTAGGAACTATTCTTAAGGTACACCCCACTTATAAGCGTCCCCAGCAGAGTCGCCAGTTCTGTGATACGGTGGGAAAGAACTGACTGTTTTTTGGAATGCTGGTTTGCGTTTTGCGTTTGTTTTTGCAAAATGTCGCGGTAAGCAAGAGTCGCCACGGACTTTTATTTTATCCAACAAGGAAAGGAAAAAAGCACAGAAAAATTCCTTTTTCGAGATATTTCTCGGGTTCGGGGGGTAGATTATAGAAAGGGAAGGTGTCAGCACCCTTTCTATCAGTGGTTATCCACGGGATCTTAGGTACTTACTCAATTGTTTTCAAAATTGTTTTATTTGTGCTTGTGGGTTTGAAAAAGTTTTGGTTTTGAAAACTTTGATTTAACTCTTGCTTCTATCCTCAAGAGTGTACGAAGTGTTTTTGAAAACTTTGTTCGGAAAGTGTAAGTGTGAAAAGATTTTGTTTTTTGAAAGAGCAAGTATCTAAGAACCATCTACCTACTCGAAAAAGGAATCGTTATATGCTATCTTCCTTTAGACAATGCTATCCCACTATTGATGAGTAGGTAGCATCGTCGTTGGAGTTTGAGGGTCAATTCGAATTTAGGGACTTACGGTCACCAAAGCAAGGTTAGGACGCTTTAGCGGTAACCCTAATGTCTTAGATCATTTGTTTTGAGGCAACAATATTCGAGGCAACCGTTTCGAGGCGACTATGATCTTTAGACAAGAGGACGACCTCTAAAGTGACCTATACTCAATGACCGTGTACGAAGGCAACCAAGTGGGGTGTACCCTAAGAGTGCGCATGTGCGAGTGTGTCGTTTTCAGTTATTTTTATCTTTGTACATGTTAATGGTGATCTAAATTGATTTTAGGTTAAAACATTCAATCTTGTCATGCATCCTATTATCAAACATCTAACAATTATAATTTGCGGAAATTAAATTGCGGAATTTAAATTACAAGGCGTCGGGTATTTACATCACCAAAGACAAACCCTTTTAAAAATAAATAAAGCGATAAACAAATAAAAGTCCTATTAAACTATTACAAACCGGGAGCAAATACATTGTTGGATAAAAGAAAGTAAATCGCATGCGGGAAATTAAATCGAGCGCGAGTTTAGGGTTTTGACCCCTTTTGTTAAAGAAAAGACTTTTTTGGTTGTTTTGAATTAAGAAAAAAATTACCTAAGTTAATTATTAAATTAATAAATAAATTAATTAATTAATGAAAATAAATTATTTTTGGTCTTTTGGTATTTTAAGAAAGAAAAAATAAAATTAATTAATGTTAGTAAAAAACCTAATTAAGTCTAATTGATTTTAATTATTTACAAAGAAATATATTAAAGTTAATTCTAATTAATGGCCTAAATTAATTAATAGATTTGTTAAAAAAATAAAATACTAAAATTTAATTTAATAAAGAAAATATGTTTTTTTTTTGTTTTAATTTTATAAAAGAAAATTTTGATTGGTTAGTTGTTAAATAGAAATAATAAAAACAATTAAAACAAAATAAATAAATATAAGAGAAAAGAGGGTTTGGGCCTGAAAAGGGGGTCATAATAGCAAGCTGAGGCCCATTAACATGCTGGCCTTGTTGACTTTTTGGATTCCATACGCGCTGGTTGACTGGATCTACGATGGACCATCATCTCTGGATCACCAGATTTGGCCTTGGGCCATCTGGCGCTTTGTTACGTGAAGGCACATGGTGAGCTGTAAGCCTTGATTTACAGCTGATTATATGAAGAAGAAAAATAACAAAGCGCATGGGGGACCTGGGATTCGAACCCAGGTCCTGTTGGATGTTGCCAGTGTTTGCTTCCACTAGGCCATTGTGTTTCAATTGTTAATGAAATAATAATAATATATAATAAAACAAAACAACTCTTATGGATCAGAAACAAACAAAACGCGTGAATTATTTGAACCGGCCATTAGGGTATTGACACGTCTCCGTCCCCTACCTCCATCCCCTGCAACTTTACCTGCGGATTTGGATCCGCAGCTAAATGCGCAGGTCGATCCAAAAATTAACTCCAGGCCATAAAAACGACCTTCTAAGACATGGTTGGGTTCGTCTCCCTCTCCTGAGTGCAACCATGCATATCACGAGAATCAATTTCACCTGAAACACAAATCCCTAAAATCAAAAAATGTAACCCTAGCCATGCTGTTATGAGGTTCCAGTCCATATAAATCAAATTAAATATTGCCAAAAGTTTAGAAATGCTGTAAGGATCATGAATATGCAAATAATTTGTACAAAAGATGCAGGAATAATGATTTGCGAATTCAAGAAAGGAGCAGATTTTTTTGATACTTACAGAGCTCTAGAAGGCTTGTGAATGCGTGCTTTGGATCCAGGAGGATAATATGATCACCCAGGAATTGATTGGTATGCTTCTTGGCTTCTGAAAACCTCTCTTGCTATGATTTCGAATTCTCACTTTTTCACCACTTCTTCAAGTTTTGTTTTGATTGTTCTTGCAGCCTCCAACCTATATTTCGTGTCCTTTGGCTTCTATATGTATCATGGAATGCATTAGGTTAAGAATTATGGTCCAAATCTTCTCCCATCATGGCTTGCATATTTGATTTGATTTCCATTTGAAAACTTGCCAAATTTGTCAAAAAAACCATCTTTTTGCACATGAACTTGTGTGATAAGAATTTGATGATGATATTGATGAGAAACCAATCCTGAAAATAGCAAAAAATCTCATGTAATCAAAGTTTGGGATTTTATTTGATTTAATTTGATTTAAAATGAAATAATTCAATAAAAAATCAAATAAAATAATAAAATTGATAAATGGACACACGGCTGAAGCTAGGACACGTGGGAAATGATGTAAGCTCAAATCAAGTGGAAAAGAATGGGCCCATTTGACAAAATTTGAAGTTTTGGGGATAGTTGACTTTTGGCAATTTTGCAAAAATGCTCAACGTCAACAATGCATAACTTCTTCAATTTTAAACTTTTGGAAGTTTTCTTGGACTTTTTAGAAATCTTGAGATGTCCTATAACCAACCCTTTTTGTCTCATCTCATTTTTATATTACATGCTCAAGTTATAAGCTTTGACAAAAAAGGTGTCTTTGTTGACTTTCAAAAATGACCTATAATGTCCAAATTTATAACTTCTTGTGAGTGCATTTTCTGATCTTGGGGTATGAAGATGGATTGTAGGAAATTTCATCCTATTCAAAATGAGATTTGTATGGGTCATTTCTCATAAAGTATGAGAAAGTTATGCTTGGTCAAAGTTGAGTTGACTTTTCCTACAAAACCCTAATTTAGCAACTTTTGAGTCTTGATGAATTTTGACCAATCCTTGATGAATCATGATCAACCCTTGATCAAATGATGAAAAATCCTTCAAAATGAGAATGTTGACAAAAAATCTTGAAGTTTGACTGTTTGTAGGTCACAGTTGACTTTTGCCCTATCATAGTCGATTTTTGGACCCCTTGAGCAATTGACTGAGCAAACTTCCTCTGCAAGGCTAGAAACTTGACATGGATGACCTTGAGAACATATTAGGAAATTGGGGAGAACTTGAAGTCATTTGGACTCAAGGATCTTGATGCAACATAAAACCCTAATTTGGGGTTGACTGCCTTAGGAGATAGCTTGATTGTCCAACTCTTGAGCAATCTTGAGCCACTTGGAGATTTTTCTTGCAATGTTTTGGGAAATATGAGAGGGCAAATTTTGGGGTACAACAATACGCATTGTCAAAGATGGAAATTTTTGGAAAATTGTCAAAAGTCAACATTGATCAAATTTTCATTTTTTCCAAAGGGGCCCATGTTTTCTTGTTTGAAACATGTTTCTAATAGGACCCACGACCCCTGAGCTTTTCCACCTATTATTTTATTAATTTTATCATTTATTTTGATTTTTTATTCATTTAAATCAAAATAAATCAAATTAAATGGTAAAATAATGAAAATAAATCAAATCATGGGATTTTTGTGCACATTTGGAGTCCATGTACAACTAGCGTGATGATCAATTCGTGCAAGACTCATTAGGGTTGGAAAAAATTGGATTGAAGCTTGTTTTAGAAAGATATCATACATGAAGCAAATCAAATCCATTTTCCATTATTTCTCAAGATTCATACCAATTTCATTAACCTAATTCAGTCTACTATATGTATACAACAATTGCAGATCAAAAGAGAAGGTTTTGGAGTCGTAGGAAGCAAGAACAAAAACTCAAAAATTGGATAAAAAGTGTGCACTTGATTTCTTCCCTAGAGGACGACTCCAGGCGATTGAAGGACTCTAATCACTTCCTGTCCATCTCCAGAAGCCAACAACATCATTTGTAGCCTTCAAAACATCAAGAATCATCGCCTAGACACATCACGGTTTGCCAATTTTCTCAAATTCGATTATTACAATTTACGCATCATTAGCACCTTTAGTTGTTATATTTATGCTCATCGTCATGTTTTCAAGTTGACCACATAGTTTAATTGTGTTTTTGGGACCTTTGCACGCATCTGCCATGGTTAGGGTTTCTACATGAATTTTAGGGTCTTTATGTACAGGAAAAATTGGGCCATGAATCAAGTACCATGATACTCGTGTGGCCAAGACGAGTTGATTGGTACCATCACAATTAATTTATCATGCTCGTATGAAATTTTTGAATTTTGCAGGGCTGTAGTTACAGCAAAATGTCCGTAGGTACAAGTCTTTTATCTAAAACGACGGTTACAGCGAAGAAGATGATGCGTGGCAGCCCATGGCTAGCTGATTTGAATTTTGTGCGCTTTTTCTGAATCCATTATTTTGTTTTTCTTATTATGTTTTTTTTTCATTATACAAACAAATTAACCAAGTAGCGCAGTTGGCAACGCATTGTTGGTGGGGAGTATGAGGATTTGGGTTCTATCCCAGGTCCCAACAATTTCCTTGTATTATTTTTTCTTATGTAATCAGGTGTACCAAGCTCTCAACCATCCACCATGCGCTAGCAATTCCTGACCACTGGATGCACTTCTACCGAAATCCAACGCTTCCAGCCATGAAGGTCCATGATACTCCTCCAGGTCAATGCTGTACAGGATCCAGCGTGGTTGACTGGGCTTGGAGCTTAATGAGCTTGGAAATTCAATTCCACACCCCTCTTTCAGCTAACATACAGGCCCATTTGATTATTTTTTATTATTTTCTTTAATTTCTTTTCCTTTTTTTAATTAATACAAAAATTATTTTTATTAAATTAAACACAAAAGAATCACAAAAAAGATCTCTTTTTCTTAATAAATATTTTTTGAATTAATTAGTTTAATTAATTTAGGGCAATTTAATCTTCTTTTTATAATGAAAAATAATTAGAATTGGGGTTTTAGATTGTACATAATTTAATTAATTTCCTTTAAAATACACCAAAGGTCATTTTTTTATAAATATCTATTTCTTTAATTCATTAATTTAGTTAGAAAAATAGGTTAATTTAATCTCTTTCATAATTTAAAAACAATTAGAAATTAGGTTTAATTAATTTGCAATTAAACATTTTCTCAACAAAAAAATCCAAAAAAAAATATTTTTCTCTCAAATTAGGGTTTTAGATTATTTCAATCGTCCTCGCATTTAATTTTCCGCGCGCTTGTTAATTATTTGTCCATTATTTTGTAATTGTTCAAGGTCTGTAATAGTTAACCTAGGGTTTTTATTTACTGTTTAAATCCCCGATTTTTGGTTATGTAATTAATCCCCCTCCCTAAAGCCTTGTAATAGCTAGGTTTATTTTCTCGCATTTTTAATTCCCGCAAATATTTAACTGTCTAGATGTATGCTAATAGGATTGTATAAAAATAATGCTTGAAATTTAAAACGGTAGATCACCTAATGTGCAGATAACATTAAATGAAATGAAACACTTGCACATATTCACTCCTACGATTTGCCTCACTACGGTTGCCTTCGGTAAACAGTCATTAAGCATAGGAGATGTTAGTGGTCACCCTCCAGTCTAAAAGATCAAAATGTTGCCTCAGAAATGTTGCCTCGGAAATGTTGCCTCGGAAATGTTGCCTCAGAAAGATCTTATGACTCTAGGTTTACTACTAAAGTTTTCTAACTATTGCTTTAGTGATTGTACTCATCCCTTTCGAATGTCCCTTATAACTCCAATGACGGTGCTACCTACTCCATAATTGTAGGATAGCACCGTCTAAAGGAAATAGAACGAACAATCTTTTTTCGAGTAGGTAGAATCTTAAGCACTTGCTCAATAAAAACTTTTCACACAAACACCTTTCAAAACAAATTTTCAAAACAACTTCGTCACATCCTTGAGGACTGATACAAGGGTTATCACGAAGTAAGACATTTTCAAGACAAGCACACACAAGCAATTTTAAAAAATAGCAAGTACCTAAGAGCCCATGGAAAACCATGGATAGAAAGGGTGCTAACACCTTTCCTTTATATAATCTACCCCCCGTACTCAGAATATCTCGAAAAAAGGTTTTTTCTGTTCTTTTTACTTTTCCATGATTGGGTGAAATAAAAGTCGGTGGCGACTCTAGCTTAGCGTGACATTTTGCGAACAAAAAACGCAAAACGCAAACCAGTATTAAACAGTCGGTTCTGCCAACGTATCACAGCGGCTTAAGCAGGTTTTTGATCAGACCAGTCACGAAAAATTTGAGCACATCTTGGAATTCAAAGTTGTTAGGGAGAATAGTGGTCATTGTTTTTGTAACCTTTTCTTTCATGTACTATTTTCCAAATTTTTTTAAATCTTTGGAGTCGCGCCATTAGCGGACTACCATCTTATTAATGAAATTTGAGCATTTATCCTTTTTTATGTTTTTATCTGGAAAAATTTCAGTTTTTTAATAGCAATATTTGAAACAAAATTAATTAGAGTATTCCTATCTTGAAATTTGTCATGAATACTGGAAGGAATATTAACAGTTGCTCCGAGAAAGGTTAAGCCTTGAAATGCAAAACAATACAGTAGTTCATCCTTGTATGATGAATAATGGTTTCTTACTTCAAAATCATCATGAAGTGTTGGTTGTGTAATCTTGCATTCCCAGTAGAGTACTAAACTTGGTGACTCCCCAGCAATCCTGGTTAAACCTTGATTTAGTTATCTCTAGTTGAGCAAGTTTTTCTCCATAACCAAAGTGAAGTACATTTTGTTATCATGTAAGTGGTTTATTGATGTTAGAAGATTGAATTTGGGTATGGTCCTCTTCAAAGAGACTTGAGCCCTGTAATATGATACGTTCTGACGATGATTTTTGTTCTATCTCCAGTTATTTTCCTATCTCTTTGAGAATAGTCGAGTATCTGGTTGTTTTGTGATGTCTTATCATCTTCAATTTATTTCTTCTATCCGTTTTGTCAGCATATACATGACATTCATTCATTCATTCACATTTGCATCATACACACACATTCATATTTGTCGATGCTATTGGGTTCATATACCTTGGTTATGTCTATTCGAACAGTGTATTTGCTCTTTCCAAATAGAGTGTCAACTTAAGCAAAAAGTGTGCCTCCTTTCTAATTCCCCAACTGAGCTAATCCTCGTGGAATAATTTTGCTTTAGCCTTCATTTTCAATCTTTGGATAGGAAAAATCCCCAATTGAGTTGTTTCCTCATTGGGTGGAGTCTTGTTTGATTGTTTTCTCTCTGGTTCATCCCTGGATTGAGCTTTGTCACTTGCATATGCTACCCCGTGGTTTTCTCTAGGCTGTGGAACCTAGATGAAGAGCGCATTTATTTTGAGCATTTAAAATACTTGGTCTCCTCAAGAAGGAACTATTCACAGTTCCCATTGAAGAAGAACTTTATTCCCTAGAAGTGTTATCACAACATTCTTCTGGAATATCGACGTAACAACAAGTGGTGGTCTCTTTATGAGCAGCTTGTGTGTTATAGATATCTTTGGAAGACAACAAGCGACGATCTCTTCATGAGCAGCTTGTGTGTTATAGATATCTTTGGAAGACAACAAACGACGATTTCTTCATGAGCAGCTTGTGTGTTATAGATATCTTTGGAAAATAGCAAGCGGTGGTCTCTTCATGAGCAGCTTGTGTGTTATTTAAATCCTTGGAAGACAATAAGCAACGGTCTCTTCATGATCAGCTTTTGTGTTATAGATATCTTTGGAAGACAACAAGTAGCAGCCTCTTTATTTGAGTAGCTTGTGTGTTTATTAATATCCTTTGAAGACAGCAAGTGGAAGCCTCTTTATTTGAGAAGCTTGTATGTTTATTAATATCCTTTGAAGACAACAAGTGGCGGCTTCTTTATTTGAGCAGCTTGTGTATCCACAATAATATTTTATTTCAGCAGCAAATGGTATCTCTCTGGAAAAGTCACACAAAGAAGTTTGTTATGAAATCTCTGCCTTCAGTAAAAATCGGTAGTTCACTATCAGTAAAAGTTGGTATATCTTTTTGTCTACCTTTGGCCCTGAGTTGTAAACTCATTGTCATCTTGGGTCAGTAGCCATCTTTTTTTCACAGCTCATGCAAGGCATTTTCTTTGTTAGAGTCAGAAAGTTACTTTCTCTCGAAGTTATTCTCCGATAAGAGTCTCTCATTCGAAGTCTGTGACTCTATTTCTCCAGTAGAGTAATAATTTCTTCCAATGTGGATTATTTTATCATGTACTTGGTTTGTCCAACATTAGTTTGTCTCATACGACATCATTCTCCATAAGATTCAAATATTACATTCATATCATAAACACGATGGCGGTATCTTAGGGCCAAATACTTTGTATTTTGTATTTAAGTCCCTTCAATCTCGTTGAGACGAAGATTTCAATCTTCATATCTCCGGATAGAAGAAACTTAAATAGGGGCAGCTGTCATACCCCAATTTTTTACCTAAGATCCCATCTTCATTTTTGCATTTTTTGTTATATATATCAAGGCTATGAAATATGGTCGGTTTCGAACGTTTCACCTTCGAGCATTGCTTATGCAGAGATTATCGAGTGTTGTGAACATTTTATCTTATGCATGACTAACTTCTAATCAAGCACGAAGTGTATGTTTTTTATTTCTTTGATTTCATGTGCAGAAATAGGTCTGAATCAAGAGCATTAGGCGTCACACCTCAATTAGGGTTTTGAGTCTCCCAAGCCAGAAGTACAGTTGATCATTGATTCTCGAAGACTTATTCATCAAGAGAATCATGTGTTTATTTCCATGCTCTGTTTCAACAAGTGGCCTGAAGTGTCTCCAAATATATTCAAAAAAAGAAACTGGCAAGGTTCCATGATCACTGGTTTATATGTGTTTCACCTTGCCTTGAAATACAAGAAAAGATCAAGCTATGCAAGTCAATTCCAAACATTTCGACCAAAAGTCATATGCAAGTTTTCTTTAAGAGTTGAAGATAATTGTGTTTAGAAAGCCATGAGAGGACTTTATGGGAAGTTTGTCATGATTTAAGAGTTTTTGGATCCCTAAGTTTAGTTCATTATGCCAATTGCTCAACGCGATAACATTTCGTCTCAAATCCCCCATTTTAGTGATCATTCGAAGCTTTCAAGCAAGGTTCAATTTCTTATACTTACATGACGCGGGGTGAATTTCGTTAGAATGGAGTGATTGAACTCAAGATCGCTTTGGAAGAATTTATTTAGAATACTTGGAATTTTCGTCATGTGAATTCAAGTGTTAATTAAATAGAAGTTGTCAAAAGGGCTCATTCAAGAATAATCGTTCATCACATTAATATTTACTCAAGATTATTTTCGTGTGATTATTTTGATGGATTCACACCATGGCCATTTGAATTCACATGAGGCATTTACTAAGGAGATATTGGAAAGAGAAGTTTGATTCAAAATTGTCATTCATCACAAGAACAAATACATGATGGTTACAAGATCAATTCATGTAATTCATTTGGATCTCTAATACAAGATGCAAGATTGAGGTCGTAAGGCTTGCATCATTATTTATTCATCATTCAAAAATTCATTCAAGTATCAATCAATTATTTTCCAAATTCAAATGGAAGATTTTGAATTTCATCAAAAAAAAATGAAGATCCAAAATGTTTACAATTACAAAGGAATTGTGAAAATTACATTCAAGACAAGTTTCCATTTATGTTACATAAAGAATTAAATTCTAGACATATTGATATTAATTTCAAAACTTTAATCTTGCTCTAGAAAGGCCTTGATGTTCAACAATACAAATCATCCCAATATCATGTTGCAGTCCTACAAACCAGTACAAAAAATAGCAACATACTGCCCATTTTCCAGCCATGTAAAACAGTCCCAAAACTGCTATAAAAATACTACAAACCAACCCAAAAAAATAGCAACCCGCAATGGTCCAAATGCTGCCAGAAAACTGATGTAAAACTGCTAAAAAATAAGCCTAGACTAGTCTGCTACAGTCTGCTGCCCTGCATCATAACAGCCAAGAAATTGCATCAATATGTCTAAAGAAAAACTGCACGAAAAAGGCATCAAAACAGTTTATCAAAACAATTCAAATATTCTATTATTTCCCCTCCTAAATGCCTTGTTCTTTCTCTATAAAAGCCACCTGTTGTACCCCAAAATTTTCCCTCTCATTTTCTCAAGATTTCTCTCACATATGTGATTACAAACACCTAATTAAAGGAAAATATAAAAAATGAAAAAAATTGAAGATGTTAATGTGTCTTTCGACAAGATAAAAGTTTGCTTTGAATCCACATCCTTCGATTGGATTTCTGGCCTCTTTCGATGCAAGCTTGGCTTGCACCCTTCGATTGGGCGTTGGCTTCTGGCACGCTGGCTTTGATTCATAAGGCAGGAGCTTCCTGCATGCAACCTTTGATTGCATCTTTGGCCTCACATGGTTCACAATACAATGGTTTCCTATATGCATGTTTAAATTGGACGTTTGATGCCTGCATGCCTATGCTGATTAGACAAATATTTCCCTCCATGCTTGCTCTGATTCATAAGGTTGATGGCTAGCTGCATACAACTTTAGATTGGGCCATAGCTTCCTTCTTGCACGCAAGAGGCGCCCACCAGGCCAGCAGGCACAAGGCAAAAAGCCTCCTGTAGCCTCCTTCAATTCCAAGGCAAAAAAAAACTCCTTTTGGCATCCTTCGATTGCACAATTTTCCTCCTGCATGCCTCTTTCGTCTGGACATCTTTGCCTCCTGCATGCCTCTTTCTCCTGGGCATCTTTGTTTCCTTCATGTCTCTTTCGTCTGGGCATCTTTTCCTCCTGCGTGCACCCTTCGTTTAGGCATGTGGCCCCTTTTGTTGCAAGCTTTGTTTGGGCATGCATCTTTCATTTGGGGCGTGTGGCTCCCTTCATGCAAGCTTTCGTTTGAGAAAAGACCTCTTGCATGTTTGCTTGAAGTAAAAAAGCAATAGCCTCCTGCAGTTCTCCTTCGAATCAGAAGCCATTGGATTTCTATGTTTGCCTTTGACACCACAAAGCCAGGATTTCCTTCATGCTAGCATCCCAAAGCAGGGACCTCCTGCATACACCCTTTCGTTTGGCCACGTGACCTCTGGCGGGAAAGCCTTCGATTGGACAAAAGCCACCATCACACAAGGCTTCGATTGGAATTTTGATTCCTTTCGAATCAGCATATTTTGAACCCAACTCTGGACCCTTCGAAGCAAGTTTGAGCAAATCTCATAGCCTTACCCTCCAGATCCTACTTGTCAGGCTATGTTGCTTCCAAATCTTTACATGATCAGAGGCTTACACAAAAGTTTGAAGCTTTGTCTACTGGACTCTTTTTTCATAAATGGTACTTTTATCACAAAATCAGCTCCCAATCTGATTTGTATCTGAACAAAGGCAGTGCCAATGGCATATGTCCAATCTCCTGCCAGTAGTCCCCCACTTGTACTGGAAACTTGGGATCAACGAAAAGGGACTAAACTTGTTTCATTTTCAACCAAACCATGGTTTGTTATCCTACAAACTTGGTTACTTCAAATACCTTCAACCTTTTCTCTATAAATAGAGAATCATTTGCAAGCTAGAGGGGGCCTTTTTTTTGGGAGGTGGAACGAATCTTCAAGGAATCATCAAACTATCAAAAACTCTTAAGATTCCCAAACATGAAACACAAACCCAGAATCTAAACATTTGCCTCTTTCAAATCTGAAACAATCCCACACTTTATTTTCCTTCTAATCCAGTAGAAATAACATCACACTTGTTCTTCTCCTTTGAATCCAGCATTAGAAAAATCATCCTTGTTTCTTTCCATCGAATCTAGCATATGAAACGAAGCCTTAGGCTTCCATACTGACTTCCAGGTCCAAACAAAAGAAGCAGTCAAAAGGATGGCCACACTGACTTCCAGGCCTCAGTCGAAGGAGGCAGAAAGTCAGGCTACACCTCACTACTTCCAGGCTCCAGTCGAAGGAAGCAGAAAGGCAGACTGCATCTCATGCTAACTTCCAGGCCCAATCGAAAGGCACGCCCACACTGACTTCTAGACCCCAGTTAAAGGAAGCATAAAGGCAGACTGCATCTCATGCTGATTCCAGGCCCAATCAAAAGGCACGCCTTCACTACTTCCAGGCCGGATTGAAGGGAGCCAGAGAAGCAGAATCGAAGGGTTCTGCTGCCCAAATCGAAAAGCCTATTTTCTTTTCTTTATTTTATTTTGTCTTTAGATTTTATTGCTATTCAATATGGTTGTAATAGTGTAGGATCTATTTTTTTCTGCATTTTTATTACTTTTATACAAATGTTAGTAACTAGGATGTATGGCAAGATAAAAACCAACAAGTAGATAACCTAATGTTCAAAGACAAAATGCATGCAAATCAAACACACTATTCACACATGCACCCTTAGGGTAATCTGACTTGTTTCCTCGAAAAATAGTCATGTCCCTCGAATATGGGCGTTTTAGCAAAGACCCTCGATAAAAAGATCGTAGTCCCTCGATGACCCTCAATGTTGCCTTCGGTAAACGATCTAGTCCCTAAACGACATTGCTAAAACATCCCATGGGTTGCCTTCTATGACTATACAAACGTCCCACGTCCGTCCCTTCACATCCAATGACGGGGCTTATTACCAAATCAATGGTAAGATAGAAACATCAAAAGGAGGAGGAAAGGAACATTCGACCTTTTGAGTAGGTAGGATGCTCCTAGTTGCTCGCTTGCTCACAACAACAAAAATTTATGCATCAAACACTTTCATTTGAAACATTTTCAAAAGACAAAGCTCTTTGTACGCGTTCTTATAGAGATGAGAACCATTACAAAGACACTTTTCAAAATCACTTTCAAAAATAAATTCCACAAACACCTTTTTGAACTATTTTTCAAAAACAACACTTTGTACGCGTTCTTATAGAACCGAGAACCATTACAAAGACGTTTTTCAAAATACTTTCAAAGCCCGCCCTACAAGCACATTTTCAAACAAAAGTAAGTGATCTAGCATGCAACTAAGAGCCCGTAGATAACTACAGATGGAAAGGGTGCTAACACCTTCCCTTTTCATAACCTACCCCCCGAACTCAAGAAAATAATATCAAAGGTATTTCATGTTATTTTCACCCTTTCCTTATTGGATAAAAGAAAAGTCGGTGGTGATTCTTGCTATCCGCAATAATTGCAATCAAACGCAAAACACCAAAGTCAGTTCTCCCACCGTATTACAGAACGGGCGACTCTACCGGGGACAATACTTAAAAGTGGGGTTACCTTAGGGCTAGATCACCTTTACTTGCTTTTTAATTAACTTGCTTGCTTTATATTATGGTTCCTTGTTTGGGATTGTTTTGATCCTCTACCCGGATCTAGGGCACCTTTTAGGTAAGTAGCAATAGATTGTGGAAACTGTACGGCATAGACCGATACGGTTGAAGCAATATCTACGTTAGTGTGACGCATTTGTTGGTACCAGTATATCTTGTGTTGAATCGAGGAGAATACGGAGCGGATGAGCGGCGTCATGAAGCACTAACTGACCTTAGAACCTTAATTGAATAACTTGGCCATTAGGAAGTAGTGAGATATCCGGTTTCAGCGGAAAGCTGAAAATTGGATGATACTCGATACTACACTCATTGAGATCGAACTTTTGGGATATCTAGGAGCAAGAAAAGATTGATTATGCCAATAAAATGCCTAAAAGAAAGGTCAGTGATATTGATATCCCCTAGAACCCAATCACTTTCTAGGACGGGTTAAGCCAACTAAAATTCAAGAGGGTACTTACCTACAAACCCCATGCAAGCCTAAACCTAAAGACTTGTATGCTTTGTGTGGATATGACTATTTGTACATAACAACTTACTTGTTTTGCATACTTGTACATAACATTATAAACATCATAACATCATAAGCATTCTCACTAACCATTTCAAGGATTTAAGAATTTATCTCTATTTTGTTTTATAGGCCATGGATCCCATCCGAAGGAATACCATCCGAATCATCTTCGTGAAAGCACACCCTCAACTCTAAGAATTAGCATCAAGGGTGCCTGGAGATTCTCCCTTCACCATGAAATATGGTCGACTTCTCATCTTGGCTACCTCCAATTTCTAAGAAGAAATGATGTGTGTGCTTTTCCAATTATTTGATCCCATGCATCATTGCTTCACCTTTCCTGACTATCAGTTGGTGCCTACATTAGAAGAGTTCTCTCAACTGTTAGGAGTGCCCGTGCTTGATCCAATACCGTTCATCAGTTTAGAAGAGATTCCAAAGCCTGAAGTTTTTGCCAAAGCCCTGCATCTGAAGAGAGTCGACATTATAACAAATTGGGAGACAAGAAGCGGAGTTAAGGGTTTCCTAGCCAAGTTTCTATTGAAGAAGGCTCGTTCATTCTGGGAAGATATGGATTTTCAAGATTTTGAAGATGTCTTGGCCCTTCTAATCTACGGTTTGGTTCTATTTCCCAATCTGGACCAATTCATAGATGTGAATGCCATCAAGGTTTTCCTCTCCCGTAATCTTATACCTACTTTGCTTGGAGACATTTTACATTGTTTCCACACTCGCACCGTGAAGAAAAGAGGTACTCTTTTGTGTTGCATTCCCCTACTCGATAAGTGGTATACTTCGCACCTACCTCGATCAATGCTGAAGAACGAGCAAGGTTTGACATGGTCTCAAAGGATGATATCCCTCACAAACTCTGACATTTATTGGTGTTCTCGATCCATGGAAGATACTACTATCATTGACCGTTGTGTGGAATTCCATAATGTCCCACTCTTAGGCATTAGGGGAGGTATCACCTATAACTCTTCTCTTTCATTATAACAATTTGGGTATGCACGAAGAGATGGTCCTCACGATGCACTTATCCAAGGTTTGGTATTCGACTATGACGGCGACAACCATGGCTACCGTCAAAGGTTCATACAAGCATGGAGAATGGTAAACAAAGTGGATAGCAAGACATTGGGGCATAAGAACTCCATTCCTTTGGAGCCTTATCTTAAATGGGTACGAACTTGTGCTCAAAGACTTGGTATGCCATACCCTTCCATTTTTCCTGTCATCATGGAGCCATTAATTGAAGGAGATGTTCCTTGTGCTATCCTTCATCCTACCATGCCTACTTCTCTTGAAGACTTATAAAGAGCTTGGATCCAGCTGAAGGAAGAATGAGACACCATCGAAACCCAGTTCTACGTGAGTGAAAAGAAGGTTCTGGAGCTTACAAGATGGCTTCATGAACAGCAAAATCTGAACGCCTACATTGTGCCAAAGAGGATGTGTTTGACCTTTTTGTCTTAGGAGTTTATTTTGCTTTATTTCTTCCATTGTAAGCCCAAGGGGAATGGTTGTAATCAATTTAAACTTATCAATACAATTGATGTTTGCTTCTTTCTTGTCTAAAACAAATTTAAATTTTCTAAGTCCTTGAAAACATTGCATCCACATATCATGCATCATATCATGACAGACTTTTCCCACACAGGTCTCTCATTTGCTTACTGTTTATTTCAGTAGAGATGGATCTAGAAAAAACTATCAAGGACATTCAAACTCAAAATGCTCAACTTCAAGAGATGTTCTTGAACCTATCCAAGGGGAAAGAAGAAGTGAAAGCACTCATCACTAGGGGCTTAACCATGAAGAATTCTGAGGACAACAAGGATGACCAGTTGGAGCGGCTACAAAATGAGATAGCCATAATGAAGGCCCAGATGATGGGACAACTGGTAGGCCAGATGGCTCTTATCCAAAACTTAGCTCGGGGACAAGAGGATCTAAGGACCCTCGTCAACAAACTTCATCAAGACGGATGCAACCATATGGGGAAATAGATAGAATTAGGGATCGAGTCATTAGTCAGCCTCCGATGAGACAAGAAGTTGGTTTGGTGAAGAGTAGACCTTTCCATTTTGTTGCCACATCACGAGCCCAACAACAACCTCGACGACAACAACAGGGTAATCGGCATAAACAGATTCCATCCAATACGCAGTATACAAAACTCGACATGCCGATATTACAAGTCTTGCAACACACGCTGAAAATGAATTTGGTCACATTAAGGGATCCTCCTCAGAATTCTAATACTGCTTCTCCCCGTTACAATCATGGAGAAAGGTGTGCATATCACTCCAACAATTCGGGGCGCAATACTGATAACTGTTGGACATTAAAAAACAAGATTCAAGACCTGGTCGACGAAGGAGCGTTGGAGTTTACACAAGACGGTCAACTGGAGCTCTTCTACCACACCTCAAAGGCATCCATATGAAGTGACGGCCTGGACGAGGAAATTTTCTGTTTATTCGAATTTTCGTTTGTAATTTCTTTGTTTGCTTAAACACTTATCTTTATGTCAAACTTGGGTTACTCTCATTAATGCATTAAATATGTTTGTCTTAAATTAATCCATTCATTTTCACTCTATTTAAACTATGCTTCTTTACTCCCTTTATGATATTCAACTCTTGTTTCAAAAAGTTGCAAAACTTTAGAGGGAGGATGACGAAAACAATGCCATAATCTCATACAGTATGCTTTTAGACAGTCCTTGTTAACGATGTACAGGCGTTCTTTCAATTCCTAAACACTGGAGTTATAAGGAGGATAATCCCTAGTCAACCCCTTTGAGCCTTAGAAGTAGGAACTTTCTTTTTCACACAAATTGAAACCTTTAATCAAAACCTGGGGCAGGGTAGTTTCTCAGTTAATTCAAACGCACGTTCAGTCGCAAACTTTCACTTCGTATGCAATGAATGACATCAAAAATATTCCCCTGGAATCAAAATACGGTGATGGTTCCCTACCAAATAGGAAGTCATTATCTCTTAAAAGAAAAGCCCACTAAGTCAAAACCTACGAAGGATACTTAAGAAAAACTGGGGCATCCCGCTGACTGTAATCTCAAAACAAGAACAATCAGGTAAGAATCAAGGATAACAAATCAAAAAAGAGGTCACTACAAATCCTCAACAACATGAAAAGTGTTGCAAAAATGACTGCCTTCCAATAAGTAAACTTCCAAACATCTGAACCATCACTCCAGATTCAATAGGAGTTCAGACGCACAATTAACTGAGTTTAGGACTGAAGAACATCACGAAGAACGGGCGGGTACAAATACACTTTGAGCCTTATCCTTTGTCTCTTAAACCGTGAACCATACCATGATACAACCTTTCAAAGTCCTAATTGAAGCATGGGTTAGTTCAAAAGCATACTGTTAGAAAAGGTATCCTGCCTCCTGTAAGGCTTTACTCCAAATTCTGAGTTGAATTCACCTTCTTACAAAAATTCTTTTCTCTGCAAAAATGCATTTTCAAAACTTCAAGACAAGCATAAAATTTGCATTATCTAAATATCGTTGTTTTCATATGGCTAATTATTTGGCAGCGGAGAAATTCACACGACGAATATCCAGTGAACAAAAAAAAACTCTCTTGATGAACAAAATCATTTCAAATAGGATGACACTTCCAATAACAAATCTCCTATAAACAAAGGGGGTTGACGTGTCACTGTCCAACACATTTGGGGCAGTCAAGTCAAGATTCCAAGAAATCTCTCAAGAAATGCTGAACATACTAGGGGCAGATCTGCATTTGAGTCGCTTGGGGAATTGAACATTGAAATTCCTGTAAAGGGTTACGTACGGTCAAGAAAACATGTCCTGGCAGTGCTACTAACACTTGTTAGTTGGGGAAGTGACAATTTCCCATAAAGTCCCCTTCATAGGATGATCCCCAATCAAGTCCCAACAAAGTTGGATCCAGGAAATTCCCAGCCAGAGTTTCAATCTCTGGAAAACCTTATTCCATCTGAGTTGGTCACAAGAAGAATCTTCGAGGAGTTCTGCCAAAAGAAAGCACCTCTCCAGCAGATTGGCAACAGGGTTTATTCCCCCAACAAACTACAGATTTCTCAGCTTGAGCTTGCCTCTTTGACTACTACAAATCAAGGGACCACAACCCCTCTTACCCAGTAGACTTTTCTATAATCCCCTATAGGTTGTTTCAAAGCCCGGGAGACAACCAGATAATAGTTAACTTCTTTATCCCTAACAAGTTGTTAACTTCCCTTCTATTCCATCAAGAGATAATTCTCCAGTTGAGCAACGGAAAACTAAGACTCCTGAGCTCTTTTCCCCAAGCAGAAGTCAACACTCTCCACAAAGTTTTATTCTCAAGAAAAGTCAACACCCCCTACCAAGTTCTCCTCAAACAACAAAAATAGGAATCCCCAGTGGAAACATTCTAAGCAAGGTTTGAAGATGGGCATACTCTTCATCCCCAACAGCAGTCCAGGAATCAACTCCCCAAAACTCCCCAACATTTGTCAAGGATTTATTTTCCAAGACAAAAATACATTATGCATTTCATGCATCATATTACATACATGACAAATGCATATGGGACAATCTCATTTATTTTGAGAACATCATTACACCATGCATTTCATACATCATGACATTGCATGCAGCTAACTTTTTACCTTTTCAGGAAAGATCAATCAACAGATGGCTATCATCAATGATTTTCAAAAAGGTCAGAGATTAATACCTGAAACCAGATAGGACAACTATCTCAACGACCAACATTTTCAAGTTCCCAATTAATACCTGTAACAAGCTAGGAAAACTATTTGCGAACGACTGATTGTAGATTAATACCTGTAACAAGCTAGGAAAACTATCTACATGTAGAGATTGAAGATTAACACCTATAACAAGCCAGGAAAACTATCTTTCTTTCTCAGGTCAGAGATTAATACCTGAAACCAGACATGACAACTATCTCAAACGACCAACATTTTCAAGTTCTAGATTAATACTTGTAACAAACCAGGAAAACTACATGCAAACGACTGATTGTAGATTAATACCTGTAACAAGCAAGTAAAACTATCTACATGAAGAGATTGAAGATTAACACCTGTAACAAGCCAAGAAAACTATCTTTCTTTCTCAGGTCAGAGATTAATACCTGAAACCAGACAGGACAACTATCTTAAATGACCAACAAAAACAAGTTCCAGATTAATACATGTAACAAGCCAGGAAAACTATATATGGACGACTAATTGTATATTAACACCTGTAACAAGCCAGGAAAACTATCTACATGAAGAGATTGAAGATTAACACCTGTAACAAGCCAGGAAAACTATCTTTCTTTCTCAGGTCAGAGATTAATACCTAAAACCAGATAGGACAACTATCTCAAACGACCGACAAAAACAAGTTCCAGATTAACACCTGAAACCAGACATGAAACTATCTGTGAGCGACTGTTTGTAGATTAATTCTTGAAACTAGTCAGGATAATTATCTACACAACCAACTGGAGTAATCTTACACGGGCTCCTTCTCATACACTATTTCAGATACAGTTCAGATACGCTCTAGATACGGATGCCATTTTGATACTCATTCAGATTCAGCTTTCAGATACGCTCCAGATACATATGCCATTCTGATACTCATTCAGATTCAACTTTCAGATACAATTCAGATACGCTCCAGATACGGATTCCATTCTGATACTCATTCAGATTCAGCTTTCAGATACAGTTCATATACGCTCTAGATACGAATTCCATTATAATACTCATTCAGACTCAGCTTTCAGATATAGTTCAGATCCGCTCCAGATACGGATGCCACTCTGATACTCATTCAGATTCAGCTTGCAGATACAATCCGTATACGATCTAGATACAGATGTCATTCTAACGCTCATTCATTACATCTTTCAGATGCGATTCAAATACAATCCATTTATGGATATTATTCTGATACTCATCCCATTACATCTACCATTTCAGTATAAATCAACCAGAGCTCATTCTGATACTTCTTCAAATTTATGTCACCAATCATTTTTGGATGGCATCTATAAGCCCATCTTCGAAAACTCTCCATCATCTCTCCAAATGGAATCTTTAAGCCCATTCCCTGCACAATCAACCACCACATCATCGAGTGCAAATTTCTGGGCACTGTAGTGTTCAATCATCTTCTACCTTCAAGTCACGAATGGCGGACTCGCCAATCTAACTCTTCAGGTTTAAGAAGATTAAACAGGGGAAGCTGTTGTACCTCAAAATTTTCCCTCTCATTTTCTCAAAATTTCTCTCACATATGTGATTACAAACACTTATTTAAAGGAAAAGAGAAAAAATGAAAAAAAAATTGAAGATGTTAATGTTCCTTTTAACAAGATAAAAGTTTGCTTCGAATCCACATCCTTCGATTGGATTTCTGTCCTCTTTCGATGCAAGCTTGGCTTGCACCCTTCGATTGGGCATTGGCCTCTGGCACTCTGGCTTTGATTCACAAGGTAGGAGCTTCCTGCATGCAACCTTCGATTGCATCTTTAGCCTCACATGGTTCAAAATAAAATGGCTGCCTATATGCCTGTTTCGATTGGACATTTGATGCCTGCATGCCTATGTTGATTAGACAAATATTTCCCTCCATGCTTGCTTTGATTCATAAGGTTAATGGCTAGCTGCATACAACTTTGGATTGGGCCATAACTTCCTTCTTGCACGCAAGAGGCACCCACCAGGCTAGCAGGAACAAGGAAAAAAGCCTCTTGTAGCCTCCTTCAATTCCAAGGCAAAAAACCTCCTTTTGGCATCCTTCGATTGCATAATTTTCCTCCTGTATGCCTCTTTCGTTTGAGCATCTTTTCATCCTGCATGCCTCTTTCGCCTGGGCATCTTTGCCTCCTGCATGCCTCTTTCGTCTGGGAATCTTTGCCTTCTGCATGCACCCTTTGTTTAGGCATGTGGCCCCTTTTGTTTCAAGCTTCGTTTGGGCATGCATCTTTCGTTTGGGGCATGTGGCTCCCTTCATGCAAGCTTTCGTTTGAGCAAAGACCTCTTGCATGTTTGTTTGAATTCAGAAAGCAATAGCCTCCTGCAGTACTCCTTCGACTCAGAAGCCATTGGATTTCTATGTTTGCCTTTGACACCACAAAGCCAGGATTTCCTTCATGCTAGCACCCCAAAGCAGAGACCTCCTGCATACACCCTTTCGTTTGGCCATGTGACCTCTGGCAGGCAAGCCTTCGACTGGACAAAAGCCACCATCACACAAGGCTTCGATTGGAATTTTGATTCCCTTCGAATCAGTATACTTTGAACCCAACTCTGGACCCTTCGAAGCAAGTTTGAGCAAATCTCATAGCCTTACCCTCCAGATCCTACTTGCCAGACTATGTTGCTTCCAAATCTGTACATGATAAGAGGCTTACACAAAGGTTTGAAGCTTTGTCTACTGGATAATACCATTCTTGGTTAAAATAGTAAAAGGCTACGTACCCTTTTTTCATAAAGGGCACTTTTATCACAAAATCAGCTCCCAATCTGATTTGTATCTGAACAAAGGCAGTGCCAAAGTCATATGTACAATCTCCCGCCAGTAGGCCCCCACTTGTAATAGAAATTTGGGATCAACGAAAAGGGACTAAACTTGTTTCATTTTGAACCAAACCATGGTTTGTTATCCAACAAACCTGGTTACTTCAAACACCTTCAACATTTTCTCTATAAATAGAGAATCGTTTGCAAGCTAGAGGGGGGCCTTTTTTTTGGGTGGTGGAACGAATCTTCAAGGAATCATCAAACTCTCAAAAACTCTTAAGATTCCCAAAAATCAAACACAAACCCAGAATCTAAACATTTGCCTCTTTCGAATCTAAAACATCCCCACACTTTGTTTTCCTTCGAATCCAGTAGAAATAACATCACACTTGTTCTTCTCCTTCGAATCAAACATTAGAAAAATCATCCTTGTTTCTTTCCATCGAATCTAGCATATGAAATGAAGCCTTAGGCTTCCACACTGACTTCCAGGTCAGAACGAAAGAAACAACCAGAAGGATGGCCATACTGACTTCTAGGCCCCAGTCGAAGGAGGCAGAAAGTCAGGCTACACCTCACTACTTCTAGGCCCGAGTCAAAGGAAGTAGAAAGGCAGATTGCATATCACGCTGACTTCTAGACCCAATCGAAAGGCATGCCCACACTGACTTCCAGACCCTAGTTAAAGGAAGCAGAAAGGAAGACTGTATCTCATGCTAATTCCATGCCCAATCAAAAGGCACGCCTTCACTACTTCCAGGCCCGATCGAAGAGAGCCAGAGAAGCAGAATCGAAGGGTTCTGCTGCCCAAATCGAAAAGCCCATTTTCTTTTCTTTATTTTATTTTGTCTTTTTATTTTCTTGCTATTCAATATGGTTGTAATAGTGTATGATATATTTTTTTCTGCATTTTTATTGCTTTTATACAAATGTTAGTAACTAGGATGTATGGCAAGATAAAAACCAACAAGTAGATAACCTAAAGTTCAAAGAAAAAATGCATGCAAATCAAACACACTATTCACACATGCACCCTTAGGGTAATCTCACTTGTTGCCTAGAAAAATAGTCATGTCCCTCGAATATGGGTGTTTTAGCAAAGACCCTCGATAAAAAGATCGTAGTCCCTCGATGACCCTCAATGTTGCCTTCAGTAAACATTCTAGTCCCTAAACGACATTGCTAAAATGTCCCATAGGTTGCCTTCTATGACTATACAAACGTCCCACGCCCGTCCCTTCACATATGATGATGCGGCTTCTTACCAAATCAATGGTAAGATAGCAACATCTAAAGGAGGAGGAAAGGAACATTAGACCTTTTGAGTAGGTAGGATGCTCCTAGTTGCTCGCTTGCTCACAACAAAAATATTTTATGCACCAAACACTTTCATTTGAAACATTTTCAAAAGACAAAGCTCTTTGTACGCATTCTTATAGAGACGAGAACCATTACAAAGACACTTTTCAAAATCACTTTCAAAAATACATTCCACAAACACCTTTTTGAACTATTTTTCAAAACCAACGCTTTGTACGCGTTCTTATAGAAACGAGAACCATTACAAAGACGTTTTTCAAAATACTTCCAAAACCCACCCCACAAGCACATTTTCAAACAAAAGCAAGTGATCTAGAAAGCAACTAAGAGCCTGTAGATAACTATGGATGGAAAGGGTGCTAACACCTTCCCTTTTCATAACCTACCCCCGAACTCTAGAAAATAATCTCAAAGATCTTTCCTGTTCTTTTCACCCTTTCCTTATTGGATAAAAGAAAAGCCGGTGGCAACTCTTTCCATCCGCAACAATTGCGATCAAACACAAAACACCCAAGTCAGTTCTCCAACCGTATTATACCATCTTCATGTACCAAAAAAAATTACATAAGAAAAACTCAAGGGGAGAAAAAACAGAAAAAGAGAGAAGTTTTTTTCAAGTTTTAACAACAAGAATAAGAGTAAGAGAGGTTTGAGCATCAACGAGAGAGGGAGGGAGAACTTACTGTTTTTGAAGCTCCATCGAAGAGACTCTGATAGTTATTTATTCTCCCTATTATTTTCTGCATACATCAATACCCGTTGGATTCGTTTGCATAGCGACATCATTCACATGTTTGAATCTTCTCTTTGCACCACTTTTATGCCATGCGAATGCTTGTTGTATCATACTTTTTTGGTTGTATTTTGAGTTGCTGCAATATGTGGATATTTAGAAATGTTTAGAAATCATAATAACGGTAATAATGCGACAAAGCGCACGGAGGATAACACAAAATTCAGAGATAAAATATACCTTCTTTTTTCTTTCCTCTAAGTACAAATTTTGGACAGAAAATTCACCACCTTTATCTTCCAATTTAATCCACCTCAAGCCACCCCTTAATCTCTATATGTCCGCCGCAGATCCACCTCTATATTTGAGTTTCTAAACAACATTGCACATTAGGTTACAACCGCAATTCAACAACGTCTTACCATTTCCAGCTTGTACCTAATAACTTTTGGCCATAACTAAAGATTTGAACCGTGGCTTCTTTTCCCTCAACCACAAATGCAGGCCCAAGAGAAACACCATAATAACATAGCAGAATTTTAGAAAATCATCCTCTTCAACACCCCAGAAAGGAATTAAAAATCACTATACAAAACAACTTCAACCAGAACCTGTCAACCACAAAAAAAACTCAAAACAAAAACTCATACACCATTTCATACAGAAATACAGAGGAAAACTTAGAGAAAAAGAATACAGAGAGGAAAGTATGATGAGAGGAATATTCAGAGTTACACGATTCATTTTCCAGGTTTCATTACACGAAAATTCACATCTAAACTCTCCCTGAGTTGTAAACTCACCATCCTCTACTCCAATCTTCGAGCTCAAGCCAATAACTCATCAATCTTCAAACAACTTCAGGGAGTATCATCATTTTCTGCAGCACGTTCGTCCTCCCATCTTCTTTAACATCACTATAACAACCCTTGTTTCATTCTCTATCTCGCATCACCACTGACTTCAAAAATATTGCTACTGTAACCACGAGTCCACACATCACAACAAGTAACAGAACCGACAGAAACACGCAAGGAAAGAAGAAGAATGAAGGAAGTGCGTGAGACACGTACCTCAACTGGCGGTGGTGGAGATTTTTATGGTCACGGTGCAAGAGGCAAATCCGTATAGAAGGTGAACGAGACGGGGAGATTTGAACTTAAATCAGAGAAGATGGAAAATAGAGAGCTTCCTTGTGTTGATCGGAGATGAGGAAGGCAGAGAGGCGGCCTTCGTGCTTCGCGAGGATGAAGAAGGATCTCATTGAAGCTGAACAAACACAACAATCCGGCGCCTTTTAGGGATTCCACCAGATGTATCATCTTCTCGTTTTTGGAGATGAAGATGATGACGATAATGTTGCTACTATGAAGAGGTTGAGAGATGCACAATTTTTGGGGAAGAGAGAGTTTTGTTTGACTTTGTTTTTACGGTAAATATCGGATAGCAGAGTTTATCAATAATATTAATTAATCTGTTTTTTTCCTTCCCAATGATAACAATAAAACCAAGCGGCACCCTTTATTATTAGGGTTTCCCAAAACTTTCCTTGTCTTCTTCCAAACTAGGTCAGCCCCAATGGTCAGCCCCAATGGGCCTGTTGGCCCAGTCACACTATCAATATTCACCTTATTTATTAATAGAAACATAAATATAACAGATAAATAGCATAGTTCAGTTGGCAAAGCATACCACTAATAAATTAAGGGATCCGAGTTCAACTCCATGTTAGGGCATTTTTATTTTGTTTTTAGTTAATTTAGCCATTATTTCCCATTTTTATTAAATATATGATAACAAAATATTAATTTAGTTTATTTTTATACATATAATTATTTCATGCCATTATAAAATATAAAAACATGCTATTAAATTAGTCTTTTATTTAATTTTTGCTATTTATTTAATTATTCAAATACATACTAGTATAAATTAGTCTTTTATTTAATTTGTGTTGTTTATTTAAATACACGCTAGTATAATTTAATTTTTGTTATTATTCAATTGTCGCTCTAATTAACTTTATTCCTGATTGTTTAATCTTTATATCTTTCGTCCGTCTCAATTCCAAGGGAGATGTTTTCACTTTGTTGACTTCATGTCATCAAATATATCATATACGATTGTGCGAATACCTTCATTCATTTTTTATTTACTATTTTGTTAATCTTAAGTTAATTTTCCTTAAAAAAACTCAATTTAAAAACTCACACCTTTTAAGTCAAAACTTCGACACTAGGTCGTCGTATCTTCAAAATCTCATCCATACCCATTTTGACCAAACAAACCATTTTAATCAAACAAACAATTTTAACCAAAAAACAGATATTTCAAAAGGTTCCTGCGGAGTACCACAAATACATTGGATGATGGTACCTTCTCTTTGTATAACCAACCCCCAAACTTTAGATCTCTTTCAAAAATGCATTGTATTTTCATTACTTTTAAGTATTACTTTACATTGCATATTTAAGGGTTTTACTTCGCTCTTTTTCCTTTTCCCTTGGAAATAATATAGCGCAGTGGCGACTCTTGCTTTTACGAGTCGATTTAATTAATAGCTCGATCTCTGATTTACCCTGCTACATTTTTTATCGCTACAGTCAAATAATCAACAATTTATCCAACAACAACATCTAGAAAATGATGATCATATCATAACTCTGGCTATCCCAATTGATAAGTTTTATGTTATCTCCGAAATGATGGTAGATTTTGGAAATCTTGCCTCTCACTGTTTTGATCTCTCTGATACGTTAAAGTATCAAGGATGGGAACCCTACTTCAATATTCTCAAAGGTCCTACATTTCCTGCTCTGGTCAAAGAATTTTGGTCTAACGCCTTCATCTCAAACCAATGCTTAAGTTGCTCTAAGATATTTGGGAAAGACATCTGCATTTGTGAAGAAGTTATTGCAAAACTCATCCATCATAATGGTTCATGAGTACGTTGTCATAGAAATAGAATTTCTTGGGAAACACAAAGGAATACAAATTATGAAGATATTGTCGAAACATTATCACAATCATCTTCAAAACCGATAGAGACTCTCAAAAGGCATCTGACCTTTTTAATATCCTAAGAGTATGGTTCGGAATTTTCTCTTGCAGTATCTTCCATAGAAGTTCAACAAATTATGTTAATCACATTGATATAGATTAATATTTCTTACTATACAATTTGGCCTTGGGTGAATATATCAATCTACTAGGGTGTCTCATAACATATCTGCATGTTGTTATCAGATTCTCCAAGAAGATTTCCAAAAATCAAAGGAATTGGATCCCTTATGGAAGATTAACCTCTACCATCTTAATCGAAAGTAAGTTTACAGAAAACTTGAAAATTAGTTAACTTTATTCTCCTTTTGGTTTTGCTATTAAGTCTCCGAACAATCCTTTCGATTTCAGGGTAAAAAATTAGTTGATCTTTGGGTACACTTCCTCGCAATAATAGAAGTCTGAAGCACTAGCCAAACAAGTGAAAAACAAGAGATATTATAATGTAACAAAGTATTAGTACAAGTAACTCTCAAAATAATAAACTATTGCAATGCTTGTAATATCTAAATGCCAATCCCCGACAACGACGCTATTTTGTTGAAACACTTTTGTTAGGGTAAGTATATGCTTTATCATTTCCACACTGATTGATGTAATATTACCGCCGTTCTACAGTTAATAATGTTTTGAGTAAGGGTTTATCAAAGGTTTTGGTATCAGAAAGTTTCGATTGCATGAAAATTAGTTAACAACGGTAAAATTTTTGGTTTTACGGATTAAAAAGCATGTTAAGATTAGGGTTCATTAACCTATTTCATACATACTCTAAATATCTAGCATGTGGACTTATCAATGATCATTATAATCATGTATTCTCTCAATATCGTTTATCTCTAAAGCGATATTGTGACTATTATTGTGTTTATTACTATATGAGGATTCATGCCAACAATCAACACAATAATCTTAAGGCTTGATACATGTGAATATCAACTCACAAATTTATGTCTAGAGTTTGTTCATAGATAAATGATAATCTTAGGTCAAGGTTTGAAAAATATCTTTCAATAGTGATTCAAATCAAAGAGACAACATTAAAAGCAAAGATTAACATCTATAAAGTCATGCCTCATTTTTAAGGTAGGTTTTGAGAAAGATTATAATTTAGTTTGCTGGAAGTTTTTGGATTATATACTTACAGATTCGGGTTTAATGATAAGTGGTGGAGGGGTCTTGCATGAGAGCTTGTGTGTTTTTTTAAAAACCTTGAAATTTTGGTGAGTGGTTGCCAATATAAGATATTAGTATTCGAAGATATTTGAATAAGGTGACCCTCTAGCTCATTCCCTTTTCCTGCTTGAGGCAGAAGATCTTAGTTGTTTAACCAATAAGGTTGTTGAGTTGGATCTCCTTTTTAGGTTTAGAGTACAATTCTATAATTTAATGGTTTCCCATCTTCAATATGCAAATGATACATTTATCTTGTATGGCCCATCAATTAAGAATCTGTGGAGCATTAAGGCTACTCTTAAGATTTTTGAGCTGACATCAGACATTCAAGTTAATTTTTCTAAGTGGCGTGATAAAGTTTAATGTGATTCTTGAATTTTGGCAAGTGATTTTCTCCGTTGTAAGATATAGTCTGTTTCATTTAAGTGCTCAAGTTGTCTTTGGGGTCTAATCCTCGACTTGAAGAAACTTGGGACATTCAAGTTAGATTTTTGTCTAAGATGCTCAATTTTTAGTAGCACAAGTATGTCAACTTAAAGGGTTGAGTGATATTGCTTTATTTTGTACTAATGCTACCCCAACTTCTTCTTGTCTTTTCTGAAAAATGGTTGAAGGTTTGGAAGAAGTTTATTAGGATAAAAAAAACGTTTAGGGAGGTATGAAGGGAGACTCTAATATCTCATGGTTTAAGTGTTATGATGTCTCTAGACCTGAGAGTTAAGATGGTTTTGGGGTTAGGGATCTCCATCTAGTTAATTTATCTCTTTTGGCTAAATGGAGGTGGGGGCTAAATTTAGATGCCTATGATCTTTGATGTGATATTCTTGTTGCTAGATATGGTGTTTAAGTTTATTCTTCTTTATCAAGGTGTAATGCTTTGGTTTTCCATTTCGCTTCCTCTTGGTGGATAAAGTGTTTCTCCTTAGGTACAAAGAAAAGAACTCTTCCAATTAGTTTATGGATTACATCTCTGTAGGTTCGTGGGTAAATGGAAATCTTATTTGAAATTTGAGGACGAGGAGAGCATTCTTCGTCCAAGGGGAACCAATAGTCACCAATCTTTTTTCATCTCTAAGGCTTCATTCTTTCCCTGAATAAAGATAAATGGAGTTGGAATTATACAAGAGATGAAGTCTTCATGATGAACTCTGCTTATCAAGCTCAAATGAATCTTAATAATTATTTTAAGCTATCTCATTTGGCTGATAATTTGACCCTTTCGTTTATTTGGGTTAGTTGGTCTTCTTCTAAGATGATTTTTTTTCTGACAACTCTTGCAAGATAAGTTTCGTTCTAGAGTTTTATTCCTTTTATGAAGATTTAAGGGTTAATACCTATTCTCCCCTGCCATATGAGCGCTTTTTGAATCTCCTTCCCCCCACCCGATAAAAAAAAGTTGCATGAATTTCCCTAATATTTGAAGATTCTGTCATTTTTTACTTTCATCACATCCAGTCATCAAAAAAGTTGACGTGGCAGTTTTTTTATTTTTTTATTGACTTGGATGGTCAAGTGGCTTTTTATTTTAATTTTTTAAATTATTTTTAATGCCTTGTTGGCATTTTATTTTATATTCATTTTTGGTTTATATAAGAAAATATGTTATGGTCTCAAAAATTTAATGGAGGTGAGAGTTGAACTCACGTCCTTTCCATTATAGCTTTAACGCATTACCACTATTTTATAACAAGACTAGAAGGAATTTCATTGAAGAAGAAGTAAAAAATATTTTTTAAAAGAAGAGATAAAAACTAACAAAGAGAACTTGAAATAAAAAAAGATAAATATAACCATCAATTTGGTGGTTCCTAAAAAATAAAATAAAGAACTAAACCAAGTCATCTCGATTATCATTGGTTTGGTTCGATTTGTCATCATGATTATCATTGGTTTAGTTCGGTTTGTCATCCCGATTATCATTGGTTTGGTTCAATTTTCAAATCAAACTAAAAAATTGATTTTTTCGATTTGATTTGATTTAGATTGTCAATTAATTGATTTTTTCTGATTTGTTTACACCCTTATTACAAAATCAATTTTTTTTATGAGACTCTCCTAAAGGTAAGTCAACAAATCATTATTAACAACTTGATAAACTCTATAAGTCTCTCCTCAAACCGTTCCAATCATACAAATAGTATTATAGGTAATATAAGGAATTACAAAATAGATGAAACATGCATAACAAATCATGAGAGTAATCAACAAAGAAATCCACTTATTTGACTTAACCATATAGTTTGCATGAACACAATGCAACATTCATGCTATAAACTAGAATTGTGAAAAAGCACGTGGAACTTTGGTAGAAAACTTCAACAACATAACATGCTTATAAGGCTTTTCTTTAGTAACAATAGTTGAAGGAAAATTAGGATGATTAACAGAATCAGGAAAAGCTTGACTCTCCAAACAAAGTGCACTACGTGGCTGATAAACAAATCCACATTTTCCCTTCTCATTCTTCACAAAATTAGCACTATAAAATTGCAAACCAGGAGCATTAGTACTAAGCTTCATAACTCTCCCTGATTTCTTATCCATCACTATAGCTGCAACCTTTAATGCTTCATTTTTATCTTTTCCTTTATTAAGCACATAGTTAATGTCATAACCGTTTGTTTTTGGTAATTGATTAATTCTCTTGCCAACAATTTCTGGCTTTAGGAAATCATAAGGTGTTCCTTTGACTGATGAAAATTTGCCAGTGGGAATTAGATTGTTGTCAATAAGTGTGATTTTTGTGCCAAAGATTTGAACCACTTCATCTAAAGTGTTGCCACTGTTGTGGTTTCCTAGGTTCCAATAAGCATGGTTAACTAAATTGACTGGTGTAGGTTTGTCTAGAGCTTTTGCTTTCATGATTATAGTTAGGGAGTCTTTTCCTAGAATGTAGCTCACTGTTACTTTGAGGTCACCAGGAAATCCTGAATCATAAAGTAAGTAGTTAATGTTATATGAAATCACAAGCAAATATTTTCTATTTAAGTATTAAAGATAAAAATATTACTTTAAAAAAGATATTATAAAAATCAAATAAAATCATACCAAATATTTTTAATTGATTCAGTTTTTTACTTTTGAAAATCTGAATCAAATCTACTCATGATATTTCTAGAGAAATCATCTATTTCTAAACATAAATACAAACACTTAGGTATCTATATAATTTTAATTTCTAATAAACATTAAATGAGTGTACATATATAATGACATCGATTAGTGTTTAATTACCTTCTTCACCATCAAAACTATGGTAACTGAATATGACCAATGGTCTATCACCTTCTTTTACATACTTTTCCACTTTCCAAAGAACATCACTGAATCCTCTAGTTCCACCTAATGTTTGAAATTAACACAATTCCAATTATAAATGTTATTAAAATAAAAATTTATCATGTATTTAATGATATATTATAATTAAAAATGTGTACCATGAAGAGTGTTGTTTCCTTCATTTGCTATTAATTTGTAAAGTGTTCCATTTAAAGTAAATTGTGCTCCTCCAATTCTATTAGCAACCCTGCCAACTGTAGCTCCAAAGTATGATGTATCATTCTGCAAATTTTTGGGATTGCATTTACAATTTATTAGTTTTACTTTTGTTTCATTTATATTTGAGAAACAACCAAGCAGCTATTAATTATAAATTCTTATATAAAATGCATGACATTAATCTCTTCTGTGAATGTTATGAGGCTTTGTTTAAATACTTTAAAAGAGAAAATTATTTAATATTTATGTAGGGGTATGCAAATTGCACAAAAAATGTAAAATAATTAAAAATATATAGCATTTGAATGAGTATTCTTATATAGGAGTCAATTCTTAAGAAGTTACTAGGATGAAACTAGTTCCATTAATAAAATACCACTTTTTTTTTTCTTTTACAAAATCTAATGTTTCCGGTTGACTTGAAAATTGAGTTTAATATTAATTTATATGCAATCACAATCGTTTTTAAAAGTATGCAATATGGTGTATAACATTGATTCTCAAAATTTTCAGTATTCAATTGACTTTTATAATAAATTTATTACGATTAAATCATGATTAAAAGAACTAATTTATAAAGGGTCTTAGAAATTTAAAGCTTCTCAATATATAACATTTATAAATTTCAATTTAAGAAAAATTTTGATTTTAAAAGTTATATTCACAAGAGTCTTCACATTCTAAGAAGATAATATTTCATAGTTGCAATAATACATTTAAACATAATTTTTCATATTCAAAACACATAAATATATTATAAGATATGATATGGACTAGAATATTATGAGAACTAAAAAGTTTATACTATATTTCTTAACTTTACCTAGAAAACACAATTGTTCTAAAAGAATCAAAATAAAATTTAAAGACTCTCATACTTAAAATAGATAATGTATATAGTTTAATGTCATCAATTAATTTATTATTGATCGTACCTGATCAAAATGGACCGTCACAGCTTACTTCGAGCAAAACTTGAGAATGAGGTGGGAGGTACCTGCAAGACACTTCGATGTCAAAGTGAGATGCGGAATGAGCAAGCAAGCAAGAGAGTAAGAAAATATTCAATACCCAGCCCTCTTGAAAGAAAGGGTGTTTATAGCCTCCAACACTGGGTCAAGGTCTCCTCATTGGGTTAGTCAAACATGTCCAAAGTGGAGACTGTCAGGTTCTACGTGAGTAATGGAGACCCGCACGTGGTCTTCCACCTGGATGACTTCCTCCGTAAGATCAGGAGGATATGGATGCAGTCTTTCCGGGGCCACGAAGACTCCGCGATATTCGGAGACGTTGACAGTCAACCCTACGAGGAGGATGCTCGTGAGGCGCTTCTGCTCGTCATGGATGCTCCCCGCCAGACACGAGGTCGTGTGAGGGGATCAGTCTTGGTCGGGGAGAGGATCAGATGGTGACCTCGAGGTCCTCCTGACCGACGATGATCTTTCTAAGACTGACTGGGTTTATCCTCGTGCAGTGATGTTGCCTCCTCGCGGGGAGTGGGAGTTGCTGCCCGACGATCTCGAGGGCAGAACTGGTCAGTATACTTTGACCGACATAATTGGATTGGGCCTCTCGTGGAGTTGGGCCAAGGACAGGCCCAATCCAGTACATGAGCCCCCCAAGTCGTTGCTCCTAATGAAGGAGTTATGACTTAAGTCAAGCTTTTTCTTTTGCGAGGTGCGTTGCTCGACGAGGATATTTCATTGTGTTGACGGAGAAAGTCGTCGGTTCATGGGTTTACTGGAGCAACATTCGGAATAGACTCGAGATTGGACCATTCTAGTCGCGGGGAGGGGAAACCCTGCGGGGTGTAGGAACGTGGCGTGATCTTTGGGATTGCAATGATGGTCTAGGGAGTAGGGGTCATCATTAGCTGAGTGTGTAGGTGTTGAGGAGAAAGGCAATTGTTGAGCTGCCCGACGCGACATTTTGCATTCCACGTCAGCTATATATATAATGCCTCGAGGACCATTATATATGTTTACATTCTCGCGCTCTCCACTCTTCCTATCACCAACGTTGTTCCGTTTCCTTCTGTCGCCACAAAATCTGTCGCGCATTCTTCTTCAACCTTCGTTGTTCTTCATCTGCTTTGTCCAAGTAAGTACTTTTTCGCGACACTCTTTGTTTTGATGATGTTTTAATTGTAGAATTTCACGACTGGGGGGTTCTGCTAGGGGAATTCATGTATTTATGCGTAATTTTCGTGATTGAGCCCGTGATATTCATCGTTTCCCTGACACTTAGATGAGTTTACCCCGTAGTCTTCATATATCCTTGCAAAATTCATGGATTTTACGCAAGAAGTCTGTGCTGTCCCCGGTGAATTAATGATTCTGACCGACAAATTCATACTTTGCTTGTTGTATTCTTCCCGTGCTCGGGGGTATTCATGAAAATGAGCATTCATCATTATAACTGATGTGTGGCTTTATAAGACTGGCATGATTTTTGTGCCCTGATCGAGGGCCGAATATTACCCCATCTGCACGAGAGACTGTCGACTTGGTTTGGGCGCCGCCTAACCTTTTTACCTGCATCGCGGAAGGATGAATTTTGATTTGCTGTCGAATTTACTGATTTCCTATGCTTTACAGGTAAAATGGATAACACTCATGAATCGTCCGAGCACGTGGACATCGAAGAGACCCGTGTAGCCGAGGAGGGTGTCAACTTGGTTGACATAGTTGACGATCCCACCTTGGCTTGGATCAGGGAGGAGCCTCGAGGGATAGCCTCGATATATAGTTATAGTAGGAGGCAGGCTTACACTTTCGTCGAGCATGGCGGAAATCAGGAAGGCTTCCAAAGGAACTTCGCGATCTTGCGACCAACGCCCGATGCTCAGATATGCTCGGAGTTCGAGGAAGACCGTCTCCCTATGTACGAGATTGTTTTCAGAGATTTGGGGCTTCGCCTACCCTTCAACTATTTCCAGATGGGGGTGCTCAATCACTTGAACTTAACACCTTCCCAGCTTCACCCGAACGCCATTGCCTCATCCGGGAATTCGAGATTACTTGCCGGTTCCTGAGGATCGGGGCAACCATTCCCCTTTTCTTCAGGGTTTTTCATCTACAACGGCAGACCCGGGGCAGGAAACACAGCTGGGTCTCCCTCAAACAGTCGAAAAGGTTGTTCAGGATGTACATGGACTCCGTCCGCGACTTTAAGGACATATGGTATGTTATACGACCCACTTCTCAGACTACCGTGGACGCCGTGTTCGACCCGGCTACCATTGTGGATGAAGATGGTGAACCATGCTATGATGCGAATGACGAGCAGGAGATGGGGAGAATCTCGAAGTTTCCCATCCACTGGTGTTCAGGCCATTACGATCATGGTTCCAGGCATTACCACACTCCCGTCGGCGGCATGAGTGCTGAGGACGAAGAGGCATATGGTGTTCTTAATCGGTTCGTCGATGGGTTCTTTCCTGCTAGATGGGTCACGAGGGAAGGACACGACGTCCTAGATAAAGATGGTGAGCAAACGCTCGAAGCGTGCCCGATCAACATCAAGGTGCTCGTCGAGTGTCGTTCTTATGGGGAAGCCGTGAATCTCTTAGGTTTATGCTCGCTTTATTTTTCTATATTTTTACTTCCTGACTTGACTTTTTTTCTTTTGTTTTGTTTCCCATCAAGGCTGACCCGAGGATACCGTTTTTGTTTTTGTAGGTAACATGGCAGAACGTCGCGAGAGGCTGTTGAAGCTGACCCAAGAGAAAAAGAGCCATAAGAGGTTGGTGAAGCCGCACCATCCTACACGCATGGGTTCAGTTTCCGAGCTAGACAAGGAAGGATCCAGTGGGTCGTCGGGAACCCGTGGTGCCGACCAGCAAGCTGTTGCGTAACGCAGGAAAAGGAGTCGCCTCGTAGATAGGGTTGCTGGTGTGACCGGGGGGCGAATGCCCGAGCCTTCAGCCTCCTGTCTTGTTTCATGGAGAAGGATTTCTTTGAGGGCTTACCTTTAATTATGGCCGACAATGAGTCCGACATCATAAGGTGGGTCGACAATGAAGGTCGAAGGAAGCATCTGGCTTCCAGTATGGTCGGGGTGATGTAGATGGCGGAGATGGCCGTGGTCCTTGCGATTGAAGGGGCCAGCTCCTTTGGTAAGGTCAAAGAACTGGAGTCAGAGAACGTGACTCTTCAAGTAAAGACACAGAAATTAAATACCTCCCTTGAACAAAGCGAAGAGATGTTTCGGGACCAGGCTGATGCTTTGGAGGGGGAGAGAGAGAGCTGACAAAGCCCTCGAGGAAAAGGACTTCCTTCTGCTCGACAAAGAATTGTGGGAGAGAGAAAAAGAGCGGCTAGAGAGGGAAGTTTTTTATCTGAAGGCTGTTATGGCGCCCGCAGAGGACGAGCCAGAGTGTTTAATTGATTTGCATACTCATGCTGATTTTATTGCTCGCATTCAACTCCTCGAGTTAGACTGTGTCGACGCTTTGGCCGGTGGCTTTGAGGCCACTGTGAATCAACTGTCCGTGTTGAACCCGGGGCTCAACACTGAAGGAACCGGGGTTTTGTTCTAGGTGATTGATGGCCAAGTGGTTCCTCCTCCTGACTCTCCCGAGGTCGAAGTAGGCACTCCAAGGAGTGATTGGCATTTTTTTAACTTAGCTATTTGTATTTGGACCTATGTGCCCGTAATTTTGTAACATTCAGACATCGTCGAATCTAACGGTCGACATTTATAAATGTTTTACTTTGCTTCAATTCCTTTATGTTTTTGCCGATGCTTGCTTATTTTTTTCTCGTCGTTGTTTTTGACTTAATTATCCCATGAATATTTGTAAGTTCCATGTATGGAGAAGTATGTTCGACCTTTAGCATGGTTGACGCGAGTTTTTTTTCATGTACGGAGATGTATGCTCGACCCTCTTATTGTTCGACACATGCTGGGATGTGTCAAAGAGGCGGAGTAGGGATCCGTCGAACGAGTGTAAGATCGCGGTCGGGATCTTAAAACCGTGGCGTGAACTACCCATCGCGAGCTGGGTGTTCTACCGTGTTGGATACTTCGACAACAGAGCTCGATCGAGGTGTCCCTGTCGGGCTAAGATCTTGCTCGTGAATGAACAAATGCCGCAATTAGCTGATGTTTGGAGGCCATGTACGTACCTATACATGCCTACATGGTCAAGCTCATCCCCTCGTCGGTTGGAGGGGATTGGTCGATTGCTATGTCCTTAGCGGGTAAATGACTTAGCTATAGTATTGTTTTAGCTTCACAGCATTTCATGGTCGAGGTAATGGTTCTCCATTTAATTGTTCGAGGTAATATGCTCCGGTGCCCGTAGCTCCTTGGATGCGGTAAGGCCCCTTCCAGTTTGTGGCCAGCTTCCCTTTGCGGGAATCTTTATGGTTTCTTTGCAAGACTAGGCTGTCGACCTGAAATTCTCGCTTTATGACTTTGTTGTCATGGCATAGGGCTACCTGCTATTTTAGCATGGCCTCGCAAAGAGCTGCTCCTGATCGAATTTCTTCGACAAAGTCAAGCTCATTTCTGAGGTCCTCGTTGTTTATCTCCTCGTTGAGGGGCTTTTCGGTTCGCATGGAAGGCTCCATGATTTCCACCGGGATGACGACCTCGGTGCCGTTGGTTAGTCAGAATAGTGTCTTGCCCGTCGTCGAATGAGGCATCGTTTGATAGGCCCACAAGACGTTGTGTATTTCTTAGACCCAACCCCTCTTGGCTTCGCCCAACCTGCATTTAAGTCCTTGCAGGATGACCCTGTTTGCGGCTTCGGCTTGCCCGTTGGTTTGGGGGTGTTCCACCGAGGTTAAATGTTATTTGGTACCTAGTTTAGCGACGAAGCTTTGGAAACTCAGATCGGTAAACCGGGTGTAGTTGTCTGTGACGAGCGCTCGTGGTATTCCAAACCGAGCAAGTGCGTTTCATTTGTAAAAACGGAGGATGTTATGTGAAGTGATTTTCGCTAGGGCTTCGGCCTCTATCCATTTGGTGAAATAGTCTACGACCATGATGAGGAATTTTTTCTGATATGTCCCTCGCACGAAAGGTTTGAGGATGTCCATTCCCCACCAATCAAACGGCCACGGGGAGGATAGTGTATTTAGCTCGTGCCAGGGTGCGAGGTGTATGTCAGCATGCCTCTGGAATTTGTCGCATTTCTTGACATGATTTTTGGCGTCCTGTTGCATGGTCGGCCAGTAATACCTGGCTCGCAGCGCCTTTCGTGCTAGGGATCTTCTCCCCATGTGCTGGGCGTTGATTCCTTCGTGGATTTCCCGTAGTATCTCGGGGATTGTGGATTCTTTGACAAATTTCAGGAGTGGGATGGAGAATCCCTGACGGTACAGTTTATGTTCGAGTACCACGTATGAGCATGCTGGTCGTTTGGTTGCGGCCTCCTATCTCTGATCCATATGAAGCTCCCCTTTTGTCAGAAAGTTGAATATCGGGGTCATCCAGCAAGAGCTGTCTCCGATGGCATTCACTTCGGGCTGCACCGTGGACCTTTCAAGACTCAAGTGAGATAAGGATTCTTGTATGATTGATTTTTTCCCGCCTTTCTTATTCGTGCTCGCGAGCTTCGAAAGTATGTCGGCCCGCGTGTTCTACTCGTGCGGTACGTCTGTGATTTCTAGTCGGTCAAACTTTTACAAATGTTCTCTGACCAAGTTTAAATACTCGATGAGGCTATTATTTTTAGCCTGGTATCCCCCTTGAACTTAAGATGCGACAAGTTAGGAATCAGTGAAAATGTGTATTTCTCGGGCGCCAAGATCCTCGGCTAGTCTTAATCCTGCGAGCAAGGCCTCGTATTCAGCCTGATTGTTCGAGGTTGGAAAAGAAAGAGTGAGACAGTGTTCGATCATAATGCCTTCCTCGCTTTCGAGGAGGATCCCGACTCCACTTCCTGTCGAGCTGGAAGCTCCTTCCACAAAGATGGTCCACTGGTGCTCCTCCCCTGCGGGGGAGGGGGGGTCGTGAGCAGTCATCTCCGCGATGAAGTCGGCCAGAGCCTGGGCCTTGAGGACCTTCCTGCTTTCGTACTGGATGTCGAACTCCAAAATCTCCAAGGACCACTTTAGCATTCATCCTGCCATGTCTGGTCGACCTAGGAGTTGTCTTATGGGTTGGTCTGTCCGTACGATGAGAGTGTGTGCCAGGAAGTAGTGTCTGAGTCTTCTTGCTGCAATGACGAGGGCCAAGGCCACCTTCTCGATTTATTGGTACCTGATCTCGGGTCCCTGGAGTTCTTTGCTCGTAAAATACACTGGCTTTTGACCGTCAGGAGTCTCGCGGATGAGGGCTGCACTCACGGCCTCGACAGAGACGGCCATATACATGAACAAGGTTTCCCCGTCCAATGGTCATGATAATATGGCTGTTTGCGAGAGGCTTTGCTTGAGATGGAGGAGGGATTTCTTGCATTCCTCGGTCCATTCAAAAGCTGCCTCTTTGCGTAGGAGCTTGAAAAATGGAAGGGCGTGTTGTGTGGATTTCGCCATGAAACAGGAGAGCAAGGTGAGCATTCAGTTTAACACTTGTATTGATTTCTTTGAATTAGGTGTAGGGAGCTGGGAGAATGCTCGGCATTTATCGAGGTTGGCTTCAATTCCCCATTCTGTTAGGTAAAAACTGAGGAACTTGCCCGCTTTAACCCTGAACGTGCACTTCTCGGGATTGAACCTCATTCTACATTGTCTCGCTTGGGCAAAGACCTTTTTGAGGTGGACAATATGTTTGGTCTCTGTTCGAGATTTGACGATCATGCCGTCCATGTATACCTCGAGCATATCTCTGATCTCGTTGCGGAAGACTTTATTCATCATTCGCTGGTATGTCGCCCTTGCATTTTTCAGACCGAAGGGAATTAAGTTATAGTAATAATTTCACGAGTTGGTCATGAAAGCGGTGTAGTGCTTGTCGCTCATCGCCGTCGGAATTTGGTTGTAGCCCGAGTAGGCGTCCATGAGAGAAAATTTTATAGTCGGCCGAGTTGTTGACCAGCATGTCAATATTAGGCAAGGGGAATGCATCTTTGGGGCATGCCCGGTTAAGATCGGTATAGTCAACACACATACGCCATTTTTCATTATTATTTTTAACTAGTATAACATTTGACGTCCAGGTTGAATATCTGGCCTCAAAAATAAAATTTGCCTCTAGGAAGTCTTTTACAGCATTTTCAACGGCCTCTGCTTTCTCAGGAGACTGCCTACGCCTACGTTGTACTATTTCCTTAGCGGCTAGATCAATGGCCAGTTGGTGACAGGTGACCTCAGGATCGAGATCGGGCATCTCTGCAGCACTCCATGCAAACAGGTCCGCATTCTCCCTCAAGAAAGCTTTGGTCTGCTTCCTCTCCAGGTCGGGGAGTCCAGTGCCGATATTCACGCCTTTGTGAGGGTCTTTACCAAGGGGGGACGAGCCCAAAGTCTCCATACGGGATTGGTCGGAGGAGTCCCTGCTCACCGTTGGGTGCTTCATCCTGGTCGAAACGGGCATCCAGCAATATGGAGTCGACTTTGGAGGAGCTCTCTGTTCTTCTGTCCTGGTGAGTTGTGGCTCTGGTCGTGCTGTAGCAACTCTCTTGGCGGGTCGTGCTCTAGTGTCGACTGTGCTTCGTCCCTTTGACGTCGCGTTGAAGCATCTTCAGACAACTGCTGGGTTGCCTTGGATGGTGGTGACATGTCCTCTCTTTGTGTAGAATTTCATCTTTAGATGGACGGTGGAGGGAACACCGGCCAGTTCCACCAGTGTCGGTCTCCCGAGGATACAATTGTAGAGAGACGGGAAATCGATGACTAGAAATCGCACCTTGACTTTCCTGGAAGTGGTATCCTCGCCGAAGGTGACAAAGAGCTACACGTACCCCAAAGGTTTGGAGGTTGAGCCGTTGAATCCCTGTAGGTCAGACCCTACGTATGTTGAGAGGTGGGTATCATTGAGCCATAGGGTTCGGAAGAGTTGTCTATATATTACATTGACGGAACTCCCCTCGTCGACCAAGACGCGATGAGCGTCAAAATTGGCCATCCCGGCCCTAACCAGAAGAGGAATGCTTGAGTTAGGGGCCCCTCCAGGAAATTCTTCGAGGTAGAATGTGATCGGCTCTGATATACCTTTAACCCTATCGAATGTCACCATTTGCAGGGGGGGGGGGCGTGTCGACCAATTCGTCTAGTTTCCTCTTCGCAGAGTTTATAGTTATATCGTTGAACCCCCCGCCATTTATGACCATGGAGGAGGGGAACCTTTCCCACCTACTGTGCATGGACAGAGGCTCTTCGATATCGTCGGGGACATAGAAGTCCTCTGGTCTTGTAACTGAGAATGCTGTCTGGATGGGGACCGTCTCATCTGATGGCAGGGCATCCTCCTCAATCTCCTTTGTGTCGCGGGCATCTCGACGAGGGGCGTCGATGCATTGATATTGCCCGAGTCTTCCCCATTTAATGAGGATCTCAATAACATCTTTAAGATAGACACAATCTTCAGTCAGGTGTCCATGACTTCGATGGTATTGGCAGTATTTTCTCCAATCACCCCTGGGTTTAGCAGGAGCAAAGCGAGGACGCCTGACGCTGCCGTCCTTGAAATCAGTACTAGTACACTCCTCTAAGATGCACTCACGGGAATTTGTCAGCGGAGTGTACTCAGTAAATCTCCCCACGGGCCCTCTTTGCTCACGAAGATCCTGTGGTTTTTCATCCCTCCTCTTTTCGCTTGTTCGTCGAGGAGGGTCGGAATCTTGTTGTCGCGGATTGCTGGTTGATCCATGATTCCTCGGGTCCCGGGCTCTATTGGTCGCTTCCCTCTTCTCATAGTCCATATAGGCCCTAGCCTTCTCGAGGAGAGCATCAAATATCCGTGGTGGTTCGATGCCAACTGATTTTCTAAACTCTGTGCCTGGGAGGAGTCCCCGCTCAAGAAGGTATCTCTTCATATGATCGGTGCACGGGACCTGGATGGCATCATAGTTGAATTAATCAATGAACTCCCTGAGGGTCTCGTCATTTCTTTGGACGATGGCCTCGAGGGCTGCCTCAGTCTTCTGATGTCGATGTGAGGCCGTGAATGAACTGATCAACTGGTTTTTTAAATTCCTCCAGGAGGTAATTGACCCCAGGGCGAGGCTCTTATACCAGTCCATCACAGCTTTTCTCAAAGTCGTGGGGAACAACCGACATTTGATTGGTCCCCCGATGTTATGATAATGCAGCATTGCATCGAACCCGTCCATATGGTAAACTGGATCGGCAATACCGTTGTACTCCTTAAGATGGAGAGGTTTCTCCATACCCGGGGGAATGGGTGCCTCCATAATAGCCTGTGATAGGGGACCGCGAGGGTCGTCTTCGTCACTTCTGTCCGGAGATCGAGAAGGCGACCTATTGTAGTGGCGATCATGATGACGACCTTGGTCGCGTGAAGGATTCCTCGGGTGGTATGGTCGTTCATCGTTTCCCCTATTCCTGTTTCAAAGGGGTCTCTACTCTTGACATGGGGGGACGTGATCTCGTCTCCCCGTATCTACGGGCTGACCCCTCTCCAACACAGGGCGTCGCCTGATTGGTTGAGGAGAGGGGCTTCAAGAGGTATTCCGTCTGCGTCTCCGCGGGGGAGATTGGGGACGGTCCTCTATCTGACAAGGAGGAGGAGAATCAGGCCTCATATGTCTTCTGGGGGCTCTCCGAGAATCTTAGAGCGTCCTTAATCTTTCCCCTTGTGAAAAGATCAAGTATTTCGTTTGATTTATTGCCGCGAACAGCGCCCTGGTCGTGGCATAAACACCCGCAGAAACGGGGACCTCCTGGAACACGGGCGGCTGATAGTTTTGAAGAGGACGACGGTCTTCTTCGAGTCGCTGGGGCAGTGAGGACGAAGAGGCCGTCAACCCGTCTCTGTACTCCGAGGGGTCGGACATGCCGGTGTTGTTATTGTTGTTGTTGTTACCGGTGTTGGGGCCAGCGGGACCAGCGTTGTTGATGTCGGTGTCGTGGTCGGCAACGTTGTTGTTGATGTCGGCGAGATGGACATTCAGGTTGTTTTCTGCCGCGTGATCAGCCATGACAGTCAGAAAGGAGTTGAATTAGCTTTTGTCTTGGGTGAATGAAGACGGAGAAGCAGTGTTTCCCACAGACAGCGCCACTAATCGTACCTGACCAGAATGGACCGTAACAACTTACTTTGAGTAGAACATGAGAGTGAGGTGGGGGGAGGGATGCATGCAAGACACTCTGATGCCAAAGTGAGATGCGAAATGAGAAAGCAAGCAAGAGAGTAAGAAAATGTTCAATACCCGACCCTCTAGAAAGAGAGGGTATTTATAGCCCCCAGCGCTGGGCCAATGTCTCCTCATTGGACTGGTCAAACAGGCCCAAAGTGGAGATTGTCAGATTCTATGTGAGTAGTGGGGACCCGCACGTCGTTCCTCACTTGGATGACTTCCTCCGCAAGATCAAGAGGATATGGATGCGGTCTTTCTGGGGCCACGAAGACTCCGTGATATTCGGAGATGTTGACAGTCAATCCTACGGGGAGGATGCTCGTGAGGCGCTTCTGCTCGTCGTGGATGCTTCCCGTCAGACGCGAGGTCGTGTGAGGGGATCAGTCTTGGTCGGGGAGAGGATCGGAGGGTAACCTCGAGGTCCTCCTGACTGGCGATGATCTTCCTAAGACTGATTGGATTTATCCTCGTGCGGTAAGGTTGCCTCCTCGCAGAGAGTAGGAGTTGCTGCCCGACGATTTCGAGGATAGAACTGATCAATATACTTTAGTTGGTATAATTGAATTAAACTTCTCATAAAATTGGATCAAGGACAAACCCAATCCAATACAATTATGTTACCAAAAATTGTAATAGTCTAATGACACTAATTTAGACTTCTCTTTTTCTTTTTCAAATTCATAAATCGATATATATGATGATTACTACAGAAGCGGGACCCTTGACTAGATATTGTCACAGATGATTCCAAAGGAGAAGATAAGAAAAAGAGGCCAGAAATATAAAACGATAGTTACTTAAAGAAAATTATGATAAAACCAAAGCTACAAATTTTATAATCTAATAATAAAATACAAATCCAAGCAGTGTCGTATTTGTCACAAACAAAACTTTACCGTCATCAAAGAATAAACATTTGGATTAATCAAATTATTGAATAAAAACAAAGAAGTTTTATTTATCCTTGTCTCCAACTGAATAAATATTTGGATTAATCAAATAATTGAAGGCAAATATTTATAATAAGACTTACAGTGTATGTCTTGAGATTATCATATCCTAGAACAATATCACCTAACTTTCCTGAAACAAATTTAACCATATAATTAATAAAAAAATTAATACATAAATGTGAATTAAATGACATATAAAACACACAAACTAATGTTTTGAAAACCAAACATTGAATGAGAATTATAGCTCAACTAATTCAAACCATTAAAATTAAGACAAGACCACAACTCACCTACCTCTATATCATATTAGTTGATTATTCTATTAATTCAATATCTTTCTCAAAATTTTGGAGGTTCCGTAAATTAATTGCAATTTAATCATAATAAAATAAATAGATAATTTATTTAATTACATTTTAAATGTAATAAAAATTTTATGAAACATTATTTAATCAAGATTTAATTATGATTAATTTTAAATTTTATCCAATAATTCGTCCACACACTTTCAAAAATAATTCTGATTTCTGATTCGATTTTTAAAACATTTATATAAAAGAATTTACACAAAAGAAGAAAAAATGAATGGAAGTTGATTTTGAACACTAGTAATAAAACAATTAATAGAGATGAATTTACCATTTTTATCAGGAAGGATTAATGAAACAAGTGTAGCACCCCAATTAGTGACCTTCAAAGTAAGATCACCTTTCTTGAGCACAAACAATTTAATGCCATGATCCTTCTCTTTCTTAATTGAGCCATTGACAAATCCAGAAGAAACTAAGAAGAGAAGACATAATAGCATAAATATCTTGATCATTTTCCTATAAAGGAATTATGAGTGGTGCTTAATGGTTTCGAAAATAGAGAGATACTATATAGCTAGAGAAATTTGAAGTTTGAGGGAAAAATAAAGAAATGTCATATATGGTTTGTATTGACTAGCGTTGGATGTGGATCTATGACATGATCAGTCTTAATATATAGTGTCAAGTTGTGATAATTAAGTTGTTGGTTGTCACATTCATGTGTTCCCAAGTCAATTAATGAATTTAAAATGAAAAAAATTGGGCTAAGATTTGATATATGGAAATATGAGAACATGGGAGGAAAGGAATCCATTAAATATAGAAACAAATATCTTTATAGTTAAGTTCACAATCTTTTTCATTCTTATGATTGATATATGATCTTGACTTTCGATTAGAATCTGAGATGGATCGATAAATGATGTTTATAGGGTTGAAATCAACGAGGAGGAGGGAGATGCGAAGGTAGAGAAAATATAAGAAAGGGAGGGTTTTGATCAAGGCCGGTCCAACTCATTTGAAGGCCTAAATAAAATCTTAAAATGAGACCTTTAAAATATATTTTCAAATAATAATTTTGTGGTTACTAAGAGTTGAACTCAAGACAAAAATAAAAAGAGGCCTAAATTTTAACAACTTAACTATGATAATTTATGTGTATAATGTATCATTATATATTATTAAACTAAATAAAAAAATTTGAGGCATTTTTTAAGCCCAAACTTTTGAGGCCTAAAGCCCTAGCCTTGGTGGCTTGGCCCTTGGGCCGGCCCTGGTTTTGATGCGTCCGTAAGTGCACGGAAATATCGAAGTAACATAAAAGATTTTCGAACCCACATAGATCAATATCAACCTACTGTAATCTATCGTCGCTTTGTAAAGCTAAGGCTAATGAATAATTGATTTAGGGGAAACTAAGAACTAAAACTGAAATAAAATAAGATTAAGGAAATATATAAGAAAAAAGAGACCGAAATGTGTATTCAGCATACCTCAAAGACTCTATAATTCTTTGGCTTATATTGATGTTAAAAATTTGTTTAGTAGAAAGTATCATTTAAAGACTAAACCCCACACTCTCGTGGTTTTGAATAAAGCCACATTCCTTAACCATGAGATTTTTCTCTCGCTCGCCCATTTTAATTAAGGAATGTGTTTTGAAAATTAAACAAGTCCTAATCGATACTTAAAGTGCTCTGACCCTCTTAAGATTGATGTCCCATTTTTACTATCCGGTTCGATTCCCACGCTCTCGCAGTGTCGACTCAAACCTTAGTTAATTTCTCACTCTCGTGACAAAATCATGTTAAGTAACCTCTCACTCTCGTGACAAGGCTATTTAAATTAAGTTTAAAAACAAAAACCAAAAACAAGATTTTCATATAAATATTAAGCCAGCATTATTACCGAGTCCCGTCGAAAACAAAGGTCCTCACATATCGGACTCGAAACAATTTAGCGGGACATACTTAAAGAAATAAACATGCAATTATAATGATTAACCATGAACATAGGCATTTTTATATTTGTAATGATAAAATAATATTATAAGAACAAGAAACTAAAATAATTGCAAATAAATAAACCTGAAAGTAAAGTAGACGAAATAAACTTGAATAAAACTACGAACAAAATAAATATTGAAACTTGAATAAAACTTTGAAATAATATCGGCAAGATTGCTATCCAAGAGTACATAGATTGTAGGCCTAAAACTAATGGTGTGGTAGTTCCCCGGTGTGAGAAACTACCACTTTTACAAAGTGATTTCTGTCTAAAACTATGAACAGCGCTTCCGTGCACAAACTTGGATGTCTTCAAAAATGACTGCTCGATCGTTTTTATAGTGAGAACTAATAGAAGTTACTTTAAGATTCATGTGAGAAGTAGTGGAGATAATGGGAAGTTGAAGAAGGTAGAGATAATGGAGATCATGGTCGGAGAAGTTGAGAAAATCATGGAAGCTTCGTTGCAGATGTGGAAATAACATGTAATAAACAGACTGTGGCGGGGGGCGTGACTTGTGTTCCGTGGGGCACACAAGTAAAAACTATGGCGACCAGAATACATGTGTGCCGAGGGGCAAACATACGCACATATTGTGGCGCATAAACTTTGTATGTCTTCAAAAATGACTGCTCGATCCTTTTTATAGTGAGAGCTAATGGAAGTTACTTTAAGATTCATGTGAGAAGTAGCGGAGATAATGGGAAGTTGAAGAAGGTAGAGATAATGGAGATCATGGTCAGAGAAGTTGAGAAAATCATGGAAGCTTCGTTGCAGACATGGATATAACATGTAATAAACAGACTGTGGCGAGGGGCGTGACTTGTGTTCCGCGGGGCACACAAGTAAAAACTATGGCGATCGGAATACATGTGTGCTGAGGGGCACACATACACATATATTGTAGCGACCGAAATACATGTGTTCCGAGGGGCACACATACACATTTACTGTAGCGACCGACAGGAGGCTGTGATGACCGTCACAGTCCTCTAATGCAGTTTCTTTTGTTTTCTACTATAGAGTCACACATTTTCTGTCATTTCTTTCTCTTTTCTTATGCAAGTCTTGTGAAATGTAAATAACTGAAATGAAATAGAAATACCGACATAACAAGATAAAATGAATGAAAAACAATATAAAAGTGCATGTGAATCAAGTCGAATATTCAATACCAAGGACACCGTAACGATACAATATTCAAAGACTCCCTCTTTATGCAAACCAATTCGAATCATGCCATTATAACTCAAATTATATCTCTCATTTTTATTTCACTCTTTTCATTCAAGCATAATCACATTAAGCTTGTTATCCGTACACCCACATAGTAGGGAAATCAGTTAGCGACTATGATCCTTTGTCTCGAGGTTCTGGTACATAAGTTTGGTAATCCCTTTTATTTAACCAATTGCAGTTGCGGGGGATCAGACTCTAGTCCTCCCTACCAAGTTCAGCACCATACACCTCTAAACCAACTGACGACGAGTTGTTTTATTATATTTTTTTAGGTTCCACAGCCGTTGGATTAAGTGACCGGGTGAGGGTCACCTAACTTAATTGGTGCATTCCCTATTTTAAATTTATTATGAAAACTAATTTTTTAGAATTTTTAGGATCATTCATTTATATTCATCGGCTCCCTATGTATTTTCTGCTTAATATGGTACTGACTGCTAATATAAACTACTTAAAAGCTACTTTGAAAAACTCGAGCCTAAGGTCTCGACATAATGGGTACCCAAATCGATATCACATAATGAGGGGGTTTAGGGTGTCATAACGATATCAATTTTATTGAAAATTTCTCAAGTCTCTCTAACACAACCCAAAGTGTGACAATCTATATAGTTTGAGAGTGTGAGTGCCATGCATCAACAAGGAAAATTGTTGTTGGAGGTGAAAATTTTAAAAATTCGGGGAAATTCAGTAACAATTGAAAAACAAGCATACAAACTTGACATCACATGCAACGACGCTAAAAATATGATGCGTCAGCAAGTGCACGGAAGTATCGAAGTAACATAAAAGATTATCGAACCCACAAAGACTAATATCAACCTATTGTAATCTATCATCACTTTGTAAAGCTAAGGCTAATGAATAATTGATTTAGGGGAAACTAAGAACTAAAACTGAAATAAAATAAGATTAAGGAAATATATAAGAAAAGAGAGACCGTAATGTGTATTCCGTGTACCTCAGAGACTCTGTAACTCGTTGGCTTATATTGATATTAAAAATGTGTTTAGTAGAAAATATCAATTTAAATACTAAACCTCACACTCTCGTGGTTTTGAATAAAGCCACATTCCTTAACCATGAGATTCGCTCCCGCTCGCCCATTTTAATTAATAAATGTGTTTTTAAAATTGAACAAATCATAATCGATACTTAAAGTGCTCTAGCCCTCTTTAAGATCAATGTTCCGTTTTTACTATCTGGTTCGACCCCCACGCTCTTGCAGTGCCGGCTCGAACCTTAGTTAATTTCTCACTCTCGTGACAAAATCATGTTAAGTAACCTCTTACTCTCGTGACAAGACTATATAAATTAAGTTTAAAAACAAAAACCAAAAATAGGATTTTCATATAAATATTAAGCCAGCATTGTTACCGAGTCCCGTCGGAAACGACGGTCCTTACGTATCCGACTCAACAATTTAGCGGGACATACTTAAAGAAATAAACATGCAATTATAATGATTAACCATGAACATAGGCATATTTAGATTTGTAATGATAAAATAATATTATAAGAACAAGAAACTAAAATAATTGCAAATAAATAAACCTGGAAGTAAAGCAGACAAAATAAACTTGAATAAAACTACGAACAAAATAAATCTTGAAACATGAATAAAACTTTAAAATAATATCGAAAAGATTGCGATCCAAGAGTACATAAATTGTAGGCCTAAAACTAATGGTGTAGTAGTTCCTCGATGTGAGAAACAACCACTTTTACAAAGTTATTTCATCCTAAAACTATGAAGAGCGCTTCCGCGCATAAACTTGGATGTCTTCAAAAATGACTGCTTGATCATTTTTGTAGTGAGAACTAATGTAAGTTACTTTAATATTCATGTGAGAAGTAGTGGAGATAATGGGAAGTTGAAGAAGGTGGAGATAATGGAGATCATGGTCAGAGAAGTTGAGAAAATCATGGGAGCTTCGTTGTAGATGTGGAGAGAACATGTAATAAACAAATTGTGGCGAGTGGCGTGACTTGTGTGCCGTGGGGCACACAAGTAAAAACTTTAGCGACCGAAACACATGTGTGCCGAGGGGCACACATACACACATACTGTGGCGACCAAAACATATGTGTTCCAAGGGGAACACATACGCATATACTCTGGTGACCGACAGGAGGCTGTGACGACCGCCACAATCCTCTGATGCAGTTTCTTCTGTTTTCTGCTAGAGTCACACACTTTCTGTCATTTCTCCCTCTTTTCTTATGCGAGTCTTGTGAAATGTAAATATCTGAAATGAAATAGAAATACCGACATAACAAGATAAAATGAATAAAAAGCAATATAAAAGTGTATATGAATCAAGTCGAATATACAATATAATTTCATATTATCAGGTTTGAATTGTGTTCTTAGAAAACATTTCCCTTTAGAAATTCTAAGCGCTCAAATGATAATAGCTATAAAGACAATGAAGAAAAAAAAACACAAGTATTTTATCCAGGTTCTCCGTTAACTAGGTTACTCCTGTCCACCCCTGCAAGGATGATTTCTCCTTATCCAAGGACTTAATCCACTATAATCAAATAGATTAGACTTGCACGGGAAACCGTCAGTGACTAACACACAATGACACGTTCAGTGATCCAACCGAATATAACATTCATTGACCTAATAGAATCTGATCCCTAAAGATCTCCTACCAGAATTTCCTTTCAATGATATTCATCAGTGATCTCAGAAGAGTCTGACCTTCACTCGGTCCCCTTTGAGATATGACTACCATTAACCCAACAGAATCTGATCCCGCAAGATCTCCTATAAGGATTTACCATAATGAACGCAACCATTATCTTCTTGAGATCAGACTTTTACCAAGTCTCTCAAGGAATCAATCAACAACAGTTAATGGTGATCTTGTGTTTATATGAATGATTCTTCTAAGCAGATTACACAAGTGTTTTAAGTAAATATTGTTTAACAACTTTCCGAGCAACAACTCAAGTGTTAATACAATTTACATGAAGAGATGTGAACATAAACACTATACGAGAAAAAACTCTAGTGTTCATTACAATATTCTACAAAGATGTATATGATCATAAGTTTAGTAGCATCTTGTAGTGTTCTTCTTCATCTTCTTGTTGGGAAAGCTACGAGCAACAACTCCTTACTTCTTCTGTTTCATCCAAGATGCATATGATGATAGTTGAATGGCATCTTGTTGAAATCTTATTTCTTTATTTTCTATCTTCTTTGGTGGTGTTCAGAATATGTAGCATTGCAGCTTTAACATCTTTAGCATCCACGACTTTCCTTTCACAAGATGAAGCTTGACGACCAATGGCAAACGACAACTAGAACTTTTCTTTGAATCTTTAATCTTCATTTATATCCTTTGATAGAGAGAGACGTTGTGAGGATAAAAAGGACTTTTCCTGCACCAACGGTTAGTTACCAACAGATAGAATAAGGTGTAAGAATTTTAAAAGTATAAAATAATATTTTTGTATCCTGTCACTGTTCAATGATAGCTTTCCACCTTTTTTATGAATAATATTTTTCTATTAAGCTTGTATATAGAGATTTGTTAAGTAAAGAAAGATATTTGTAAATCCAGCTATTTATTCTCAACGGTCACAATGAGAGTGGTTGATAATACAGTATAAAAGACTATCCTTACGCCACCCAAAGGGTAGATGTTACAGACACTTTATGTACCTTTTGTACAACATCACATTTTAACCATTTGAACTCTATTCTTATCTTCAGAGGCTTCATATATTTGAATGTTGAACATTGAAGCTTGTTATAGAATATTATTTCTTAAGCCTTATAACCTAAGTCTTGGAGTCTTCAGAACTTGTCACATAGAACCTTGTCTTCAGAGTCTTCAGCACATGATTGTAAGAAATTTCTTTTCTTCATATCATCAAAACTTGTTCAACAGAACCCCGTCTTCATAAGCTTCAGAACTTTGTAACACAAGAGTAAAGCTTTAGAAGGTCTCAAAAGCTTAACCACAAAGTCACGATCAGAACCTCTTGTACTAACGTTCCTTAGACATGTTGCAGAAGATAGATTCAGAACCTTGACTTCAACTGTAACACGTAACCACATGTTTTATTCTAGTAGTGTATGTTTAGAACCTGATGATGTCACACGTCTTGTACTAGAGTCTAAACATTATAGAAAAAACTACACACTAGAACGAAACCATTAGTGTATATAATTGTTCTCTAAGATAACTTGTAAAGTTATCATCAAAATCTCAAGGCCAGATGTAGAAACACATATTGTTCTTATAATTTCCCCCTTTTTGATGATGACAAAGCCATGTATTTTGATAGAACAATTTATACAGGGTAATCACTATAACCGACAAATTCAGAGTTAAGCTCACAGCTCCCCCTATATCTGTTAAGCCCAAAATTTCATTTAAGCTTGTTTCGAGTCTCCCTCTGAGCCCAAGACTCACAAAATAAATTTTGAGTGTTCATAATATAGAATAGAGAAGTTTAACTTCCCTAAAACAACTCATCAAAGTCTGACTAGAACTCATTGTCTTCATCTCAGAACCTGGTTTCTATCAGCACTTGATGAAGAATCAAAACTTGATTTGAGCCTGATTAAATAATGACACACATTACGTATCAGTGCTTATGTTCCTTGATTATGATATCACAACCAAAACACTATACTTCTCAAGCATCAATGTTTGATCTGATATATTCCAATGTATTAAATATTCATACAGTTCATAACTTCTGAATAGAGCGTACGTTGCTAAAGCACACGTATCAAAGCATAGTTTCTGAGTGGCATCTCTGTATGAGAGCATGCATCAGAATGTCAACTTTTCTTCCCTTCAGGAGAGCATAAATTTTGAGCTTTAAGTCTGAATTTTATACTCTTAGAAAGTTAACAACTTCTGAACACTATGATATCAAGCAAGATTACCTTACTTTCAGTAATTTTATAACTTATGAATTGTGTTTGGTCCATCTATTTGAATATTCTTATATTCACAAAGTGTACAACATCTTCTGTATAAAATCAGAGTTGATTTCATCCATAAGGTTTTCAACCTTAGCATTAGGATCTTCATATTCAACCTGTCTTTGAATAAACTCAATGAACTTGTTTAGAGTTCCTAGATAAAAACATCAAATAAATAGTTAGTAGCAACAATATTTTACATGTTTGAGTTTATTACTCATAGAATAAACATTATCAGAATCATTTTTCTTTCTCCCCCTTTATCAGAAATAAAAAATGTAATAAAGGAACAGAAAATTATTGAAGTACTAGTTGAAGAAAATAGGTGATAGAGAGAATAGAGACTAATATGAATCAGAATAGAAAAACTTAATACTTTTTGAATGCAAAGAGAGAATATAAATCACACAGATTACTTATAAAATTAGAAAGGTAAAAAGAAAATTTAAACTGAGAAGGTGACTAACACAAGAAGCATAATTCTTTTAATGAAAGAAAAGTAATACAGACTCAATAAAGCAACTAGAGAAAACATGCATTAGGAAACTTAAACACTAAGCATATATCATTCACCATACAAATACTTCACACTTTTTCTTCACCAGACCATTTGCAGGGCCATTCTTCCGGATAATGTTAACAATTCCTTCTTTAAAGAAGATTTTAGAAAGAACTCTTCCAAAAGGTATGAAGGACTTGAATTCATTTCTGGAGAGAGTGATGGAAATTTGCAAAAAGTTGAAGATAGATTGTGGCAAGTTTATTTAGATATCATTAACCACCAGAAAAAGTAAAACCCGATCTTCATAAGACATCATATTTGTGTTGACACTTCTGGGACAAAAATTATTTAAAAGAAACTTGAACCAACTTTTTGAAATAGGAAGGAGAGATTCAGGATTATTAGACTCGTAGCTTGATGTTGAGTTGTAGAGAGTAGTGAGCTTATCATCAAGATGATATAGAATCATGACATGTTCAATAGTAAGACCAACATTTTCACAACCAGTTGCAAGAACAATTGAAAAAGGAGTGATAGTTACGGGAACACCGAAGACACAGGTGGAAATGGAACAACCTTCACTTTCAACAAGGACATGTTTCTAGAAGTCTTTGACAAGGTTTGAGTAGACAGGTTTATCCAACTTGGTGAAGTAGTTTGTCCATTCTTGAAAGTAAATGATCCAAGAGAAACTGCAAGAAATCTGAGTGTCACTGATGTGAGTGAACTTGATTTGTTCTTCAGTTATGACTTCAAGAAGACTTTCATCTCCAAGGAAGGTAACTAGAGACATGATGAGAGAAGAAAGAGAGATTTTGAAAAAAGGAGGTGATGAATATTTTAGGGAAGAAGATGCATATATAGATAGAAGACGTGATTGACTTGGACATATGAAAAAGGTAGAGAGGCGTATCACGCATAAGATATGAGGTGACAACTTAAGACAGAACGCTTAAGGATAATGTCAGGAAAGAGTGCAGCATGTTTAGAGGATTATTCTGACATTGAGTGAAGCAGAAGGATTTCTACCTATTCCCTAGAAATCACTTATTACTTAAGGTGTTAGACTCTAACTAAGATTTGGAAAAGATAATATATTCTAGTTAGACTAAGGGTTCTTTACTTATATAGAAATTAGTTTATTAAAGAGGGTTCCTTTTAGCAGTAGCGACAAGAAATTTTTATTTGTCTTGATAAGAACATATATTAGACTGGACACAAGTTTTTATCTAAAGAAGAAAATATATTTATCAAAGAGGAACAAGATGAGATATGATTGAATAAAACAATCCTAATACAACATATTCCTGAAAAGATAGAAATCCCAAAAGATCTAAATTTCAAGAACTTCACATCTTTCTTCTTCAAGAACATCGTCTGAACCATTTAGATGAATTGCTTCAGTAATCCTGGCTTGAGAGAGGAGAGTAGAGAGAAATCTTCCAAAAGGGATAAAAGACTGGTGATACTTTCTAGACACGACAACTAACCCCCTATGATAGTTGAAAATGGTTTGAGGTAGGTTGATTCTAACTTAATGTACAAGAAGGTAGATTAAAATTTTGTCTGAAAAGAATAGATATTCCAAACTAACTACTCTAGGTAGAAAGTTGGTTAGCAGAAGCTGAAACAAAACTTTGGCTATGGGAATAAGATTTTTAGGATTGTTTGGCTCATATCCTTCAGAGGTGTTATCAGTGGTGTTGATTCCTTTTAGCGAAGCAAAGAGGATGTTGAAAATCTTCCAATATGGTTCTGGTTTGAGGACACCTGATTGCAGTAGCAATCAATGTTGGAGTGATGTTAATATTATTACCGAAGAAGGTTAAATGGATAAAGTCACCATTGATAGAGGTGTATAGCCAAAATTACTTGACAAGATAAGGGTAGACGGGTCCATGAAGTATGGAAAAGTAGTTAGACTAACCATGCAAGATGATGCTTTGGTTAAGACCAAGTTCATCAGATCTTACCCTGGGGACATTGGGGCAAAGTTGGTAAACAACTTCAAGGAGTTCCTCAAAACCACAAAACGTTTTTGAAGCCATTTAGAAGGGGATAAGAGATTTAGATAGATGAGAAAAGACTGACCGAGAGACTTTTCAGGGAGGCTTTAAATGGATGGAAGAGAGTGAAACCGTCAGGGTTAGAAATATGAGCAGATAGCCAGAGATATGGAGACTGACAATACAGTGAATAAATACTTGAGTGGAAGGATGTACTGACACCTAGAGAGAGAATAGATGTAGGCACTAGAATTTTATGAGGGAGGTTACTATAAGTGTTAGATTATTTAATGGGTTATGTTATATTTGTTAATACCTCTTTTTAGTTTTTTTTTTAATTTTATGAATTATAATTGCTTCAGTCAGGGTTAAGAAAATGCTAACAGAGAAACTAATATTGCAAGATAAAGCAATATGATTGACATAGGATAATAAAAGAACTTTCCCGAACATGATAGCTTCTAACTGGTAGAAGTATCTAGCAGTACTTTATTATAAATCATGTAGATACTAACCTCGGGTTTTCTTGTGATAAGTTTACCTTTATTTGAGCTTGATTCTGATTATTCCTATTGTATATCCAGATTCCATTCTTTGTTCTGAGATGCCTTTTTCTGATCTCCTTGCTTCTTGGAATTTCAGTAGCAACTTCATTATATTTAGATGGTTCCTTACAATTGCAGTCTTCTTGTATTGCTTTGATCTTCCTATGCACACCACAAGAAATTTCATCTAAAGAACATGCTTGAATATTCTTGTCTTGCTGACTTTCTTTGAGAATATATCTTTGAGTAACTATGTCTTCTTCAGATCTTGAAAATAAGAAACTTCTGGATGAACGTCTTCTAATTTCTTCACTTCTTTTTCTTTAGTAGCTGCTTTACTTTCTTCTGATTCTGATAGTAGTTTCCATATACATCAGAGATGTTCTGATTTGATATGCTCCTTGGTGGATGGAATTTTCTCCTCTTAACTTCCAATTCTTCTATGCAACAGTTCTTCAAATCTTTCAGGCGACTCCTTCATCTGATTTCTTAAGAACATATATTTGAGAAGCTTTTGGTCTTCTTAGAGTTCTTGATGGATCTTCTATATATGAAATTGATTGGATCCATTTTAGCTTGCAATGGTTGTTTGAAAGACAACTACATTTGAGTTGAAGTGTTGAATGTAGACCTTTGTTTCTGATGGAAAACATCTATTGAATGAGAAGATGAAATCCCTTTCCATCAAGTACTTGAGCCTTCAGAATCCTGAGAACTTGTTTCAGGGATTTTGTCTTCATATTTCTGATTCTAGCCCAGAGTTTTGAAACCTCTACAGAACGAGTTTTGAATCATAAAAGCTTTCTATCATTTGAGTAGCCGACAACTACACAATTTTCTCTAACTGGATCTCTCTACACAGTTAAGTGTTTGATTCTTAAATCAATAATAGAGTCGGACTCTGATACCAATTAAAGGAAGATAAAATACAAGAAAGGGGGGTTTGAATTATGTTCTTAGAAAACACCCCCCTTTTTAGAAATTCTAAGCGCTCAAATGATAATATCTATAAAGACAATGAAGAGAAAATGACACAAGTATTTTATCCAAGTTTTCCGTTAACTAGGCTACTCCTTTTCACCCCCGTAAGGATGATTTTGCCTTATCCAAGGACTTAATCCACTATAACCAAATTAATTACACTTGCATGGGAAACCACCAATGACTAACACACAATTACACGTTCAGTGATCCAAACTGATATAACATTCATTGACCTAATAGAATTCGATCCCTCAAGATCTCCTACCAGGATTTCCTTTCAATGATATCCATCAATGATCTCACAATTGTCTGACCTTCACTTAGCCCCTTTTGAGACATGACTATCATTGACCCAACAGAATCCGATCTTGCAAGATCTCCTATCATTCACCAAGTCTCCAAAGGAATCAATCAACAACAATTGATGGTGATCTTGTATTTATATGAATGCTTCTTCTAAGCAGATTACATAAGTGTTTTAAGCACATATTGTTTAACACCTTTTAGAGCAACAACTCAAGTGTTAAAATAATTTACATGAAGAGATATGAACAAAAACACTATACGAGCAACAACTTTAGTGTTCATTACAATGTTCTACAAAGATGTATATGATCAGAAGTTGAGGAGCATCTTTTAGTGTTCCTATTCATCTTCTTGTTGAGCAAGCTACAAGTAACAACTCCTTGCTTCTTATCTTTCATCCAAGATGCATGTGATGACAGTTGAATGGAATCTTGTTGAAATCTCCTTTCTTTATTTTCTCTCTTCTTTGGTGGTCTTCGCAATGTGTAGCATTGCATCTTTAACATCTTCTGCATCCACTACTTTCCTTTCACAGGATGAAGCTTGATGGCCAATGGCAAACGACAACGACATTTTTTTTTGAATATTCAATCTTCAATTATAGCCTTCGACACAGAGAGACGTTATCGGGATAGTGTAATGCGGTGGGAGAATTAACTTGGTGTTTTGCGTTTTATCGCAAATGTTGCGGATAGTAAGAGTCACCGCCGACTTTTCTTTTATCCAATAAAGGAAAGGGTGAAAAGAACAAGAAAGACCTTTTGAGAATTTTCTTGACTTCGGGGGTTAGGTTATGAAAAGGGAAGGTGTTAGAACCCTTTTCCTCCGTAGTTATCTACGCGCTCTTAATTTCTAGCTCACTTTGAAAATGCTTTGTGTTTGTGTATGTTTGTAAATATTTAGAAAACGCCTAAGTGAGGCAATTTTGTAATAATTCTCGTATCATTGAAAATGTATAGAAAATGCTTGTTTTGAAAATATTTCTTGAAAGAGAGTGTTTCCGAAAGATGTTTTGAAAATGCCAATGTAAGGAAATTTTTTAATGATTCTCGTATCATTAAGAATATATACAAAATGTTCGTTTTTGAAAAGTGTTTTGAAAAATAGTTTGTTTTGAAAGTGTGAAGTGTGGAAATTGTTTTAGTTTGTGAGCAAGCGATTATGAGCTATCTACCTACTCAAAAATGTCTTTGTTCTTTTCCTCCTCCTTTAGATAGTGCTATCCTACCATTAGTTAGTATGAAGCCCCATCATTGGATGTGAGGGACATGCGTGAGTCATCGTACAATCATAGATGGAACTTGTAAGATACTTTAGCAATTGTCGTAAGAGACTAAGATCGTTTATTGAAGGCAACATTGAAGGGTCATCGAGGGACTATGATCTTTTAATTGAGGGTTTTTGCTAAAGCATGTCACGTTCGAGGGACATGACTGTTTTAATCCGAGGTAACAAGTGAGGTTACCCTGGAGGTGCATGTGTGTGAAGTATGTTTGATTCAATTATTTATCTTTAATTAGGGTTGTCTAATGATTGTTTTTAAATCTTTCCATACAAACCCTAATTACTAAAAATAATAAGGAAAACAATAAATTGCGGAATTTAAATGTCCTAAGCTATTACAACACTTTGGGAATGGGGGGGGGGGGGGGGGGGGGGGATACAAGTTTGTGAAATGGGGGAAGAAAGCAATAAACCATAATTATATATTATAGACCATGTACATAAATGATAACGCGAAATAATAAGATGCACAAAAATGTAAAGATGAAGAAGAGAGAAAGTAAATTGTTTTTTGGTTTTGGTAGAGAAAAAATGTTTAATATTTTAACCTAATTGACTGACTTTGTATTTAAAAGAAATTAGTAAACCTAAATAAATTAAGTTAAGGTCAAAATTGATTTCATTAATTAAAAGGAAAAATAAGGAAAAATAAGTTAAATATAGAAAGACCCTAGGTCTAAATTAATTTAAAAGAGAAATTAATTGTTAGAAGATATTTTGAGGTTTTATTTAGAAATATATTTTGTGATGTAAAATAAATAGTAAAAACCTAATTCTAATCATTTCTAACAAGTTTAAAAAATAAAATAATTAATTTTATTTATGAAGATTAAAAATAATTGATTAAAACCTAAACCTATTTTTTTATGATTTTTTAATTTAATATATTTTATTAAATAAAATAAATAAATAAAAGTAGAAAAAAGAAAATATAAAAAGAAATAAAAATAATTGGGCCATGAGTCAGAAGTAAAAAGGGGGTGTGAGAAACAATTTTTATTAGACCCAAAATAGTTTTTGTTCAAATTAGAAAAATAAAATAAAAATAAGAATGGGCCTGCAAGTTAGTAAAAGGGGGGTGAAATGTAGTAAAAACAAGAAGCCCAGAACTACAAAGTCCAGGCGCTGCCTGATTTAATGTAGCTAGAATTTGATGGCTCACGGTGGATGCTTGCATCTGGAATGCCCATTTTCGATATAGGGAGATCCGAGGGTAATGAAGGTGGGTGCAGCGTGCGTGCCTTAAGCTTGTGTGCATTGAATCCGAAACAAATAAATATGAAACAAATAAAAGGGTACCACTGAGGCTCGAACCTAGGTCCCTATAGTCACATGCGTACGATTTAACCACTGGGGTGGTGATACATCCGATAGTTAAAGCACAAACCAATAAATATATTACAAACTCATTCCTGAATATACTTCATCTTCTTCCTTGCACCAGAAGCCATGAACAACATTTTTGAATTTTCAAACTCTTCCATTTCTCAATCATTTTCAAAAGTGTAAACATGAAACTTGCTTATTTTTTCACCACGAATCCAAACATGCCATTAATATAAGCTAACAATCAAAGATTAAACCGAATTTTTATTGGTACCAAACTGAACCCTAATTTTTCAGAAACTTCATTTCCAAAATTCTCATCACCCAAACAAGATAAATGAAATGTAAGCACATGGTTAGCTTCAAGGCAATGATGTCTATATTTTTTTATTCAGAAAGTAAACATTAATGATGCTTGTATAGAAAGTTCAAAGTTGAGAAAACTTACCTCAAAAGGGAGAGTCATGTTTGAAGTTGGAGCACTCCTGGAGGTGTTGTGATGATCTGGATAGCTTCACTGAACTCCCAAGAAGCTATTGCAATGCTTACTTTGGATTGAGAGTGCCTGGATTCTTCTGGAGAAGTCAAGTTGCAGAGTTGAGTTTTGAAAATGGTGGATGGTGATGGAGGTATTACAGAAGTGTTTCAAGTGTTTGGATCACTTCTATATGGTGTATTGATGATGTTTTAATGATTGAAATGGAAAACTCACTAGTAGATTATGAGTTTGGTGTTCAAGGTTTGAAGTTGCCACAAAAATGGGGTTTTGATGCAGTTTCTGGTTTGAGGGAGAATGAGGTTGCTTTGAGGGCTATGAATTCTTGTTTTGTCTTGAAAATGACCTCTTTATTTATAGGCAAGAGGTTTGACATCTTGAAGTAACCAGAATCTTGAGATAACATGTTATGGTTTGGTTAAAAATGAGAAATCAAGTTGGATAAATTTTCATGGTTCCAAGGTTCAAGTACAAGCATGGTCTGAGTTTATTGGGTGCAATGAGGTTGCTTCTTCAATTTATAATAGAGTGTGATCAGAAGAAACAAGTGAGGAGCTCAATGCATTGACTTTGTGATTAAAGCTTGCTTATCTAAAATGGAAGCCTTAGATTTCTTCCCTTAATGGCAAAATGGTTTGGACAATGGCTCAAACACTTGGATAAATGCTCAATCAATTGTGTAAATATTAAACTATGGTGATATTTGAAAGTCAAGATGCCTGCAAAGCCAGATTATGCAGAATAGCATGAAGATTGGATTATGTGTTCTTCACCAAAATGACTTGTAATTAAAGTTTATCATGCCAACTTCAAGTCTTCGAATCTCCTAGCTTAAAAATGATGTCTTCAAGTTCTTGGACATTTTGTAAATCTTGAAATATTGTCTACAACCTTCATATTGACCACTTTGGCTAAATAAACTTGGAACTTGGTGAAAATTTGCCAAGAAGTTGGGACAAAAATCTGACCAAACTTGTTGAAAATTTCACTAAGTGTTTTGATAAAAATGTCATGACTTTATGGGCCTATATTCCTAATCCAAGCATTTTTTGGATATCAACCCTCAAGTACAAAGTTTTATAATTCATCATGCTCTACAACTTTCGTGTTGAAAATTTTCCTTGAATCATCTTGCATCTTAGTGAAAAATAGTCATGAAGTAGTGATTTTATTAAGGCAAAAAACACTTAGAATTTTTATAAGTATTGGAAATCTTGACTTTTTGTTGACTTTTCTTGACTTTGTTGATTCTTGTTGATCAAGTTTGATATTTTTTAATGTCTTGATGATACTTGATCTTTGAAATTCAATGTTGACCAAAAAGTTAAAGTTTGACTTTTTGTGTGACTGTTGACTTTTCATCAATTGATCCAAATTTCAACTATCAATCACTTGATCTTTAGAGGCGTGAAATTAGATCAATATGTTGTGCTTGAGTCCTTAAGATAATTCTATAAGTCATTAGGTCATGTACTAGGTCAAAAAGTCAATGCTCAATCATTCTCAGTCAAAATCCTAATTTTGACAATTTTGCCCCTTTGATGATATGAGGGATTTTATTGAGGAATTATGATCAACCCTTGATAAAATGATGAATATGACTTAAAAATGTTGATGTTGACCAAAAATATTGAAGTTTGACTGTATGTTGACCATAATTGACTTTTTACCCAATACAACTGATTTTTCAGTCATCTGAGCAATTGACTGAGCAAATTTATGATGCAAGATTTGAAACTTGGTATGAGCATTCTTGGAGACCTATGATGAACCATGAAAGTAATTTGAGTTATTAAAAGGCCAATTTTCCTTATGAAAACCAAAACCCTAATTATGGACTCATTGCTTAAGAGGTGAGTTTGTCTGATCAAATCTTGAGTATCCTTGAGCATTTAAGAACTTTTGTAAGAAATATCTTGAGAAAAAGGGAGGGAAAATTTTGGGGTACAACAGCTGCCCCTGTTCAATCTTCTTAAACCTGAAGAGTTAGATTGGCATGTCCACCATTCGTGACTTGAAGGTGGAAGATGATTGAACACATAAGTGCCCAGAAATTTGCACTCGCTTGTGCAAGAAGTAATGATGTTGGTTGATTATACGGGGAATGGGCTTAGAGATTCCATTTGGAAAGGTAATGAAGAGTTTTCGAAGATGTGCTTATATATGCCACCTAAAATAACTGTTGAGAGAAATTAGACTAAGTCTACGCACGACTCTAACTGGGAGAAGTATCAGAATAATTCTTTGGTCGATTTAATCTGAGCCAGAAAAGGGTCTACCGGAAGAAACATCAGAATAAATATTTGGTCGATTTAATCTGAGCCAGAAAATGTCTACTGGAAGAAGTATCAGAATAAATCTTTGGTAGATTTAATATGAGCCAAAAGATGTGTGAAGGAAGTGTTTGTCATGTAGATAGTCGCCCCGTCCTGTTTCCAGAATTGATCTACGATATGTTTTTGTTGGTAAACCCGTCCTGTTTCGGGAATTCATACCACTTGGTGATAAAGATAGCCACTATGTCCTATTTCGGGAATTGATATTCATTTGACCATAAAGGAAGAAAGATAGTTTCCCCGTCCTGTTTCGGGAGTTAATCTTCAACCTGTTCATGTAGATAGTCGCCCTGTCCTGTTCCGGGAATTGTTCCACAATTTGTTCTTCACAGATAGTTGCCCTGTCTTGTTTCAGGAATTAATCTGTATTTGCTCATCCAGATAGTTTTCCCATATTATTTCAGGAATGAATCTGTGGCTAGTCATCCAGATAGTTGCCCCGTCTTGTTTCGAGAATTAATCTAGAACCTGCTTTTCGTTGGCCGTAGAGATAGTTGCCCCGTCTTGTTTCGGGAATTAATCTCTGACCTGGTTATATAGATAGTAGCCCCTTCCTGTTTCGGGAATTGATCTGTAAATCTGTTTAAGAATTGTTGATGATATTTATCTTTTGACTGATCTTTCCTGAAAAGGTAAAGAGTTAGATGTATGTAATGTCATGATGTATGAAATACATTGCGCAATGATGTTCTCAAAAGAAATGAGATTGTGATATATACATTTTGTATGCATATGCTATGACTCATGAATGTGAAATGTTCTTGAAGTGTATTCGTAAACCCGTGCAGTATCTTTGTCTGGGAAAATAAATCCCTAACTATTGCTGGGGATGAAGAGTATGTGTATCTTCAATCTTGTCTAGAATGCTTCCGCTGGGGATTCTTGCTTACTTGTTTGAGGAAACTCCGCTGGGGAATATTGACTTCATGCTTGGGGAGTAGAATTTAGGAACCTTCGCCGTCCATTTCTCTACTGGGGAATTTAATTCTTGTATACCCTGACTGGGGATAAACGAGATGGATAACCTTCTGACTCGTATGAGGAGAATAATTCTTATACACCTTGACTGGGGTTAAAAGAGATGTATAACCTTTCGACTCGTATGGGGAGGATAAAGTTTGAGTGATATCTGGTCCGGTTCCAGGTTTTGCAGCAATCTTTTGGGGATAATGGTGAGTTCACTTGGGAAGAGGAGTTATGTCAGTGATTTGTAGTGGTATGAGGAAAAGATTCCAGTTGGGGAGACTGTAATTTGTTGGGAAAATAAACCCTGTTGAGGAAATAAACCCTATTGACATAGAAAGATTCAACTGAGGAAGCAAACTCTCTTGGGGAAATTGAATTTACAGTTTTCAACCTCGATTGGGGAAGAGAATTTCCATGAACTGTACTGATTGGAACTCCATAGGTTGGGGGAAATGTGAGGAATGTATCCTTATCGGGGATGAATTCGTGAAGATTGAGGATGTGAAAAAGATAAGAAGGGGGGGGGGGGGGGTTGAATTGAGAACTTGAATCTAAACGCTTAATGACATAGTATTTTTATCCTGGTTCGTTTGATCTCAAACTACTCCAGTCCACCCGTCAAGGTGATTTCGCCTCTCTCCAACGAGGTCTTAATCCATTAATCTCAACAAGATTACAAAAGCTACTTTAACAACTGTTAAAGTCTTCTTGAGTACAACCACAGTCCGGTTAATCTCAAGGAACACTTTTTCAATATAATTGTACAATATGTGTGTTGTTGTTTTTCTAACAAAAAAACTGTTTATCACAACTGTGATAAATTACACAGGTTTATAGCTTAGAAAAGTAAAATGAAATTGCTTGCTGCTTTGAATATGCGTGAGTGGTTATCTAGCAAAAACGTTGTTTGATTTAGAAAGCTGACTTTGTTTATATAGGTAGTGGAATGAAGTTGATTATAAAGCATGTTTAATGTCATTAAAACACTTTCCTTTTGGAGAAGATCCTGTCTGAAAGAAGCCGTTGGAATTGATGTTGTCTTGAATGATCAGTAACGCTTCAGAATCTTATCTCCTTTCTGCTGATGACGCTTCGGAATATTGATGACTTGGATTGATATGTTCTTGTTCAGAGTCAGAGTTTACTTTGATTAAGCGCAGGTTCTGGTCATCAATCTTCAGCGTATGTTCTGATTGCTTCAGTGTGTATCACTTATGGCTTATCTTCTGATGCTGATATGATCAGAACTTCTGCATACATAAAACATAATTTTTAAGGTGCATATTTGTTCTTTGTATTTTATAATGTATTCTTTGTATTTGTTATCATCAAAACTCTAACCAAGGCTTGTAGAATCAAACTATGTTCTAACAGAAGATTACTCTGTGGGGATGATCTCATGGCTCTGGGGATTTATGGATAGCTTGCACGTTATCCTAACTCCTAGAGTCTTGAGTAAATGCTTATTCGCTGTTCTTATGCATATCTTTGTTAATATTTAATCATGTGCATATGCATATGTTCATTCAATTTTAGTCATTGGACGTTTTTGCAAGCAAAACAGAAAAACAAAGATTTTAAACTTTAAGGTGTATTTATATTGATATTTTGCCTATAAACAAGCGTTTTTTTTATACAAAGAGACATAAAACCATAGTCCATCGGGATCCTATCTCAGGTCCTTCATACAGTCCAGGTTCTTCACCGTCTATAATTAGCATGATGTTCTCCTTCGGGAATTCAAAGTTCATAGATTGGTAGTCGTCTACAGCTTGATGCGCCAAATGATATGCCAATACACTTCCTCTGATTGCTTTTTGAGAGGTGTACTGAATGTCGTATTTCGTTAAGATAATTTGCCACCGGGCTATTCTTCCGGAGAGAGCTGGCTTCTCGAATATATATTTGATGGGATCCATTTTTGAAATCAATAGAGTGGTATAGGTCAACATATATTGTCTTAGTCGGTGAGCAGCCCATGCCAAAGCGCAACAAGTTTTCTCGATCAATGAATATCTTGTTTCACAGTTGGTAAACTTTTTGCTAAGATAGTATATTGCATGCTCTTTTCGACCAGACTCATCATGTTTCCCCAGCACACACCCCATTGAGTTATCTAACACTGTCAGGGACATGATTAAAGGTCTCCCTTCAACTGGTGGCATTAGAATCGGAGGTTCTTGTAAGTACTCCTTGATTTTATCAAAAGCCATTTGACAGTCATCGTTCCACCTGACTACTTGATCTTTCTTCAGTAGTTTGAAGATTGGCCTACAAGTAGCAGTCAAATGAGAGATGAATCAGGAAATGTAGTTTAGTCATCCTAAGAAACCTCTGACCTCATTCTCAATACGGGGAGCTGACATTTCTTGAATAGCTTTAACCTTTATAAGATCGACTTTAATACCTTTACCATTAACGACGAAACCTAAGAGTTTTCCATACCTCACCCCAAAGGTGCATTTGTTTGGATTCAGCCTCAACTTGTATTTCTTCATCCTTTTAAATAACTTGTGCATATGGTCAAGGTGTTCTTCCTTAGTTTGTGATCTGGCTATCATATCATCGACATAGAATTCTATCTCATGATGAATCATTTCAAGAAATAAAGCCACCATATCCCGTTGATAAGTTGCACATGTGTTCTTCAGCCCAAAAGGCATGACCTTATAATATAAAGTGCCCCACTGTGTGACCAAGGTAGTTTTCTCCATGTCTTCAGGCACCATTTTGAATTGGTTGTACCCGGAGAAGCCATCCATGAAGGAGAATACCTTATGTTGAGCAGTGTTGTCAACTAGGACATTAATATGTGGAAGTGGGAAGTCGTCTTTGGGGCTTTCCCTATTTAAATCCTTGTAGTCTACATACATATGGACCTTACCGTCTTTCTTTGGCCCTGGAACGACATTTGCAACCCATTGGGGATATGGCGTCACTGCCAAGAAACTTGCATTGAACTGTTTCATTACCTCAACCTTGATTTTCTCTGACATATCAGGACGCATGCGATGAACCTTTTGTTTGATCGGAGAACAACCCTCTTTCATTGGCAGACGACGAACCACAATATCAGTATCGAGACCTTACATGTCTTCGTATGACCAAGCGAATACCTCAACATAGTAGTGCAACATTTGAACCAACATTCTCTTGACATTGTCTTCCAGGTTTGCGCTAATATTGAATTCTTTCTTATCTGCCTCGGTACCCAAGTTTATTACCTTGACCAACTCTTCATGCAGTTGGATGGCCTTTTCCTCTTGACTCAAAAGTATGGCGAGTTCTCCAGGTATCTCAAAATCTTCTTCACCTTCATCTTCAGCTTGATAGATTGGATTTTCGAAGTCATAAACGATGTTGTACCCCAAAGTTTACCCTCCCATATTTCTCAATACATTTCAAGTAAGGTCTTCAAATTGCCCAAGGAAGTCCAAGAGTTGACCAGACAAACTCTCTCCTAAAGGCAGTCTACCTCAAATTAGGGTTTCATTTTGCATCAAGATGTTTGAGTCCAAAGGGTCCCAAATGTGCACTATTATCCTAATATGTTCTCAAGATCATCCATGTCAAGTTTCAAGCCTTGTAGAGGAAGTTTGCTCAGTCAATTGCTCAAAGGCTTGAAAGTCGACTGTGTTAGGGCAAAAGTCAACTGTGGCCCACATACAATCAAACTTCAATATTTTTGGTCAACATCCTCATTTTTAAGTATTATTCATCATTTGATCAAGGGTTGATCATGATTCCTCAAGGATTGCTCACAATTCATCAAAACCCAAAAGTTGCTAAATTAGGGTTTTGTAGGAAAAGTCAACTCAACTTTGACCAAGCATAACTTCTCATACTTTATCAGAAATGATCCATCCAAAGCTCATTTTGAATAGGATGTAATTCACTACAATTCATCTTCAGCTCCCAAGTTCAAAATATGCACTCACAAGAAGATATAAATTTGGACATTATAGGTCATTTTAAAAAGTCAACGAAAACACCTTTTAGGTCAAAGCTTCTTACATGAACATGGAAGATTCAATTGAGATAAAACCAAATAGGTTGCTTAGGGGACATCCTAAGCTTTCTAAAAGTCCAAGAACACCCTCATAAGGTTAAAATTGAGAGAGATATGTATTGTCAAAGTTGGACAATTTTTGAAAAAAATGCATGAAGCAAATATTGACCAAACTTGGATTTTTTTCCAAGTGGGCCTATTTTTTCAAGTTTTAAACTCATTCCTAACATGGTCCACGACCTCTAAGCTCACCCATACATTTTTCTGTTATTTATGATATTTATTTTGATATTTTATTCATTAAAATTCAGAATTAAAAAAATAAATAATAGAAATAATGTAAATTTTGATGTGAATCCATTTTGGGCAAGTTTTATGCTGGTTTATGTCAATTGATTTCGTGCAATAACCCTTCAAATATTTCCAGGTTCATCCACATGTGAAAATGGCATAAAATCATCAAATATGGCATTTTTTTCAAATCTTGATCATGGTCTTAAAACACAACATTATGAGGGAGATTCTTTCCATGCTTTCTTGTCTCCTCATTCTCCTCTATAAATATAGAGACATACAAGCTTGAAAGGGATGAAATTACTCTCTAAAAAGCTCTCAAAAAGATCTTCAAAAAGCTCTCTAAAAGTTCTTCAAAAAGCTCTCCAGAAATCAAAGAATTGGTGCAAGTCATATCTCGAGGTACCGGTCTTTCTCAATTGACATCAAGTCTCAAACCATCCTCTTGAAGTCCTCAGGAGTCTTACAAGGCCCAAGAGCAATCCATCACACGCCTAGCACACCCCCATTTGACAACACCAGTTTGGTAAAATTTTAAACTTCAAATCTCTAATTTTAATCACATTTTATGGTATGCTAACGTTTGTTTGAGTTTATATAGAACAGTTATGGATGTTTGAATCATAGGTTCCACACAAGAATAAAAAAAACACCATAGTTAGATCATGAGATTTCGAAGATTCGGGACTAAGGATTTCTGATGATTGCACCCCCTATTTACTTTTGCTACTAGGCCCATCTTTATTATCTTGTTTTATTAATTTTATTAATTTCTTTTAATCCCTTTTTTTAATCAATAAACAAATATAAAAATCACATAAAAATAGATTTAGGATTTTTTTCTTAATTAAATTTTAATTTTGGTAAATTAATTAACTAAACACTTTAACTTTTTTTTAAAAATTAAAATTAATAGAACTTAGGTTTAATTTCATTTTAATTCATTTTCCTTTTCGTAACAAAAATATCAAAAAAACATAGAATTAATTTCTTTTATTTAAATTTCATGTTTCTTTAATAATTATCTTTTTTTTAAAATATAGATCTAGATCAATTATTTTTTAACTTAAACCATTTTTATAAATTAAAACAAAAAACAACAAAAAGATTTTTTTATATCTTAGGATTTTTAGACGTCTTTTCAAATTTGCGCGTTATTATTCTTTCGCACTTCATTTTATTATTGTAACTGTATATTGGGATGTAATAGATGATTAGTAGGACCTTTACCGCTTTTATTTATTTTTCCCCCAGTTTTGGATATGTACATAATCCTCCTCCCCGAAGCTTTGTAATAGCTAGGTTTTATATTTCTGCACTTTTAAATTACTGCAATTATTAACTGCTAGATGTATGACTAATAGGATTGTATGGCAAGAATAATCAAACATTAGCAAACTTAACACAAGACTAAAATAACTGAACATAACACACCTTGCACATATGCACCCTTAGGGTATACCTCACTTGGTTGCCTCGGAAAATAATGGTCATGTCCCTCGAACGTAGGGATACCCTTAGTAAAGGCCCTCGGTTAAAATCATCATAAAGATCATGGTCCCTCAATGTCCCTCGAAGTTGCCTACGGTATATGATCTTGTCCCTCGATGTTGCCTACGAATATATGATGACAGTCCCTTTGAAATGCTAAGGTATCCCTACATGTTGCCTTCAATGAACATTACGTTCCTTTCGAATTGACCCTTACAACTCCAACGACGGTGTTACCTACTCTTTAATAGTGGGATAGCGCTGTCTAAAGGAAACAAGAACAAAATTTTTTTTCTCCGAGTAGGTAGATGCTAGTAGGTACTTGCTCAAAATCAAACTTTTTCACACTTACACCTTTTTTTTAAACAAAGTTTTCAAAACGACTTCGTAACACTCTTGAGGACTGATACAAGGGTTAAAACGAAGTAAAACAAAAACTTTTCAAAAAACACACAAACACGGAAGCAATTTTTAAAACGATGAGCAAGTACCTAAGAGCCCGTAGAAAACTACAGATAGAAAGGGTGCTAATACCTTCCCTTTCTATAATCTACCCCCCGTACTCAAAATCTCGAAAAAGGAATTTTTCTGTGCTTTTTTCCTTTCTAGTTGGATAAAATAAAAGTCGGTGGCGACTCTTGCTTACCGCGACATTTTGCAAACAAAAACGCAAAACGCAAACCAGTATTAAACAGTCCGGTTCTGCCACCGTATCACAGAACTGGCGACTCTGCTGGGGAAAATAATAAGTGGGGTATACCTTAGGATTTAGTTCATCATAAATTGATTTTTTTGTTGTTTTGGTTGCTTTACTTTTAAGGGTTTTGTTTGGGAGTTACTATAGATCCTGACTCGGATCTAGGGGACACCTTTTAGGTATGTAGCAATAAACTGTGAGGGAACTTTACGGCATAGACCGATACGGTTGAAGCAGTAGCTACGTTGATGTGGCACATTGGTTGGTAGCGGTATCCCTTGTGGAGAAACGAGGAGAATACGGGGCTGCTATGTGTGTCGTTAAACATCAACTGACCTTAGAACCCATAATTGACCAACTTGGCCAGTAGGAAGTAGTGAGATAGCCGGCCTCGGTGTAAAGCTGAGAACTGGTTGATACTCGATACTACACTCATTGAGACCATACTCTCGAGATAGTTCCGTCTGCAAGAAAAGATTGCGTGAGCTGAAACCATGACAGATGGAGGATGGTTAGTGATATTGAGAACCTCTAGAACTCGGTTACTATTATTAGGACAGGTTAAAACCAACTGAACTTCAAGAGGGTAATACCTAGACCTCATACAAGCCTTAAACTTAAGGGTTTTTGTGTGACTTGTTTGCCTTTACCATGTCTGTTATATGCTATACCTGTTGTGTGTTTTATCATGACATCATGCATCATAACATAGCATGCATACTTCATTATACTAACCATTTCAAAGACCGAGGGGATTTATCTTTGTTCTATTTTGCAGATTATGGCTTCCATACGTAGAAACACAACCCGAGTTAACTTTGTGCAAATACCTGCTCAACTCAAAGAATTAGCCTTAAAAGTTTCTGATACTTCTTCATTCATTAGAAGACATGGTCAGCTTCTTAGCTTGGTTACCTCAAAGTTTGATGAGAAGATGATGAGTGTGCTTTTCCAGTTCTTTGATCCTGTGCATCATTGTTTCACCTTCCCGGATTATCAGCTAGTTCCCACTTTGGAAGAGTTTTCTCACTTATTGGGCATATCCATCCTTGAGCAAATGCCCTTCACAGGTTTGGAAGAGACTCCTAGACCAGAAGACATTGATTCATCTCTGCATCTGACACGGGCTGATATAATATCCAATTGGGAGACGCGAAGTGGAGTTTAAGGTTTCTTAGCTAATTTTGTGATAGATCAAGCTCAACTATTCTGGGAGAGTTTGGACTTTCAGGCTTTTGAAGATATCTTGGCTCTCCTTATCTATGATTTGGTTCTTTTCCTGAATCCAGATTCCTTCATAGATGTGAATACGGTTAAGATCTTCCTATCTTGCAATCCTGTGCCTACTCTTCTGGGTGATATTTTGCATACCCTCTATACTCGTATTGTGCGAAGAAGAGGGACTCTCACGTGTTGCATGCCGCTATTTTCGAGGTGGTTTATTTCGCACCTCCCCAAGTCCGTGTTGAAGAATAAGGAAGGTTTAGGATGGTCTTATAGGATAATGTCCCTTGCCCATACATACATTCTTTGGAGTTCTAAGGCTATGGAAAGCATTGCTGTCATTGATCGATGTGGGGGATACCCTAATGTCCCATTGCTCGGAATCAGAGGAGGGATAACCTATAGTCCTTGTTTAGCTTTGCGATAATTTGGTCTGGTTCGGAGAGACGTTCCTCATGAGCTACTTCTTACAGATATTGCATTTAACTATAAGGAGGATGTTGACGAGCATCGCCGGAGGTTTATACGAGCTTGGGGCATGGTGAACAAATCTGACCCCCAAGAGCTAGGACAAAAGACTTCTCTCCCTATGCAGCCTTATCTCCAGTGGGTCCGAGCTCGAGCCCAGAAGCTTGGGATGCCTTATGAAGCTGTATTGCCAGTGATTGTGGAGCCTACCAATGAAGAGGGCATTCCTTATACAGTCCTTTATCCCTACATGCCCACTGATCTTGGGGCATTGAAGAGATCCTGGATTCAGCTGAAAGAGGAGAGGGATACCTACCGGGAAAAGTACCATGAGCAAGAAAGGAAGATCTTGAAGCTCACCAGGCAACTTAAGAATGAAAGAACGATCAATGACTACATCAGCACCAAGGGGAAGCGTCCATGGGATTTCTGATTTTTCTTTTTCTAGTTTAGATTTGTTTTTCATTTGCTTCTTTGTAAACGCCTTAAAGGCATTGTTGAGCCTTTTTACAAGTTTAATCTAATAAAGTTTGTTTATTTCTTGGTTTGCAAATTTAAATCTCCAAAAGTCTTTGAAATCATTACATACGCATCCCATTACAGGTACCATAACAGGTTTCTCATCTTCTTCGATGTTTATTTCAGCAGAAATGTCTTCCGATCAAGCTATCAAAGATCTTCAGGCACAAAATGCCCAATTCCAAGAGATGTTCTTGAGCTTGGCTAAAGGGAAAGAGGACTTTAAAGCTCTCATTCTGAAAGTGAAAGAGAAGAAGAAGGTTGTTCTGCTGTGTATGGGAAAAAGGTTTGGGGATAGGTTGAAACAACAAGCTGACCTGTCCTTTTCATCCAAGGGAGGGGAGGACCAAGAAGAAGAAAAGGGCCCCAGTCCTGCAGTTTCTGATAATGATACAGATTATGATGAGGAACAATATCCTCCTGCTAAGGATACACACAAACAACTTGAAGACCATCTGAGTGCTATGGAGATTCAGAAGATCCTTGGTTTGGATTTTGGAGATTTGGGATTGGTATCTGGAGTGGTGATCCCTCAGAAGTTCAAAGCTCCAGTTTTTGCTAAGTATGATGGGGTGTCCTGCCCAAAACTCCATCTCCGTTCTTATGTCAGGAAGATCCAGCCCCACACAGCTGATATAAATCTATGGGTTCACTTCTTTCAAGATAGTATGGCAGGGACTCAACTTGAATGGTTCTACCAGCTAGAGGGAGCAAATATCCAAAATTGGGAAGATCTGGCTGCTGCTTTCTACAAACAGTATCAACACAATGCCGACCTTGATCCTACTTGTACTCAACTTCAGAGTATGTCCATGGGTGCAAGTGAAGGATTTAAAGACTATGCCCAAAAGTGGAGAGACTTGGCTAGAAGAGTCCAACCCCCTTTGTCTGATAGGGAGTTGGTTGATATGTTTCTGGGGACGCTATCTGGTCCATTCTTTAATCATTTGATTGGCAACTCGTCAGCGGGTTTCACCGAGCTGATTCTGACTGGAGAAAGAGTAGAAGCTGGGATCCTGAGTGGTAAGATCCAGAAAAATACCTCTTCGAGTACAGAGAAGAAGTCATTTGGTGGCAAGAGGGAAGCCAATGCTGTGCACGGCCAGAAGAGGCGTAGCAAGGAAGACTACCACCAATCTGTGGGGGCAGTGTTGATCTCTAATTCGGCATGCACACAATGACCACAACAACGAAACAATCAGCCAAGGGTGGAAAGACCTCAAAGGAAGTTCACCCAAATCAATATGCCATTGTCACAAGCATTGCAACACATGTTGAAGATGAATCTGATTACGGTGATAAACCCTCACCCGAACCCTAAGACTTCTTCTCCTAACTACAACCCGGATGCAAGGTGTGCTTATCATTCTGGTAGCCCGAGGCACGATACTAACGATTGTTGGGCACTGAAATACAAGATTCATAATATGATTGATGCCAAGGAGATCGAATTCGACCCTCCTGAGACTCCCAATGTGATCACTGCTCCCTTGCCAAAACATGGCTAGGATTGAAAGCATTTTTGTTCATTTGAATTCTGAAGTTGTATTTTCTTTGCTTATTCAAACGATTATTGTCATGTCAAACTTTTTTATTTCATTAATGCATTACACGTGTCTGCCTTAAATTAATTTTTTTTCATTATGCTTAAATTGCTTTATATTTCCTTTTCGTGATATTCAACTCTCGACTAAAAACTGTAAGCCTTTAGAGGGAGGATGACGAAAATGATATCAAAATCTCTACAGTATGCTTTTGAACAGACCCCGCTGACGATGTACAGGCGTTGTTTCAAATCCTAAACAGTGGGGTTATAAGGAAGATAATCCCTAGTTAACCCCTTTGAGCCAAAGAAGTAGGATTTTTTCTTTTCACACAAATTAAAACCCTTAATCACAACCTGGGGCAGGGTAGTTTTCTCAGTTAATCCAGGTGCACAATGATGGCTTCAAAGACGTCCTTCCAAAATAAAAGGCAGTGATGGTTCCCTATAATCATCAAGACAGGAAGTCATTATCTCTCGAAATAAAAGCCCATTAAGTCAAAACCTATGAAGGAGACTTAAGAAAAAAAATGGGGCATCCCGCTGACTGTAATCACAAAAAGAAACAGTTCAGGCAAAAGACAGGGATAATAAAATCAAAAAGAAAGAGGTACTACAAACCCTCAATAAAAAATAAATGTCTGCCTATTCAAAATAAACTGTCAGTATCCGAACCATCACTGGAGTATCAGAGAAAAGACTCAAACGGGATCTAAATGCACAATTAGCTGAGTTTATGATCAAAGATCATCACGAAGAACAGGTGGGTACAAATAAAATTTGAGCCTTTATCCTTTATTTCTTAAACCATGAACCAGGCCACGTTATAACCCTTAAAAGTCCTAGCTGAAGCATGGGTTAGTTCGAAAACATACTGTTATAAAAGGTATCCTGACTCCTGAAGGTCCGTTACAAATCCTGAGTTGATATCACATCTCTGCGAAATTCTATTTTTTCTATAAAAAAAACTGCATTTTCAAAACTTCAAGACAGACATAAGCTTTGCATTCTTAAAATAACATTGTTTGCATATGACTATTTGTTCAACAGTAGAGAAATTTGCATGACGAATATCTAGTGAACAAAAACCTTCTCAATAAAAAGGATCACCTAAAGTGGAAAAACACTTCCAACCAATGGGCACGGCATGATCATTGTCCATCATCTGGGGCAGTCAAGTCAAGATTCAAGGAATCTCTCAAAGATGCCAAATAGCCAGGGGCAAATCTCCATCTGAATCACTTGGGGGCATTGGACATGAATTCCAGCAACGAATCTTGTATGATCAAACATACATCTTCTGGTAGTGTGGCAACACAACACTACTGACAGTGATAACTCCCTACACCCTGAGAGCATGGACATAGTCAGAAAATACTGCGCATGAACAAAGACCCGCTAGGTTGACTGGCCTAGGCAAAAATAAGGGCATCCCGACGAACCAAAAGGGTTCGGGCAAAAATTAGGGATAAAAACAAAAAAGATATGTACACCCGGCAAGCCGAAAACTTGAAAAGGCGGCTTGGGCAAAAAAGGGTATCCCAGTGGACTGAAAATCTGAAAAGACAGTCCAGGGAAAAGTTAGGGATTAAAGCGTACGACTATGTCCGGTCATCTCGTTACTTTCCTATCAGTAGAAGACTTATCATTTCGATCGGCAGTTACCAAGCACCTCATAAGTTGGGATAACACTCAAGCCACAAGGCCTCCGCAGGCACTTTCTCCAGCAGGTACAGGGGCATAAAAGTCTTGATACAAAGTCATTGTCGTATCCTCAGCATGCGTCCTAGTAACATCTACACTCCCCACATAGTAGAGGCAACCAAAGTTTTGATCTCTTCCTCCCCAAACAAGAGTTACTTTCCCCAGCCAAGCTCTTTCGGAGAGCCGACGTCTATATTCCCCAGCCGAATTTTGTAATCGCAAGCGATTCATAAAGTTTTCTCCTGAACAAAGTTTATTTTTCTGAATACAGAAGCTCAATCCTCGACAGAGTTTATCCCTTCAGCTATGGAATCTTCTCTCTCCAACATAATTATTCCCCCGCAGAGTTGTTCTCAAGCAGAGTCTCTCCTTGGCAGAATATCCATAAACAAGGGGCAAATCCCTAACATAGTCATCTCTGGTTCACCATCTCTAGCGGAAGTAGAAGAACCACTTTTTTCACGACAGCCAGGAACTCAATTTCAATTACTCTCCAACAACAGTCAGGGATTTATTTTTCCAAACTCGGACGTGCCACAATAGCATTTCATGTTCATATACCATGACGTGCGCATACATATTGCATACAACATAATCTCATTTATTTTGAGAACATTATCATACAATGCATGTCATGCATCATATACGAGTAATCATGTACCTTTTCAAGAAAGATGGTTATCATCAACAACTTCCAGCAAGTTCAAGATTAGCTCCGGAAACTAAACAAAGTAATTATCTGCACGATCAAATGCAGCTTTGCACAGGTTCGTCATAAAGCAATCTTACACGGGTATTTTCTCATACATTTCCAAATAAAGTTTTACACGAACTTATCACAAAGTAACCTTACCCAGGTTCATTCTGAATTTTTACACGAACTTATCACAAAGTAACCTTACTCAGGTTCCTTCTAAATTTTTACACGAACTTATCACAAAGTAACCTTACCCAGGTTCCTCTTGAAGTTTTACACGAACTTATCCCGAAATAACCTTACCCAGGTTCCTCCTGAAGTTTTAGACAAACTTATCACGAAATAACTTTACCCAGGTTCCTCCTGAAGTTTTACACAAACTTATCACGAAATAACCTTACCCAGGTTCCTCCTGAAGTTTTACACAAACTTATCACAAAGTAACCTTACCCAGGTCCCTCCTAAAGTTTTACACGAACTTATCACAAAGTAACCTTACCCAGGTTCCTCTTGAAGTTTTACACAAACTTATCTCATAGTAACCTTACCCCGGTTCATTTTGAAGTTTTACACGAACTTATCAAAAAGTAACCTTAACCAGGTTCCTCTTGAAGTTTTACATAGACTTAGCCTAAAGTAACCTTGCCCAGGTTCCTGCCGAAGTTTTACACGGACTTATCCCGAAGTAACCCTACCCAGGTTCCTTCTAAAGCCCTACACAGACTCCTCACAAAACAATCTTACATAGGTTCCTTCTCAGCTCAGATGCGGTTTTACCCAAACTCCTCACAAAGCAACCTTACCCAAGTTCCTTCTCAGTTCAGATGCAGTTTTACCCAAACTCATCACAAAGCAACCTTACCCAGGTTCCTTCTCGGTTCAGATGTAGTTTTACCCAAACTCCTCACAAAGCAACCTTACCCAGGTTCCTTCTCGGTTCAGATGCAGTTTTATCCAAACTCCTCACGAAGCAACCTTACCCAGGTTCCTTCCCATAAGCCCTACTATCCAGGTTCCTTCTCATAACCTTACCATCCAGGTTTCTTTTCTCTTATCTCCAGACAGCAGTCCATAACACTGTAAGACCTGGACCTGATCAAACACGATCGGTTTCACCTTTCCCCAATAGGTCGCGATGCAGCCTATACACGACCAGATAACAGTTCATTTTCACCTCCCCGACTAAGAGATGATTCCCCAGTAGAATAATGGACGACTGAAGCTCCTAAAATTCTATTTCTCTCAAGACAGAGACCAACATTCCCCAGCGAAATCCTCCTCAACAACAGGTATACGGGCTCTCGCAAAGGAATTTCTTATGCAATTAACACTTCTTCTGAGTGCATCTTTAAGCCCATTTTCCGTCATTAATTTCCAAATGGCATCTATAAGCCCATTCCTGAAATTGCAAGGCCAATACCACTTCATGCGAGTGCAAATTTCTGGGCACTCTAGTGTTCAATCATCTTCCACCTTCGGATCACGAAAGGCAAGCAAGCCAATCTACATTCTCAGGTTTAAGAAGATTGAACAGGGGCAGCTGTTGTACCCCAAAATTTTCCCTCCCATATTTCTCAATACATTTCAAGTAAGGTCTTCAAATTGCCCAAGGAAGTCCAAGAGTTAACCAGACAAACTCTCTCCTAAAGGCAGTCTACCTCAAATTAGGGTTTCATTTTGCATCAAGATGTTTGAGTCCAAAGGGTCCCAAATTCTCACTACTATCCTAATATGTTCTCAAGATCATCCATGTCAAGTTTCAAGCCTTGCAGAGGAAGTTTGCTCAGTCAATTGCTCAAAGGCTTAAAAGTCGACAGTGCTAGGGCAAAAGTCAACTGTGGCCCACATACAGTCAAACTTCAAGATTTTTGGTCAACATCCTCATTTTGAAGTATTATTCATCATTTGATCAAGGGTTGATCATGATTCCTCAAGGATTGCTCACAATTCATCAAAACCCAAAAGTTGCTAAATTAGGGTTTTGTAGGAAAAGTCAACTCAACTTTGACCAAGCATAACTTTCTCATACTTTATCAGAAATGACCCATATAAAGCTCATTTTGAAGAGGATGTAATTCCCTACAATTCATATTCAGCTTCCAAGTTCAAAATATGCACTCACAAGAAGATATAAATTTGGACATTATAGGTCATTTTGAAAAGTCAACAAAAACACCTTATGGGTCAAAGCTTCTTACATGAACATGGAAGATTCAATTGAGATGAAACCAAATAGGTTGCTTATGGGACATCCTAAGCTTTCTAAAAGTCCAATAACACCCTCATAAGGTTAAAATTGAGAGAGATATGCATTGTCAAAGTTGGACAATTTTTGAAAAAATTGCATGAAGCAAATATTGACCAAACTTGGATTTTTTCCAAATGGGCTTATCTTTTCAAGTTTGAAACTCATTCCTAACATGGTCCACGACCTCTAAGCCCACCCATACATTTTTCTACTATTTATGATATTTATTTTGATATTTTATTCATTAAAATTCAGAATTAAATAAATAAATAATAGAAATAATGTAAATTTTGATGTGAATCCATTTTGGGAAAGTTTTATGCTGGTTTATGTCAATTCATTTCGTGCAATAACCCTTCAAATATGTCCAGGTTCATCCACATGTGAAAATGGCATAAAATCATCAAATATGGCATTTTTTCTAATCTTGATCATGGTCTTAAAACACAACATTATGAGGGAGATTCTTTCCATGCTTTCTTGTCTCCTCATTCTCCTCTATAAATATAGAGACATACGAGCTTGAAAGAGACAAAATTCCTCTCTAAAAAGCTCTCAAAAAGCTCTTCAAAAAGCTCTCTAAAAGTTCTTCAAAAAGCTCTCCAGAAATCAAAGAATTAGTACAAGTCATATCTCGAGGTTCCGGTCTCTCTCAATTGAAATCAAGCCTCAAACCATCCTCTTGAAGTCCTCAGGAGTCTTACAAGGTCCAAGAGCAATCCATCACACGCCTAGCACGCCCCCATTTGACAACACCAGTTTGGTAAAATTTTAAACTTCGAATCTCTAATTTTAATCACATTTTATGGTATGCTAACGTTTGTTTGAGTTTATATAGAACAGTTATGGATGGTTGAATCATAGGTTCCACGTAATAATAAAAAAAACACCATAGTTAGAGAATGAAGCTTTCGAAGATTCGGGCCTAAAGATTTCTGATGATTGCACCCCCTGTTTACTTTTGCTACTAGGCCCATCTTTATTTTCTTGTTTTATTCATTTCATTTATTTCTTTTAATCCTTTTTTTTATTTTTATCAATAAACAAATATAAAAATCACATAAAAAATAGATTTAGGATTTTTTCTTAATTAAATTTTAATTTTGGTAAATTAATTAACTAAACACTTTAACTTTTAAAAAAAAAATTAAAATTAATAGAACTTAGGTTTAATTTCATTTTAATTCATTTTCCTTTTCGTAACAAAAATACCAAAAAAATAATAGAATTAATTTCTTTTTTTTTAAATTTCATGTTTCTTTAATAATCATCTTTTTTTAAAATATAGATCTAGATCAATTATTTTTTAACTTAAACCATTTTTATAAATTAAAACAAAAAACAACAAAAAGATTTTTTTATATCTTAGGATTTTTAGACTTCTTTTCAAATTTGCACGTAATTATTCTTTCGCACTTCATTTTATTATTGTAACTGTATATTGAGATGTAATAGATGATTAGTAGGACCTTTACCGCTTTTATTTATTCCCCCCCCCAGTTTTGGATATGTACATAATCCCCCTCCCTGAAGCCTTGTAATAGCTAGGTTTTATATTTCTACACTTTTAAATTACTGCAATTATTAACTGCTAGATGTATGACTACTAGGATTGTATGGCAAGAATAGTCAAACATTAGCAAACTTAACACAAGACTAAAATAACTGAACATAACACACCTTGCATATATGCACCCTTAGGGTATACCTCACTTGGTTGCCTCAGAAAATAATGGTCATGTCCCTCGAACGTAGGGATACCCTTAGCAAAGACCCTCGGTTAAAATCATCATAAATATCATGGTCCCCCGATGTCCCTCGAAGTTGCCTACAGTATATGATCTTGTCCCTCGATGTTGCCTACGAATATTTGATGACAGTCCCTTCGAAATGCTAAGGTATCCCTACATGTTGCCTTCAATGACCATTACGTCCCTTTTGAATTGACGCTTACAACTCCAACGACGGTGCTACCTACTCTTTAATAGTGGAATAGCGATGTCTAAAGAAAAAAAGAACAGAAAAATTCTTTTTTCGAGTAGGTAGATGCTAGTGGTACTTTCTCAAAATCAAACTTTTTCACACTTACACCTTTTTTTTAAACAAAGTTTTCAAAACGACTTCGTAACACTCTTGAGGACTGATACAAGGGTTAAAACAAAGTAAAACAAAAACTTTTCAAAAAACACACAAACACGAAAGCAATATTTAAAATGATGAGCAAGTACCTAAGAGCCCATAGAAAACTACGGATAGCAATGGTGCTAATACCTTCCCTTTCTATAATCTACCCCCCGTACTCGAAATCTCGAAAAAGGAATATTTCTGTGCTTTTTTCCTTTCCAGTTGGATAAAATAAAAGTCGATGGCAACTCTTTCTTACCGCGAAATTTTGCGAACAAAAACGCAAAACACAAACCAGTATTAAACAGTATGGTTCTGCCACCGTATCCCAAACGACAATAGCAGAATTGTTGTCAATGAGATCCGGAGTGAATGTGGATCTGCAAATGTGTGTGCATGCGAGTAAGGTCGCATGGATATTTGAAAATGCAGTAAAGTAAAAGAAAGACAAGGAGTGCAAAATTTGAATGCAAAATTGTCCAATGTTTTCATTAAATGAGCATATGATATATGAAATGACAAGCCTTAACAAATGGACCATTGTTCCGCGGGTAAGGCACAAGGTTTAAAGTCATTGTTTTAAAAGAAATTATATAGACAAACTTCTTAAAGCAATAAAAATAGGAAATATAAATTACTCCTGGCTGAAGAATATTGATACAAAGTCTTTGGCCTTCCAGTTGTTGAGTCCACCGTCAATAGTAGGGAATATCCAGTCGTCCAAGTCACCATCACTATCAGTGTCTTCCAGAGAATTAACTTCATTGTTGCTAATACAGAAAGGTGGTCCTCCATCACGAACACGACGAACCTCTTTATGAGCCTTTGAAGTGAAACCCAAACCAAATTTGTTGGACTTGTAGGGGATATCAGGAAGGTGTCCCCAGATAGTGCAACCAACCTCTTCTACAACAGCCCTAACATCCTTCAGAGAGGCCATTCTTGGTGTTTCCTTAGTAATCTTAGGAGTAGAAGGAGTAGCTTTAGTAACAACAATCGTTGGAGGGTGTTGTACCCCAAAATTTTCCTTCTCATTTCTCAAGATTTTTCTCACAAAATTTCTACTAGTTCAAGTTTGCACAAATACAATTGGATCATATTGGATTTCCAAGCATCAGGTCAAAGAGGAAACTATTGAAAGAACAAAGCAGATAAATTTTATTTTTTTGATAAAATTGAAGAAAAAAAACAAGCTTGCTTCGATTCATGCTTAGCTTCGATTGAACACTCTCCTGCATGTTAGCTTCGATTGGGCTTTATTTTCCTTTGATTCAGAAGGCAGGGGCCTCCTTTTGGTTTCCTTTTGGGTTTCCTTTGATTTAGAAGGTAGTGGCATCATGCTGGCTTCTTTTCAGAAGACAATGACCTCCTGAAATCATCCTTCGATTCAGAAGTCAATGGCCTTCTGAAAGATTTCTTTCTATTCACAAAGCAGGGACCTCCTGTATACATCCTTCAATTGAACCATTTGTATCCTACATGTTTGCTTTGATACACAAAGCAGGGACCTCCTGCATGCATCTTTAGTTTGGGCATGTGGCCTTCTTCGAATGCAAGCTTGGTTTACATCCTTCGTTTGGGCATGTGGTCCCCTTTTATGCAAGCTCTAGGTTACATCCTTCGTTTGGCCATGTGACCTCTTGTAGGAAAGTTGCGATTGGACAAGGATTACCTTTTCACAAAGCTTCGATTGCACCATTGGCCTCCTGTTTGGTTTACTTTAAATTCATAAGATAGGAACTCCCTTCATGATTGGTTCAATTTCACCCTTGAAAACCTGCAACATACATAGTTTCTACACTATGACATACCTGGGTGTCCCATTCGAAGGACATGCATTGACATACACGGGTGCCCCTTTCAAAATATACACAACTGGCGTATTCAAAGGACAGGCACATGGCCCATTCGAAGGACATACATTTTCCCCATTCAAAGGACATGTATTGATGGATTTAAAGGGGTATACGTGGGTGTTCCATTCGAAGGATATACCTTGTTGGCCCATTCGAAGAAATTGCAGGTGATGCACACAAGTGATGCATATGTTCCCTTCAAAAGAACACACACATTTGTTCAAAACGAAGGATACACAAAGGGCCCATTTGAAGGACATTTTGATTGGAAACAAATATTGCTGTCAGAAGAGGAGTCTGGTCGAAGGATGGATCCAGTTGGTCAAAACGAAAGAGAAATATTCAAAGATGCTTGCTGGCCAGAGTCCTATATGCTGCAAGTCCAAGCCTACTACACTGACCACAAATATCCAAAATTGATGCACAACTGTCCTGCTACGCTGCTCATATATTTGCACCAATTTGGCATACAAAAGCTGCACCTCAAAGGCTGTAAAAACAACATACCCAATTTATTCAAATCTCTTTTGTTTTCCCTCCCAAATCTCAGCAAACTTCATCTATAAATAAGATGTTCCACAACTCATCTTAGGAGCCTTTGGAAAATGAAAGAAACTCTTGTGAGAAAATTATCAAATTCTCAAAACTCTCAAACACTCTCAAAAACTTTCAAACATTCTCAAACATTCAAACTCTAAAACTCTTGCAAAAATATCAGATCCCTTCATGCATTAGTGAACCCTTCAATTCACTCCCCAACTGCCAGATAACCAACCTTCGATTCATTCTCTAACAGCAAGATAATAGTCTTTCGGTTCACTCCCTAGACTGTTATATAATAACCTTCGATTCACTCACCACTATCACACATCCACCTTTAATTCAGTGACTGCCCAAGCAAAGCAGCAACTGAACTAGCTTCAAGAAGGTTCTAGCGAAGCTCCATCCACCACCAAGGAAGTCACATACAGCTCATTCGATTGGCATTTCAAGAGGTAAGTTTCCTTTAAACTTGGAACTTTCCATTTAAACATCATTTGTACATATAAATAAAAAATGTAGATATCCTATCTAGGAAGTTGACCATGCCTTAACTTTCGATTCTCACTGCCTATATGTTGAAAATCTCAACTCTGACTAGTTAGCCTTTGGATTTTGGTGCCCAATAAACTTGTGCTAACCCCTGGCCTGTAGCTTTTAAAAGTTACACTTGTTAGGTTCATTTTCAAATTTTAGACAGTTTTCGGTATCCTTCGATTGGTTGAAGATTGAAGCCTTTCGAATGTCAACATATGAGTCTTACATTCCTACAATCGAAGGAAGCAAAAAAAGGTAGAATCGAAGAGTGCATCTCACACTAACTTCCAGGCCCAAATCGAAAGAGGCAAGAAAGGGCAGAATCAAAGGATGCATACTGCCTGGATTAAAGAACCTGTTTCCTTTCTTTTATTTTGTTTTTACATTTTCTTGCTGTTCAATATGGTCGTAATAGCATATGACCTTATTTTTCGCATTTTTACCGCTTTATATAAAATGCTAGTAATTAGGGTGTGTATGGAAAGATAAAAACAATACTTAGACCCCCCTAAATTCAAGACAAAAATGCATACAATCAAACACACTATTCAAACACATACACCTCTAGGGTAATCTCACTTGTTGCCTCAGAAAATAGTCATGTGCCTCGAATATGGGCGTTTTAGCAAAGACCCTCGATAAAAGATCGTAGTCCCTCGATGTCCCTCGATGTTGCCTTCGATAAACGATCTAGTCCCTATACGAAGTTGCGAAAACATATCATAGGTCGCCTTCTATGACTATACAAGATGACCCACGCCCGTCCCTTCATATCCAACAATGGAGCTTCTTACCAAATCAATGGTATGATAACAACATCTAAAGGAGGAGGAAAAGAATAAAGACCTTTTGAGTAGGTAGGACACTCGTAGTTGCTTGCTTGCTCACAACTAAAAAACAATTTTAACACCAACACTTTCAATTGAATCATTTTCAAAAATCAAAACACTTTGTACGCATTCTTATAGAAACGAGAATCATTACAAAGGCACTTTTCAAAATCACTTTCAAAAACATCTTCCACTACAAACACCTCTTTGAACTATTTTCAAAACCAACACTTTGTACGCATTCTTATAGAGACGATAATCATTACAAATACGTTTTCAAATTGTTTTCAAATCCACATCACAAGCACATTTTTAAATAAAGTAAGTGATCTAGTAAGTAACTAAGAGCCCATAGATAACTACGGATGGAAAGTGTGCTAACACCTTCCCTTTTCATAACCTACCCCCCGAACTCAAGAAAACATCTCTAAAGGTCTTTCATGTTCTTTTCAACCTTTCCTTTGTTGGATAAAAGAAAAGTCGATGGCGACTCTTCCTATCCGCAACAATTGAGATCAAACACAAAACACCCAAGTCAGTTCTCCCACCGTATTACTGAACTGGCGACTCTGCTGGGGATTACTTAAAATTAGGGATACCTTAGGGCTAGATAAACATTACTTGATTTATTTGTTTGACTTGCTTGCTTTACATTATGGTTCCTTGTATGGGTTTGTTTTGATCCTCTACCCGGATCTAGGGCACCTTTTAGGTAAGTAGCAATAGATTGTGGAAACTGTGCGGGGTATACCGATATGGTTGAAGTGATAGCTACGTTAGTGTGACACATTTGTTGGTACCGGTAGCCCTTGAGTAGTCAAGGAGAATACAGGACCGCTGTGTGGTGTCATGAAGCACTAACTGACCTTAGAACCTTAATTGAATAACCTGGCCATTAGAAAGTAGTGAGATAGTCGGCTTTGGTGCAGTCCAAAGTTGGTTGATACTCGATACTACGCTCATTGAGACCGGAGTTTCTGGATATTTCGGTCTCCAATAATGAGGCTTACACTGAAATAATGCCCGGTGAAGAAAGATCAGTGATATTGAGATCCCCTAGAACCCAATTACTTTCTAGGACAGGTTGAACCAACTAAACTTCAAGAGGGTACTTACCTATGAACTCATGCAAGCCTAAACCTAAGGAATTGTTTGATTTGCTTGTGTGTATACTTGTACATAACATCATGACATCATACCATATCATTTTACACTAACCATTTTAAGGATTTCGAGATTCATCTTTGTTCTGTTTTATAGGATATGACTCTCACTCGCAGGAATACGATCCAAGTCAACCTCGTACGAGTGCCTTTTCAACTCAAAGAATTGGCATCAAGGATTCCTGAGAATTCTCCGTTCACCAAAAGACATGGATGGCTTCTCAATCTGATCACCTCAAGCTTTGATGAAGACATGATGAAAGTGCTTTTCCAGTTCTTCGACCCTTTACACCATTGCTTTACCTTCCCCGATTACCAACTTGTGCCTACTATGGAGGAATTATATGAACTCTTGGGAATTCTTATTCTCGATCAATTACCTTTCAATCGTATTGAAAGATATTCGAGCCCTGAGGACATTGCTCGAGCTTTACATTTGCAACATTCTGACGTCATGGCTAACCGGGAAACAAGAAGTGGTGTCAAAGGGTTTCTAGCCAAGTTCTTGTTGGAAAAGGCTCAAGACTGCTCGGATACTCTAGATTTACAAGCCTTTGAATAATTTTTGGCTCTTCTCATCTATGGGATGGTACTATTTCCTAATCCTGACCAACTTATAGATGTGAACGCAGTCAAAATTTTTATATCTCGCAATCCGGTGCCTACTTTGCTGGGAGACATCTTGCATTCTCTTCACTCTCGCACCATGAAAAGAAGGGGGACCCTCATGTGTTGCACTCCTCTGTTGGCTAGGTGGTTTGTTTCGTACCTACCCCTATCTGTTGTGAAGAACGAGCAAGGTTTGAGATGGTCCAATAGGTTGATGTCACTCAGACATTCAGATATTCACTGGTGTTCTCGATCCTTGGAGGACATTACTATCATCGACTATTATAGGGAATTCCCTAATGTCCCTCTGCTTAGCATTATGGGAGGTATTCCTTACAACCCTTGCTTGGCTTTACGACAGTTTGGGTATGCACGAAGAGATGGTCCCCATGATACGCTCATCCAAGGTGTGGTATTCGACTACGAGAGTGATGACCAAAGTTATCGTCAAAGGTTCATACGAACTTGGACAATGGTAAACAAGGTGGATAGTAAGACATTGGGACACAAAAATTCTATTTCCCTTGAGCCCTACCTTAAGTGGATACGAACTCGTGCTCAGAGTCTCGTAATTCCTTACCCCTCCATCCTACCTATCATCATGGAGCCTGTTGCTGAAGGAGATGTTCCGTATACTATCCATTATCCTAACATGCCTACCTCTCTTGAATATTTGCAAAAGGATTGGATTCAGCTAAAGGAAGAGCGGGACACCTTCGAAGCCCAGTTCCACGCGAGTGAAAAGAAATTTTTGGAGCTTACGAGACAACTTCATGAAGAGTGAAGTTTGAACGCCTAAATTGCCCCAAAAAGGATGCGCTCGACCTTTTTATCTTAGGATTTTATTTTGTGTTTATTTCCTCCATTGTAATCCCAAGAGGCGTGTTGTAATCAACTTGGACTTATTAATACAATGTGTGTTTCCTTTTGTCTAAACAAATTTAAATCTCCTATTTTCCTTGAAATCATTTGCATATGCATTTTCATTCATCATAACACAAACGGGTTTTTCACAACAGGGTTTCCTAATCTTTATACTATTTATTTTAGTGAGATGTATATTGAATAGACAATAAAGGATCTTTAAGCACAGAATGCTCAATTCCAACAGATCTTCCTGGATCTGGCTAAAGGACAAGAGGACCTGAAGGCTCTCATGATCAAAGGCAAGAAGAAGAAGACGAAGAAAATGATGGGTGTCCTAAACATGGGAAAGAGGTTCAGAGAACCAGCAAAGCAAGCTCTAGAATTCGCAACTCCGTCAAATGAGGGAGACAATCAAGAGGAGAAGGCAAAGGAAGGAGACCTCAGTCTGGGGTCTGATGAAGAGGAGATTGACTGTGCTGAAGAATAATATCCTCCTGCTGATGACAAATTTAAACAGCCGGAGGATCGTCTCAATGCCATGGAAATTCAGAAAGTACTTGGTCTGGATTTTGAAGAACTAGGTTTGGTCCCTGGGGTGGTAATTCCACCAAAGTTCAAAGTTACCACATTTGTTAAATATGACGGTGCCTCTTGTCCTAAGCTGCACTTAAGGTCGTATGTTAGGAAGATCCAACCCCATATTGCTGATAGGAACCTATGGGTACATTTCTTCCAGGATAGTTTGTCAGGGACTCAATTAGATTGGTTCTATCAGTTGGAAGGAACCAACATTCGCAATTGGGAAGATCTGGCTGTTGCTTTTTAAAAGCAGTACCAGTATAATGTTGATCTCACTCCAACTCTTATACAACTGTAAAGTATGTCTATGGGTTCCGACGAAGGTTTCAAAAATTATGCCCAGAAATGGAGGGATCTTGCGGGAAGAGTCCAACCTCCTCTATCTGATAGAGAACTAGTGGATATGTTCTTGGGCATGTTGTCTGGTCCATTCTTCAACCATCTGATTGGAAGCTCTTTAGCTGGGTTTACTGAGTTGATCTTAACTGGTGAGCGGGTAGAAGCTGGTATTAAGAGTGACAATATTCAGAGGGATGTATCCTCAAGTAGAATGAAGAAACCCTTCGCTGGAAAGAAGGAGGTCAGTGCTGCTTATGGCCAGAGAAATCAAAACAAAACTGAACATCGTCTGACAGTAGGGGCCGTTATGATCTCCAATCCTGTATCAAATCAACAATGAAACAATTAGCGCAAGACGGATGCGCCCATAAGACGGTCCACCTGGATCAACATGACCTTGTCTTAAGTTTTTCCACACTTGTTGAAGTCCAATCTGGTGACTCTAAAGGAAGCTCCCAAGAATCCCAATACTGCTTCTCCCCGCTACAACCCAAACGCTCGATGTGCCTATCATTCTGAGAGTCCGGGGCATGATACAAAAGATTTTTGGGCTCTAAAAAATAAGGTGCAAGATCTTATCGAGGCAAAAGAGATTGAGTTTGACCTTCCAGAGACACCTAATGTAATAACTGTGCCAATACCCAAACATGGCCAGGGTGTCAATTCCGTTGAAGGTGACCTGTTTTTTTCCTCTGTGGATGAATTATCCACTCCTCTTCTGATCGTTAAAGAAAATCTATTGCGATCCAGTTTATTTCTGGGTTATGGTGAAGGTTGCAACTTATGTATGTCTCTACCAAATGGTTGTTTTTTGCTAAAAATGGGTGTCCAATGCTTGATGATTAATAAAGAGATTTTGTTTGAGAAAGTTCCCCTTGCAAGAAATTTGTGTGAAGATGTTTCAATAATCACCATTTCTGGTAATCCTCCCAGGGCCTCTGTTGTACCCCAAAATTTTCCCTCCCATCTCTCAAATATGTTTCTCACAAAATTTCCACTAAGTCAAGGTTGCACAATATTTGCTTCGATTGAGCACCTAACCTCCTTCAAGCTTGCTTCAAATTTACAAGCTTCCATTGAAGTCTTGGCCTTTTGCTTGTTTGCTATATACAAATTTCGACCGGGCATTTGTTTCCTTTGAAATAACCTCCTTCGATTCAAAAGGGGAGGGTCTTCTGTTGGTGTCCTTCGATTCAGAAGTTAGTGGCTTCCTACTGGCTTCTTCCGATTCATAGGGCGTTGGCTTCCTACTGATTTCTTTCGATTCAAAAGGTGTTGACTTCTTACTGGCGCCCTTCAATTCAGAAGACAAGTGCCTTTTAAAAGTTTTCCTTCTATTCACAAGGCAGGAACCTCCTGTATGCAACCTTAGATTCCACTCTTGAAAACCTTCAACACACATAGTTTATGCACTATGACATACCTGGATGCCCCTTTCAGAAGGTACACAACTGGCGCATTCGAAGGACAAGAGCATGGTCCATTCAAAGGACATATATTTTCCCCATTCGAAGGACATGTATTGATGGATTTAAAGGGGAATACGTGGGTGTTCCATTTGAAGGATTTACTTTGTTGGCCCATTCAAAGGAATTGCAATTGATGCACACATGTGATGCATGTGGTCCCTTCAAAAGAGCACACATTGGTTTAAAATGAAGAATACACATATTGCTGACCATTCAAAAGAGACACATAATGCAAGTTTATCTTATGATGAGTCTTGGTCCTATATGTGGCCAGGCCCATGCTTCCTGTGCAACGGTATTCGAAGGAAGTGACGAAGGTGGCTTCGATTGACAAAATGAAGTTCTCACTTGAGGATATCTGCATCAAACAGCTAAAGAAAATAGATAGGTCTAATCTAAAGCCATTCGAAGGACATGTAAATGATCCATTCGAAGAAGCAATTTAAAGGCCCATTCGAAGGACACTTAGTTTTGTATGAAAGAAAGGAGTTTGGTCAAAGATTAGATCTAGTTGGACAAAACGAAAGAGGAATATGCAAAGATGCTGGCTGGCCCAAAATCCCACACATTGCCATACTCAAGCTCCCTGCGCAAGCATTCATACTGAAGGAAGCTTCGATTAGCCTGGAAAGAGTTTTCATTGGGGCTAGCGGAGTAGGGGCTCAACCAAAGAGGCCCCAATGATGAGACTTGAGCCATTCGAAGGACACACCTTTGTGGCCCATTCGAAGAGGGTACAAGGCATACATATGGACTGTTCGAAAGACACTCATAAAACCCATTCGAATGAGACATTGAAAAGGCTCATTCGAAAGGTACACAAAAGGTCCATTCAAAAGACCCATTTTAAGTATATACAAGAGGTCCAATCGAAGGGCAGGGACTGAAGGTATTCGAAAGTCAAAGGTTCCCACATTCATTCAAGTTCAAAAAGAGACAAGAATTCCATGTCTTTTGCAAAAATTCAAATTCTCATTGATAGCCTTAAAGAACATGTTTATGGCTGTTTACTACCTTGCTACCCTATCCCCTCCTTCCCCTCTATATAAGGATCACACTATCAAGCTCAAAAGGGGACGAAAAAAGAGAGGATAAACCCACAAAATAAAGACACTACACACAACATACATACTACACGCACACGCTGTCCCACAAGAACTCCACAAAACTTCCAAAAATCTAACAAGGTTGCCAGAATCAAAGCACCCCAATGGTAACGAACCTTTGCTCTCAATTTCATTTCCTATGTAACTTAATTTTGAATGCATATTCATGCTGCATGGTTGTTAATATGTTACATGTAAAGTATGAAGTAACAGGATACCATCACTAAGACATGGGAGGTGGATTCCTTCGAATCTCAAATCTAGCTCAGATGGTGAAGGAATGTGGGCAATCAAAAGGGCATGGGTTCGATACCCAGGCCTCACAAATTTATTTTTCTAACATTGCTTTGCAGATTCCATGCGTTGCATAGTCAAGCGCTCTGTATATGCCCTCATGGTTGGACCATCAGATGTCAACAAATGGAGATCTAACTCTCCAAATGCGCATATCTACCGTGTGCCATCAAGGATAGTCTTCACTGGATCCAACGTGGCCTGGACTTATCATCTCATGGGCTTAGAAAATCTCAAAAGCATACCCCCCAATTGCTTATAACATCAGGCCCAACATGCTACGTATTTTGTTTTACTTGTTTATTTATTTTTAATCTTTCTTAATTATAATCATAAAATCAACAAAAACAATAAAAAATATTAAACTTAGGATTTTCTAATTAATTTTAATTTGGTTAACTAATTAACTTAATTATTTTTACATTATTTTATAATTTAAAAATAATTAGAACTAGGTTCTTATAATTCAAATATTTTCTTAACAAAAATACAAAAAAATATTAGAATTAGTTTTCTTGTATTTCTTTAATTAATTAGGATTAAATTTAGCCTTCCTCATTTAATTTAATTATTTTCTTAAGATAAACAAAAAAAACGTCAAAAACTATTTTCTTATTTCATTTAGATTTGCCTTGGGTTTTTAGACGGACTTTTAACTTTCGCGCATTATTATTTTCTCGCATTTTTATATTATTGTAACCATATATTGGTATGTAATAGTTATTAGGATTTTTACTGTTTTCCTTATTTTTCTCCCCCCAAGTTTTTGTACATTATAAATATCCCTCTCCCCGAAGCCATGTAATAACATAGGGTTTATTTTCGCACTTTACATTTTTTTGTATCATATTAAGTGTTAGTAATTAGGAATGTATGAAAAGACTGAAATCAAACGCTATCAAACTTAACACAAGACTAAAATAACTGAACATAACACACCATGCACATATACACCTCTAGGGTACCCCACTTCAGTTGCCTTCGGAAAATGGTCACAATTCTCAAAACGTGAGAAGTTTTAGTGGCTTTCCTCTAGTTTGAAAGATCACAAGTCCCTCGATGACCCTCTCGATGTTGCCTCGGTTAAAATTGATCTTAGAACTTTAGGACACTTACTAAAATTCCTTGCTAAGTTGCCTTTGTGACCGTAACATCCCTTCTAATGTCCCTCAAACATCTATGGCTACCTACTCACTAATAGTAGGATAGCACTGTCTAAAGGATAGGAGGAAAAGAACAAACCTTTTCGAGTACAAGTAGATAGCTGTTAGATGCTTGCTCAAATAAAACAAACTTTCACACTTACACATTAAAAAAAAACAACTTTAAAAAAACATTTGCTTTGTCAACACTCTTGAGGACTGATACAAGAGTTATCACAAAGCGAGTCGCTGAACTAAGGCATTTCAAAACATTTTCCAACATACAAAGCACAAGCAATTTTCAAAACATGAGCTAGCATCTAAGAGACCGTAGAAAACTACGGATGGAAATGGTTCTAACACCTTCCCTTTCCATAATCTACCCCCCTTACTCAGTAAATTCTCGAAAAGGTCTTTTCTGTTCTTTTCACCCTTTCCTTAATTTGGATAAAAGAAAATTCGATGGCGACTCTTGCTACCGCAACATTTGCAAACACAAACACAAAACCAGTATTAACAGTCGGTTCTTCCACCATATATCAGAACTGGCGACTCTGCTGGGGATTTAAAAAGTGGGGTTACCTTAAGAGTTAGTTCATTTTAAAACTGTTTTAATTACGTGCTTTATATGGTTTATCCTTGGAGGGTTATTTGGGTTGTTACTATAGATCCTACACCTAGATCTGGGGGCATTTTTTTAGGTAAACAATAATAAATCATGGAGATTGTACGGTGTAAACCGATATGGTTGAAGCGATAGATGTGTTGGTGTGACACTTTGGTTGGTACTAGTATCCCTTGTGTTGAATCGGGGAGAATACGGGGCCGCCGCATGCTCTGTGAAACACTAACGGACCTTAGAACCTTAGTTGAACAAACTTGGCCATTAGAAAATAGTGAGATATCCGGCCTCGGTGTAAAGCTGGGGATTGGTTAATACTCGATGCTACACTCATTGAGATTGGACTTTCGAGATGTTTCGGCCGCAAGAAAAGACTGCTAAGATGAAATAATGCTCGATAAATAAAGATCAGTGATATTGAGACTCCTTAGAACCCAGTTACTATTTCTAGGACAGGTTGAACCAACTAAACTTCAAGAGGGTACTTACCTATAAACTCCATGCAAGCCTAAACCTAAGGGTTCGTGTGTTTTTCTTGTGTATAATTAGTTTGCTTAAACATGACATCAAGCATCATAACATCCATTTTTCATTACACTGACCATTTCAAGGACCAAATGAATTTATCTTTGTTCTGTTTTGCAGATCATGGCTTCCTCTCATAGAAATACTATTCAAATCAGCTTTGTAAGAATACCTCTCCAACTCAAAGAGCTAGTATCAAGGGTTCTTGAGACTTCCTCGTTCACTTCTCAATCTAGTTACCTCGGGCTTTGATGAGAAGAAGATGAGTGTACTCTTTCAATTCTTTGACCCTAAACACCATTGCTTCACTTTCCCAGACTATCAGCTGGTACCCACCATAGAAGAATTCTCTCAAATATTGGGTATACCTATTCTTGATCAGACGCCTTTCACCGGTTTAAAAGAAGCTCCAAAGTCAGAAGTCATTGCAACCGCTTTGCATCTGAAACAGTCTGATATTGTATCTAACTGGGAAATAAGAAGCGGAGTTAAGGGTTTTCTAGTCAAATTCCTATTAGAGAGGGCTCATCTGTTTTGGGATGATTTGGATTTCCAAGCTTTTGAGGAGGTTTTGGCCCTTCTAATCTATGGTTTAGTGTTGTTCCCTAATCCAGACTTACTCATAGATGTGAATGCTATCAAGGTTTTCCTCTCTCGTAACCCTGTGCCTACTCTACTCGGAGACATCTTGTATACCCTCCACACTCGCACCATGAATAGAAAAGGGATTCTTATGTGTTGCATGTCGTTGCTGTTAAGGTGGTTTATTTCACACCTCCTTAAATCAGTATTGAAGAATGAAGAAGGTTTGGGTTGGTCGCGAAGGATAATGTCGCATTCTCACTCGGATATTCTATGGTATTCTCGATCTATGGGAGATATTTCTGTCATTGACCGCTGCAGGGAATTCCTTAATGTCCTACTACTTGGAATTAGAGGAGGCATAAATTATAATCCTTCTCTGGCTTTGCGACAATTTTGTTATGCTCGAAGGTATGGTCCCCATGATATGCTTATCCAAGAAATTGTGTTTAACTATGAGGATGATGTTCAAGGGTATCGTCATAGGTTTATAAGAGCTTGGGGAATGGTAAACAGATTTGATACCAAGACCTTGGGGCCTAAGACTTCCATCCCTATAGAACCTTATCTCAAATGGGTATGAGCTCGTGCTAAGAACCTCATAATGCCATATATAGCCATCTTGCCAGTGGTTGTGGAGCCCATCACCGAAGGAGATGTTCCTTATACAGTTCTCCATCCTGACAAGCCCACTGATCTCGAAGAGCTGCAGAGATCCTGGATTCAGTTGATGAAAGAACGAGATACCTTTAGAGATCATTTCTATGTCAATGAGATGAAAGTGGTGGAGCTTACGAAGCAACTTCACAAAGAAAAGAAGTCTTAATGTCTATCTCGACACAAAGAGGAAGTGCCCATAGGAAACCTGATTTCTTGGATTTTAGAAATTTTCAATTGTAAGCCTAAAAGGAAATTGTATTTTGAATTCTAATAATAAAATCTTTGTTTCATTTTGGTTCAAAAATTTAAATTTCCCGAAGTCCTTGAAAACATTGCATACATATATCATACATATCATTTCATAAATAGGTTTCAGGACAGGCTTCTTATCTTCTTCGCTGTTTATTTCAGCAATGGCTCTTGAACAAACAGTTAAGGAGCTTCAGGCGCATAATGCTTAATTCCAAGAAATGTTCCTGAATCTGGATAAGGGACAAGAAGATTTGAAAGCTCTGGTTCTCAAGGACAAGAAGATGAAAAAGAGGCTATTGGGTGTTCTGAATATGGGAAGAAGGTTCAAAGGACCAATGAGGCAAGTTTCAGATCTTGCAACTCCGTCAAAAGAGAGAGACAATCAGGAAGGAGAGCCAAGAGAAGAAGACCATAGTCCAAGGGAGTCTGAAGAGGATGAAGTCGATTACACTGAGGAACAATACCCTCTTGTTGATGATATGTACAAACAGTTGGAGGACCGTCTCAATGCCATGGAAGTTCAGAGGGTACCTGACCTGGATTTTGAACAGTTAGGGTTAGTTTCTGGAGTGGTTATCCCACAAAAGTTCAAAGTGCCCGCATTTGCTAAATATGACGGGGTCTCATGTCCTAAGCTGCATCTCAGATCTTATGTTAGGAAGATCTAGCCACACACTGTTGACAGGAACTTGTGGGTGCATTTCTTTCAAGACAGTCTATCAGGGACTCAATTAGAGTGGTTCTATCAGCTGGAGGGAACCAACATCCATAATTGGGAAGATCTAGCTGCTGCTTTCTACAAGCAGTACCAATATAATGCTGACCTCGCTCCAACCCATACACAACTTTAGAGCATATCTATGGGTTCTAGTGAGGGCTTTAATGATTATTCCCAAAAATAGAGAGACCTTGTAGGAAGAGTACAACCTCCTCTATCTGATCGGGAGCTGGTAGACATATTCTTGGACACGTTATCTAGGTTGTTCTTTAACCATCTGATTGGAAGTTCTTCTGTTGGGTTTACTGAATTGATCTTGATTGGAGAATGGGTAAAAGCTGGAATTAAAAGTGGTAAAATACAGAGAGATGCATCCTCCATTACTGCAAAGAAACCTTTCACAAGAAAGAAGGAGGTCAGTGCTGCTTACAACCAGAGAAGTCATGGCAGAACCGAATGCCGTCCAACGGTGGGAGCTGCAATGATATCCAAACCTGCAGCTACTCAACAGAAGAACAATAAGTCTAGAACAGATAGGCCAAGAAGACAGTTTACCCGAATTAATATGACCTTGTCTCAAGTTTTTCCACATTTGCTAAAATCCAATCTGGTTACCCTGATAGAGGCTCCTAAAAATTTCAATACTGCATCTCCTTGCTACAATTCAAATGCTCAGTGTACTTACCATTCTGAAAGTCCAAGCAATGATATAAACGACTATTGGGCTTTGAAGAATAAGGTGCAACAGGATTTGATTGAGGAAAAGGAGATTGAATTTGACGCTCCTGAGACCCCTAATGTTATAACTGCCCCTATGCCCAAGTACGACCGTGGTGTTAATGCTATTAATGATGACATGTTTGCTGCTTCTGTTGATGAACTAGCTACTCCACTCCTGGCTGTTAAAAAGAATCTTTTGCAAGCCGATTTATTTCCGGGTTGTGGTGAAGGTTTCCACTTATGTTTTTCTCTACCTAATGGTTGCCATTTATTGAAGGAAGATGTTCAACGCCTGATGGATGATAAAGAAATTATGTTTGAGAAGACTCTAATTACAAGTGCTCTGTGTGAAGATGTTTCTATCATTATCATTTCCACCAGTCCTCCCAAGGTGTCCTCTAAAAGACCTGTCAGGATTACATCTGTTCCAAAAGTTTCTCCGTTGATAATTGCTTTTCCTGGACCTATACCATATTCCTTAGATAAAGTTGTTCCCTGGAATTATGGCGCTGACGTCTATTACCATGGCGCCAAGCAAGACCTGTTGGCTATTAAAGACAAAGTTGCTGAAAGTACTGATCCTGACGTCGCCAATATCGTCGGGACCAATAAGATAACAAGAATATGAAGAGTTTTCTCTCCTGAGATCTCTCCAAAAACTGTTGCTACTCCTGTGATCATCCCTGATGTTGCTCCTGTTAATACTCCCATTGCTACTCTGGTGATTATTCCTGCTGCTGCTCCTGTCAATATTCCCATGGCTACTCCTACTATTAGTCATACTGTTATCCCTGCTATCGGGTCGGCTGAGACTCGGGGAAAAGAGGTATTGGTTGAGCCTGTCCGAACGAAGGCACATCTAGAAGCCATTCCCGAGGCTTCTAAAAAGGAGAAGGAAGAGATATTGAAAATAATCAAGAAAAGTGATTACAATGTCGTAGAGCAATTGGGGAAGACCCATTAAAAAATCTCAATACTGGCCCTACTGCTGTGCTCTGAAGCCCATGCCAAGGCTTTAGTAAAATTCCTGAAGTCTACCCATGTGCCTCAAGAGGCCTCCGCTGATCAATTTGAGAATTGTGTGGCTAGTTTTCCAACTGAAAATTGACAGGGATTCTCTGATGCAGACCTAAATCCTAAGGGAAGGAAACACAATGATGCCCTACATGTCTCCATTGAATGCAGGGGCACTACATTAGCCCATGTTCTGGTAGATACAGGTTCTTCACTGAATGTCTTACCCAAGAATACTCTAGACAGGTTGGATTGCGATGGGCTCACACTAAATCCCAGTAACATTGTGGTGAGGGTCTTCGATGGTTCTAAAAGAATAATGCATGGGGAGGTGGACATCCCTATCAAAGTGGGTACTCAGACTTTTAATTCCACTTTCTAAGTGATGGACATCCGCCCATCTTACTCCGTTTTATTGGGTTGACCCTGGATCCATGGGGCTGGTGCTGTAACTTCCATCCTACATCAGATACTGAAGTACCTAGTCAATGGGAAGATTATCACAGTTCATGGGGAGAAGGAGTACATGTTGTGCCACCTGATCTCTTTCAGGTACGTTGAAATGGACAGCGAGTTCATTAAGACCCCCTGTCAGAACTTTGAGGAGGTTCCACAGACCATTGCTGCAACCAAGACCACTGCCAGTGTTCCAAAGACTATTAGGCCTCCGCTGAAGATGGCTTCTCTGAAAGATGCCAAGGCAGTCATTGAAGAAAGTGGGTGTACAATTTGGGGCCAACTTCTGGATATTCCCTATAAATCTGACAAATTTGGTTTGAGTTTTACTTCAGGAGCATAAGGAGTTATTCTTCGTGCTCGCACCAGGGGACCACCTTTACGGGTCAGCAACCATGGAGTCAATTCCCTGGAAGACATTGATAGTGATTATGACCTGGACAAATGGATCTTCCCAACCATCAGCAGTGGACTCAGTAATTGGGAGGCTAAAGACTTTGTGCCCATTACTTTTATTTAAGAGTAATTTGTCTTTTTGTTTTAAGGAAATGTAATATTTGAACAATTGAAACATTAAAGCCTTATGTCTTACCCGAGGCACAATGGTCTATTTGTGAGGGTCATTACTTCATTTTCATATGTCATCAATAAAACATTGGACGTTTCACATACAAATTTTACGCTCTTTGTTTTTATTTTCTGCCTCTTTACTTTTTCAAATATACAACTATGCTCTTACTCACACTCACGTATCAAACTGCAGATCCATATCCACTCTGGATCCCATTGATAACGATTCTGCTATTGCTCATTATGACTTTGAAAATATGATCAACCAAGCCAAAGATGAAGGTGGGGAAGATTGTTAGGTACCAGGAGAGCTTGCTAGACTGTTACAACAGGAAGAAAGGGTAATAAAGCCTCATGAGGAGCCAGTTGGGACAGTGAACTTGGGTACGGAAGAGGATAAGAAAGAAGACAAGATAGGTGCCGATCTGGAGCATAGTGTCAAAAAGCGGTTAATTCAGATGCTACATGACTATGTTGAGGTTTTTTCCTGGTCGTACAAAGACATGCCGGGACTTGACACCGATATTGTGGTTCATTGCCTACCTACAAAAGAGGATTGCCCTCCAATGAAATAGAAGGTTCGTCGTATGCGGCCGGATATGTCAGAAAAGATCAAGGCTAAAGTCATGAAACAGTTCAATGCCGGTTTCTTAGTTGTCACGTCCTATCCATAATGGGTCGCTAATGTTGTTCAAGTACCTAAGAAGGACGGTAAGGTACGTATGTTTGTAGATTACAGAGACTTCAATAGGGCAAGCCCCAAGGATGATTTTCCGCTTCCCCACATTGATGTTCTAGTTGACAACACTGCACAACATAAAGTATTCTCCTTCATGGATGGTTTCTCCGGATACAATCAGATCAAAATGGCACCTGAGGACATGGAGAAGACGACCTTTGTCACACAGTGGGGCACTTTCTGCTACAAATTTATGCCATTTGGACTAAAGAACATAGGGGCAACCTATCAACGTGCCATGGTAGCTTTGTTTCATGATATGATCCATCATGAGATAGAGGTCTATGTTGATGATATGATAGCCAGGTCTAAGACCGAAGAGGCGCACCTTGATCACCTACAAAAACTATTTGACAGACTGAAGAAATACAAACTGAGGCTAAACCCGAATAAGTGCACTTCCGGAGTAAGATTCAGTAAGCTCTTAGGCTTCGTTGTCAGCGGTAAAGGTATTGAGGTAGACCCTACAAAGGTCAAATCTATACAAGAAATGCCGACTCCTCGCACTGAGAAGGAAGTTAGGGGATTCTTGGGATGTCTGAACTACATTTCGAGATTCATTTCCCATCTAACTGCTACTTGTGAGCCAATCTTCAAATTACTGAAGAAAGATCAAGCACTAAAGTGGAATGATAATTTCCAGACCGCCTTTGACAAAATCAAGGAATATCTTCAAGAGCCTCCAATTTTGATGCCGCCAGTCGAAAGAAGACGTCTGATCATGTACTTAACACTATTAGAGAACTAAATGGGGTATGTGTTGGGGCAACACGACGTGTCTTGTCGAAAAGAGCATGCAATATACTACCTCTGCAAAAAGTTTACCGACTATGAAACAAGATACTCACTACTCTAGAAAACTTGCTGTGCTTTGCCATGGGTTGCTCTCCGACTAAGACAATATATGTTGACTCACACTACCTTGTTGATATCTAAAATGTATCCTATCAAGTACATCATTGAGAAGCCCGCTCTCTCCGGAAGAATAGCAAGATGGCAAATGATCCTGATCGACTACGACATTCAGTACACAATCTAGAAAGCAATTAAGGGAAGTGTACTAGATGATCATTTGTCTCATCAAGTTGTGGATGACTACCAATCCATGAATTTTGAATTCCCGGACGAGAACATCATGTTAGTAACTGATTGTGAAGAACCTAGAACGGATGAAGGACCTCAAAAAGGATCCTGATGGACTATGGTTTATGACAGAGCTTCTAACGCTCTTGGCAATGGCATCGACAATATGATCTTATCTATTGAAGGCTGTCGTAATCCTTTCACTTCCAGGCTATGTTTCAACTATACCAACAATATGGCTGAGTATGAAGCATGTATCATGGGTCTCAAAGCTGTAATCAGTTTAAGGATCAAGTTCTTAAGTGTGTTTGGAGACTCGGCTTTGGTAATCAGCCAAATCAAAGGAGAATGGGACACGAAGCATCCTAATCCTATCCCGTAAAAAGAGAATGTGTTGACACTAATTCCATACTTTGAAGAAATTACCTTTGAGCATTTTCCACGAGAGGAAAGTCAACTAGCGGACGCGCTAGCTACAATGTCATCCATGTTCAAGGTCAGGTGGGATAATGAGGCTCCTCAGATCACCATTGAGAGGATGGACGAGCCAACATACTGTCACATGATTGATACTGAAGAAGTAGAGGACAAGCCTTGGTTCCATGAAGTCAAAAGATATCTCGAACTCCAAGAGTATCCTGAGGGAGCTTCAGTCAATGATAAGAAGTTCCTAAGAAGGTTCTCTGCCAAATTCTTCCTTAGTAACGGGATCCTCTATAAGCGCAATCATGACTCTACCTTGCTTCAGTGTGTAGACAAGAGTGTGGTAGAAAAGATTATGGCTGATTTATATAAAGGTACCTTTGGCACTCATTCTAGTGGGAATTCGATGGCTAAAAAGATCCTACGGGAAGGATACTACTGGTCCACTATGGAAGCAGACTGTTATCAGCATTCGCGAACTTGCCTTAAATGCCAGATTTATGCTGATAAGGTGCGTGTACCTCCAGTTCCTCTAAACATCTTAACCGCTCCTTGTCCATTCGCAATGTGGGGTATCGACATAATTGGAGAGATCAAACCTTCAACTTCCAATGGGCATCGCTTCATCCTGGTTGCCATTGATTACTTCATGAAGTGGGTCGAGGCAACTTCATTTGCTTATGTTACCAAGAACGTTGTGGCTCGATTTATCAGACATAACATTATCTGTCGGCATGGTATCCCAGAAAGAATCATTATAGATAATGGTACCAATCTCAATAACACTATGATCACCAAGCTCTACACGTAATTCAAGATTCAGCATTATAACTCTTCTCCTTATCGGCCAAAGATGAATGGCGTTGTTGAAGCTGCTAACAAAAATATTAAGAGAATCATACAAAAGATGATAGTGACATATAAAGATTGGCATGAGATGTTACCATTTGCTCTTCATGGTTACCGTATCACAATACGCACATCAACAGGGGCAACTCCTTTCTCTTTGGTATACGGTATACAATCTGTCCAGCCCAATGAGGTCCAGATCCCTTCCTTAAGGATCATGAAAGATGCAGAGTTGAGAGAAGACGAATAGGTTCAGACTCGACATGACCAATTAAACCTGATTGACAAAAAAAGGCTTGCGGCTATCTGCCATGGTCAGATGTACCAAAAAAGTATAATCAAAGCTTTTAATAAGAAGGTCAGACATCAGGTATATGAAGATGGTGACCTGGTAATCCAACGCATTATACTTCTACAAGGGGATCCCAGGGGCAAATGGACTCCCACACACGAAGGGCCATTTGTGATCAAGAATATATTTTCTGGTGGAGCCATGATCTTAACCACTATGGACGGTGACGACCTTCCACACCCTATAAACGCGAACATAGTTAAAAGATACTACGCATAAACAAAGACACGCTAGGTCTACAGGCCTAGGAAAAAATTTGGGCATCCCAGCGAACCAAAAGGGTTCGGGAAAAAATTAGGGATATACATAAAAAACCTGTACACCCGGCAAGTCGAAAACCTAAAAAGGCGGCTTGGGCAAAAAAGGGTATCCCGGTGGACTGAAAACCCGAAAGGGCGGTCCAGGCAAAAGTTAGGGATTTAAAGCTTATAACTATGTTCTGTTGGATCACCTTACAACCAATATTCAGTATCAACTATCAAGCTCAAGCGGTACTAATCATTCCAATCATCTTTGGACAAGCAGCGAAAGGGATGAGACACTCAAAGACATAAAGGCAATAGCAGAATGGGAACCCAATGGGATTATTTCACATAGCTGTCTTTTCTTTGTATACTATTTTTGTATAATTTCCATTCTTACAACGAAATTCTCTTACTAGGATGTCTGTCTCCTTGTACAGAAACGCTTATTTCAAGTTAATACAAAACTATTCCTTTGAAAGTGTAAAATTTTTGTTTTAACTTTTCTGTTTTGTGTGCGAAAGCGTCCAGTGATTATTCTTGAACATTTGCATTTGAATGTGATTACTTCTTACAAATATACACCTAAAAACAGAAAGATAGTTTCTAATGACTTTAAGAAACAGGACAATGTCTAAGGGCCATCCACAAAATCCCCGCAGATGTTTTCCCTGGCAGATACCTTCTCCAACAGGTACAGAGGCAGGGGAATTCTACTACAAGGTCACTGCCAGATTCTCAGCATGAAGCCTAATGGTGTCAGGTGTTCTCATATCCCCGGCGGAGCAAGAATCCCCAAATTACTACTCCAACATCCCCCAGGGAAGTCGCCAAGCTTCTTAGGATTCCTCAGTAGGATTTCACAAAATCCCCAAGTTGTGCACGAAGTTTCCCTTCCCCAACAGAGTTATTTCTCTAACAATAGAAGTTCATCTCCCAACATTTCAACTTCAACAAATATGAAGACTTACATTCTTCACCCCCAGCAACTGTCAGGAATTTATTTTCCCTAATTCGACAATACAGCAATGGAATAACTAACATGTTCATACATTGCATTCATACATCATTTCTACAAACATCATAACATATGCAACACAAATGCATATATCATCATCTCATTTATTTTGAAAGCATCATTCAATTCATACATCATGACATCGCTATCAACTTATACAACAGGTCAAAGATTAACGCCCGAAACCAGACGGGAAAACCATCTACATGACCAAATAGTTTGAAATCCCAAAGCAAGACGGGTTTACCAACAAATACAGCAGGCCACTGATTAATGCCCGAAATCAGACGGGGAAACTATCTATGTGACCAACAAAACAAGTCTCAGATTAACACCTATAAGAAGCCAGGAAGACTATCTGTTAGACAACTTGATTGTAGATTAATACCTGAAACAAGCCAGTAGAACTATCTACATAAGGAGATTGAAGATTAATACTTGTAACAAGCCAGGAAAACTATCTTTATTTCTCAGGTCAGAGATTAATACTTGTAACCAGCTAGGAAAAATATCTGTTGGACAATTTGATTGTAGATTAACACCTGAAACAAGCCAGGAGATATATATACATAATAAGATCGAAGATTAATACCTATAACAAGCCAGGAAAACTATCTTTCTTTCTCAGGTCAAAGATTAATACCTCTAACCAGCCAGGACAACTATCTGTGGATGACTGGCTGTAGATTAATATCTATAACAAGCCAGGAAGGCTATCTGCATGAGGAGATCAGAGATTAATACCTGTAACCATACAGGACAACTATCTCAATGACCGACAATTTTCAAGTTCCAGATTAATACCTGAAACCAGACATGACAACTATCTGCGAGCAACTGATTGTAGATCAACACCTGGAACTAGACAGGAAAATTATCTACATGACCAGACATAGCAATCTTACACAGGCTCCTTCTCATATATCTCCGGATGCAGACTAACACAGACTCTTCCTGGAACATTCCTACACAGGCTCTTTCTAATATATTTTTAGATAACAGTTAATTCCATTATCCCCAGCAAGTTACCGTGAAGCCTGGATTTCAACCAGAAAACAATAAACTTTCATCTCTCCAGTACAAAGATAACTCCTCAGTAGAGCCTTGGACAACTGAAGCTCCTAGACTTTATTCCCTACAGAGTTTTCCTCAAGCAGGAGAACAACAGAAACCCACATTCTCCAGTGGACTCCTCCTCAGACAGTAGGAACATGAATTCCCCACAAAGAGACCTCTTAGGAAGTCAGTATCTACTTTAGATGGCATCTTTAAGCCCATCTCCGATGACTCTCAGTCTTCTTATCCAAATGGCATTTGTAAGCCCATTCCCGCCATCATCAACCATCAGTGTTACTACATGTGAGTGCAAATTTTGGGGCACTCTAGTGCTCAATCATCTTCCACCTTCAGATCACGAAAGGAAGATAAGCCAATATAAATCTTCAGGTTTAAGAAGATTGAACAGGGGTAACTGTTGTACCCCAAAATTTGCGCTCCCATCTCTCAAATATTTTTCTCACAAAATTACCACTAAGTCAAAGCTGCACAAAATATGCTTCGATTAGTCACCTAACCTCCTTCAAGCTTGCTTCAAATTTCCAAGCTTCAATTAAAGTCTTGGCCTTTTGCTTGTTTGCTGTATACAAGCTTCGACAGGGTATTTATTTCCTTTGAAACAACCTCATTCGATTCAAAAGGGAAGGGTCTCTTGTTGGTGTCCTTCGATTCAGAAGTTAGTGGCTTTCTACTGGCTTCTTTCGATTCAGAGGGCGTTGGCTTCCTACTGGTTTATTTTGATTCAGAAGGTGTTGGCTTCTTACTGGCGCCCTTCAATTCATAAGATAAGTGCCTTATGAAATATTTCCTTCCATTCACAAGGCAGGGACCTCCTGCATGCAAGCTTAAATTCCACCCTTGAAAACCTTCAACACACATAGTTTCTGCACTATGACATACCTGGATGCCCCTTTCATAAGGAACACAACTGGCGCATTCGAAGGATAGGAGCATGGTCCATTCGAAGGACATATATTTGCCCCTTTTGAAGGACATGTATTGATGGATTTAAAGGGGCATACATGGGAGTTCCATTCGAAGGATTTACTTTGTTGTCCCATTCGACAGAATTGCAAGTGATGCACACAAGTGATGCATGTGGTCCCTTCAAAAGAGCACACACATTGGTTCAAAACGAAGGATACACATATTGTTGGCCATTCAAAAGAGAAACATAATGCAAGTTTATCTTATGACGAGTCTTGGTCCTACATGTGGCCAGGCCCAAGCTTCATGTTTAATGGTATTCGAAGGAAGTGGCGAAGGAGGCTTCGATTGACAGAATGAAGTTCTCACTTGAGGGTGTCTGAATCAAACAACTAAGGAAAATACACAGGTCCAATCTAAATCCATTCGAAGGACACGTAAATGATCCATTCGAAGAAGCAATTTAAAGGCCCATTCGAAGGACACTTAGTGTTGTCTGAAAGAAAGAAGTTTGGTCAAAGATTAAATCTAGTTGGCCAAAACAAAAGAGGAATATGCAAAGATGCTGGCTGGCCCAAAATTGCACACATTTCCATACTCAAGTTCCCTCTACAAGCATTCATACTGAAGGAAGCTTCAATTTATCCTGGAAAGAGTTTTTGTTGGGGCTAGCGGAGTAAGGGCTCAATCGAAGAGGCCCCAATGATGAGACTTGAGCCATTCGAAGGACACACCTTGGTGGCCCATTCGAAGAGGGCACAAGGCATACATATGGACTATTAGAAATACACTCAAAAAATCCATTCGAAGGAGACATTCAAAAGGCCCATTCGAAGGGTACACAAAAAGTCCATTCAAAAGACCCATTCGAAGGATATACAAGAGGTCCAATCGAAGGGAAGGGACTGAAGGTATTAGAAAGTCAAAGGTGTCCACATTCATTCAAGTTCAAAAAGAGACAAGAATTCCATGTCCTTTTCCAAAATTCAAATTCTCATTCATGGTCTTAAAGAACATGTTTATGGCAGTTTACTACCTTGCTACCCTGTCCCCTCCTCCCCCTCTATATAAGGAGCACACTAGCAAGCTCAAAAGGGGACGAAAAAAAAGAGGATAAACCCATAAAAAAAGACACTACACACAACATACATACTGCACGCATAAGCTGCCCCACAAGATCTCCACAAAACTTCCAAAATTCCAACAAGGTTGCCAGAATCGAAGCATCCCACTGGTAACGAACCTTCGATCTTAATTTCATTTCCCATGTAACATAATTTTTACTGCATAATTGTTAATATGTTACATGTAAAGTCTAAAGTAACAGGATACCATCACTAAGACATGTGAGGTGGATTCCTTCGAATCTCAAATCTAGCTCAGATGGTAAAGGAATATGGGCAATCAAAAGGGCCTGGGTTCGATACCCAGGCCTCACAATTTTATTTTCCTAATATTGCTTTGCAGATTCCATATGTTGCATAGTCCAGCGCTCACTATATGCCCTCATGGTTGGACCATCAGATATCAACATATGGAGATCTAACTCTCCAAATGTGCAGATCTACTGTGCACCATCAAGGATTTTCTTCACTGGATCCAACATGGCCGGGACTTGTCATCTCATGGACTTAGAAAATCTCAAAAGCATACCCCCAATTGCTTATAACATCAGGCCCATCATGCTACTTGTTTTGTTTTACTTGTTTATTTATTTATTTTAATCTTTTTTAATTATAATCATAAAATCAACAAAAACCATAAAAAATATTAGACTTAGGATTTTATAATTAATTTTAATTTGGTTAATTAATTAATTTAATTATTTTGACATTATTTTATAATTTAAAAATAATTAGAACTAGGTTCTTATAATTCAAATATTTTCTTAACAAAAATACAAAAAAATATTAGAATTAGTTTTCTTGTATTTCTTTAATTAATTAGGATTAAATTTAGCCTTCCTCATTTAATTTAAGTATTTTCTTAAAATAAACAAAAAAACAACAAAAAAGATTTTCTTATTTCATTTAGATTTTCCTTGGGTTTTTAGACGAACTTTTAACTTTCGTGCATTATTATTTTCTCGCATTTTTACATTATTGTAACCATATATTAGTATGTAACATTTATTAGGATTTTTACCTTTTTCCTAATTTTTCTTCCCCAAGTTTTTGTACATTGTAAATATCCCCCTCCCCGAAGCCATGTAATAGCGTAGGCTTTATTTTCGCACTTTATATTTTTCTGTATCATATTAACTGTTAGTAATTAGTCATGTATGAAAATACTGAAATCAAACGCTAGAAAACCTAACACAAGACTAAAATAACTGAACATAACACACCATGCACATATACACATCTAGGGTACCCCACTTCGATTGCCTTCGGAAAACGGTCACAATTCTCGAAACGTGAGAAGTTTTAGTGGTTGTCCTCTAGTTTGAAAGATCACACGTCCCTCGAGGACCCTCTCGATGTTGCCTCGGTTAAAAGTGATCTTAGAACTTTAGGAAAGTTACTAAAATTCCTTGCCAAGTTGCCTTCGTGACCGTAACGTCCCTTCGAATGTCCCTCAAACATCCAACGATAAGGCTACCTACTCACTAATAGTAGGATAATACTGTCTAAAGGATAGGAGGAAAAGAACAAACCTTTTCGATTACAAGTAGATAGCTGTTAGATGCTTGCTCAAATAAAACAAACTTTCACACTTACACATTTAAAAAAAAAACTTTTAAAAAACATTTGCTTTGTCAACACTCTTGAGGAATGATACAAGAGTTACCACAAAGCAAATCACCGCACTAAGTCATTTCAAAACATTTTTCAACATACAAAGCACAAGCAATTTTCAAAACATGAGCTAGCATCTAAGAGCCCGTAGAAAACTACGTATAGAAAGGGTGCTAACACCTTCCCTTTCCATAATCTACCCCCCTTACTCAAAAAATTCTCGAAAAAGTCTTTTTCTGTTCTTTTCACCCTTACCTTAATTTGGATATAAGAAAAGTCGGTGGCAACTCTTGCTTACCACAACATTTGCGAACACAAATGCAAAACCAGTATTAACAGTTGGTTCTACCACCGTATATCATTCTCCACCAAAAGACCCGTCAGGATTACACCTGTTCCCAGGTTTGCTCATCTGATTATCAATCTTCCCGAGACAATACCATATTCCTCTGATAAAGTTATTCCCTGGAATTATGGGGCTGACGTCTACTACCATGGCGTCAAGCAAGACCTATTGGTGTTTAGAGATAAAGTTGCCAAAGATATTTATCCTAACATCGACAACATCATCGGGACTAGTAAAATTATGAGAAGCGGAAGGGTTTTCTCTCCCGAAATCTCTCCGAAGAACGTTTATATTCCTTTGATTATTCCCACTGCTACTCCTGTTAGTCCTCCCATTGCTACTCCTACTGTTATCCCTGTTGTTGTCCCTACTACTGAGTCAGTCGATACTCGGGGTAAAGAGGTACTGGTTGAGCCTGTCCAGACGAAGGCACACAAAGAAGTCATTCTTGAGGCTTCTAAAAAGGAAATGGAATAAATACTAAAAATCATAAAGAAAAGTGATTACAACTTTGTGGAGTAGTTGGGACAGACCCCTTCAAAAATCTCAATGCTAGCCTTACTCTTATGCTCCGAAGCCCATGCTAAGGCTTTGGTAAAATTCCTGAAGTCTGCCCATGTGCCTCAAGAGACCTCCGCTGATCAATTTGAGAATTCCATGGCCAGCCTGACTGTTGATAATGGACTGGGTTTTTCTGACGCTTATCTAACTACCAAGGGAAGGAAACACAATGGTGCCCTGCATGTCTCCGTTGAGTGCAGGGGCACTACCCTAACTCATGTTCTGGTGGATACAAGTTCTTCGCTGAATGTCTTACCCAAGAATGCTCTGGACAGGTTAGATTACGAAGGACTCAGGTTAAAGCCCAGTAAAATTATGGTGAGGGCCTTAGATGGTTCCAAAAGAATGGTGCACAGGGAGGTGGACATCCCTATTAAAGTTGGTACTCAGACTTTTGACTCAAGTTTCTACGTGATGGACATCCACCCGTCTTATTCCTATTTATTGGGTTGACCCTGGATCCATGGGGCTGGTGCTGTTACTTCTACCCTGCATCAGATGTTGAAGTATCCAATCAATGGAAAGATTATCACAGTCCATGGTGAGGAGGAATACATGGTGAGCCACCTGAACTCTTTTAGGTATGTCGAAATGGACGGCGAGTCCATTGAGACCCCCTTGCAGAACTTTGAGGAGGTTCCATAGACAGTTGTTGTAACCAAGACTATTACTAAGGTTCTTAAGATTACCAGACCTCCGTTGAAGATGACTTCTCTGAAGGATTCTAAAGCAGTAGTTGAAGAAGGTGGATGTACCATTTGGGGCCAACTTCCGGATATTTCCTACAAATCTTACAGGTTTGGTTTGGGGTTTACTTCGGAGGCCCAAAGAGCTGTTCGTCGTTCTCGCACTGGGGGACCGCCACTACGCATCAGCAACCATGGAGTCAATGCATTGTAGGACAGTGATAGCGACTGTGACATGGACAAGTGGATCTTCCCAACTATCAGGGTGGACTCAACAATTGGGAGGCCCAAGATTTTGTTCCTATTACTTTTATTCAAGAGTAATTATCTTTTAATTTTTGGATATGTAATATTTAAACAATTGATAATCTAAAACCTTGTGTCTTACCTGAGGTACAATGGTCTATCTGTGAGGGTTATTACTTCATCTTCATATGTCATTAATAAATCATTATACGTTTTGCATGCAAATTTTATGCTCTTTATTTTTCTTTTCTACTTTTTACTTTATCAAAAATAGCTATGCTCTTACACACACTTACATATCAAAATGCTGATCCACATCCACTCTGGATCCCATTGGTAACGGTTCTGCTATTTCCAATTATGACTTTGAAAATCCGATCTACCAAGCCGAGGACGAAGGTGAGGAAGATTGTGAAGTACCAGGGGAACTTGCCAGACTGTTACAACAGGAAGAAAGGGTAATACAACCCCATGAAGAGCCAGTTGAGACAGTAAACTTGGGTATTGAAGAGGACAGGAAGGAAGTCAAGATAGGTTCCAATCTAGAGCATAATGTCAAGGAACGTTAATCAGATGCTACGTGACTATGTTAAGGTCTTTTCCTGGTCATACAAAGACATGCCAGGACTCAACACTGATATCATGGTCCATTGTCTACCGACAAAAGCAAACTGCCCCCCCAGTAAAATAGAAGGTTCATTATATGCGGCCAAAGATGTCAGAAAAGATCAAGGCTGAAGTCATGAAGCAGTTCAACACCTGCTTCTTAGCTATTACCTCTTATTCATAATGGGTTGCTAATGTTGTTCCGGTACCTAAGAAGGACGGTAAGGTACGTATGTGTATGGATTACAGAGACTTGAATAGGGGAAGCTCCAAGGATGAATTTCCGCTTCCCCATATTGATGTTCTGGTTGACAACACCGTACAACATAAGGTATTCTCCTTCATGGATGGTTTCTCCGGGTACAATCAGATCAAAACGGCACCTGAGGACATGGAGAAACCGACCTTCGTCACGCAGTGGGGCACTTTCTGCTACAAAGTTATGCCATTTGGGTTAAAGAACGATAGGGTAACCTATCAGCGTGCCATGGTAGCTTTGTTTCACGATATGATCCATCACGAGATAGAGGTCTAGTTGATGATATGATAGCCAAATCTCAAACTAAAGAGGAACTCCTTGACCACCTGCAAAAGCTGTTTGAAAGACTGGAGAAATATAAACTAAGGCTGAACCCGAATAAGTGCACCTTTGGAGTAAGATCCGATAAGCTCTTAGGCTTCGCTGTCAGCGACAAAGGTATTGAAGTAGACCCTGCAAAGGTAAAAGCCATACAAGAAATTCCAACTCCTCGCACTGAGAAGGAGGTTAGGGGATTCTTGGGACGTCTAAACTATATCGTCAGATCCATTTCCCATCTAACTGCTACTTGTTATCCAATCTTCAAATTATTGAAGAAAGATCAAGCAGTGAAGTTGAATGACGATTGCCAGACCGCATTTGACAAAATCAAAGAATATCTTCAAGAGCCTCCAATTTTGATGCCTTCGGTTGAAGGGAGACCTCTGATCATGTACTTAACGGTATTAGAGAATTCAATGGGGTGTGTGCTAGGGCAGCATGACGAGTCTGGTCGAAAAGAGCATGCAATATACTACTTGAGCAAAAAGTATACTAATTGTGAACCAGATATTCACTTCTCGAGAAAACTTTCTGCGCTCTGGCATGGGCTGATCGCCGGCTAAGACAGTATATGCTGACTGACACTACTTTATTGATATCTAAAATGGATCATATCAAATACATATTCGAGAATCCCGCTCTCTCTGGAAGAATAACAAGATGAAAAATTCTCTTGACCGAATACAACATTCAATACACTACCCAAAAAGCAATAAAAGGAAGTGTACTAGCTGATCATTTGGCTCATCGGGCTGTGAATGACTATCAATCCATGAATTTTGAATTCCCGGACGAGGATATCATGTTAGTGAATGATTGTGAAGAACTTAGACCGTGTGACGTACTTGAACAAGGATCCCGATGGACTATGGTTTTTGACGGAGCTTCCAACGCACTCGGTAATGGCATCGGTGCTATGATCACATCTCCCGAAGACTGTCATACTCCTTTCACTGCCAGGATGTGTTTCAATTGTACTGACAATATGGCTGAATATGAAGCATGCATTATGGGTCTCAAAGCTGCTATAAAATTGAGGATCAAATCCTTGAGTGTATTTGGAGACCCGGCCTTAGTAATAAGTCAAATCAAAGGAGAATGGGACACAAAGTATCCTAATCTCATCCCTTACAAAGAGCATGTGTTGACATTGATTCCACATTTTGAAGAAATTACCTTTGAGCATTTTTCGCGAGAGGAAAATCAACTAGCAGACGCGCTAGCTACTATGTCATCTATGTTCAAAATCAGGTGGGATAATGAGGCTCCTCATATCACTATTGAAAGGATGGACGAACCAGCATACTATCATGAGATTAATATTAAGGATGTAGTGGACAAACCTTGGTTCCATGAAGTTAAAAGATATCTCGAAGCCCAAGAGTATCCTGAGGGAGATTCAGTCAAAGATAAGAAGTTCTTAAGAAGGTTCTCTGCCAAGTTCTTCCTCAGTAATATAATCCTCTACAAGCGCAACCACGACTCTACCTTGCTTCGGTACGAAGACAAGAGTGAGGCAGAAAATATTATGGCTGATTTGCACGAAGGTACCTTTGGAACCCGTTCTAGTGGGCACACGATGGCTAAAAAGATCCTACGGGCAGGATACTATTGGTCCACTATGGAAGCAAACTGTTATCAGCATTCACAAACTTGTCACAAATGCCAGATCTATGCTGATAAAGTACATGTACCTCTGATTCCTCTAAACGTCTTGACTTCTACCTGGCCATTCATAATGCGGGGCATCAATATGATTGGGGAGATCAGACCTACAACTTCTAATGGAAATCGTTTCATCTTCGTTGCCATCGATTACTTCACAAAATGGGTCGAGGCAGCTTCATTTGCTTCTGTTACCAAGAACGTTGTGGCCTAATTCATCAAACATAACCTTATCTGTTGGTATGGAATTCTAGAAAGAATCCTTATGGATAATGGTACCAATCTCAATAATACTATAATCACCGGACTATGCGCGCAATTCAAAATCCAGCATCATAACTCTTCTCCTTACCGGCCGAAGATGAATGGCGATGTGGAGACCGCTAATAAAAACATCAAAAAGATCATTCAGAAGATGACAATGACCTATAAAGACTAGCATGAGATGTTACCATTTTCTCTTCACGGTTACCGTACCACGATGTGCACGTCAACAGGGGAAACTCCTTTCTCTTTGGTATATGGTATGGAAGTTTTCCTACCTATTGAAGTCCAGATAACTTCATTGATAATCATGAAAGATGCATGTTTGAATGAAGATGAATGGATTCAGACTCGACTTGACCAATTGAACCTGATTGACGAGAAGAGACTCGCAGTTGTCTCCTATGGCCAGATATACCAAAAACGTATGATTAAAGCTTTTAACAAGAAGGTAAGACGTCAGTCATATCAGGCTGGTGACCTAGTAATCAAGCGCATCATACTGCCACAAGGTGATCCCAGGGGTAAATGGACTCCTACATACGAAGGACCATTTATGATCAAGAACATATTTTCTGGTGGAGCCATGATCTTAACCACTATGGACGACAACGACCTTCCGCACCCTGTAAACACAGACATAGTTAAAAGATACTACGCATGAACAAAGACCCGCTAGGTTGACTGGCCTAGGCAAAAATAAGGGCATCTCGGCGAACCAAAAGGGTTCGGGAAAAATTAGGGATATACATATGATAAATCTGTACACCCGACAAGTTGAAAACCTGAAAAGGCAGCTTGAGCAAAAAAGGGTATCCTGGTGGACTAACAACCCGAAAGGGCGGTTCGGGAAAAAGTTAGGGATCGAAAGCGTATAACTATGTCCTGTTGGTTCAATCAGAGAGGCCAGTCCCATGAGGGATTCTTCAGAGTTTCTGAATGTTGATCTTATTCTGATTGGATCATCCTTCTTTCCCAGGATTTTATCTTCTGGGTGAGCTATGCTGCTTCTGGAAAACCTTTTCTGGAGTTGATCAACAGAAGGTGCTGGATTGCTTGTAACATTTCTTTCTGACGTTGTTAGAGCGTCTCTATTGAGAACTTCTGATGAGTTTTCTTCAATACCTGTGAATTCAACTTCTATATCTGCAAAGAAATCATTCTGCTTTGACTTTTGAGGGTCAAGCTTATCATCAAATCTAACACTGATTAACTCTTCAACAATCTGTGTTTCTGTATTGTATACTCTGTACCCTCTTGAGCGTTCAGAGTATCCTAACATGATTCACTTTTGTCCTTTAGAGTCAAACTGTTGTTCCAGAGCCAATGATCTTTCCTCTTTGGTTGCCTCCAAAGCCCATGTAGCCTCTAGGTTTGAGTTCCAGGCTTTGGAACATATGCTTTCTTCCCATCATGTGTCGAGAGCATCCAGAGTCCAGGTACCATGACTAGTGTTTTAGCCTTGCTGCTAAAGATATCTGCTATATATATAATTTTGTACTTAGGTACCCATATCTTCTTGGGTCCTGGTTTGTTAGTTTTACCAAAATTCTGGTTGAATTTTGGTTTGATAGAGTAATCATTACTAGTGTATTTTAGGTCGTGTGTGTGCCCATATATGAAGTGTGATTTAAGTGGTGTGCGTTTTATGACTAAGTCCATGACTTTCTTAGGTGTAGATACCTTACCTTGATATCCTATCCCTTTTCTGCCATTCCTGCTAACTCCTTAGATCATTGAAGCCATCTTGCTTCTATCTATGTTTTTAGCCAGAAACTTATGAAAGCTGTGATCATACTCTTTGATGATCTCCTCAGCATTACTGAGAGTCTCTGAGATTATTTCCTTTTGAGAGTTTTGGAAATCGTTTTCTAATTTTGAAACTTTTTCTTTTAACTCAGAATTTTCTAATCTGAGACTCTCAGTCTTTTCAGAGTCAGAGACAAGATCCCTTTTCAGGTTCTTGAATTTGACTCTGATTTGCTGATATCTTTCCAGAATTTCATTTAGACTTTCTGCAAGTTCAGCCTTAGTAAAATTAATAGTGAAGTCAGGGAATACCTCTTCAGTGTCTGATTCTGAGTCTGAACCAGAAGCTTCACTGTCTTCTGACACGTTTGCCATGAGAGCTATGTTTTCTCTTTCATCATCTGACTCTGAGTCAGCATCATAAGTGTCCAAATTGTCCCATGTTTCCATGAGGCTTTTCTTCTTATCCTTGAAGAACTTCATTTTGGGCTTCTCCTTCTAAAGCTTTGGACAGTCACTTTTGTAGTGCCCTTGCTCATTGCACTCATAGAAGATGATGTCCTTGTTATTTGACTTTTTGTGTCCTGAAGAGCCTTCAGATCTTCTATATCCATAGGAAGACTCAGACTTTCTGTATTTGGAGGAGGATTCATTTTGATTCTCTGATCTTCTAGGATTTCTGAATTTCCTTTGTCTCTACTTCCACAGTTGATTCACCCTTCTAGAGAGGAGAGACAATTCATCTTCTTCTGATGAGGATCCATCAGAGGTTTCTTCCATAGCCTGCAAAACCTTAGAATCAGATTTTCTGTTAGATTTTAATGCTAGTGGCTTACCTTTCTTTTGAGGCTCATCTTCTTCTAGCTCTATCTCGTGACTTCTGAGGGAGGTGACAAGTTCCTCCAGAGATATCTTATTGAGATCTTTGGCTAGCTTAAGTGTTGTGACCATTGGCCTCCATTGCTTGGGTAGAATTCTGATGATCTTCTTTACGTGATCAACAGTAGAATATCCTTTGTCAAGAACCTTCATCCCAATAACAAGGATCTGGAATCTTGAGAACATTGCTTCTATGGATTCACTATCTTCCATCTTGAATGCCTCATACTTCTGAATGAGCGCAAGGGCCTTAGTTTCTTTGACTTATATGTTGCCTTCATGCGTCATTCTCAGAGAGTCAAACATGTTTTTGGTTGTCTCTCTGTTTGAGATTTTTTCTATTCTGAGTATGAGATAGCACTGAGGAGTATTGTTCTGGCTTTCTGATGGTTTCTGAATTCACGTTTTTGTTGGTCAGACATCATTTTTCTGTCTATCTTCTGATCTCTTCCATCCACTGGATGTGTGTATCCATCAGTTACCATGTCCCATAGATCAGCATCATGGGCCAGAAAAAAGCTCTCAATTCTGTCTTTCCAGTAGTCAAAATTTTCTCCATCAAAGACTGGAGGTTTGCCACTGATTCTGTCCTTGTCCTCATGATAGTCATTGCTGATGTTTTGGCTTGGTCCCACCATAGTGTTTTTCTAAAGCTTGGATCTTGTACTGACACAGTTAAATGTATGAACTCAGAACCAGGCGCTCTGATGCCAATTGAAGGATCAAGCGCTTACCACTGAGCTAAAAGAAATTGCTTGTAGCCAAGATACTACTCTATTTCCTTATAGAGAATATAACAAGGGGTCTACCTAGCCCACCTAACACACCTGTGTAGACGCCCATGGGGGGATGTTAAGCCCTTCGAATCCCTAAGGTTGACGCTAGATATTTTAATCCAACACCAACAATTGTGCTTGGAATGCTGGACTCGAAGGAAGAAAGAAACAAGTCTTATGTTTCTTTCCAAACTGGATTCGAAGGATACTAAAGAGTGCTTGTTTTTCAGAATTGAAGGAGGTGGCGATGGGATTTTGGGTTTTTGATTTCAAGTGTTAAAGGACTTAAGAGCTTTGTTGTTGTGTTTGAGAAGATTTTGTAGGTTTCGTTCCTCTGGTAAAAAAAATCCTCCTTTTTCCTTTGCAAATAATTCATCTATTTATAGAGAAAGAATGGACATGCCAGCCTTGCAAAGAAATGATAAAATAATGTAACGGGAAAGTACAAGTGTGGGGCCTTTTGGCAGTTGGGGTGCAGAAGATGTGACTTATGCTTCTGGCCCTCTAATTATACAAAGATTTGGAAGCAATATAGCATGTCAAGTAGGGCAAGGCTATGGGATTTCCTTAGATTTGTTTCAAACGAAACTTGCTTTGAATGGTTCAGCTTGGATTCGAAGTAAACTGATTAGAAGGGAATCAACATTTCAATCGAAGCTTTGCATGTGGGTACTTTTGTCCAATTGAAGGCTTGCCTTCCCATGGTCATATGTGGCCAAACGAAAGAGTATACATGGGGGTCCTCTATCTTATGATTGTTTAGCATGAGGGAATTTAAATGCCCAAACGAAATGTTTGACCTTGTGCTGAAGGAATCATGCCCAAACGAAACAAGCATGCAGGCAACAAAGTCCAATCGAAGCTTGGATCGTAGCAAACACATTGCCCAATCGAAAGCTCGTGTTTGAAGGAAGCATATTTCCCAATCGAAGCATGTGGATTGAAACAAACATAAAGGGAGTCATTGTTTCGTGTTTGTTTAGCATGAGGGAAGTTCCTTGCTTCTGAATCGAAGGGCGCTCTTTCAAGGGAAGCAAGAACTTAGTCAAATCTTGTATGAAGATACCTCTTGGCTCAAACGAAGCTTGTATGAAGCAAAGTCTGCAAGAGGACCTTGGTGCAAGTGGATTCGAAGGATGCATAAAGATGGTTACTTTGTCCCATTGAAACTTGTCCAAAAGAAGAAAGCATGTAGGCAGCGAACTTGTCCAATCGAAGCAGGCTTGTCGGTAGTAAATTTGTCCAAATCGAAGCATGCTTGCAGGAAGCTATTTTGTCCAATCAAAGAGTTTTCCTTGTAGGGGCACTTGTGGCCAGTAAAATTTGGTTTTCAAAGCAAGCATACATGCAATGTGCTTGGTCAATCGAAGGGCTTGCCTTACAGGGGGCACTTATGGCCAGCAAACTTGTGCATTTGAAGCAAGCATGAAGACAGTAAAAGATACAAACGAAGCCTACAACAAGATGTCACATGCCTAAACAAAAGAGGCATGATAGTAGCAATTTTGAGCAATCGAAGGAAGCCAAAAGTAAATCGAAGGGTGCTGAGTCGAAGGAAGCCTATTTTTCTCCAAATTTGTCAAAATGTTTTTTATCTGTTTTCTCCCCTTTTGACAGTTTCCTTTTAATTTTGGTACTGGAAAATGTCAACGCACTTGTGCAAGCTTAAATCATGAGAATCTTTGTGAGAAAATCCTTGAGAATTGAGAGGGAAAATCTTAGGGTACAACAGCTGCCCCTGTTCAATCTTCTTACACCTGAAGAGTTAGATGGGCAAATCTGCCATTCGTGACTTGAAGGTGGAAGATGATTGAACACTAGAGTGCCCAGAAATTTACACTTGATGATGTTGTGGTTTATTGTGTATGGAATGGGCTTAAAGAAGCTATTTGTAGAAATGATGGATAGTTGTTGGAGATGGGCTTATAGATGCCATCTAGAGTGATTGTTGACAGAGATTAGACTAAGTATAAATTCTGACTTCAACTGGAGAAGAAATCAGAATAAATCTTTGGAGCGATTTATCTGAACCAGAGGAAATGTCTACCAGAAAGAATCAGGATAAACCGTTGAGAGATTTAAACTGAACCAGAGGTCTTTGATTGCCTGTCATTAACTGGAAGAAATAAATATAACCAGAGGAGGTCTTTATTTGTGATGGCCCGGTGTAGGGCTGTTTTTAGGAGACATATGCGAGAGAAACCTGGGTAGGGCTACTTCATGATGAGTCAGGGTAAAACTTCATCTTGGAAAGAGAAGGAACCTGTGTAGGGTTGCTTCATGATGAGTTCGTATAAAACATCATCTTGGAAAGAGAAGGAACCTGGGTAGGGCTACTTCATGATGAGTCCGTGTAAAACTTCATCTTGGAAAGAGAAGGAACCTAGGTAGGGTTGCTTCATGATGAGTCCGTGTAAAGCTTCATCTTGGAAAGAGAAGGAACCTGTGTAGGATTGCTTCATGATGAGTCCGTGTAAAACTTCATCTTGGAAAGAGAAGGAACCTGGGTAGGGTTGCTTCATGATGAGTCAGTGTAAAACTTCATCTTGGAAATGAGAAGAAACTTGGGTAGGGCTACTTCATGATGAGTCTGTGTAAAACTTCATCTTGGAAAGAGAAGGAACCTGTGTAGGGTTACTTCAGCTGGTCGTGTAGATAATTGCCCTGACTTGTTACAGGTATTAATCTCTGACCTGAGAAAGAAAGATAGTTTTCCTGGCTTGTTACAGGTATTAATCTTCAATCTCTTCATGTAGATAGTTTTCCTGGCTTGTTACATGTATTAATCTACAATCACTCATCCACAGATAGTTTTCCTGGGTTGTTACAGGTATTAATATGGAACTTGAAAATTGTTGGCCGTTGAGATAGTTATCCTGTCTGGTTTCAGGTATTAATCTCTGACCTTTTAAAAATTGTTGATGATAGCCATCTGTTGATTGACCTTTTCCTGAAAAAGGTAAAACGTTAGCTGTATGCAATGTCATGATGTATGAAATGCATGGTGTCATGATGTTCTCAAAATAAATGAGATTGTATCATATGCACTTATCATGTTATGTAAATAGGATATATGAAATGTGAAATGTTATTGAAGTGTATTCTTGTCTGGGAAAATAAATTCTTGACAAATGCTGGGGAGTCATTAAATCCCGGCCTACTGTTGAAGAGTAGGTGTGTCTAGAAACTTTGCTTAGAATGTTTCCATCTGGGATTCCTGTTTTATCGTTTTGAGGAGAACTCCGCTGGGGAATATTGAAAACTCTGTGGAGAATGTTGATTCCTGCTTGGGGAAAATAGTTCAGGAGTCTCAGTTTTTCGTTGCTCTACTAGGGCGTCGAAGTTGAACTGATATCTGGTCGGGTCCAGGATTCACAACAACTTACTGAAGTTATCTGTTATCTGGTCGATTTTCAGGCTTCACAGTAACTTGTCAGGGATTGTAGAGTAGTCTACTGGGGAATAGGAGTTGTGGTCCTCTGATTTGTAGTAGTCGGAGAGGCAAACTCAAGCTGGGGAATCCTATTGTTTTTTGGGGAAATAAACCATGTTTCCGGTCTGTTGGAGAGGCGACGACTTCACTGCGGAAAATCCTCAAGGATTCTTGAGGTCGACTCAGCTGGGGGAAAAAGTTTTCAGAGATTAAACTCTGGCTGGGAGTCATCCATTGAGAAGGATTTTGGGGAGATCTGTCACTTCCCCTAGTAGCAAGTGTTTATGGCACTGCCAGGAACTAATTGACTGTATGTAACCCTTTGTTGGGATTCACGTTCAATTCCCCAAGTGATTTAGATCGAGACCTGCCCCTGGTTATTCAGCATTTCTTGAGAGATTTCTTGGAATCTTGACTGGACTGCCCCATGTGTGCTGGATAGTGACATGTCATGCCGTGTATTTTTGCTTAGGAGATCTGTTATTGGAAGTGTCATCCCATCTGAAGTAACTTTATTCACTGAGAGAGCTTTCATTCATCGGATATTCGTTGTGTGAATTTCTCCGTTGTCAAACAAATAGCCATATGCAAACAACGATATTCAAATAATGTAAAGTTTATGCTTGTCTTGAAGTTTTGAAAATGCGTTTTAGAAAGTAAAGAAATTTTATAAGAAAATTCAACTCAGGATTTAGAGTAAAGCCTTACAGGATTCAGGATACCTTTTGTAATAGTATGCTTTCGAACTAATCCATGCTTCAATTAGGGCTTTTGAAGGGTTGTAATGTGGCTTGGTTCACGGTTTAATAAACAAAGGATAAGGCTCAAAGTCTATTTGAACCCACCCATTCTTCGTGATGTTCTTCAGTCCTAAACTCAGTTAATTTTCCGTTCGAACTCCAATTGAGTATGGAATGACGTTTTGATAATGGTTCGGACAAGTTAAGTTTGTCGGAAGGCAGTCATTTTTTGAAATATTTTTCATGTTGTTGAGGATTTGTAGTGACCTCTTTTTTTGATTGGTTATCCCTAATTTTTGCCTGACTATTCTTGTTTCGAGATTACAGTCAGCGGGATGCCCCAGTTTTTTTCTTAAGTCTCCTTTGTAGGTTTTGACCTAGTGGGCTTTTCTTTTTGAGAGATAATGACTGCCTATTTAGTAGGGAACCATCACGGTCTTTTGATTCCAGAGAAATGTTTTTGGTATCACTCGTTGTATACGAAGTGAAATTTTGTGACTTGAAAGCGTATTTGAATTAAACTGAGAGACTATCCTGCCCCAGGTTTTGATTAAAGGTTTCAATTTGTGTAAAAAAGAAAACTTATACTTCTTTGGCTCAAAGGGGTTGACTAGGGATTATCTTCCTTATAACTCCAGTGTTTAGGATTTTAAAGAACGTCTGTATATCATCAACAAGGTCTGTCCAAAAGCATATTGTATGAGATTATGGCATTGTTTTCGTCATCCTCCCTCTGAAGGCTTGTAACTTTTAGCAAGAGTTGGATTCCATAAAGAGAGTAAAAAGCATAATTTAAATGTAATGAAAACGAATGGATCAATTCAAGACAAACATATGCAATGCATTAATGAAACAGAGTTTGATATTAATAGATAATTTTTTGAATAACAAAAGAAATTACAATTGAAAATTAAAAATGAACAAGACGCTCTCAATGATTCGGCATAGGAGAAGCGGACACGTTTGGAGTCTCCGGAGGGTCAAACTCAATATCCTTGGCGTTAATTAAATTCTGAATCTTGTACTACAACGCCCAACAATCGTTAGTATCATGCCCGAGACTATCGGAATGATAAGCACATGTTGCATTAGGATTGTAGTTAGGAGAAGAAGTTTTGGGGTTTGGATGAGGTCCTATCAACGTAATCAGATTCATTCTCAACAAGTGTTGTAGCACTTGAGTCAGCGGCATCTTGGTGTTGGTAACTGTCTTTTGGGCTCGTCTGGCCTTCGTTGATTTCCCCTTTGTTGTTTCCGGTGCGACGCAGAACCAGAGATCAGGACTGTCCCCACATGTTAGTCATGGCGACTCTTTTGACCATACATAACAATGGACTCTTTCTTCCCATTGGATGGATTTTTCTGAGTATCGGAGGGTGTAGCTCCTTGGATCTTTCTGCTTTTGATGCCATCTTTGACCCTTTCGCCGGTCAGTATTATTTTGGTGAACCCGGGTGAGGAGCTTCCGATTAGGTGCTTGAAGAAAGGTCTTGTCAAGGTTCCCATGAAGATGTCAATCAACTCCCAGTTAAATGGGTTCTCACCTGACCATCCAGATCTCTCCACCTTTGGGCGTATCATTTGAAGCTCTCGTTGGAACGCACGATCATGTTTTGCAACTGCACACGAGTTGGTACAAGATCAGCATTATATTGGTACTTCTTGTAGAAAGCAGCAACTAGATCCTCCCAGGTGTGGATGCGATAACCCTCCAATTGATAAAACCATTCAAATTGAGTTCCTGCTAGGCTCTCTTGGAAGAAATGGATCAAAAGCTTCGGATCAGTTGTGTATGGTTGAATCTTGTGGACATGAGACTCCATCGTACAGGGTAAAGGTAGGGATTTTGAACTTTGGCGGGATGACCACTCCAGAAACCAAACCCATGTCTCCTAAATCCAAGCCAGGTATCTGCTGAATCTCCATAGCATTGAGGCGATCCTCCAACTGTTTGTACTTGTCATCAGCGGGAGGATATTGTTCCTCAGAGTAGTCAACTTCGACTTCATCAATCTCCAGACTGTTGTCTTCTTCATGACTATCCCCCATGTTAGATGGAGTTGAGAGATCTAGAGCTCTCTTGACTGGTCCTCTAAGTCTTCTTCCCAAGTTCAGGACGCCTACTGACTTCTTAGGCTTCTTCTTCTTGTCTTTGAGAAGGAGAGTCTTCAGGTCCTCTTGCCCCTTAGCCATGGCCAGGAACATTTGTTGGAACTGGTCATTTTGTGCTTGGAGATCCTTCACTATTTGTTCCATATCCAACTTACTGAAATAAACAGTAGGAAGATATAAAGACCTGTTTGAGAGAAACCTATCATGATATGATGCATGATATGTGGATGCATGTTTTCAATGATCTCGCGGGATAAATGTTAGTATTCACTTACAACTTTGTTTGGAGAACTTCGTATCGGTGGATGTCCTTCCACGAGAATTAAGCTCACCATGTCGAGTGGGTCATAGCCCTCGCCTCAAGTTTGTTGTACTTGATCTTTGACGGTGTTTGATTAGAAAATGAATCCTTTTGCCCCTTGATAGACGTCTGGTTCAACGTGAGCCTGCATCATAGGCCCTCTAGATCCTTGAAAAGGTTATTGAAAATACTATGGTATGATGTTATGTACAAGTATGCAAAATAACAAGTTGTTATGTACAAATAGTCATATATACACAAAGCAGACAAGTCCTTATGTTTAGGCTTACATGGAGTTTGATAGGTAAGTACCCTCTTGAAGTTTAGTTGGCTCAACCTGTCCTATTAAAAGTAACCAGGTTCTAAGGAGTCTCATATCACTGACCTTTCTTTTAGGCATTGTTCTAGCTCAAGCATCAAAGTATTGCGGCCATAATATCCCAAAAGTCCAATCTCAATGAGTGTAGCATCGAGTATCAACCAATCTTTGGTCAGAACCAAAGCCGGCCATCTCACTACTTTCTAGTGGCTTAGGATGAGTCAATTAAAAGGTTCTAAAGGTCATTTAGCGCTTAATGACGCTAAGGAAGCCTAATGTTATCCTTGACTGACTCAAGGAACATTAGTACAAGCCAAAGTGTCACGCTAACGTGGCTATCACTTCGTCTATATCGGTTTACACCATACAACTTCCATTATTTATTGCTACTTACCTAAAAGGTGCCCTAGATCCGGGTGTAGGATCTTTAACAGTAACCTAAACAAGGACCCAAAATGTAAAGCAAGCAAGTCGAACCATGAAAATCAAGTAAAGGTGATCTAGCCCTAAGGTAATCCCACTTTTAAGTATATTCCCCAGCAAAGTCGCCAGTTCTGTAACACGATGGGAGAACTGACATGGGTGTTTCGTGTTTGATCGCAATTATTGCGGATAGCAAGAGTCACCACTGACTCTTCTTTTATCTAATAAGGAAAGGCTGAAAAGAACAGGAAAGACCTGTGAGATTATTTTTGAGTTCGGGGGGTAGATTATGAAAAGGGAAGGTATTAACATCCTTTTCATCAGTAGTTATCTACGGGCTCTTATTTTCTTGCTAGATCACTTGGTTTTGTTTGAAAGTGTGATTGTGGTGTGGGTTTGAAAGTATTTTGAAAATTCATTTGTAATGGTTCTCGTTTCTATAAGAACGCGTACAAAGTGTTGTTTCGAAAATAGTTCAAAGAGGTGTTTGTGTAATGTGTTTTTAAAAGTGATTTTGAAAAGGTGTCTTTGTAGTGGCTCTCGTTTCTATAAGAACGCGTACAAAGTGTTGTCTTTTGAAAATGTTTCAAAATGAGAGTGTTAGTGGAAAAAATGTTTTTGTTCTGAGCAAGCGAGCAACCAGGAGCAAATCTACCTACTCAAAAGGTCTTAGATGTTTTTTTCTTCCTCCTTTAGATGTTGCTATATTACCATTGTTTTGGTAAGAAGCCCCATCGTTGGATGTGAAGGGACGGGCGTGGGACATTTATATAGTCATAGAAGGCAACCTATGAGACGTTTTAGCAATGTTGTTTAAGGACTAGATCATTTACCGAAGGCAACATCGAGGGACTACGATCTTTTATTGAGGGTCTTTACTAAAACGCCCATGTTCGAGGGACATGACTATTTTTCCGAGGCAACAAGTGAGATTATACTAAAGGTGCATGTGTGTGAATAGTGTGTTTGGTTTGCATGCATTTTATCTTGATTAGGGGTTGTTTACTTGTTGGTTTTATCTTGCCATACACGACTAATTACTAGCATTTGTACAAAAGTAATAAAAAATGCAGAAAAGAAAAATCCTACACTATTACAACCATATTGAAGTGCATAAAAATATAAAGGCAAAAATAAGATAAAAAGAAGGAAAATGAGTTCATTTGACTGGAGAAGGAGAACCCTTTGATATGCATTTCTTTGCCTCCTTCAATTGGGGGTTGGCACCAGTGAGGTCATGGCCTTCGATTGGGCTTGGCCTGAGGCGTGAGAGGTGGCCTTCGATTCTGCCTCCTCTGCCTCCTTCGACTGGGGCTGGAATCAGCAAGTCATGGCCTTCGATTCTAGATTTCTGGGGGCTTGGAAGTCAGCATGAGCATGCGTTCTGGCTGGGCCTGGAAGTTTGCATTGAATCCCAAGGCTTCATTTCATACTTCATTCCCCCTGTTTCTTTCGTTAAATGCATTAAATGGCAACATGGCCTAAGGCCATACTAGTATTTATCTTGCCAACAGTTTAATAGTTAAAGCACGTTTAGGTAAACAAAAAGCAAACTAAAGGGTTAGTTCTGAAAATATATTAAGAGGGTGGAAACGAAAAGAACAATGTATTATGTACATGTTTCAAATGAAAGGGAAAGTTACTCACATGCTATGCCATGAAACGAAAGGTTCAAGGGTAAGAGTGACTTACCTTGCTTCAACCTCGAATGTGAATTGGGCTTTGAGTGATGGCTCTAGGTTCTCCTAGATTCGAAGGGAGGGGTGAACAACTATGTTTGGAATGCTGGATTCGAAGGAAGAAAGAAACAAGTCTTATGTTTCTTTCCAAACTAGATTCGAAGGATACTGAAGAGTGTTTGTTCTTCAGAATCGAAGGAGGTGACAATGGGATTCTGGGTTTATGATTTCAAGTGTTAAAGGACTTGAGAGCTTTTTTGTTGTGTTTGAGAAGATTTTAGAGGTTTCGTTCCTCTGGTCAAAAAAATCCTCCCTTTTCCTTTGCAAAGAATTCCTCTATTTATAGAGAAAGAATGGACATGCCAGCCTTGCAAAGAAATGATAAAATAATGTAACGTGAAAGTACAAGTGTGGGGCCTTTTGGTAGTTAGGGTGCAGAAGATGTGACTTATGCTTCTGGCCCTCTGATTATACAAAGATTTGGAAGCAATATAGCCTGTCAAGTAGGGTAAGGCTATGATATTTCCTTAGATTTGTTTCAAATGAAACTTGCTTCGAATGGTTCAGCTTGGATTCGAAGTAAATTTATTCGAAGGGAATTAACATTTCAATTGAAGCTTTGCATGTGGGTACTTTTCTCCAATCGAAGGCTTGCCTTCCCATGGTCATATGTGGCCAAACAAAAGAGTATACGTGGGGGGTCACTGTCTTGTGACTGTTTAGCATGAGGGAAGTTAAATTCCCAAACGAAAGGTTTGACCTTGTGCTGAAGGAATCATGCCCAAATGAAACAAGCATGCAAGCAGCAAAGTCCAATCGAAGCTTGGATCGAAGCAAACACATTGCCCAATCGAAAGGTCATGTTCGAAGGAAGCATATTTCCCAATCGATGCATGTGGATTAAAACAAATATAAAAGGAGTCATTGCCTTGTGTCTGTTTTGAATAAGGGAAGTTCCTGGCTTCTGAATCGAAGGGCGCTCTTTCAAGGGAAGCAAGAACTTAGTCAAATCTTGTATGAAGATACCTCTTGGCTCAAACGAAGCTTGTATAAAGCAAAGTTTGCAAGAGCCCCTTGGTGCAAGTGGATTTGAAGGATGCATAAAGATGGTTACTTTGTCCCATCGAAACTTATCCAAATGAAGCAAGCATGCATGCAACAAACTTGTCCAATCGAAGCAGTCTTGTAGGCAATAAACTTGTCCAAATCGAAGCATGCTTGCAGGCAACTATTTTGTCCAATCGAAGAGTTTGCCTTGCAGGGGCACTTGTGGACAACAAACTTTGGTTTTCAAAGAAAGCATGCAGGAAATGTGCTTGGTGAATCGAAGGGCTTGCCTTGCAGGGGGCACTTGTGGCCAGCAAACTTGTGCATTTGAAGAAAGCATGCAGGCAGTAAAAGATACAAACGAAGCCTGCAACAAGAAGTCATATGCCTAGACGAAAGAGGCATGCTAGTAGTGATTTTGAGCAATCGAAGGAGGCCAAAAGTCAATCGAAGGGTGCTAAGTAGAAGGAAGCCTTTTTTTCTCCAAAATTTTCAAAATGTTATTTTTCTCTGTTTTCTCCCTTTTTGACAGTTTCCTTTTAATTTTGGCACTGGAAAATCCCAATGATCTTGTGCAAGCTGAAATCCTGAGAATCTTTGTGAGAAAAGCCTTGAGAATTGAGAGGGAAATTTTTTGGGTACAACACAATCAAACACGCCATTCACATACATGCACCTCTAGGGTAATCTCACTTGTTGCCTCGGAAAATAGTCATGTCCCTCGAATATGGGCATTTTAGCAAAGACCCTCGACAAAATATCGTAGTACCTCGATGTTGCCTTTGGTAAACGATCTAGCCCCTATACGAAATTGCTAAAATGTCTTATAGGTTGCCTTCTATGACTATACAAGACGACCGACGCCCATCCCTTCATATCCAACGATGGAGCTTCTTACCAAATCAATGGTAAGATAGCAACATATAAAGGAGGAGGAAAAGAACAAAGACCTTTTGAGTAGGTAGGACACTCGTAGTTTCTTGCTTTCTCACAACTAAAAAACCATTTTCACACCAACAGTTTCAATTGAAACATTTTCAAAAGTCAAAACACTGTGTACGCATTCTTATAGAAATGAGAATTATTATAAAGGCACTTTTCAAAATCACTTTCAAAAACATCTTCCACTACAAACACCTCTTTGAACTATTTTCAAAAGCAACACTTTGTACACATTCTTATAGAGACGAGAATCATTACAAAGACATTTACAAAATATTTTCAAACCCACACCACAAGCACATTTTTAAACAAAGTAAGTGATCTAGCGAGCAACTAAGAGCCCGTAGATAACTACGGATGGAAAGGGTGCTAACACCTTCCCCTTTGATAACCTACCCCCTAAACTCAAGAAAACATCTCTAAAGGTATTTCCTGTTCTTTTCAACCTTTCCTTTGTTGGATAAAAGAAAATTCAGTGGCGACCCTTACTATCCGCAACAATTGCGATCAAACGCAAAACACCCAAGTCAGTTCTCCCACCGTATTACAGAGGGATTACTTCAAATGCCTGGCAAGGAGTTTCAATGAATTCACCATCCATTTCAACATATTTGAAATAATTCAAATGACTGACCATATATTCTTCTTCTTCGCAGAGTGTAACGATCTTCCCCTTCACTAGATACTTCAATTTTTGATGTAGGGTAGAGGTAACAGCGCCTGCCCCATGAATCCAGGGGCGTCCGAGAAAATAGGAATAGGCCGGGCGGATATCCATAACATAAAAAGTGGAGTTGAAAACTTAAGATCCCACCTTGATCGGAAGATCAACCTCTCCGTGTACCATCCTTTTTGATCCATCAAAGGCTCTTACCATAATATCGCTGGGTTTCAGCACTAGCCCTTCACAGTCCAATCTATCCAGAGAATATTTTGGTAATACATTCAGGGAAGAACCTGTATCAACTAACACAAACGCCAAAGTAGTGTCTTTACACTCAATAGAGATGTGCTAAGCCTTGTTGTGATTTTCCCTACCGTAGTTAAATCATCATCGGAAAAGCCTAAACCATTATGACCAGTTAGGCTTGCAACACAATTCTCAAACTAATCAGCAGAGGTCTCTTGTGGTACATGAGCATTCTGAGGAAATTTCAATAAAGCCTTGGCATGTGCTCTAGAGCATAATAACAAGGACATCATGAATATCTTGGAGGATGTCTGCCCCAGTTGTTCAACTATTTTGTAGTCACTTTTACTAATGATCTTCAGAATTTCTTTCATCTCTTGTTTAGAAGGGTCTTCAACTGTAAAATATTTTGAGGGTGCCTCCGTCTGGGCAGGCTCAGTCACTTTCTCTTTACCCAGGGTGTCAGCAGTTGATCCATCAACAGGAATATGAATAGGTGTAGTGATAGTTTTTAGAGGAGAGATCTCCGGGGAGAAGATCCTTCTCGTCCTAGTGACCATACTAGTTTCAAGAATGTTTGTAATTTTAGGTTCTTCATTTTCAGTAATCAATGGCTCTTTCTTGACACCATGATAATAAACTTTAGCCCCATAGTTCCATGGAACAACTTTGTTGGAGGAATAGGGGACTGGCCCCGGTGCGGTGATAATCAGGGGAGCCACTCTTGGCTCAGCAGGAATCCTTACAGGGCCTCTAGAGGTGACCCTTATAGGGGTATTGGAAATTGTGATTATGGAAACATCTTCAAGTCTCAGTTCTTGGGATATACTTTCACGCAAACTCTTCATGGACAGAGTTTTCTCAAACAGAATTTCATGGCTATCAATCAGGCGTTAAATACCCTTCTTCAACCACATACATCCATTAGCTTGGGAAGCACAAAAGTAAAAATTTTCAGGACAACCCGAAAATAAACCGACTCTTAACATGTTCTTCTTAACGGCCATCAAGGGAGTTGTCAAGTCACTTATGGTGGAGACATAGGAAACATTGTCAATAGCATTAATACCTTTACCATGACTGGGCATGGGCACAGTAATCACATTAGGGGTTTCTGGAGGGTCAAACTCAATCACTTTATTGTCAATCAAATCTTAGATTTTGTTCTTCAACGCCCAATAGTTGTTGGTGTTATGCCCATGACTATTTGAATGATAGGCGCATTTCATGTACAAGTTATATTTGGGAGATAAAGTATTGGGATTAGGATGAGGATCTCACAACGTTACCAAATCTGCCTTCAATAGATGTTGTAAATCTTGAGACAATGGCATGTTGATCTTAGTGAACTTCCTTCTCGTGGCGTCCGACCTAGGCTGATTGTTTTATTGTTGTGGTCGTTGAACTGGGGTTGGGTTATAAATCAATACTGCTCCTACCAACTGATGATGATCATTCTTGATACGGTTCCTCTGGCCATAAACATCATTAGCTTCCTTCTTACCAACAAATGGTTTCTTTAAAACACTAGAGGTTGAGCCATTTGGATCTTCCCACTTTTGATACCGCTTTCAACTCTTTCTCTAGCGAAAATCAGCTTAGTAAACCCTGACGAAGAACTCCCAATAAGCAGATTAAAGAATAGACTCGTCAGAGTGCCCATGAAAATTTCCACCAATTCTCGGTCAGTCAAACGGGGTTGCACCCTTCCATCCAGGTCCCTCCATTTCTGGGCATACTCCTTAAAGCCTTCATTCGAGCCCATAATCATACTCTGCAATTGCACGCGAGTTGGTGCAAGTTCAACATTGTATTTGTATTGTTTGTAGAAATCAGCAACCATGTCCTCCCATGTGTGGATATTGGTTCCTTCAAGTTGATATAACCATTACAAATGTGTTCCAGATAGACTCTCTTGGAAGAAATGAACCTATAGCTTCCTGTCGGGGGTGTGCGGTTGAATCTTACGAACATATGACCTTAAATGGAGTTTCGGACAAGAGACTCCATCATATTTGGAAAAGACAGGGACATTAAATTTGTGAGGGATGACTACCCCAAGGACCAAACCTAAGTCTCAAAATTCCAAACCAGACACTTTTTGAATTTCCACGGCTTTAAGTCGGTCTTCTAGCTGCTTGTATTTATCATCCTCCAGAGGGTACTGCTCATCCAAATAGTCTTCATCCTCAGAAATCTGGTTATTTCCACCCCTAGACCTAGTGCTTTTTACATCCTCTTCTTGATTGTCGTCCTCCTCAGAGGAAACATCTTCTACTTGTGCCAGTCGGGCAGGACCTTTGAACCTTCTTCCCATGTTGAGGATAGCATCCCGTTTCTTAGTCTTCTTTTTTGTGACGAGGAGTGCCATCATTTCTTGTTGTCCTTTGGCTAGGTTCATGAGAGTCTCTTGAAATTGTGCGTGTTGAGTCTACAGATATTTGACGGTTTGCTCGAGAGCCATCTTATACTGAAATAAACAGTAAATAGATGAGGAAACCTGTATCGGAAAACCTTCTTATGAAATGATGCATGATATATGAATGCAATGTTTTCAAGGACCTTAAAAGATTTAAATTCGCTAGCAGAAAAGGAAACATAAACAAAAAATTGCATTAATAAGTTCAAAAAATTACAAGTGCCTTTTGGGCTTACAATGAAAAAGAAAAAAGTGTCTCAAAGAGACAACAAAACAAAAACTCCTAAGACCTAAGACTCAAGTCTCCCACGGATGCTTCGTCTTTGTGTCGATGTATGCATTAAGGCTTTGCTCCTCATGAAGTAGCTTTATGAGGTCCAAAACTTTCTTTTTGCTTGCATAGAATTGAGCTTCAAATGTGTCTCGTTCTCCCTTGAGTTGAATTCAAGATTTATGCAATTCTTCAAGGTCAGTAGGCATGTAAGGATGGAGAATGGCATAAGGAATATCCCCCTCAGCAATGGGCTGCATAATCACTGATAGGATGGCTGGATATGGCATCATGAGGTTTTGAGCGCGAGCTCGCACCCATTTGAGATAAGGCTTCAAAGGGATAGAATTTTTATGTCCCAAAGTCTTGCTATAAATCTTTCTTACCATGCCCAAAGCTCGTACAAACCTTGGATGATAACCTTGAACATCGTTCTCGTAGTCGAACATAATACCCTAGATAAGCACGTCACGAGGACCATCTCTTCGTGCATAACCAAACTGACGTAGAGCAAGAGAAGGGTTGTAAGTAGTACCTCCCATAATTCCAAGGAGCTGAACATTAGGGAATTCCCCATAACGGTTAATGATAGTAACATCTTCTAGAGTTCGAGAACACCAATAAATATTTGGATGAGAGAGTGACATCATCCTATGAGACCACCTCAAACCTTGTTCATTCTTCAATACTGATCAGGGAAGGTGAGAAATAAGCCACCTAAATAGAAACGATATGCAACACATAAGATCCACTCTCTTCCTCATAGTACGAGTGTGACGAGAATGCATAATGTCTTCAAGCAAAGTAGGTACAAGGTTACGAGAAAGGAAGATTTTGACAACATTCACATCTATGAGTTGGTCTAGATTAGGGAATAGTACTATCCCATAGGTTAGAAGAGCCAAGACTTCTTCAAAAGCTTGAAAATTCATAGCACCCAAAAATAGTCGAGCCTTATCTGACAAAAATTTAACTAGAAAACCCTTGACCCCGCTCCTTGTTTCCCAATTTTCTATAATGTCGGACCGCTTCAAACACAAGGATGATGCAATTTCTTCAGGTTGCCGATCTTTCTATAAACTAGTGAAAGGTGTTCGATTAAGAATAGGAACTTCCAGTAATTGATAAAACTCCTCCATTATGGACACTAACTAGTAATTGGGAAAGGTGAAGCAATGATGCACAAGGTCAAAGAACTGGAACAAAACACTCATCATATCTTCTTCAAAAACCAAGGTGACCAAACTGAGTAATCAACCATGCCTTTTGATGAATGGAGAATTTTCTGGAGCTCTTGAGACTAACTCGATAAGTTGAGAAGGTATCTTCACAAAGCTGATTCGGATAGTGTTTCTACGAGTGGAAGCCATAACCTACAAAACAGAACAAAGATAAATCCCTAGGTCTTTGAAATGGTTATTGAAAATTCTATGGCATGATGTCATCATGTTATAATGTCATGTACGGAAAATTAATCATACGCAAACAACGCACATAAGGCCTTAGGTTTAAGATTGCATGGGGTTTATAGGTAAGTACCCTATAGAAGTTTTAGCTGGCTCAACCTGTCCTAGAAGAAGTAATCAGGTTCCAGGAATTTCAACATCATTAATCTTTCTTCATCGGGAACTATTTCAGCACAAGCATCGGAACTGCGATCGAAATATCCTGAAAGTCCAATCTCAATGAATGTAGTATCGAGTATTAACCAACTTCAATTTGCACTAAAGCCAGCTATCTCACTACTTTCTAATGGCCAAGTTGTTCAACTAAGATTCTATGGTCAGTTAGTGCTTTATGACACCACACAGCGGACCCGTATTCTCCTTGGTTCAACTCAAGGGACATTGGTACCAACAAATGTGTCTCACTAATGTAGCCACCGCTTCAACCATATCGGTCTATGCCGTACAATTTTCACGATCTATTACTACTTACCAAAAATGCCCCAGATCTGGGTATATGATCCATACAAGAAATAAACCCAAGCATATCCCAAATTATAAAGCAAACAAGGCAATCTAATAAAGCAACAAAGGTGATATAGCTCTTAAGGTAACCCCACTTTTAGTTTACAAATTCCCCAGCGAAGTCTTTCGTTCTGTAATATGGTGGGATAATTGACTTGGTGTTTTGCGTTTTATCGCAAATGTTGCGGATAGCAAGAGTCGCCACCGACTTTTCTTTTATCTAATAAAGGAAAGGGTGAAAAGAACAGGAAATACCTTTTGAGAATTTTCTTGAGTTTGGGGGGTAGGTTATGAAAATAGAAGGTGTTAGCATCCTTTTCATTCGTAGTTATATACGGGCTCTTAATTGCTATCTTACTTTTAAAATACTTTATGTTTGTGTATGTTTGCAAATATTTAGAAAATGCCTAAGTGTGGAAATTGTTTTAGTTTGTGAGCAAGTGATTATGAGCTATCTACCTACTCAAAAAAAGTATTTGTTCTTTTCCTCCTCCTTTAGATAGTGTTATCCTACCATTAGTTAGTAGGAAGCCCCATCATTGGATGTGAGGGACATGCGTGAGTCATCATACAATCATAGAAGGAAACTTGTAAGATACTTTAGCAATTGTAGTAAGGGACTAAGATCATTTATTGAAGGCAACATTGAAGGGTCATCGAGGGACTATGATCTTTTAATCGAGGATTTTTGCTAAAGCATCTCACGTTCAAGGGACATGACTGTTTTAATCTGAGGCAACAAGTGAGGTTACCCTAGAGGTGCATGTGTTTGATTAAATTATTTTATCTTGAATTAAGGTTGTCTAATGTTTGATTTTAAATATTGCCATACAAACCCTAATTACTAACAATAATAAGGAAATCGATAAATTGCGGAACTTAAATGTCCTAAGCCATTACAACGCTTTGGGAATAGGGGGTAAAAGTTTGTGAAATGGGGAGGAAAGCAATAAACCCTAATTATCTATTACATACCATGTACATAAATGATAACGCGAAATAATAAGATGCACAAAAATGTAAAGATGAAGAAGAGAGAAAATAAATTGTTTTTTGGTTTTGGTAGAGAAAAAAAGTCTAATATTTTAACCTAACTGATTGACTTTGTATTTAAAAGAAATTAGTAAACCTAAATAAATTAAGTTAAGGTCAAAATTAATTTCATTAATTAAAAGGAAAAATAAGGAAAAATAAGTTAAATATAGAAAGACCGTAGGTCTAAGGTAATTTAAAAGAGAAATTAATTGTTAGAAGATATTTTGAGGTTTTATTTAAAAAATATTTTGTGATGTAAAATAAATAGTAAAAACCTAATTCTAATCATTTCTTACAAGTTAAAAAAATAAAATAAAGTAATTAATTTTATTTATGAAGATTAAAAATAATTGATTAAAACCTAAACCTAATTTTTTTTATGATTTTTATGATTTAATGTATTTTATTAAATAAAATAACTAAATAAAAGTAGAAAAAAGAAAATATAAAAAGAAATAAAAATAATTGGGCCATGAGTCAGAAGTAGAAAGGGGGGTGTGAGAAACCATTTTTATTAGACCAAAAATAGTTTTTGTTCAAATCAGAAAAATAAAATAAAAATAAGAATGGGCTGCAAGTTAGTAAAAGGGGGGGGGGGGGGGGGTGGGGGTGAAATGCAGCAAAAACAAGAAGCCTAGAACTATAAAGTTCAGGTGCTTCCTGATTCAATGTAGCTAGCCTTTGATGGCTAATGGTGGATGCTTTCATGTGGAATGTCCATTTTGGGTATAGGGAGATCAGAGGGTCATGAAGGTGGGTGCAACGTGCGTGCCTTAAGCTTGTGTGCGTTGAATCTGAAACAAATAAATGTGAAACAAATAAAAGGGTACCACTGGGGCTCAAACTCATGTTCCTATAGTCACATGCGTGCGCTTTAACCACTAGGGTGGTGATACATCCGGTAGTTAAAGCACAAACCAATAAATATATTACAAACTCATTTCTGAATATACTTCATCTTCTTCCTCGCGCCAGAAGCCATGAACAACATTTTTGAATTTTCAAACTCTTCCATTTCTCAATCATTTTCAAAAGTGTAAACATGAAACTTGCTTATTTTTTCACCACGAATCCAACCATGCCACTAACATAAGCTAACAATCAAAGATTAAAGTGAATTTTTGTTGGTACCAAAATGAACCCTAATTTTTCAAAAACTTCATTTCCAAAATTCTCAGCACTCAGGCAAGATAAATGAAATGTAAGCACATGGTTAGCTTCAGGGAAATGTTGTCTACATTTTTATTTAGAAAGTAAACTTAATGATGCTTGTATAGAAAGTTAAAAATTGAGAAAACTTACCTCAAAAGGGAGTCTATTTTCACATTATGAATTTTATTTCTTTTTTTTAAAATGATTTTTAGAACATTAAATAAATCAATGAGTTAAATTAGGGTTTTTATCATCTTTTAAGTTCTAGAATTTTATTTTCCATGATTTTGTTCGCCCAAGCACCTTTTCTCTAAAATCCTTTTCAGGTAAGGACATGATTGATTTACTTCTATGCCATCGCGTGAGTCTCCAAAGGTGGAGCTGTGACAGAAGGCAGAATTAACATTGTTCATAAAAAACACAAACAAACAAAAATATGTGAGCCGAACAATGGTATCTATGATTCCTCAAAATGGATACGTAGGTATTGGGGTAGGGCCCAAGTGAGCACAAATTTATTTTCCCTACATTGTTTTCCTTATTTCTTTTGCAAGTATTCTTTCTCAATAGTATAATAAACAATAAGCATATATCAAGCACACCTATAATATAGACAACAAGAGTGGACACCGTAGAGTACTATGGGCGTGTGGGGTGCTAATACCTTCCCCTCGCATGAATTCTCCCTTCTTAGGTTTTCTCGATGTTTACCTATCCCTTCACGTGGGATAAAAGACGTTTGATGGCGACTTCATTGTTTAATGATTTTCAGCCAGTTGTTTCAGCTAATATGAGAATCTAGATGATTGGTCAGATGGCTCTTATCCAAAATTTAGTTCGGGGGCAAGAAGAGTTGAGAATCCTCATCAGCAAGCCTCATCAGGTTGGATATAACCGTATGGGACAAACTGCTAGAATTGGGGATCCAATTATTAACCAGCCTCAAATGAGACAGGAAACTGACTTGGTTGAAAGTAGGAGGAGAATAAGAGAGGGAAAGAGACAAGCTGACATTGCTAATCCTTCAGTTAAATAGAAAAAGGCCTTTCTAGATTTGATATTACATCGCAAGCTCAACAACGACCTTGCCAACAACAATAGGGTAATCAGCGTAAGCAGGATACACCCAAAAGACAATTTTCCAAAATCAACATGTCATTGTCTCAAGCATTGCAACAAATGTTAAAGATGGAGCTGATTACATTCAAAGAACCTCCTCGAAATCCCAATACTTCCATTCCTAGCTACAATCCTAATGCAAGGTGTGCATATCACTCCAACAGTCCTGGACATGACACTAACAGTTGTTGGGCTTTGAAACGTAAGATTCAGAACCTGATTGACGAAGGAGTTTTCGAGTTCATGCAAGACGGTCATATGGAGTTTTTCTATCATCCCTCAAATATCGAAACTACAAGGCACACCATCTGAAGTGACAAGTTAAGGCAGAGAAGCTTTAAGATCATTTGAATCTTTATTTTCAAATTCTCTTGTTTGTTTAAGCACTTATCTTTATGTCAAACTGTGGTTTTCCCATTAATGCATTGCATATGTTTGTCTTAAATTAATCCATTCGTTTCACTATATTTAAACTGTGATTCTTACTTCCTTTTGGTGATATTCAACTCTCCTTAAAGTTATAAGCCTTTAGAGAGAGGATGAAGAAAACAATACCATAATCTCATACAGTATGCTTTTGAACAGACCTTGTTGACGTTGTACAGGCATTGCTTCAATTTCTAAACAGTGGAGATATAAGGAAGTTAATCCCTAGTCAACCCCTTTGAGCCTAAGAAGTAGGTGTTTTCTTTTTCGCCCAAATTGAAACCCTTAAACATAACCTAGGACAGGGTAGTTTCTCAGTCAAATCAAATGTGCACTCACAAACTTCACCTTCATACGCGACGAGTAGTGTCAGAGATATTCTTCTACATCGAAAACTGATGATGGTTCCCCGTAATCATTGAGTCAGGAAGTTATTATCTTTCAAAAGAAAAGCCCGCTAAGTCAAAACCTATGAAGGAGACTTCGAAAAAAACTGGGGAATCCCACTAACTGTAATCTCAAACGAAACAGTTCAGGAAAAATTTAGGGATAATAAAGTCAAAAAGAGGTCGCTAAAAATCCTCGACAAAATAAAAATGTTACAAGAAAGATGATTGTCTTCCCAAATAAACTTCTAGTTTCAGAACCATCACCAAAATACTATTTCTATAATTCCAAACTCTATTAGAACCTAAATGCATAATTAACTGAGTATAAGACTGAAAAACATCACAGATAATGGTTTGGGTACAAATAAGCTTTTAGCCTTTATCCTTTGTTATTAAGCCATGAACCAGACCATGTTACAACCCTTAAAAGTCCTAACTAAAGCATGAGTTAGTTTGAAAGAATACTGTTACAAAAAGGTATCCTGACTCCTGTAAGGCTTACCATAAATCTCGAGTTGATATCACATTCTTACAAATTTTATTTTACTAAAAAACGCATTTTTAAACTTCAAGACAGACATAAGCCTTGCATTCTAATACGACTGTTTGCATATGACTAAGTGTTTGATAACGGAGAAATTCGCATGACGAATATTCAATGAATGAAAATCCTCCTAATGGACAGAAGTACTTCAGGTGGTGTGTCAAACAGTAAGACACTTCCAGTAACAGGCCTTTCATAGTAGTCAAGTCAAGATTCAAAGAATCTCTCAAAAGTGTTGAATAGCCAGGGGCGGATCTCCATCTGAATCACTTGGGGCATGTCACATTGATCATGAGTTTCAACAAAGGACATTATGAAAATTAAATCATTGGTATCATCGAATTTCTTGTCTTTGTCAGTAGTATCAGATGGTGTCATTCTGCCGTGATAGTTCTTAGAAAAATACTGAGGAAGCATTTCCTTCAGACCTTCATTTCTGAAAAGCATTTCCTTCAGAACTTCATTCTGAAATGCATTTCCTTCACATCTTCATTCTGAGAAGCATTTCCTTCAGATCTTCATTCTGAAAAGCATTTCCTTCAAATCTATTCTGAAAAGAACTTCCTTCAGATCTTAATTCTGAAAAGCATTTCCTTTAGATCTTCATTTTTAAAAGCATTTCCTTCAGATCTTCATTCTGAAAATCATTTCCTTCAGATTTTCATTCTAAAAAGCATTTTCTTTCAGATCTTCATTCTGAAAAGCATTTCCTTCAGATCTTCATTCTGAAAATCATTTCCTTCAGATCTTCATTCTGAAAAGCATTTCCTTCAGATCTTTATCCTGAAAAGATTTCCTTCAGATCTTCATTCTGAAAAGCATTTTCTTCAGATCTTTATTCTGAAAAGCATTTCCTTCAGATCTTTATTCTGAAAAGCATTTTCCTTCAGATCTTCATTCTGAAAAGCATTTCCTTCAGATCTTCATTCTGAAAAGAATTTCCTTCATATCTTCATTCTGAAAAGCATTTCCCTTTAGATCTTCATTCTGAAAAGCATTTCCTTCAGATCAAGTCGAGCATAGACTTATTCTGGTACTCCTATCAACAGTTACTTCGAATGGAATTTTAAGCCGATCTTCGACGAAATTCTATCACCTCTCAGAATGGCATCTTTAAGCCCATTCAATCAGTATAATCAACCAACAATGTTACTTCGTGCACACGTGAGTGCAAATTTCTGGGCACTTATAAGTGTTCGATCCTCTTCCACCTTTAGAAACAAATGGTGAGAATACCAATCTAACTCTCCATATTTAAGTATATTGAACAGGGGCAGCTGTTGTACCCCAAAATTTTCTCTCTAATTGTTCAAGACAAATTGATTCAAGATACCCCCTCATGCTCATGAAGGTCTCAATTACTCAAGACTACTCAAAGATTGATCATACAAACCCTCCTTCTAAGCATTGACCTACAACTAGGGTTTTGTTTTTCCCAGTGGAAATTGGAATTCTAATGCATCAAGTGGATTTAATGGTTTCTCATATGATTTAGAGAATCCTCATGCCAAGTTTCAAGCCTTGCAGCATAAGTTTGCTCAGACAACTTTTCAGATGATTAAAAATCAATTGTATTGGACAAAAAGTCAACTTTGACCAATTTACAGTCAAACTTCAATATTTTTGGTCAACAATAATACTTTAAAGTCACATTCATCATTTGACAAATTGTTGATCATGGTTCATCAAGAAAACTCAAGATTCATCAAAAGTCAAAAGTTACTAAATTAGGGTTTTCTTAAAGAGAAGTCAGTTGAACTTTGACCAAGTATAACTTTTACTTACTTCATCATAAAATTCTGATCCAAATCCTATTTTGAAGTGAATTGAATTCTCTACAACTGTCTCTCTAAGCTCAAGGACAAAAATGCTTCATTTGAGAGATATGAGCCAAAACATTACAGGTCGTTTTAAAAGTCAATAAAAAGCACTTTTTGTCAAAACACTTTACATAAAGATAAAGGCTTAAAATGAAAAAAATGACCAACATGAAGGTCGTAGGGGATATCTTGATATTTCTAAAGAGTCCAAGATCACCTTCATATGATAAAAATTGAGTAAGTTATGATTGGTGCAAGTTAGGCAATTTTGAGAAAATGCATGAACTCCAAATTGAGCAAATTTGAATTTTTGGGATAATGGGCCTATCTTTTAAGGTCCAAACGTGTTCCTGGCCTCATAATAGACTCCTAAATCCATTAATTTATTTGTGGTTTTTATTTATTTTTATTTTTATTTTATTCAATTAAAAGCTAAATAAATCAAATGAAATATCAAATAAAGTTTATAAGGCATGTATATCTATTTTTGAATCAAAACATAAGTCTAAAAAGCTGGTGACAACTTGCAAAAAACATGATTGGTATGAGATTGGCCTAAAAAAGAAAGATTTCATGTAAAACTTCAACCAAATATTTGATCATGAAATTCAAATCTTTTGTAATTTCATCAATATTTGATCATGAAATTCAAATCATGAAATGTTGTACCATGATTGCATAAGAGTTGATTCGTTATTGTTGACCTAATCTTTTCTCCTATAAATACACAGTGTATTCAGAACAAGAATGACACGAAAATTTCCTCAAGAACACACTCTCAAAAATATCAATTTTCTCAAAACTAGGGCAAACTAAAAACCTTGTGTGCAACAACTTTCAATCCATTCCAAGTATTCCATCGTGTTCCTGAAGTTCTCAGGAGTTCACCCCATCCATCTTTGAAGCTTGAAGCACGCTAGATCATCACATCTCGACATCACCGGTTGGGTAATATTCTTAAAATTCAAACTCATAATTCATGCATTGTTGATTAATTCTATATATATACCTGTTTATAATGATGTTTAGAATTGTTTGAAATCATTATTTGCAAGCTTTGACGCAGGAATAAGGATCTGCCATTGCTAAAGAAGTTTGAGTTATTTTCATCGAATCTCACGATACAAGTGTTTTCAGGCCAAACTAACACTCACCCCAGGCAATTGGTTTTTTTTTTTTCCTTTTTTTTTACTAACCCTAATTTATTTTCACCATATTTTCTTAATTTCCTTTATAATTAACAATTAATTAATCTAATCTTTTTTAACACTTTAACAAATTAGGATTAGGATTTTTAATTAGTAATCAAATTGTTGATGAATTTTTATTAATTAGTTAATTAATTAATTAACCTTTTTCTTAATATTAAAAGTTAATTAGAAACGATTAAGTTTTAATTAATTATTATCACTTAAATTATTTTCTACACAATTTTTTTTTAATATTTTAACATTCTTTTTCTTACTTCTTTACTATTTAATTTTCTATTTTCTTAATTAATTTCTTTTTAATTAATCATTAACTAACCTAATCTTTTTTCAAAACTATAACAAATTAGGGTTAGGTCTTTTTAATTAGTAATTAAAGTTTTTTTATATATTTTATTTTAATAATTATTTTATTAATTAATTAACTTTTTTTTAATATTAAAATTAATTAGAATTAAGTTTTTAATTACTATTATCATTTAAATTATTTTCTACAAAAAGCACAAAAACAAAAACATTTTTTTAACACTTTTCCTATTTATCTTTTACTATTTAATTTTATTAGACAAAGTGTATAGGTTGCACTATCAATATAATAACGTAGATTTATTTTCCCGCACTTTTATAATTATGCATCTGCTCCGAAGATGTAATAGCGTAAGTTTATTTTTCCTGCAAACTTCTATACCTATGTATCTCTTCCAAAGCCATATAATAGCTTATGTTTTACATTCTGCAATTTATTTTTCTATACATATTTAATTGCTAGTAACTAGGGTTTGTATGAAAAGACTAAAAACAAACATAGAAAACCCTAATTCTCAAGATAAAATAACTAGATCAATACACTTCACACACTTGCACCTTTAGGGTAATCTCTCTTGTTGCCTTACGATATTGGTCACGTCCCTCGAAAGTGGGGATACTTTAGCAAAAGACCCTCGATCAAATCATCATGTCCCTTTCGAATAAAGATCATAGTCCCTCGGTGACCCTTCGGAGTTGCCTACAAAATGATCTAGTCCCTACGAGTAAATGATGGTAGTCCCTCCACTACAATTGTTAAAGTATCCCTACACGTTACCTTCGATGACCACACAATGACCCTACGTATGTGCCTTTACATCCAATAGATAGGGCTACCTACCAACTAATGGTATGGATGACACTATCTCTAAAGGAGAAGGAAAAGAATAAGAAATACTTTAGTGGGTAAGAAACTCCTAATTGCTTGCTACAACTTTTCTCACAAACAAAATATTTCTCACACTACACTTTCGAACAAATATTTTCAAAAATACTTTATACGCATTCTTGAGGACTGATACAAGCATCATTACAAATTTAGCCTTACATTGGATTTTCAAAATATTTTGAAAAAAATCACACACACACACACACACACACACACACAAAGCAAGTTTTTTAAAAGTGAGCTAAGCAGTTAAGAGCCCGTAGATAACTACAGATGAAAAGGGTACTAACACCTTCCCTTTTCATAACTTACCCCCCGAACTCATAATCTATCGAAGGTCTTTCCTGTTCTTTTCACCCTTTTCTAAATATTGGATAAAAGAAAATCGGTGGCGACTCTTGCTATTTGCACATTTGGATAAAACCAAAAAAAGTCAGTTCTCCCACTGTATTACACTAAGGCTAACGAAATGAAATTTCCTAAATCAATGGGAGCATTTAATCACATCAATTCAAACAATCAAAAATTGTTTTTATTCACCCTCTCACTTTTCTCATTGGTACAACCTTGATTTTATTCAAACACACTTTTTTTTAATTTTCTTTTTCTTTCTCTTTTCTTTTTCTTTTCTTTTCCTTTTTCACATTTTTTATTTTCTTTTATTTTTCTAACCACTTATTTATTTTCAACCACAAAGTAAATAACACATAAGCAACCAAATAAGTGCTCTCCCAAACATGAATACAACCTAACAAGTAATGTAAATGCTCCCTAACTTTCTAAGGCAAGGAAAACAAAATAAACCACATAGTAAAGTTGAAGGGTCAAGTGTTTCAAGAAAAAAATTCAAGATCCATACAAAAATAAATGAAGAACTAGTTAGTTATTTACAAGTTCAACATTTTCTATACCAATATGGTTCATGACATTAAGGCTCAAAGGGCTAACAAATATGCGCACACTCACGGGGTAAAATACTTTTGGAAAGTGGTTATTCCCAAATTCAAAAATTGCTTCAATCCTTTTCATGATTTTATACACACTCAATATAATATACGATTAAACATAATAAAATCGAGTTACCAAGAAACTTGATCTCCTGCATATGGTAAACAATGGAAGCAACCTCACAAAAAGAATTTTGTCCTAAAGTGATTCAAGAATGAACAAGTACGGAAAAATAATAAATGATATGAACTTTTGTACAAAAGAAAAGTTTCATGAACGTGCTATGTTCTAGAAAGCGATAAACGAGTATGTTGTACCCCAAAATTTTACCTCTCATTTATCAAGATTTTCCTCACAAGACTTCTTGGACTCAAGACAAGATTAGGGTTTTGGTCAGCTCAAGACACCTCATCTTGCACTGATAACCCAAAATTAGGGTTTGAGTTTGCACAGGTATTTTTGGACCATCAATGCTTCATGTGACTTTCATAAACCATCTTGGACCCCTAAGATTGCTCATGTTAAGTTTCAAGCCTTAAATCACATTTTTGCTCAGTCAATTGGACAATTGATCTAAAAATCAGTTGTATTAGGGAAAAGTCAACCATGGCCAATTTACAGTCAAACTTCATAATTTTTGATCCACAACAACATTTTAGACTCATATGTACCATTTGATCAAGTCTGGATCACAACTCCTCAAGAAATTTGATCAAAACATCAAAAGGGCAAAATGGTCAAAATTAGGGTTTTGACTGAGAAAGGGCAATTTTTGATTTTTCACCTAACCAATGGCCAATTGGGTTCAAACATGATTTCAAGGATTCAATTGCATCATCTTGACCTAATTTCATGGTTCAAAAGATCTCAAGTTCATTGGATTGACAGATGAATTTTGCAGTCAACTGATCAAAAGTCAACTGTATACTGAAAAGTCAAACTTTGACTTTTTGGTCAAAATCAAATGACAAGGGTAATAATTCATCAAGATATGTCAAAATGTGAAACTTGTTGACCAAGAAAACCAATTTTGAAAATTAGGGTTTTGAATTTGAAAATTTTCATAACTTAGAATTTTTCTAAGTATGAAAATTTTCTTATTTTTTCCCAACTTTCCACCACTTTTTCACCATGATGAAATTTGATTCAAAGAAAGCTTCCAACATGAAAGTTGTAGTCATACTTGAAATATACAACTTTAATTCACAAACGTTTCCCAAAAGATGCTTGGATCTCAAGTTATGAATTTGTGAACATAGGTCCATGAACTAAATAACTTAGTGAAAATTTGCCCTAATTTAGGCAGGTTTTTGACCCAACTTCATGGAAATTTTTCACCTAGTTCCAAGAGTTATCTCAAAATGAATTTCAAATATGGATTATAGATCACATTTCAAGCTTTCAAAAATGTCCAAGAATTCCCCAAGATCATTTTTGGTTAGGGAGAATCGAAGAAGGGAAGTTGGCATTTTATCACTTTTGATCAAGCCATTTTTACAAAGCTTCAAGTTGCAAATCAGATCTTTGATGTTTGAATCTTGATTTACAGGTCCTAAACTCATTCTACACTCCATAATTAAATTCAAACTCAGAAGATAAAGGCTTTATTTTCACTTTTGAAGCATTGTACAAGAGACATTTCAATTTTTGGCCAAAAGTTCAGATTGCCATTTTCATAAAGGTGAGCTTTTGCAACTTTGTCCATCTTGAGCCTTGGACCTGTCCCTTTGATGCAAACAATTTCTACAGGTCACAAGCAATGTATACCAACTCTCTGCAGCTCACAAACAAGCAAGGACAAGCATGTTGGCATTGGTCACTTCACTTTTCTTCAAATACAAGAAAAGTTGCCAAAAGGTAAAAAGCTTGCACAACTAGTGAAGAGTGGACTTGGATCCTTTCTATACATATTCACAAACTTGTTACAAACTAGAGGACGATTTCTAAACATCTGAAACACACTCAAACTCAAAAACTCCAAATTTCTTCCAAACATACAACAGTTCTACAAAATCATAGCCATTTCATTTTTGGCTCGTGCGTTTTGCATTTTAACATTTGAAACACTTCATACACATTATACCAAAGCAGTCCAAGCATTCATCCTGCATCTGTAAGCCCTGTTTCAGCCATTTCCATTTTCAAACTTAGAGCTTGCAACTTGACTTGTGCAAAGAGTTCTAGCTATCCACAAAGCAAGCTAGGCATTGGAATAGCTTGAAGGAAGCTCACACGATCCTCAGGCATCCATCAAAGTCCATACATTGCTCTATCAAAATCCAACAGAAGGAGGTATTTTTCAGAACTCTATCTCTCTATTTAGGCATCCTCAAGCCACGATTTGTGAAGAAAAGATGTAGTCTATAACATGGTGAAGCTGTACATATGCATACTTTTCATTTATATTAACTGTGCTGTGAGAATTTGAAGCTTGAAGTTCATAAAATTTCTAGGTCACGATTTAGGGATCCCAAAATTCTCCCTGATCTTTGAGAGTTAGATTATAAATTTTATATGGTTGGAATCGTCAGATTAAATGCTACATGTTTTATGTTATGAGATTTTGTTTTTATGCAAGCATGTGAAAGATACAGTTTGAACCATAACACGCGCGCAAAGGAGAAGAAGCTGGAGGACAGGGACGAAGTCTGGGCTTTTTGGCGCATTTGGGCTTTTTGTTTTTGCTTTCCACACCCCCTGACTCACTATTTACACCCCCTGACTTATTTCTTATATTTTTGCATTTTCTTGCATATTTTTATATTTATTACTTGCATTTATTTTTTCTAATGATAAAAAATACCCAAAAATAATTTATTTATTTTCACACTTTTATTTTATTTTATTTTATTTATTTTCTCACATAAAAATAGTTTATTTTGACAAATAGATTCTATTTTCTTAATTAACTTGTAAATACATTTAAAAATACTTGACATTTTTTTATTATATTATTTATGCACATAAAATATTTATTTTAATGCATATTTAATTTTTAATATTTGCACATAATATTATTTATTATTTCCTTGTACAAAAAATGGACAAAATAATAATATAGGAAACATTGTTTTCTTTTAATAAAAAAAATTAGGGTTTTCCCCTTTCAAAAATAATAATATTTTTTCTCTTATTTTTAGGGCTTAAATAAATCATTTTTCCATACATTAAACAAATACAAAACATTTTTGCATAAATACATTTGCATTGCATTTTAAATATTTGAATATTTATTTAATTCGCACAATATTCAATTGGGTTGTAATAATATTTTTAGGTTTATATTTGTGCAATATCCCCATTCAAAAAACGTGTATCCCCCCTCCCATAATAATTATTGTAATAGCTTAGTTTACATTTACGCAATTTATCGCATTTATACCATGTTTAGTAAACTAGGGTTTGCATGACAAGAACCAAAAACAAAACAAATAGAAAAAACCTAATGCAAGACAAAAGCATGAAAATGACACACTTTGCACACAAGCACCCTTAGGGTTTCACCCACTTGGTTGCCTAAATTAAATGGCCATGTTACGCATGCAAAGTATCTTGGCAAAACAATACAAAAATTAGTCCCTCGATGATGCCATATAAAGGTTGCCTAAACAAAATGATCTTGGTCCCTCAAAAATGCTAAGATACTTGGCAACATTGCTATCATGGTCATACGATGACCCACGCCCGTCCCGTTTAACATCCAAAGATAGGGTTGCTTACCAAATCAATGGTAAGTCAACAATGTCAAAGGAATAAAAATGCACAAGAAAGACATTTGAGTAGGTAGATAGCTTCTAAGTTACTTGCTCCATTTCCAAACAATCCTTGCTATTTTCAAAAACAAACACACACATTTCAAAACATCTTACAAAACATTGAAACATTTTTCAAAAGACAAACATCTTTGTATACATTCTTACGAACGAGAATCATTACAAAGATTGCCTAAACGAATGGCCTCTTTTCAAAATACTTTCAAAATCACACCAAACACCAAGCACCATTTCAAACAATTTCAAAGCAAAGAAAGTGATCTAAGCAAGTAACTAAGAGCCCATAGAAAACCATGGATGAAAAGGGTGCTAGCACCTTCCCTTTTCATAATCTACCCCCCGAACTCAAGAAAACATCTCAAAGGTCTTTCCTGTGCTTTTTTACCTTTCCTTTTGGATAAAATAAAATTAGGTGGCGACTATTGCTAACCGCGACATTTGTGAAAAAACGCAAAACCTCAAGTCAGTTCTCCCACCGTATCACATAGTACCTTGCGAGTACCAACTTCAAACAATATTATTACCATAAATCCACAAGTTAAAACAATCAAACTCGGAAAACACCTCAAATTTCCACAAGCTACTCAAAACAAGCTCTTGGACAACCACAACAAAGAAAAACAAATTAAACAACAATTATAAGCATGCTAAAAGACCAGGTGAAAGTTGATGAACAAATTTAAAAGTGAAGATTTAGAATTTCAAAGTAGGTCCTATTTAAATTTGTTTAGTCAATTTCACCACACTACCAATACTAAACAACATTACAAAATAATATAACATGCTTGTTTTACATCGTTAGCTTGACACCTTTTATTTACAAACCAACACGTTGCTTTAGATGAGCCAAATGCTTTCACTCTCGCTTTTGCTCTCATCTCTTCAAGCTCTAACTGGAACTACACATCTAACCACACTTTTGGGAAACGTGAAGAGAAATAAATATATACACTATACTCAAAAGTATGCAAAACATGTAAAATTCATAAATATGGTAAACATATACAAGTATCAATATAAACAAGTTTATGTTTACACATTATAGACAATATGGACATTATGTATAAAACTCAAAAACAAAGAAACTATCGCGATGCGATTCAATAAAAACATTAATCCATGGCAACAGCGCCATTTTGTTGAAGAGGTGGAGCGGAAAAAAAAAGTAAGTATTTATTTAGTTTTATTATATCGTCTGTACGAGGATTAGTGGTTACCGAATTTCTATTTAACAAATTCTCGCGTTTATAAGTTTGGTTTTAAATGGTTTTGTTTGTAAGTAAAGGGTAAAACTATAAACAAGAAAATAAATACATTCATTGGAGAGAATAGACTTATTAGGCACGAATATAATCCACTCGTCACAAACATAAACCTATTAATCAATTATACGCAACCTACAATACCCCTCAAAGTTATCACAAACACCATGAGATGTACCACAACAGAGGTTATGTTTAACACAAAGTTGAAGACAACTGTATTACTTGCATCGGTGATCTCTTAACGCAATACAAACAACCCAGAGGAATTAAGCTCTGATACCCAATAGTGATTATTAGCTCTAAAACTATCTCTAGAGTCTATAAACTAATAGATATCCATCCCTAGTTAAGATTTGTGAGGTATATTTCTATAACAATCCAAATCCAAACATAAAGCAAAAAGATCAAGAAAGACATCAATAATGATTTGGAAAGCAAGCTTCATACAACACCATTGTCAATACATATACATATGCTGAAAGTAAATAAATATACAAAATCCAACAAATGAAGAATACACAAAGAGGAAGAGAAATCAACCAAAAATCTCTCGGTTTGTCAGCGTCGAAAGATGGGAAATCCATCCCATATCATCTGTGTGCAAGCTCCAATGTTTTTTTCTAAGCACTAAACTACCAAGAATGAAGATTATATGAGTTTGGAACAAAAACCCCAAAACATAACCTAAAAATGAGTGTTTTTTCCCTTTTAACGTGTTTCGTCACATACGTCATCACCCGACGCTGAAAAGCATCACCTGATGCTCAAAACAACAATTTTTAGTGCATTTTCACGCCTCTGTGGCACCCCATCATCGCTCGACGACCAAGGAGTGATGGCTAACAGTAAATAGAAAATTCCAGCATTTTTCGACCATAACTTGAGAACTATAACTCTGATTTGTGCACAGTCAGAAGCGTTGGAAAGCTTATTCAGTGATCTATCTAACAATGCCTAAATATTAATGCTTGAATACCTTCAAAAATGATATAAAATCAATTAAAACCAATGGTATTTATACGATAATTCAATATAGAAACTATAATGTAAACTATACTGAATATATACTAAAGTTGAAGTTTGTTGACAAAAAGAAAACATATTAAGTCGATGAGTGCTTATTATTCACACTCAGAAACACAATAATTTAGCACTTATCATCTATCTTCTATAGTGATGTTGAAGATGGAATTATGAATACTTTGGTCCAGTTTTATAATCCCATGTATCAGTGTTTAACTTTCTTGGATTATCAGCTTGCACCTACCCTGGAAGAGTATGCTTATCTTGTGGGGTTGCTTGTTTCTAATAAGATTCCTTTCAGTGGTTTGGAGGAGATTTCTAAGCCACAAGTTATTGCAGGAGCTATTCAGTTGAGGAAAATAGAGATAGAAGCTAATCTTGTTAATAAATGTGGTATTCTTGGGTTGCCTTCTCAATTCTCGATGAGGAAAGCTTATAGTCTAGCAAGTGCAGGAAGCATGGTTTCTTTTGAAGCTATTCTTGCCTTTCTCATCTATGGTCTTGTCTTGTTCCCTAACATTAACAATTTTGTTGATGTTAATGCTATTTGTATCTTCTTGATTGGAAATCCATTTCCTACTTTTCTTGGAGATACTTACTACTATATTCATCATAAGACATTAAAGAGTGGTGGGACCATTGTCTGTTATGTACCTTCTTTGTACAAGTGGTTTATTTTGCACTTGCCACAATCCAGTTCTATCAAAGATAATAAGAGATATTCAAGGTGGTCTCAGAGGATCATGTCCATCACTAGTGAAGACATTACTTGGTATTATGCAGTATATGATGTTGTGAAGATCATTGGTAGTTATGGGGAGTTCTCTAATGTGCCTCTTCTTGGTACACAAGGGGTATTAACTAAAATTCAGTCTTAGCAAGACGTCAACTTGGATATGCTATGAGGGACAAACCAAACAACATTTTTTTGGAAGGTTTATTTTTCCAAGAAGGGAAGGATATTCAAGGGTTGAATAAAAGAATGGTCTATTCTTGGCATAATATCCATAGGAAATGGATGAATGAATTAGGAATAAAGAATTGTGTTACTTTGGAGCCCTATACTCAATGGGTGAACGGTAGATCTCGTGAGCTCAATATTCCTTATGATGTTGAGAAACCTTTAAGTCTTGTGGTCCCCAAACCACCCCTTGTTCTTGTTGAGTATAAAGATGATCTTCAAAGTGCTTTAGCCAAGATGAAGCAAGAGAGGTTTAAATGGAATAAGACAAGTGGAGAAGGGACTCCCGATCCTGTCAAGTGTTATAATTGTGGTATACCAGGTCACCGTTCCAATGAATGTGAGAATAAGGTTCTAAGATATTACAAATGTGGTAAGACAGGTCATCGTGCTCCTGGATGCAAGAACGATGGTCTAACCTATTTCAATTATGGAGAGAAGAGTCATATCAGTACCCAATGTCAGAAGCCAAGGAAGGATGCTGCTTCCCAGACTAATGGTAGAGTGTTCGCTCATAGTAGATAAAAGGATTCCAAGAAGGAAAAATTGATATTATTCTTGGAATGAACTGGTTAAAGTTTAACTATTTTTACATCAACTGTTATAATAAGATTTTGAGGTTTCCTAAGTTCAGTGATAATAGAGAACTGATGTTGTTAACTGTGAAGCAATTGAATGAACTCCTAGAAGATGAAGCTTTAATGTTTGCAATTTTTGCATCGTTACAAGTTGATCGTGAAGCTGCGAGTGTTGAACTACCTGTTGTCTATGAATTTCTAGAGGTATTACCCGACGATATAAGTTATTTTCCTCCAAAACGTAAAGTGGAGTTTTCTATAGAGTTGGTGCCAGGTACGAGTCTAGTGTCAATGACTCCTTACAGAATGTCAGCTTCAGATCTGAATGTGTTGAAGAAACAACAGGAAGAAATGCTTGAGAAGAAGTTTGTTCGACCGAGTGTTTCCCCGTGGGGTGCGCCAGTGTTGTTAGTTAAGAAGAAAGATGGAAGTATGAGACTGTGTAGATTATAAACCGTTGAATAAAGTGACTATTAAGAATAAGTGTCCACTCCCGAGGATTGATGATTTGATGGATCAGTTGGTGGGTGCTTGTGTTTTTAGCAAGATTGACTTCAGGTCGGGCTATCATCAGATTTGTGTTAAACCAGATGATATTCCGAAGAAGGCTTTTTGAACAAGGTACGACCCTTATGTGTACACTGCGATGATGTTTGGTGTATCTAATGTACTGGGTGTTTTCATGGAGTATATGAATCAAACATTTCATTTGTATTTGGTTAAGTTTGTTGTGGTCTTCATTGGTGATATTATGATTTACTCGAAATTAGAAGAAGAACATGATGAGCATTTGTGAATTATGTTGCAAGTGTTAAAAGAGAAGAAGTTGTATGAAAAACTATAGAAGTGTGAGTTTTGGTTAAAGAAAGTGAGTTTCCTTGATCATGTGATTTCTAGTGGTGGAATTATTGTGGATCCGTCTAAAGTTGATGCAGTTTTGCAACGAGAGACTCTAAAGTCAGTGACTGAGATTCTATGTTTTCTTGGTTTGGAAAGTTATTATCGAAGGTTCATTGAAGCATTTCCTAAGTTACCATTTTTGTTAATTCATTTGACTCAAAAGGGTCATTCTTATGTATGGGATGTTGCGTGTGAAGAAAGTTTTATGGAATTAAAGAAGAAATTGACAACCACTAAGGTATTGGTCTTTCCTAATCCGAGTGAGTCTTTTGTGGTGTATTGTGATGCATCTAAGATGAGTCTTGGTTGTATACTAATGCAAAATGGAAAGGTTATTGCTTATGCTTCTAGGAAACTTTCACAGAAGGAATTATCCTACGCATGATTTAGAGCTAGCAGCGGTGGTGTTTTTGTTAAAGATCTAGAGACACTATATTTTTGGCTCTAAATTTGAAGTATTCAGCGTTCATAAGAGTCTGAAGTACTTGTTTGATCAAAAAGAATTAAATATGAGATTGAGAATAAGGCTTGAATTGTTAAAGGATTATGAATTTGATTTGAGTTACCATCCTGGTAAAGCAAATGTAGTTGCTGACGTATTAAGTAGAAAGTCACTACATATCTCGATGCTTATGATTTGAGAGTTAGAAATGACCGAACAATTCAGAGATATGATCTTGGTGTGTGAAGAGACTCCTGATAGTGTGAAGTTAGGAATATTGAAAATGACTAGTGGTATTATAGAAGAAACCCGAGAAGGTCAGAAGTTTGATTTAAAGTTGGTTGACCAATTAACTTTGAATAACCAAGAAAAAGGAGGAGAGTTTTTAGTTGATGAGAAGTGTGTGATGAGGTTCAGAAATAGAGTGTGTGTTCCAAATGTTCAGGAACTTAATAGGAGTATTCTTGAATGTTATTTTTATAAATTTATGATTGGTATACATTTTGGTAAAACCATTTTAGCGGTAACATGTTGAACAAGATATTCCAACATTTTGTCTTCAACTTGTCGAGCAAGATGTCCCAACAAGGATTTAGGATATCGCGTCTGCAGCAAGCTGATAGTGTGGATCAGCTGATTTTTAGCTATAGTATATTCAAGGAATATTCAGTTAGTTTATGTGGCGTCCAAGATTGAGAATCTGAATATTCTTTGATTGGTTTTCGAAGATTTGATTAGTTTCTAAATATGGAAATTTATTAGGAAACTAATGATTGAAGATCTATTTTCTTGGAGGACTTTTTGCAGACTTTGTGCAGCCTCAATGTTGCGGTTTTGAAGCCCAACCTAGTCTAGAGTAAAGTTATAAATAGACTAGTGTATACATAGTTTTAGGTGGAACTTACGTGTGTATTTTGTTAAGGTTTTAGAATCCTTATTGTTGGGTTGTAAGTTTTGTGTCAGATGTTCTTAAGCTTTTAAGCATAGAACGTTTGTGTCTCAGATACTCACAAGCTCTGAAGCATCGAGTATTTGTGTGTCAATTATCATAAGCTTTTAAGCATTGAGTTTTGTGTGTTTTGGAAGAGTGACTTCTGGTTTTGTTCTCTATTATGTTAGAGTTGCTCCAATCACCGAGTGTGATTAAAGAGGGATTTGAGGAAGGCCTCATACCTAGGTGTGTCTTAGGTAAAAGTCAAGGAAAGGATAATGATTAAGTGCGTAGATTGTAATCGGGTATTATTGTACCCCAAAATTTGCCCTCCCATTTTACTCAACACATGTTCACTAAGATACTCAACTTGCTCAAGGATGCCTAAGAGTTGACCAGACAAACTCTCTCCTAAAGCAATGAACCTCCAACTAGGGTTTCCATTTTCATCAATATGGGTGAGTCCCAAAGGCCTCATATGTTCTCCATAGTCCTAATATGTTCTCAAGACCATTCATGCCAAGTTTCATGCCTTGTACAAGAAGTTTGCCCAGACAACTGCTCAGATGCTTTAAAATCAACTATATCAGGTCAAAAGTCAACTAGGGCCCACGCACAGTCAAACTTCAAGATTTTTGGTAAACATCAACATTTTGAAGTGATACCCATCATTTTATCAAGGGTTGATCATGATTACCCAAGGAAGGCTCCTAATTCATCAATACTCAAAAGTTGCTAAATTAGGGTTTCTTAGGAAAAGTCAACCAAACTTTGACCAAGCATAACTTTATCATACTTTATCAGAAATTTCTCATACAAGGATCATTTTGAAGATAATCCAATTACCTACAATTCATCTTCATCTCTCAAGTTCAAGAAATGCACTCATGAAAAGATATAAAATCAGACATTATAGGTCCTTTTCAAAAGTCAACAAAAATACCTTTTGGGTCAAGGATTCTTACATGAACATGGAAGATCCAATTGAGATGAAACCAAAATGGTTGTTTAGGGGACATACTAAGTTTTCTAAAAATTCCAAGAACACCCTCTTAGGGTCAAAATTGAGAGAGATATGCATTGTCAAAGTTGGCCAGTTTTGGAAATTTGCACAAAGTCAACCATGCCCAAAAATGCATTTTTCTTCAAATGGGCGTAACTTTTTATGCTTGCATCTTGCTCCTAGCCCGGGCCACGACCCATAAACCTCTCCATGCATTATTTGCTTATTTATTTGATTTATTTTGATTTTAATCATTTAAAAATCAAATCAAATTAAATTAAATAATGAAGATTTGTTTTGATTTGATTTTTGCATTGAATCACAATCCATACAGGCTGTATAATAGCAAGAAATTCGTGCAAGACCAAATAGGCACAAAATATCCACATTTGGAAGCTTTTCAATATTTGATTTATTCATTAAGGCCATGACATTATTCTTTGGATTATTGCCAAAAATATTGCCCTAAAGGGATTCACTACATATGCAAAGTCTTTCCAACCCTAGAGGAGAAGAACATACGCGCAAACTGCCTCCCTAGTGCAAAAACAAAACTCAAATTTTTGTCAAAAAAGTAAAGGTCAGATTTTTGTCCATAAGGAGATTCAAAGCATCCTGAGACTTGCAATCGATTGCTGGAGGTATTCTGAAGCCAATTGGATCATTCCCACGCGTTAAACCATCCATAAACGCCCCTACAGAACCACATTTTTCCTTTGGTTTTTGAATTTGATTTTGAACATACGCGCATGATAAATGAATTCTAACTACACATTCATGTTTGTATCATCAGTTAGAATGCATTGGTATGACTAATTATGAGTTTTGATGCATGTATGGACATATGCCATTATTAGGGTTTACGCTTGTATTGTAGGGTTTTATTATACAAGTAAAATTAGGGCCAAATATGGGCACTATCAGGATCACGAGGTCGTACTAAGTGGATTTGCATACTTAGATTTCATTTATCTTGTTTATTTAAGATTTTTGAGATGTGTAGGTTATAGTTACAGTCAATAAACCGTAGGTAAAATCCTTTACCTAATACGACGGTACTGGGGAAGAAGACGATTGCGTGGCAACGTCCCGTTGGGCTATTTGAATATTGGCGAGCTTCTTCTGGATATACACGTTGTTTCCATTATAATATATCTTGTTCAGTTATATTAACAAAAGGCCAACTCGCCCAGTGGCAAGCAGGAAAAGGGATAAGGCGCTGTAAGTGAGAGGTCATGGGTTCGACCCCTGCCTCCAACATTTTCTATTTTTCTTTCAAATACATTGCAGGTTCTATGCGCTTCAGCATCCAACGTCCACCATACACCTCAGATCTCACCCTTGGGATCCATCACCATGTAGATTCAACGCCACAGGATTGAAGGCACGCCATGAACCATCAGAAGGAAGCCTCACTGGATCTCACGCTAGGCATTTTGGCCATTATCCTGGGCCCAGTATAAATTTGGCAGCACACCACCAAATTGCTTCTCACAACTAGGCCCAAATCCCATTCCTTTTTATTTCTTTTATTTTATTATTTGTCTTAATTATTTTTTTTACAAAAACATTTTTTTATTTTTTATTATTAAATCATAAAATCAGAAAATTACAAAAAAATATTAGGTTTAGTTTTTTTTCATAAAATATTTATTTGCACTTAATTAATTAGTTTAATTAGGTTAACTTAAATTCTTTTTTTCCATAATTAAAATTAAATAGAATCAGGTTTTTTTTATAATTAAAATTAATTTTTGAAAATTAATTATTTCAATTATTTCAACATAGATTATTTTGTTAAATAAGATTAATTAGTAAATTAGGTTTAACTTGCAAATTGCAACTATTTTTCTAAATAAAAAAATACAAAAATATTTTTTAATTAATTAGATTTCTTAGGCTTCTAATTTGTTCCCGTCTTAAATTTCGTGCATTGTTTTTTCCTTATTTTTATTAATTATTGTAATTGTTCCAAGTTTGTAATAGTTAATTAGGTTTACTATTTCACATTTATCATTTTTCCCCGATTTTTGGTTATGTAATCCCCTCCCCAAGGCCTTGTAATAGCTAGGGTTTTAACTTCTCGCACTTTACTTCCCGCAATTATAAACTGCCTAGATGTATGGGTAATATGATTTAATGGAAAGATAACAATTTAAAACGGTAGATAACCCTAAATGCGCAAGATAAATGAAACTTAAATCAAACACTTGCACATGCTCACTCCTAGGGTTTTGCCTCACTTGGTTGCCTTGGAAATAATGGTCGTGTCCCTCGAACGTAGGGATACCTTAGCAATGACCCCCAATTCAAAATCGTCATAAAGATCATAGTCTCTATTTGTCCCTCGAGTTTCCTACGAACTGATCTTATGACGATAGTCCCTTCAAAATGCTAAGGTATCTTTACTTCTTGCCTTTAGAGACCATTTCGCCCCTTCGAACGTCCCTTTAAAAATACAACGACGGAGCTACCTACTCCTTAATATTAGGATAACACTGTCTAAAGGAAACGAAAACGAACAGACTTTTTTTCGAGTAGGTAGAAATCTTAAGTACTTGCTCAAAATAAAAACTTTTCATACAAACACTTTTCAAAAATAATTTTCAAAACAACTTCGTCACACTCTTGAGGATCGATACAAGGGTTATCACGAAGTAAACAAAACTTTTCAAAACAAGCACACACAAGAAATTTAAAAAATGAGCAAGTACCTAAGAGCCCGTGGAGAACCACAGATAGAAAGGGTGCTAACACCTTCCCTTTCTATAAGCTACCCCCGTACTCAAAAATATCTCGAAAAAAGGTTTTTTTGTTCTTTTTCCTTTTCCTTTGTTAGATGAAATAAAAGTCGGTGGTGACTCTTGCTTACCGCAACATTTGCGAATACAAAACGCAAGCCAGTATTAGGAGTCGGTTCTGCTACCGTAACACAAAACTGGAAACTCTGCTGGGGACATAATAAAAGTTGGGTTTACCTTAGGATCTAGGTCATTTTTTAAAATTGATTTCTTGTTTGCTTTGCCTGCTTTATCTTTAAGGGTTTTGCTTGGTATTGAAGATCCTACACCCAGATCTGGGGACACTCTTTAGGTAAACAACAATAGATCATGGATACTGTACGGCGTAAACTGATATGGTTTAAGCGATGGCTGTGTTGGTGTGACACTTTGGTTGGTATCGGTATCCTTCGTGTGGAAACGAGGGGAATACGGGGCCGCCACATGGTGTCGTAAAGCACTAACGGACTTTAGAACCTTAGTTGAACAAACATGGCCATTAGAAATTATTGAGATAGTCGGCCTCGGTATAAAGCTGAGGATTGGTTGATACTCGATGCTACAATCATTGAGATCAGACTTTCGGGATATTTCGGCCGCAAGAAAAGATTGCCTGAGCTGAAACAACGACCGATAAAGGATGATCAGTGATATTGAGAATCTTTAGAACCCGATTACTTTTCTAAGACAGGTTTGAAACCAACTAAACTTCAAGAGGGTACCTACCTTTAACCTCATGCAAGCCTTTGAACCTAAGGTCTATTGTGTGCTTTGCTTGTGTATAATTTTCTCTGTTTGAACATAATATCATGCATCATAACATAGTTTTGATTCTCATTACTCTAACCATTTCAAGGACCAAGGGAATTTATCTTTGTTCTGTTTTGCAGATCATGGCTTCCGCTCGTAGAAACACTATTCGAATCAGCTTTGAGAATATCTCCCCAACTCAAGGAACTAGTATCAAGGGTTCCTGAAACTTTTGCGTTCACTAAGAGACATGGTCGACTTCTCAACCTGGTTACTTCAAGCTTTGATGAAAATATGATGGGTGTACTCTTTCATTCCTTTGATCCCAAGCACCACTGCTTCACCTTTCCAGACTATCAGTTGGTGCCTACCATGGAAGAGTTATCTCAGTTATTGAATCTATCCATTCTTGACCAGGTGCCTTTCATAGGTTTAGAAGAGGCTCTGAAGCCAGAAGTCATTGCTTAGCTTTGCATCTGAAATGGGCCGACGTGGTACCCAATTGGGAAAAAGAAGCGGATTCAATGGTTTTCTAGCCAAGTTCTTAATAGATAAAGCCCAGCTGTTTTGGGATGATTTGGACTTTCAGGATTTTGAGGAGGTCTTGTCCCTTCTAATCTATGGGTTAGTACTGTTCCCTAATCCAGAATTATTCATAGATGTGAATACTATCAAGATCTTCCTATCTCGCAACCCTGTGCCTACCTTTCTCAGAGATATCTTGCACGCTCTCCATACTCGTACCATGAAGAGAAGAGGGGTTCTTATGTGCTGCATGCCATTGCTGTCGAGGTGGTTTATTTCTCACTTCCCTAAGTCAGTACTGAAGAATGAAGAAGGTTTGGGTTGGTTGAAAAGGATAATGTCACTTGCTCACATAGATATTCTCTGGTATTCCCGAGTTATGGGAGATATTGCTATTATTGACCGCTGTGGGGAGTTCCATAGTGTCCCACTACTTGGAATTAGGGGAGGCATAACTTACAATCCTTGTTTGGCTCTATGAAAATTCAGTTACGCTCGAAGGGATGATCCTCATGAGTTACTTATCGAGGGCATCGTATTTAACTATGAGGATGATGTTCAAGGGTATCGCCAGAGGTTCATACGAGCTTGGGGCATGGTAAATACATCTGATGCTAAGACTTTGGGGCCGAAGAATTCCATCCCTATGGAACCTTGTCTCCAATGGGTACGAGTTCGCGCTCAGAAACTTACAATGCCCTACATAGCCGTTTTACCAGTGATTATGGAGCCTATTACTGAATGGGATATTCCTTACACGGTTCTTCATCCTGATATGCCCACCAATCTTGGAGAACTACAGAGGTCCTAGATTCAGTTGAAAAAGGAGCGGGACACTTATAGGGACCAGTTCTATGCCCAGAAGAAGAAAGTTTTAGAGCTCACAAAGCAGCTTCATGAGGAAAGAAGCCTCAATGTCTATCTCAGCAAGAAGAGGAAGCATCCATGGGAAAATTGATCTTTTTAGTTTTTAGAATTTTTAATTGTAACGCCTAAAAGGCAATTGTATTTTGAATTCTACTAATAAAATCTTTGTTTCATTTTGCTTTGCAAATTTAAATTTCCCAAAGTCCTTGAAATCATTACATATACATCACATCCATAGCAGTGCATAAACAGGTACCATTACAGGTTTCTCATCGTCTTTGCTGTTTATTTCAGCAAAAAATGTCTTCTGAACAAAGCATCAAAGATCTTCAAGCACAAAATGCCCAATTTCAACAGATGTTCATAACTCTGGCAAAAGGGCAGGAGGATCTGAAAGCCCTCATCCTGAAGGAGAAGAAGAAAAAGAAGAAGGTCTCTGGTATTCTGAATATGGGCAGAAGGTTCAGGGGGCCGTTAAAGTAACAAGTTGATTTGACCTCCTCATTCAAGGAAGGGGAGAACCAAGAAAGGGAGAAGGACCCTAGTCCTGAAGTTTCTGACAATGATACAGACTACAATGATGAGCAATATCCTCCCACTGAGGATAAATACAAGCAGTTGGAAGATTGTTTGAGTGCTATGGAAGTCCAGAGAATACCCCGGTTGGATTTTGAAGAACTGGGATTGGTGTCGGGAGTGGTCATCCCGCAGAAATTTAAGGCTCCAGTTTTCGCAAAGTATGACGGAGTATCTTGCCCAAAACTCCATCTCCATTCCTATGTAAGGAAGATCCATCCCCACACCTCTGATAGAAACTTGTGGGTTCACTTCTTTCAAGACGGTCTGTCAGGGACTCGGCTTGAATGGTTCTACCAACTGGAGAGAACCAATGTCCGAAACTGGGAGGATCTGGCTACTGCTTTTTATAAGCAGTATCAATATAATGCCAACCTTGCCCCTACTCGTACTCAACTCTAGAGTATGTCCATGGGTGCAGGTGAAGGCTTTAAGGACTACGCGCAGAAGTGGAGAGACTTGGCTGGGAGAGTCCAACCTCCCTTGTATGATAGGGAGTTGGTTGACATGTTTCTTGGGACGCTGTCTAGTCCATTCTTTCATCATTTGATTGGCAGCTCATCAGCTGGTTTCACGGAGCTGATATTGACAGGAGAAAGGGTAGAGGCTGGGATCCATAATCGTAAAATATAGAAAGACACCTCTTCGAGTTTAGTAAAGAAGCATTTGACTAGTAAGAAGGAGGACAATGCCATCTATAGCCTAAGAGGTCAAAGCAGAGCTGAACACCGTTCGACAGTAAGTGTTGTAATGATACCTAGGCCTGTGGCTGCTCCACAATGAAATAATCAACAAAGGGTAGAAAGACCACAAAGGCAGTTTACCCGGATTAACATGACATTGATAGAGGTTCTACCCCATCTTCTGAGATCCAACTTGGCAACCTTGAAAGAGGCTCCCAAGAATCCTAATACCACGTATCCTCGGTACAATCCAAACACTCGTTGTGCCTACCACTCTGAGAGTCCCGGACATGATACAAATGACTGCTGGGCTCTGAGAAATAAGGTACACAATCATATTGAAGCCAAAGAGATTGAGTTCGATGCTCCGGAGAAGCCCAACATCATAACTGCTCCCATGCCTAAGCACAACCGAGGAGTCAATGCTGTTGATACCGATTTGTTTGTGACCTCAGTTGATGAAGTTTCTACTCCCCTTATGACTGTTAAGAAGAATTTGTTACTGTCCGGTTTATTTACAGGTTGTGCTGAAGGTTGCCACATGTCTTCATCTCTGCCTTCTGGTTGCTATTTGCTGAAGGCAGGTGTCCAGCGCCTGATGGACAACGGAGAAATTTTGTTCGAGAAAACTTTGATTCCAACTGTTCTGTTCGAAGATGTTGCTATTATAACCATTTATGCCAATCCTTCCAAGGTCTCATCGAGAAGACCTGTTAGTATTACACCCGTTCCGAGAGTTGTTCCACTAATCATCACCTTTCCTGGTCATGTCCCGTATGCCTCGGACAAAGCTGTCCCTTGGCATTATCGCGTCGATGTTTACTATGATGGCGTTAAACAAGATCTGAAGAATGAAGAGGCTGATCCTAATGTTAATAACATTGTCGGAATCAGTAAGATTACCAAAAGTGGAAGGTTCTTCTCTCCCAAGATTTCCCCGAAGACTGTCAATAAGCCTGTTGTTATTTCACCTGCTATTCCTACAGGTACTTCAACTACTACTCTTGTTCTTACTCCAATTGTCACTCCTGTTGTCGAGTCATCTAGGACCCGAGGCAAAGAAGCTATAGGTGAGCCTGCCCAGATGGAGGCACCTAGAAAGATTGTCGTAGAATCCTCTAAGCAAGAGATAGAGGAAATATTAAAAATAATTAAAAAGAGCGACTACAATATGGTCGAGCAGCTAGGGCAGACCCCATCAAAGATATCTATGTTGTCTCTGTTGTTGTGTTCCGAGGCCCATGAGAAGGCTTTGATCGCATTCCTCAAGACTGCACATGTGCCGCAAGAGACCTCAGCTGATCAATTCAAAGACTGTGTAGCCAGCTTGACTGCTGACAATGGGCTGCATTTTTCAGATGCCGACTTAACACCAAAAGGGAGGAAGAATAATGATGCTCTGCATGTCTCGATCGAATGCAGGGGCACCACTATGGCTCATGTGCTGGTAGATACTGGGTCTTCACTGAATGTTCTGCCTAAGAAGGCTCTCGATCGGCTGGATTGTGAAGGATTGACCTTAAAGCCTAGTAACTCAACATATGTTCACTAAGATACTCAACTTGCTCGAGGATGCCCAAGAGTTGACCAGACAAACTCTCTCCTAAAGCAATGAGCCTCCAACTAGGGTTTCCATTTTCATCAATATGGGTGAGTCCCAAAGGCCTCATATGTTCTCCATAGTCCTAATATGTTCTCAAGACCATTCATGCCAAGTTTCATGCCTTGTATAAGAGGTTTTCCCAGTCAATTGCTCAGATGCTTGAAAATCAACTATATCAGGTCAAAAGTCAATTGGGGCCCACATACAGTCAAACTTCAATATTTTTGGTCTACATCAACATTTTGAAGTGATATCCATCATTTGATCAAGGGTTGGTCATGATTCCCCAAGGAAGGCTCCTAATTCATCAAAACTCAAAAGTTGCTAAATTAGGGTTTCTTAGGAAAAGTCAACCAAACTTTGACCAACCATAACTTTTTCATACTTTATCAGAAATTTCTCATCCAAGGCTCATTTTCAATAGAATCCAGTTCTATATAATTCATCTCTCAAGTTCAAGAAATGCACTCATGAAAAGATATAAAATCAGACATTATAGGTCCTTTTCAAAAGTCAACAAAAACACCTTTTGGGTCAAGGCTTCTTACATGAACATGGAAGATCCAATTGGGGTGAAACCAAAAGGGTTGTTTATGGAACATCCTAAGCTTTCTAAAAAGTCCAAGAACACCCTCTTAGGGTCAAAATTGAGAGAGATATGCATTGTCAAAGTTGGCCATTTTTGGAAATTTGCACAAAGTCAACCATGCCCAAAAATGCATTTTTCTTCAAATGAGCCTAACGTTTTATGCTTGCATCTTGCTCCTAGCCTGGTCCACGACCCATAAACCTCTCCATGCATTATTTTCTTATTTATTTGATTTATTTTGATTTTAATCATTTAAAAATCAAATTAAATTAAATAAAATAATGAAGATTTGTTTTGATTTGATTTTTGCATTGAATCACAATCCATACAGGCTGTATAATAGCAAGAAATTCGTCCAAGGCCAAATAGGCACAAAATATCCACATTTGGCAGCTTTTCAAGATTTGATTTCTTCATTAAGGCCATGGCATTATTCTTTGGATTCTTGCCAAAAATATTGCCCTAAAGGGATTCACTACATGTGCAAAGTCTTTCCAACCCTAGAGGAGAAGAACATACGTGCAGCATGCCTCCCTAGAGAAAAAACAACTCAATTTTTTGTCAAAAAAGTAAAGGTCAGATTTTTGTCCATAAGGAGATTCAAAGCATCCTGAGACTTGCAATCGATTGCTGGAGGTATTCTGAAGCCAATTGGACCATTCCCACGCGTTAAAGCACCCAGAAATGCCCCCTACAGAACCACGATTTGCCTTTGGTTTTTGAATTTGATTTTGAACATACACGCGTGATAAATAAATTCTAACAACATATTCATGTTTTTATCATCATTTAGAATGCATTGGTATGATTAATTATGAGTTTTGACGCATGTATGGACATCTGCCATTATTAGGGTTTACGCTTACATTTTAGGCCTTTACTATACATGTAAAATTAGGGCCAAATATGGGCACTATCAGGATCACGAGGTTGTACTAAGTGGATTTGCATACTTAGATTTAATTTATCTTGTTTATTTAAGATTTTTGAGATGTGTAGGTTATAGTTACAGTTAATAAACAGTAGGTAAAAACCTTTACCTAATACGATAGTACTGGGGAAGAAGACGATTGCGTGGCAACGTCCCATTGGGCTATTTGAATATTGGCGCGCTTCTTCTTGACATACACGTTGTTTCCATTATAATATATCTTGTTCAGTTATATTAACAAAAGGCCAACTGGCCCAGTGGCAAGCAGGAAAAGGGATAAGGCGTTGTAAGTGAGAGGTCAGGGGTTCGACCCCTGCCTCCAACATTTGCTATTTTTCATTCAAATACTTTGCAGGTTCTATGCGCTTCAGCACCCAGTGTCCACCATACACCTTAGATCTCACCCTTGGGATCCATCACCATGTAGATCCAACGCCACAGGATTGAAGGCACGCCATGAACCATCAGAAGGAAGCCTCACTAGATCTCATGCTAGGCATTTGGGCCATTATCTTGGGCCCAGTATAAATTTGGCAGCACACCCCCAAATTACATCTCACAACCAGGCCCAAATCCCATTCCTTTTTATTTATTTTATTTTATTATTTGTCTTAATTATTTTTTTTACAAAATCATTTTTTTTATTATTAAAACATAAAATCAGAAAATTACAAAAAAATATTAGATTTAGTTTTTTTTCATAAAATATTTATTCGCACTTAATTAATTAGTTTAATTAGGTTAACTTAAATTCTTTTTTTTCCATAATTAAAATTATATAGAATCAGGTTTTTTTTATAATTAAAATTAATTTTTGAAAATTAATTATTTCAATTATTTCAACATTGATTATTTTGTTAAATAAGATTAATTAGTAAATTAGGTTTAACTTGAAAATTGCAACTATTTTTCTAAATAAAAAAATACAATTTTTTTTAATTAATTAGATTTCTTAGGCTTCTAATTTGTTCCCGTCTTAACTTTCGCACATTTTTTTCTCCTTATTTTTATTAATTATTGTAACTGTTCTAAGTTAGTAATAGTTAATTAGGTTTACTATTTCACATTTATCATTTTCCCCCAATTTTTGGTTATGTAATCCCCTCCCCAAGGCCTTTTAATAGCTAGGTTTTTAACTTTTCGCACTTTACTTCCCGCAATTGTAAACTGCCTAGATGTATGGATAATAGGATTGAATGGTAAGATAACAATTTAAAATGGTAGATAACCCTAAATGCGCAAGATAAATGAAACTGAAATCAAACACTTGTACATGCTCATTCCTAGGGTTTTGTCTCACTTGGTTGCCTCGAAAGTAATGGTCGTGTCCCTCGAACGTATGGATACCTTAGCAATGACCCGCTATTCAAAATCGTCATAAATATCATAGTCCCTATTTGTCCCTCGAGTTGCCTACGAACTGATCTTATGACGATAGTCCCTTCGAAATGCTAAGGTATCTTTACTTGTTGCCTTCAAAGACCATTTCGTCCCTTCGAATGTCCCTTTAAAAATCCAACGACGGAGCTACCTACTCCTTAATAGTAGGATAGCACTGTCTAAAGGTAACGAAAACGAACATAATTTTTTCGAGTAGGTAGAAATCTTAAGTACTTGCTCAAAATAAAAACTTTTCACACAAACACTTTTTAAAAATAATTTTCAAAACAACTTCGTCACGCTCTTGAGGACCGATACAAGGGTTATCACGAAGTAAACAAAACTTTTCAAAACAAGCACACACAAGCAATTTAAAAAATGAGCAAGTACCTAAGAGCCCGTGGAGAACCACAGATAGAAAGGGTGCTAACACCTTCCCTTTCTATAACCTACCCCCGTACTTAGAAATATCTCAAAAAAAGGTTTTTTCTGTTCTTTTTCCATTTCCTTTGTTGGATGAAATAAAAGTCGGTGGCGACTCTTGCTTACCGCAACATTTGCGAATACAAAACACAAACCAATATTAACAGTCGTTTCTTCCACCATAACCTAGGTGTGTTTGCTGTATGGTCTATAAATTGATATTATCTAGTTGATTTCGTCCCTAGCTTAGTAGCCCCCAGAGTAGGAAGGTTGTTCCGGACTGGGTAAACATATCTTGTGTTATTTACTTTCAGCACTATTTTATTTAGGCATTACATCTTGATGTTGTGTGTGAAGTCGGATCCGGTGTCCCGACATCACTTAGGATATCCGTGATCTGATAGCCAAAATTTGAATTGGTATCATAGCAAGTATCCCGCTCTGACTCTGGGTGAGATTCAGGGAAGTTACTTTCTGGTGCAATGAACAAGGATGGTAGAACTATGTTTAAGATAGTGATTCTGGACGATATCAACTATGATAGTTGGAAACCTCATATGGAAACCTTTATAAAGTCCTTAGGTTACAAGGCTTGGAGAAATGTTGTCAAAGGTTAGGATCCACCGAAAGTTGTTGACGCTACAGGAAAGGCCACTGATGTGTTGAAGCCTGAAGAAGATTGGGATGATAATGATGAAGCATTATCTCGAGGAAACTTCAAAGCATCGAATGTCATATTCAATGGAGTTGATAAAAATATTTTCAAGTTAATAAAGAATTGAAAACATGTGAAAGTTGCGTGGGAAACCTTTAGAAATGTTCATGAAGGAAATCCTAAGGTTAAATTGGAAAAGCTTCAACTTATTTCCTCCAAATTTGAGAACTTGTAGATGAACGAGGATGAAAGTATCCAGGACTTTCACATGACTATTCTAGATATTGCTAATGACTCAGAAGAACTGGGAGAGAAGATATCAGAGGATAAGCTAGTCAGAAAGATGCTTAGATCCCTTCTCAAGAGATTTGATATAAAGGTGATTTCTATAGAAGAATCCTAGGATTTAAGCACTATGAAAGTTGATGAACTTGTGAGTTCACTCAAGACTTTTGATTCTACTATCGACGAAAAATATGAAAAGAAGAAGAGCATAGCTTTTGCATCTAGTGATGAAGACTCATGGGATAAAGGAAACATGAACTCAGAAGGAATATCTGAGGATCTTGTGCTACTGGTAAGACCATTTAGTAGGGTGTTGACAAAGTCCAGGTTGGGTTCTAAGAATATGTCTTACGACATCAACAAAAACCAAGACCCAGAAAGGAAGTCAAGATTTGAAGAAAAGCCAAACCAAGGGAAAGTTGTACAGTGTAATGAATGTGAGGAATATGGACATATAAGAACTGAATGTACAACCTATCTAAAAAAGTAACGAGATAATTTGTTTGTATCATGGCCTTATGGGGAATCAGAAAGTGATCACGAGGAAGGTTCAGCCAAGCAAGTGACGGCCTTGACTGGAATTTGTGAATCTGATCAAAAATCATGCGCTTATGATAAAGAATCACATGTTGGAGAACTCACTGATAGTGAACTGACTTTTGGGTACTCAGAGTTGTGCCTCAAGAATGAAAGACTGTGTTAGAAAGTGTTGACACAAAAGTTTGTCATTACTCAATTGGAGGCTGAGAAAGAAGAGCATGTATCGATCATTGCTAATCTTAGAGAGGAGAATGTTGGGAATATGAAGAGTCTTGGTTTTAATAACCAAATTATGAATAACAACAAGCAAATAGTGGAGTTTTCTCATCAAAAGATGAATCATGATATGAAGATGTCAGGTACATGTTCCAACATCAGTTAAGATATAAAGGAAGGTATCATAGTCCCATGTATCAGCCATGGAGGTGTAACTATTGTAGAGGGTTTAGACATTAAAAGTCCTCGTGATACAAACTGTATGGATATCCCATCCATAGATTCCATTTCAGAAGAAAAGATGATAACTCTAAGGTAAAGACAAGAGGAGCCTTTCACTATGACTCATATAGACTCATAGCTTACACTTCTCTAAAACCTCAACTAGATAAGATTGGTATTTTAATAGTGGTCACTTCGGACACATGACTGGAGTTAAGAGATTTCTAGTGGACATCAAACCACGTGCCACTAGCTATGTCAATTTTAGAGATGGGTCAAAGAGTGAAATCAAAGGTGTGGTAAAGGTGGATTATGCTGGACAACCTATTCTAGATAATGTGTTGTTTATGAAAGGGCTAGAAGAAAATCTGATAAGCATCAGTCAACTATGTGATCAAGGTATCAAAGTTAACTTTACTCAATCTGAATGCCTAATTAAAAATGATAAGAATGAAGTGGTTATGAGAGGAACCAGGTCAAAAGACAACTGCTACCTGTGGAATTCTCCAGATTGTCTCTCAACATGCTTATTGTCAAAAGATGATGAAGTAAGCATATGGAATGAAAAGCTTATACATCTACATCTGAAGGGTATGAATAAGATCATGTCAAAGGAAGATATTATAGATTTTCCCAAACTAAAAATTGATGAAGGGAAAATTTGTGGTGAATGTCAAATTGGGAAGCAGACAAGGATGTCCCATAAGAATATTCAAAATCTTGCTACCTACAGAGTTTTAGAGCTTATTCACATGGACTTAATGGGGCCTATACAGGTGGAAAGTCTTGGAGGAAAAAGGTATGTCTATGTTGTTGTTGATGACTACTCGAGATTCAATTGGGTGAAGTTCATCAAAAAGAAAACTGAGGTGTTTGATGTGTTCAAGGAACTATGTCATAAGATCCAAAGAGAAAAAGTCTATGGTGTCATCAGAATCAAAATTGACCACGAGAAGAAATTTAAGAATAAACATTTTTAGGAGTTATGTGCACCTGAGGGGATTAGTCATGAGTTTTCCTCACCCATCACTCCTTAACAAAATGGTGTGGTTTAGTGAAAGAATAGGACTATTCAAGAGTGTGCAAGAGTTATGGTTCATGTGAAGAAATCACCCCTTTACTTTTGGGCTGAAGCCAGGAACACTGCTTTCTATATTCACAATAGAGTGACAATCAAAATTGGAACTTCAGTTACTCTATGAATTATGGAGAGGAAGAAAGCCAACTGTCAAGTAATTCCATGTCTTTGGAAGTAAATGTTATATTCTTGATAACCGTGAGCCAAGAAGGAAGTCGGATGCCAAGACTGATGAAGGAATTTTTCTAGGATACTCTATTAACAATAAAGCAATTAGAGTTTTCAACTCTAGAAGGTGATGATGGAGTCCTAAAATGTTATTGTAGATGACTTAACTAATGAAGATGATGTCCTAGAAGAAGTTGAGACAACTATTCCTACTGAAAATGTGGTTTCTTAAAAAATGGTCACATCGTCTACCATAGATGTTGCAGAGTCAAGTGCTGATTTTCAAGTTGAAGAACCTCGGGTAATTGACAAAGGACCCTCTCTCAGAATTTAAAAGGATCATCCTAAGGAACTGATAATAGGAAATCCTAGACAAGGAGTAGTTACAAGATAAAGGTAAGATGTAACAAATTTTTGTTTTGTATCAAAGGCTGAGCCTAAAAATGTGAAGGAAGCTTTGACTGATGAATTCTGGATCAATGTTATACAAGATGAGCTTGGTCAGTTCAAAAGAAATAAAGTCTGGGACTTGGTACCAAGACCTGAAGGGGTGAATATCATTGGTACAAAATGGGTGTACAAGAACAAGACAAATTAACAAGGAGTTATCATCAGAAATAAATCCATACTGGTTGCTCAAGGGTACGCTTAAATTGTGGGAATAAACATTTGTTCATGTGGCCCACTTAGAGTCGATTAGTTTGTTACTTGTTGTAGCTTGTCACCTCAGGTTCAAGCTGTATCAAATGGATGTCAAGAGTGCCTTTCTAAATGGGTACTTGAATGAAGAAGTTATATTGAGAAAGATAAAGGATTTGTTGATCCTTCTTTTCTAGATCATGTGTTCAAACTGAAGAAGGCCCTGTATGGACTAAAACAAGCTCGAAGAGCTTGGTATGAAATATTGACTGAATGTCTAGTCGATCATGGATACAGAAAGGGTGGAATTGACAAGACTCTCTTTGTCAAATAGAAGGATGGAGATCTTATGATAGCTCAAATTTATGTGGACGATATTGTTTTTGGGGGAAAGTCATATGAAATGGTTCAACATTTGGTTTAGCAGATGCAATCTGAATTTGAGATGAGTTTGGTAGGTGAACTGACTCATTTTCTTGGCTTACAAGTTAAGCAGATGGAAGATTCCATTTTTATTTGTCAGAGAAAATATGCAAGAAATATTATGAAGAAGTTTGGGTTGGAAAATTCCAGCCATAAGAGAACTCCAACTCCTACACACCTCAAGTTATCTAAAGATGAAAAGGGGGTTAATGTTGATCAAAGTCTGTATGGAAGCATGATTTACAGCCTTCTATATCTTACTGCTCACAGACCAGACATCATATTTGTTGTTGGAGTATGTGTAAGATATTAATAAGAAACAAAGGTAAGCCACATTAATCAAGTAAAGAGGATCCTGAAAGATATGAATGGAACATGTGACTATGGTATGATGTACTCCCATGATACAAAATACTCGTTGGTGGGATTTTGTGATGCTGATTGGGCTAGAAGTGTCGGTGATAGGAAGAGTACCTCTGGAGGATGTTTCTTTATGGGAAACAACTTGATCTCTTGGTTTAGTAAGAAGCAAAATTGTGTTTCTTTATCTACTACTGAAGCTGAGTATATTGCAGTAGGAAGTAGTTGCTCTCAACTGGTATGGATGAAGCAAATTCTATTTTAATACAATGGCATACAAGATGATATGAAATTGTTTTGTGACAACTTGAGTGCTATAGATATTTCTAAAAATCATATTCAACATAGTAGGACCAAGCACATTGACATCATACATCACTTCATCATAGAACTTGTGGAGGATAAAATCATTAAACTTGAACATGTCAAAACTGAGAATTAGCTTGTTGATATCTTTACAAAAGCAATTGATGGTGCTTAGTTTGAGAACCTAAGGAGGAGACTTGAGATCTGTATCTATGAAGACCTATAGAAATTACTGTTGGTGTTGCATCTTCTGTCGAGGGTGATAAGTATGGTGCTTCACCTAATGAACATTCTACCAGTGCTCTTGACGTAAAAGAAGGTGCTAATGCATGACTGTTGGTCATGGGATTTTTCTTGGATTTATCTTATGATTCTATTTATTTTGGTTTATGATTTTGTAAGGGCTAAATGCCCAGGATATTTTTAAGTTTTTCACCCCCCTACTAAAACCTTAGGTGCTTAAATTTGTAATAATATTGTCTGCTTACCTTTGTGACAAATGGCTACAAAGGGGGAGTAGTATGTTATTAAGGTGCTGGAGCTGGAACTTGCTAAGGGGGAGAATTCTATATTCTCTATTTTGTGATAGCATGTATTGAGGGAGAGTTCCTTCTATTTTAAAAAGATGTCAGACATGATGTTTTGACATCATGGTGTGAGAACTTAGGTGTTCTCTATTTTTGGTGCAATTGTGTTAGTAGATCAACTAATTACTAACTATTTGATATGTGTGCTGCTAACCTTGCATATGTGTTTTGTTTTTGTTGTTGTACGTCTAATGTGTATTGTTTTAGTGTTTTAGCCAAAATGTGCCAAAGGGGGGAGATTGTTATTTCTCTAAATTTATTATTGGCATACATTTTGGTAAAACCATTTTAGCAGCAACATGTTGAACAAGATGCCCAACATTTTGTCTTCAACATGTCGAGCAAGATGTCCCAACAAGAAGTTAGGACATCACGTCTGTAGCAAGCTGACAATGTGGATCAACTTATTTTTAGCTATTATATATTCAGGGAAAATTCAGTTAGCTTATGTGGTGTCCAAGATTGACAAGTCAAAATATTCTTTGATTGGTTTTTGAAGATTTGATTAGTTTCTAAATATGGAAACTTATTAGAAAACTAATGATTGGAGACCTATTTTCTTGGAGGACTTTTTGTAGACTTTTTACAGCCCCACTACTGCGGTTTTGAAGCCCAACCCAGTCTAGAATAAAGTTATAAATAGACCGGTGTAAACCTAGTTTTAGGTGGAACTTACGCATATATTTTGTTAGAGTTTTAGAATCCTTATTGTTGGGTTGTAAGTTTTGTGTCAGATGTTCTTAATCTTTTAAGCATAGAACATTTGTGTGTCATATACTCACAAGCTATGAAGCGTTGAGCATTTGTGTGTCATTTCTCATAAGCTTTTAAGCATTGAGTTTTATGTGTTTTAAAAGAGTGACTTCCAATTTTGTTCTCTACTGTGTTAGATTTTCTCCAATCGCTGAGTATGATCTACAAATTGATAATCTCTACTTGATTTCGTCCCTAGCTTGGTAGCCCCCATAGTAGGAAGATTGTTTCGAACTGGGTAAACATATATTTTGTTATTTACTTTTAGCATTTTTTTATTTAGCCATTACATCTTGTTGTTGTGTGTGAAGTTGGATCTGGTGTCTCGACATCTCTTAGGACATTTGGGATCTGATAGGTAGAATTTTATTTAAAAAGGGCATAAAAGTGGGTTGAGTATTCACCGTGGTGTTATGAGGATGTATCAAGACTTGAAGAAGTTATTTTAGTTGTCGGGTATGAAGAAAGAAGTAGCCAAATTTGTTTATGCTTGTTTGACTTGTCAGAAGTCAAAGATTGAGCATCAGAAGCCTTTGGGTCTTATGCAACCTTTGAGTATTTCGAAGTGGAAATGGAACAGTGTCTCTATGCATTTTGTATCAGGTTTTATGAAGACTGTTAAAGATAATGATTCAATTTGGATGATGGTGGATAGGTTGACTAAATAGGCTCATTTCTTCTCGATGAAGATCAATCATCCTATAGAGAAACTAGATGAGATGTATATTAAGGAGATTGTGAAATTGCATAGGATACCTTTAAGTATTGTGTCAGATAGAGATCTGAGGTTTACGTCTAAATTTTTGAAAGGTTTGTAGAATACTTTCGGTACTAAGTTAAGGTTGAGTTTCGCATATCATCCACGGACGAACGGTCAGACATAGAGGACTATTTAATCTTTGAAGGATTTGCTGAGGGTTACATGTTGGAACAAAGAGGTGCTTGGGATAACCACTTTCCATTGATTGAGTTTACATGCAAAAATAGTTTCCATGCGAGTATTGGGATGGCACCATATGAATATGGTAGGAGGTATGGAACTACATTGTGTTGGTATGAGTCGGGCGAGAGCGTTGTGCTCAGACCTGAGAGTGTACATGAGAAGACTGAAAAGATTAAGATAATCCAAGAGAGGATGAAAGCTTCTCAGAGTCATTAGAAGAGTTAACATGATAAGAGGAGAAAAGTACTTGAATTCAAAAAAAGATGATCATTTGTTTTTGAGTTACTCCAGTGACTGGTGTTGGTAAATCTTTAAAGTCTAGAAAGCTTACGCTTCATTTTGTTGGTCCATATCAGATATCAGAGAAGATATGTGAAGTGGTCTATCTGATTACTTTACCGTTGTTACTTGTGAATCTTCATGATGTGTTTCAAGTGTATCAATTGAGGAGGTATATTCTAGATCCTTCGAATGTGATCCAAATTGATGATGTACAGGTGAGAGATAACCTGACTATTGAAGCATCACCGATTCAAATAGAAGGACTAGAAGTGAATCAGTTGAGGGGTAAAGACTTCGCCTTAGTGAAGGTATTATGGGGTGGACCAGCTGGTCAAATTTAGATGTGGGAACATGAGGATCAGATAAGAGAGTCTTATCCAATTTTGTTTCCGCCAGGTAATTTTTGAGGGTGAGAATTCTTTTAAGTGCGAGAGAGTTGTAACACCCCAAAATAATTAGATTATTTATTTGATTACTTAATTGATTTATGATGAGTATTTCTGACGTATTTGTGAAGTATATGTGATGTTGTGATGAACATGATGCTTAACTTGATGTTTTGTGTGGTGTATGATGGGGTAGTGAGAATTAAGATGATATTGAGTATTTTTAGGATTATTTGGATAGTTAGAATAATTAGTTGGAATTATTTTAATTAGTTAAATAGAATAATAATAAGAGGTAGAGACTATAAGGACAAGGTTGTAATATTGTGATGTAAGTGAGGGTTAGATGGGAAGACCATAGAAAGGGTTAAAGGGTTAAATGAGGAATAGAAGTAAAAGTGTCTCATTATGTGCGATCATGAAAGTGAGAAGAACAATGTGAAGAGATCTAGGGCACTGACAAACTCAGAAGGTTATGTAGAATACAGATCAGAATGAATCGCTAGAAGAATCTATGGTAAGGGGAGTTTATCATTGTTATTATAATCGATCTAAGGTTTAGATAATTGTAGGTTTGTGTTGGGGTTTTACTATGATGATGTGATGAAAATTGATGAATTTGTGACAGTTTTCCAATAAATTGAGGTATATGATGCATGATAACTTGTGTTGGTATTGTATGATGAAACTATGTGAAACTATGATGAATCGAGACATGTAATGTGACAAAATCGTGAAAAAATTGGACTAGTGTAGTGTAGAGATCGAAACACGGAATTCCTATTCACGCTGGCTCGTCGGGTAAGCATGACGTGTCGCAGGGAGAAGGAAGTTAGCCCCTGATACGCTGGGCGAGCATGAGGCGAAGGGAAAGGGTGAAAATTAGATCCCCTGGACTTTTGTATGAGTGAAGAGGACTCACGCCAGCTTCGCCGGGCGAAGCAGAGGTGAGCTAAGCTCGCCGAGAAAGCGAGCATCCTCGTCGGGCAAAGGAAACATGAGGGAGATGCATTCTTTTAGATTTCTTATGGGGAAACTTACTCGCTTTATCCTCTTCGGGCGAGCCTCAGGCGAGCAACCTGCTGCATTGGATGAGCCTTAGGTGAGTGGTGTCTGACAGAAGTTTAACTGGTCATAACTTGAATTTCAGGACTTCGTTTAATGCATCGTTCGAAGTGTTATAAATCTAACACGATGAATTATACTTTGATGGAGTAAAATGAATCATATGATGTGTTTTCCAGTATCTAGGTTTTGATGAATAAGATGATTTGGTGATTATTCTATGGTGATGTATGTGTATATGATGAATTGTCGTTGCTATGATAATGACATTTGTAATATGAAGTATGTGATGATATATGATGATTACATGAATGATGATGCATTTTGACTAATAGTGGTCATGTTGTTATTGAGATTTTTTGCATCATGCATTTATGACATATTATTAAGACTTCGGTGCAGTGATGTTGTTAGGACTTCGGTCCGTCAAAAGTTTATAGGATGAATAGTCTAGTGATGGCCTCAAACCCATAGTGTGGATTTGAGTTCAATTTTGTGATGTGCTCTAGTTCCAATCGGGAATCGATCCTATAGGTGGGGATCTTTAGAGAAATGATGACTGAGTCATATGTGAAGTTTTGGTACCACATGCATGAGTCAATGATGTTGCATTGCATTATATGTGACATTTCATAATGATAGATTAAGTAATGCTTTGTGAATATGTGAACTTATGATGTCTTGATGATGATTGTAGATTGTTGATATGATGATGCTATGGATAAATAATGAATTGAAGGTGTGATTATAACATGAAGTTTTGATTGTGTGTTGTGTCTTGCTATTGTGCTATAACTACTATATTTATTCCTTATGTCTTTTATAATGATTAAGATTACTCACCCTTTCTACTTGGAATGTTGCCTCTATATGTCGGTAACTTACAAGTGATCAGGATTAGTGCATTGAGGCTTAGAGGATTAGCTTCAGAGAGCGTCATTTATTTCTGTTGAATGAAAGGGTATTGCTCTGATATGTAACTTTGGGGTTGGGAACGTTTGCTTTGAGACTATTATGTTTTCTTGTTTATTTTGAGATTATGAGTTTCCTTTCAAGGTATTTAGTTGTTTGATTTATGAATCATGAATGATGAAGTGTGAGGAAGACTCTATGAAGTATTTTCAATAAAGATATTTTGAGACTATGATTCCACTGCAATAATCTGAATTTTTGATATTCGGTGATATAAAAGAATTATTTGTTTAGATGTTTTGAAAACCCGTGTTACGGAGCAAGATGTTTTATATGTTGTCTTTATGAAGATGTGACACCCTTGTTGGTGATTTTATTTTATTTAATTTCATAAAATATATGCGAAATGTATGAGGGTTTAGAAGGGTGTTACATTTGTCCTCCAAGATCTTTCATAGATTTTGGGGTTTTGTTAAAGACTTTCAAAAGAGGATTGTGGGCAAGTGAAAAGCCTTCGGAGTTTGGTACCCAAGGAAGTAGCGCGAGAACGAAGAATCCAATTAAAATTGCTTGTGTTCAATAGTTACAATTGATCATGCGTGAAAAAGCTTTGGAGTTTGGTACCCAAAGGAGTAGCAAGATTCAATAAATCAATCGGTAGCTATTCTGTCATGGTCTTGCTCAAAATAAAAGGAAGAGAAGGGGTTGAATCAACAAAAAAGAATAAGGTTTGTGGGTTTCTCTTGGAACACTTCCCTTGTAATCAAATTATTTGCAAAGTAATAAATTTATCTCAATTCCAACGAAATTAGGGGGGTATGTAGACATAGTAAGGACGATTGGTGAACTTCCTAAATTAATCCTCATGTCGATCTCTCTTATCTCTTTACTCACTTTATATTTCATTAATCAATTTTTTAAATAGCATTGATTAATCGATCAACCCGTAAGAATTTTTATTTGGTTGTTTTAGTTTGATTAGCTTATAATAACTTTGAATATAAGTGCTTTTTCATATAAAAATAATCAAAGGAAAATTCTGAAAATTCGTTCGCACACCAAGTGTTTGACAAATTGCATAATTCATAATTTTTGCTTAATTTCATTGGAAATAGAATTGCTAGTAACTTGCTATAAACGAATAATATTGTGTTCTTGTTTCAAGTGTATAAATTAATATTATTGTTTTTTTCATTTCATAAGGCTTAATTGCATATCTAAGTTCCAATGACTTGGTTCGTATAGACGACTTTTATCGATCTATATTAAAACCTTTCGCTTACACTCTTTTCAATTAAATTTTCAGAAACTCCAATTTTAATTGGTATTTTGGTTTGGTGATCTATTCACACCCTCTAAAGGGTGTACGAACCTAAAGGGGATTATAAAAGAGTCCCAATCTTTACGGGATAAAAATATAGTTATTGGAAAGCTTGTATGCAAATTCCTGTTAACTCATATGATAAAAGTGTGTGGGAGGCTATTCAAAATGGTCCAACACTAGTTACACATTTTGTTGATGATGTTGTCACACCTAAGCTGGAAGCACTATGGAATAAGGATGAATATAAGAAGTGGGGAAATAATTGGAAAAAGAAAAACTTTATCATATCCGCTCTTGGTGTTGATGAGTTTTATCACATTTCTAATTTTAAAACTGCTAAGGCTGTGTGGTATGCTCTACAAGTTACCTATAAGGGAACTAATGAGGTCAAACAAGCTAGAATTGATACACTTAATCAAGAGTTTGAACTCTTTCGCATGAAGCATGGTAAAATCATTGCTCAAATGAAAAAGCGGTTTTCACATCTTATTAATCATTTAAACTTTATAGGTAACCTATTTCTAATGCAATTGCTACTAACAAGGTTTTGAGATGTCTTACTAAGAATTAGCAACCAAAGATCACGACGATCAAGGAAGCCAATAATCTTGCAACACTTGATCTCACCACTTTGTTTGGAAACATGGAAGAACACGAGCAAGAACTCATTTGCTTGGAAAAACATGAAAATAAACTTGAGAAAAAGAAGAAAAAGGAGAAAGACACTGATAAGGAGGAAGAAATGAAGTATAAAGCTCTTAGGGCTTCAAGTTCAAAGTCATCAAAGGATGAGCACACTAATGATATTGATTCTTGTGATGAATAAGATTTAGATGATAAACAAATGGGATTATTTGTGAGGAGATACAATCGATACATTCAGAAGAATGATGTTAAACACTCTGATAAAAATCTTGTTAAATTTAGAAGGAAATCTACATCCTCTAAAGATGAAGACAACAAAAAGGGTAAAGCACGAGGTATGTGCTATGAATGTGGAAATTCGGGTCATTTTAGACCGGATTGTCCATCTCCTGTAAACGAGAAAGGAAAGGGCCAACAAAACAAGTCTAGGAAATATAGAAAAGCCTATATTGTTTGGGATAGAGATAATGATGTCTCAAGCAAAGAAAGCTTAAGTGATAGTGATGAGGAGGCAAATTATTGCTTCATGGTCAATCAACATCAAAGCAAAAAAAGAACGTGAGTCATTCTAAATACTCTTACGTTCATAAGTTGTCTTTTGTTGAATTGAAAAATGCTTTTGAAAATCTACAAAATGATGCGTTACGTGCTTATAAGAAATTAGCTTCCAATGGAAAAAATTACATACTTGGAAGCAAAGGTTGAAGAAACCAATAAACATTTTGAAGCATTAAAGTGGTCTACTATAGATTGTCAAAATCATTAAAAGGAGGATGAGGAACCATGTAGGTTCGGATGTGAAACTTGTCAAATTTGGCAACAAGAGGTGAGTACTCTTGAAACCAAAGAAGACAAGGAATCACATCCATGTGTTACCTTTTCTATTAATTATCAAAAGGTTACAAAGCTTTATAAAAGTTTTAGTTTGATCAAGAAGGATTCAGATATCAAAATTAAAACGCATCATATGTTTCTTTATCACTACTGTTGCAAGAAAGGCCATACTATTGAAAAATTAAAATTTAGGGGCTTCTTAGTTCCTAAAGATACTTTTCAATGGTTTTCTGTAAGTGTTTGTTGGCAGCAATTTTGGTAAAACATTGACTTGATAATGTTTTGACATTTGAATCAAATTGGTTTTGAATGATGTCAAAGCAGATGTCTTGACATCTGCCTCCTGATCTGAATGTGACTTCATATTTGTTTCCAATATTCTGTTTCCTATTTTTATACACGCCATTATTCAGGATTTATGACTCATAGCTTGCGAAAAATATGGAGGAATATTTTTCGATCTGTATTATCTTTATGGATTATATCTTGTCCTATTTTCATTGGAATATTCAAGGGATTAGAATATTTGTTTTTCAGCCCAAGCCCACTATTGTGCCTTTATAAGGACTTGCATCCTTATTTGTTTTACTGCAACTTTTGAAGAAAAATATATTCTTTCTGTTTTAGAAGTCTAAGTATTTTTAATTGTAATACACTCTAAGTATTGGTTTAATTTTGAGTTGTAATTTGAGTTGTTAATTGTGCATCATTCATAAGCATTTAAGTATTGAATGATTAAAGTCTTTAAAACTTAATAATTTTGTTGTTCTTCACTATTAGTGATTGAAGGGATTTGAGGAGGGCCTCATACCTAGGCGTGTCTTAGGTAGAAGTATAGAACGGGTAGTGATTAAGTGATTAGATCGTAAACTGGTTATTTACTAAGGGTCTATGAATTGATACTATTTAGTAGACTTGTCCCTGGCTTGGTAGCCCCCAGAGTAGGTGTTGTTGTACACCGAACTGGGTTAACAATCCCTTGTGTTTTTACTGCTTTTAGCATTGTTGCATTTTATATTGTCCTCGGATATTTGTGTCGTGACATCTCCTTCGACATCACATATCTGATACTATAATTTCAATTGGTATCAGAGCACACATCTTGCTTTATATCTGGGTGAGATCTACAGAAGATACTTTTTGGTACTATGGACAAGGAAGGAGGATTTGTGAGAAGACCACCCATTCTTGATGGAAGAAATTATGACTATTGGAAACCACATATGGTGGCCTTTCTAAAGTCTCTGGACAGCAGGGCTTGGAAAGCTGTCTTAAATGGATGGAAACACCCTATCAAATTGGGAGAAATTGGAGAACCTACTTCTGAGTTAAAGCTAGAAGAAGAATGGTCTAAATAAGAGGATGAAATTTCTCTTGGAAATTCTAAAGCCTTGAATTCTATATTAAATGGAATTGACAAGAACATTTTTAGATTAGTGAACACGTGTGAAGTAGCTAAGGATGTCTGGGGGATTCTTCAATCTACCCATGAAGGCACACCCAAAGTGAAGATGTCAAGACTTCAGTGTTTCACCACCAGATTTGAAAATCTGAGAATGAAGGATGATGAAAGCATTAATTACTTCCATATGAACATTCTTGTGATTGCTAATGCTGCCAGTGCTTTAGGAGAAAACATTCCAGAAGACAAATTGGTGAGAAAGATGCTTAGGTCTCTTCCCAAGAGATTTGATATGAAAGTTATTGCCATAGAAGAAGCACAAGACATTGACAAGATGAAAGTGGGTGAACTTGTTGGATCACTTTATACATTTGAATTAAGCATCAATGAAAGATATGAAAAGATGAAGGAATATCTAATGCCTTAGTTATGCTTGGAAGACAGTTTAACAAAGTGATAAAAAGGATGGATAGGAACCCAAGATCAAATGTCAAGAACATCTCATCTGACATCCTTAAGTCAAATTAGTTTGGAAGAAAAAGGGATGAAGAAAAATCCACTCAAGAGAAAGGAATACAATGTCATGGATGTGAAGGCTTTGGTCATATTACAGCTGAAGGTCCTACATATCTTAAGAAACAAAAGAAGAATATATCTGTTACTTGGTATGAAGAGGATTCTGAGAGTGGTCTTAAAGAGGAATCTGCAAAGTATGTTAAAGCATTGACAGGAAAATATGTGTCTGATGAAGATTCTAGTGATGGTGAACTAACCTTTGATGAGCTAGTTGCCTGGTACATAGAACTATGTCTCAGAAGTGGAGAAGTTTTCCTAGAAGGGGAGAAACAGAAAGCTCTCATAACCCAGTTGAAGGCAGAAAGGAAAGAGCATTTGAAAACTATTTCTAATCTGGAAAGTGAAGTGACTTCTCTGAATTCAAATCTTGATAGAGTGGTCAAATCTCTCAAGATGCTGAATAATGGGTCTGATACATTAGATGAAATTCTTCAAGTGGGGAGAGTGACAGGAGACAAGAGTGGTCTAGGGTTTAATGGGAAAAAGGAACCTGTTTCAAAAGAACCTTCATCAAATTCCACTCATGCCAAGTCTAAACCAAAGATTTCGAATAAAATGTATGAACATCATGGCAAGAAAAGACATCATGGCAAACATCATGGTAAGAAAAAATTTACTCACACAAGAAAGAAATCCCAGCCCTGGAGGTGTCATCACTGTGGAAGGTTTGGTCACATAAGACCTTTATGTTTCAAGTTGTATGGGTATCCTAAAATGACTCTTGTTCCCAAGACTGATCATATCTCTCAAAATAGAAAAAAGAAGAAGCAGTGGGTTCCCAAGTCTAATGTTGCTAGTTTCATAACTTATACCTCTCTCAGAGTATCAACCAAAGATGATTGATACTTTGATAGTGGCTGTTCTAGACACATGACATGTGTCAAGATTCTATTGGTAGATATCAAATCTCATTCTACCAGTTATGTGACTTTTAGTTATGGATCCAAAGGTGAAATCAAAGAAGTTGGAAAGCTAGAATGTTTAGGAGTCCCAAAACTTGACAATGTGTTACTTGTTAAAGGGTTAACAGCTAACCTAATAAGTATAAGCCAAATATGTGATCAAGGATTCAAAGTTAACTTCACCAAGGCATAATGTCTCATTTGGAATGAGAAGAATAAAGTTATTATGAAAGGAATCAGATCTAAAGACAACTGTTATTTATGGTTTCCCCAAGAGTTGAGTCTCTCCTCAACATGTCCTTTAGCAAAAGAAAATGAAGTTAAACGGTGGCATCAAAAACTAGGACACTTGCATCTGAAAGGAATGAAAAGAATCATATTTATTGAAGCCGTGAGATGGATTCCTTAGCTCAAGATAGAAGGAGGGAGAGTATGTGGTGAATTCTAGATTAGAAAGCAAACAAAGATGTCACATCAGAAGATCCAATATCTCACTACATCAAAAGTTTTGGAACTTCTTCACATGGACTTGATGGGACCTATGTAGGTTGAAAGTCTTGGTGGAAAGAAGTATGCATATGTTGTTGTAGATGACTTCTCTAGATACACATGGATAGGTTTTAGCAGAGAAAAATCAGAAACTTTTGAAGTGCTTAAAGATCTCTTCCAAAAACTTCAAAGGGAAAAAGATAGTCATGTCATCAGAATCAGAAGTGATCATGGAAAGGAATTTGAGAACAAATTTGCTGATTTTTGCTCTTTTAAAGGAATCAGTCATGAATTTTTCTCTCCTATTACTCCTCAGAAAAATGGGATTGTGGAACGCAAAAACAGAACCCTTCAAGAATATTCCAGAGTTATGATTCATGCTAAGAAGTTACCCTACCATTTTTGGGCTGAAGTTATGAATACTGCGTGATATATCCATAACAGAGTCACTTTAAGGAAAGGCACTCAGCCACATTGTATGCAATATGGAATGGAAGAAAACCTATTGTCAAATACTTTTATGTTTTTGGAAGTAAATGTTACATCTTAGTTGATCATGAACAAAGGAGGAAGATGGATCCCAAGAGTGATGAAGGAATATTCCTGGGTTATTCTACAAATAGCAGAGCTTACAGAGTCTTTAACTCCAGAACCAAGGTTATGATGGAATCCATAAATGTTATTATTGATGACAGAGGATGGAATGATGAAGAAGATGTCTTAGAAGATGTTGGAATATCTTTGTCTGATATTCCAACAGAATCCAATGACAGAAGTATTGATTCTAATCCACCTCAAGAAAATGTTGAGTCCAGTCATCTCAATAAAGGGCCTTCAATTAGAACTCAGAGAGATCATCCTAAGGAGCTTATCATATGAGATCTAAATAAAGGAGTTACTACTATATCAAGAGAAGGAATATCAAACTCTGGCTTGGTTTCAAAAATTGAGCCTAAGAATGTCAAAGAGGCCTAAAATGATGAGTTCTGGATTAACGTTATGCAACAAGAGTTAGAAAAATTTAGTAAAAATGAGATTTAGGATCTGGTTGCAAGGCCTGAAGGGACAAATGTGATTGGCACTAAATGGGTGTACATGAATAAATCTGACGAAAAAGGGGTGGTCACTAGAAATAAGGCAAGGTTAGTTGCACAAGGATACACTCAAATTGAAGGAGTTGACTTTGATGAAACCTTTTCCCCTATGGCCAGACTTGAATCAATCAGACTACTCTTGGGAGTTGCTTGAATTCTAAAATTTAAATTGTTTCAAATGGATGTAAAGAGTGCCTTCTTAAACAACTATCTGAATGATGAAGTCTATGTGGAACAACCTAAGGGATTTGTTGATCCAAGTTTTCCTAAACATGTGTACAAAATGAAGAAAGCCATGTATGGATTAAAGCAGGCTCCAAGAGCTTGGTATGAGAGATTGACATGATTTCTTGGTGAGAATGGATATAGGAAAGGTGGCATAGATAAAACTCTTTTTGTCAAGGAAGAAGAAGGGAAGATCATGATTGCACATATTTATGTTGATGATATTGTGTTTAGTGGGATGTCAAATGAGATGGTTCAACATTTTGTCAAGAAAATGCAGTCAGAATTTGAGATGAGCCTTGTTGGTGAACAAACCTACTTTCTTGGTCTGCAAGTTAAACAAATGGAAGATTCCATATTCTTATCTTCGGGCAAGTATGCGAAGAATATAGTAAAGAAATTTGGGATGGAAAATGCCAGTCACAAAAGAACACTTGCTCCCACACATCTGAAGTTGTCTAAGGATGAAAAAGGAGTAAGTGTAGATCAAAGTATTTACAGAAGTATGATAGGAAATCTTCTATACCTCACAGCTAGCAGACCTGACATTGCCTTTGTTGTAGGGGTGTGTGCTAGATATCAAGATGATCCTAAAGTTATCCATGTCAACCATGTGGAGAGAATTCTTGAATATTTGAATGGAATAAGTGGCTATGGTATGCTATATTCTCATGGATCTAGCTCTGCCTTAATTGGTTATTGTGATGCTGATTAGGCAGGAAGTGCTGATGATAGAAAAAGTACATTAGAAGGATGTTTCTTTCTGGGAAATAATCTCATATCTTGGTTCAGTAAGAAGCAAAATTGCGTGTCTATGTCCACTGTCGAGGCTGAGTATATTGCTGCAGAAAGCTGTTGTTCTTAGTTGGTTTGAATGAAACAAATTTTAATAGCATATAATGTCAAATAAGATGTCATGACATTATTCTGTGACAATCTAAGTGCCATAAATATATCAAAAAATCCTACTCAACACAGCAGGACCAAATATATTGATATATGTCATCACTTTATAAGAGTGCTTGTGGAAGAAAAGATTATTTCCTTAGAACATGTAACCCTTGAATTACAACTGGTTGACATTTTCACTAAGGCTTTGGATGCAAATCAGTTTGAGATCTTAAGAGGAAAACTAGGGATCTGCATATATGAGGGTTTGTAGCAATTAAGGGCGTGTGGGAATATCATTAAAGTGATATTATATTATTTATGTTTCCAATAAATCAAATTTCATAAGCAATCATTTCAAGACTATCTCAAATACTCTCCCACACGCTATGACATTACCTCATTCTATTTTCACAACCTCTTCATTCTCCTTTATAGAAAAAAAACCCTTGTTATTCTCCATCTCACTGTTCAAAACTTTTCAAAGATGTCACAACATCATGATTCATCTCCCTCAAGTGCGCTTCCAATGAAGCCAAGGCTTCTAGGTCAAAGAATGTCAACCATCCTGAGAACCTCTCCCTTGATAAAGTTCTGGTCGTCGCTCCTTTGTCAACTATTCCACCTCTTGAGAAGAAGGTCAAGAAAATAAGATTGTCCCATGCAAAGAAATCCAAAGATGAGTTTGACACTTCTAAAGGTAATGCTTCTACTGCTACTAATGATAGTTCAGAAGAAGACATTGTTAATGTTGATAGAAGTATTAGAAGGCTGGTAGGTAGGGTGTTAAATGAAGGTTTTGTTGTGCATGGGATTTCTACTCCTCTTGCTCATATGCCTGCTTCGGATGACAAAGGAAATGATCCTAAAAGTGTTGTTGAATTATCCATCTTCAAGAAAGATGCCACTGAAAGAAAACTTGGCAAGCTTGCTACTCCTTCTCTAGAAGAAGTGGAAGCTAATGTTGAACAAGATGTTGAGACATCATCTGCTGAGAAGGACCCTTCTATTAAGGAAACTAGAAGGAATCAAAATGCTGAGAATATGGTGAATATTGATGAGTTATCTGGCAATGAACTTATTACCAATGTGGTTCCTAGGATTACTAAAGGCTCAAATATAGGAAAGTGAAGGATGTGAATGTCACACCCCTTGCCAAGAGTATTAAGAAGAAGACTATGCATAGTCCTTGAAAGCCCGGAAGTAAAGTGGTTTCTCCCTTCAAGAAAAGAAAAGTTAGACCTAATGACTCCTCAGATTGTGATGAGGATGATATCCAGAACATTTCTCCTGTGAAGAGATCTAAAAGTAAGAAGAAAGTGTATTAGTAGAAGAAGCTGAATCTGACTATGATGTCGAGGAAGATGTCCAGGACATCTCTCCTGTGAAGAAGTATGCAAGCAAGAAGCTTTCTGTTAGGGTACCTGATGACCCTCTAGACAACATTTCCTTCCATTCTATTGGGAATGCTGAAAAGTGGAAATATGTATTTCAAAGAAGAATTTCCCTTGAAAGAGAGTTGGGAGCTGGTGCAATGGAGTGCAAAGAGATTATGGAGCTGATTTCTTTTGTTGACTTAATTAAGACTCACCAGGTTTTCAAAATGTTATGAGACTCTTGTTAAGGAATTTATTATTAATATTCCCATTGACTATGTTGATCATAAAAGTAAGGATTATAGGAAGGTGTTTGTTAGAGGTAGATGTGTAGAATTTTATCTTGTTGTCATCAATAGATATCTGAATAGGTCTGAAGATGATTATTGTGAGTTGGAAGTGACAGATAATCAAGTGTGCAAAGCCATCACTGAAAACCATGTGAGTGAGTGGCCCTTGAAGAATAATCTCCCTGTTAGTAAATTAAGTGTGAAATATGCTATCTTGCATAGAATTGGAGTTGCTAACTGGGTCCCTACCAATCATACCTCAACCATTACAATTGGCTTAGGAAAGTTTATCTATGCTGTTGGAAATAAGAAACTGTTTGATTATGGTGCTTACATTTTTTATCAGACTATTAATCATGCAGGAACATGTGCTATTAAAATGCATATTTCCTTTCCATCTCTTATTTGTGGAATTATGCTTAATCAACATCCTGTAATTTTGAGTGGTAATGATGTAGTTTGCAAGAGGGAGTCTGCTCTAACCCTTCACTTCAAGCTATTTTCAGGAAAACATGTCCCAAACATTGTTTTGACATCTGCATCTTCTGAAAACAAGATCTCAACCAAGGATAACACGATTACTGAATTAAGGGAGGCCTACAAAAGAACTTGATGATGTGATCAGAGTTAGCTTAGCAAGAAAGCTAATTTTTGAAAAGATGATCAAGGAACTGCAGAAGGACAACAATTTTGATGATAGAGTGAGCACAGAAGGAGGAGATTTTGATGATGAAGGCAATTCTAACTCTACCAAGTCTACTGGTCCTGAAGACAGTTAGACCATTTATTGTTTATTTGTTTTGACTCCTTTGTTCATTTTTGGCACTTGTATGTGCTTGACTCTGGGATTCTATGGTATGTACTTATGTAGCATATTCTATTCTCTTAAATGCATGTTTTATTTGGCATATTATGTCTAAAAAGGGGGAGAGAAACTGACTGACCTCTGACTCACTGACCATTAACTGAGGAGAAGCTTAATGTTTGAGGGGGAGCCTCATGTCTTGGAAGATGTTCTAACATCTTCCTCTACTAATAGCTGACTGACTGAGTTACTTTTGCTAACTACTAACTGAGTTTTGTTTTTTGCTTGTGCTGTTGCTCTGATAATGTGCTCAAATAATGTTTTAGCCAAAATTTTCCAAAGGGGGAGTTTGTAAGTGTTTGTTGGCAGCAATTTTGGTAAAACACCGACTTGATAATGTTTTGACATTTAAAGCAAACTGGTTTAGAAAGATGTCAAAGCAGATGTCTTGACATCTTCCTCCTGATCTGAATGTGACTTCATATTTGTTTCTAATATTCTGTTTCCTGTTTTTATGCGCGCCATTTTTCAAGATTTGTGACTCATAGCTTGTGAAAAATATGGAAGAATATTTTTTTATCTGTATTATCTTTATGGATTATATCTTGGCATGTTTTCATGTAAATATTCAAGGGATTGGAATATTTGTTTTTCAGCCCAAGCCCACTGTTGCACCTTTATAAGGACTTGCATCCTTATTCGTTTTAATGCAACTTTTGAAGAATAATATATTTTTTCTGCTTTAGAAGTCTAAGTCTTTTTAATTTTAATACAATCTAAGTATTGGTTTAATACTTGAGTTGTAATTTAAGTTGTTAATTGTGCATCATTCATAAGCTTTTATGTATTGAATGATTGAAGTCTTTAAAACTTAATAATTTTGTTGTTCTTCACTGTTAGTGATTGAATGGATTTGAGGAGGGCCTCATACCTAGGTGTGTCTTAGGTGGAAGTATAGAACGGGTAGTGATTAAGTGATTAGATCGTAAAATGGTTGTTTACTGGGGGTCTATGAATTGATACTATTTAGTGGACTTGTCCCTGGCTTGGTAGCCCCCAGAGTAGGTGTTGTTGTACACTGAACTGGGTTAACAATCGCTTGTGTTTTTACTACTTTTAATATTGTTACATTTTATATAGTCCTCAGATATTTGTGTCGTGACATCTTCTTCGACATCACATATCTGATACCAGAATTTCATTTCCCAAATGCAACAATTCGTTCACTCACTCACAAGGACCCAATGAGAATTGGGTACCTACAACCTTTGTTTAATTTTGTTGGTTGAGTGTCTTGACTCCATGACGGGTAAATAGATTCTCAATAATGTATGCTCAATACACATGACAAGAGACATATCTCTATTCCCCTACTTTGTCGTGAAGAAGAAAGGTTATGTATCCTACAGTGATCACAACAAAGGTGTAATAATTGGAAATGGTAGTATATGTAATACCTCAACTATTACTATCTCAAATATTATGTTACTTGAAGGCCTTAGACATAGTCTTCTTAGCATTATTCAATTGTGTGACAATGGTTATAATGTAACTTTTTCCAAAGATTGTTTCATGATAGAACATAATGAAAAGAAGGATTATATTTTTAGTTGCATGTGGGTAAATAATATATATGCTAGAATTAAGATATGTATCCTTTAGAAATGTTGAATTCCTTTTTACCATGAGTGAATATTCATGGTTATGGCATAGAAGTTTGGCACATATCAACTTTGATCTATTAACAAAATAGTTACAAAAGATTTAGTAATTGGTCTACCTAAAATAACGGTTTCAAAATACCACATATGTGATGCATGTCCAAATGGGAAACAAATAATATTCTATTTTAAATCTAAAAATGTTGTTTCAACTTCGAAACTTATTGAGCTCCTTCACATGGATTCATTTGGACCTTTACGAACCAAAAGCATAGGCGTTAACTACTACTGTTTTATAACTGTAGACGATTACTCAAGATTTTGTTGGACTATTTTCTTGCGTAGCAAAGATGAAACATTCATGGCTTTCAAACGTTTTTCTAAGTTACCCCAAAATAAATTTAATTCTAAAATTTTTTCCTTCAGAAGTGATCATGGAGGTGAATTTGAAAATCACCTCTTTGAAGAATATTGTGATAAATTTGGTATTTAACATAACTTTTCATCTCCTAGAACTCCACAACAAAATGGTGTTGTAGAGCGTAAAAATCGTGTTTTAGAGTAGTTGAAAAGAACAATTCTCAATGATCGTGGTCTACCAAAATATTTTTGGGTCAACGCTATTAGCATGGCATGTTATGTCTTGAATAGGGTACTTATTCGTCCTATTCTTGACAAAACTCCTTATAAACTTTTAAAAGGTAGAAAACCAAATTTATTGCATCTTCATGTATTTAGATGTAAATTTTTTGATTTAAATAATGGAAAGGATAACCTTGGAAAATTTGTCGCGAAAGCCGATGGAGGTATCTTTTTTGGATACTCCAAATCTAGTAGAGAATATAGAGTTTACAATAAGAGATTACTTAGTGTTGAAGAGTAGGTCCATGTTTCTTTTAATGAGTCTTGCCCAAATAGTTTTAGGAAAGGTATTTATTTTCATGGTATAGGTGCATTTACGGAAGACATACTCAAGGACACCGAAAAAGGAGTTAATCAATCTAAAGCGTTGGAGATTGGGAAGGAGGAAGATGACAACCAAGAAAATAAGAATGGTGAAAGTCATAAAGAAGATGATGGTCTTTCATTGGAGTGGAGAACCTCCAAGGATCATCCAATTGATAACATTATTGGAGACATCACCAAAGGGGTAACAATACACTCTAAGATAAGTAATTTTTGTTATCACCACGCGTACGTATCACAAGTTGAACCTAAAAACAAGGATGCCTTACTTGATGAGCATTGGCTTATGGCCTTGCAAGAAGAATTGAATTAACTTGAAATAAATGATGTTTAGGACCTTGTCCCTTATCCATAAATTATCAAGTTATATGCACACGATAGGTGTTTAGGAATAAACTTGATGAACATGGTGTGATAAAAAGGAATAAGGCTTGGCTAGTTGCTCAAGGGTATAACCAAGGGGAAGGCATTGACTATGAGGAGACTTATGCTCTGGTTTCTTGATTCGAGGTTATACACCTTTTACTAGCATATGCATGTTCCAAGAACTTCAAATTATATCAAATAGACGTGAAAATGTGTTCCTTAACGGATACATAAATGAAGAGATGTACGTTTCATAACTTCCCGGTTTTTAAAATCAGAGTATCCTAATATGTTTTAATCTAAAACATGCTTTGTATGCTCTCAAACAAGCTTTAAGGGAATGCCATGATCGACTTAGCAAGGTCTTGATTGATCAAGGATATTCTAGAGGGAAGGTAGGTACTACTCTCTTTATAAAACGTCAAGGAAAACATATTTTAGTTGTTCAAATTTATGTTGATGATATCATTTTTGTATCAACTAACATGCATCTTGTCAAAGAGTTCTCTAAGCTTATGTAGGGAGAGTTTTAAATGAGTCTCATGGAGTATTTGAACTACTTTCTCGGACTTCAAATAAAGAAAATCAAGGAAGGAACATTTGTTAGTTAAACCAAGTATTTTCTCGAATTATTAAAACGATTCGGAATGGATGATGCAAAGGAAATTAACACACCTATGGCAACAAATGGAAATTTGGATAGAGATGGAAAAGGTAAGGATGTTGATGTCAAGAAATATAGAGGTATGATTGGATCCCTTCTATATCTTACGACATCTAGGCCTAATATTATGTTTAGCATTTTCATGTGTGCATGATATCAATCGACTCACAAGGATTCACACTTAAAAGCAGTTAAGTGTATTCTTAGACACCTTATTTGTACTTCTAAGTTTGGGCTTTGGTATTCCAAGGAAAGAGATTGAAGCTTGGTTTCTTACTATGATTCTGACTTTTCCAATTGCAAATCAGATATGAAAAGGACTAGTAGAATTTGTCACATGTTTTCAAAATCCTTGGTTAGTAGGTATAGTAAAAATAAAGTTACCATAGCTTTGTCAACGGCCGAGACAGAAAATGTGGTAGCTGGTAGTTGTTATGCCCAAATTTTATGGCTTAAGCAATAATTACTTTATTTTTACATTAAACTTTCATGTATTCCTATAATGTGTGTTATACCCCAATTTTTGCCGCTAATATTTCTCATCCATGTCACAATGCATCCAGACACATACATTAGGGTTGATTCTCTCTTTATCCTATCTTTAAGTTTGCTCTTGAGGTATTACCAAGCACCTTGAATTGTGTATCTTGTACATTTTTTTCTTTTAACTAACATCAATATGTGTATATATGTTCCTTTGAATGTTCACAATTGCATTAATCTCACCATCTAATCTAAGGTTTGAGGGGTGATTCTCAATCAAATGGTTCTCTAATGGATTACAAGAGCTAAATCTTCAAGGTCTTGTCTATGGCGTCAAATGTTTATGGTTCAAGGAGCTCTCTCACTTTATTTAGGTCAAGATCTCCCCAAGGTTGGTGGTGGAATTCATCAAGAAGATTCATATGTTCATGTGTTTATTTCCATGCCTTCTTCAACAAGCTTCATTGATACTTAAGCTCCATATTTGAGTGTGCTTCAAGAAAACATCATTTTAAGGCCTCTTATGATTCATCATGCTTATTTTTATATAAAAAAAGTCCAACAGATTCAAGGTTGATTCAACAAGTTTGACCTAATCGAGAAAATACTAGATTCAGTGATTACAAGTGAATAACTCTCTTAATTTTCAAAATTTTAAGTTGTTTCTTTTTTCTTTGGACTCTTATCATCATCTACAATAACCTCTCTTCGCATGACAAGATTCAATTGTGCAAGAAAAATCATCAAAAGTTGAAAGATGCTTCAAGTCATTTTGAAACTCTCTAAGCTAGAGTTTGTTGACTTTTAAAGACCATATCTTTCTCATTTTTTGGGATTTTTGATTGGTTCAAAAGACATGATTCTCTTTAAGGGGTCCTTAACAAACTTGCTTCAGAAGTCTAAGACTAATTTTGAATGGAAGATCACTAAAAGTTCAGAAAGACTACAAGTCACCTTGAAAGGCCTTTGAATTTTAGGGTTTGACTTCAAATGATCATAAATTGGTCAATTTTTATGTCATTGAGCCCATTATTTCTCCATAATAATCTTTAGGATGTGAACTTCACCTTTTCTTTTATGTGCACAGCTTGAAAATGGTTAGAAGATGCCTTAAGAGCTCAAAAGATTATAGGTCATTTCATGGATTTTCATCAACTTGACAAGGTGATAACTCTCTAATTTTTTGGATTTTTTGAATGGTTCAAGTTTCACATTTCTCTGTAACAAGTCTACTTCATACTATCTTCATTGACCAAAACCTAATTTTTAGTGGGAGGCCATGTATGAAGGCAAGATATTATAGGTCACTTTTGAGTTCAAAACTTAGAATTTTTTCTAAGTCCATAAATCCGTGTGTTTTTTCCAATTGTAATTGATCATAACTTTCAACTCAGATCACCAAATGGAAACTTTCAAAGCACAATGCCAAGCTTGATATTCAGCTTTCTAAAGAATCCAAGATTGTATCATAAAGGTCTTGAGCTGTTTGTACCATAGTTGAAAAGTTGATGCTTTGAAACTGAAAAATCACTTGCAATCAGTTTACAATTTCCATATGGTTTCTAATCACCAAATTACCCTGCGTTTTAAGTTTAAAAATGATTATTAAAGATGTTTGAATCATTTAGAGTGTCAAAACGTATCATTTTGATGAGTTTTGATGCACATGTGGTCACACTTTCTTCATGATCACATGTGTGCACGATTTCCACTCAAATTGCATCATTCACCCCTCCTCTTGATTCCATTAAATTCTCCTATAATTAGAGACCTCCTCTACTTAATTTTACAAGCTTTAGAGAGCCAAATAACCTTTGTTGAACTCCCTTCATACCTCTAAATTCTGCAACTTCGAATTTGGTTTTAAAGCATCTTTCAATCTAATTTCTTTGTTGATTATTCATCCTTGAACTTCCCTGAAGTTAACAGAAGAAGAACCAAGCCTTGAGGTATCCGAAATCATGCTAGCCAAGTTCAGTTTCAGAGCAAATTCATCTGACTTCATTCAGGTAGTTTAAGACACCATATCTTCTAACTCAAATTAATTGAATGATTTATGATGTTCACTGATGCTTTCTATTAATTCAATTTTGGTGAATCAATGCATTTGATGTTTTTGTTTTTGATTTCAAAATTTTCAAAACTCTCTAGTTTTTTCCAAATCGAGTAAGCTGTGTTTTATTTAATTTTTTTGCGAGGGTAGGGATAGGATCGTCTTGAAGAGACGAATTCAATGATACCACTATGAGTTTCTGATTTTTCCATTTGAGAAACTCACAAAAATCCAACGTGCAGGGGTTTGGAGGTTGAAGACGACCTACGTGTCGTTCTTCAACCAATGATGGCGCGACATTTATTTTAATTTCTGTGGCCCGATTTTATTTGATTTTGTGTGTTTTTCAATAAGGTCTATAACATGCACAACGCACCAGGTCCCTTGGATCTTCTTATTAGCATGTTTGACGTTGATCAGATGGTCCACATTATTTTGGTTTTAATTTTATTTTTTTATTTTTTATTTTAATTTTTTTAAACTTCAAAAACTCATAAATAATTCACCTCAACTTCAAAAATTCTAAAAAAAATCTCCAAAATACTTTTGATTTTTCTCTTTCTAGTTCTTTTTTTTTTTACAATTTTATTTTATGATTTGGTATTTTTTTATGATTTTTCACTTTATTTGAATAGTTTTAATTGTTTAAAAATAATTTTCTTGATTTTTAAATTCTGGAAAATATATGGAAGGATCCTATGACCTCTTGACAAATATTGGTGACCTTATTTTATTTTTATTTCTAATATTACTATTTTTTACAATTTTTGGTTTATTTTTCTTATTTCTTTGAATTTTAAAAAATAGTTTCAGACTTTAAAAAATTCTAAAAAAATTTGTCAACATTTATTGACTCATGATTGACCTCTAAATTTTTTTTAGGATTTTTATTTGGTGTTTTAATATACTTTGTTTATTTTACCAATTATTTCCCTTTTATTAATCATTTTAATATTGTTTTATTGAGTATTATTTTATTATTTTTGTGATTTGAGTGTTATTTTGGGACAAGTTCCTCAATCTAATTGGATCTTGGGGGTTGATTGGTTGAAAAACCAAATCCACTAAAATGGATGATTGATATTGATGATATTTGAAAATTTTGATTCAATAACCTTGAAGTTCATTGTTAGGAGGCTTTGATCTTATCAATTCTCTAATGAACTTTCATGAATTTTGGTCTAAGTGAATCATTTAAACATCATTGATCATATATGCTTTCCTTGAGTACTTGAAATGAATGATATACTTGACAAAAAACAAATGAAACTTGTTGTTGAGAAGATTTAATGTTATCAATCTTCTAATGAGTTTTCAAATGCAAGATTCAAGATGGCCATTAAGCTAACCTCTAACTTCTAATTCACTAACAATTGACTCTACTTTATGCTTTTACTTTATGCCCTTTATTTTATATCTTTACTTTTATGCATAATTTATTTTAGCATTTACATTTCATGTTATTTTCATCTTTGTTCACTTGAGCATTTATTTTTATGTCATTTTATCTTTGCTCATTTGAGCATTTATCTTTATGTTTTTTTTTATTTTTTTCTCACTTGGACTATTTTATTACTATCCTTGGAATTATGGAGTTGTGGACCTCTTGGACTTAGGATGAGAAGGATAGATACCCTTAGGACCTTGTGATTCTGTTGTTATTTTGTATGAAGTTCTTGGGGTTTAATCCAAGACATTGGGTTGATTTTATTTGTGTGCAGGTTATTCTGATTATATGCTTTGTCCGTGATTGAGAATTCCTCTGTATACTCTGCCCAATTTTTATGAAGACTTAATACATATGAAGTCTGGGTATTCTTGAGAGGCTTAGTATTTTTACTTGCTTGGTTTCAATCCAAAGGATGAGAAATCTATATTGAATTCTTTATGCCAAGTGTTGACTTCTTGTTTGTTAGATGAATCTTTTCCTTATCTTTTACTTTATGCTTTAATTTTAAAATCTTCTCCCTCCTTTTCAAAACTCTTCTTGTTTTCTAATTTGAACCGCTTTCATAATAAACTTGGACATAGGTCCTTGCATTTTTAAAAATATTTTCTTAATCAAACTTTAACCAACTTAATCATACTTTGACATTTTTATGAGAAGACTAAAGGTCAATCAAACTCATTCAAACCATTTTGCGACTTTGACTTTTTACTTTAAAACTTTTTCTCAAAAGATTAGACTCTTGTCGATTCTTGTAGTGATGTGAGCTACTATACTTCTACGATATGTAGTGATGTGAGATATTTTATAGTTGGGTGTTGAATGAGGCTTTGTTGATTTTAAAATCCAAGCTATATCCTCCACTTTAAGATGATGCAAATTCTCCTTTCTCATAATCATGGGTAGTAAATATGTTTTTCACTTGGAAGTGACGATGACGTCTCTTCTCTTAAAATTAACCAACACGCGTGTATTTTAAAATTTTTACAGCGAACTTAGAGTACACTGATCCCTTATTGCATATAAGGTGATACGTAGGCACTAAAGGTTCGCAACTGCGACGGGTGCAAAATTGTAAAAATACTTCTTTTCTCATCTCCGCCATCTATTTTTGTATACACCATTTATAGCCAAAATACACAAATTTTCAGAGAGGTTCCTGTGGAGTATCCTAGATGTTTAGGATTCTAATAACTTCCCTTCGCATAACCAACCCCCGTACCTAGATTCTCTCTCCCTCTCTTTTGGGTTTATTTTCTCTTTTCCCATTCATCTCAAAACAATGAAGCACGGTGGTGATTTTTATTTGATCTGTAAGAGTTAAGTCAATCCAATAGCTAAGTCTCAACATTTCTACCGCTATAGAAAATTGGAGACTTCACTGGGGAAAGATCGACCAAATGTTGGTCCATCTCTAAGTGGGTTGAGTCTATCTTTGTTTATATTGTGTATGTGCTATTATTTGTTGTATATTATGAGTTGTATATATGTTTGTCTAAATTTTCTTGGTTTTCAGGGTGCTTGGTGATTTTTCATAAGTCCTCTACTCGGACTTGGCCAACTTAAGATAGGACGGGCGGTATAGTCATGTTAACTTTGATGGAGGAATCCAAAAAAGGAGACATGAGATCCCCCACTCAGTGAAGGCCTATGTGACTGTAGTATTCATTTATCGAGCAATCAGAAAGAAGTGCTACTTTTTTATCTAGGAGCCTGCTAAAGTTGAGTATCATAGAACCTCTTAACCCGTCTTGGCCTTTTAGGTGTAGTGCGAAAACTATGACGGAGCAATCCGGAAGTGGTTATCACGCGATGCTAAACTCAGACAAGTTTTTCTTAAGAATATTACTGACTACTGGGTTAACCGGGACATTGGAAATATCCAAAGGAAGGATGTAGACTCTAGGAATCTTTTAGAACCATGTTTGATAGGTGATAAACTATTACTCCATACCTTGTGGGTAGTACCTTTGGCTTCATACTCGTGGAGTCGAACCTATGAACCCCCATGTTTGTGATCTTGTGTTTGATTGTTGCATCATGCATTCATGCACCCATGAGCATTATTTAAAATAGGTTTTCAAGTAACTTAAGGTTGACTTTTGCAAATATCTTAGGTACTCTTTTGACCATGGATTTTGGAAGAAGGAAGACTCAGAAGTACAGTTTCAAGGATCCTAAGATAGAGGAACTGATGAGTTTGATTCCTGAGATTGAGAGCTCTATAGATTTTTAGAAGAAGCATGGATTTGTCGTGCCTCTTATGAAGCTCAAGATGAAGAAGGGTATTCTTTCTACATTGGTCCAGTTTTATGATATGTTGTGCCGATGTTTTACTTTCCCTAATTATCAGTTGATGCCCACATTGAAGGAGTATTCTTACTTACTTTGTTTACCTATTACTGATCGTGTTCCTTTCACCGGATTAGAAGGAGACCCCAAGTCTCATGAGATTACCACCATGACTCATTTGAAGAAGTCAGAGATTGAGGCAAACATGACTATCAAAGGAGGAATCAAAGGTTTACCTGCTTAGTTTTTATTGGAGAAAGCTCGCTACTTTGCCAAGATGAAGAGTGCAGTTGCTTTCGAGGATATCTTTTCTTTGCTTGCCTATGGGTTGTTCTTGTTTCCTAACAATTTGTGGATGTTAATGCCATTAGGATTTTCTGATTGGGAACTAGTCCCTACATTGCTAGGAGATACTTATTATTCCATCCATCTTCAGAATTTTTATCAGGAAGGGATAATATTTCTTGCACACCGTTGTTATATTAGTGGTTTATTTCTCACTTACCTCGGACTATTGCTTTTTGGGATATCAAGAAGGAACCTCATTGGGCCCCAAAGGTTATGGTTCTCACTCATTCTGATATTGATTGGTATCATTAAGCTTATTTTGATGTGGAGATTATTGATAGCTATGGTAGTTTCCCCAATGTGCCTCTTCTTGGTATAAAAGGAAGAATTAACTACAATCTCGTTCTTGCATATCGTCGACTTGGATATCCAATTAGAGGCAAGCAAAACATCATTCATATGAGTGGTTTCTTTCTCAAAGAAGGAGAAGATCATAAGGAAGCTAAGAAAGATATTGAGAAGGATTGGAACCATATTCATATAAAAGGTAGAAAATATTTGGGACTAAGAGGAGCTATTTCCTTAGAACTTCATCTCCATTGGGTACAAGCAAGGAAATTCAGTTGAAGATGCCTTATTCTCGTGAATAACCTTCATTTGATATGTTTATAAGGACTACTCCTCCTCTCTTAGATGATGTGGAAGAACTTCAGCTTGCCCTGGTTAGGATGCAGCAGGAGAAAGAAGCATGGAAGAACAAGTACCTAACTTTGGAGGTGTCCTACTCAACAGAATGGAAAGAGAAGGATAACTTGATTCAGATTATTAAGAGTCGTGCTATGTAGATGATGGATAAGCAAGAAGGTTTATTCTCCTCCATAACTCATCCATGTCCTGGTCACTCGTCTTCTGATTCTCGTGGTTAGAAAGAAGTCGCTGACAAGTATGTAGAAGAGAATAAACAGTTGAAGGCTCGGATTGCAAGACTCAGGGGAAACAGAAGTGTATGGAGAGATTTTCATCAACTTTGGCTCCTTAGGATTTTTAGATTCTATCTTTATTATCTTGTACTTAGAACTATTGAAACTTGTACTAAAAGTTGTAATACATTCCTAAGTTATTATTAAAATGAAATTTTTCAGTATTTCCAAATGTGTTAGTACTTTAATATTTGAAATTGTTTATAATTCTTTGAGTTCCTTAAATAAACACAATAAATCATATGCATTTCATATCATGCATAAATTTTCACATATTTTTTGCATTCATTTTCACTCCCAAGTGTCTTACTTGTTTCTCTACTTCGTTCAGTCGGTAAGTTGTCTCAATGCTAAAATACTCGGGCTAATTCTAGGAAGAAGATGGAAAACCTTGAACAAGAGAATTATGAGCTGCACGAAGAAGTTATGCTTTGAGATTTGGTATGGAGAACTTGAATGCTTTGGTAGAATCGTTAGTGGTTGCTCAGAATCAGCCACCACCACCTCCTCCTTCTCCTCATGCTACTCAGCCACAACAAACGACTGATATTTCAGAGGTTCCGCCAGTTACCATCTTTGTAACTCCAGTTACCAATGCTCAATACATTATGCCTCACGGTTACCCGTGGGGAATGCCTGAGAATTTCGTGCCAGAAGGTTACAGTCCTGCTGCTCAAGTTTCTCCATTTACTCAAACTGCTATTGTTTCTACACCTCATGTGGTACATGCTACTCTTTTTGCCAATAATGAGATTCATCAGGTTGCGCCCCGTACAGTGAATGTTATGCCTGTTATCAATGATAAAGTTTATCATCATGCTCCTCCACCAAGTGAAAGTTTGGGCTTCTATGAGCGGCTGGATGATTTCAGGATCAATTCAATGAAATGTAGAAAGAAGTGAAAGCTCTCCGAGGGTAAGAGTTATTGGGAAAAAATTTCAGTGACCTCTGTTTGGTCCCTAATGTAAAAGTTCCACCAAAGTTTAGGGTTCCATAATTTTAAAAGTACAAGGGTCACTCTTGTCCCCGTGATCACCTGGTGATGTATATCAGAAGAATGTCCACTCATACTGATGACCAACACTTGCTTATCCATTTCTTCCAGGATAGTTTAACTAGTGCTGATTTGAAATGGTATATGGGATTGGACAGTAGCAATATTCACACTTTCAATAACTTGGGTGAAGCTTTCGTCAAGAAGTATAAGTATAACATGTTTATGGCGCCTGATCGCGATCAACTGAGGGCGATGGCTCAGAAGGATAAAGAGTCATTTAAAGAGTATGTGCAATGTTGGCGCGAGGTTGCTGCCCAAGTGATACCCCCAATGGGAGAGCAAGAAATAAATAAGGTCTTCCTAAAAACCTTTTGTTCATTTTATTATGAAAGGATGGTTATAAGTGCACTAACTGATTTCACTGAGATGGTAAGTATGGGTCTTCATCTAGAAGAAGCTGTCAGGGAAGGATGATAGACAAAATATGAAGGTTCTAGTGGAGCAAAGAAATCATCATATGGGTTTTCTAGAAAGAAATAAAGTGAAACAAATGCTGTCATTGAGGAAATAAAGGTTAGACCTCCGAGGAGATGTCATCAATACCAACAATAAGTTGCTTCTGTGACTCCATTCGTCAATTTACCTCAGACTGTTGTTGCCTATCAGAGAGCACCTTCTCAAGGTAATCAAGGGCAAGGTCAGAAGAGAGAATTCTTTGATCTTATCCTGATGAGTTATGCTGAATTGTTTCCATCTTTAATTAAAAATAAATTGGTGCGGACTAGGCCTCCCCCTGCTATACCTTCACCTTTACCATGGTATTATAAGGCGTATCAGACTTGTGCTTTTCATCAAGGAGCACCTTGACATAACATTGAAAATTTTTATCCATTGAAGTATGAGGTGCAAAAGATGGTAAGATCTAGTCTCCTATATTTTAAAGATGTTGGTTCCAATGTAAAGGATAATCCACTACCCAAATATGGAGATAGAAATGTTATAAATATGGTTGTTGGTTGTCCTGTGGACTTCATGATTTTTTTATATCAATCTAGTCAGAGGTGATTTATGAAGATGCATGCTGATCTTTATGAATTCAGTTATTATACACATGACCATGCTAGTTGTAGTATTTGCAGTTCAGATATCCATGGATGTGATAAAGTTGGAGCTGGTCTTCAAGAAATGATGGATGACGGTCTTATCCAAATGATCATACCAAGGGTTGAATATGAAGAATATGTGAATATGGTTTATGGTTTCCCTGGAGAATTATGGATTTTTGATGTGAATTACATGAATGATGATCTGGTGCAGTTTCATGCCATATTTTGTCCATGGATGACCATGATGTACATCATTATGGGTCCTGTCAGATTTTCTGTAGGGATTCCTGTGGTTTTTTTGTTGTATTATCAGAATTACAGGAAACATAGATGATTATAATGGAGTTAATATGATTGAAGACTACTCTGTTGAAGCTATGTCTAATGATGAGTACATTTCTGCTGATGAGTTATTTTATTTCGATGAGTCAAAGTCTTTGAATGAGGATGTTTTGTCTAACAATGATTCCATGTCTCTTGAGTATTCTAAATAAGTATGGTTGAATGTTATTGTACCATGTTTTGGTGATCCCGCTCTAGTAGAGATTGAGCACCATAGCAAGCCTGTTATTGCTCCCGTGGTTATTTTTCTGCCTGATCATATCCCATATGAATCAAATAAAGTTGTGCCTTATAAGTACAATGCAACTACACTGGAAGATGGTGTGGAAATTCCTATCCAACCTTTGTCCCATGTTGAGAATATTGCTGAAGCTAGTTGGGTAACTCGCGGTGGTCATGTTTTCGCCCCTACCTTTAAAGGAGATGTTAATCTTGGAAAAAATATTATTGAAACTTATGCTGAGCCTAAGAAAGTGGTAGGAGAATCTAGTGGCGCCGCCTTTGAAAAATATGTTGATGATCTGTTGAAAATCATCAAGTTGAGTGATTACAAGATTGTGGATTAATTGTGGCAAACTCCATTCAAGATTTCCATTTTAGCCTTGTTGATGAACTCTTTTGCTCATTGGGAATCTCTGATAAGGGTGTTGGACCAGGATTTTGTTGAAAGTGATATGTCTCTGGATCAGTTCAACGGTGTTGTGGGGAATATTACATCTTGTAACAATTTGAGCTTTTGTGATGACAAGTTGCCTGATGAAGGGAGAAATCATAACCTGGCTCTACATATATCTATGAGTTGTAAGAATGACTCTTTGTCCAATATGCTGATTGACAATGGATCTACTTTGAATGTCATACCGAAAAGTACTCTCATGAAGCTTAAGTACCAAAGAACTCCTATGCGTCCTACTGGCATTATAGTGAAAGCTTTTGATGGTTCGAGAAATTCTGTCATCGGAGAAGTGGATTTTCCTATTCACATAGGTCCGGACCTATTCCAAATCACCTTTCAGGTTATGGATATTATCCTTGCCTATAGTCGTTTATTGGAATGACCATGGATCCATGAAGCAAGAGATGTTACTTCAACCTTGCATCAGAAGCTGAAATTTATTCGTGAAAGAAAGGTAGTCATTGTGAACGGTGAGCAAGCTCTGTTGATATTTAATTTTTCTTCCTTTAGCATTATAGAAGCTGATAAAGCCACTATTGGAACTCAGTTCCAAGCTTTTTCTATTGATAATATAAGGAAGAATAAATATTTTATCACCTCATTTAAGGATGCACAACAGGTAGTGCAGAAATGCCCTAGCAAGGTGTGGGGGCAGGTAATTAATCCACCTGTGAACAAGAATGGGATTGGTTTGGGTTTCTCCATGAAGAAGGAAGTTGTGAAGCCGAAGTCCGTTTTTAGTAAATATCAAGACGTCTTTCACAGTGCAAGATATCTTCATCTGACTACTCTAAAGATCAATGCTATTCTCGAAGATGAATCGGAGCAAGAGATATCGAACCTTGTGACACATGGAGTTGAGTCCAGAATTGGATCACTGTTGATGTTCCTTCTTGCATTCACATACCAAAGTAATTTGTCTGTTCGTCTTTTCAAAAATCTTTCACTCTGCTCAAGGTGAAAGTAATGATGTTGTATGGGCATGTCTGTTGTTTTGATTTTTAAAATCATTAATAAAAGTTGTTTTTGATTTCTAAATTATGTCTTTATTTTCTATTTTTTTCTTGGAAAATGGTAATCAGAAAAAACCTTTAAAAATAAATAATAATTGTAAATAAATCTGCATAATCACTATTTACATGTGTCAGTTTCTAAAACAATCATAAATCATATGTGCAAATTAATCAAAAACCCATTGAGTGCAATAACCCTGCACCCTCTCCCAACTTTGAATACCCTGTGTATATGGTTGAAGAGGAAGAATATGATGAAATCCCAGAAGAGGTTTCACGATTGCTTGAGCGCGAGGAAAATACCATTCAGCCGTATAAAGAGTCGTTGAAGACGATTAACTTGGGATCAGAGAAAGATCCAAAAGAAGTCAAGATTGGGGTGTTGCTTCATCCTGATGTGAAGAGCAGGTTGATTGAATTGTTGAAAGAGTATGTGGATATCTTTGCTTGGTCTTATCAAGACATGTCTGGTTTGGATACCGATATTGTGGAACATTATTTGCCATTAAAGCCAGATTGTCCACCAATGCAGAAGTTGCGAAGAACTCATCCTGACATGGTAGTGTAGATTAATGTAGAGGTTTTTAAGCAGATTAATGCTGGTTTTCTTGCAACATCAGTGTACCCTCACTGGATTGCCAATATTGTTCCTGTACCAAAGAAAGACGGGAAAGTCCGCATGTGCGTCGATTATAGAGATTTAAATAAAGCAAGTCCGAAAGATGATTTCCCATTACCACATATTGATATGTTGGTAGATATTACAGCAAAATTCAAAGTGTTCTCATTCATGGATGGATTTTCCGGATACAATCAAATTAGGATGGCTCTTGAGGACATGGAAAAACAACGTTTACCACACCCTATGGAACATTCTGTTATAGAGTGATGCCCTTCGGGTTGAATAATGATGGTGCAACATACCAGAGGTATATGACAACCCTATTCCATGATATGATGCATAAGTAAATTGAGGTATATGTTGATGATATGATCACTAAATATCAGACGGGGGAAGGGAATATAGAAGACTTTTTGAAATTGTTTCAACGTTTGAGGAAGTATCGTCTCTGCTTGAATCCAAATAAGTGTACTTTTGGTGTTCGTTCAGGAAAGTTTCTAGGTTTCATTGTTAGCCAAAAAGGAATTCAAGTTGATCCTGATAAAGTTAAGGAAATTCAAGAAATTCTTGCACCGAGAACTAAAAATCAAGTTACAGGCTTCCTTGGATGTTTGAATTACATTTCAAGATTTATTTTCCATATGACTACAACATGTGAACCAATCTTCAAGTTGTTGAAGTAAGATTAAGGTTGTGTGTGGACGAATGATTGCCAAATGGCATTTGAAAGCATTAAAGAGTATCTGCTTGAGCCTCTTATCTTGCTCCCTCCTATTGAAGGAAGACCATTGATTATGTATCTGACTGTGTTGGATAACTCCATGGGCTTTATTTTTGGACAACAAGATGAAACAGGAAGAAAATAATATTCCATTTATTATCTAAGAAAGAAGTTCACTGACTATGAGTCAGGGTATTTTATGCTAGAAAAAACATGTTGTGCTTTGGCCTGGGCGGCAAAGCGATTGCGGAAATATATGTTGAATCATACTACTTGGTTGATTTCCAAAATGGATCCAATTAAGTATATTTTTGAAAATCCTGGTCTTACTGGAAGAATTTCCCGTTGGCAGATGTTGTTGTTTGAATATGATATTGAATATCGTACTCAAAAGGCTATAAAAGGTAGTGTGTTGGTAGAGTACCTTGCTCACCAACCAGTTGATGATTATCGGTATGTTAAATATGATTTCCCTGATGAGGATGTGATGTATTTGAAATTTAAAGATTGTGATGAACCTTTGCCTAAGGAAGGTCCTAATCCTGAATCCCGGTGGGGTATGGTGTTTTATGGAGCTGTAAATCCTTATGGAAAAGGAATTGGTGTTGTGATTATCACTCCCCATGGGTCACATGTCCCTTTTACTGCAAGGTTGGAATTTTATTGTACCAATAACATGGCGGAATATGAAGCTTGTATCATGGGTCTTAAAGAGGCTATAGATCTCAGAATCAAAATTCTTGATGTATATGGTGATTCAACTTTGGTAATAAATCAGATCAAAGGAGAATGGGAGACTCTTCACAGTGGCTTGATTACCTACAAGGATTATGCACGACGATTATCACCTTTCTTCAATAAAGTCTAATTCCATCATATTACTAGAGATGCGAATCAGATGGCAGATGCTTTAGCCACTTTGGCTTTCATGTACCGAGTAAATGCTTGGAACGATGTACCTCAGATTACAGTTTGACATCTTGATAGACCAACTCATGTGTTTGCTACAGAGGAGACGTCAGATGAAAAAATTTAGTATTATGATATCAAGCACTTTCTCCAAACTCAAGAATACCCAGTTCGTACATCGAACAAAGATAGAAAGACATTGAGAAGGTTGGCAGGTACCCTTTTCCTTAATGAAGATGTGATATACAAGAGGAATTGTGACATGGTCTTGCTCAGATGCATGGATAGACACGAAGAAGACATGTTAATACGTGAAATCTATGAAGATTCCTTTGGTACCCATGCCAATGGACACTTGATGGCAAATAAGATGCTTAGGGCAGGTTACTACTGGCTAACAATGGAATCTGACTGTTATAAATTTGCAAAGAAGTGCCACAAATGTCATATTTATGGTGACAAGATTCATGTACCTAAAATGCTTCTCAATGTTATTTCTTCCCTGTGGCTTTTTTCTATGTGGGGTATTGATATGATTGGAATGATTGAACCTAAGGAGTCAAATGGATATCGTTTCATCTTAGTGGAAATTAACTACTTCACTAAGTGGGTGGAAGCAACTTCTTATGCTAATGTCACCAAGCAAGTAGTAGTACGCTTTATTAAGAACAATCTTATATGTCAGTATGGTGTGCTAAGAAGGATTATCACTGACAACAGATCAAATTTGAATAACAAAATGATAACAGAACTTTTTGAAGAATTTAAGATTTTCCATCACGATTCATCTCCTTATAGGCCTAAGATGAATGGGGCTGTTGAAGCTGCTAATAAAAACATTAAGAAGATCATCTAAAATATGGGTTTTACCTATAAGGATTGGTATAAGATGATCCCTTTTGCTTTGCATGGGTATCGTATATCTGCCTGCACTATAACAGGGGAAACCCTATTCTCTCTTGTGTATGGTATGGAAGCAGTGCTCCTCATTGAGGTTAAGATTCCCTCTTTGCATGTAATAATGGAAACCAAATTGTCAGAGGCTGAATGGGTCTAGATTAAGTTTGACCAATTTAATTTAATTGAAGAAAAGAGAATGACGGCTTTGTGCCATGGTCAATTATATCAGAAAAGAATGAAGAAAGATTTTTATAAGAAGGTCAAGCCTCGTGAATTCAGAGAAGGCGACCTCATGCTTAAAAAGATCATGTCTTTTATCATTGATTCTAGGGGCAAGTGGACTCCCAATTATGAAGGCCCATATGTTATCAAGAAAGCCTTCTCAGGCGGTGCATTGATTCTTGAAACTATGGATGGTGAGGAGTTCCCACGTCCTATGATTGTTGACGCGGTCAAGAAATACTTCTCCTAAAGAAATAAAAGAACAACTTGCTAAGTTGAAAACTCGAAAGGGTGGCTTAGTAAAAAAAGAGCGTCTTGGTAGGCTGAAAACCCGTAAAGGGCGGTCTAGGAAAAAGTTAGAGACATAAATAGAATAAATTTTCCCAATAGGTTGAAAACCCACGAGGGTAACCTAGGCAAAAGTTAGGGATTTATTGGCAAGTAACTGCATCAGACAAGACTTGATCATTGAAGCAACAATCTTCTCGGATTCTCACCACACTTCAACTGAAGCCTCTGCTCGGGAGTTTAAAGTTTTTAGGGAGAATAGTGGTCATTCTATTTCAATGTACTTTTTCCATTATATTTACCATTTTCCAAATTTTGTAATCATCCATGGAGTCTTGCCATTTACGGACTACTATTCTATTAATAAAGTTTGAGCCATTATCCAATTTTTTGTATTTCTTATTTTTATTCTGTTTACAACAATTTCATTTATTATTGATAGTAATTTTCGAAACAAAAGACTTAATAATAAAACATGTTTTTGAGAAGAATTTGCAAATTACTTTTTACTTCCATTTTGTGATTCAACTAGGACAAAATTAGTGGTTCTAATAATGAACGAACTCTGATGTTTTGAAACGATTCCCCAAGAGGTATTCATGGGTTACTCTTGCTGATATGCGCATAGTACACCTGTGATTCTTCCTTGGATAGTTGGATTTCATACTAGTTGATATATGGGGTGATGTTGGGGTTATGATCCCATTTTCCCCCAGTTAAGTCTTGTTTCAGATTTTTTCCAAGTTGTTATATGGTTTAGGGTTTGGGTGGTTCGATACCTTTATCCCATATTCCCCAGTCAGGTCTTGATGTGAATTGTTTCAGCTAAGTGTGATCATTTCCCCGGGTGGGTAGTGATCAAGTAGAGTTGGTAAAGTGATGAAGCCTTTGCTCATTTGATGGGTATTTCTCTCCCTTTGTGTGTTGAAAATTGACGTAGAACCTCTTGGAGAGCATTGTTCTCTCCAGTTATGACATTATTATTGTGGTGTGATCCCCGAGTAGTCATACAAGGGCAGTATCATTTCTAAGAAGTGTTGAGACAACTATCATATTTTTGGGTTTTCTCTCGCCAAGTTTTGAGTTTAGTTTAAAATCCTATAATTTTGACATCCTACTGTGTTGTTAACTTCTTAGATCCCTAAATGAAGAGAAGATGATGCTTCTCTCTAAAAAAATTTATCCCCGTGAAGTTTCATAATTTCTCCCCAGAGAAGTTTGCACAACCATTACTCTTGATATTGAATATTGTATTTGGACTCCCCTCAATGATGTGGAATTGTTTTCCCTAGTGAAGTCAGTACAGAATCCCCATTCGAAGTCTAGACGGTGTGGTTTTGTTTTCCTTAGTGAAGTCTGTATGGTATTCCCTGGTGAAAGCTGGAGGAGGGTGTTATATCACTGCAACTGTATTGGTTTATCTCTATCAGATTGTGTCGTGATTACTTTCAAGCCATGTTTCTTCCCAATGGAGTTAAGTCGTGAAGTAGGAATTTGTTTCCTCAGTTGGTGCTTATTCTCTTAGGGAATCTTCATCCTGGATGTGATTTAGCCGAGTGTTGTCTTTACCCAAGTTGGTTTTGTGTAGTTATTCCCAGTGTTGTATGTCTGTTTTGTCAGCATATACATGATAACATTCATACCTCCATACACATCAATGCATGACTAATTTAAAATTCATTGCTCATTTGCATTCATTAATTTTTTTTGGCATATTATCCTCTTTGCGAAGTAATGTTATCCTCTCTCCAATAGAGTGTCAACCTCAAGCAGAAAGTATATATCCTTTCAATTTCCCCACCGAGTTATCCCTCGTTGAAGAATTTTTCTTTAGCCTTCCTAACCAGCTCATTACCTGGGTAGAATTTTATTCCCGTTTTAGTTTATTCCTCATTGGATGGCATCTTGTTTGACTGTTTCACTCCAGTTTATGCCTGGTTCGAATTTATGGTTTTTGGCAACAATGTTACTCAGACCTCTCTAGGCTGTGATCCCTGGGTTGAGAATGTCCATTTATTTTGCACATGAAGAATTTATCACCTCAGAAGGAATGTATTGGTATTTCTCCACGAAATCAAGGCTCATTTCCAAGCAGTTTGTCGCAATACTTTTCGTAACAGCACATGGAGGTCTCTTTATTTGAGCAACATGTACTTCCCCAATAAGTCTGTTAATGCTAGAGAAGATGGTTTTATTTTTATGGTCGGTAGTATCTTTGTTAAGGGAGATAGTTCTTTGTTTAGATTTGTACTCTGATGGATGGTAGTCTCTTTATTAAGGGAGATAATTCGTTGTTGAGATTTGTACTCCTATGGATGGTAATCTCATTGTTAAGGGAGATAGTCCGTTGTTGAGGTTTTAATCTAATGGATGGTAGACTCTTTATTGAGGGAGATAGTTTGTTGTTGAGGTTTTACTCCGATGGATGGTAGTCTCTTCATTAAGGGAGGTAGTTCATTGTTGAGGTTTTACTCCGATGGATGGTAGTCTCTTCATTAAGGGAGATATTTCGTTGTTGAGATTTTTACTCCGGTAGATGGTAGTCTCTTCATTAAGGGAGATAGTTAGTTGTTGAGATTTGTACTCCGATGGATGGTAGTCTCTTCATTATGGGAGATAGTTTGTTGTCGAGATTTGTACTCTGATGGATGGTAGTCTTTTCATCAAAGGGAGACAGTTCGTTGTTGAGATTTGTACTCCGATGGATGGTAGTCTCTTCATTAAGGGAGATAGTTTGTTGTTGATATTTTTACTCTAGTGAATGGTAGTCTCTTCATTACGGGAGATAGTTCATTGTTGAGATTCACTTTGCTCTAAAAGAGTTAAGTTGTTCTCATCCATGAGTGCTGATGTCAATCATATGTTTCCAGCCATAAGTATGGATGCCAATCATTTGCTACCGACCCTAATATTGTTATTTACCGGTATCATCTTACTGCTTCTATATGCATCCTTTGTGTCATTAATTTCTGATCCCCTGTGAGTCAATGTTACTCTCTTTTTGATATCCCCTCTAGGAGTGGGTAGTTCACAGTAATTTGTTGATCGTTGTCATACATTAATTTTTCCTTAATATTTGAGTTGATGGTTCAGTCTCTCTTCTTTGGCTTTACCCCAATAAAGTTGAGTCTTCTATTCCCCAGTGATTTATTTTCCTGGTTGGACTCTCTTTTTGATCTATTGTTTTATCTTCTGCTTACCCAGTGGTGTTCTGTGTCACCTTTAAAGTTGTTTGTTTGCATTCATGACCATAAGCATTTCAAGGCATCTTAGGGCCAAAAATAGGTTTTATTTTGTATTTAAGTATCTTCAATCACGTCGAGACGAAGATTTTAACCTTCGTATCTCCGAATAGAAGACACTTAAATAAGGGCAGATGTTATACCCTAATTTTTGCCCCTAAGATTTCTCATCATCTCATGTCACAATGCATTAAGACACACAAATAAGGGTTGTTTCTCTCTTTATCCTATCTTTAAGTTTGCTCTTGATGGATTACCAAGCACCTTTAATTGTGTATCTTGTACATGTGTTCTTTTAACTAACATCAATATGTGTATATATGTTCCTTTGAATGTTCATATTGTAGGTGATCACAATTGCATTCATTTCACCATCTAATATAGGGTTTGACAGGTGATTCTCAATCAAACGGTTCTCTAATGGATTGCAAGAGCTCAATCTTCGAGGTCATGTCCATGGCATAAAATATTTGTGGTTCAAGGTGCTCTCTCACGTTATTTATGTCAAGATCTCCCCGAAGTTGGTGGTGGAATTCATCAAGAAGATTCATAGTTTTATGTATTTATTTCCATGCCTTCTTCAACAAGCATCATTGAGACTTAAGCTCCATCTTTGATTATGCTTCAAGACAACATCATTTCAAGGCCTCTTATGATTCATCATGCTTATTTTGCCAAAAAAGTCCAAAATATTCAAGGTTGATTCAACAAGTTTGACCTAATTGAGCAAATACTAGATTCAGTGATCACAAGTGCATAACTCTCTCAATTTTCAAAATTTTGAGTTGGTTATTTTATCTATGGATTCTTATCATCATATATAACAACCACTCTTCACATGACAAGATCCAATTGTGCAAGAAAAATCATCAAAAGTTGAAAGGGGTTTCAAGTCATTTTGACACTCTCTAAGCTAGGGTTTGTTGACTTCTAAGGAACATATCTTTCTCATTGTTTGAGATTTTTTATTGGTTCCAAATCCATGATTATATTTAAAGGTTCCTTAATAATCTCTCTTCAGATGTATAAGGCTAATTTTTAATGGAAGATCACTAAAAGTTGAGAAAGATTACAAGTCTCCTTGTAAGGCCTTTGATTTTTAGGGTTTGACTTCAAATGATCATAAATTGGTATATTTTTATCTCCTTGATCCCATTATTTCTCCATAGTAATCTTTAGGATGTTAACTTCACATTTTCTTTTATGTGGAAATCTTGAAAATGGTTAGAAGATGCCTTAAGAGCTCAAAAGATTATAGGTCATTTCATGGATTTTCGTCAACTTCACAAGGTCACAACTCTCTCATTTTTTGGAGTTTTTGAACGATTCAAATTTCACAATCCTCTTTAAGAAGTCTACTTCATACTATCTTCATTGACCAAAACCTAATTTTTAGTGGGAGGCCATGTATGAAGGCAAGAAATTATAGGTCACTTTTGAGCTAAAAACTTAGAAATTCTTCTAAGTCCACAAATCTGTGTGTTTTTTCCAATTTCAATTGATCATAACTTTCAACTCAGATCACCAAATGGAAACTTTTAAAGCACAATGTCAAGCTTGATTATTCATCTTTCTAAAGAATACAAGATTGTATGATAAAGGTCCCTGAGATGTTTGCACCATAGTTGTAAATTTGATACTTTGAAACTGAAAAATCACTTACATTCAGTTTGTAATTTCCATAATATGGCTTCTAATCACCAAATTACAATGCGTTTTCCACTTAAACATGATTATAAAATATGTTTGAATCATTTAGAGTATCAAAACGCATCATTTGGATGAGTTTTGATGCACATGTGGTCACACTTTCTTCATGATCACAGGTGTGCATGATTTCCACTCAAATTGCATCATTCACCCCTCCTCTTGATTCCATTCACTTATCCTATAAATGTAGACCTCCTCTACTTCATTTTACAAGCTTTAGATATCCAAAGAACCTATGTTGAACTTCCCCCATACCTCTCAATTCTGCAACATTGAATTTTGTTTTAAAGCATCTTTCAATCCAATTTATTTGTTGATTCTTCATCCTTGAACTTCCATGAAGCTAACAGAAGAAGAACCAAGTCTTGAGGTATCCGAAATCATGCTCGCCAAGTCCAGTTTCAGAGCAAATTCATATGACTTCATTCAGGTAGTTTAAGACATCAAATCTTCTAACTCAAATTACTAGAATGGTTTATGATGTTCATTGATGCTGGCTATTAATTCAATTTTGGTGAATCAATACATTTGATGTTTCTGTTTTGATTTCAAAATTTTCAAAACTCTTTGGCTTTTTCCAAATCGAGTAAGATGTGATTTATAGAAATTTTTCGCGGGGGTAGGGTTAGGATCGTCTTGAAGAGACGAATCCAATGATACTCACAAAAAGAAAACACGTAGGGGTCTGGAGGTTGAAGACGACATACCAGTCGTTCTTCAACCAATGATAGCATGACATTTTTTTTAATTTCGTTGGCCCAGTTTTATTTGATTCTGTATTTTTCAATAAGGTCCATAACATGCATAGCGCACCAGGTCCCTTGGATCTGCTTACTAACATATTTAACATTGATCAGATGGTCCACATTATTTTGGTTTTAATTTTATTTTTGATTTTATATTTGAATTGTTTTAAACTTCAAAAACTCAAAAAAATCTTCTCAACTTCAAAAATTCTGAAAAAAATTCTCAAAAATACTTTTGATTTTTCTCTTTCTGATTCTTATTTTTTCACAATTTTATTTGATGATTTGATATTTTTTATGATTTTTCACTTTATTTGAATTGTTTAAAAATACTTTTCTTGATTTTTAAATTTTGGAAAAAATATTTAAGGATCCAATGACCTCTTGACAAATATTGGAGACCTTATTTTATTTTTATTTCTGATTTTACTATTTTTTTTTTACAATTTTTGGTTTATTTTTCTTATTTCTTTGAATTTAAAAAATTAGTTTCTAACTTTAAAATAATTTGAAAATTTTTGTCAACGCTTACTGACTCATGGTTAACCTCTTACTTTTTTTTAGGATTTTTATTTGGTATTTTAATATACTTTGTGTATTTTACCAATTATTTCCCTTTTATTATTCATTTAAATATTTTTTGATTGAATATTATTTTATTATTTTTGTTTGGTCCTAATATGGGTGTTATTTTGGGACAAGTTCCTCAATCTCATTGGAACTTGGGTGTTGATAGGTTAAAAAATCAAATCCACCAAAATGAATGAAGAATGATGATGATATTTAAAACCCTAATTTTATCTGATACATCCCCTCCTTCTTCATCTTATCCCTTTCTTACTTGTGCTACATGTTGTTGGAGAATAATCTACATATCATTTCTCTAACATATGGTACATAGATTGCTATTGACCATCCTCAAAATAGGTGTGACTTCTACATAAGTTCTCTAACATATTGGGGATCATTGATATCTCTAATGTTGCTTAATTTTTACCATGTTTCCTGCAGTTTATACTTTTGCTCTAACGATTTTTTTGAGTACTTTACATCATGTGAGTGCAACTTCCCTTCCATCAAGAGTGGGGTAATGTTGTTTCAAATTTCTCCTTGAAAGTAAGACTTTTCTTAATGAATGTTATTAGTTGGTTACAAATGCTTGATATGTTCTCAAATGATGAAAACTATGAATGTTTATTTCCAAAAATTTTGATTGACAACCATTGTATGTTCTCAATGTATATGTTTATAATGACTTCGTGTATTAATTCTTTCTCATTTGTATAAGTTTGTTCTTGTTTATACAAGCATGTGTTTTTATTATTATTACTTCTTGCATTTATGCATGAGTTGAACGTATGCATGTGAATTGCATATACGGTTCTTGTTGTAGTTGGTCACATGTTATGACAATATTTTCATTTTGGATTGGGTTGTGACATTTTTTGTCGCTATGCTAGAAACATGCATGTGCTGCATCACAAGTTCCATTGTGTCGTGTTACTTAATCGTGACGCTATAGAAGAAACTTGAAAACTTTGCTCTTGAATCATGTTCATTATTATTCATGCATAGCATTACATGTTTGGTAATGTTGTGTACTAGTTATTTATCAATTTCGCATCATTACATATACATGGGGTATTTGATTGTTTCTCTTCTATGCAAAAACACCTTTGAGTGATATATTAGTATTTATATTGGAATATGATACTTCTAACGATTTTCTATCTTTCTTTTTAATGTTGTCAAAGGGGGAGAAGAATATGAAACATGAAGTTGGGAAGCACAAAGTCAGAGGAGTCTTCGGTAACAACATGAAATGCCTCGTCGCAATTTTCGCCATCATAAAAAGGGGGAGTATGTGAGTGCAACTTCACCATTAGATGTTTTGCATGATGTCAAAACTAGAAAAACATAGCATTTATGTATATTAGACGATATATCTATGTCATGTGGTACTCCCTTGCATTAGAGGTCTTAGGAATCACTCAAAACCACTTTCAAATTGACCAAAACCTTGAAAGTCAATTTTCTGCATAAAAATTGCTTGCATGTGCCGACACATACGGATTTCAGGCCGGAACATGTAACTCAATAATGAAGCATGTAGCTTCTATTTGATACAGGCCGATATATGCATCATACAGGCCGACACATACTGTAACTTTTTTATTTTATATGCCGACACATACAATTTTCAGGCCAACACATATGTTGCAATATTAAAGCCTATAACTATTGTCTTGCATAAGTCGATGCATCTGCCTTTTCAGACTGACGCATACTATTAATTTTTTACTTATGTGTCGGCATATATGTATTTCAGGATGACATATATTATATAATTGGGTCAATTTTTCAATTCTCTTAAATTCCGAAAATTACCTCTTTGCATACTGATAAGTGAAAATTGTAGCTATTTTTATATATAAGTTTTATTGCACTTATCGAATTTTTGTTTGTTAATATTGTTGAATAACCCGACTTTTGTGTAAATACGTTTAGTTTGTGTATAATGCATTTTCTGGTATAAAGTGTATCATTTGATAGTTTTGTATTTATTTTTTAGGTATTTAATCATTGTTGGAGCAATGAGGAAAAAAGCTCCAAGATGCATTTTTGGATCAATAAAGGAGTAAGGCTAAGATTGGAGCCAGAATAAGTTATGCAGAGAAAGCAACAGAAGTTACCTTCCTGTCATGGATTGTTGGGCGAAAGTGAGTGTCGTCGGGCGAAATTTTGAAGACCAATTTTGATGAATTCCCTGCCTTGCTTCATTGTTGCGTCGCCAGGCGAAAATAAGTAGAATCACCAGGCGATGAATTGTGATCGCCGGATGAAGAAGGATATTTGTTTCAGTTGAGGACGTGGCTTTTCCTGGGCCTTATATATAAGAGCTATCATCAGGCGATGCTTTTATTTCGCCGGGCGATGGCTGTGGATCAAATTTTCTTTTTATTTCCTTTTTGTTTCATTTGGAATGTGTTGGTTTTGGGAGAGATTTTTGTTCTATCAACTACATCCACCTCATTTTTATAGTGGATTAGCTTAGATAACAACACTAGGGCTTTGCTTATGGATGATTAGAGGTGGATTTCAAATTGACCGACACTGAAAAACCGGAAGATTTTTGGTTTATCTCTTCTCCTATCTATGTATTTCTCTTTTGTTGGGTTTTGTACATGTATGTTACTCTGAACTTATGTATATTTGTCTCCCATGGCATTATATAAAACTTGCTTTACAAATGTTTGTGGGTTGTTATCTTAGATTTTTGCTCCATGCTAGGGATTTGAGTTGTTATAGACATATACTGCTTAGATTCTTATCTAGGATGATTATCTGTTAGTTTCTGAACTCTAGAGATAGATTTAGAGATGACATCTACTTAGATATCAGAGCTTAATGCCTCTGTGTGATTGTGTTGTGCTGAGAGATTGTCAGTGTGATTACATAGTTGTCTTCTGTGTTATTGAGGAGGTAGAGAGATCATTTCCTTGGTGATACAGTTGGTCTCTCAATTTGGGTTAGAAATGACTTAGGTTGTGAGTGATACGTAGTGACATTGATGAGTATTGTTAGGTTGAATGTAATTGGTTGGTAGATTTAAGTCTGTGATGAGTAGATTATATGCAGGCTTGATAAGTTCTTCCTTAGTTTTTACTTTTGTTTACATTTATTTTCTGTTGATAACATTTTCTGTACAAACGCATTTATCCCCAAACTCATTAACGAGAGATTTGTCGAACGACAATTCAATAACCAATCTCTGTGGATACGATAAATTCGGGGAGAAATATTTCCAAAACTTTTGTTGCTTGCCGCTACACCGCTCTAACAAAATGGCTTTATTGCCAAGGATTGGTTCTATTGATTTCGCATTGTGATAATTTCTTTGTTTTTGAGTTTTATAATTAATGTATATGTTGTATAGAAATTGTACATTAACTTGTATATGATATTTATGCATATATGTGTTTTCATATATTGTTGTGAATAATCTCATTTTCGTAACGTTTGTTGTGTGATTGTTAGGACACTTTCTTTAGGTTTGTGTGGTGTGATAATACCATGACATGATGAGAGGAGGTTACTAGCTCACACAGTAAAAGCGTCGAGCTTACGATGTAAAACAAGCATGTTTGTTTGTATTTGTTTATGTGTGTGGTGATTTGTGTTTTAACAAGTTGAAATAAGGAAATATTCTGAATTTTAAATTTTCACTTTTCAACTTGTTAATTCATTTTCACCCGGTTTTCATATTGTTATTTTTATTTGTTTTGTTACGTCAATTTGTGTTTTCTGAAAGCTTGTCATGTTTAGCTTGAGGAGTTTTCTTCATTGTATATATTATAAATTTTGTACATTGAAGTTTTGTAGGAGTATTATTTTTCTAATTCTTTGTTATTGTTTGGACTTAAGTTTTGGTCTGGTAACTTATAGAATATTGAGGTGATTTGTCAAGTTTGATCGTTTCGACTTGCGAATGTGTGGTAATGGTGTTGTTAAAGTTTTGTACACGTTCAAGGTATGTGTTTATCGCTTTCTATACTTTAGCATATTCATGATACTTAGACTTTTTATAATTTTTATGACATTCATTCTTTTGTATACTTGTTCATTTGTGAATCACTTTAGTTCCTACCCTTTTTGTGAGGTAGCTTTCCATTGTTCACATATGCTGAAGACCACAATTCTTGTTTTAACTGGATTTTATTATGCTTAATATTTTGTTTGTGTTGATTGTATGAAAGCTTGAACATGATCAAGGAATTTTTTTGTTTCATTTTGAGCATAACTACCTTGGCCAAATAAGTCAATTCACCTTGTGAGTGTGTGATCATTAGTAACCCCTTTGAGCTTTTTATCAATATTCATGTTGTATTTGCTAAATGCTTGTCTATGAGTATTTAGTTTCCCTTTTTGTATGGATATTGATGCCCTGTTTTCTTGAACCCTTAACTATGATTTATAGTTGAATTTTTACCTTACCTTAGAAAGTAGGGAGTATTCACATAATGATACAGTTGAATTCGAGTTGGGGAGAAAAATGATTGTGTATTTATTGGTTGATTGCTATGAGGTTGAAAAGAAAAAGAAAAAAAGTGAGAAAATAAATGAAAAAAAAAAGTGATTAAAAAAGAAAGGAAAAAAATAGAAAATTTTTGAAAAAGAAAAACAAAAAGAGTATGAAATAATGTTGTGTTGAATAATGTTGTTCTCTTAACTCCATCCACCTCATTTTTGTAGTGGATTAGCTTAGATAACAACACTAGGGATTTTCTTATGGATGATTGGAGGTGGATTTCTCATTGACCGGCACTGACAAACCAGAAGATTTGTGGTTTATCTCTTCTCCTCTCTATGTATTTCTCTTTTGTTGAGTTTTGTACATGTATTTTACTCTTAACTTATGTATATTTGTCGCCCATGGCGTTATATAAAACTTATTTTACAAATATTTGTGGATTGTTGTCTTATATTTTTACTCTATGCTAGGGATTTGAGTTGTTATAGACATATACCTCTTAGATTCTTATCTAGGATGATTATCTGTTAGTTTTTGAATTCTAGAGATAGATTTAGAGCTAACATCTACTTAGGTATCAGGGCTTAATGCCTCTGTGTGGTTGTGTTGTGCTGAGAGATCGTCAGTGCGATTACATATTTATCTTATGTGTTGTTGAGGAGGTAGAGAGATCATTTCTTTAGTGATACAGTCGGTCTCTCAATTTGGGTTAGAAATGACTTAGGTTGTGAGTGATACGTGGTGACATTGATGAGTATTGTTAGGTTGAATGTAACTGGTCGATAGGTTTAAGTCTTTGATGAGTAGATTATATGCAGGCTTGATAAGTTCTTCCTTAGTTTTTACTTTTGTTTACATTTATTTTCTGTTGATAACATTTTCTTTACAAATCCATTTATCCCCAAACACATTAACGAGAGATTTGTCTAACAGAAATTCAATAACCAATCTCTGTGGATACGATAAATTCCCGGATAAATATTTCCAAAACTTTTGTTGCTTGCCGCTACACCGCTCCAACACATACAAACCTCCACAATTATAAATACATCATTCATGTATCATTCCAACTTGATGAAACTTTAAACACATACCACCATTGCTCTTCATCTTCAACCTCTAACCTATGCATACACACTGATAAATCACACATAATCATCTTTTGTTGGGATGCCATCTAGGCGAGGTTTGATAATGTCCAATTAGGTTCTTGTGTAGCTGAGAATATTGGGTTGATAATTGTGGGGGGTTTCATTTGGAAAAACCTATGGTTTGTCCTCCAATATTTTTAGTAGACTCGGAGTTTGGTACCAAAGGAAGTAGCGGGAGAACGGCGAATCAAATTGAAAGTGCTTGTGTTTAATAGTTACAATTGATCGTGCGTGAAAGAGCTTTGAAGTTTGGTACCAAAAGGAGTAGAAAGATTCGATAAATTAATTGGTATCTATTATTTCTTGGTCTTGTTCAAGATCAAAGGAAGAGAAAGGGGTTGAATCACCAACAAACGGTTAGAGTTTGTGGGGTTACTCTTAGAAAACTTATCTTGTTATCAACTTTTTTGCGTAGTAAGAAATTTATCTCAATTCCAACGGATTTGGAGGGTGATGTGGCCATAGCGAGGACGATTGGTAAACTTCCTAAAAAAATTCTCGTGTTGCTCTCTCTTATCTCCTTACTCGCTTTATTTCTCATTAAGCAATTTATTAAATAGCATTGATTGATCGATCGACTCAAAATAATTTTTCTGTGACTGTTTTAGTTTTGAATTGATTGTTGATTAGCTTATAATCCCTTTGATTATAAGTTTTTTTTCATATCAATAATAATCAAAGGAAAATTCTGAAAATTTGCTCGCACACCAAGTAACTTATAAACGAATAAACGAATAATCCCTTTAATTTTATTGAAAATAGAATTGCTAGTAACTTGCTATAAACGAATAATATTGTGTTGCTTGTCTCAAGTGTATAAATTCATATTATTTTTGTTCATTTTATAAGGCTTAATTGCATATTCGAGTTCCAATAACTAGGTTCATATAGATGACTTTTATCGATCTATATTAAAACCTTCTGCTTGCACTCTTATCAATTAACTTTTTAAAAACTCCATTTTGAATTGGTATTCTGGTTTGGTGGTCTATTCACCCCCCTCTAGATAAGTCACCGTCGTCTAACAGAATTTGATTTATGTAATGATCTTATTTCCTAGCATTTTTGCTTGATCTCATTTCTCATATTATTTTGGCCCGACCTCAGATAGGTGTAACTTCTATATAAGTTCACTTACAATTGCTTAACATAGCGCTAAATTGTCCGGAATCGGAATACTAGCTACTAACATTAAAAATATTAATTGTGCTAGCTTCATATTTCCGCACTCTACATTAATGTCATTTGAATTCTTACCCTTTATATTAATGTCATTTAAATTCTTGCACTTTACTTTAATGCAATTTACATTTTAATCATTTACTTTCCATTTAATTTATCTGTATGCTTTATTTCCTTTTTCCCTTTTGGCATTTCTTTTTATTTTCAATAAAAGACATTAATAAAGGCTAAACCCTAAAAAAACTTGTCTCTGATCATTGGACTATTGGTTATTATCCCTTGCTTGAGGAGATTGGACTTTTGTACTTAGGATAGATCTTTGGCTTGGACTTTCATCTGATACCTTAAGATTCATGTGGACCATGTATCTGAGACCTTGGGATTTTTTCTCTATGACCTTTAGTTTTTTCTATTTGTTTTAGTTTTTATCTGATGCATGGATTTTTATCTGATACCTTGGAGTTCATCTGATGTTTTGATTTTTATCCGATACCTTGGATTTCATTTGATTCTTTTATAATTAATTTTCTTGTGTGATTACACATCTGATGCTTGACTTATGGCTTACTCTAAAGGAAAGTAAATGCTTTGCTTGACTTATGTCAAATGCTTGCTCTTCTTGTGGTTAATTCACATGCACAAACAAAGACTTTCTCTTGGGCTATCTTACAATGAAACCTTTTATTTCTTACATTTACTTTTATGCTTTAGGATAGTCTCTTCATTTCCTCCCCTTCTTTAATTTTCAAAATCTTCTCCCTATTTTAAAAACTTATTATTTCAAACTTGAAACTTCTTTCTCAATAAACCTTGACTTTGTCAAGTGATTTTCGAAATCTTTTTCTTAATAAAAGCTAAGAGATCTTAAGCATATCAAAACTTTTTTTCAAAAGACTAAAAAAAACCAAACTCCTTTAAATCTTTTGTGCCATTTATGCACTTTTCCTTTTAAAATATTTTCTCAAAGATTGGACATTAGTTGATTCTTAAAGTGATGCAAACCACTATACTTCTACAATATATTGTGAAGTGATAGACATTTTCCACTTGAACGTTGATAATTTCCTTGTTGATTAAATTCAAGCTAAATTATCCATATCAAGATTATGCAAATGCTCGTTTCCCATAATTGTGTAAGTAAGTTTTCCACTCTAATACGACAACATGTCTTTTCATTAAAATCAACCAAACAAACATATTTTGTTTTTTAAAAGAACTACGAGATTCTAACTTCTTCATTGCACATGGAGGATACAGGCACAAGGCTCTCAAAGTCTTGTAGAACCAAAATCATAAAAATTATTTATTTTCCCATCCCATCAATCATTTTGAAAACAATCTTTTTTATAACACAAATTTTCAAGAGGTTCCTGCGGAGTATCGTACATGTGAAGGATACTAATATCTTCTCTTTGCATAACCAACTCCCGTATCTAGATCTCTCTTTTTATTAATTTTTGTTTTAGAAACTTTTTGTAGGTTTTGTTCGATCTTTTCTAATTCCTTTTGAAACAATAAAATTCGGTGGCGACTCTTGCTTTTTCTGAGTTAAGTTAATCAATAACTTAATCTCAAATTTTCCCGCCGTGACAGGTGGCGACTCTTCCCTCCTCTTTATATACATACACCTCTTTAACCATAAAGAAATGACTTTGTCCAATATTTAGGGAACAACTGAGCACTTTTATCCTCTGCTTTGTCCCTAACATTGTAAACCGTAATGTGGGCCTCAATGTGGATGGGTGTAACCAGAAAGAACTAAACTTCAAAAGGTGGTAGCTAAAGAAGAGTTCCAAAGCCACATATAGTTGCTTTAGGGATATCAATCTTCTATTCAGTTTCTGAGGCATCAAACTACTAAAACGTCAAAAGAGATAAAAGAAAAGGGTCAAAGAGGGCTTCCCCTTCAAGTATTCACACCAATACTAGTTGACTTTCAAGTATGAAAAACTTGCTAGATGAAGTTGTGAAGGATCTGTTGCCAGATGATTATGAACCTTTATCTCGAAAGCCGAGAAGGGAAGGCGAAGACCCAGAGTTGAGAAAGCACATTCGTAAAAGGTTATGACACAATCGCTATATTCACTACATATCCTTTCATTTTCTTTTGGGGTCAAAGTAACCTAATGCGAAGATGGACTAACTTCAAGAAAGGCCCTCATCAAGATTGCATTCTCTTGTAAAAACATAAGCGGTGAAGGAGTAAATAGATTTCAACCACGAAGATTGTACCTTCTTTTGGGATTTATGAGCACTCTTATGTGATTTTTTATCCATTGTGCACTAACTTTTTAGATGCATGGAAGCGATATATTAAAAATGAAGATAACCGCTAAATTTGAAAAATGACTCAAAGAAAAACAATGTTGATTCTTCAAGAACAACACTCTAGCATACAAAATAGATTAGACTCTTTCAAATGTTTCAAATCACTCACACAGAATACTTAAGTGTTTTAGTTCCCAAGGATTATAATGATGATACTTCTGAAAAACACGTTTGATGTATGAAGCAATAAAAGCACAAATTCCCAAAAAAACTAAAACATTTCCATTTGATCTTTCAAACATAGAGACAAGAGTGGTTGGCAGCAAAGGTTAAAGCAGCGAACCCCTGCCTTGCTTGCATAGAAACGTGTTTGGAGGCAATTGTTTTAGACCGACCATATAACAAAGAAGAAAAAATTGTTATTCTATTAAGGTTAAATATTTATAATGTTTTAAAAAGAAGTAAAATTGCATCTTTTGGTTCAAAGGGATTATGAAATGATCTATTGTTTACAAGTAGTTTGTGTTATAGACAAGTAGTTCTATTGATAGTTCACAAAATTTTATTTTGATCGGGTTTATGAGACATGCTTATTAAGAAAAAAAATAATATTCAATAAAAGTAAATATATTATTATCTGATTGTCGATTCTAAGTATATGATCATTGAAGGGGGACACAATTCACTGACCACATCTAATCTAATTCTAAATTAATTAATATACTTTTTAGAAAGAAAGAAAAAAAAGTAAAATCTCACTTTGATAAAGCTATGTAATTAAATATCAATGAAAGTATCAAGAATGATCATGTAATTTTGACCTTGAACACAACATTTTAATTCTTTTCTTTTAAATCATAAAATTGTTGTTGATTTATCTCAAACCTCAACTGTTAAATATTATCAAACATAGAACTTATTTTCTTAAAAAAATATATCATAACCATCATATAAACACATTAGTCATAAAAATAATATAATATAATAAAACTGGTACACAAAGAAACCAAGTTTGTAATCCAAAATATCTAATAAAATAAATAAATATATTATTGAAACTAAAAGAAATAGACGACTGAAATCTTTATACAATTTCACATAGTATGGTGATATTATAGTCAAACTTATTACTCATAATATGTCACTGGAGTTAGAATCGTCATTACTATTAACATGTTCATCGTTTTCCTCCGCCTCATCAGCATACTCCTCCTCCTTCTTATCATCATCACAAAAACTAAAAAATTAGTAATATTATATTTAAATTATAATTTTCATTTAATTTGTATATTCATATACTTGCAATTCGATGCTAGAGTGGAGTATCATGTATTGTTGAAGAGGTGTCAATGCCTGACAGACATATGTGTTAGATTTAATCTATATTTTAGAAATATCTTTTGGATATTAATCTATATTTTAGGAATATCTTTTTAGAGGATATTATTATATCTTTTTATATCTTTGTTAGGTGATATTTTGAATTTTATTTTGTGTATAAATAGCCTAGTGAGGTAGTTTAATGTAATTCGTTGTAAATTACTATTTCTTATTTTTGTGGCTGTCAGTTAGTATATTCTTTTTGTCTTTCATCTCTTCTTTGTTCACCAACAATTGGTATCTAGAGCTCCGGTTCGAAATCCACTGGAAAACGGGAAACACGAGAGAACAGTGAGGTGCTGTGTGATAATCGTTGGAAGATTTAGATGCACGTGTTATTTGGTTCTCAAGATGTGTTAGATCTTGTCACCAATGGCTATGATCTTTTAGAAGCATATGCAACAAAGGCACAGGAGATAACACAGAAGGCGCTAAGAAAAAAAGATCAGAAGGAGTTTTTCTACATCCATCAATGTGTGGATGCAAATGTGTTTGAGAAGATTGTTGATTCTGAAACAACAAAGGTTGTGTGGGACACACTGGTCAAATGTTACGGTGGTGACGCATCAGTGAAGAAGGTGAAGCTTCAGTCTCTCAGAAAACAATATGAGAATCTCAACATGAAGGACAATGAGAAAGTTGATGAGTACATCTCTAGAGTGATTCTGATCACTAATGAGATGAAAGCTTGTGGAGAAACTCTTTCTGAACAAATAATCATTGAGAAGATCTTGAGATATTTAACTTTTCAATTTGATTACATTGTTGTAGCAATTGAATATTCCAAAGATCTGAGCACCATGAGAGTTGAAGAGCTACAATATAGTCTAGAGGCGCATGAGTTGCGTATGATTGTGAGAACTTCTGAGAGGAAAGTAGAGCAGCAGGCCCTGGAAGTAAATTTTGGTAAGAAGTATCAGAAGCGGACTTGGTCAGAAGCCATGAAGAAAACTAATGGTGGTCAAAGGTCAGAAGCTTCAAACTCTGATAGGAAGAAGAATGTCCATAAGGGAAAGTAGAAGTCTGACAAGAAGAATGTTCAGTGTTATTGTTGCAAGAACTTTGGTCACTATGCCAAAGATTGCTGGTTAAACAAAGAAATGAAGTCAGAAGAAGCAAATATAGCCAGAGGAGAGTCAGATGATGAACCTGTGCTATTGTTGGCTTTTGAACCTGATGATCTGAATTCATCAGAATGATGGTATATGGACACATGGTGTTCAAATCATCTTACCGGAAACAAGAAATGGTTGGTTGATTTTGACTATGGGAAGAGTACAAAGATCAGATGTGCTGATGATAAATACCTCAATGCAGATGGTATGAGAAATATCAGAATCATTCTAAACAATGAGAAAGCAGCAGCGATCCAGAATGTATGGTATGTACCTGGCATGAAAAGTTATCTGATGAGTGTGGGAAAACTGGTTGATAAAGGTTTTTCAATTACCATGAAAGACAATCATCTGAAGCTATATGACTGTAATCAGAAGCTGATTATGGAGTCAGAACAGGGAAGAAACATAAGATTCAAGGTGAATTTTAGAACTGCAGACTCTGAATGTCTTAGTGCAACAAGTGTTGTCAAGGAAAGTGAGTTGTGGCATAGAAGATTTGGTCATCTGAATTTCAGAAGCTTAGGGCATCTAAAATCAAATAAGTTGGTACATGGAATTCCTACAATCAAGAAGCCTGGGAAGTCATGCAAAGTGTGCATGGAAGGGAAGCAACCAAGAGTACCATTTGCATAAGAAGTAGCTCCAAGAGCAAAGCATGTCTTGGGAGTAGTGCATTTTGATGTGTGCGGTCCTTTTTCAGTAGCATCAACTGGAGGGAATAAATATTTTGTGTCACTTGTTGATGATTTCACCAGAATGACATGTGTATCTCTCATAAAGTTCAAACACGAGGTGTTTGCTGAATTCAAGAAGTTCAGACTGAAGGTTGAGAATCAGAGTGGCCAGACTCTGAAGATTCTTAGAAATGATGGTGGTGGTGAGTATAACTCCACAGAATTCAGAAGATTTTGTGAGGAGAATGGAATTGAGCATGAGGTTACTTCTCCCTGTACTCCTCAACACAATGGTCTTACTAAAAGAATAAACCTTACTTTGCTTGATATGGTGAGAAGCATGTGGAAAGAGAAGAAGCTTCCTCATACTCTGTGGGGAGAAGTTGTTGCAACTGCATGTTATGTTCTCAACAGATGTCCAACGAAGAAATTGAAGGAAATAGTTCCTATTCAGAAGTGGACTGGAGGTAAGTAAAGTGTTAGTCATCTGAAGGTGTTTGGTTTTGTATGTTACAAACATGTTTCAGAAGTCAGAAGACAGAAGTTGAATGATAGAAGTAAAGTAATGTTACTGGTGAGGTACCACAGTACAGGTTTGTACAAACTTTATTATCTAGAAACTAACAAAGTTGAGTTTAACAGAGACGTCGTTGTAAAGGAATCGGAAGTTTGGAATTGGGAAAGGTCTCGTCCTGACTCTGATGAGAGAACTCCTGAAGAAAAGTCAGAAACACATATTTCTGAAGCTGGTAAAGACTCTGACTCTGAAGAAGATACATAAGGAGAAGATGATTCTGACTCTGACTCAGATGGTGATCCAAACTTTGAAGACAATTACGGTTCTAGAGAAAGTCCAATTTCTGAAGCAAGTGCTTTAGAAGGGGAAGTTTTGGTGTCCAAGGTTCTGAAGGTCCAGTTCAGAGGCAACAAAGAGTCAGAAGCATCCCAAAAAGATTTGTAGAGTTTGACATGTTACAAGACATTGAAGTAGACTCTTAAGGAGAAGTTATTCAGTGTGCAATGTTAGTAGACTCTGAACCCGTGAGTACGGAAGAGGCTCTTGAGCAGCAAGTTTGGTTACAGGCCATGAAAGAAGAACTTGATGCTATAGAGAGAAACAAGACTTGGAAGCTGACAGAACTTCCAAAAGGCAAGAAAGCCATCAGCGTCAGATGGGTTTTCAAGCAGAAGCTAAAGACAGATGGATCAATTGGCAAACACAAAGCAAGATTAGTAGCAAGAGGTTTTCTACATAATCCTTGACTGGATTACTTTAAAGTATTTGCACCTGTAGCGAGACATGAAACAATCAGACTAGTGATTGCAATAGCTGCTAACAGGAATTGGGCTCTGATGCATTTAGATGTAAAATCCGCATTTCTGAATGGTCCATTACAAGAAGAGGTATACGTATCACAACCTCCTGGATTTGAGAAAAAGAATTAGGAATAGATGGTGTTCAAATTATACAAAGCCTTGTATGGATTGAAGCCAGCGCCCAGAGCTTGGAATTTGAAGATTGATTCGTTTTTCGAGGAACAAGGGTTTCAGAAGTGTGAGATAGAGTATGGGGTTTATGTTCAGCACACTTCAGAAGGTAATATGATTCTAGTCTGTTTGTATGTTGATGACATATTACTCATATGAAGTTTTGAACAAGAGATAGCTGAGTTCAAGAAAGTTCAGATGAATGCGTTTGAGATGACAGATCTTGGGAAAATGAGTTTCTTTATAGGGATGGAATTTATGTACTCTGAGAAAGGAATCACTTTGCATCAGATGAAGTATGAACTTGAGCTTCTGAAGAGATTTAAGCTAGAAAATTCTAAAGTTTCTATCACACCTACTGATACGAATCAGAAGTTGGACTTTGATTCTGATGGAGAGGATGTGGATGCTACAACCTTCAAACTGCTGGTTGGTTCTCTGATGTATTTGTGTAATACCAGACCTGATATTTGCTATGCATTTGGAATGGTTATCAGATTTATGAGTAAACCAAAGTGGTCTCATTAGCAAGCTGTTGTCAGAATTCTGAGGTATGTGAAGGGAACTCTGAAGTATGGAGTGTTATTTTCGTCTGGAAGAAAGATCGAATCAGAAATTCTGAGCTATTCAGACTCTGATTGGTGTGGAGATAGAGTTGACAGAAGAAGTCACTACTACGAAAATGGGCTTTCACAGCGCTTTTTTTTTGCCCTTTAAAAGCGCTTAAAAGCGATGCCGTAGCCAGCGCTGGCGTAGGCTACGAAAGCGCTTTTTTCTGGCCAAAAGCGCTGTCGTAGGTGGACCTATCCCAGCGCTTTTTCCTTAAAAAGCGCTTTGATAGGGGGGTCTTTCCCAGCGCTTTTTTAAAAGCGCTTTGATAGGTGTGCTATTTAAATTTTTTTTTTATTTATCAGGCCTTTTACAGCGCTTTTTATGGAAAAAGCGCTTTGATAGGGGGGTCTTTCCCAGTGCTTTTTCCATAAAAAGCGCTTTGATAGGGGTTCTATTTAATTTTTGTTTTTTTATTTATCATGGCTTTTACAGCGCTTTTTATGGAAAAAGCGCTTTGATAGGGGGGTCTTTCACAGCGCTTTTTTCATAAAAAGCGCTTTGATAGGGGGTTTCTATTTAATTTTTTTTTTATTTATCCTGCCTACGAAAGCGCTTTTTAGCCAAAAGCGCTTTCGTAGCTCATACAAATTTTTTAAAGTGAAACCTATAATTTGAGGTTCCCTGTGCGGCCTGTAATTTTTTTTTGGTCCAATAATTTAACCTGTAATTCAATCCTTAACTATACATATATTTTAAGAAATCGGTATTATATTAACAGAAACCGGTATACCATATAATATTCAATCCTTATCTATATATATGTAACTAAATCATATATAACTAAATTTGTAACCATATATACATTTGTAACCATAACTAAATCACATACAAAGTATCGTGTTAATTTGTAACCATATATATATACATATGTAACTAAATCATATATAATTACATCGAAAATAATGCTCCACCGACACGGTCGTCATCCTGCAAAGTATGAATATGAACAACACGGTAAATTAAACAAACAATATTAAAGGCTCCAACACAATCAAACTAACACGTACAATAATATTTTATTCATACCCATCAGAATAATCTGTTTTCAACATAAAATTGACATATTTCCTCTTTGACTTCTTCCACTTGAACTTTCGTGTACGACATAGTATAGAGGTCATCAAAGTACTACATAAGAAATTATTACTTCAGTATATGCATGATGTTATTAAATGTAGAAATCATACAAAATTATTCTAAGTTATAAATCCATACCGTGCTTGGAATCTCTACTTGATTTTTATGAAGGATTTCTTTCATAAACCTCAAGCAAAAGTATCCGCAATCTACATCGTTATTCTGTAACGGACACTGCATAGAAAAACAGAATATATTTTATAGTTGTCGTGTAATTTTATCAAGTAACATAACTATTATTATAAGCAACTAATTTTGTACCTGCACTTTGATCCAAGTAATATTTGATGATTTACTCCGGGGTACCTGTGCGTCCCTTTGACTACGAAATATTTGTATTGATCTAAGAAAATAAAAACATATATTTAGATCAATCTCACAGAAATAATTAAATATATAAATATACACGAATAGTTAGAACGATCTCACTTACTGATCAACAGTTTCCTTCATAGCGGGATAGTTAGTCCATTCCCCGTCTACCGAATTCAGAAAGTACACAACTTCTTTAATCGGATCGATAGCCAACAACAACCAGTGTTTTCTAAAAATTTAAGCAACAGTTTAGAAGAAAAGTTTCTACGCAAAATAAACAAAGATATATTAGAATAAATGAAAAACTCACCCCACTGGAACAGTGTTATACGGCAAAATAAACAAGCTATCTGGGTTGCCGACGTAGGCCGTGTATCGATTCAATAAGTACTCCCTAACTGAACCCGGTTCCCTGACAATTGTCGCTCCGCTGACAATATGGGCAGACAAGAAATGGAAGCGTCTTGCCAATACAGTCTCGCGCATTTTTTTATCGTACAACAACCTTAAATAAAAACATATAAACATTAGACTATTTTCATTGAAATGTGTAAATAAATTGTTCAACTAATTAAATGATATATTTATCGGAATACCGAATGTATGCGTGAACATTGCCGATGCCTAATTCACCATGCGTCATAATCTCAGTCATTTCGTCCATTCCTATCGTTTCTTGGCAGTCAAGACCAAAGATATCTGCATCCATAAGGATTGTACGAATACCACCTGACTTCAAATCTGAGGTTTCCAAAAGTACTCCAAGTGTATTCCGATATCGAGGTACAAAAACGCCTCTTCCCCCGCCTCTTCCCCCCTTATGCATTGACTTTTTCGGGGGTGGTCTGCTACGAACAGGCTGGGTTACTTGTTGTGACACTTTCGTAGATACCTAACAATCATATAACTTAGGTAAATTATAAAATCGTTCAGTTTTAAATTCATATCATATAATAAACAATTTAAGTGTACCTCTGGAATTGATGCCATAGACTCGCCGCCTTGCTGCAAAATCTCCTTACCCTTATTAGCGGGTTTTGTAGGAGGCTAATATTAAAAAATAATTAACTTAACGGTTCAGAATTGACATTTGAAATCTAAATGATTCATATTAACGGTTTTAAACATACCTCATCATCAATGAAAATGAGGTCCAAGGGCCATGCAACAAACGACCCTACTGCGTCTCGCACCGATCTTATATCCAAGGCCACGTCAGGTACCGGTACCAACGCATCGGGATCAATAGGATAATCTACTGATACTCTCAGGTGTCCAGCCGGGATCGGTGTATTATGAATTAAATCTCCCAAAGTATTGTACACTTTTCCCTTGCCAACAAGGTGATAATCTGATGCCATTACGTATAGTTGGCAAGATGAAATGCCCTAAACCAATATGCATACATATTACTTTTAATTCAATAATAGAAAGAGGTGGAATAAAAATGAGAAACTTGAACAATAGAGATTTATCAATATATTTATAATTACCTCAGGAAATTTATTCTGACGGTTGATACTAGCGTTGTCACTAGTTTCTTTCGCCATTGCCGCATTGCCCTTTTCCCTCATTAATACCTCTTTATCTCTTTCCAATGCATTGACTTTTGCTTGTAATTCCATAAGTACATTCATCACTTCTGCATTGGTAGGATTTCTTTTCCGATGATGCTGGTAGAAAGAGGTTGGAGTCACACCATGACCTTTACCCCTCACCCGACCGGAATACTCAGGAACATTCAATGCTTTACTAAGTACGCTCCTCGTATCCTGGTCGTCACCGGTGGACTCCGTTTGTGACAATGTCTCCTGAAAATAATGGAGATAAAAAAATCAATTAAATAGTCATAAAAATTTGATTTAATTAAAGACACAATATTATACTTACGCATTCATCATAAATTCTTAGAACACTTGGATCAACAGCTTGATTCTTGCCCACACGAGCTTCCTTCCACAGCAAATGTGCTGGAAGTGAGGTTTCATCACTTTTCGTCTCCTCTAACTATGCATAGAAACAAACGGTTAGATCGTCAAATACAACACATTTAGACAATTAATAAGAACATATCATTTCTATTTATTACTTACAATTTTTTCCTCTAAGCGTGCATATCCCAAACGCCCTTTTTTGTATGGATACGCGGGCTTTGATGCTCTCTCACTATTTTTGGCACTCTTTTGCCGGAATTCGTCATCTCTTTGTCTAATAAACTCAGTCCAATCTTCTTGTTTAATGAAAAGATTATACTTTTCTGGCCTTCCGGCCGGGAACTCTTCCAGCCACTTTCCTTTGTCATCCTTAAGATAGGTGTTCGTCAACAGATTTTTCCACCCTCTAAATCTTTTCCCGGCCAACCCAAGTACGAAGCCTTTACGCTCATCTGGAACGTTAAAAGACCGCTGCGTATAAACCATATAAACATATAAGTAATTTAAAAACCATATAAACCATATAAACATATAAGTAGTTTAAAAACCATATACACCATATAAACTTATAAACTTATAAACATGTAACCATATAAACCATATAACATACATACCTTAACATCTTCCCAAAACATTTCTTTTCCTTGCTTCAATGCTTCACATTGTTTCGCATTCCATCTAGATATGGAGATTGGCACATGCATACGAACAAGTGTACCAACGTAGCTTGTGAATTTTGAAGCATTAACCCCAACTACTTGATTTGAATGATTCCAATCTACATTATATATCACTCCCTTATCTCTAGCACGAATGATTTCGCGCATTATGGTGATGCCTCGTGCAACATCATTTGCTGAAGTATCATCCGCTGCATGATTTGATTCTTGTGAGTTTTCATGATCTTGTTGGTTTCCTGGTGGGTTTTCTTGTTGGTTTCCTTGCGGGTTTTCTTCATTGCTAGCCATTAGACCTGTAACAAAAGTCAAACAAGCACATTAGTACACTACATGAAAATGGATAGTCGAAAAAGATATGAATAACACTAAAGGAACTCAAAATTGAATAAAATGCTAAAAAACCAAACTTGCAAGAAATAAACCTCACCATCAGCTCCGGAAACATTGTTCTACTAAATAAACACTAGTCACATTCGCAAAAATTCAAAACGGTTCAAAAGATATGCCAAAAATTCAAAACATTATTCACATATTACTTACAATATTAGGCTATAATTATAATAATACCTTTTTCACTAACGTCTCTTTCTTTTCTTGGTAGCAATATATTTTACGCTTCTGTTAACAACTCGGATGGTTGGATTGATCCAAATACCCTCATTATGATCATCTCTAGTACAAGGTTCATTCTCATTTTGATCGTTTCTTGTACAAGATTCAATGCCAACGCCAATATCACCTTGATCTCCAATGTTTTCATCAATTACTTTGTTAGACAAAAGCACTATAGACCATTTCGTACTTGTCGGATCATTGACATAGAACACTTGTTTAGCCTGAGAGGCTAGAATAAAAGGTTCATCTTTGTACCCCACCCTATTGAGATCCACTTGCAAAAATCCTAACTTATCCATTCGTACGCCATTATTATTTTCAACCCACTTGCAATCAAATACAGGAATCTGAAACTTCCCATAATCAAACAACAAAATGCGCTCGATAACCCCAAAATATGACAGATTTGCAAATTTCGGGTTTAAGTCATTCGCACTTGATATGTGCATCGCTTCAGCTACCAAGGTAACACCACTATTCTGCATAGTACTTTTATCATCCTGTTCTTTGGTATAAAATGTGTATCCATTAATTGCGTATGCGCTATAATAAAACACAATCATACTTGGACCATATGCTAAACATCTCAACCTTTCTGTTACTGAAGCAGGATCCGAACGATACTTTGAATAAATTTGTTCCTTAAACCACGGTATGAAACTTTGATTGTGCTCTCGTACTATCCAATTCTCATTTCTATTCAGATTTAAACCTCGAAGAACACCCTTGTGCATTTCAGCATACGGCTCAACCTCAATCTCATTGTGCAGAACATACAAATGCACCTGATCCCGTTCGACCATTGACACTGTCACAACTTTATTTCCAATTAGTCTTTTTCCTTCTTTTTTCTCGACAATATGAGATTTGAGGAGTCCAATTGATTGAACATTTGACAGATATTCAGTGCAAAACTCAACCGCTTCTTCAACAATGTATCGTTCCGCAATACAACCCTCCGGTCGACTTCGGTTTTTCACGTACCCTTTTAAATTTTTCATATAACGTTCAGCAGGGTACATCCATCTCATATAAGCTGGTCCGCACAACTGTGTCTCTTTGACAAGATGAACGACTAGATGAACCATTATGTCAAAAAACGAGGGAGGAAAATACATTTCAAGCTCACATAAAGTAACAACCACCTCTTTTTGCAATGTTGGTAAGATCGCAGGATCGATCACCTTGCTGCAAATTGACTTGAAGAAAAAACACAACTTAGTTATTGCGCTCCTTACTTTTTCTGGCAGAATAGAACGTATACCTATTGGTAGAAAATGTTCCATTATAACATGGCAATCATGAGTCTTTAAACTCTTTAACTTTAGGTCTTTCATTGACACAAGTCTTCTAATATCTGATGAGTAGCCTTCTGGAACTTTAACTTCACTGAGGAACTTACACAATATTTTCTTCTCCTTTCTAGATAGAGTGTAAACAGCAGGTGGTAGATATGTGCGTCTTCCTTTCGTCACGGGTGCCAATTCAGTTCTAATTCCCATGTTTAACATGTCCTTCCTTATGTTAATGCCATCCTTAGACTTTCCTTGTATATTGAGTAACGTACCAATAACACTATCAAATACATTTTTTTCAATATGCATAACATCGAGGAAATGTCTTACGTACAACGACTTCCAATATGGAAGTTCAAAAAAAATTGACCTCTTCTTCCACCCACTCGTGACAAGTCTATGTGCAAAAGGCTTGCCAAACTCAGTACTCACATCTTTCACCTTTTCAAAAATCTGATCACCTGTCAACATATGTGGAGCTCTACCGTGTTCTGCCTCTCCATTGAATGCCTTTCTCCACCCACGATAGTGATGATTAGAATTTAAGAATCTACGATGACCGAGAAAAACATTCTTCTGATAAAAGTTCAATCGCATCGTATCGGTTTCATCTTCACAAACAGGACACGCTTTTTGACCCTTAATGTTGTACCCTGATAGATTTATGTACGCCGGAAAATCATTAATTGTTCCAAACAACATCTCCCTCAAGTTGAAACTTTCTTTCCTATACCCATCGTAAACCTCCACACCGGTCTCCCACAAAAACTTCAAATCTTCGACTAAGGGTGCCAAGTACACGTCTATGTCATTCCCTGGTTGTTTGGGCCCAGAAATTAACATAGATAGCATCATGTACTTACGCTTCATACATAGCCACGGAGGTAGGTTATATATCATAAGAATCACAGGCCAGGTGCTATGCGAGATACTTTGAATACCATGCGGGTTCATTCCATCAGTAGACAACGACAAGCGAAGATTTCTTGCTTCTTTTCCAAATTCAGGATAATCAATATCAACTTTCGTCCACTGTGGTGAGTCTGCCGGATGTCGCAACTTCCCATCAATAATTCTTTCATCTGCATGCCAAGTCAAGTGTCTTGAATCGGTCTCACTACGATACATGCGCCTAAATCTCGGAATTATAGGAAAATACCATAACACCTTTTCCGGAGACAACTTTTCCTTATATCGAGGGGCACCGCATTTAGGACACTCATTTAACACTGCGTACTCGTTTCGAAATAAAACGCAATCTTTTGGACATGCATGTATCTTTTCATAGCTCATGCCAATAGAGGACAACATCTTTTTGGCCTCATACGTTCGATTGGGAAGAACATTATCCTCTGGTAGCATTTCTTTCACGAGGGCTAATAACTGTGTGAAACTTTTATCCGACCATCCGTTGTCCGCCTTTAAGTTGTACAACTTTAACACCGCAGACAATCTTGTGAATTTTGTACAACCATCATACAACGGTTTCTCTGCATCGCTTACCAACCTCTCGAACATTTTGGGACAATCCTCAAGATCTTCTTCAAGCGCTTCTGCAATCTCTTCGACTCGATCATAATCGTATGCGTCTGCGAAATCCTCATTTGAAGCATACGTCGTATTATAACTCGATTCAACATTCCCGCTACTTTTCTCACCATGCAAATTCCAACATGCATAACTTCTATCAATTCCATGCATCAGTAAATGCGATTCCAACTGAACCGCGTCAACCCGTCTCCCATAACAGCATCTCAAGCAAGGACATATCATTCCATTGGGTTCTCTGGCGTGCGCAACGACAAACTTAACGAATTCTGATACCCCATCCTCATACTCTTTCGACAATCGATTGGCAGTCATCCATTTTTTATCCATGGTTTGACTATAGCAACTAATTAGTCACGCAACTATAGCAAAATAATAATTAATTACCTGTAAAGAAATTCAACATATCAGGTAATCAAATTCATAGTTATTCTTGCCTCACCTTAAGCATGTGCTAAACAACTCATAACTAATTACTAACTAGTGAAGTCGGATACTAGTGATTCAGTCTTGGATACAGGTAATAACAATTATATTCAAACAATAGTGAAGTCGGATTTCAAAACACAACACGATCTTTTGGACAGACGTGTATCTTATCATAGCTCATGTCATTGCGTGTGTTTTATTTCCTAGTATTTATAATATCCAACTTACATGTCATTGCGTGTCCATGAGGTAGAAAACAAGTTCCCGAGATATTAGAGAAGATAGTGTATCAGGAAGGTTCAAAGTTTGCAAGAAAATGAACACAAATGCAAGGATTCTTACACAATAAATGAAAACAATGTCTTCTATTTTACCAGCATTACTCAGTGTTACTATAAATGAGAAGTAATTTTTAACTTGAATTACTAATTCCCCTAGCTTAGCTTTTTTTTAATTCCCCTAGCTTAGCTTTTTTTTCCCCCATGGTTCTTAAGTTTACCATGAAATATATATCAAAATATTTTAATTATCTATATCATATTTCATTCATCAATTCTTCAATGTTTTGATAATTATTGTTGTGATATAATTATTTGAAAAGTTATGGCTTCTCCCTCTCACACTTAATATCCATATTCCAGGAGTGGTGGCCTTCTTTGTACTTATTGGATTTTTTAGCGTCATACTTCATTGCTCTTCCCTCAATAGCAATGACCCCAGGATGGCCGGTTATCAAAACTGTTGTTACGGATGGGGCATCTTGGATTGCTTTCCGGCATCAATGGAGGCATGCTTTGCCCTTGTGGTTGTTTTTGTTGTCATCTTTGCAATTCTTGGTGTAGCTTATGGTTTTCTTGCAACCACCATGGGAATTCAGAGAATTTGGCAGAGGCATTACCATATCCTAACCAAGAGGGAGCTTACAAAGGTAATGTGACGATGCTTAGTTGAATGTCTTTGTTGTTATATATCCTCTGCTGCTAAATAAAATTTCTCCTGAAATAGTATTTCCTATTTCATTTGATACTCTCTTTGAATATGATGTACAACATACGTACTGAATTTGATATAAATATTTACAGGAATACATAGTAGAGGATCTACAGGGCTGTTACGTCCCACCAAAGTTAGACCCAGAACATGAAAGTCACCTGAAAATGCTCAAGCTTTTATGATTCACAGAAAAAAAATCTGTAAAAATGTTTTTTGTTTCAAGTATCAATCTGTTGCTTTATTTGATGGTTATAAAGTATAATCTCTTACATTGCCAGAGCATGGAAATAGTTTATATCATTGTTTTTCTAATATATAAATCTGTGATCCCACCAGATTCTGTAAACTCCAAATTTGTCACTTGACTAAGCACTTTAAAGCGAAGATATTAAAGTATATTAGAATTAATACTCTTGATGAGTTTGTTAGTTAAGAGTCGGTTTTTTCCTAAGGTAAGGGAACAAAATCCCAAGTATCATTAATTGACCTTGTAACTTATTTAGCAAGGCAAGGACCACGAAGTCTGTTATGGTATGCATATTTCATAAATGACTCATGATCTTGTGTTCAATATTGTTTATAATGGTCTCAAAACATTATTTATGATTGATATCAATAAGGTCCTACACATATTGCATATAAATCCGATATATATTTAGCTATTAGATGTATATTAACTCTGTTGTCAATTTGAAGAAACTTATGATGTGAGATGTCTAAAACATGTCTACCATTGGGTTAACTTCAACAAAATGTAACAACATACATCAGGTTTCTTTCACCATTTGAATGTCTTAATTTCAAGTAGGTTATATGTTGGTATCATATCAAAAGGTAAGGTATGTATATGAATTATATTTCAAATAACTTCCTATTAGACAAACTATTTGATCTTTTCTCCCTCACTAGGCCTTATTACAATACATCAAATTATACTAATTGGGTAATTGTTTAGTAAAAACCCTTAGCAAATATATATACACTACTCATTCGTTTCACAAGTAATATAAGCCTTTTACATCCTAAAACATAACAACTCAATATCTATTTCTCATCCAATCCTTTAACATAAACAAAATAATGGGTTTCCACATTATTATTAGAAGAACGTCATTTTTCATAACCCAAGGATCTACCAAGGAATTTGAAGTCCCTAAAGGCTATCTCGCAAAGCAAAGCAACATGTTAAATGCATTTCTCTCATATTATTCATAAACTCTGAAAAATACACAAATAAATCCAATAGAATGGATATACTCAAACACAACCCAACACCCTTAACAATCTGCCACAACACTAAAAACAGTAGGCTCACACTAGCACCAAAACATAAGAATGAGTAAAAATAACTTGCTTCGAATACAGTCAAAGCCCTGACGTAGCTCATAAAACCCATGGATCTAACCAAAAACAAGTATCACTCCCACCACGAACTACCTATTTCAAATTTCCTGTTGTGAGCCACCCTTCCACATCAGAACCAGTAAATAATCAACTAATAAAATGTTAACAATCATTTGACCAAAACTAACTAACTTTCCTGATAGCATTGAGATGAAGTCCAATTAAAATATACATCCAATGCTATCATGTATGTTACAAATCTAACCTTGATTGTTGTTTTACATCCAATTTGCATCCATTTTAATATTTTGCAGCAATTTTACTTGTTATATGCTCTTCAAACTATACAATAATGTACATTATGTTTGGTCTCATTTGACACAACCATTATATAGAAATACATTGGTAATGTCATCTTACATTGTCAAACTATTTGTCCTAGTGCAAGGGAAGTGTGGACATCTCAGAATATGCTAATGATGTCAACAAGAACAATAACATTAGAAGCTAAGCCATTATTCAAACTACAAGACTATGCTAACGGTGTCAACAAGAACAATGACATTAGAAGCTAAGCTATTATTCAAACTACAAGGTCATATAGTTGCATTAACAAAAAATCTGAGTAAATGAACTTACTCTGTATTCTTTGAGGAAGTAGACGAAGACGAAGACAGTTTCACGGAGGAAGACAAAGACTTGCGACGACAGTGAGGACGGACGAAGACAGAGACAGTTTCACGGAGGAAGACGAAGACTTGCGACGACGGCCGGAGGACGGACGAAGACGGAGGAAGAAGGTTGGGGTTAGGGTTTTCTACGAAATCGTGTTTGTGGAAGAGAAGAAGAGCTATTGTACTGTGCGTTTGAAGAAGAGAAAAGAATGAATAATGTTATTTTGATGTTTTAATTTATTAAATTAAAAATAATATAAGCTATAACAGCGCTTTTGAAAGCGCTTTCATAGGGGGGCTTTTACCAACGCTTTTTAGGGTAAAAGCGCTTTCATAGGTCCAGCTATGCCAGCGCTTTTGAAAGCGCTTTCAAAGGCCAATCTTCCACAGCGCTTTTTAAAAAGCGCCTTCATAACCCTATTATTTCGTTTTTATTAATATTTTTATTTGACCTACCACAACGCTTTTAATGTAAAAAGCGCTTTCGTATCCCCCACCTATGCCAGCGCTTTTAAAAAAGCGCCTTCGTAGGTTTCCCTTTTTTTTAATTTTGTTTTTTGTGAAGGCTATGGCAGCGCTTTTTCAATAAGCGCTTTAGTAGAGGCGCTGCAAAAAACAGTTTTTGGCGTAGTGAGTACTTCTGGGTACTTATTCAAATTTCTGGGAGGTCCTATTTCTTGGTGTTCCAAGAAGCAACATGTTGTTGTGCTGTCAACCTGTGAAACTGAGTATATTGCAGGCGCTCTGACTGCTTGTCAAGCTGTGTGGATTCTGAACTTGCTGAAAGATCTGAAGATTGAGGTAAATAAACCTTTGAAGCTGATGATTGATAACAAGTGTGCAATCAATCTTGCCAAGAATCCAGTGCTGCATGGGAGAAGCAAGCATATTGAGACCAAGTGTCATTTTTTGAGAAGTCAAGTTCAGAATAGTATATTAGAAGTTGTGCATTGTAGCATCCAGAAGCAGCTCGCAGATGTTCTAACAAAGGCTATCAAGACTGATCAATTTCTTCGCTTGAAGGATGAGATTGGTGTTGTCAGTTTTGGATAAAATATAAATTAAGGGATGGTGTTAGATTTAATCTATATTTTAGGAATATCTTTTGGATATTAATCTATATTTTAAGAATATCTTTTTAGATGATATTATTATATCTTTTTATATCTTTGTTAGAGGATATTTAGGATTTTTATTTTGTGTATAAATAGTCTAGTGAGGTAGCTCAATGTAATTCATTATGAATCATTATTCCTTATTTTTGTAGCTATCAATTAGTATATTCTTTTTGCCTTTCATCTCTTCTTTATGCACCAACAATATATACATATCTAAGATAAAATTCATGACATGACACAAATATTATTTCATTATATTCAATTGTAAAATTTAACATTATACTCATCTCATTGTCTATATTTTCATTCAACTTCTCTTTCTTTAACAAACTGTGTAAAGTGAGCCATACACTTCATAATAGATGATTCACTTTAAAAGCTAGAGAAAAGATTTCATAAATTTTAATATTTGTGTTTGTTAACTTTTCAAAATGAAATCTCTTATCCTAATTAGTGATAGAGTTTTCTAAATCAATTTAAGAAAACATATTATTACAAAAAAAAATAGGTCATATCATATTTTAAAATTGTTGTATACGAACAGATCTTTAACACTAACCTTAAGGCATGTTTAGTTTAAAATTATATTTTCTACTTTATAAAACTATAAAAATATTTTTTAATTTTAAAATTTTCAAATGCTTGTATTAAAGGTAGTGGTGAAAAACAAAACCATTTTCTTTGTTTTTTATATAATTTTTGAAAATAAAAACATTAATTTTCATAAATAAAGATACAAAATAAAATAAATACTTTCTACTAATTGAACAATGATCATTTAGATCTTCAAAATAATTAATATTTCATAAACAATTGAAACTAAAAAAGACATAAAATGAAATTCTATTAACTAATTCAAACAAGTCAAAACACTAAGCCTCGAAATCAAATAGACTAACACAAAATAATTAAAGCTTCAACAACCTCACAATTGCGTCATGATTCAAAGTTATCACAAACCAACTTTGAGATTATATTTACTTGCACTGCCTCCTCCACCATATCTAGAGGAATTTGAAGAGGAAGGGTCACTATTAAATCCCTTAGATGATGATGGTGGTGTAGGTAATGGTGAAGAAGACCTATGATTGTTGTAATCAAAAATAATTTGAAGCTCTTTAGCAACATCACTCATTAAAGGTCTTAGTTTTGGGTCACGATAAATATTAGAATAAAAAAAGTTATGTTCAGTCAAAGGAAAAAAATTAAAAGTTAGTATCATTATATCAGTTACATTTTACAATTAAAATGGTAGAGGAGTCAAAGTAAAATTGAACTCTCTATTTTTTTAATGTCTTATAAAATATTCTCAATAACTTAAAAAAAATTCTCTATTTAATTTTTTCAACTCCTAGAATATAATTTATTATATAAAATATAAAGAAGCAAAATATAGAAAAATGAAAAACCTTTAATTTCAAAACCATCACAATCACAAAAAAAAAAATGATAGAAACAATTATATTTAATCTCTTTTCTCTTCTTCTCAACATCAAATATCGTAATAGCAATTGTAACCATAGTTTGAAATTATTCTCTCTATGCATCCATTGATTCTTAGACGTTACATTGATCCAACACTTCAAATTTTGTTATGAGAGAGGGGAAAAGATAATTCAATATAGTGAAATGAATCAAACAGTCTAATTTGAATTTTATTTGAAAAAAAATAAAGTTTTATAAATGTTAAAAACGACGAAAAGAAGAATGATGAAGCAAATTAGTACTAGAAATAAAATATATACCATTTTTTGTACTTACCATGTGAAAAACTTCTGGGCATACAACTAAACAAAAGCTTGAGCTTCTTCCAAATTGTTGAGTCCACCATGTCTTCACTTCACAATCCTATTGATATTCAACACAAAATTCAGTACAAAATTTTAAATACCCGAAACAATAGCAGAGATACTTTTAGCATAAATAAAATATAAACAAAAAATTAAATATATTTGATTAAATTTTATATGAAATACGTTTGATTTTATTTTTCTACAATAGATTATAGAAATAAAGAGGGCGAATTAGATAAAATACATTGAAATGTTTAAACATATATATACGAAAATCCATGTAGTCAAGTCAATTTCAACCATCAAATTTTATAATTTTAAATTTTAAATATACTTGAGACAATTTTAGTATAAGGATATGACTTACAATGAAAATGTAACTACATCACTTTGTGATTGCAGGTAATCAAGATATAATATATACATATAACTTCATCAAAAAGTGTATAAGAAATTCATCAAAATACATAAATTTACTAAATTGAATCATGAAAAAAAAATGAACAAACCTTACATATAAAAAGAAAAGACAAAAAGTTTGGTTGTAAACAAAAGGATATAAAGTGTATACTCTAATGATAAAAGAGAAAGTTTTTGAAGATAGATAGATAAATACAAAGATATATATGAATAAATAAAGAGAGAGAGGAAATTACAAAATAAATGTAATTTGTAAAATATTGCGTGCGAATTCAAAGAAAATGAGTCTTAATATATAAAATGAAAATATATAGTCATGATAATATAACCGACATGGTTTAAGATAATAAAAAACACATGACTCTCATTTGTTCAACATTATAAATCAGAAGAAAAAAAAACAAAAAAAATGATAATTTTTTGTTTTTGGTGAAAAAAAGAAATATTTATACTGTTACTCTTTTGCTTTTTAGTCAAAGAGATTTCTTTCAATTCGAATTTTAATCAAAAGATAATTAAAATCTGATCAAAGAGATAACAAGAGATAAACATGTAGATTATATATTAAATGTAAAAAAATGTCACATTTGAAATACATATTAATTTTTTTCATAAAATATTTATTTATCTTTTTAAAAATCAAATAATTTTATTTATTGTATTTGCATTATATATATATATATATATATATATATATATATATATATATATATATATATATATATATATATATATATATATATATATATATATATATATATATATATATATATATATATATATATATATATATATATCAATGCTACAATAATAAAGGAATACTTAGCAAAGTAATACTAATATTATTAGTTATAGTTTTTAAAGTATATTAATTGTTCAAATGAATTTTTTAATTCTGATTTAAAATGTTTGTGTTTATTATTAAATTTATTGATTGATTGGAATAAGAAAAATATTAAAAATATGAATAATGAAGTGTTTATTAAAAATATTTAAAAAAAATTCTCATGCTCTTAAGGTCATCAAGTGTTCAAGACTACTCAAGAATGATCAGATGATCTTTCTCCTAAGTAGTGGCCTATAATTAGGATTTTGGTTTTCCCAGAGGAAATTGGACTTCTAATGCCTCAAGTGGACTTCATGGTTTCTATATGTTTCAAGGTATCCTCATGTCAAATTTCAAGCCCTGCAGCACAAATTTGCTCTGTCAATTGCTCAGATGAGTGAAAATCAATTGTATTAAGTGAAAAGTCAATTGTGGTCAACATATAGTCAAATTTCAAGATTTTTGGTCATCAATGTTTTGAAGTTATATTCACCATTTGATCAATGGTTGATCATGATTCATCAAAAAAACTCAGGATTCATTAAAAGTCAAAAGTTGCTAAATTAGGGTTTTCTTTAGGAGAAGTCAACTGAACTTTGACCAAGCATAACTTTCTCATACTTCATCAAAATATTTTCAACCAAAGCCTACCTTGAAGAAAATTCAATTCTCTATAACTTCGTCTCTCTAAGCTCAAGGCCCAAAAATGCTTCACTTGAGAGATATGAGCCAAGACATTATAGGTCATTTTAAAGTCAACAAAAATATATTTTTTGTCAAAGCAATTTACATCAGGTTAAGATCTTCAAATGAAAAAACGACCAACATAGAGATTGTAGAGGACATCTTGGGGTTTCTAAAAAGTCCAAGATCACCTTCATGTGATAAAAATTGAGAGAGTTATGATGGGAGAAATTTGAGAAAATGCATGAAACCCAAATTGATCAAACTTGAAGTTTTGGGCTAATGGGCTTATCTTATGAGGTCCAAACATGTTCCATAACTCATCATGAACCTCTAAGTCCACCTATTTATTTTTTGTGTTTTTTATTTCTTTTATTTTGATTTTATTTAATTAAAATCAAAATAAATCAAATAAATACAAAATCAAAAGATATTAGGCACATGGTTGTTGTTTAGAATATAATTACAAAGCTGAAAATCAGATAATCAATTAGTAAAACATGTGGGATTGATTGGCACATGATTGGCTCAAAAAAGGAAAATCACATGCAAGATTGTCGATCAAATATTTCACCATGAAAGAGTTGGATTCAATTCAGTTTTGTTGACCTAATACCTTGCCCTATAAATACTCAAGATATTCGTACACTAAGGACACGTAAACCTTGCAAGAATACTCCCACGAAAAAACATCAAAATTTTTCAATGTAGGGAAAACTTGAAACTTTTCTTTCAGCCTTTCTCCAATCAAGATAACCATCCAAATCGACTCCAGTGACATTATAGAGTAAGTTGGGATCATCTGGGATGATCAAAAGAGCCTGAAACGAGCATCCACGCATCACCAATTTACATAATTTCTTGAATTTCGTATTGTAGATTTTATCGTGCTTTGATTCATACTAATGTTTCTAATGTGTCTCTGAGATGTAACTATACATGATTGATCCATCACATGAGTCCCATGAGGCCTAAATCATGCATTGCCATTGTTACACCGATTTGCATTTTGTTCGTGATATCTCTTTGTACAGGACGATTAAGCCAATTCTAAGGCCACCATTGAATTCAAAGCCCTCAAATTAGGGGATAAGGTCCTACTTGTTCATTAATACGCGTTATTTTGCAGGGTTTGGATAATATGCTCACTGGAGAAGATGATCGGAGCTAGGACTCTGGCCCTTATCTGGTCCCTGTGATGATGTTTATGTTATATTTATTTTAATTAATATATTTAGAGATGTACATCCACCCCAGTTGCAGGAGAGAGCATGTTAAGGCATTACTATACAAGAGCGTGGGTTTGATCCCTGTCTTTTGCAATCTTTTTTCAAATTTTTCCAGTTCATGCTGGTTTATTATATTATGCAATGCGCCTGTTTCTAAACACCAACAAGCGCTTGGCGCAGTGGGAATCAAGGCGTTGAGAAGTGCTGAAGGGCGTGGGTTAAACATCCACCCCATTGATAAGTGCAAATTGTAGTTATTTTTGTATATACTTTTGGTTGCACTTATCAACTCTTGGTTGTTAATATCAGTTGAATAACCCAACTTTTTGTATAAATACGTTTAGTTTGTGTATAATGCATTTTCTTGTATAAAGTGTATCGTTTGATAGTTATGTATTCATTTTGTAAGTATTTGAGCACTGTTGGAGTAAGAGGAATAAAACTCCAAGATACATTTTTGGATCAATAAAGGAATAAGGCAAAAGATTGGAGACAGAGGAAGTTATGCAAGAAAGCAACAAAAGTTGTTGGACTGTCGTAAATCGTCGGCCGATAGAAGTCATCATCGGGCGAAAATTGTAGGCCAAATTTCCATGAAGTTTCTGCCTTGCGTCGCATCTTGGTCGCCAGGCGAAAGTAAGGAGAGTCGTCGGGAAATGAATTGTGATCGCCGGGCGATGGAAGATATTGGTTTCTGTTGAGGATGTTGCTTATTCTGGGCCAAGTGTATAAGGACCATCGTCGGGCGACACTTTTATGTCGCCGGGCGACACGTGGAGATCAAAATTTTGTTATATTTTCCTTTTCATTTCATTTGGGGAGTTATGGTTTTCGGGGGTGATTTTTGTTCTCCCAATTCCATCAACCTCATTTTTATAATGGATTTGCTTAGATAACAACACTAGGTCTTGCATAGGGAAAACACGGGGTGGATTGCTCGTCGACCGACTCTGACAATCCGGAAGATTTGTGGTTTATCTCTTCTGCTCTCTATGTATTTCTATTTTGTTGGGTTATGTATGTGTATTTATTCTGAACATATGTACATTTGTCGCCCGTGGCATTATATTAAACTTGTTTACAAATCTTTGTGGATTGTTGTCTTATATTTTTGCTCGGTGCCAGAGATTTGAGTTATTATAACATATAATTCTTAGATTCTTATCTAGGATGATTATCTGTTAGTTTTTGAACTCTAGAGATAGATTTAGAGCTGACATCTACTTGGGTATCAGAGCTTAATGCCTCTGTGTGGTTGTGTTGTGCTGAGAGATCGTCAGTGTGATTACATAAGTTGTCTTTTGTGTTGTTGAGGAGGTAGAGAGATCATTTCCTTGGTGATACAGTCGGTCTCTCAATTTGGGTTAGAAATGACTTAGGTTGTGAGTGATACATGGTGACATTGATGAGTATTATTAGGTTGAATGTAATTGGTTGATGGATTTAAGTCTGTGATGACTAGATTATATGCAGGCTTGGTAAGTTCTTCCTTAGTTTTAACTTTTGTTTACATTTATTTTATGTTGATAACATTTTCTTTACAAACCCATTTATCCCTAAACTCATTAACGAGAGATTTGTCGAACGACAATTCAATAACCAATCTCTGTGGACACGATAAATTCCTAGATAAATATTTCTAAAACTTTTATTGCTTGTCGCTACACCGCTCCAACAAAATGGCGCCGTTGCCCGGGATTGGTTAGATTTTCTTCTCATTACGATAATTAATTTTTTTTTTAGTTTTGTAATTAATGTATATGTTGCATAGAAATTTTACAATAACTTGTATATGATATTTGTGCATATACGTGTTTTCACGTATTGTTCTGAATTGTCTTGTTTTCGTAACGTTTGTTATGTGATTTTTTAGGACACTTTCTTTAGGTTTGCACGGTGTGACAATACCATGACATGATGAGAGGAGGTTACTAGCTCGCACAATAAAGGCGTCGAGCTTACGACGTAAAACAAGCATGTTTGTTTGTATTTGTTTATGTGTGTGGTGATTTCTGCTTTAACAAGTGGAAACAAGAAAATGTCCTGAATTTCAAATCTTCACTTTTCAACTTGTTAATTCATTTTCACCCGGTTTTCATATCGTTATTTATATTTGTTTTGTCATGTTAATTTGTGTTTTCCGAAAGCTTGTCGTATTTATCTTGAGGAGTTTTGTTCGTTGTATATATTGTAAATTTTGTACATTGAAATTTTGTAGGAGTATTATTTTTCTAATTCTTTTATTGTTGTTTGAACTCAAGTTTTGGTCCGGTAACTTGTAGAATATTGAGGTGATTTGTCAAGTTTGATCGTTTAGACTTGCGAATGCATGGTAATGATTTTGCTAAAGTTTTGTACACGTTCAAGATATGTGTTTATCGCTTTCTATACTTTAGCATATTCATGATACTTAGACTTTTTACAATTTTTATTCCATTCATTCTTTTGTATACTTGTTCATTTGTGAATCACTTTAGCTCTTACCCTTTTTGTGAGGTAGCTTTCCATTATTCACATATACTAGAGACCACAATTCTTGTTTTAACTGGATTTTATTATGTTTAATCTTTTGTTTGTGTTGATTGTATGAAAGCTTGAACATGATCAAGGAATTTTTTTGTTTCATTTTGATCATAACTACATTGGCCAAATAATTTAATTCACCTTGTAAGTGTGTGATCATTAGTAACCCCTTTGAGCTTTTTATCGATATCCATGTTGTATTTGCTAAATGCTTGTCTATGAGTGTTTAGTTTCCCTTTTGCATGGATGTTGATTCGTTGTGTTCTTGAACCCTCAACCATTGTTTTAGTTTAATTTTTACCTTGCCTTAGAAAGTAGGAAGTATTCACTTTAATGTATGGTTGAATTCAAGTTGGGGAGAAAAATAATTGTGTATTTATTAGTTGATTGCTATGAGGTTGAAAAGAAAAGGAAAAAAGTGAGAAAAGAAATGAAAAAAATAATATAAAAAGAAGGGGAAAAATAGTAAAGCTTTAAAAAAGAAAAACAAAAAGAGTATGGAATAATGTTGTGTTGAATAAGTGATGTGTGTTGGTTTGAAATTTGGGATGAAGAAGAAGTTTGATTGAAATTATATTGTTTGAAACTTTGTGGAAGTATTTACTCCCTTAGGTTTATGCAAGTTTTTATTTCGATTAGAATTAGGACTTATCACTTTTTTGTTAACCAAGCCACATTATAACCTTGAAAAGCCTTCGAGATTCTTGCTTTTATATTTTCAATGTAAATTTTTAGATGAATGCATAATTTAGTCTATTGTTTGCAAGATTGTTGGATGAGTGAAAATACCCCATTTTTGTGTGTTTTTCATCTACTAATGATTGAGTTTGCTAGGTGTGATTCATTTGTGAACTAGTATTATTTTAGAATGTTTGGCATAATTTTTATATTTAGCATTTGTTTTATGTTAATGTTATAGTCGTAGTTTAGTGGTAAGTGTTTACTTTGTGTGTACTGTTTTTTATTTGAACCATTGCATTTGTTTTCCATTTTCAAAACTTGTTGATTCGTGATTTATTAATTCACATTCTTTGTTCTTTGGGTTATTAAACTTTGTTTGAGGATAAACAATGTTTTAAGTTGGGGAGAGTTTGTTAAGTGTAAATTATAGTTATTTTTGTATACACTTTTTGTTGCACTTATCGACTTCTGGTTGTTAATATCAGTTGAATAACCCAACTTTGTGTATAAATACATTTAGTTTGTGTATAATGCATTTTCTTGTATAAAGTGTATCGTTTGATAGTTATGTATTCATTTTGTAGGTATTTGAGCACTGTTGGAGCAAGAGAAATAAATCTCCAAGATGCATTTTTGGATCAATAAAGGAATAAGGCAAAATATTAGAGCCATAGAAAGTTATGTAGGAAAGCAACAGAAGTTGATGGAATGTCATAAATCGCTGGGCGATAGAATTCGTCGCCGAGCAAAAATTGTAGGCCAAATTTCCATGATGTTTCTTCCTTGCGTCGTGTCTTGGTAGCCAGGCAAAAATAAGGAGAGTCGTCGAGCGATGAATTGTGATCGACGGGCGATGGAAGATATTTGTTTAAGTTGAGGACGTGGCTTATTATGGGCCAAGTGTATAAGGACCGTCGTCGGGCGAAACTTTTATGTCGTCGAGTGACGCGTGCAGATAAGATTTTGTTATATTTTCCTTTTCATTTGGAGAGTTATGGTTTTGGGGGGTGATTTTTGTTCTCCCAATTCTATCAATCTCATTTTTATAGTGGATTAGCTTAGATAACAACACTAGGTCTTGCATACGGAAGATCTAGAGTGGATTGCTCGTCGACCGACTCTGACAATCTGGAAGATTTGTGGTTTATCTCTTCTCCTATCTATGTATTTCTCTTTTGTTGGGTTTTGTATGTATATTTATTCTTAACATATGTATATTTGTCACCCATGACGTTATATTAAACTTGCTTTACAAATCTTTGTGGATTGTTGTCTTAGATTTTTGCTCTGTGCTACGGATTTGAGTTGTTATAGACATATAATGCTTACATTCTTATCTAGGATGACTACCTGTTAGTTTCTAAACTCTATAGATAGATTTAGAGCTGACATCTACTTAGGTATTAGAGCTAAATGCCTCTGTGTGGTTGTGTTGTGCTGAGAGATCGTCAGAGCGATTACACAAGTTGTCTTTTGTGTTGTTGAGGAGGTAAAGAGATCATTTCCTTGGTGATACAGTCGGTCTCTCAATTTGGGTTAGAAATGACTTAGGTTGTGAGTGGTATGTGTTGACATTGATGAGTATTGTTAGGTTGAATGTAACTGGTCGATAGATTTAAGTTTGTGATGAGTAGATTATATGCAGGCTTGATAAGTTCTTCCTTAGTTTTTACTTTTGTTTACATTAATTTTCTGTTCATAACAATCTCTTTACAAACCCATTTATCCCCAAACTCATTAATGAATGATTTGTCGAACGACAATGCAATAACAAATCTCTGTGGACACGATAAATTCTCGGATAAATATATCCAAAAAATTTCAAATTATTTTTATCATTAAAAATTGATTCTAAAATACCAAAACTTTTTCTCATATTTTCTTTCTTTTTCGCTATTTTAATTTTTAGATAAAAGTGTATAGGTCGCATTATTTGATTGTAATAATTTAGGTTTATTTTTCTCGCACTTTTTCTCTATTATGTATCTGCTCCCAGGATGTAATAGTTTTAGGGTTTTATTTTCTGCATATTTATTATGTAACTACCCTGAAGCCATCTAATAGCGTATGACATTTATTTTCCGCACATTTATATTTCTGATGTATTGTATGCTGTTAGTAATTAGGCGTGTATGGCAAGACCTAAAAACAACCGACAGAATAACCCTAATTACAAGATAAAATAACTGAATTGAATCACTATTCACACTCGCATCTCTAGGGTAACCCCCCTTTTTTGCCTTCGGAACATGGTCATGTCCCTCCGAATAAAAGATCATAGTCCCTCGATGACCCTTCAATGTTGCCTACGAACAATGATATAGTCCCTCTGATAAATTGCTAAAGTATCTTTATATGTTGCCTTCGATGACCCTCAATTGTCCCCTCACATCCAATAGATGGGGCTAACTACCAACTAATGGTACGAATATCACTATCTCTAAAGAAGAAGGAAAAGAATAAAAACGACCTTGAGTGGGTAAGAACTAGTAATCGCTCGCTCACAACTTTTCTAAAAAACATTTTCACACATCACTTTCAAAAATATATTCTAAAACACTTTGTACGCGTTCTTGAGGATTGATATAAGAACCATTACAAAGTTAGTCTTGCATTGGCAATTTTAAAATATTTTCAAAACACTTACACAAAAAATCAATTTTCAAAAGTGAGTTAGTGATTAAGAGCCCGTAGATAACTACAGATGAAAAGGGTGCTAACACCTTCCTTTTTCATATCTTACCCCCCGAACTCAAAATATTCAATGTATTTCATGTTCTTTTGACCCTTTCCTTATTGGATAAAATAAAAGTCGGTGGCGACTATAGCTATCCGCACATTTGCTATAAAACGCAAAAGTCAGTTCTCCCACCATATTACAGAACTGGCGACTCTTCTGGGGATAAATACTTAAAAAGAGGGGCTACCCTAGAGTCTAGATCACTCTTAATTGCTTTAATTGTCTAAATTGTTTTTCTTTACTTTAAAGGGTTTCTTGGATTTATTTTCTTGCAAGATCCTACACCCGGATCTAGGGTACCTTCCGTAAGTAGCAATAGATCATGGAAATTGTATAGCATAGACCTATATGGTTTAAGTCATGGCTACGGTTAGTGCAGCACTTTGGATTATACTAATGTTCCTTGAGTCAGTGGAGGATAACATTAGGCTTCCGCATGGTGTCATTAGCACTAACTAACTTTTAGAACCTTAATTGACCCATCTTGGCCATTAGAAGGTTGTGAGATGGCCGGCTTTGGTGCAATCTAAGGTTGGTTGATACTCGATGTTACACTCATTGAGATTCGTCTAGCGGGATGTTTTGGTGGCAAATCAGTTGATGTACTAAAATAAAACCTTCGAGAAAGATCCATATTATGACATCCCTAGAGCCTGGTTACTATTTTAGGACAGGTTTAACCAACTTAACTTCAATAGAGAAGGGTACTTACCTATGGACCCCATGCAAGCCTTTAAACCTAAGGTTATTGTATGATTTGTTTGTGGTTTCTAGTTGTTTAAACATAAACATAACATCATGACATCATAACATCCGACATGGCATTTACTAGCCATTTCAAGGATCTTAGGGATCTTTATTGCAGGATTTAAAGTCGGACTGCTAGCAAGGGGCAAGAGGATTTATTTTCCTCTAACCAGACGCCATCAAAGATCAAAATACGTTCTTTGAGTCAAAGAACCCACTTGATATGGTGAGTTTGATACTTATAGAAGGACGTCCAAAAATAAAGACTCAATGTTCCACAAGTCAAAGTTGCGGCCAGATTCATCTTCAATCTTTTTTTACCCTGCAAGATCCTTGAAAACATTGCATTTGCATCTACATATCATGAATTTCATTACATAACAAGTACCTTTCAAGACAGGTTTTCTCATCTTCTTGTTGTTTATTACAGAAACAAAAAAAGGATCTTGAACAAATAGTTAGAGATCTCCAAGCTCAGAATGCCCATTTCCAACAGATGTTCCTGAACTTAGCCAAGGGGCGGGAAGAGCTGAAAGTACTGGTCACCAGTGAAAAGAAGAAGAAGATAAAGAAACCGATCGGTGTTTTGAACATGGGAAGAAGGTGCAGAGGTCTAGTGAGGAGAGTCCGAGACTTTGATATCCCCTCGGATGAAGAAGACAAACAGGATAAAGACAGTAAAAGTGTGAAGACCGAAAGAAGCCATCCTGGTTCAAACAAATGTCCCGATGAAGAGGAAGATGATTACTTAGATGAGCAATATCCCCCTACTGATGAGAAGTATAAATTGCTGGAAGAACGTCTGAGGGCTATGGAAATCCAGAAGGTGTTTGGTTTGAATTTTGATGATTTGGGTCTGGTTTCAGGAGTTGTATTCCTACTAAGTTTAAGACCCCTACCTTTACCAAGTATAATGGAATTTCTTGTCCTAAGCTGCATTTGAGGTCCTATGTTCAAAAAATCCAACTGTACGCTACTGACAAGAAATTGTGGATTCATTTCTTTCAACAGAGCTTATCTGGAACACAACTGGAATGGTTCTATCAACTGGAAGGGACCAATATTCACACTTGAGAAGATTTGGTTGCTGCTTTCTATAAGCAATACCAATATAATGATGATCTTGCCCCAACACGTACACTTCAGAGTATGTCCATGGGTTCTGATGAAGGCTTTAAAGGGTATGCCCAAAAATGGAGAAACCTTGTGGGCAGAGTTCAACCTCCTTTGGCTGATAGAGAGCTGATTGACATGTTTATGAGCACACTGATAAGTCCCTTTTACAATCATTTGCTAGGGAGTTCTTCGGCTGGTTTCACCGAACTGATCTTGACAGAAGAATGTGTGGAAAATGGAATTAGAAGCAGAAAAATCCAATTGGCTACATCTTTAAATGTTGTGAAGTAGCCTTATAATGGTAAATGGGAATCCAATGTTATGTACAAACACAAGGGTCGTAGTAAAAGTGACCGCAACCAATCTGTGGGGGGCAGTGCTGATCTCCAATTATGCACCAGTGCAACAAAAAATAATCTGCGTAGGCAGGACGCCCCTAGGAGACAATTCACAAAGATTAACATGCCATTGGCACAAGCTTTACAGGACATGTTGAAGGAAGGTCTAGTTACATTGAGAGAGCCTCCTCCGAATCCCAGCACTTCCTCTCCCCGCTACAATCCCAATGCAAGATGTGCATACCACTCTGATAGCCCCGGGCACGACACTAGCAACTGTTGGGCTCTAAAGAATTAGATCTAAGACATGGTTGATGCTAAGGAAATTGAATTTGACCCTCCTGAGACCCCTAATATGATTACTACAACCATGCCTAATCAATACAAGGGTGTTAATGCTATTGAAATGTTTCTTATGTTTCTACTATGAATGACTTGACTACTACCCTGATGATTGTTAAGGAAAAGCTACTACAAGCCGATTTATTTCCGGATTGTACCGAAGACTGTTACTACCGTGCATCCCAATCCAATGGTTGTGAATTATTGAAAGAAGGTATTCAGTGTTTGATGGATGACCGTGCGATCTTATTTGAGAAGATTCCTTTTGAGAAGACTCCTTTTGTGGAGAGTACATCCCAAGACCTGAATCTTGAAGACATGTCTACAATTTCCGGTACCCCTATAAGAATCACTTCTAAGGGTTATGTGAAGATTACTGCCAAATCTAAAGTAGCTCCGCTGATTATTACAGCACATGGGCCAATTCTGTATTCCTCTAATAAGGTTATCCCTTGGAATTATGGAGCTGATGTCTACTACCATGGAGTCAAGTAGGAACAATTGACCGTTGAAGAGGAAAATGTTGAAGTTACTAATCGTGATGTTGGAAATATTGCGGGGACTAGTAAGGTTACTAGAAGTGGAAGGGTTTTCTCTCCAGAGATATCTCCGAAGACTGTTACTACACCTGTCTGTATCACTACTACTACTAAGACCCAAGACGAAGAACATAGGACCGAGCCTGCCCAAATGGAGGCACCAAAAGAAGTTACTGTTGAAGACCCCTCCAAGAAAGAGATGGAGGAAATATTAAAGATTATCCGAAAGAGTGATTATAAGATTGTTGAATAGCTGAGGCAGACCCTCTCCAAAATATTTATGTTATCCATGTTGTTGTGCTCTGAAGCTCATGCTCAGACTTTAGTAAAAATTTTGAAACATGCCCATGTACCGCAAGAAAACTTTGTTGATAAGTTTGAAAATTATATCGCTAGCCTGACGACTGATAATGGGCTAGGATTTTCTGAAGTAAACTTAACTCTCATAGGAAGGAATCATAATAAGGCCCTGCATGTCTCTATTGAGTGCAGGGGCACTACCTTATCTCATGTGTTAGTGGCATAGGTTCCTCTTTGAACGTGTTTCCAAAGGCTTCTTTAGATAAACTTGACTGTGAAGGGATTATTCTAAAACCCAGTGATATTGTGGTGAGAGATTTTGATGTTTCGAAGAGAACAATGCATGGGGAGGTTGATCTTACAATAAAAGTGGGTTCCCAGGTTTTTGAATCTACTTTCTATATGATGGATATCCGTCCAACCTATTCTTGTTTGCTGGGACATCCTTGGATTCATGGGGAGGGTGCTGTTACTTCTACCTTACACTAGAAGTTGAAGCATCCCATGAGGGTAAAGATTGTTACAGTTCACAGCGAAGAAGAATATATGGTGAGCCATTTGAATTCTTTCAAGTATGTCGAGGTGGATGGTGAGTTCGTCGAGACTCCTTGCCATACCTTTGAAGTTGTTTCTCAGACAGCCTCGGTTGATAAAGCTGCTTCTGCTAATCCTAAGACTCCATAAAAATGGCTTCTCTAAAAGACGCTAGGGTTGTGGTTGAAGAAGGTGATTGCACTGTTTGGGGTCAGCTTCCTGATATTCCTTACAAATTCGATAAATTTGGTTTGGGTTTCAATTCTCAAGCTCATAGGGCTGACCGTCGTGCTCGTGCTAATTTGGGGAGACCGCCACTCTGCATCAATAGTAATGAAGTTCATAACAATCATGTTAATGTTGTGGAAGACGCTAATAGTGACTGCTGTAATACCCCAAATTTGTCATACCCTTTTACTTTTATCTTGTTTATGCATCTCACACTTTTCTCATGTACATAACTTCCATTAGGTCATTTTTCACACCATAAATCATTAATTAATAAAACTTGGGCATGAGATCAAGGCGAGAGGATTGGGGTTTTATACTCAAGGTCATCTGGTGAATCTACAAAGACTATACAAACACCATCTTCATGTGCCCATCATCATCACATGAATAAGGTTTATTTATCTAATCAATATGATATTCAAGAGAGAGTTCCATGTGGAACTTGTTCATCAGTTGACATCATCATCTCAGAGCTTTATTCATGTTTTGTGCAAGTTGGTAAAAAGATCTTGGTATTCATAGTCAATAAAGGTTTGTGTGCAAAATAAGATTTTCACTATGCAATGCAAGGGGGGTATCTTATCCATTTCTAGTTAGGGTTTCTATTAATTCTTCTTCATCAAACAGTAAGGCATCTATTGCTCTGAATCTCAAGCCATGTGAACCTACATTACAAAGTAAGGTGTGAAGACACTGGGTGCAAGACGTTTCATATGGTTGAACAATTTATGGGTGATTCAAGTTTCCATGTTAATCTATTCAACCATCTTAAGCTAAAGCATTAGGTGTTGCTTAGGAAGTAAAAAGGACGAGAAAGAAAATAACATGGACACAATTAAGGTTGTTTAATCATTTGAAGATGCTTGGACTTGGTTCACTCGAATGGCCAAAAAGGACAATATTTCAAAATCACTTGATTATTTTCGACGAATATCTCATTGATTTCATACCATGGTACATCCATGAGGTAAGTCATGAACTACAAAAAGGTTTAGAAGATTAAAATGCGTAAAAGGGTAAAGAGGTACATATTTCATTCAAGTGTGTCGAGGGTTACAAACCATGTCATGTTCATCATCAAGTGGTCATCATCCATACCATTTTAAAACAAAAGAAAGAGTTATGATATTTGGACAAGAGGATGTGGGGAATATAAAGTTTTATCATTGATGGCAAGCAAGGCTACAAGATAAATATTACAAGAAAACATTGTCTTTCACATTGCCAAGTCAAAATTCCTTACAAGTGAAAAATAATTTGTTATATCATGATCATATTACAAGAATTACAAAAGTAAGAAATTAAAAGACAAAAATTCAAGCCATTCTGCCATCATCACAAGGCGTGGCCCATCCTTGTTTTTAATCTATAACAAAAGCTGCATTGTATCCATAGTCCTGTTCCAAATCAAGACTTCCTCAAAACAGTTGAAGCTTAAATGGGCGTCCATGCACTCTTCTCAAAACCATGCCAAATCATGATAAACTGCCTTGCACCCAAGTTGCTGTCCAGAAAATTAAGTCAGGCCAAAACCAATCCAAGACCGATGAAAATTTCGAATGCGTAACAGAATAAAATCAGAAGAGAAGATTTAGGGAACTGTGAGTTTGGAATTCAAAAAATTAGAACATATATTGCACCATGAAAATATCTGAAAATTAGGAAAGTAAGAGAACTTCATACCATAACAGAAAACTAACTGTTAACTGAATTCCAACTAACTTTCTAATCCCTAACTGTTTCTAACTAACTTCCTAACAGATTCATAACAGAAATTTTTTTCTAACGTATTATAACAGATTCAGAAGGGAGGGGATTCATTCACGAGAAAAAAGAGAAAATCACAGAATATACTCACCTCTGTATCTCTGAGATTTCTCATAAAAGCTTTATCCTTCAATTTCTCTCTGCTCTCTCTGCACACCGATTCCACATCATTCTTCTTCAATCATCCTCAATAATATACGTCTTCTCTCTATAACATGTGTGATCGGTGGAAATAGAACTGACTGTTTTTTAGCTGGTTTCGCGAAATGTCGCGGTAAGCAAGAGTCGCCACCGTCTTTTATGTTCTCCAACATGGAAAGGAAAAAAGCACAACAAAATTCCTTATTCGAGAATGTTTCTCGGTTCGGGAGGTAGATTTATAGAAAGGGAAGGTGTTAGCACCCTTTCTATCCGTGGTTATCCACAGGCTCTTAGGTACTTGCTCTTATGTTTTCAAAATTTGTTTGCTTTTCAAGTGTGTGTGGGTTTTGAAAAAGTTCGTTCGGAAAACTTCTAAGTAACTCTTGTATCAGTCCTCAAGAGTGTAAGAAGTGTTTTGTTTGAAAACTTTTTGAAAGTGTGGGGTGCGAAAAGTATTTTTGTTCGTTTTGAGAAAGAGCAAGTACCCATGAGAATCTACCTACTCTAAGGAATTAAGCTGTGTAAGAGTCCTTTAGATAGTGCTATCCCACTATTAAGAAGTAGGTAGCACCATCGTTGGAGGTGTTCGGGTCAATTCGATTAAGGGACATGTGTGGTCACCGAAGCAATAGTAGGACACCTTAGAAGTAGCCCTAATGTCCTAGATCCTTTTTTTTATCCGAGGCAACCGTTTCGAGGCAACTGGATCTTTAGACAAAAGGGCGACCTCTAAGACACCCTATACTTGATGACCACGTTTCGAGGCAACCAGTGAGGCGTACCCTAGAAGTGGCATGTGCTTTGTGTGTTGTGTTTCAGTTAAGGTTATCTTGTACATGTTATTTGTGAGCTACGGATTGATTTTATTTACATACATTCTTGCAGGCATTTTTTAACAGTTAGGAGTGCGGAAAGTAAATTGCGGAAAGATAAATCTAACTATTACAAGGTGCGGGTCTATACATCGCCAAAAACAAAAACCCGTTTTGGAAAATAAATGCAGAAAATTAAAGAAAGCAGTAAAATCCTAATTACTATTACATCCTCTGTACAGATACATAAATATAATCAGAATAAATAAATACGCGCGAATGGAAATTTAATCGGGAACGTCCTAAGGGTTTTGACCCTTTTTTAAGAAAGAATTGAATTTTGTCTTTTTTTGTAATTAAATTAAATGTTAAAGCTAATCAACTAATTAATTATTTAATTAAAGAAAAAATGTTTTTTGTGTTTTGTGTTTTTAATGAAAATAAATAGAAATTAAAAGTTAGTAAAAACCTAATTCTAAATTGTTTTTATTTATTGTAAAAGAAAATTAAAATAAAATCTAATTAAACTAAACTAATTTATGTTAGTGTTTATTTACAAAGTAATAACTAATTAAATTTAATTAATGAAAATATTATTACTATTTTTTGGTTTTTTCTGAATTTATAAAAAAAATTAATTTGTTAGTTAATGAAAATAATATTTATAATTAAAAGAATTGAAAAGAGAAAAATATAAAAAGGCAAATAGACTAGGAGGTTAATGGACCAATGGGAGGTTTTTTGTTGAATTTCTGGCCCAATAGAAGCAAGCCTGTTTGACCTTTTTTTGATTATCCACGCTGGCTTTGACTTGAGCACATGGTGGTCAACCATCCATGGCCTTTGGATCTATGATTGTGGACATCTGGCGCACTTGGGTGTGAGGTGTATGGTGGGACTTCCTTGAGGGCCTGCACGTGAACATGTAAAGCAAAATAACATGGAAATTATGGGGGACCTGGGATTCGAACCCAGGTCCCAACGCTCACTACACCAACGCCTTAGCCAACTGTGCTGCATGCTTCATTCGTTATTAAAATAACACGTAATTATTAAATGGGAAAACCACAGCATATGCCTTAAAAAAATATAAAAACACGCAATTTTTGAAATGGGCGAATCAAGCTGCAACACATCATCATATTCTTCAATGAAAATTCCTGGTTATTTACCTGCGGATTAATTCCAAAACCATGGTTGGTTTCGTCTCCATGTCCTGATCACTTCTATACCCATCATGGTGACCAATTTTTCCTGCACTGAAAACGCCTAAAAAACAAGCAAGCAAAATCTAGAATCGTGTATCACAGTATAAGGCCTAACAATGAAATTGGCTATTGTCATTAGATCAGAAATCAAACAAGAAACATAACTATGCTAATATTTTTGAAAAAAAATGCAAGAATAAAGAGTTCATGTTTCATGTACAGGGGTGACTTTGGAAGAACTTACAGCGCGGTATGATGGACCTTAGGACGTGGCAAGGATTGCTTTAGCTTCAGGGTATGGCAAAGAAGAGAGTCACGTCCTCCTTTTGATCTGAAAATGCTCGTAACTGTGTTTTAGAAGTCTCACTTTTTGGACAAGTTTTGGTTTTGCTCTTGGCCGTTTCTGCACACACTAGGTCGTGAATGAGGCTTGCAAGGCTTGCATATGTAGTCAAGAATGAGAATAATTCACCTTTAGGAGCCTTAAACTTGTGCCATTATGTTTTTGGATTTTGTCTTAACCACCATTAAAGGCCTTTCAAAGCTTTGTCCAAATTCAAAATTTCGTGCATAAATGAGCTTGGCACGGTTTTGGTATGTGGAATATGACACATGAAGGCTAATCAAACCACAAGATACCATTTAATTAATTTTTTTAATTTTATTTGAATTATTATGGATTAAAATGAATTAAATCCATAAAAATTAAATAAAAATGGGAAAATAATTATTTGGTCTTGAAATTGATCATGGGACACGTGGGTGGCATGAAAAGGATGAATCAAGTGGAAAAAAGTGGGCCCTTTTGTCAAAAATTGAAGTTTCAAGGATAGTTGACTTTTGCCATTTCACAAAAATTTCCCAACTTCTCCAATGCATATCTTGCTCAATTTTGATCACATGAACATGTTCTTGGACATTTTGGAAAGGTCTTGAAGTCCTCTAACCAATGCCTTTGTTCCCATGTCATTTGTATTTACCAATATCAAGTTATGGTCTTTGACTTAAAATGCCTTTTTGTTGACTTTTGAAAATGACCTATAATGTTGAAATTGATAACTTTTTGTGAGAGCATTTCTTGGACTTGGAATGTGAAGATTAGTTGTAGGAAATGTCATCCCCTTCAAAATGAGCATTGGATGGGATTTTTCTGATGAACCATGAAAAAGTTATGCCTTGGTCAAGTTACAGTTGACTTTTCAGCTGTCCAAAAATGGAAACTTTTGCATCTTGATGATTTTTGAGCCATTCTTGTGGAATCATGATCAAGACTTGATCAAATGATGATTGTGGCTTAAAAATAAGATGTTGACCAAAATTTTTGACTTTTGACTGTCAAATGACCAATTTACCCCTACAGTTGATTGTGAACCAAATAGGGCTTTTGACTGTGCAACTTGACCTTGTGAGCCTTGAAACTTGCCATGTAGATGCTTGACAATGTATATAGGCATGTGGGACTTGATTGAGCCCTTGAAAACCTCAACTTCCTTGCAAGAACCAAAACCCTAATTTGACTGGCTTAGGAGGGTGCTTGACTGTGCAACCCTTGAGTAGACTTTAAGCAAATTGAGATGATGCTTGTCAAAACTTTGAAGAATATGGGAGGGAAAATTTTGGGGTACAACAACATGCAACACCACTGCTTTGGAACTGAGCATTCCTCAATCATCACCTTCAACATACCTTCTTTAATACCAATATCTTCTTCAATATCTTTGCAGTATCATTAATATTATCGCAACGATATTATAACATCAACTCTTGCAAGTCATGACGATTCAACAAGTTCAGAAATGAGAAAGTGTATAAAAGAAGAAAACTCAAGAGTTAAGGAGTATTATTGAGAGATAATAGATCAATTCAATCACATGGAGATTGTATCTTTAAGGTCTGCTGGATTTCTAGTCATCTTCCTCAATTTGAAGGCGCTCCAGACGAACTCTAGTAGGTAAGTTCCCTCGATCCTTCTGCGTATTCTCTTCTTGTGTTCGTTACCACCCGAAGATGTGATTGAGATGAGAGCAGAGATGTCGAAATGTTTGAGAATGAAGGTGAGAACGACGTCGCAACTGAGATATTGATACGAAGAAAGACGGAGATGCACTTATGGTAGCATCATGAATGGATTACGGCGGTTCTAAGTGAAAAGCGGATGAAAACGGTGTTGGCGAGACAAAGATTTTGAGGATTGTGCAAACGCCGTTAAGAAAAAGGCGGTGAAGAGCCACTGTGCTGCCGATTTACGAAGGGAGAATAGAGAGTTGAATATGTGAAGTCTAGCCGTCATCCCCTTCTTAACCCTAATCCACACATTTTGTTTTAATTTTCATTTGATATTGATTTTTTATTATATTTTTTATAATGATACTAAAAATATAATAAAAATCTCGAGTTGTATTAAATAATTCTCCTCATATAAAAACTAATAAAAAAATACATTTTCCTTTTAGTTTTTATCCATATTTTTCATGCCGTCGTGCCTCGTTATTTTTGACGCGTTTGTTCATTATGCAAGGTACATTTTTGGTACTTTCGATCATGTAACATAACAAGTTGTTATGGGATCAAAGCATATGGCATATGCTCGCTTACGAAGTGACACGCCTGATTTCTCATCGTCCTGAGAAATTCATATCACATTATATGTGTTGTACCCCAAAATTTGCCCTCCCATATTCTTCAAAGTTTGCCAAGTCAAGGCTTCAAAATTCCCCAAGGGTTGCACAGTTCAAGGGCCTCCTAACAGTCAAAAACTAGGGTTTTGGTTTTGACAAAGAAAATGAAGTTTCCAAGGGTCCAATCAAGTCCCACATGCCTACAAACATGGTCAAACATCCTCATACCAAGTTTCAAGACTTACAGCACAAAATTGCACAGTCAAAAACCCTAATTGCACAACAGTCAACTGTAGGGGCAAAATGGTCATTTGACAGTCAAAAGTTCAAATTTTTGGTCAAACATCTCATTTTGAAGCCACAAACATCATTTGATCAATGCTTGATCATGATTCTAAAAGCTTGGCTCAAAAAGTCTCAAGATGCAAAAGTTTCCATATTTGGACAGTTGAAAAAGTCAACTGTAACTTGACCAAGGCATAACTTTCACATGGATTATCAGAAAAATTCCATCCAAAGCTCATTTTGAATAGAATCACATTTCCTACAACTCCTCTTCACACTTCAAGTCCAAGAAATGCTCTCACAAAAAGTTATCAATTTCAACATTATAGGTTATTTTCAAAAGTCAACAAAAAGGGACTTTAAGTCAAAGGCCATAACTTGAGATTGGTAAATCAAAATGACATGGGAACAAAGGAATTGGTTAGAGGACTCAAAGACCTTTCCAAAATGTTCAAGAACATGAGCAAAGCTTAAAAATTGAGCAAGTTATGCCTTGTGGAAGTTGGGAAATTTTTGGGTATTTTTAAAAGTCAACATTGCTTCAAATGACCTAAAAATGCTAATGGGCCTCTTTTTCTTCCACAATTCATCATCCAAAGCATGTGCACGATCATTTGGCCCAAAGGGAAGTTTTTTATCATTTTTATTTATTTATTTGGATTTTTAATTATTAATAATTCATTTAATTAAAATAAATAGGTGAAAAATACTAAACCTAACTTTTTAAATCTTTTTGTGCATGGAATAGGCTTAAGATTTCGTGCATGATCAGATTTGGAAGGAATTATGGTGATTGGATATGATTGAGACCAAATATGCTTGAAAAAGATTGGAAAATTATGGCATAAAAATCAAAGATTGATTCCTTCAATTCATGGATTCTTTGGACAAAAAAACCAACCCTAATCATTCACATGTATATATTGATGCTAACCCTAATGCATATCACCTCCAAGCTGCGCCATACAGAAAGGACCAGACTTGAGTTTTTTGCCAAAAAGTTGAAAACTGAAAACTAGGTTTTAGGGCTTTTCAAGATCAAATAACCATTCCATTAGCTTGCCAAGGTGACCAGGAGACTATTCCAATCAAGAACATCAACTCTAACGCCTTGAATCGGTATACAGAGATCAAAATTCTTCATATAAAATGCATATTCGTGTTTTGATTTTCAAGCATTCTCATGGCATTTTATTTATGGATTCATACTAATCGATGCATTCTGAAGCTAACCACATACTTTGATTGAGTTTTTATACACTATATGAAAAAACGCCATTGTTATATTTTAGGGTTACAGGGATTTTGATTTAGGGCTTTACGTTCAAGGAAAAATTGGGACACGAGACTGGCACCATGAGAACCACAAGCTTCCAACGAATTCAATGATGGGGTCGCGCCTAATTTATATTCCAAAACGACCTATTCGCTATTATTGGATATTGCATGTTTTGGGGGCGGTTTAAAACCCCCGCTAATCTTCTTTTATTTTCAGGGAAAACACAAACGATGAAGAAGATGATTATGTGGCCAGCAGCGATTGGGTTGTTTGAAAATTCGCGCTAAAAAATTCACTAACTCTTATTTTCCCTTATGTTATTTGTTTATTGTTACATAATCAAAACGCGCGTGTGGAGCAGTTGGCAAAGAATATTGGTGGTAACCTTCAGGACCTGGGTTTGAACCCCAGGTCCCCACCCCTTTCCATATTATTTTTCTATTAACGCTTCTGTGTAGTTTCAGTACTAGGGAACACCATACATCCACAACATCAAGCCATCCACGTGCCTACTGAGATGAATCAAAGAGCCATAATTGGAAGAACATGGTGGGCATGAGTCAACACCTATGCACGCTAGCTGAGAAGTCAACCAGGCCAAAGGCTTAATGGGCCTGATTACTGGACTTTACCTCCCATTTGGGGACAGACCCCCCAAGGTTTGCAATTTCTTTTATATTTTTCATTTTTTACTTGATTCAATTATTTCTCTTTTTAATTAATTTCTTTAATTCAATTATTTTCATAAAAATATAAAAATATAAAAATCAGAAAAAAGACAAAAATAAGTATTTTTATTTAATGTTTTATTTTGTAAATAAATATCATTAATTGATTTTAGTTTTTAATTTAGGTTTAAATCTTAATATTTTTCTAATAAACTTAAAATTGGTAGAATTAGGGTTTGTATCAATTTTTTATCCTTTTTCTTTTTCTTTTCACTAATAATTAAATATTATTTATTTTTATAAATCAAATTGCATGTAAATAATTAATTTAATTTTAGGTTTAAATTTTAACATGTTTTCTTAATAAATAAAAGTTGTAGAATTAGGGTTAATTAGTTAATTTCATTTAATTCTCATTAAAAAACCAGAAATACGAAAACCTCAAAAAATAATTTCTCTTTTTATTTTAATTGAATTAATTTGTAAATAATAATTTAATTTCATTAAAGGGTCCAACGCCCTCGCTTTCAATTTCAATTCAATTCGCGCATTTTTATTTTATTTCTTATAATATTGATGTAATTCTTCCAAAGCCTTGTAAACTTAATTTCTCGCACTTTACTTTAATTCTTTATTTTTCTGTCAAATCGGGTCCTGGAAATTTTGGCGATGTGGACCCGCGCCTTTGTAATAGTTTAGGAATTTTATCTTTCCGCAACTTTTTAACTGTTAATTAAAATGCATGCAAGAATGAATGATAAATTAAAAACAAACGCATAGATCACTTTGACATGAACAAGATAAATACAAATGAACATGACACACAAAATCACACACCACCCCTAGGGTACGCCTCACTGTTGCCTTGCCTCGAAAGGTGATCATCGAGTAGAGGATGTCTTAGTAAGTCCTCATGATCCGGGAACCTGGCATGAGGGTAGCTTCTAAGGTGTCTTCCCATTGCTCTGGTGATCACCATGTCACGAACCTCGAATTGACCCGAACACCTCCAACGGTGGTGCTACCTACCTCTCAATGGTGGGATGACACTACTTTAAAGGACATCTACACAGACGAATTCCTTAGGGTAGGTAGACGACTCTAGATACTTGCTCTAATCTCAAAAACAAATCAAAAATACTTTTCACACCGACACCTTTTCAAAAGCTTTCGAAAGCAATTTTTCAAACACTCTTGAGGACCGATACAAGAGTCGAACTGGAATTTTCAAAGAAACTTTTTTAAAACCCACAGTTGAAAAGCAAACAAACCATTTTGAAAACACAAGTGAGCAAGTATCTAAGAGCCCATGGATAACCATGGATAGAAAGGGTGCTAACACCTTCCCTTTCTATAACCTACCTCCCGAACCGAGAGCAATCTCTTTAAGGAATTTTTCTGTGCTTTTGTCCTTTCCATTTGGAGAAAATAAAAGACGGTGGCGACTCTTGCTTCCGCGACATTTCGTGAACCAGCGTTAAACAGTCAGTTCCAGATCCACCGATCACAGAACTGGCGACTCTGCTGGGGAATCTTATAAAGTGAGGTGTACCTTAGGACTAGGTTCACTGTGTTTTCAATTGTTTTCTTTGCTTGCTTTATTATTGTGGGACTGTCTTGGGAGTTCTATAGATCCTAACCCGGATCTGGGGAATACCTTCTTAGAAAGTAGCAACAAGGCTGTGAGGGAACTGTGCGGGGTATACCGACATGGTTTAAACAGTCTGCTACGTTGATATGGCACTTTGGTGTGTACCGGTAACCCTTGAGTTCAGTCAAGGAGAGTACGGGGCCTCCGCGTGGTGTCATGAAGCATCAACAGACCTTAGGAACCTTAATTGAACTATCTTGGCCTCTTTAGGGTAGTGAGATAACTGACTTTGGTGCAGTCTGAGGTTGGTTGATACTCGATACTACACTCAATTGAGGGTTGCTTTCCTGGAATATTTCGGTCGCCAGTTCAGTGGCTAAATCGAAACGATGAACAATGAAAGCAATCCCGTGATATTGGGACCCTTAGAACCCGGTTACTTCTAATAGGACAGGTTGAACCCACCAACTTCAAGAGGGTACTACCCAGACCCCATGCTGGCCTTAAACCCTAAGGGCTTGTCTTGTGTGCCTTGTGTGCCTTACATGTTTGTCTTTGTAAATATCTGTGGTGTGTTTAATCATAGCATCATGACATCATCCAGCATCATATGCATTGACTAACCATTTCAGGGGTTCGAATCTTCATATTTGTTCTTGTTTTGTAGGACATGGAAACTGTTCGCAGAAAGACAATTCAAATCAGTCTTGTAAGGGTCCCTCCTCAGCTTAAGGAACTTATATCCAGGATTCCCGAGAGCTCTTCATTCAGTGAAAGACATGGAAGACTCATTAGCTTGGTCAGTACCAACATTGAGGAAGACATGATAAAAGTCCTATTCCAGTTCTTTGACCCTCTGCATCACTGTTTCACCTTCTTGGACTATCAGCTGGTACCTACATTGGAGGAGTTCTCCCGGCTCCTGAAGATCCCTATCCTTGATCAGCTACCCTACAACGGTACGGAAAAGGAACCCAAGCTTGAAGAGATTGCTAAAGCCTTACACTTACAGTCATCTGACCTCAAGGGACATTGGGAAGTTAGAAGTGGTATCAAAGGGTTCTTAGCCAGGTTTCTGTTTGAAAAGGCCCATGAATGTTGGAACTCCCTTGACTTACAAGCTTTTGAAGAAGTTGTGGCCCTCCTTGTCTATGGTTTGGTGTTGTTCCCTAACCCAGATCAGCTTATAGATATCAGTGCTGTCCAGATCTTTATGTCCAGGAATCCTATACCTACGTTGCTGGGGGACATCCTTCACTCATGTTACACTCGAACCATGAGAAAAAGAGGTGTCCTTATGTGTTGCACTCCTCTCCTGGGAAGGTGGTTTATTTCGCACCTTCCACAATCAGTCTTGAAGAACGAGCGGGGTTTGAGATGGTCACAACGGTTGATGACTCTTACACATGCAGATATACATTGGTGCCCTCGGTCCAGAGAGGATGTCACTATCATTGATCGTTGCGGGGAGTACCCTAATGTTCCTTTACTTGGAATTAGAGGAGGTATTACTTACAACCCATGCCTGGCTTGGAGACAGTTTGGTTATGCTCGGAGGGATGGTCCTCATGACATGTTAATTCCTGACATAGTTTTTGACTTCGACAACGATGCACAAGGACTTCGCCAGAGATTTATCAGAGTTTGGAGGATGCCCAGTAGGATAGACAGTAAGACACTGGGGCACAGGAATTCCATCCCGTTGGAACCTTATCTCAAGTGGGTACGCGCCCGCTCCCAGAAGTTAGTAATGCCTTATCCTCATATGCTCCCAGTGATCAAAGAACCAGTCTTGGAAGGAGAGGTGTCCTACACCATTCAGCACCCTGATATGCCCACGTCCTGGGAAGAGATGCAGAAGAGCTGGATCCAGCTTAAGGAAGAACGAAATTCTCTTGAGACCAGTTTACATGCTAGTGAAAAGAAGGTCTTGGAGCTCACCCGCCTAATGCATGAGGAGAGGAATCTCAACACCTACATAGCTCCAAAGAGGATGCGTAGTGTCTTCTGGGATTGATTTGTTTTGTAATTTGTGCCCACGAGACTTTGATGTACTAAACAATTATTTCCTTAATGATAACGTGTGTTCTTTTTTGTCTACAACAAATTTGAATTTTCGAACCCTTGAATGCATTGCATAAACACATATCATTCATCATGTGCATAGCAGGTTTCTCTTCTTTTCAGGTTGCTTACAGTTCTTCGCTGTTTATTTCAGCATCATGAATCCTGACTCATCATCAACTGAGATGTCCATCAAGGCTCTTCAGGCGCAGAATGCACAATTTCAGGAACTAATCATGGGTTTGGCTCAGGGCCAAGAAGAGCTGAAGTCTCTGCTCCTGAAGAAGGAGAAGAAGAAGAAGAGAAGGATTGTTCTTTTCAACTCGGGTCGAAGGTTTGGCAACACTCTGCAAAATGAAGAGGCTGGTTCTTCCATTGGCAAGGGTACTCCCCAAGGGGAAAAAGGTCCTAGTCCGGTAGTCTCCGACAACGAGACTGATTTTGATGAGGAACAGTATCCTCCGACAGAAGACAGATATAAGCAGTTGGAGGACAGACTGAATGCAATGGAGATCCAACAAGTGTCTGGGCTGGATTTTGGAGATTTGGGTTTGTCTACTGGTGTGATCATTCCTCATAAGTTCAAAGCACCATCCTTTACCAAGTATGACGGGGCGTCGTGTCCCAAGCTACACCTCAGATCCTACGTGCGGAAGATTCAACCGTACTCAGTGGACAAGAACTTGTGGATCCACTTCTTCCAAGAGAGTCTTTTAGGGACTCATCTCGAATGGTTCTATCAGCTGGATGGGACCAAGGTTCGTAACTGGGAGGAGTTGGCTACTGCTTTCTATAAGCAGTATCAATATAATGCCGACCTTGCCCCTACACGTACCCAACTCCAGGGTATGTCGTTAGGTTCAAGTGAAGGTTTTAAGGAGTACGCTCAGAAGTGGAGGGATCTGGCTGGCAGGGTGCAGCCTCCGTTGACTGATCGCGAGTTGGTAGACATGTTCCTGGGGACCCTATTTGGGCCATTTTTCAACCATCTTATTGGGAACTCGTCTGCAGGGTTTACTGATCTTATTCTGACTGGAGAAAGAATTGAGGCTGGGTTGAAGTCTGGTAAGATTCTGAAAGGTGCATCTACAAGTTCAGAGAAGAAACCCTTCAAGAAGGAGGCCAATGCTGTATATGGCTCCAGGAGACAAGAGAAATCTGAGCGCCGCCAATCTGTCAGTGCGGTAATGATTGCTAAGCCTGCTGCCGCTCCTCGGCAAACCAATCCTCAAAGGGCTGAAAGACCCCGGAGAGAGTTCACCCGTTTGAGCATGACCCTATCCCAGATCTTGCCACAGTTGTTGTCCACCAACCTAGTGACTGTCAGAGAGGCCCCAAAAGTTGTAAACACTGCCTCTCCCAAGTACAATCCAAATGCCCGCTGTGCTTATCACTCCGATAGCCCGGGGCATTCCACTGATGACTGTTGGGCATTAAGGAACAAGCTGTAGGACCTTATTAACGCCAAGGAGGTACAATTTGAGGCATCTGAGAAGCCTAATGTAGTGACAGCTCCCCTGCCTGCTCATGGAGTGAATGTTATTGGGGACGAAGATGCAGTGGATGAAGCTGAGTTTGATAGCTGGATCTACCCGGCAACCGACAGTGGACCTAACAATTGGAGTGCAAAGGACAATCTACCTGTTTCTCTTGTTACGCAGTAATAAACTTCTTTGTTTTGATATTTGTAATAAACAATAAATTAAACTATATGGCCCGGTGTCTTACCCGGGTCACCGTGGCTTCATTTGAGAGGGCATAAAAATTATCATTTCATATATCATGAATAAAAGTCTTGGACGTTTTCTCGCATTTCAAATCTTATGCTCCTTTTCTGTCTTTCCTTCCTTTATACATATTTCAAAACAGTTGTATTTACACACACTCACTCATACAGGTTTCAATCCACTCTGGATCTCACTGGTAACGACTCTGCTACTGCCAGTTATGACTTCGAAAATCCGATCAACTTAGCCGAAGACGAAGGTGAAGATGATTGCGAAGTGCCTGGCGAGCTTGCAAGACTGTTACTTCAGGAGGAGAGGGAAATTCAACCGCACGAAGAGCCAGTGGAAACAATAAACCTGGGTACTGATACAGACAGGAAAGAGGTAAAGATTGGTGCCAACCTAGAGCTCAGCGTGAAGCAACGGTTGACTAAGATGCTACATGATTATATGGAGATCTTTGCCTGGTCCTACGAAGACATGCCCGGGTTGGATACCGACATCGTAGTCCATCACTTGCCTACTAAGGAAGAATGCCCTCCGGTTAAGCAAAAGGTCCGCCGTATGCGTCCAGAGATGTCTGAAAAGATCAAAGTCGAGGTTATGAAACAGTTTGATGCTGGGTTCCTTGCAGTGACTTCTTACCCTCAGTGGGTTGCTAATGTGGTGCCGGTACCAAAGAAGGACGGTAAGGTCAGAATGTGTGTCGACTACAGGGATCTGAACAGGGCCAGCCCCAAGGATGACTTCCCTCTACCTCACATTGATGTCCTTGTTGACAACACAGCTCAGCACAAGGTGTTCTCTTTCATGGATGGTTTTTCAGGCTACAATCAGATCAAGATGGCACCTGAAGACATGGAAAAAACTACCTTTGTTACTCAGTGGGGCACCTTCTGCTACAAGGTCATGCCTTTTGGACTGAAGAATGCTGGGGCAACCTACCAACGTGCCATGGTTGCTTTATTTCATGACATGATCCATCATGAGATAGAAGTGTATGTTGACGACATGATCGCAAGGTCCCAGACTGAGGAAGAGCACCTAGATCATCTGCAGAAATTGTTTGACCGTCTGAAACTGTACAAGCTAAGGTTGAATCCGAACAAGTGCACCTTCGGGGTAAGATCTGGAAAGTTGTTAGGCTTCGTGGTAAGTGATAAGGGTATTCAAGTGGACCCTGCTAAGGTCAAAGCTATTCAAGAGATGCCAGTTCCTAAGACAGAGAAAGAGGTCAGAGGTTTTTTAGGACGCCTGAATTACATTGCCCGATTCATCTCGCACCTAACTGCTACCTGTGAACCAATCTTCAAGCTGCTGAAGAAAGATCAGGTAGTACATTGGAATGATGAATGTCAGGCTTCTTTTGAAAGAATCAAAGAGTATCTCCAAGAACCACCCATCCTTATGCCACCGGTTGAAGGGAGACCTCTGATACTATACCTAACAGTACTTGACAACTCAATGGGGTGTGTACTGGGGCAGCATGACGAGTCTGGCCGAAAAGAGCACGCCATTTATTACCTTAGCAAAAAGTTTACCGACTGTGAGACCCGATACTCACTGCTTGAGAAAACTTGCTGCGCTTTGGTATGGGCTGCTCGCCGGCTGAGACAGTATATGCTGACTCACACTACCTTGTTGATCTCAAAGATGGATCCTATAAAGTACATATTTGAAAAGCCTGCTCTGTCTGGGAGAATAGCAAGATGGCAGATGATCTTGACAGAATACGACATTCAGTACACAACCCAGAAAGCCATCAAGGGAAGTGTATTGGCAGACCACTTGGCACATCAGGCAGTCGACGATTATCAGTCAATGAACTTCGAGTTTCTAGACGAGAGCATCATGATTGTGACTGATTGTGAAGTGCCTGGGCCGGATGAAGGACCTGAGGAAGGATCCCGATGGTCTATGCACTTTGACGGAGCCTCCAATGCTTTGGGTAACAGTATCGGCGCTGTAATCATATCACCTCAAGGCACTCATACTCCACTCACTGCCTGGCTGTGTTTCAACTGTACCAACAACATGGCGGAGTATGAGGCGTGCATCATGGGTCTTCAAGCTGCGATCGACTTAAGGATCAAGTTTCTGAGTGTCTTCGGAGATTCCGCTCTCGTGATCAATCAGATCAAAGGAGAGTGGGATACGAAACATCCGAATCTTATTCCTTACAGAGAATATGTGTTGACCTTGATCCCCCACTTCACGAAGATAACCTTTGAACATTTCCCAAGAGAGGAGAATCAGCTGGCGGACGCGTTAGCTACAATGTCTTCTATGTTCAAGGTCAAATGGGATAATGAGGCTCCCCGGATTATCATCTGAAAACTGGACGAACCGGCATACTGTTGTGATCTCGAGACTGAATTGGTGACTGAGAAGCCTTGGTACCATGAGGTAAAGAGATATTTGGAAGCTCAGGAATACCTTGAAGGTGCATCTGTCAATGATAAAAAGTTTCTGAGAAGGTTCGCAGCTAAGTTCTTCCTTAGCAACATCTTGTACAAGCGAAACCATGATTCGACCTTACTGCGTTGTGTGGACAAGAATGAAGCAGAAAAGATCATGGAAGAGCTACATGAAGGGACCTTTGGTACACATTCCAGTGGGCACACTATGGCTAAGAAGATCCTTCGGGCAGGGTATTTCTGGTCCACTCTGGACCCCTACGTACGAAGGGCCATTTGTGGTTAAACATGTGTTCTCAGGAGGAGCCATGATTTTAACCAACATGGATGGTGACGACCTTCCTCACCCCGCCAATGCAGACATAGTAAAAAGATACTACGCATGAAAAAAAGACCCGCTAAGCTGACATGCCTAGGCAAAAATTAGGGCTTCCCGGCGAACCAAAAGGGTTCGGGCAAAATGAAGGGATGAAATGGAAAAATCTATACACCCGGCAAGTCGAAAACCTGAAGAGGCGGCTTGGGCAAAAATGGGTATCCCGGTGGACTGAAAACCCGAAAGGGCGGTCCAGGCAAAAGTTAGGGATAAAGCGTAATATTATGTCTCATTGATCACTTTGCATCCAGAATCCAGTATCTACATCAAGTTCAGACGACATCGATCAGTCAACTTCATCTTCCACTAAGGTCATCAAGTGATGAGACGCTCGGAGATATAAAGGCAATAGCAGAGTTGAAACCCAGTGGGATCATTCATTTCACATAGCTGTTTTATTTTCTCTCGTACAAAATTTGTATAAACTCTTCTGTTCGGCGGCGTTCTCTTACTAAGACGTCAGCCTCTTGTACCTAAACGCCTATTCACAGGCCATTCAAAAAATCAATACAAATATATTTTTCAGTTAAAAGTGCCAATTGTTTTTCCTTTTCTGTTTTGTTTTGCGAAGAACGTCCAAGGTTCAATTTGTGATATATGCATTGACAATAATTTGCTAACTCACGAATATTTGCATACGAAACAAAGGATTAATTACAGGTAACATTAGAAACAGGGGCAATAAAGAGTTGTCTAAGCAATCTAATTGCTCTGTCCTCCAAAGTACCAAGGTAGGTTCAGCTAAAGAACATAACCAGATATCCCAATTCCCCAGAGAGTGATCAGCAAGTCAGAGCACTCTCCCCAAGAAAAGCTTTCATTTAACTTAAGGAAGTTGGGTATCCTCCAGCAGATCTCAACATTCCCCAGCAGTATATATACATTCTTAACAAGCATCCCCGGCAATCTTGACCTAAAGATTGTTCCCCGGCGGTATACCAAACATTCAACGGAGTCATTTCCCAGATTACAGTTCAAAACTTCCCCCAGGAGAGTCCAATCCAGGTTCCCCAAGAAAGTTGGAATCCATCTCCTAAGCAGTTAAGCTTATCCCCAGTAGATTCTGGAAGCTTATCCTCGCAGAGCACGAACGCGTCTCCCGGCTTTATTCAAAGAGTTATTTCCTTACCAGGATATAACTGGGTTATCCTCGGCCAAAAGCCACGGAAAGAGCGTCCTCGACGAAGTCTTCTTATCCCCAGCGAAGTCTATTAACACTTCCAACAAAACAAGGGTATCCCCAGCAAGTTATTATTAAACAACTCAACAAAGTACCTCTCTCCCCACAGAGTATTGCTTCCCAGCAACATCGTTAGAGTACTTTTCTCCCCGCAGAGTTATCCATTCGCCAAGTTTATTCCCCAACGGAGTTATCTTCTCCTACCGGTATTCTTGTAACTATCATCCCCAGCGGAAGCAAAATCTATTATTCAACATCAGCCTAGGATATGACTTCCCGGCACCCATCGAGGATTTACTTTCCTAGACGAAAACATACAATCATAAACATCACATACATCATTATAGCATGCATATACGCATCATATCTTACAAATCTCATTTATGTTGAGAACATCATTGCTTGATCCATATCATGCCTTGCATATGACTGACCTTTACCTTTCAGGAAAGATCCAGTTAAACTCTCAGCTATATTCAAGACCTAGACCGGTTCAGTTAAGTCAACCCTAAGACTTCTCTGTTTCTTATCCCGTCCAAGGCCTTCTCTGGTTCAGTCAGATCGACCCTAAGATCTCCCTGTTTCTTATCCAGTTGAAGACATTTCAAGACCTAGACCGGTTCAGTTAAGTCGACCCTAAGACTTCTCTGTTTCTTATCCCGTCCAAGGCCTTCTCTGGTTCAGTCAGATCGACCCTAAGATCTCCCTGTTTCTTATCCAGTTGAAGACATTTCAAGACCTAGACCGGTTCAGTTAATCGACCCTAAGATTTTCTGTTTCTTATCCAGTCAAAGGCCTTCTCTAGTCCAGTTAAATCAACCCCAAACAGATTTTTCTGATAAAGACTCAGCAGAAGATATCCAAGATTCTCTCAATGATTACTGTTGAGGTTGTAGTCGCCTGTGGTTCTCTCCCCGTTACTGCGGAGGTAGTAATCGCCCCAAAATTCTCTCAGCGTTACTGTTGAAGTAGAAGATATCCAAGATTCTCTCAATGATTACTGTTGAGGTAGAAGTCGCCCAAGATTCTCTCAATGATTACTGTTGAGGTTGAAGTCGTCCAAGATTCTCTCAATGATTACTGTTGAGGTTGAAGTCGCATATGGTTCTCTCCCCGTTACTACGGAGGTAGTAATCGTCCCCAGATTCTCTCAGCGATACTGTTGAGGTTGAAGTCGTCCAAGGTTCTCTCACCGTTCCTGTTGAGGTAGTAACCATCCCTGGTTCATTCATCACCGTTTGAAGCTCCAGATCCAGCTCCTGTAACCAGTCAGGACACATCTATACAAAGAGTTTGAAGACCAGCTCCTGTAACAGGCCAGGTAATCATTTTTCTCTTGCAGGTACGCAGGTTCTCGCTAAGGAATCTCTTACGCGATCGACATCCAGATGGCATCTATAAGCCCATCCACCTTCCATCATCTCTTAGCATTGCATCTATAAGCCCATCATCCTATCCATCAATCTCCAAATGGCATCTATAATCCCATTCCACCATCACACTGCTACTATGTGAGCGCAAATTTCTGGGCACTCTAGTGTTCGATCATCTTCCACCTTCGGATTACGAAAGGCACGTCAGCCAATCTGCATCCTCAGGTATAAGAAGATTGAACAGGGGCAACTGTTGTACCCCAAAATTTGCCCTCCCATATTCTTCAAAGTTTGCCAAGTCAAGGCTTCAAAATTCCCCAAGGGTTGCACAGTTCAAGGGCCTCCTAACAGTCAAAAACTAGGGTTTTGGTTCTGACAAAGAAAATGAAGTTTCCAAGGGTCCAATCAAGTCCCACATGCCTACAAACATGGTCAAGCATCCTCATACCAAGTTTCAAGACTTACAGCACAAAATTGCACAGTCAAAAACCCTAATTGCACAACAGTCAACTGTAGGGGCAAAATGGTCATTTGACAGTCAAAAGTTCAAATTTTTGGTCAAACATCTCATTTTGAAGCCACAAACATCATTTGATCAATGCTTGATCATGATTCTCAAATCTTGGCTCAAAAAGTCTCAAGATGCAAAAGTTTCCATATTTGGACAGTTAAAAAAGTCAACTGTAACTTGACCAAGGCATAACTTTCACATGGATTATCAGAAAAATTCCATCCAAAGCTCATTTTGAATAGAATCACATTTCCTACAACTCCTCTTCACACTTCAAGTCCAAGAAATGCCCTCACAAAAAGTTATCAATTTCAACATTATAGGTCATTTTCAAAAGTCAACAAAAAGGGAATTTAAGTCAAAGGCAATAACTTGAGATTGGTAAATAAAAATGACATGGGACCAAAGGCATTGGTTAGAGGACTCAAAGACCTTTCCAAAATGTCCAAGAACATGAGCAAAGCTTAAAACTTGAGCAAGTTATGCCTTGTGGAAGTTGGGAAATTTTTGGGTATTTTGAAAAGTCAACATTGCTTCAAATGACCTAAAAATGCTAATGGGCCTCTTTTTCTTCCACAATTCATCATCAAAAGCATGTGAACGACCATTTGGCCCAAAGGGAAGTTTTTTATCATTTTTATTTATTTATTTGGATTTTTAATTATTAATAATTCATTTAATTAAAATAAATAGGTGAAAAATACTAAACCTAACTTTTTAAATCTTTTTGTGCATGGAATAGGCTTAAGATTTCGTGCATGATCAGATTTGGAAGGAATTATGGTGATTAGATATGATTGAGACCAAATATGCTTGAAAAAGATTGGAAAATTATGGCATAAAAATCAAAGATTGATTCCTTCAATTCATGGATTCTTTGGACAAGAAAACCAACCCTAATAATTCACATGTATATATTGATGCTAACCCTAATGCATATCACCTCCAAGCTGCGCCATACAGAAAGGACCAGACTTGAGTTTTTTGCCAAAAAGTTGAAAACTGAAAACTAGGTTTTAGGGCTTTTCAAGATCAAATAACCATTCCATTAGCTTGCCAAGGTGACCAGGAGACTATTCCAATCAAGAACATCAACTCTAACGCCTTGAATCGGTATACAGAGATCAAAATTCTTCATATAAAATGCATATTCGTGTTTTGATTTTCAAGCATTCTCATGGCATTTTATTTATGGATTCATACTAATCGATGCATTCTGAAGCTAACCACATACTTTGATTGAGTTTTTATACACTATATGAAAAAACGCCATTGTTATATTTTAGGGTTACAGGGATTTTGATTTAGGGCTTTACGTTCAAGGAAAAATTGGGACACGAGACTGGCACCATGAGAACCACAAGCTTCCAACGAATTCAATGATGGGGTCGCGCCTAATTTATATTCCAAAACGACCTATTCGCTATTATTGGATATTGCATGTTTTGGGGGGGTTTAAAACCCCCGCTAATCTTCTTTTATTTTCAGGGAAAACACAAACGATGAAGAAGATGATTATGTGGCCAGCAGCGATTGGGTTGTTTGAAAATTCGCGCTAAAAAATTCACTAACTCTTATTTTCCCTTATGTTATTTGTTTATTGTTACATAATCAAAACGCGCGTGTGGAGCAGTTGGCAAAGCATATTGGTGGTAACCTTCAGGACCTGGGTTCGAACCCCAGGTCCCCACCCCTTTCCATATTATTTTTCTATTAACGCTTCTGTGTAGTTTCAGTACTAGGGAACACCATACATCCACAACATCAAGCCATCCACGTGCCTACTGAGATGAATCAAAGAGCCATAATTGGAAGAACATGGTGGGCAGGAGTCAACGCCTATGCACGCTAGCCGAGAAGTCAACCAGGCCAAAGGCTTAATGGGCCTGATTACTGGACTTTACCTCCCATTTGGGGACAGACCCCCCAAGGTTTGCAATTTCTTTTATATTTTTCATTTTTTACTTGATTCAATTATTTCTCTTTTTAATTAATTTCTTTAATTCAATTATTTTCATAAAAATATAAAAATATAAAAATAAAAAAAAAGACAAAAATAAGTATTTTTATTTAATGTTTTATTTTGTAAATAAATATCATTAATTGATTTTAGTTTTTAATTTAGGTTTAAATCTTAATATTTTTCTAATAAACTTAAAATTGGTAGAATTAGGGTTTGTATCAATTTTTTATCCTTTTTCTTTTTCTTTTCACTAATAATTAAATATTATTTATTTTTATAAATCAAATTGCATGTAAATAATTAATTTAATTTTAGGTTTAAATTTTAACATGTTTTCTTAATAAATAAAAGTTGTAGAATTAGGGTTAATTAGTTAATTTCATTTAATTCTCATTAAAAAACCAGAAATACGAAAACCTCAAAAAATAATTTCTCTTTTTATTTTAATTGAATTAATTTGTAAATAATAATTTAATTTCATTAAAGGGTCCAACGCCCTCGCTTTCAATTTCAATTCAATTCGCACATTTTTATTTTATTTCTTATAATATTGATGTAATTCTTCCAAAGCCTTGTAAACTTAATTTCTCGCACTTTACTTTAATTCTTTATTTTTCTGTCAAACGGGTCCTGGAAATTTTGGCGATGTGGACCCGCGCCTTTGTAATAGTTTAGGAATTTTATCTTTCCGCAACTTTTTAACTGTTAATTAAAATGCATGCAAGAATGAATGATAAATTAAAAACAAACGCATAGATCACTTTGACATGAACAAGATAAATACAAATGAACATGACACACAAAATCACACACCACCCCTAGGGTACGCCTCACTGTTGCCTTGCCTCGAAAGGTGATCGTCGAGTAGAGGATGTCTTAGTAAGTCCTCATGATCCGGGAACCTGGCATGAGGGTAGCTTCTAAGGTGTCTTCCCATTGCTCTGGTGATCACCATGTCCCGAACCTCGAATTGACCCGAACACCTCCAACGGTGGTGCTACCTACCTCTCAATGGTGGGATGGCACTACTTTAAAGGACATCTACACAAAAGAATTCCTTAGGGTAGGTAGACGACTCTAGATACTTGCTCTAATCTCAAAAACAAATCAAAAATACTTTTCACACCGACACCTTTTCAAAAGCTTTCGAAAGCAATTTTTCAAACACTCTTGAGGACCGATATAAGAGTCGAACTGGAATTTTCAAAGAAACTTTTTTAAAACCCACAGTTGAAAAGCAAACAAACCATTTTGAAAACACAAGTGAGCAAGTATCTAAGAGCCCATGGATAACCATGGATAGAAAGGGTGCTAACACCTTCCCTTTCTATAACCTACCTCCCGAACCGAGAGCAATCTCTTTAAGCAATTTTTCTGTGCTTTTGTCCTTTCCATTTGGAGAAAATAAAAGACGGTGGCGACTCTTGCTTCCGCGACATTTCGCGAACCAGCGTTAAACAGTCAGTTCCAGATCCACCGATCACAATATGTTATTCCGATGCATGTGATATTTTATGATGCTTTGTGCAGGAACTTCTAATTATGCATTGCATTCGTAACACGGATTTACTTTTATCTTTGTTGGATGTCTCTCCTGGCTTTGTTTGTTTCTTGGTGAAGCTTTATCGACGCGTACTCCCTGCTTATCCATTGCTTTCGTCCGCTTTCGACGATTGGCTTGCTTGTGGTAGTCGCCGCTACTACCCTTTGTATTTCTCAACACTTTACTGCATTTCTTTAATGCTTTTCTAGAGATAATGAGAAGTAGGGCTTTACTTCTTTCTGATGCCATGAGAAGTAGGGTAGATATGTATGAAGGGGATCTCTGTTGCTGGTCATATCAGGAATCCCTCTGGTTTATTTAAATATCCATTTAGGATAATTCTGCATTGTGTGCATTTTCTGTTTGCATTTGTGGTTGTTTAAAACCCTACCTTTGAAGTAGGTATTTCTCACGTGTGTTTATATTTTTGCTCGCATCTATTCCCCCATCCCTTATTGAAGTCCTCAAAAATAGGCGAGCGTGGAGGGTTCATAATCAATCCTCGCAATTTCGTATGTATCATCCTTAGCTCGTGACTCACCACAATGCTTCAGAGTTGTGCCTACTCTTGTGTACCGAGTCCGTCAAGTGGGGAAGGGTTTTACAATAAAAACCCCACTCTTTTTCAGGAGTTCACATTGGTCGATGTTGATGCTCCGTGATTGTTCATATTGTCTTATGTCGCCTACATCGATCTTCTATATTTTGGTTAGGTGTTCAATCGCTTTAGACATCACATTTTTGTTTTACATCCTACTCCCGCTTGTTTGTCTCGAGTGATACGCTCTCCTTGGCTAAAGCATTTCGCTTCTTTTTCTTACCATTTTATGTATGTGCTCTTTTGAGCTTGTTTGTTTTATCCTTGTACATACCATGTTACCTTAGGATGTACTTGTTCCTTTCGGATATAAGTTAGACCTTAGGTTACAAACCATGCATGCTAACATTACGTAGATATTTACCTTTCATCCTTGACGTAGGGCCACCATTGCATGATAACATTAGGGGTTAGAAATAGGCTAGTCCCCCATAGACTCTTTTCTTCCCCTTTGCATTTGCATTTAAAACTAAAACTTTTTTTCTTAGCAAATCATAAAACATCTTAATCATACTTAAACCCTTTTTCAAGGTAACAAAACACGAATCAATAAAACGTGGCATCTTGCCTTGAGGACGTAACTCAAAACCATTTTTAGGTAAGGACATGTAAATTTACTTCTATGCGAACGCGTGAGTCTTCAAAGGTCGAGCTGCGGTAGAAGGCGGAATTAACATTATTCATAAAAAACACAAACAAACAAAACATTTGAGCCGAACTACGATAACTCTGATTCCTCAAAAAGGATACGTAGGCATTGGGGTAGGGCCTAAGCGAGCATAACTTTATTTTCCCTACATTATTTTCTCCTTTAATTTTTCATGCATTCTTCCTCAGTAGTAAATAGTAAGCATAGATTAGAAACACCCTTTGATGAGAATAACAAGAGTGGATACCATAGAGTACTACGATAGTGTGGGGTGCTAATAACTTCCCCTCGTGTAACAGACTCCCTTACCCGATCTCTTGATCGCAATACCGTGACTTCTCCCTTCTTAGGTTTTCTCGATGTTTACCTATCATTTCATGTGGGATAAAAGACGTTCAATGGAGACTTCATTTTCTGATGATTTCCAGCCGGTTGTTTCAGCTGGCGACTTCATTTGGGACATGTCGACCAATTGTTGGTCCATCCCGGAGTTGCTCCTAGTTCATGTTTTCTTTTCCTTGGGTGCTTATTTTTTATGCTTTATTATGGCTTATTCATTTTGTATATACCTGAGCATATGTATGCATTGAATTCTACTGTCTTCCATGTACTACTGCTATACTGGATTTGCTTCTTGTTGGGTGGGTGTTACAAGAGGTAAAAGGCCCAATACCTAGGCCAAGTGACAACCATAGGAACCCTAGGAATAGAGTGGAACATGAACGGCTAGTTGAATTAGGTTTCACAATTGTTGTCATGTCGTCCATGCTCAGATGAGATACAAATGAGGGGCTATCATCTTCACGTAGGTGATACAATGATATTTTTTCAGGAGTACCCTCGATTCTAGGTTACTCGATCTTACCCTGACCTAGTTTTCACCCATGAGTGGGGAGGGGATAATCTTTACAGGTACCGTCGGTGACTATGTTCTAATGGTAACTATTTGTTCAAATGGTGACATTATGTTCTATTGGTGACTATGGGGTTCTCGGATTTATTTTCCGAGTTCCTGACTTGTTTAGTTGGAGGTTCATTTGGGCCTTCGATCTTGGTATTCCCAATATGTTTAGTAAAGGCTCAACAATATCCTGGGTTCTAGAAGCGTCGATCCCGTACAATTGATGATCTACATGGTACTTGGTTCTTGTATGTGTCGAAGCTATGTCAAACCTCTAATCGAGTGATATTCATATGGTTCAGAAATAATGCAACACTCATATTAAGACGTGATGGAACCTTGATCCCATGTCTTTGCATACATAACATGGTTAACCACATGCTTAACATACATGTTCTGTTATTTACAGGGAATCAAATATGTAAGTCTTATGCTAAACTTTTCCATCCCTCACATGTGTAAAGTCAAAATCGAAGCACGTAAATTCCTTGGAAATGACGGAGCATGACATGGAATCCATTCATGCACCCCATGCACATTCATGCATCCATAACAGGTACTCAAAGATTGGGGATTCTTATTCAGACATGGTGTTCTCCTCAAAGGGTCGGACTTAATTTCTAACTATACGTGTTTAGAGTTCAGTATGGGATAACTCCGTGGGGGATTGACCGATACGAAGACCCCGATGGGGTTGATTATGGTATACATGCAAGCTTTGGCCCGTGGTCGGGAGTTCTTAGAGAAGGAAGATAATCGATTAAATACTCAGGTGAGCCAGGTCATGGAAGCCCTAATGATGATATCAATAATCCTACACCTATTGCCGCAACAAAGGTTCTCTCTTCTCCTCACCTTTTGGGAATTGCTTTCAACCATAGCGTGCTACACAATCTTGAGTTCTTGGATCGTCTTATCAGCAAATGGTTCCCATTTACTATGTGAATTCAATAAAATTGTTTTACCAACGAGATTAGAATATGCCTGAAGCAGAGTTGATCTTATATCAGTGTTTCATTCTCATTGGTCTCCACACTTGTTTGAGCTTCAGTGTGTTAGACCTCATAATTCAATACCGTCTATAAATCCCCTCCCAGATCATGATACCAACGTCATATGTGGTTACCACGTTAGGGCATCCGACTATTTGATCAGGGGTACTATCCATAGCTTTGTGTTCCCTGATCTGCTCGACAACAACTGGTCTTTGCTCCCCAAGGGAATTCACGGGGAAAAGATAGACGAAGCCTGATAAGCATGTTGATACAAGCCCAAAGCATTACATCCAGTTACTTACTCGCATGTTAGAAGTCCAATTGGAAAAGCTCTTTTCTTTGGGTCCTCCTCCCACAAATATCTCTTCTGATTGCGATACACATGCTAGATGTATCCCCTATTCTAGGGCACCCGATTTTGATATTGAAGAATGTAAAGGGTTGAATTATAAAGACCAACACATGTCTGGCATATCTTTCAAAAGTCTAATTCCTGTTTGGCCAACTGCCAAACTCTTTCTCACCAAGTGGATGTCTCTTCTATTATGATAGAAGATGAATTGTATTGTTTCTTTGTGGTGTAAGATGCTTAGTGATGCAATTCATACCAACTCGCTTGATAAAACATTCATTCGCTCTCCAGAAATAATCTTCTATGCATATTATTCTAGAGCACCTAACCATTCGATTGAAGATGGTATGTCATCCAGAGACATGGTCCAAGACTGGGTCCATTCAGAGGCTGTTGTGTTCACATCAGATCAGAAGGGGAATTCTCTCGCCCATTTAAGCATTAAGACTACATAAAGTTGTCAGAATGAAGAAGTCCATACGGAGTCAAGTATCCTCAACAATGTTAATTATTGGTTTCTTTACTGCATTTTCATTTTCATTCTTGCTTGTTTGTTTAAACATTGCTTGCATGTAGAAACCTGTCTATTTTTGAATGAAAATCTTAATGCAATAAGTATACTTGTCTTGAAGTGTTCTTTTATTTTTTATTCATTCATTCGTTATCACTCTTTAAATGTTTTACTTGCATATTGATGCCAAGTTTCCAAGTCCTATGCTTAGGAAAATATTGGAGGGAGGATGATGATGATCCAAAAACGCAAAAATATCTGGTCGGTATGATTTTGAGTATGATAAATAATAAAACGTATGATAAATAATATATTAAATTAGATCACATAACATCACCACTTCTCATCGTATAAAAAACAATAATCGCAACAGAATACCAACAATATACTCATTTACCGCATCAATACACAACTTCTTTATGCAATCATATAATGCGACTCAATACTATGCAAATGCATGTGGTACCATTGGAGCAGAACTCCCATCTCAAATAATTGCCAATAAATAGAGGCATCAACAAGGCATAAGCCTTCATCTTAATATTCGCCAATGCAGGCCATCTTAACGAGCATCAGCTCCATCTTGAAATGCAATGTATGCAACACAATCATGAATGTAATGACAACAACCATAATTAAGAACATCTCAATACAATATCATCGTTAGCCAAAAGCCTACATCTTAATAGCTGCCAATTATTAGAGGCATCTCAACATCATTCATCAACATCATTTATCAACATAATTCATCAAACATCATTTCATCAGCATTGTTCATCAACGTCATTTATCAACATAATTCATCAAACATCATTTCATCAGCATTGTTCATCAAAGTCATTTATCAACATCATTTATCAACATAATCATCAACATCATTTCATCAACAACTCAGCCATACAACAATACAACAATAACTCGTCAATCTTGCAACGTTGACCATATGCCTACAACATGATATTGCCTATAATTAATTAATCATCTAAGGCTTACCTCTAAATTACCAAACCTCTACGTATTATTAATTCTGTAATACTATATCATTATCATCATTAATCTTTACTGCTATGAACCAAACGGTAATCTATAATCATCTCATCCTCATCATTCTTCACAAAATCATCATAGCGATTAACGCGGAAACTAAATCTAATCCTAATTTTGGTACTAGGATTTACTCTCCTTATCCTTCATTTTAATCCTTAAGAATGAAGCTCATCGCATCATCTATTCAACGCTTCAAATGACACCTCAAACGGAGTCCGAAAACTCAAGTTACAGCCTCTGGAAACGATTCTGTCAAAAACAAGACTACATGGGTCGACACATAACGACTTGAGTCGACCCGTACTGGGCTTAACACACTTCATGAGTCGACGCGTACTCCCTTTGTATCGACTCATACTGAGTCTGCAACACTGCATGTATCGATACATGGTCCTATGTATCGACTCATCCTGAGTCTAAAAACCTGCATGTATCGATGCATGACTTCTTCGTATCGACTCATCCTGAGTCTAAAAGCCTTCATGCATCGACACATGGCTTTTGAGGTTGACACATATTGTTCTGTCATGAATATTTTCTGCGATTTCATTATGTTTTCACTACGGTTTCCATGTTTTAGGCCCTAAAAACATCCTCTAATCATAGGTAATCATCAATTATAATTATCCTATATTTCTACATCAATTATACAACATTAGGGCATCATTATTCATCCTTAAATCATCGATTCTCATCAAACAACAACATATATAATTCAATCATAAACCAAACAATCTTTCACATCAAATCCCACATACTATTCATCATAAACCCTATTATAGAGTCAGAACCCCACTCTTACCTTGGATTGAAGGTTGCTCTATAACTTTTCCGATTGAATTTCGTTCTGCCTCTTTTCCTTCTTTTCTGCAACTTTCATGTTCTCTTTCTCTTCTTCCAACCCTTATTTCCTTCTCTTCTTACTGCTTCTTCTTTTCTTATTATTTCTAAAAACTAATATAATAACCCTATAATTCTTATTATGACTTAACGGGCTTAAAACTCCTACACCCCCCTTTCTACTACTTCTATTCTTTAAAACAAGCCCACATCAAATAATATCATTCTAATATTATTCCACAACTTAATAGAATAAATAAATCCAATAACAATAACACATCAACTACCAACATAACACAACTTCACAAATATTCCAAAAATAATTTAATTATGATTAATTAAATTACGGGCGTTACAACTCTTCCCCACTTAGAATATTTTCGTCCTCGAAAATTTACCTTAATCAAACAACTCAGGATAGGAGTCCCGCATCTTTCTCTCCAACTCCCACGTCATGCTTTCTTTGGCAGATCCTAGCCAAACCACTTTAATCAAAGCAATCTCTTTTCCCCTCAGAGTCTTTGTTTCACGATCTGCGACCCGTACAGGCATCGTCTCCACGGTAAGATTATTCTGTACTTACACATCATCCATATGAATCACATGAGATGGATCTGAAATATACTTCCGGAGTTGCGGCACATGAAACACATCATGCAAATTCAAAAGATTAGGCGGTAAAGCCACTCTATAAGCAACATTACTGACTCTCTCCAAAATCTGACATGGTCCAATAAAACAAGAAGTGAGCTTCTTAGACTTCAACGCTTGCCCAACACCAGTCACATGTGTAACTCTTAAAAACACATGGTCACCCGCTTGAAATTCTAAATCTTTCCTTCGCTTGTCATGATAACTCTTCTGTCTACTTTGGGAAGCTTTCATCTTTTCTCGAATCAACTTCACCTTCTCAGTAGTCTCACGAACAAGTTCAGGTTCGAGTACTACACTTTCTCCAGATTCATGCCAACATAAAGGAGTTCTACATCTTCGAACATATAACGCTTCAAAAGGTGCCATCCCAATACTAGAATGGTAACTGTTATTACAAGTGAACTCTATCATCAGAAGATAAGTATCCCACAAACCTCCCTGCTCGAGAACACATGCCCTCAACAAGTCTTCCAACTATTGAATAGTCCGTTCAGTCTGACCATCTGTCTGAGGATGATACGCTGAACTCAACCTCAACTTGGAACCCAACGCTTCTTGCAAACTCCTCCAAAAATCAGAAGTAAATCTTAGATCTCTATCTGACACAATGCACAAAGGAACACCATGCAGCTTCACAATCACACTAGTGTAAATCTCAGCCAACTTCGACACTGAAAAACTGATGTTAATAGGAATAAAATGAGCCAACTTTGTAAGCCTATCAACAACTACCCAAATCGAATCATGTCCTCTTAAATTATTAGGTAACCCCGTCACAAAGTCCATCGAAATTCTATCTCATTTCCATTTTGGAACTTCTAACGGTTGTATCAACCCTGCAGGCTTCTGATGTTCAACTTTCGACTTCTGACAAGTCAAACATGCATATACAAACCAAGCCACATCACTCTTCATCCCAGGCCACCAAAACAAACCTTTCAAATCTTGATACATCTTCGTAGCTCCTGGATGAATACTCAACTTACTTCTATGGCTCTCTTCAAGTATTACTTTCTTCATCTCAGCATCATCAGGAATACAAATCCGGTTATGAAATTTCAACACACCTTGCGCATCCAGCTTAAAATCACTATTCTCAGACTGATCGGTCCCAACCATCGAATCTACCAGTTTCACATCCAACTTCTGATCTTCTCTGATACTATCTAGAAATTCATTATTAATCTTCAACATACCCAACATGACACTCCGCGGAGTCACCTCGCAAACTAAGCTCATATCTCTGAACTGTTCAATTAATTCCAACTCTTTAACCATCATTGCCGACATATGTAAAGTCTTTCGATTCAATGCATCAGCTACCAAATTTGTTTTTCCTGGATGATAATTCAAACCAAAATCATAATCCTTCAACAATTCCAACCATCTCTATTGCCTCATATTCGACTCCTTCTGATTGAATAAATACTTTAAGCTCTTATGGTCACTAAACACTTCAATCTAGAACCATAAAGATAATGCATCCAAATCTTCAACACAAACACAACTGCAGGAAGCTCTAAATCATGCGTAGGATAGTTCTTCTCATGAGTCCTCAATTGCCTTGACGCATAAGTAACTATCTTATCATTCTGCATAAGCACACCTCCTAAACCCATCTTAGAAGCATCACAATATACCACAAAAGGTTCTCCTGGATTAGGTAACGTCAAAATCGAAGCCGACGTCAACCTCTTCTTCAATTTTGTAAAACTTTCTTCGCACTGAACATCCCACACAAAAGCTATAACTTTACAAGTCAACTTAGTCAACGGAAGTACCAACTTAGAAAAAACTTCGATAAACCTTCTATAGTAACCAGCTAATCCCAAAAAGCTTCTAACATCAGTAGCTGACTTCAGAGTTTCCCATTACAATACAGCATCAACCTTCGATGGATCTACAACAATGCCACTACCTGAGATCACATGACCAAGAAAAATAACCTCCTTTAGCCATAACTCACACTTGGACAACTTTGCATACAACTTTTTCTCTTTCAAAACTTGCAATACTACTCTTAAGTGTTATGCATGCTCTTCTTCTTAGAATAAATCAAAATATCATCAATAAACACCACCATGAACCGATCCAAATAAGTATGAAAGATACGATTCATGTATTCCATGAATACTCCCGACAAGTTAGTAACACCGAAAGGCATCACAAAATACTCATAATGTCCATAACGAGTTCTGAAAGTTGTCTTGTGGATATCCTTATCCTTTACTTTAATCTGATGGTAACCCGACCTCAAATCAATCTTACTAAATACACGGGCGTCCACCAATTGGTCAATCGAGTCATCTATTCTGGGAAGTGGATACTTGTTCTTAATCTTCACTTTATTCAACTTCCTATAATCAACAAAGAGCCCCATACTTCCATCTTTCTTCTTTACTAACAACACTGGAGCTCCCCATGGTGATACACTTGGTCTTACAAACTTCTTTTCAAGTAACTCTTCCAATTTCTTCTTGAACTCTGACAATTCAGATGCAAACATTCTATATGGTGCCATAGATACAGGTCTGGTACCAGGTACAAGATCAATAGAAAATTCAACTTCCCTCTCCGGCGGTACATCAAGAATCTCATCGGGGGAAAATTTAGGAAAATCACACACCACCTGCAATTCCTCAATTATAGCTTGAGTCTCTACAGATAGAGACACCATCAACGAGAACATCTTGAAGAAGTGAAAAACACAAGAAGGGGGGGGGGTGAATTGAAACATAAAAAACAAATGCAATAGACTCAAGATTTTTATCCCGATTCGCTTGATCTCAAACTACTCCAGTCCACCCGCCAAGGTGATTTCGCCTCTCTCCAACGAGGACTTAATTCACTAATCAAACAGATTACAACTCTACTTTGACAACTGCCAAAGGCTTCTTAAGTATAACCATAACCCGGTTTATCTCAAGGAACAATATCTTAATCAAAGAAAAATTTACTGTGTACTATTTGTTTTTCGTTACAAAAATTGTATCACTATTGTGATGTATTACACAATTTGAGTATAGAATGAATATGAATGTTTGCAGCTTTTTTAGATTTTATGGAGTAGTTGTATTTCAAAATTGTAAATGATTTACCCTTTGAGTTTGTTTATATAGGCGTAGAAATCTGTCCAAATTGAAACGTGATAATGGACACTTAATGCACTTTCCATACTGAGAAGATTCTTGTCTGAATGAAGCTGTTGCATATGATACTGTCTTAATGGAAAAGTAATGCTTCAGAACTTGGGAATCTTGCATGCTACTTTACTTCAGAACTTTGATAACTCAGAGACACGAGGATTTGTTGGCGCGTTAGACTTCTGTTCAGAATCAGAATATCTTTTACTTTTGTGCAGATTCTAATCATCATTCTTCAGAACATTCTGATTACGTAGCTTGAAGGCTTCTGTGGCTTAACTTCTGATGCCGTTTCAGTCAGAACTTCTGTACAACATACAACACAAATTTATAGTGCATATTTGTTCTTTGTGTTTGTTATCATCAAAACTCTTATAAGGGTTGTAGAATCAAACTACGTTCTAACAATCTCCCCCTTTTTGATGATGACAAAAGCTAGGTGTGATACGATGGGAGAACTGACTTGAGGTTTTACGTTTGTGTTCGCAAATGTTTCGGTTTAGCAAGAGTCGCCACCGACTTTTTATTTTATCCTAAGGAAAGGTCAAAAAGCACAGGAAAGACCTTTGAGATGTTTTCTTGGGTTCGGGGAGTAGATTATGAAAAGGGAAGGTGCTAGCACCCTTTTCATCCATGGTTATCCATGGGCTCTTAGTTACTTGTTTAGATCACTTACTTTGCTTTTCCAATTGTTTGAAATGGTGCTTTGTGTGTGGTTTTGAAAGATGTTTTGAAAAGAGGCCATCGTTGTGGCAACCTTTGTAATGATTCTTGTTTAAATATATACAAAGGTGTATTGTCTTTTGAAAAGATTTTTCAATGTTTTGAAAGTCGTTTTGAAATCGTGTTGTGAGGTGTGTTTGAAAATAGCAAGGATGTTTTGCAAGCTTTGGATCAAGTAACTAAGAGTTGTCTACCCTATTTTACTCAAAGATCTTTCTTAGGTTTTTAACCCTTTTGACAGTGTTATTTCACCATTGCATTTGGTGAACAACCTTGTGTTAGGATGTTAAACGGACAGGCACGGGTCATCGTATAGACCATGATAACAATTGTGTCAAGTATCTTTGGCAAATTTTTAAGGGACTTGATCATTTTGTATAGGCAACCAAGATAGCATCATCGAAGGACTATGATCTTTTGTTTTGTTTTTGTTTTGCCAAAGTACCCAACATTCATACCATGACCCATTTTTGAAGGAAACAAGTGGATTGTAACCCTAGGGATGTAAGTGTGCATTGTGTATTGATTTTCATGCATTTTTGTCTTTGATTAGGTCAAACTATTTGTTGATTTAGATTTTTGCATACAAACCCTAATCTCTAATCATGGCATAATTGAAAGCGTAAAGTGCGAGAATTTAAAATTTTAAGCTATTACAACATGATTATGGGGAGGGGGATGCAATTTTTGAATGGGGATTATTTGACAAGAAATATAAACCCTAGTTTTACTATTACATCCAAATTGAATCAAATGGTACAAATAACAAAATGAACCATATTTAAATAAACAAATTAAATAAATATACAAAGTATGAATATGAAAAAAGGTTTTTATTTTTTTTCCATGCATGTAAAAGTGTTTAATGCAAAAAAGAAAGAAATAATAAAAAGATTATTTTTTTGGTTAAGGGTAAAATCCTAATTTTCTTTAAGAAAATAAATATATTAATTAGATTATTTATATACAATAAATAAAATAATGTTTATACAAAAAATTAAATATGTTTAGAAAAAGTATTGTTTTAAGTATAAATAATAATAATAATAAGTATAATGTTTTCTTTTTTATTTTCAAGTGTTTATAAAATAAAAAGTATGTATATATTTATTAATTATATTGATTATGTACAATAATAAAATAAAATATATACAAAAAAATAAAAATATATTTAGAATGATATTTTTGGTGTGAATAAAATAAAAGATAAGATAAAAATATAATTTATATATTATTTTTAAGTTTTCAATAAATAAAATAAAAGTATATAATCAATAAGTTAATTTTATGTTAGAAAAAATGAAAATTAAATACAAAATAAATGTGAAAAAATTTATAAAAATATTTTTGAGTATTTTTTATATTTGGAAATAAAATAATAAAATCAGAAATGAAAATAAAAATACAAAAATATGAAATATAAATAAATTGGGCCAGGGGTGAAAAAGCAAAAAGGGGGGGTGCCAATAGTGAGCCAGGACCAAGCCCAGCCCACCACTTCATCTTCAACCTCTGTCCTTCATAAAACGTGTGCGCCTGTTACCAAACCTGGACATCCTGCATACGAGCTCTATTGCAAAAACACATAATATCAAAGTTGTAGAGCTTCTCAAGACGAATCTAATATATAAAAAACTAATCCTAACTCTCAAAGACCAGAGAGAATTTTTCTGGCCCTAAAATTTGACCTAGTTTTTTCAACATGTTCATGGATGAAATTCTTCTAGCACACTTAATATAAATGAAAACTGAGCATATGTATGGCTTCCTGGCAATGAACACTACATGTTTTATTCACAAACCTAAGGCTAAATGTTCCTAAATAGAGAGATAGAAAGTGAAGAAAAACCTGTTTTAGTTGGATTCGTGTAGGGAAATGCAGTGTTTCTCAACAAGTTTTGAGATGTCTGGTAGCTTGCTTGAACTACACTTGACCTTTTCCTATAGCTAGCTTGCCTTGTATGTCCTTGAATCAGCCTATAGAACTCAACCTGCACAAGCTTGAAATGAAAATGGTGAACACTATAAATGGAGTTACAGTTGGTAATGGAGGTTTGGGATAGCTTGAGTGAGTTGAATGGAAGGTGTTTGAAACAAAATGGGGCAAAACGCACGAGCTAAATGAGATATGGCACTCAAGTTGCAGCACATGCCCTATTTTGCCAAAGTAATGTGATTTTTGGCTATGGGGTGTTTTGAGGCTTGAAAAATCGTGTTTCTAACTCAAAGGGGTGTGAGAAAGATGTTTCAAGTCCTTGTGTAAGTTGATCTTTGCTGGTTTTCAAGTTGTAAGCATTTGGACAAGTTTCTTGTTTTTGAGGCAAGAAAGTGGAAGTCAGGTTACAGTCCTGTACAGGCCATCTTATCACCCTGCATACAATCCTCTTGGCCCATCTAATTAGTGGATTTGTTTAGCTGCAATAGATTTGGCTCTATGCTCAAGGATTAGGGGTTTGACATAAAACAACCTTTTGCAAAAATGGAAATGTGCCTTTTACCATTTAGTGATTAAACTTGTGTACAATACCCTAATGACCAAGCCAATGCATTAGCTCAATGGATTTGCATTAAATTATGCAGTGTGAAGTGGTTTAGAGGCCTTAAAACTAGTACAAAGCATGATGGTTTGAAATGCAACTTGTAGTGAACATGATTTTGCCCTGGATACAAAGTGAGTTTTTGTCAACTTCAAGCATTCGATTATCCCTAACCACAAATGTGTTTGAGGGGTTCTTGGACAATTTGGAAAGCTTGTAACATGATCTATAATCCATCTTTGAAATGAAACTTGATAATTCAAGTGTAACTATGTGAAAAATGGCCAATAAGATAGGGCAAAATCCTGCCTAAACTAGGGTAAAATTTCACTAAGTTTAAAGTTTTAGGGACCCTTGTTCCAAAATTCGTAACTTGAGATCCAAGCTTCTTTTGAGAAAACTTTGTGAATAAAAGTTGTAGATTTTGTGGAGGAATACAACTTTCATGTTGGAGGTTTTGTTTGAATCCATTTTCATCATGGTGAAAATGTGGGAGAAAGTTAGGAAAAATTAAGAAAAATTCTAAGTTATGAAAATTTTCAATTTCAAACCCTAATTTGCAATTTTGGGTTTCTTGATGAACAAGTTTCATAATTTGACACATCTTGATGAAAAATGACCCTTGGCACTTGATTTTGACCAAAAAGTCAAAGTTTGACTTTTCAGTGTACAATCAAATTTTGATCAGTTGACTGAAAAATTCATTTGTCAATCCCATGCATTTGAGATCTTTTGAACTTATTTAATAGGTCAAGATGATTCCATTGAGTCCTTGAGTCCATGGTTGAGCCTGATTTGCCATTGGCTAGGTCAAAAAGTCTGAAATTGCCTTTGTACAGTCAAAACCCTAAAAATGACCATTTTGCCCTTTTGGTGATCTGATCAAATTTCTTGTGGAATTGTGGCCCAAACTTGATCAAATGGTTAATATGAGTTCATAATGTTGATGTGGGTCAAAATTCATGAGGTTTGACTGTAAATGGGTCACAATTGACTTTTTCTCCAATACAGGTGATTTCTAGGTCAACTGTCCAATTGACTGGGCAAAAATTGGATTCAAGGCTTGAAACTTGGTATGGGAAAACTTATGGGTCCAACATGAAGTATGAAAGTCACTTTGAGCATTAGAATTCCAAAAATCCCTGTGTAAACTCAAATCCCAATTTAGGTCATCAGTGCAAGGAGATGTCTTGAGCAGTGCAAAACCCTAATCCTGTCTGGAGTTCAAAGAGTCTTGTGATGAGAAATGTTAATAAAATGAGAGAGCAAATTTTGGGGTACAACACTAAGATTTTCAATAAAAAATATACAGAACAAAGAGCTTAAGAGAGTCTCTCCCTGAGTTGAGTACTCGGATAGAGATGAATTACTTCCCTGAAGTTCCTTCTCATTAGAGCTTTTGATGCATCTCCTTCTGTCTTTGTCAGAATATGTTCCTGTTCATGCTTTTAGAGAAAAATAGAAGTTAATATATTCAGAATGTTTGGGACTTTGTTCCGATATATTGTTATTGAAAATATCTTACGTTCTCCCCCTTTTTGTCAGGTATCAAAAAGCAATATAATCAGAGTAAAAAAGATGATGATTTGTATTGAAAACAGACTACAATGACATTTTCCAGAAACAAAGAGGATAAGATGAAGAATACAAAATATAAGTTAAAGAAAATCTAAGATGAATGGGGAAGTCGTGTGAACAACGCTTCCAGCAAGCTCTTAATCTGAGTGCTTGTTTCTTCCTGCTTTCCTAGAATATCCTTGATTTCTTTTGTTGTATCTTCTTGCTTGTCCAATATATACCTTATCTCTTTGTTTATGTCTTCTTGCTTATCCAACCTTGCGTGGATTAAAGCATTCTCCTTCTTCAACTCTTCCAGAATTTGCATGACTAGATACGTAGCTGGTGTATCCTCAGAGTTTGCATGTCATTTAGAACACTCTACAGCCTCTTGTGATTCAACTAATTCTTCTGTTACAATTTCCTTTTCTAGAGCAGTAGTCAGATGGTGACTATCAGAACCTGGTTCAGTGGCTTCTGAAGGTTGGTGCTCTTTCCACGGAGCATTTTCCAGTAGAAGAATTTCTTTCTTGTCCCAGTGACTTAGAACTTGGTCTTTGAAGGCTTTCAGCTGATCACTGAAGTTCTGCTGAGCCATCTCATAACTCAATTCTTTCAGCCTCTAGGATTCAGAGTTGAACCATTTTCTGAATCTATCCCACAGAGAGTTAGACACGGCAGGATTAGAAATCTCTTGACTTGCTTTCTTCAAAGAAGTAACCCATTCATCTATTTCTGTTTCAAAAATCAACAAGTTCTTACCAACATCTGATTTGGTTTGGGTTTGGGAATGACAATTTTATTTGAGGTAGAAGCTAGATGGTCCAGCGCTTCTAGATCAATGACAGTTCTGAGATAATCAGCTGGACGGTTAATTGGTGAGGGAGTAGGAGAATCAGAAATCAGGATTGGTGAGTGAGGAGTGTTTGGTGGTGTGGAATCATATGGTGAAGGTATTTCTGGAATATCATGGATGGAGAGAAGTAAATGAAACATAAGAGGTTATGTTATTCCAGGAATTGGGGTAGTGGTATCAGAGTCTGTAAGGGAGTCTTCTGATTAGTTTGCGGTAGCATGTTGATTTTCTGGTTCAAGTGTTTCAGAATTTGGATTTTCAGATTGAGGAGTGAGAGGGTTTTCATTTTCTGGTTAAGGTGAGTTGATGTTTTGATGTTTTGATTGTGGAGAGTGTGGGTGTGGAGTTTTTGGTTGTTAAGACTGGGGATTTGGATTTTCTGGGATTGGTGAGTGAAAGTATTGATCAAACAGTTCAATATCAGAGAGAACTCTTGCAAGTTCAGGTTGATTTTGTTCTGGATTTTGATTGGGGGAGTGAGGTTCATTTAAGAAACCGCCAAGAATTACAGATGGATCAAACTCTATGTCAAAATCCTCAAATGTTTGTGGTGAGGGATTTTCTGTTGGTTGAGGGGGAATGGTTTCAGATGTTGGAAAGACTATAGATTCTACAACAAAAACAAAAGATGTGTTACCTTTCTTTTTCGCAGCTTTGGGTATCCTCTTAGAGGATCCTTCTCCTTCCTTCCTCTTTCCGGATTTCTTCAGCACAACCTCTGGAGCTGCCTTGTACAGGTCACAGATGTTGATTTCTGGAATAGTTCCATCTTCCTTGCAAGCTTCAAGGTATCTGACCATAATCTTTGGAGAAGCATCTATCTCAGAGAATATTGGGAAATCCTTCAGAGGGATTCTCCTAGATGTGATGACCTCATGAGAAGCAATTGTTGGTTCCTTAATGCTTTCAATAATCTTCATTTTCTTCAGATTCTTGGCATTTAGTGGTTTCCCAGCAGTTGCTTCCAGAGTGCTGATCTCTTGAGCCTCTGTCAGATGTTCTATCAGCCTGTTTTCCGTCAAAATATCTGAAATCAATCTTCCCAGAGGAATCCAATCCCTCTTAGTTCTTTCTTCTTCTCTTGTCTCTTTCACACTTGTTCTCAGATGGTTGAAGAGCAAATATGAAATATTTATTTTGGTCTTCTTTGCAATGAAGTATAACAGAAACTGCTGATCAATGTTGATGTAATCAGGGGAGCTAATAGGCTTCCTGTGATTGATACATCCCAGAATAATCCTAGCCCAGATTCTATAATAATCTTTCAAGTGTCTTATCTTGCTGGATGGCTGTCCATAAGTGAAAATGACCCTAGCAATAGATTTTAAGTCAGAACACTTGTCAACCATGTCAATGCATCTGACTCTGCCGCCATTGTACCCAATGAGTTTCCCAATCAAGTGTTCTATAATCACTATCTTCTTTCTCATAACATATGACGTAACCTGGTGGTTGGATAAACTAGCATGAATCCAAAATTCTTTAACAAGAATAGGAAATGTTGGACCCAATAGACGATCAAAGTATCTGTTCCATCCCTGTACCGCTACGTCTTCATACAAATCAAACCCGTTTTCCTTTAAACTCTCAAAATCGATGATTAATTCACATAGAACTTCAAGGTTGTCGACCGGAGTGAGCAGTGTTCTAATGGGCTCCTCATACTGTTCTGTTGAAGAAGAACCAGGAACACTGTTGAGATTCTTGATGCTTGATTAGGATGCCATTGTTCACATAGATTCATTGAAGAAAATTGAGAAAAAAGGTTTTTGAAAAACTGGAGCGAGAGAGAATAGTGAAAGCAGTAAGAAGTGAATGAAATAGTAAATTTTGAGTTTATAAACACTTTTGAAAACTTAATCAGTAAGAGAGATAAAATGAGTAATGATTATACTGAATTAATGAAACCTGGAATCAGGGGATTTCGTGTAGATACTTACTAGTTACCATTGACAAGTGTCTCAATGCATCCAATCAGATCCTTGGACCGTTCAGAATTTGAACGCGTGTTCAGCCTCAGAAGGTAGCCTGTAAGAGGATGACAAATGTTTGATGGTGTGAACTAGAAGCCTCTATCTTTGAAATGAAAAGTTTAGATCTTCATAGATAGATTCTGAGACAACTGTACTCCTAACTTCTGAAGACAAGTTGATCAGATGTTCACAAAAAACAATAAAATTCTGAGGGCTAGAATATGCAAATAATTTTTTTTATTCTAGACATAATTTCATGCTGAGATGTTTCAGAATGAAATTGAATCTATCTTCAGAAAGTGGTTTTGTAAACACATCAGCCCATTGATGGTCTGTGTCAATAAATTTTAAAGTGAGAATTCCTTTATGAATATAATCCCTAATAAAATGAAGTTTTATTTCTATATGCTTATCCCTAGAATGCAGAATTGGATTTCTGGATAAATAGATAGCAGAAGTATTATCACAGAAAATAAGGATGTTACTCTCAAATATGTTGAAGTCTTCAAGCTGACTTTTCATCTAGAGCATTTGTGTGCTACATCCAGCAGCTGCTATGTATTCAACTTCTACTGTTGACAATGCAATTCTGGACTGTCTCTTGCTAGTCCATGAGATCAGATTGTCTCCCAGAAACTGGCAGCTTCCAGAAGTACTTTTACGCTCTACTCTGTCTCCAGCAAAATCAGCATCACAGTATCCTACTAAGCTGTATTCATTGGATTTTCAATAAAACAAACCCATGTTAGTAGTACTTTTCAGATACTTGAAAATTTGCTTAATTGTTGTTAAGTGAGATTCTCTAGGATCTGATTGGAATCTAGCACATAAATAAATGCTGAATAAAATATCAGGCCTTGAATTTGTCAGATAAAGGAGAGAACCAATCATACCTCTGTAGATCTTCTACTCTACCTTTTTACTTACCTCTTCCTTTTCCAGAATGTACGTGGTATGAATTGGAGTCTTTGAGGGCTTACATTCTGAGAGGTTAAATTTCTTCAGAAGTTCTCTGACGTATTTGCTCTGGTGAATGTATGTTCCTTCTGGAGTCTGGTTGATCTAAATGCCCGGAAAGAATTTAAGTTCCCCAATTAAGCTCATCTCAAACTCTGCCTGCATGCACTTAGCGAATTATCTTCCCATATAAGGTTTAGTAGATCCAAAAATAATGTCATCTACGTAAATCTGACAAACTAAAATGTCATTATTAAATGTATTATAGAACAGGGTTGTGTCCACTTTTCCTCTGGTGAATTCCTTTTCTAACAGAAAGTTACTTAGCCTTTCGTACCAAGCTCTGGGAGCTTGTTTCAGATCATAAAGTGACTTTTTTTTTGTTTGAAAACATATTCTTGGTGTTTTGAATTTTTAAACCCAGGGGGTTGGTGCACATATACCCCTTCATCAATGTAACCATTTAAGAATGCACTTTTGACATCCATCTGATACAGAGTGATGCCATTATTTACAGCAAAAGAGATTAAGAGTCTGATAGATTCTAACCTGGCGACTGGAGCAAAGGTTTCTGTATAGTTTATCCCCTCTTGCTGACTATAACCTTGTTCCACCAGTCGAGCCTTGTTTCTGATGACTTCTCCTTGCTCATTCAGTTTGTTTCTGAACACCCACTTTGTTCCAATGATGTTGAATCCTTTTGGTTTGGGAACCAGATCCCATACGTCATTTCTGGTGAACTGGTTTAACTCCTCCTGCATTGCCAGAATCCTGACATTGTCTAGAAGAGCTTCATCAATTGTTGTTGGTTCAATCAGAAATACCAATCCCATGAGAGATCTTCAGAGTTTCTGAATGTTGATCTTGTTTTGATTGGATCATCCTTCTTTCCCAGAATCTTATCTTTTGGGTGAGCTATGCTGCTTCTGGATAACTTTTTCTGGATTTGATCAACATAAGGTACTGGAATGCTTGTGACATATCCTTCTGACGTTGTTGGAGCATCTCTGTTGGGAACTTCTAATGTGTTACCTTCAGCACATGTGAATTTAACTTCTATATCTACAAGAGATTCATTCTGCTTTGACTTTTAAGGGTCAAGCTTATCATCAAATCTAACAATGATTGACTCTTCAACAATATGTGTTTCTGTATTGTATACCTTATACCCTCTTGAGCGTTCAGAGTATCCTAACATAATACACTTATGTGCTTTAGAGTCAAACTTGTTCAGATGATCTTTAGTATTCAGAATAAAACATGTACATCCAAAATGATGGAAATAAGAAATGTTGGGCTTTTTGTTCTTCCACAGTTCATATGGAGTCTTTTTCAGAATAGGTCTTATAGAGATTCTATTCTGAATATAACACGTTGTGTTTATTGCTTCTGCCCAAAATATCTTAGCGATGTTAGTCTCATTGATCATGGTTCTGGCCATTTCTGGCAATGTTCTGTTCTTTCGTTATACAACTCCATTTTGTTGGGGAGTTCTAGGACAAGAGAAATCGTGCGAAATTCCTTTTTCATTAAAAAATGCTTCAAATTTATTGTTTTCAAACTCTCCACCATGATCACTTCTGACTTTGACAATTCTAAGATCCTTTTCATTCTGAACTTGGTTACAGAAAGCAACGAACACAAAATGTGACTTGTCCTTGTGTCTTAAGAACTTTACCCATGTCCATCTGCTATAGTCATCTATGATCACTAACCCATCCTTCTTGCCACTAACAGACGCAGTTTTCACTGGTCCAAATAAGTCTATGTGCAGAAGTTCTAATGGCCTGGAGGTGGAAACAACATTTTTAGCTTTAAAAGCAGGTTCTCCAATTTTTCCTTTCTGACATGCATCACACATAGCATCTGAGCTGAACTTCAGATTAGGAAGTCCCCTAACCAGATTGAGTTTGTTAATCTGAGATATTCTTCTCATACTAACATGCCCCAATCTTTTGTGCCAGACCCATTGCTCGTTGTTAATAGAAAGAAGACATTTTACATTCTAACTTTTTAGTTCAGAAAGTTTTATCTTATAAATGTTGTTTTTCCTCTTTCCATTAAACATGATAGTTCCATCTTTCTGACTAACATCTTTGCATGAATTTTGATTAAAGATTATATCATAACCGTTATCACTTAATTGACTTATGGATAACAGGTTATGCATCAATCCATCAACTAATATCACATTATTAATAGAAGGAAGATTAACATTACCTACTGTTCCAGAGCCAATGATATTCCCTCTTTGGGTGCCTCCAAAGCCCACGTAGCCTCCAGGTTTAAGTTCCAGGCTTTGGAACATATGTTTTCTTCCCGTCATATGTCGAGAGCATCCAGAGTCCAGGTACCATGACTGGTGTTTTAGCCTTGCTGCTAAAGATATCTGCTACATATATAATTTTGTCCTTAGGTACCCATATCTTTTTGGGTCCTGGTTTGTTAGTTTTACCAAAATTCTGTTTGAATTTTGGTTTGGCAGAATAATCATTGCTAGTGTATTTCAGATCATGTGTGTGCCCATATGTGAAGTGTGATTTTAGTGATGTGCGTTTTATTACTAGGTCCATGACTTTCTTAGGTGGAGATACCTTACCTTGGTATCCTATTCCTTTTCTTCCATTTCTGCTAACTCCATAGATCATTGAAGCCATCTTGCTTCTATCTATGTTTTTAGCCAGAAACTTCTGAAAGTTGTGATCATATTCTTTTATGATTTTATCAGCACTAGTGGGAGCCTCTACGATTATTTCTTTCTGAGAGTTTTGTAAATCAATTTCTAGTTTTGAAATCTTTTATTTTAGCTCATAATTTTCTAATCTAAGACTCACAGTTTCTTCAGAGTCAAAGACAAGATCCCTTTTTAGGTTCTTGAATTTGACTCTGATATGCTGATACCTTTCCAGAATCTCATTCAAGCTTTCTGCTAGTTCAGCTTTAGTGAAATTAACAGTAAAATCATGAAATACATCTTCTGTGTCTGATTCCGAGTCTGACTGAGGTGCTTCGCTGTCTTCTGTCACATTAGCCATAAGAGCAATGTTGGCTCTTTCATCATCTGATTATGAGTCTACGTCAGAAGTATCTGAATCATCCCATGTTGCCATGAGACTTTTCTTCTTCTCCTTGAAGAACTTCTTTTTGTGCTTCTCCGTCTGAAGCCTTGGAAAATCACTTTTGTAGTGCCCCTATTCATTGCACTCATAGCAGATAATGTCTCTGTTGTTTGACTTTTTGTGACTAGACGAAGCTTCAGATATTCTGTGTCCAGAGGAGGGCTCATACTCTCTGTATCCGGAGGAGGATTCATTCTAATTTCCTGACCTTCTGGAATTTCTAAATTTTCTTTGCCTCTGCTTCCACAGCTGATTGACCCTTCTAGAGAGAAGAGACAGATTGTCTTCTTCTGATGAGGATCCATCAGAGGTTTCTTCAATAGCCTGCAAAACCTTAGAATCAAGTTTTTTGTTAGATTTTAATGCTAAAGGCTTACCTTGCTTCTGAGGCTCATCATCTTGTAGCTCTATCTCATGGCTTCTGAGGGAGATAACAAGTTCCTCCAGAGATATCTTGTTGAGATCTTTAGCCAGCATAAGAGAAGTGACCATTGGCCTCCATTGCTTTGGTAAACTTCTGATGATATTCTTTACGTGATCAGTAGTAGAATACCCTTTGTCAAGAACTCTCAGCCCAACAACAATAATCTAGAATCTTGAGAACATCGCTTCTATGGATTCACTGTCTTCCATCTTGGAAGCTTCGTATTTCTGAATGAGCGCAAGGGCCTTGGTTTCTTTAAATTGTATGTTTCCTTCATGCTTCATTCTCAGAGATTCAAACATGTTTTGTGTTGTCTCTCTGTTTGAGATCTTCTCATACTCTAAGTATGAGATGGCACTGAGAAGAATTGTTCTGGCCTTATGATGGTTTCTGAAATCACGCTTTTGTTGGTCAGACATTCTTTTTCTATCTATCTTCTGACCACTTTCATACACTGGATGTATGTATCCGTCAATTACCATGTCCCATAGGTCAGCATCATGAGCCAGAAAGAAGCTCTCAATTCTGTCTTTCCAGTAGTCAAAATTTCTCCATCAAAGACTGGAGGTTTGCCGCTGATTTTGTCCTTGTCATCAAGATAGTCAATGCTGATGTTTTGGCTTGGTCCCACCATAGTGTTTTTCTAAAGCTTGGATCTTGTACTGAGACGGTTAAGTGTATGAACTCAGACCAGGCGCTCTAATGCCAATTGAAGAAGTGAAAAACACAAGAAGTGGGGGTTGAATTGAAACTTAAAAAATAAATGCAATAGACTCAAGATTTTTATCCTGCTTCGCTTGATCTCAAACTACTCTAGTCCACCTGCCAAGGTGATTTCGCCTGTCTCCAACGAGGACTTAATTCACTAATCAAACAGATTACAAATCTACTTTGACAACTGCCAAAGTCTTCTTGAGTATAACCATAACCCAGTTTATCTCAAGGAACAATATCTTAATCAAAGAAAAATTTACTGTGTACTATTTGTTTTTCGTTACAAAAACTATATCACTACTGTGATGTATTACACAATTTGAGTATAGAATGAATATGAATATTTGCAGCTTTTTAAGATTTTATGGAGCAGTTGTATTTCAAAATCGTAAACAATTTACCCTTTTAGCTTGTTTATATAGGCCTGGAAATCTGTCCAAATTGAAACGTGATAATGGACACTTAATGCACTTTCCGTACTGAGAAGATTCTTGTCTGAATGAAGTCGTTGCATATGATACTGTCTTAATGGAAAAGTAACGTTTCAGAACTTGGGAATCTTGCATGCTACTTTACTTTAGAACTTTGATAACTCATAGACAAGAGGATTTGTTGGCGCGTTAGACTTTTGTTCAAAATCAGAATATCTTTTACTTTTGCGCAGATTCTGATCATCATTCTTCAGAACATTCTTATTACTCAGCTTGAAGGCTTCTGTGGCTTAACTTCTGATGCCATTTCAGTCAGAACTTCTGTACAACATACAACATAAATTTAGAGTGCATATTTGTTCTTTGTGTTTGTTATCATCAAAACTCTTATAAGGGTTGTAGAATCAAACTATGTTCTAACACATCTGTGCTTCTTCTTGCATCAACTTCTTCAACTGTCTAGCAGACAACATGCCATCTTCCTCTTCTTCAGGAGTAAAAAACCTCATAGACTTGTCATAATAGTTAATATGAACATAGTTATGCTCTAACCAGTTCATACCCAAAATCACATCCAACCCTCTTAACGGTAAACAAACCAAATCAACAGTAAAGTCTCTGTCGAAGATCGACAAGGGATACTTTAAACACACAAAAGAAGTAGTCACCGACCCCTTTGCTGGAGTATCGACGACCATTTCTCCATTCATAGAAGACAACATAAGACCCAATCTTTCAACACAATCAGCAGCAATAAAGCAACGAGTAGAACCAGTATCAATAATGTAATTAAAGGAGTACTATTAATGAAACATGTACCTCTGATAAGTCTGTCCTCAACAACTGTCTGATCCTCAACCAAAGCAAACACTTTACCACTCGTCTGCACCCTCTTTAGTTTCTGAAACTAACTACCAATGTGCCCTTCTTTACTACAATTGAAATAAATCACATCCTTATGCTGTCACTCAGATACAACATGTCCGTTCTTACCACAACGCAAACACCTCTTTACTTCAGTAGTACACACATTACTCTTATGCCCAGGTTTCCCATATTTAAAACAAACCACACCAGCAGGAGCATCTCCCCCACTAGTCCTCTGACCCTGAGCAGCTTTCTGTTTACCTTTACCAGCTGGGGTATCATAAGGCTTATCACGATTCTGTTGGTGCTTACCCCTCTTCTCACTGATAATATTGTAATGAGCATTATTATCCTCCTCATAAATCTTGCAACTTCCTTCTTGATCTCTGGGCGTAACCCATTCTCAAACTTGATACACTTCAAAAACTCAGCATCTTCCTCAGTGTAGTGCAGATAAAACTTAGCCAGCTCACCAAACTTTGCAGCATACTCAAAAACTGACATATTCCCTTGCTTCAGCTCAAGGAATTCAATCTCCTTCTTACCATAAACATCTTCAAGAAAGTACTTCCTCAGAAATTCCCTACGGAATACAGCCCAAGTGACATTCTCACCTGCAGCTTCTAATCTCTGACAAGTCTCTAGCCACGAGTCATCAGCCTCAACTGCTAGCATATGAGTACCATATTGAACCTTCTGCGCTGGAGTGCAGTCCATCACACGGAATATTCTCTCAATCTCCTTCAACCAATACAATGCTCTGTCAGGATCATACTTTCCCTTGAACGTAGGCGGATTCTCTCTCTAGAAGGTCGCCAAACTACGAGATCCAGCATTCCCGTCAGCATTCGGCTAATTCTCCATCGCATGCGCCATTGCTTCTAAAGCAGCAGCAAGTGCAACATCGTCTCTTCCAACCATCTCAACTTATCACTACAACATAAACAACGGTTAGAACTCAAATTAACAATACTCGATTGTTAGACAACTACGACTCAACAACTTGGTCGGACATACCAACCCTCTAATACCAACTTTGTAACACCCCAATTTTACCCGACAATTATAAATGTAAACCAGAGTTATAAAATTCATGCAACTGAATCAGGATGCCACAAATTCTACTTTAAAAACAAATTGCATTCAACATGGATAAATAACACTTTAAACTTCGGATGAACCAATAAAAAAATAATTTAATCTCTTCATTCAACAACTTGAACAACTACGCAGCGGAATCATAATAACATTTTTGTCCAACAATTACAACAACTTCAAAATAATGCATACTCAGCAACAAACAAATTAAAGTTCAACAACTAAAATAATCCATAACTAAAAGCAACAAGCTTTCATCCCCCCGAGTGTTACGTATCAGAGCAATGACACTGACTCGAACTACTGAAGGTAAACCACCTTCACTCTGGATTACCTGCACGTTACCAACATAAGGGTAACATTCAAACGGAAGGGGTGAGATATCTAACAATATAATAAAAAGTATGATAAATAATATATTAAATTAGATCACATAACATCACCACTTCTCATCATATAAACAACAATAATCACAACAGAATACCAACAATATACACATTTACCGCATCAATACACAACTTCTTTATGCAATCATATAATGCGACTCAATACTATGCAAATGCATGTGGTACCATTGGAGCAGAACTCCCATCTCAAATAATTTCCAATAAATAGAGGCATCAACAAGGCATAAGCCTTCATCTTAATATTCGCCAATACAGGCCATCTTAACGAGCATCAACTCCATCTTGAAATACAATGTATGCGACACAATCATGAATGTAATGACAACAACCATAATTAACAACATCTCAATACAACATCATCGTTGGCCAAAAGCCTACATCTTAATAGCTGCCAATTATTAGAGGCATCTCAACATTATTCATCAACATCATTTATCAACATAATTCATAAAACATCATTTCATCAGCATTGTTTATCAACGTCATTTATCAACATAATTTATCAAACATCATTTCATCAGCATTGTTCATCAATGTCATTTATCAACATCATTTATCAACATAATCATCAACATCATTTCATCAACAACTCAGCCATACAATAATACAATAATAACTCGTCAATCTTGCAACGTTGACCATATGCCTACAACATGATATTGCCTATAATTAATTAATCATCTAAGGCTTACCTCTAAATTACCAAACCTCTACATATTATTAATTCTGTAATACTACATCATTATCATCATTAATATTTACTGCTATGAACCAAACGGTAATCTATAATCATCTCATCCTTATCATTCTTCACAAAATCATCATAGCGATTAACGCGGAAACTAACTCTAATCCTAATTTGGGTACTAGGATTTACTCTCCTTATCCTTCATTTTAATCCTTATGAATGAAGCTCATCGCGTCATCTATTCAATGCTTCGAACGACACCTCAAACGAAGTCCAGAAACTCAATTTACAGCCTCTGGAAATGATTCTGTCAAAAACCAGACTACATGGGTCGACGCGTACTGGGCTTAACACGCCACATGAGTCGACGCGTACTCCCTTTGTATCAACTCATACTGAGTCTGTAACACTGCATGTATCGATACATGGTCCTATGTATCGACTCATCATGAGTCTAAAAACCTGCATGTATCGATGCATGACTTCTTCGTATCGACTCATCCTGAGTCTAAAAGCCTTCATGCATCAACGCATTGCTTTTGGGGTCGACACATATTGTTCTTTCATGAATATTTTCTGCGATTTCATTACGTTTTCACTGCGGTTTCCATGTTTTAGGCCCTAAAAACATCCTCTAATCATAGGTAATCATCAATTATAATTATCCTATATTTCTACATCAATTATACAACATTAGGGCATCATTATTCATCCTTAAATCATCGATTCTCATCAAACAACAACATATATAATTCAATCATAAACCAAACAATCTTTCACATCAAATCCCATATACTATTCATCATAAACTCTATTATAGAGTCAGAACCCCACCCTTACCTTGGATTGAAGGTTGCTCTATAACTTTTTCGATTGAATTTCGTTCTGCCTCTTTTCCTTCTTTTCTGCAACTTTTACGTTCTCTTTCTCTTCTTCCAACCCTTATTTCCTTCTCTTCTTACTGCTTCTTCTTTTCTTATTATTTCTAAAAACTAATATAATAACCCTATAATTCTTATTATGCCTTAATGAGCTTAAAACTCCTACACCCCATTTCTACTACTTCTATTCTTTAAAACAAGCCCACATCAAATAATATCATTCTAATATTATTCCACAACTTAATAGAATAAATAAATCCAATAACAATAACACATCAACTATCAACATAGCACAACTTCACAAATATTCCAAACATAATTTAATTAAATAATTAAATTACGGGCATTACAGTCACTCCACATGGATCAAACATCCCTTTTACTGCAAGGTTGACATTTGATTGTACTAATATTATGGCAGAATACGAGGCTTGCATCATGGGTCTAGAGGAAGCTATTGATCTCAGAATTAAAATTCTAGATGTGTATGGCGATTTAGCTTTGGTAATAAATCAGATTAAAGGAGAGTGGGATACTCGTCACCCCGGCTTGATCCCTTACAAAGATTATGCTAGAAGATTGTTACCCTTCTTTAATAAAGTTGAATTCCATCACATCCCTAGAGACGAAAATCAAATGGCGGATGCTCTGGAAACTCTGGCTTCTATGTATCAAGTGAATACTTGGAATGATATACCTCGAATTATAGTTCGACGACTGGATAGGTCCGCTCATGTGTTTACAACATAAGAGATAGCAGATGAGAAACCTTGGTATTACGATATCAAGCATTTTTTCCAGACTCAGGAATACCCGATTGATGCTTCGATTAAAGATAGAAAGACATTCAGAAGATTGGCTGGCAGTTTATTCCTCAGTGAAAATGTGTTGTACAAGAGAAATTATGACATGGTCTTGCTCAGATGTGTGAATAGACATGAAGAAGACTTGTTGATGCATGAAATTAATGAAGGTTAATTTGGTATTCATGTCAATGGACATTTGATGGTTAAAAAGATTCTAAGGGAAGGTTACTATTGGATGACAATGGAATCTGACTGTTAGAGATTTTCAAAGAAGTGCCTTAAATTCCAGATTTATGCGGACAAGATTCATGTGCCTCCGACACTTCTCAATTCTATTTCTTCCCCGTGGACTTTCTCTATGTGAGGTATTGACATGATTGAAATGATAAAACCCAAAGCTTCGAATGGACACCGTTTTATCTTGGTAGCAATTGATTACTTCACCAAATGGGTGGAAGCTACTTCATATGCTAATGTTACTAAGCAGGTGGTAGTGAGCTTCATTAAGAATAATCTCATATGTCAGTATGGTGTTCCGAGAAAAATTATCACCGACAATGGCTTGAAACTGAACAACAAGATAATGACAGAACTTTGTGAAGAATTCAAGATTGTCCATCACAATTCATCTCCTTACAGGCCGAAGATGAATGGGACTGTTGAAGCTGCTAATAAGAATATCAAGAAGATCATCCAGAAGTTGGTTGTTACTTATAAAGATTGGCATGAAATGCTCCCTTTTGCTTTACATGGATATCAGACATCTGTCCGCACTTCAACAGGAGCAACCCCATTCTCCCTTGTGTATGGAATGGAAGCGGTGCTCCCAATCAAGGTTGAGATTCCCTCTTTGCGTGTGATAATGGAAGCCAAGTTATCAGAGGCTGAATGGGTCAAGAACAGGTTTGTCCAATTGAATTTGATCGAAGAGAAGGGAATGACGGCTTTGTGTCATGGGAATTTATATCATAAGAGAATGAAGAAAGCTTTTGATAAGAAGGTCAAACCTCGTGAATTCAGAGAAGACGACCTCGTGCTCAGGAAGATCATGTCTTTCAACGCTGATTCTAGGGGCAAGTGGACTCCCAATTTTGAAGGCCCTTATGTGGTCAAGAAAGCCTTCACTGGCGGTGCATTAATTCTTGAAACTATGGATGGCGAGGAGTTCCCACGTCCCATGAATGCTAATGCAGTTAAGAAAAACTTTGCCTAAAGAAATAAAAGAACAGCTTGCTAAGTTGAAAACCATAAAGGGAAGCTTAGGCAAAAAGGAGCATCTCGGTAGGCCGAAAACCTGAAAGGGCGGTCTAGACAAAAATTAGAGACATAAACAGAATAAAATTTCCCGCTAAGTTGAAAACCCGCAAGGGCAGCTTAGGCAAAAGTTAGAGACTTTCTTGGCAAGTAACTGCATCAGACAAGACTTGATCATTGAAGCAACAATCTTCTTGGATTCTCACCATACATCAACAGAAGTTGTTGCTCATGCTTTCAAAGTTGTTAGAGGGAATAGTGGTCATTGTATCTCAATGTATCTTTTCATTATATATTAACATTTTCCAAACTTTGTAATTATCCATGGAGTCTCGCCATTCGCAGACTACCATTCTATCAATAAAATTTAAGCTTTTACTCAATTCTTTGTAGTTCTTATTTTTATCCAGCTTACAAAGACTCCATTTATTATTGATAATAATTTTTAAAGCAAACAAGATTAAATAACAAAATTGTTTTTCAAAAAGAATTTACAACTCACTTTTACTTTAGATTTTGTGATTCAAGAGGAAAACAAAGGTGGTGATCCTAGGAATGGATGAACTGCAGTAAATTTAAGAAGTTTTATTTTCCCCGGGAAGGTTTTCTCAGGTTAGTTTTGCTGATATGTGCGTGTTTATTGTATATTAAAGACGATACCAATTGGCGTAAGGTGAAGTATCGGGTTTGTAATCCCAGTGTGCCCAGTCAAGTGTTGGTTCATTTTCTGATTGTTGGGTTTGCTTGGTATGAGGTCTCTATTTCGGATTCCCCAGCGAAGTCTTCTCTCATATAATGAAAGGTCTTGTCCCCTTGGTGTGCTGTGATGGAACTATTTGCAAAATGTTGCTCTTCTTGGCAGTGTTGGCATTATTATTGGTATTTATTTCCCAGGTAACTAGACCAGGGAAGTATATTTTCTAAGAAGTGTTGAGACAGTTGTCAACTTTTGGGTTTTAACCTGCCTAGTGTGGAGTTTGATTTAAAATCCCCAAGAGTTTGACCTCTTTCTATATGTTGACTTCTTGATTCCCCAGGAAGGCTATCCCAGGGCACTTTTTGTTGGAATAGGTTTGTGTGATATGAAGACTCAATCCCAAATTCCCCAGTGAAGGCCTCACTTATTTGATAGAAGTATTTTCTCCCCGTGAATGCTGAGATTTGACTCATTTATGAAGCATCTCCTTTCAGTGGTACTTGCATTTTATTCGATTGCCCGATAATCAGGCAAGGGCAGTGTTTTATTTAAGAAGTGTTGAATTGGTTATCAACTTTTTGGGTTTTTACTCGCCAAGTGTTGGGTTTGATTTAAAATCCCCATAAGATTGATTCCTTGCTATAATGTTTGACTTCTTATCTCTCCAAGTTGTTGTCCCCATGAGGTTTCATACTTTTCCCCAGAGAAGTTGGTGCAATACTTACTCTCAATATTGAAGAATGTATCTCTGTTTTCCCCAGTGGAGAACGTATTTTGGTTTTCTCCCTTCAATGTGGTGTTGGCCTCCCTAATGAAGTCAGCACGAGGTCCCCAGTTGATGTCTCGATGATGAGGCGTTATCTCCCCTAGTGAAGTCTGTATGTTATTTCCCCAATAAAGTCAGCTCGTGATCTTCAGCTGATGTTTTGACAATATGGTTTCCATCTGCCTTATTCGAAATCAGTATTGCAATCCCCAATAGAAGTGCGGAACGTGGAAGCATTTGTTTTCCAATTGAAGTCTGAGTGCTATTCCCCGGTGAAACCTAGAGAAGGATGTTATACCCCTATATCTGTACTGTTTTATCGTTATGATTTGATTATTTCTAGATTACATTCCTTCCGAGTGAAGTTAAGTCGCGAAATAGGATGTTGTTTCCTCAGTTGGTGCTTATTTTTTTCTTATAGGATGTTCATCTTAGATGTGATTTAGCCAAGTGTTGTTTGTGTCCGAGTTGGTTTTGTTTGTTTATCCATGGTATTATATGTCTATTTTGTCAGCATATACATGATAACACTCATACATTCATACATACATCATGCATAGTTGAATTTAGTAAATCATTGTTCATTCACATTCGTTAATATTTTGTTGACATATTACCCTGTTTTGCAGATTTGTGTTGTCCTCTCTCCAATAGAGCGTCAGCCTTAAGCAGAAAGTGTATATTCTTTCAATTTCCCCACTGAGTTATCCCTCGTGGAAGATTATTGCTTTAGCCTTCCTGTACAGCTCCGTGTCTGAATGGATTTGGTTTTCCCTCTTGAGTTTATTTCTCAAAGGATGAATTTTTGCTGACTGTTTTACTCCGGTTTATTGTTGGTTTGAATCTTTGTTTCCCAGCAATATTATTACTTTGGATTTATGCAAGCTTCGAGCCTTGGTTTGAAAATGTGCATTTATTTTTTTTGCACGAGAAGACTTTATCTCCTCAGCAGGAATATATTGTCATCTCCCCAGGAAGTCATGATTCTTTCCCAGGAAGCCATATTGTTCTCCCCAGGAAGCCATATTGCTTTCCCCGGGAAATCATTTTTACAATCCTTCCCATAACAACAAATAACAGGTCTCTTTATTTAAGCAAGTTATACTTCCCCGTAAAAGTCGACGTTACTTTTTTTGCTATCTTCTTTATGAGTGGATAGTTTGCAGTTCGTTGTCAAATTACTCTAGTGGATGGCAAGTCTTTCAATATCGCAGAGACAGTTTGTTGTGAAATATTTGCAAGTGGTAGTCTCTTTATTTGAGACAACTTATATATTACCCTTTCCAGGCAGAATGCCTTGGTTAAAGAAGAAGTTGAGACCCGTTCTAGGTGAAACTCCGGAATTTTGGGAAACACTTGTTATCTTTTTGCTACCTTCGGTGAACATTGGTAGTTCATCGTCAGTGAACGGAGGTGCTATGATATATTTTCCTTCTACCTTCAGTGAAAGTTGGTAGATCACCATCAGTGAAAGTTGGTGATTATTATCTTTTTGCTACCTTTAGTGAACGTTGGTAGTTCATCGTCAGTTAATGGCGATGCTATGATATTTTCCCTTCTACCTTCAGTGAAAGTTGGTAGTCCATCGGCAGTGAACGTCGATGCTTGTTATCTTTTTGCTACCTTCAGTGAACGTTGGTAGTTCATCATCAGTGAATGGCGGTAATATGATATATTTTCTCTCTACCTTCAGCGAAAGTTGGTAGATCACCATCAGTGAAAGTTGGTGATTGTTATCTTTTGACTACCTTCAGTGAACGTTGGTAGTTCATCATCAGTGAACGATAATGCTATGATATCTTTTTCCTCTACCTTCAGTGGAAGTTGGTAGTTCATTGTCAATGAAAGTCGATGATTCTTTCCCGCTACCTTCAGTGAACGTTGGTAGCTCACCGTCAGTAAACGTCGGTGTTATTATTCTTTTCTCTTTCTACCTTCAGTGAATGTTGGTAGTTTCGATCTCAGTAAAAGTTGGTGTGTCCTTTGACTTTTTACCATCCTCTTTGAGTCGGGTCTTTTGATCCACCAGTGATTTATTTTCCTGGTTGGGTTTCTCTTTTGATCCTTATTTTCTTTGCTACATCCCCAGTGGTGCTTTGCGTCCCTTTGGAGTTGTTTATATGCATTCATACTCATAAGCATTGCATGGCATCTTAGGGTCAAAAATAGGGTTTGTTTTATATTTAAGTATCTTCGATCGTGTCGACACAAATATTTTTAACCTTCGTATCTCCGGATAGAAGAAACTTAAAAAAGGGAAGCTATTGTACCCCAATTTTTTTTCCTAAGATCCCTTCATCATGCAATATTAATTCAATCACAACAAGGTCACATTAGGGCTTTTGGTTCTCCTCCCTATCTTTAGCTTTGCTCTTTGAGGAATCACTAAGCACCTTGACTTGTTTTTCTTTTGTGATCATGCATGATTTATTTTGACTTTCCTTTTAATTAATAAAATGCAATGTTGGTTTTCCTTACTTATTAATAATGTAGGTAAAGACAATGTGGCTTAACAAGTTTATCCATGGGTTCATGAGTTTATTCCCATGCCCTAGTCAATAAAGCTTGAGAATTTCAAACCTCACCATTGGAGTTGTTTTGCAAGAAATGGCATGGCAAGGTTATTTTGGTTCACCATATTTCAAAAGTTATCAAGATTGATTCAAAAGTATAAGGGTTTGATTGAATAAGTTGTCATGGTTGGACAAGGCCTTGTTCCCATTGGTCACAAGTGCATAGTTCTCTCAATTATCAAGATATAGAAGTGGTTTTGGTGGCTATGAGTTCTCATTATCATACTCAACAACTTCTATTTACAAACAAAAGTGTTGGTACAAGAAGGTTGTTCAAAATTGTGAAAGTTCCTCAAAGCATTTTCTTGATCTAGGAGCCAGGGTTTTGAATTTCAAAGAAGTATATCTTGCTCATCTTTTGGTATTTTTGAGTGATTCCAAAGACATCCTTCTCTTTAAATTGTTATTAACAAATCACTTCAAAAGTTTCAAATAGTTTTCAAGTGATGATGAAGAAAGATTACAAGTCCTCCAGATGAACCCCCAATTTCCCATGTGTGACTTCAAATGATCATAACTTGGTCAATTTTTATCAACTTGAGCCCACTCTTTTTCCATAATGATCTTGAGGATGTGAAATTTATTCCTTCTTTTATATGTAAAGTTAAAAAATGGAAGGAAGATGCCCTAAGGATACAAAATATTATAGGTCATTTAAGATTTTTTGCCAACTTCAACAATTCATAACTCTCTCAATTTTTTGATATTTTGAATGGTTCAAGTTCCAAAATGTCATTAAAGAGGTCTATTTCATGCCATCTTTTTGGGTCAACAGAAAATTTCAAGTAGAAGGCCATGTTTGGATGCAAAATATTATAGGTCACTTTTGAAGAAAAACATGAAATATTTCTAAGTATGGAAAGTCAACTTTTTTTCCAACTTTGACTCATTGCAACTTTCAGCTCAAATATCCATTTGATTCCATTCTTTTCCCTTTTCAAAGATGGTAACCTCATCTTTCTAAAGCATCAAGAAGCATGCCCTAAGACCCGTTGAGTTGGGAATGCCATTGAGTTGAACTTGGTAATTTGAAATTGAAGTTTCTTCATAAGTCAGAATTTGAAATTCATGTTTTGGCTTCTAAACATCAAATTAGCACGCGTTTGTTGTCTAAACATGTTTAACCAACTTTCCAAAATGGATTAGAGCCTTAAAACGCAAGGATTAGATGAGTTTTGATGCAAAACATATCACACCTTACTCGTGTATCAGGTTCACATGATTTCCCTCTAAACATCATCATTTCACATGCTTGAACATTCCATTTGATTCCCTATAAATAGAGGGCCATCCCTCATTCATTTCCTCAAGCTTGAACAACCGGAATCACCCTGACAAACTTGCTCCACAACTCATTTTTCTGTAACTTCAAAATCAGTGTTCAAGCCTTTTTCAATCCAATTTGTCTATCAATTCACCTTCCTTGATCTTCCCTGAAGCTAAACATACAATTACCTTCAAGAATCATGCCCTATATTGATCCATAGAAATCCAGTTTCAGAGCTCTGCAACTCAACTTCAATAGGTAGATTTCTCCATCAATTCTTCAAAACTTTGATATCATTGTGAAACTCTCATTACCCTGGTTCTAGTTGCAACACATGATTTTATCTGGAAACACGTTTTGACAATGAAATTTCAAATCCCTTTTCAAAACTTTCCTTCCAAATTGCTTGAGCTACAGTTTATATAAATTTGTCGCGAAGGTGTGGTTGTCTTCGTCTTGAAGAGACAAAGCGAATGGCATAGGTCTGAGCTTCTGATTTTACAGTTTGAGAGACCTGCAGTTCACGTTGGCTGGAGGTTGAAGATGACCAACGTGTCATCTTCCAACCAATAATGGTGCGCCACTTGTTTTTTTGAAATCTGATTTTATATTTGATTCCATGCTTTATTCACTAATGACTATGATATACACAACGCGTCAGATCCCTTGGATTTGATTACTAATGCGTTTTGACTCTCATCCAATGGTTCACATGTTTTTGACTTTATTTTTCTTTTCTGATTTTTATATTTAATTATTTTAAATTATAAAAAATCATAGAAAATTCATTTTTAGTTCCAAAAATCTGAAAAATTATGAAAAATATTTTTGATTTTTCTCTTTCTGATTTTTATTTTTTCACAATTTTATTTTGTGTTTGGTAATTTTTTATAAATTTTCACTTTATTTGAATTGTTTTAAATGTTTAAAAATACTTTTATGCATTTTTAAATTCTGAAAAAATTATGGAATGATCCAATGATATGGTGACAAATATTACTGACCTCATTTATTTTTTATTTCTGACTTTGGAATTTTTTTTATAATTTTTGATTTATTTTACCCATTTATTTTAATTTTAAAAATAGTTTCTGACTTTTAAAAATTACCAAAAATTTTATAAAAAATATTTGAGTTCATTTCTGATTTTTCTATGGTCTTACTTAATATTTCTTGATTAATTTGAACATAGTTAATATTTTTCTCCTTTATTTATATTTTAAAACATTTTTAAAACCCTTTTTTAATGTATATATTAAATGCAATATTATTTTGTGATTATTTTCTGGCTGATCTTGGGTTAAATTTTTGATCATGAACTTTATTAACATCATTGGATCCATGGTGTTGAGTTTAACTCCACAAAAATGGATGAATGAATTTAATAATAGTTTGATTAAAATTTAATTCAAATGTGGTTTGTATATTCTTTCCCACCCCTCTTCATCTCATCCCTTTCTTATTGCACTAATGTTATTGGAGCATGATCTCTATATCATGTCTCAAAATAAATGGTGCATAGATTACTATTGACCGACCTTAAAATAGGCACGACTTCTATACAAGTCCACTTACGATTGCTTAACATAGCGCTAAATTTTGTCCCGATTCAAATAAATGGTCATTCGTGGCCCAAACTAATATTTGCAAGCCCAAGCATGTTAATTTGATCTCTTTGATGCAATAACCTTGAGATTCATTGTGTGGAGGCTTTGGTTCTACAAATCCTCTAATGGATCTACAATACTTTTGGTCAACACGGATCACTTAAACATCGTTGATCATTAAATGGTATTTTTGAGAATTCCAAATGGATGATATACTTGACAAAAAGCAAATGCAACTTGTTGTGTGGAGGCTTTGGTTCTACCAATCCTCTAATGAGTTCTAAATGCAAGTTTCAAGATGGTCATCCAACTAACCACTAATTATTAAATTGTTTTTTTACTCTATGCTTTTATTTTTTATGCTTTATGTACCATTAATTTTAAGCATTACATTTCATGTTATTTGTATTTTGCTCACTTGAGCATTTATATTCTTGTTATTTTCATTTTGCTCACTTGAGCCTTTCTTTTCTTTTTCAAGACACCTAATAATCAACATGAACCCTAAAAAAAACCTTTAATGAAATTTGGACTATTTGGCTACTATCCTTGGCATTATGGAGTATTGGACTTCTTGGACTTAGGATTAGAAACCTTGGCCTATGTTGGAGACCTTGTGACCTTAATTGATATTTTGTCTGGAGTTCTTGAGGTTTACCTCAAGACATTGAGTTGTTTGTTTGTTTCATGTGCAGGTTATTGTGATTACATACTTTATTTGTAATATGGAATTCACCCGTATACAGCCGTTACTCTGCCCAATTTTTGAAAAGACTTAATACATTTTAAGTTGGTTATCTCAAGAGATCTAGTATCTTTGCTTGTTTGGTTTCAATCCAAAGAATGAGAATTCTATCTTGACTCATAATGTCAAGTATTGGCTTCTTGTTGGTTATATGGTTCTTATCCCTATCTTTTACCTCATGCTTTAGGATAGTCTCTTCTTCTCCTCCCATCTTCTTTAATTTCAAAAAATCTTCTCCCTCCTTTTGAAAACTCTTCTTGTGTTTAAACTTGAACCACTTTCATAATAAACTTGGACTTAGGTCCATGCATTTTCAAAATATTTTTCATAAATAAACCCCAATCAATTTAATAATACCTTGACCTTTTTGTGAGAAGACTAAAAGTAAATCCATCTCATTCGAACCATTTTTCCATTTTGGCTTTTGTTTTAAAAATCTTTCTCAAAAGATTAGACTCTTGTCAATCCTTGTAGTGATGCAACCAATTATACTTCTACAATATGTAGTGAGGAGAGTTATTTTCCACTTGGGTGTTGAGTGAGGCGTTGTTGATTTTAAAATCCAAGCCATATCCTCCACTTTGAGATGATGCAAATAATCCTTTCTCATGATTGTGGGTAGTAAGTATGTTTTCCACACGGACAATGACGATGATGTTTTATCTCTTAAAATTAACCAACACACTTATATTTTAAAACTTTTAAAAGGTGAAATACGTGTACCCTGATCCCCTATTGCATGAAAGGTGGTACGTAGGAACTAAAGGTTCACAACCGCAGCGGGTGCAAAAATCATAAAAATAAACTTCTTTTCTCACTTCCACCATCTATTTTTTATACAACATTTTATAGCCAAAATATACAGATTTTTCAAAGAGGTTCCTGCGGAGTACCGTAGATGTTTAGGGTTCTAATACCTTCCCTTTGCATAACCAACCCCCTTACCTTGAATCTTTCCCTCTCTTTTTGGGTTACTCGCTCTTTTCCCATTCCTTTGGAAACAAAAAAGCGCAGTGGCGATTTTTATTTTTATCTGTACAAGTCTAGTCAATCCAATGGCTTAGTCTTAAACATTTCTACCGCTACAGAGGGTAAAGAGGTACCTATTTCATTCAAGTGTGTCGAGGGTTACACACCATGTCATGTTCATCATCAAGTCATCATCATCCATACCATTTCAAAACAAAATAAAGAGGTATGATTTTTGGATAAGAGGATGTGGGGAATATAAAGTTTTATCATTGATGGAAAGCAAGGCTACAAGATAAATATTACAAGAAAACATTGTCTTTCACATTGCCAAGTCAAAATTCCTTACAAGTGAAAAATAATTCATTATATCATGATTGTATTACAAGAATTACAAAAGTAAGAAATTACAAGACAAAAATTTAAGCCATTCTGCCATTTGCACAAGTCGTGGCCCATCCTTGTTTTTAGTCCATAACAAAAGCTGCATTGTATCCATAGTCCTGTTCCAAATCAAGACTTCCTCAAAAGAGTTGAAGCTTAAATGGGCATCCCTGAACTCTTCTCAAAACCATGCAAAATCTTGATAAACTGCCCTACACCCAAGTTGTTGTCCAGAAAGTTAAGTAAGGCCAAAACCAATCCAAGACCGATGAAAAAGTCGAATGCATAACAGAATAAAAATAGAAGAGAAAATTTAGGGAACCGTGAGTTTGGAATTCAGAATATTAGAAACAAATATTGTGCCCTACACATATCAGAAAATTAGGAAAGTAACAGAACTTCATACTGTGATCGGTGGGAATGAGAACTGACTGTTTTGGAATGTTGGTTCGCGAAATGTCGCGGTAAGCAAGAGTCGCCACCGTCTTTTATTTTCTCCAACAAGGAAAGGACAAAAGCACAGCAAAATTCCTTTTCGAGATGTTTCTCGGTTCGGGAGGTAGATTATAGAAAGGGAAGGTGTTAGCACCCTTTCTATCTGTGGTTATCCACGGGCTCTTAGGTACTTGTCCACTATGTTTTCAAAAGAGTTTTGCTTTTCTTGTGTTTGTGGGTTTTGAAAAAATTTGTTTGAAAACTTCGTTTTAACTCTTGTATCTGTCCTCAAGAGTGTACGAAGTGTTTGTTTGAAAACTTTTGTCAGAAAAGTGTAGGTGCGAAAAGTATTTTTTGTTTTGAAAGAGAAAGTACCCGAGAACCTCTACCTACTCAAAAGAAATTAACCTGTGTAAATGTCCTTTAGACAGCACTATCCCACTATTGAGAAGTAGGTAGCACCGTCATTGGAGTTTGTCGGGTCAATTCGATTATAGGGACATGTGGTCACCAAAGCAATAGTAGGACGTCTTAGCGGTAACCCTAATGTCTTAGATCATTTTTTATCCGAGGCAACCGTTTCGAGGCAACTTGATCTTTAGACAGGAGGGCGACCTCTAAAACACCCTATACTCAATGACCACGTCGAGGCAACCAAGTGAGGCGTACCCTAGGAGTGGCATGTGCGAGTGTGTCAGGTTTCAATTATGTTATCTTTACACATGTTTTGGTGAGCTACGTTTTGATTTTATTTTGAGAACAAGTCTTGTCATGCATAGCCTAGTTAACATACATCTAACAGTTAATAGTGCGGAAAATAAATCTATGCTATTACAAGGCGTCGGGTATTTACATCGCCAAAAACAACCCTTGAAAAAGTAAATTGCGGGAAATTAAAGAAAAGCGATAAAAAGTCCTAATTAACGCTATTACATCCTCGGAGCAATTACATAAATATGGACAAAAAATTAATCAACAATAATCGCACGCGAGAACAATTGAGTCGGAGAAGTCTTTTAGGGTTTTGACCCTTTTTGAGAAAGAAAGAAGTTTTGGTTGTTATTTTGCAATTAATTAAATAAAACCTAAAACTAATTAATTAATAAAAGATATTTTTTAATCTTTAATGTCTCAAGGAAGTAAATAAAAAATAGTCAAAAGTTAGTAAAAACCCTAATTCTAATTTATTTTATTTATTGCAAAAAAATATTGAAATTAACCTAATTAAAAAAACTAAATTAATTTGTTAGTATTTATTTACAAAAATAATAAATTAAAGGTGAAATTAATAAATAATAAAAAATATTATATTTTAGTTTTCTGAATTTATTATGAAAATAATTAATTATGTTAATTAAATAACGATAATAATAATAATTAATAAAAGAAAATAAAAAGGAAAAGAAATAAACTTGTGGGGGTGATGGCCCAAATCAGGAGGTGTTGTTGTCAATTGCCAGGCCCATTAACTCCAGCCACGTTTGACTTTGGTGATTGTCCAGGGCGCGTGTTGACTGGGAGTATGATGATCATTATCTCATGGCCATTGGATTTGAGGGTGGAGACACATGGCGTCTGGGAATGGGAGATGCATGGTAAACCTTCTTGTGGGACCTGCATATGATCATATGAAGAAAAATAGAAACAAATATTTTGGGGGACCTGGGATTCGAACCCAGGTCCCAATGCTTCCCAGCCAATGCCTTACCACTCAACCACGCTGCTTTTATTGTTATTGAAACAAGTGACAATTATTATATTAAGAAATTGGTCAATATGCTGAAAAAGAAAAATAACGCGCGTGTTTTTGAATAAACCAATGGAGTGTCAACACGTCCTTGTCTTCTTTGTTGTACCTGCAAAAAACACAAACAGATAGCGGGGGTTTTTAACCCCCACAATATGCCATGAGGAAAAATATCTATTAGAGTTATGGTTTATATAAATATTTCGCGATGGTTTGGTTTTGTTCGTCTTGTTCTGACGAATTCAGTTATGGGTCTCACAAGTCTCAATTTTTCCTGGTTTAGGAATCCCCAATTTCAAAGCTTATGAACCCTAAAACTTGTTCATGGCATCTTTGGATTTATGGCGTTTCAGTTCAATTAAGCTATACCATTAGCTTTGTACAGTCCCTAGCAACACAAAACAATCAAGAAAATATGTTATATGTGCATGAATTAGGAGTTACGATTCTGAAAAAAAAAGTGGCAAACAGTGGTTCTGTGCGTGATGATTCCTTGAGTTTTAGCACGTGAATTCAATTGCAAATTATCCCTGGGACCTCCTGCAATGTGTTAGAATCAATAAAAACCTTTGAATCGCTCTAGAATGCCAAAGTCAGTTTTGAGTTTTCTTGGAAAGTTTTCAATATGCTATGGCTTTTCTGCAGCTTCTCTCACGTGTCTTGCATCAGGGTTTGCTTGAATATATATATAGAGGAATGGAATTAGGTCAAAATCTTGAACAAAAATCCATTGCAATGATGATTGAATATTTGATTGAAAATCAAATCTTTTTGCATTTTCATGATTGAACAAAGTTGCCAATTTTGGAGATTTTGCATCTTTGACTTGGTGCACGAAATTGCCAGCCCTTTTAGGTCATATTTGCTTCACAAAAAGATTGAAAAACCAAATCTTTGTATTTTCCTACAATTTAAATTAATTAAATGAATTAATATCAATTAAAAATCCAATTAATTAATAAAAATAAGAAAATAAATTCAATTAAGCTTGATGGGTCGTGCATAGGCCATGGATGAAGTTTCAAGAAGAGATTTGAGGCCCATTAGCAAAAATAAGGTGTTTTGAGCAAAGTTGACTTTTGCAAATTCCTAAAACTTTCCCAACTTCTCCAATACATATCTTGCTCAATTTTGATCATATGAACATGTTCTTTGACATTTTGGAAAGGTATTGGAGTCCTATAACCAATGCCTTTGGTCCCATGTCATTTGGATTTACCAATCTCAAGTTATGGCCTTTGACTCAAAGTGCATTTTTGTTGACTTTTGAATTTGACCTATAATGTAGAAATTGATAACTTCTTGTGAGAGCATTTCTTGGACTTGGAGTGTGAATATGGATTGTAGGAAATTTCATCATCTTCAAAATGAGCATTGGATGGAATTTTTCTGACAAACCATGAAAAAGTTATGCCCTGGTCAAGATACAGTTGACTTTTCTGCTGTCCAAAAATAGTAACTTTTTGCATCTTGATGATTTTGAGCTATCCTTGTGGAATCATGATCAAGACTTGATCAAATGATGATTGTGGACTCAAAATAAGATGTTGACCAAAAAATCTGACTTTTGACTGCAAAATGACCATTTTGCCCTTGTAGTTGACTGTGGATCAAATGGAGCTTTTGACTGTGCAAATTGGCACTATGAGTCTTGAAACTTGGCATGTAGGTGCTTGAGGATGTATATGGGCTTATGAGACTTGATTGAACCATTGAAAACCTCCAATTATTTGAAAGAACCAAAACCCTAATTTCAGCTGGCTTAGGAGGTATTTGGACTGTGCAATCTTGAGCAATTTGAGAATTATTCTTGTCAAATCTTGAAGAATATGGGAGGGAAAATTTTGGGGTACAACAATTGCCCCGGTTCAATTTTCTTAAACCCGAGGATATAGATTGGCGTTCGAGCCTTTCGTGATCCGAAGGTGGAAGATAATTGAACACTAGAATGCCCAGAAATTTGCACTCGGATGGTGTAGGATTGGCAATATGATGTCGGGAATGGGCTTACAGATGCCATTTGGAGAGATGATGGATAGGAGGATGGGCTTATAGATGCCATCTGGAGATTGTTGGTTGAATTGTTTTGTCTTCGTTGACGGGTTTGGCGTCAGAAAAATCTTTAGGAATCGATTTAACTGGACCAGAGGAGGTTTTTTGATAATGATTGTGATGAAGGAATCTGAGACAATTACTACCTCAACAGGGTGATGAAGGAATCTTGGATGACTTCTACCTCAGCAGGATGATGAAGGAATCTAGGACGATTACTACCTCAGCAGGATGATGAAGGAATCTAGGACGATTACTACCTCAGCAGGATGAAGAAGGAATCTAGGACGATTACTACCTCAACGGGAAGATGAAGGAATCTCGGATGACTTCTACCTCAGTAGGATGATGAAGGAATCTAGGACGATTACTACCTCAGCAGGACGATGAAAGAACCTTGGATGATTACTACCTCAGCAGGACGATGAAGGAACCTTGTACGATTACTACCTCAACGGGAAGATGAAGGAATCTCAGATGACTTCTACCTCAACGGGATGATGAAGGAATCTTGAGTGACTTCTACCTCAATGGGATGATGAAGAAATCTTGAACGATTACTACCTCAGAAGGATGATGAAGGAATCTTGGGAGACTTCTACCTCAACAGGATGGTGAAGAAATCTTGAACGACTTCTACCTCAATAGGATGATGAAGGAATCTTGGGCGACTTCTACCTCAACAGGATGATGAAGGAATCTTGAACGACTTCTACCTCAACGGGATGATGAAGGAATCTTGAACGACTTCTACCTCAACGGGATGATGAAGGAATCTTGAACGATTACTACCTCAGCAGGATGATGAAGGAATATTGGGAGACTACTACCTCAGCAGGATGATGAAGGAATCTAGGACGATTATTACCTCAACAAGACGATGAAGGAATCTTGAGTGACTTCTACCTCAACGGGATGATGAAGGAATCTTGGATGACTGCTACTCCAAAAGGTTGATGAAGGAATCTTGGACGACTGTTACTCCAAAAGGTAATGACTTTTATCTGTTGATCGCTCTTTCCTGAAAAGGTAAAGAGTTAGTTTTATGCAATGTCATGATGTATGAGATGCATGACGTGGATTAAGCAACGATGTTCTCAATATGAATGAGATCGTGTCGTATGCACTTTATCATGCATGAAATGTTTATGAATGTATTTTCGTCTGGGAAAATAAATCCTTGACAGATGCCGGGGAGTTTATTAAATCCTGGGATGATGTTGCAGAGTCTGGTTGAATTCTTCGTTTCCACTGGGGATGATGCACGAAGATGATTGCAGGAATAAACCGGTAGGAGAAGATGACTCTGTTGGGGAATAAACCTGGTGAAGAGATTATTCTGCGAGGATTACTCTATGGGGAAGAGATACCTCGCTGAGATTTTAACGATAACTCCACTGGGGATTCCGTTGATAAGCTCTGTTGGGCGATTTTGATGATGAACTCCGCTGGAGGATAGAAAGAACTTCGCTGGGGGACGATCTTTCAGTTGTAATTTACTGAGGATAACCCAGTTAGGCTCTGGTGGGGATAACCTCTGAATTTGGCTGGAGATGCATTTGTATTCTGCAGGGGACAAGCTTCCAGAATCTGTTGGGGAGATGATTCAACTCTGGCGGGGAAGATTTTTTAGACTGCGCTGGGAAATGACTCCACTGGGGGGAATCTTGTATTTTGCCGGGGAACAATCTTACATTTCTGTCGAGGAATATTAAGACTGCCGGGGATGCTTGCTAAGGAATATCTGTATACTCCGCTGAGATCTTCTGGGGTACCCAACTTTTCAGGACTGATGGTAGACCAACTCTGCTTGGAGGAGAGTATTGCTGACTTGCTGGGGATACTGTGCCTTTTTAGGGCTGATGGGAGACCAGCTCTGCTTGGGGAGAGTATTGCTGATTCTTGTCTTACTCTGCGGGGAGTGAAGGTGTCTTGGTCATACTCTTCAACTGAATCTACCTTGTATCTGGTGGACAGAGCAGCTTGTACTGTTCGGACAATTCTCATTTGCCCCTGTTTCTGCCGGAGAAAGTGCCTGCGGAGGTGCTTGATAACTGCCGATTGACAAATCTTCTTCTGGTAGGCAAGTGACGAGATGACGGGACATAGTCGTACGCTTTGATCCCTAATTTTTGCCTGGACCGCCCTTTCGGGTTTTCAGTCCATCGGGATACCCTTTTTTGCCCAAGCCGCCTTTTCAGGTTTTCGACTTACCGGGTGTACAGATTTTTTCATTTTCATCCCTTATTTTTGCCCGAACCCTTTTGGTTCGCTGGGAAGCCCTTATTTTTGCCTAGGCCAGTCGACCTAGCGGTTCTTTGATTATGCGTAGTATTTTTTCGACTATGTCCGTGCTCTCAGAGTGTAGGGAGTTGTCACTGTCAGTAGTGTTGTGTTGCCATACTACCAGAAGATCTTCGTTTGATCATGAAAGATTTGTTGTTGGAATTCATGTCAAATGCCCCAAGTGACTCAGGCGGATATTTTCCCCTGGCTATTTGGCATCTTGAGAGATCTTGACTTGACTGCCCCAGATGATGGACAATGCTCATGTCGTGCCCCTTGATTGGAAGTGTTTTTCCATTTGATGTGACTCTTCTTGTTGAGAAGGTTTTTTGTTCACTAGATATTTTTCGTGCGAACTTCTCTGCTGTTGAACAAATAGTCATATGCAAACAATATTATTTTAAGAATGCAAAGCTTATGTTTGTCTTGAAATTTTTTTTTTTGAAAATGCAGTTTTCAATAAAACAAGTGAATTTTTTTTAAATGTGATGTCAACTCAGGATTTTACAGCAAGCCCTACAGGAGTCAGGATACCTTTTGTACAGTATGCTTTCGAACCAACCAATGCTTCAACTAGGACTTTTAAGGGTTATAACGTGGCCTGGTTCACGGTTTAAGAAACAAAAGGATAAAGGCTCAAAATTTATTTGTACCCACCCGCTCTTCGTGATGTTCTTCGATCCTACACTCAGCTAATCATGCATTAGATCTTGTTTGAGTCTTTGCTCTGATATTCCGGTGATGGCTCGGATACTGATAGTTTATTTTGAATAGGCAGTCATTTCTTTTTTTTGTTGAGGGTTTGCAGGACCTCTTTTTTTCGATTTTATTATCCCTGTCTTTTGCCTGAACTGTTTCTTTTGTGATTACAGTCAGCGGGATGCCCCAGTTTTTGTAAGTCTCCTTCATAGGTTTTGATTTATTGGGCTTTTACTTTGAGACAATGACTGCTTGTCTTGACGATTATAGGGAACCATCATTGTTTTTTGTTTCGGAAGGACTCCTTTGATGCCGTTCGTTGGGCACCTGGATCAGCTGAGAGAACTACCCTGCCCCATGTTATAATTAAGGGTTTTAATTTGTGAAAAGAAAAACTCCAACTTCTTTGGCTCAAAGGGGTTGACTAGGGATTATCTTCCTTATAACTCCACTGTTTAGGATTTGAAACAATGCTTGTACCTCGTCAACGGGGTTTGTTCAAAAGCATACTGTAGAGATCGTGGTATCGTTTTCGTCATCCTCCCTCAAGAGGCTTAGAATTTTTTAATCGAGAGTTTGAACATCAAAAAAAATGAAAGCAATTTGAATATAGTGAATACGAATGGATTGATTCAAAACAGACATATGCAATGCATTGATAAAGTAACAAAGTTTGACATGAATAAATGTTTGAACAATCAAAAGAAAATTACAAATTGAAAATTCTAATGCACAAAAGACATTCTCAAAGATTTGGTGAAGGATCAGTGATCAAACTTAATCTCCTTGGCATCAATCAAGTCTTGGATCTTGTTCTTCAAACTCCAACAGTCGTCGGTGTCATGTCCAGGACTGTCAGAATGGTAGGCACATCTTTCATCAGGGTTATACCTTGGGGAGGCTGTGTTGGGATTCTTAGGAGGGTCCTTTAGCGTTACCAGATTCAATCTCAGGCGTTGTAAAGCTTGAGACAATGACACGTTGAGCTTGGTGAATTTCCTCCCGGGCTTGTTTGGCTTGCTCGGATCAACCCGTTGTTCTCGGTGAGGTTGTTGTTGGACCCTGGAGGTAGTAGCAACTTGGAGAGGTCCATTATTCACCATACCAAACTCTTGTCTTCTTGGAGGCTGATTAATGATTTGATCCCCAGCCTTGACCGTTTGCTCCATGTTGTTGCACCTGTCTTGATGAAGCTGGTTGATCACGGTTCTCAACTCTTCTTGCTCCCGAGCTAAGCCTTGGATGAGAGCCATCTGCCCTAGCATCTGGGTTCTCATTGCATCTACCTCAGCTTGCAGATGTTTCAACCGTTCGTCCTTACTGTCTTCAGGACTTTTCTTGACCAAATTCCCCATGAGGAGTGTTCTCAACTCTTCCTGCCCCTTGGATAGGTTTAGGAAGAGTTCCCTGAACTGAGTCTCTTGAGTATGAAGATCCTGATTGTCTGGTTGGAAAGCCATTAATGAAATAAACAGCGAGAACATGAGAGACCTGTAGCGGATGACCTGTTATGCAATGATATGTATGATATATGTATGCAATGTTTTCAAGGATCTCGTGGGTTAAACAAAGAAACTTGTTAGAATTTGAATTTGGTAGCTTGATTGAAGAAAATTCATGTTGCTGAGAATCCTTCTTCAAGAGTCAGGCTCACCATATCGAGTGGGTCATAGCCCCTGACTCAGGTTATCGTGCTTGGATTTATGGACAACCTTGGCTAGAGGAAAATAAATCCCCTTTGCCCCTTGCTAGACATTTGGTTCATCCTGACCTGCATCACAAACCCTTGAGATCCTTGAAATGGGTTAGTCCTTATGCAAGATGTATGCAATGTTATGATGTTATGATAAAAGCACACCACAAGTACTCACAAAAGGCAAACATGGTAAGGCACACAAGTCACACAAAAGAGCCCTTAGATTTCAGGCCAGCATGAAGTTTAGGTACTACCCTCTTTCAGTTTCAGTTGGTTAAGACCTGTCCTAAAAATAGTAACCGGGTTCTAGAGGATCTCAATATCACTGACTACCCTCGATCGGTCATAATTCCAGTTTGGCAACCTTTTCTTGCGGCCGGAACCATCGCGAGAGTTTAGCCTCAATGAGCGTAGCATACTGCTACTGTTCTATGGCTAAGTTGGTCAATTTAAGGTTCTAAGGTCAGTTGGTGTTTAATGACTCCTCAGAAGACACATATTCTCCTCGTTCCAACATAAGGGATATCGGTACAGACCAAGGTGTCACACCAACATAGCTACTGCTTCACCCGTGTCGGTCTACGCTGGACAGGTCCCTCACAGTTTATTGCTACTTACCTAAACAAGGGTGCCCCAGATCTGGGTTATGATCTATAAAACTCTGATACAATGCCCACAAAGTTAAAGCACACAAAGCATATAATTGAAAACAAGAGTGATCTAATCCTAAGGTACACCTCACTTTAAATATCCCCAGCAGAGTCGCCAGTTCTGTGATCGGTGGGAATGAGAACTGACTGTTTTGGAATGTTGGTTCGCGAAATGTCGCGGTAAGCAAGAGTCACCACCGTCTTTTATTTTCTCCAACAAGGAAAGGACAAAAGCACAGCAAATTCCTTTTCGAGATGTTTCTCGGTTCGGGAGGTAGATTATAGAAAGGGAAGGTGTTAGCACCCTTTCTATCCGTGGTTATCCACGGGCTCTTAGGTACTTGCTCACTATGTTTTCAAAATAGTTTTGCTTTTCTTGTGTTTGTGGGTTTTGAAAAAGTTTGTTTGAAAACTTCGTTTTAACTCTTGTATCTGTCCTCAAGAGTGTACGAAGTGTTTGTTTGAAAACTTTTGTCAGAAAAGTGTAGGTGCGAAAAGTATTTTTTGTTTTTAAAGAGAAAGTACCCGAGAACCTCTACCTACTCAAAAGAAATTAAGCTGTGTAAATGTCCTTTAGACAGCACTATCCCACTATTGAGAAGTAGGTAGCACCGTCATTGGAGTTTGTCGGGTCAATTCGATTTTAGGGACATGTGGTCACCAAAGCAATAGTAGGACGCCTAGCGGTAACCCTAATGTCTTAGATCGTTTTTTATCCGAGGAAACTTGATCTTTAGAGAGGAGGGCGACCTCTAAAACACCCTATACTCAATGACCACGTCGAGGCAACCAAGTGAGGCGTACCCTAGAAGTGGCATGTGCGAGTGTGTCAGGTTTCAATTATGTTATCTTTACACATGTTTTGGTGAGCTACGTTTTGATTTTATTTTGAGAACAAGTCTTGTCATGCATAGCCTAGTTAACATACATCTAACAGTTAATAGTGCGGAAAATAAATCTACGCTATTACAAGGCGTCGGGTATTTACATCGCCAAAAACAACCCTTGAAAAAGTAAATTGCGGGAAATTAAAGAAAAGCGATAAAAAGTCCTAATTAACGCTATTACATCCTCGGAGCAATTACATAAATATGGATCAAAAATTAATCAAGAATAATCGCACGCGAGAACAATTGAGTCGGAGAAGTCTTTTAGGGTTTTGACCCTTTTTGAGAAAGAAAGAAGTTTTGGTTGTTATTTTGCAATTAATTAAATAAAACCTAAAACTAATTAATTAATAAAAGATATTTTTTAATCTTTAATGTCTCAAGGAAGTAAATAAAAAATAGTCAAAAGTTAGTAAAAACCCTAATTCTAATTTATTTTATTTATTGCAAAAAAATATTGAAATTAACCTAATTAAAAAAACTAAATTAATTTGTTAGTATTTATTTACAAAAATAATAAATTAAAGGTGAAATTAATAAATAATAAAAAATATTATATTTTAGTTTTCTGAATTTATTATGAAAATAATTAATTATGTTAATTAAATAACGATAATAATAATAATTAATAAAAGAAAATAAAAAGGAAAAGAAATAAACTTGTGGGGGTGATGGCCCAAATCAGGAGGTGTTGTTGTCAATTGCCAGGCCCATTAACTCCAGCCACGTTTGACTTTGGTGATTGTCCAGGGCGCGTGTTGACTGGGAGTATGATGATCATCATCTCATGGCCATTGGATTTGAGGGTGGAGACACATGGCGTCTGGGAATGGGAGATGTGGGGTAAACCTTCTTGTGGGACCTACATATGATCATATGAAGAAAATTAGAAACAAATATTTCGAGGGACCTGGGATTCGAACCCAGGTCCCAATGCTTCCCAGCCAATTCCTTACCACTCAACCACGCTGCTTTTATTGTTATTGAAACAAGTGACAATTATTATATTAAGAAATTGGTCAATATGCTGAAAAAGAAAAATAACGCGCATGTTTTTGAATAAACCAATGGAGTGTCAACACGTCCTTGTCTTCTTCGTTGTACCTGCAAAAAACACAAACAAATAGCGGGGGGTTTTAACCCCCACAACATGCCATGAGGAAAAATAGCGATTAGAGCTATGGTTTATATAAATATTTCGCGATGGTTTGGTTTTGTTCGTCTTGTTCTGACGAATTCAGTCATGGGTCTCACAAGTCTCAATTTTTCCTGGTTTAGGAATCCCCAATTTCAAAGCTTATGAACCCTAAAACTTGTTCATGGCATCTTTGGATTTATGGCGTTTCAGTTCAATTAAGCTATACCATTAGCTTTGTACAGTCCCTAGCAACACAAAACAATCAAGAAAATATGTTATATGTGCATGAATTAGGAGTTATGATTCTGAAAAAAAAGTGGCAAACCGTGGTTCTGTGCGTGATGATTCCTTGAGTTTTAGCACGTGAATTCAATTGCAAATTATCCCTGGGACCTCCTGCAATGTGTTAGAATCAATAAAAACCTTTGAATCTCTCTAGAATGCCAAAGTCAGTTTTGAGTTTTCTTGGAAATTTTTCAATATGCTATGGCTTTTCTGCAGCTTCTCTCACGTGTCTTGCATCAGGGTTTGCTTGAATATATATAGAGGAATGGAATTAGGTCAAAATCTTGAACACAAATCCATTGCAATGATGATTGAATATTTGATTAAAAATCAAATCTTTTTGCATTTTCATGATTGAACAAAGTTGCCAATTTTGGAGATTTTGCATCTTTGACTTGGTGCACGAAATTGCCAGCCTTTTTAGGTCATATTTGCTTCACAAAAATATTGAAAAACCAAATCTTTGTATTTTCCTACAATTTAAATTAATTAAATGAATTGATATCAATTAAAAATCCAATTAATTAATAAAAATAAGAAAATAAATTCAATTAAGCTTGATGGGTCGTGCATAGGCCATGGATGAAGTTTCAAGAAGAGATTTGAGGCCCATTAGCAAAAATAAGGTGTTTTGAGCAAAGTTGACTTTTGCAAATTCCTAAATATTTCCCAACTTATCCAATGCATATCTTGCTCAATTTTGATCATATGAACATGTTCTTTGACATTTTGGAAAGGTCTTGAAGTCTTCTAACCAATGCATGTGGTCCCATGTCATTTGGATTTACCAATCTCAAGTTATGGCCTTTGACTCAAAGTGCAGTTTTGTTGACTTTTGAATTTGACCTATAATGTAGAAATTGATAACTTCTTGTGAGAGAATTTCTTGGACTTGGAGTGTGAAGATGGATTGTAGGAAATTGCATCCTCTTGAAAATGAGAATTGGATGGAATTTTTCTGACAAACCATGAAAAAGTTATGTCCTGGTCAAGATACAGTTGACTTTTCTGCTGTCCAAAAATAGTAACTTTTTGCATCTTGATGATTTTGAGCTATCCTTGTGGAATCATGATCAAGACTTGATTAAATGATGATTGTGGACTCAAAATAAGATGTTGACCAAAAAATCTGACTTTTGACTGCAAAATGACCATTTTGCCCTTGCAGTTGACTGTGGATCAAATGGAGCTTTTGACTGTGCAAATTGGCACTATGAGTCTTGAAACTTGGCATGTAGGTGCTTAAGGATGTATATGGGCTTATGAGACTTGATTGAACCATTGAAAACCTCCAATTCTTTGAAAGAACCAAAACCCTAATTTCAGCTGGCTTATGAGGTATTTGGACTGTGCAATACTTGAGCAATCTTGAGCAATTTGAGAATTATTCTTGTCAAATCTTGAAGAATATGGGAGGGCAAATTTTGGGGTACAACATATACCATAACAGAAAACTATCTGTTAACTGAATTCTAACTAACTTTCTAATCCCTAACTGTTTCCAACTAACTTCCTAACAGATTCATAACGATTTTTTTTCTAATAGATTATAACAGATTCTGAAGGGAGGGGATTCATTCACGAGAAAACAAAGAAAATCACAGAAGATACTCACCTCTGGATCTCTGAGATTTCTTAGAAAAGCTTCATCCTTCAATTTCTCTATGCTCTCTTTGCACACCGATTCCACATCATTCTTATTCAATCATCCTCAACAATCTATGTCTTCTCTCTACAACATGCAACACCACTGCTTTGGAACTGAGAATTCCTTAATCATCACCTTAATCATACCTTCTTTAATCTCCAGCATCTTCATCAATATCTTTGCAGCATCATCATTATTATCGCAACGATATTGGAACATCAATTCTTGCAAGTCATGACGATTCAACAAGTTCAGAAATGAGAAAATGAAGAAAAGAGGAAAACGTAAGAATTAAGGAGTATTATTGAGAGATCGAAGATCAATTCAATCACCTGGATATTGCATCTTCAAGGTTCTGCTGGATTTCTAGTCATCTTCCTCAATTTGAAGGCACGCCAGACGAACTGCGGTAGGTAAGTGCCCTTGATCCTTCTGCGCATTCTCTTCTTGTGTTTGTTACCATGCAGAGATGTAATTGAGATGAGAGAAGAGATGTCAAAATGATTGAGAATGAAGGTGAGAATGACATCACAACTGAGAGATTGTTACGAAGCAAGATAAAGACGTGCTTAATGTAGCACAGTGAATGGCTTACGACGGTTCTAAGGGAAAAGCGGATGAAAACGCCGTTGGTGAGACCGAGATTTTGAGGATTGTGCAAACGCTACTGAATAAAGAGGCGGTGAAGAGCCACTACACTGCTGATTCGCGAAGGGAGAAGAGAAAGTTGAATATGTAAAGTCCAGCCGTCATCCCATTCTTAACCCTAATCCACACATTTTGTTTTAATTTTCATTTGATAATGTTTTTTTTATATTTTTATAATGATACTGAAAATATAATAAAAATTTGGACTTGTATTATAGATTCATCGGGCTTTGCTTCCATCCACCCCCACTCAGGCTTGTTGATATTTTCTCAAACTAGTACAAAAACTGGTTCTGGATCGAACCATACTCCCTCTCAGCCTAGTTCTGTGTTGTTTTTTTGAAGTCTCATATCAAGGTACAAAGATGGTGTTGGACCGAAAACAGTGTTCCCTCAGGCCCAAGCACAGGATTTTTTGTAGCTGAAGAGATTGGAACAAAAAGGCTTATGGGTCATTGTAGGATGGGACTACTACCTGTTTCTACTCAGCCACCATTCCCTAAGCCCATTTGTTTTTTGGCAGCAGGTAGCAATTGAATAAAAACCACTTCTGGACTTTCATGATGGGCCTTGCACCTAGAGTAATTTACTGCACCATAGCCCCAATTTCAGACTTTACACCCTTGAGTATAATTTCCTTTTTAGATTTTTATTACATTTTTCTTATTTTTTGTTATAGATTGTTGATCAAAATTTTACAAAATCAATAAGACTTGTTATCTTTTTAGTTTGTAGGAATTAATTCTATACTTTTGATAGGTTTTTTTGCATATAATAAAAACAATAAATAAAGTAATAGAAGATAATAGAAATTTTTTAAGAATTAATTCTTTAGTTTTTTTTAGAATTCTTCTTACATAAAAACTAATAAAAAAATACTTTATTCTTTTAGTTTTTATCCTTATTTTCATATCGTCGTACCTCATTATTTTTGACGTGTTTGTTCATTGTGCAAGGTATTTCTTTGGTGCTTTCGATCATGTAACATAGTAAGTTGTTATGTGATCAAATCATATGGCTTATGCTTGCTTTCGATGCGACACGCCTGATTTCTCATCGTCCTGAGAAATTCATATCATATTATATGTTGTCCCGATGCATGTGATATTTCGCTTCTTTTCCTTACCATTTTACGTATTTGCTCTTTCGAGCTTGTTTGTTTTATCCTTGTACATACCATTTTCCCTTATGATGTACTTGTTCCTTTCGGATGCAAGTTATACCTTAGGTTACAAACCATGCATGCTAACATTAGGTAGAGATTTCCATTTCATCCTTGACGTAGGGCCACAATTGCATGATAACATTAGGGGTTAGAAATAGGCTAGTCTCCCATAGACTCTTTTCTTCCCCTTTGCATTTGCATTTAAAACTAAAACTTTGTTTTCTTAGAAAATCATAAAACATTTTAATCACACTTAAAGCCTTTTTCAAGGTAACAAAACACGAATCAATCAAACGTGGCATCTTGCCTTGAGGGCATAACTCAAAACCATTTTCAGGTAAGGACATGTTAATTTACTTATGTGCTAATGCATGAGTCTCCAAAGGCCGAGCTGCGGCAGAAGGCAAAATTAATATTTTTCATAAAAAACACAAATAAATAAAACATGTGAGCCGAACTACGACAACTTTGATTCCTCAAAAATAATACTAGGCATTGGGGTAGGCCAAGCGAGCACAACTTTATTTTCCCTACATTATTTTCTACTTTATTTTTACATGCATTCTTCCTCAGTAGTAAACAATAAGCATAGATTGGACACACCCTTTGATTAGAACAACAAGAGTGGATACTGTAGAGTACTAAGGGCATGTGGGGTTCTAATACCTTCCCCCTGCGTACCAAACTCCCTTACCCGATCTCTCGGTTGCAAGACCGTGACTTCTCCCTTCTTAGGTTTTCTCGATATTTACCTATCCCTTCATGTGGGATAAAAGACGTTCGATGGCAACTTTATTGTCTGATGATTTCCAACCGATTGTTTCAGCTGACGACTTCATTAGGGACATGTCGACCAATTGCTGGTCCATCAAGGAGTCGCTCCTAGTTCGCGTACCAGACTTTATACCAATCTCCTTTAGTCAGGAGTAAATGTTATTTTATGTTTTTCTTGCTTTCAAGTTTTTTTTATGTAATTTAAATAGTGAACTTTAAGCCTTGTGCCTTACCCGAGGTACAACGGTCCATTTGTTAGGGTTGTTATTATTCATTAGCATATTTTCATCTAATAAATCATTGGATGTTTACGTTCAAATTTTGCGCTCTTTGTCTTTCTTTTATTTTATTGCTTTCTAAATAGATATGTGTTCTTACACACACGTACACAAAAAATTATAGATCTATATCCACTATGGATCCCATTGATAACAATTATGTTATTTTCAATTATGACTTCGAAAATTATGACTTCAATATAAACCTCTATCTCGTAATGATAGCCTGATCCCAGACTGAAGGAGAACATCTTGACCACCTGCACAAGCTGTTTGAAAGATTGAAGAAATATAAGTTGAGGTTGAATCCAAACAAATGCACCTTTGGGGTAAGATCCGGTAAGCTCTTAGGTTTCGTCGCCAGTGGTAAAGGTATTAAAGTTGATCCCTCCAAGGTTAAAGCTATTCATGAGATACCAGCTCCCCGTACTGAGAAGGAAGTCAGAGTTTTCCTAGGACGTTTGAACTATATTGCCAGATTTATTTCCCATTTGACTACTACTTGTGAGCCGATCTTCAAGTTACTAAAGAAGGACCGAGTAGTGAAGTGGAACGAAGATTGTCAGATAGCCTTCGACAAAATCAAAGAATATCTTCAGGAACCTCCGATTCTGATTCCACTGGTTGAAGGAAGACCTCTGATCATGTACCTGACAGTGTTAGAGAACTCATTGGGGTGTGTATTAGGGCAGCATGACGAGTTTGGTCGAAAAGAGCATGCAATATACTACCTTAGCAAAAAGTTTATCGATTGTGAAACAAGATAATCACAGCTCGAGAAAACTTGATACGCTTTGGCATGGGCTGCTCGCCGACTAAGACAATATATGTTGACTTATACTACTTTGTTGATCTCTAATATGGATCCAATAAATATATATATTCGAGAAACCTGCTCTCTCCGGAAGAATAACAAGATGGTAAATGGATTTGACATAATACGATATTTCTTATACTACTCAGAAGTCAATCAAAGGAAGTGTACTGGTAGATCATTTGGCTCATCAGGCTGTAGACGACTACCAGACTATGAATTTTGAGTTCCCAGATGAGAATATTATGCTGATTACGGACTATGAAAAACTTGGACCGTATGAAGGACCCGAGTCGGGATCCCGATGGACTATGGTTTTTGATGAAGCTTATAACGCGCTTGGTAATGGAATTGGTGTTGTGATTGTCTCTCCCAAGGGTTGCTATACGCCCTTCATCGCCATATTAGGTTTGGACTGTACCAACAATATGGTAGAATATGAAGCATGCATCATGTGTATCAAGGAGGCTATTGATATGAGAATTAAATTCTTAAATGTATATGGGTACTCGGCCCTAGTAATCAGTCATATTAAGGGAGAATGGGATACAAAGCATCCAAATCTCATTCCTTATCGGGAGCACGTGTTAACGTTAATTCCATACTCCGAAGAAATCACTTTTGAACACATTCCGCGAGAAGAGAATCAATTGGCAGACGCATTAGCCACCATGTCGTCTATGTTCAAAGTCAGATGGGATAATGAAGCTCCTCGAATTACTATTAAGAGATTAGACGAACGGACACATTGCTACGATGTTGATACTGATGGAGTAGAGGAAAAGCCTTGGTACCATAAAGTAAGAAGATACCTCAAGACTCAGGAGTATCCTGAAGGGGCATCTATCAATGATAAGAAATTTCTACGAAGGTTCTCTGCCAAATCTTTGAGTAACAGAAGTTTGTATAAGAACAATCATGATTCGACTCTGCTTCATTGTGTAGATAAGAAGGAAGCTGAGAAAATTATGGAGGATATGAATGAAGGAGTTTTTGGTACTCACTCCAGTGGGCATATGATGGCTAAGAAAATTCTGAGAGTGGGTTATTACTGGTCAACCATGGAAACTGATTTCCATCGTCATTCCAGAACTTGTCACAAGTGCCTGATTTATGCTGACAAAGTACATGTGCCTTCGGTTCCTTTGAATGTCTTGACTGCTCCTTGGCCGTTTGCAATATGGGCATTGATATGATTGGAGAGATTAAGCCTACCGCTTCGAACGGGTATCGTTTCATCCTGGTTGCTATTGAATATTTCATGAAGTGGGTTGAAGCAGCCTCATTTTCCTCTGTTACCAAGAATGTTGTGGCCCGATTCATTAAGCATAATATCATCTGTTGGTATGGCATACACGAGCATATTATCACAGATAATGGTACCAATCTAAATAATACTATGATCACAGAACTCTGCACGTGGTTCAAGATTAAACACCACAACCCTTCTCCTTATCAACCAAAGATGAATGGTGCAGTGGAAGCCACAAACAAGAACATCAAGAAGATTTTGCAGAAAATTACGGTGATGTACAATGATTGGCACAAGATGTTACCATTTGCTCTTCATGGTTATCGCATTTCAGCGCGTACGTCAACTGGGGAAACCCTGTTCTCTCTTGTCTATGGTATAGAGGTTGTCTTACCTGTCGAAGTCCAGATTCCTTCCCTGAGGATTATGAAAGATGTTGGATTAGACGAAGACGGGTGGATTCAGACCAGGCTAGACCAGATAAATTTGATTTATGAGAAAAGACTTGTGGATGTTTGTAATGGTCAAATGTATCAGAAGCGCATGATTAAGGCCTTTAACAAGAAAGTCAAACCTCAAGTTTACCAGGCCGGCAATTTGGTAATAAAGCGCATCATTTTACCACAAGGTGACCCTAGGGGAAAATAGACCCCCCACGTATGAAGGGTCATTTGTGATTAAGAAGATATTTTCTGGCGGCGCTATAATACTTACCACCATTGATGATGAAGATCTTTTACACCATGTAAACGCGGTCATAGTTAAAAAATACTATGCATAAAAAAGACCCGCTAGGTTGACTGGCTTAGAAAAAAATAAGGGCATCCCGATGAAAAGTTAGGGATTAAAGCATACAACTATGTCCCGTTGGATCTCCCATCTACTTACAGTCAGCATAATTACCGACGTCAAAGTTTAAATGGTACAGATAAATTCAATCAACTTCTTCCGACATCGAGGGATGAGAAGCTTTAAGACATATGGGTAATAGCAGAGTTGGAACTTGATGGGATCATTTCCACATAGATGATTTTTTTCTTCTCTTTGTACACCTTTTTTCTTTTATGTCGATTTCTTCTTACTAGGATTTTTGTCTCTTTGTATAAAATTGTCTACTTATAGACAAACTTTCCAAATCAATGCAATCAATTTAAATTTCAAAAACTTTATTTTATTTTCTCTAATTTGTTTGCAACGTCCAATGATTATATTGAATGAACATATGCATTTGAATATGATTACCGTTTACAAATATAAGCATAGAAACAGGATTAGTATTTACGACATATTCTAGGAGTTGGGATAAATGTTCAAAGCTGACCATAAATTCCAAAAGATCTTTCCCTACAAGTTAACCCCTATCAAAGAGAAGATCCCTAACAGAAGTTCATCCCCTAGCAGAAGTCAAAGATCCCTAACATAATGTCCTCAAACCGAAAGTGGAAGTCCACAATAAAGTCAATTTGAAGAACTATTGTCTTCATCCCAACAAGGATCAGAGATTTATTTTCCCCAGTCAGACATTATTATACGAAGCTACTGATACGCACCAATAACATATTTCATCCATACACCAATTACAAAAAAATCATAACATATGCATACGAACACATATACCATTCTCATTTATTTTTAGAACATCATTACGCAATGCATTACATACATCATGACATTGCACATAATTAACTTTGTCTTTTCAGGTTAAGTTCACAAAAAAGAGAGATAGTACCAGTAATTTACAGACAAGTTATGGATCAATTCCCGAAACAAGACGGGCAACTACCTACATGACCAAGTGATTTCCTTCAGAGGAGTTCTGAAATGCATTTCCCTTTCAGCACCTCATTCTGAAAAGCATATTCTTCAGAAGTTTTATTCTGAAAAGCATCTCCTTCAGCGCTTCATTCTAAAAAGCATGTTCCCTTTAAAGATGGAACCCTGAAAAGCATTTCCCCCAAAGACCAAGTTCTGGCGAGCATTTACTTCAGAGGAGTTCTGAAATGCATTTCCCGTTCAGCACCTCATTCTGAAAAGCATCTCATTCATAAGTTTTATTCTGAAAAGTATCTCCTTCAGCGCTTCATTCTGGAAAGCATTTCCCCTTCAGATACGAAATCCTGAAGAGTATTTCCCCAAGAGATCGAGTTCTTGCGAGCATTTCCTTCAGAGTAGTTCTCAAATGCATTTCCCTTTCAGCACCTCTTTTTAAAAAGCGTCTCCTTCAGAAGTTTTATTCTGAAAAGCATCTCCTTCAGCGCTTTATTCTGGAAAGCATTTCCCCTCCATATACGAAATCTTGAAAAACATTTCCCCCAGAGACCGAGTTCTGGCGAGCATTTCCTTCAAAAGAGTACTGAAATGCATTTTCCCTTCAGCACTTCATTTTGAAAAGCATCTCCTTCAGAAGTTTTATTCTGAAAAGCATCTCCTTCAGCGCTTCATTCTAGAAAGCATTTCCCCTTTAGATACAAAATCCTGAAAAGCATTTCCCCTTTAGATACAAAATCCTGAAAAGCATTTCCCATAGAGACCGAGTTCTGGAGAGAATTTCCTTTAGAAGAGTTCTGAAATGCATTTCCCATTAAGCACTTCATTCTAAAAAGAATCTCCTTCAAAAGTTTTATTCTGAAAAGCATCTCCTTCAGCACTTCATTCTGAAAAGCATTTCCGCTTCAGAAACAGATTCCTGAAAAGCATTCTTCTAATACTCCTATCAACGGTTACTTTGGATAGCATCTGTAGGACCAACTCCAACGACACACTATATCTTCTCTGAATGGCATCTTTAAGCCCTTTCAAGCAAAGCAATCAACCAACAGGCGTTACTTCGTGCACAGGCAAGTGCAAATTTATGGGCACTTGGGTGTTCAATCCTCTTCCACCTTCAGATCACGAATGGCAGACTTTCCAATCTAATTCCTTAGGTTTAAGAAGATTGAACAGGGGCAGATGTTGTACCCCGAAATTTTCCATCTCATTTTCAAAAGAATTTCTCATGCTCCTAAGGTCATCAAATGTTCAAGACTACTCAAGAATGATCAGATGATCCTCCTCCTAAGATGTGGACTATAATTAGGCTTTTGGTTTTCTCAGAGGAAATTGGAATTCTAATTCCTCAAGAGGACTTCATGGTTCCTCATATGTATCAAGGTATCCTCATGTCAAATTTCAAGCCTTGCAACACAAATTTGCTCAGTCAATTGCTCAAATGAGTGAAAATAAACTATATTGAGTAACAGTCAAATGTGGTCAACATACAGTCAAACTTAAATATTTTTGTTCAACATCAAATTTTTGAAGTTACATTCACCATTTGATCAAGGGTTGATCATGATTAATCAAGAAAACTCAAGATTCATCAAAAGTCAAAAGTTACTAAATTAGGGTTTTCTTTAGGAGAAGTCAACTGAACTTTGTCCAAGCATAACTTTCACATACTTCATCAGAAATTTTTCAACCAAAGCCTACCTTGAAGGAAATTCAATTCTCTACAGCTTTGTCTCTCTAAGCTCAAGGCCCAAATATGCTTCATTGAGATACATGAGCCAAGACATTATAGGTCATTTTAAAAGTCAACAAAAAGACATTTTTTATCAACTCAACTTACATCAAGTTAAACTCTTTAAATGGAAAAATGACCAACATAGAGATTGTAGTGGAAAAATGGAAAAATGATAAAAAAAATTGAGAGAGTTATGATTAGAGAATGTTTGGCAATTTGAGAAAATGCAGGAAACCCAAATTGATCAAACTTGAAGTTTTGGGCTAATGGGCTTATCTTCTGAGGTCCAAACGTGTTCCATAACTCATCACGAACCTCTAAGTCCAGCTATTTATTTTTTTGTTTTTTTATTTCTTTTATTTTGATTTTATTTGATTAAAATAAAAATAAACCAAATAAATACAAAATCAAAAGATATGAGGCGCATGGTTGTTGTTTGGAATCAAATTACAAAGCTGAAAATCAGATAATCAATTAGCAAAACATATGGGATTGATTGACACATGATTGACTAAAAAAAGGAAAATTACATGCAAGATTGTCAATCAAATATTTCACCATGAAAGACTTGGATTCAATTCAGTTTTGTTAACCTAATACCTTTCCCTATAAATACCCAAGACACTCATACACTAAGGACACGAAAACCTTGCAAGAATACTCTCACAAAAAACCTCAAAATTTCACAAAGTAGGGAAAACTTGAAACTTTTTTTTCAGCCTCTCTCCAAGCAAGATAACCATACAAATCGATTCCAGGGACATTATAGAGTAAGTTGGGATCATCCTTGATGATCAAAAGAGCCTGAAACAAGCATCCATGCATCACCGATTTACATAATTTCTTGAATTTCGTATTTTAGATTTTATCGTGCTTTGATTCATACTAATGTTTCTAATGTGTCTCTGAGATGTAATTATACATCATTGAGCCATCGCATGAGTCCCATGAGGCCTGAATCATGCATTGCTATTGTTACACCAATTTACATTATTTTCTTGATATCTCTTTGTACATGACGATTCAATATATTCTAAGGCCACCATCGAATTCAGAGCCTTCAAATTAGGGGGGTAGGGTCCTACTTGTTAATTAATGCGCATTATTTTGCATGGTTTGGATAATATACTCATCGGAGAAGATGACCGGAGCTAGGGCTTCGGTGCTTCTCTGGTCCCTCTAATGATGTTTTTGTTATATTTATTTTGATAATTATATTCACGGATGTACTGCCATCCCAGTGGCAAAAGCGCGCGCGTTAAGGCTTTACTATACAAGGGCGTGGGTTTGATCCCTGGCTTCTGCAATCTTTTTTCATATTTTTCCAATGCATGCAAGTTTATTATATTATGCAATGCGCTTGTTTCTAAACACTAACCAATGCTTGACTTAGTTGCAAGCAAGACGTGGAGAAGTGCTGAAGGGCATGTGTTATACCCCAAAATTTGCCCTCTCATTTTTCAAAAGGATCACCATAGACCCTCAGGTTTGCTTCCATCCAATTCCAAGCCTTGAATTACAATTTTTCCAAGAAAGTCATTCACAAGGGCAAAATGGTCATTTACATACTGAAAAGTTAAACTTTGACTTTTTGATCAAAGTCAAGTTTCAAGAGTCATATTTCATCAAGACATATTGAAATATGAAGTTTGTTTCATCAAGAAAATTCAAAATTTAAAATTACTTTGGAAAAGTCAAAATTCTAAATACTTAGAATTTTGCTAAGTGTTTAAGAAATATGACAAGTTCAGAACTTCTGACCAGATTATCACCTTAATGCAAGCTGATTCTGGAAGAACTGCTAACTCAAGAGCTTTAGATCTCAATGAGACCTAAAACACTGCAAAACGGAACTTCTTCTACAAATGTTGGGATTTCAAGTTATACATCCTCAAAGTCACGTCCCTGAAACTTAAACACTTAGTAAATTTTGAGCATTTTCAAATCAGAACTTGTTTACAACCTTTGGGCCAGTTTTCATGTAGGTTCAGTCAGAAGTGGAAATAGTAACTCAAAGAGGGCTTACAAATCATGTCATAAGCTTTCTGGAAAGTCTGAGAACTCGCTCAGAACATGTTGGAGCAAAGAGATTAAAGCATCAGAAGTTGGATGCTGGTTCTAAGTTGTGCTGATGTTGAACTTCTGAATCATAATTAAGCTAGGATGCATAGTCTCACATTGCAGGATTTCTGGTTTGATAAATCTCATCATCATTTAATACCCACAACCACTTTTGAGTTTTTATCCAAAGGATTTCCCCACGTGTGACATATAAGTACATTGTTGTCCTTGAAAAAAACAAACTTTTGTACAGGAGTATGCTTGGCCCATGCTTTGCTTTTGCTTCTGAGGGAACTTTTCCTTAATTTATGCTTACAAATCCAGCTAGGGCACGGCTAAAAGCTGCTAACCACCATACTTTTTTATCTTGCTTCAAGAACAAGCCAACACGCTAGCATGATGTTGGTACTTTTGACTTCTCCAAGCTACAAAGTTCTTGCATATAAATTGAACTTCATTTGCAACTGTGAAGGGGGCCGGTCGAAAAAATTGAAAAGAAAAAGCTTTGAAACCTTGCTAAAAATTCCAGGAATCCAAAATTGCAAACAAAAATACAAAACCTACTAGTTTTTTATTCTTGCTTTCAAACTCCAACTTCCCTCAAGTGTTTCTTGACCAAATCATTCATACAGCTTCTGAATTTTCCAGCCATTTGTAACCCAAGTTAAAGGTTATTCCAGTCTTCTAAGCATGTGAGGAAGCTGATCAGAACATTACAAGTAGTCAGAACCAGGATCCAGTTCACAGGATTTTCTCCAGCTGCAAGGTAAGCTTTTGTCGACTCTCATCATATCACTTATGCTTTGTTAAACTTGCATGTCCAAAATACAATGTAGACATCCTGATTCTGATATTGTACATATTCTGAGGTTTCATGTATTTGTCTGCCTAAGTAGGGAGAACATAAGTTCAGAACTTCTTAAGGAAACTAGGATTAGCACATACATGCTTGTTTTCTGGTTTACAGTCTTGACCCTTTTTTTGGTTTCTGAAACCATGATGGAAACCTGCCATAATTGCTATGTTTGTGTTTTCTATTCTGTTAAGAAATGACTAAGTTGCAGATGTTCTGATTAGCTTGAAGAAAGAGATGGAATTATCATTAGAGTTTACTTTGTAATACATGTTTATGCTTTTCCTTCTAATGCCGAATATACAGCAACCCCAGTGGTATATAGTGTGTACGCATAAGACATTAGTGCTAGGGGGCCTGAGTTCTAGCCCCACAAGTATCTTTTTAGGTTTATTTAGTGACATTTTCACCCATTTATCTGTCAAATAATATTCCTAAATCATAACTTTTAGACAATCTTACCCAATAACATTATCACCTCACTCTCTCAAATAGCCAGAACTTCTGGTCTACCAGTGACATTAGAACTTCTAGATTCCCATCTTTACCAAAGTTCCTAGACTCAATCAACAATCATAACTTTTAGTTTGTCATCTGTTCCCAGCGACCTCAGAACTTGGTGTACCCAGACCCAAAATTCCGACCTTTTACTTTCCTACTAACATTTTCTCTCTTGCAGCATATCAGAGTTAGAACTTATGTTCCTTCTCGTTTCAGCAATGTGCTGATTCTGACTCCTTTTTCTCTTATTTATCTTATTTTAGCTTTTAATAACCAAAAACACCAATTTTTTTTATATTTACATACTTTATTTTATCTCTTTTTAAACCAGAAGATCAAAAATATTTTCTTAAGCCAATTTATTTCTTTTCTTAACAAAAACAAAACAAGTCCATTTCAATTCTTGTATATTATTCCAATATGGTTGTAATAGATAATTAGGACTTTAATTTCTTGAAATCCCCATTTGTAAATTTGTGCACCCCATCTCCCTAATGATTGTAATAGCGTAGAATATTTACTTTCCGCAATTTATCGCTTTCATATAAATGCTAGTAATTAGGATTTGTATGGAAAGATAAAAATCAACAAATAGATAATCCTAATCAAGACAAAATGCATGTAAATAAAACACACTTACACACTAACACCCTTAGGGTAATCCCGCTTTGTTGCCTTTCGGAAAATAGTCATGTCCCTCCAATATGGGCATTTTAGCAAAGACCCTTGATAAAAGGTCGTAGTCCCTCGATGACCCTCAATGTTGCCTTCGGTAAACGATCTAGTCCCTAAAGGATATTGCTAAAATGTCCCATAGGTTGCCTTCTATGACTATACAAACGTCCCGCGCCTGTCCCTTCACATCCAACAGTGGGGCTTCTTATCAATCAATGGTAAGATAACAATATCTAAAGGAGGAAGAAAAGAACATTTAAGACCTTTTGAATAGGTAGATTCGCTCCCAATTGCTCGATTGCTCACAACAAAAACATTTTATACACCAACACCTCTTTGAAACATTTTCAAGAGACAACACTTTGTACGCGTTTGTGATACAGTGAGAGAACTGACTTGGGTGTTTTGTGTTTGATCGCAAATGTTTCGGTTAGCAAGAGTCGTCAGCGACTTTTCTTTTATCCAAAAGGAAAGGTGAAAAAGCACATGAAAGACCTTTGAGATCATTTCTTGAGTTCGGGGGGTAGATTATGAAAAGGAAAGATATTAACACCATTTTCATCCATGATTTTCCATGGGCTCTTAGTTACTTGCTAGATCACTTTCTTTTGTTTGAAATTGTGCTTTGTGTGGTTTTTGAAAGTATTTTGTAAAGAGGCCATTGTTTAGGCAAACTTTGTAATGATTCTCGTTCGTAAGAATGTATACAAAGTGTTGATCTTTTGAAAATGTTTTCAAGTTTTGTAAGATGTTTTGAAAGTGTAAGTGTTTGTTTTGAAAATAGCAAGGATGTTTTGTTTTTAAACTGAGCAAGTAATTAGAAGCATTCTACCTACTCAAAAGTCTTTCATGTTCATTTCCTTTTTCCTTTGACATTGTTATCTTACCATTGATTTGGTAAGTAACCCTATCTTTGGATGTAAACGGGACAGGCGTGGGTCATCGTATAACCATGATTAGCAATGTTGCAAGGTATCTTAACTTTCTATTTTAGGGACTAAGATCATTTGAAAGGCAACATAGATAGCATCATCGAGGGACTATGATCTTATATTTTTGCTTGTTTTTGCTAAGATACCTCACATGCGTAATATGACCATTTTGTAAGGCAACCAAGTGGATTTTACCCTAAGGGTTTTTGTGTGCAAGTGTATTGTTTTTCATGCTTGGTTTTTGTCTTTGATTAGGGTTTTCTAGTTTGATTGGTTTTAGTCTTTCCATACAAACTCAAATTACTAGCATTTGTATATAAATCGATAAATTACGTAATTTAAAATTACTACGCTACTACAATACTTGTGGGATTGCAAGAAAATAAAGCCTAATTATCTATTACAACCATATTGAATTGGTACAAGAATTGAATAAATAAATGTACAAAAAATGAATAAATATACAAGAATGTAAGTGTGGAGGAAATGGATATTTTGGTTTGGATTTTTTAGAGAAAAGAGATTTTGAGTTTAACCTAATTGACTAAAAGAAAAATAATTAATTAAAAGTAAAACTTAAATTTACTAGGAAAAGAATTTAAATAAAACCCTAATCTAAATATTAATAAAAAAAGAAATTAAGTTTATGAGAAGAATATTTTTTTGGTATTTTTGTCGTTAAAAATGATTTATAGTATTATAAAATATTTTTGGTATTTTTTATATTAAAATAATATATTTTAATTGGTGTAAAAGAAAATAAATAATAACCTAGTTCTTTAATTAAATTTACAAAACAATTAGTCAAAATAAATAAAGTATGATTAAATAAAAAAAATTGTGAGAAAAAATAAATAAACTATGTCAAAATATAAATCTACTATTTTTATATTTTTTAATATTTAGATAAAATATTTAAGAAAATAAATAAATAAAAATAAGAAAAAAGAAAATAAATGGGCCAGGGTGTGTAAGTGAAACAGGGGGTCAGAAAGTAATAATAATAAAAAACAATGAGGCCCAAGGAGGAGGCAATGATCAAGAGGGTTCGGGTGGGGCAATGATCTTAACCACTATGGACGGCGAGGATCTTCCACACCCTATAAACGCGGACATAGTTAAAAGATACTACGCATAAACAAAGACCCATTAGGTCGACTGGCCTAGGAAAAAAACAGGGCATCCCGGCGAACCAAAAGGGTTCAGGCAAAAATTAGGGATAAAATACAAAAATTTGTGCACCCGGCAAGCTGAAAACCTGAAAGGGCGGCTTGGGCAAAAAAGGGTATCCCGATGGAATGAAAACCCTAAAGGGCGGTCCAGGAAAAAGTTAGGGATTCAAAGCGTATGACTATGTCCCGTTAGATTACCTTACAACCAATCTTCATCATCAATCGTCAAACTCAAACAGTACTAATCAATCCAATCAGCTTCGTACAAAGCAGCAAATAGACGAGACGCTCAGAGACATGAAGGCTATAGAAGAACGGGAACCCCATGGGATTATGTCACATAGCTACTCTTTTCTTTGTATCAATTATCATTTTTTTACGACGACATTCTCTTACCAGGATGTTCGTCTCTTTGTACAAACACTTATTCAAGTTAATACAAAGATACTCTTTTAGAAGTCCAAAACTATCTGTTTTTTCATTTAATGTTCTTATTTTGTTTATAAAAACGTCCAACATTTATTTTTGAGCATATGAATTTAAATGTAATTACTGTTTATAAATGAACTCGTAAAAAAGGGGAAAACTAAACCAGAAAGACAATTACCAATAGCTTTGAGAAATAAGACAACATCTGTGGGCCATTCTATGAAATCTTCGCAGGTACTTTCTCCAGCAGAGGCAGAAGCACAAACATCTCGCTACAAGATCTTCGTCATATCCCCAACATGTAGCTTGTTGGTGCCTTTTACCTTCATATGCCTGAGGGGGCGAAACTTCCAATTTCCACCTCAAAGATTCCCCATCAAAAGTTATTCAGTTTCTCGGGATTTCTCAGCAGGATTTCATAAGGCCTACAAGCAATACACATCATTTCTCTTGCCCGACAGATTTTATTTCTATGGTTATGGAAACTCATCCATCAACACTTTAACTTCAAACAAAACATGATGACTTACACTCCTCACCCTCAGCAGCAGTCAGGGATTTATTTTTCCTAATCCAAATAACATAGCAACATAACAGCTTACATGCGTGTACATCACATCCGTACATCATAAGCATCACTGGCACAAATTCATATATCGCAATCTCATTGCACTATGCATTTCATATATCATGGCATCACATACAACTAACTCTTTACCTTTTTCAAGAAAGATCAACCAACGGAAAATTATTATCAGATTTTCAATAAAACAAGACAAATGTCTATGAACAAATCAATTATAGATCAATTCCCGAAACAAGCTGTGATGACTATCTACATGATAAATACTCCTTTCAAACTCATGCTGGTTCAATTTAAATCTCTCAACGATTTATCGTGATTCATTCCCGCAGACATCTTTCACTGGTTCAGATAAATTGCTCCGAGATTTATTCTGATTCTTACCCAAGACCTCTGCCGGTTCAGTGTAAATCTCTCAACGGTTTATCCTGATTCTATCCCGTGGACATCTTTCTCTGGTTCAGATAAGTCGCTCCAAGATTTATTCTGATTCTTCTCCATACCTCTACTTGTTCAGTTTAAATCTCTAAACGGTTTATCCTGATTCTTTCTGGTAGACATTTATGCTGGTTCAGTTTAAATATCTCAACATTTTATCCTGATTTATTCCCGCAAACATCTTTCTCTGGTTCAAATAAGTCGCTCCAAGATTTATTCTGATTCTTTTCCAGACTCCTATTATTTCAGTTTAAACCTCTCAACAGTTTATCCTGATTATTTCCTGCATACATCTTTCTCTGGTTCAGATAAATCGCTCAAAGATTTATTCTAATTCTTACCCAAGACCTCAGCTGGTTCAGTGTAAATCTCTCAATGGTTTATCCTGATTCTTTCCTGTAGGCATGTTTCTCTGGTTCAGATAAGTCGCTCCAAGATTTATTCTGATTCTTTTCCAGACTCCTGTTGTTTCAGTTTAAACCTCAACGATTTATCCTGATTCTTTCCTGCAGACAGATTCTCTGATTCAGATAAGTCGTTCCAAGATTTATTCTGATTCTTTTCCAGTTGAAGTCAAGTTTAGAATTAGTCTAATTTCCATCAATAATCACCTTCAGATGGCATCTTTTAAGCCCATTCCCTACACAATCAACCATGACATCATCAAGTGCAAATTTCCGGGCACTCTAGTGTTCAATCATCTTCCACCTTCAAGTCACGAATGGCATATTCGCCAATATAACTCTTCAAGCGTAAGAAGATTGAACAGGGGCAGCTATTATACCCCAAAATTTGCCCTCTCATTTCTCAAAATATCACCCTGGACCCTCAGGTTTGCTTCCATCCAATTCCAAGCATTGAATTACAAATTTTCCAAGAAAGTCATTCACAAGGGCAAAATGGTCATTTACATACTGAAAAGTCAAACTTTGACTTTTGGATCAAAGTCAAGTTTCAAGAGTCATATTTCATCAAGACATATTGAAATATGAAGTTTGTTTCATCAAGAAAATTCAAAAGTCAAAATTACTTTGGAAAAGTCAAAATTCGAAATACTTAGAATTTTTCTAAGTGTTTAAGAAATATGACAAGTTCAGAACTTCTGGCCAGATTATCACCATAATGCAATATGATTCTGGAAGAACTACTAACTCAAGAGTTTTAGATCTCAATGAGACCTAAAACACTACAGAACAAAACTTCTTCTAGAAATGCTGAGATTTCAAGTTATACATCCTCAAAATTACGTCCCTGAAACTTAAACACTTAGTAAATTCTGAGCATTTTCAAATCAGAATTTGTTTATAACTTCTGGGCCAGTTTTCACGTAGGTTCATCCCGAAGTGGCAAGAGTAACTCAAAGAGGGCTTACAAATCATGTCATAAGCTTTCTGGAAAGTCTGAGAACTTGCTCAGAACATGCTGGAGCAAAGAGATTAAAGGATCAAAAGTTGGATGTTGGTTCTAAGTTGCGCTGATGTTGAACTTCTGATCCAGAATTAAGTTATGATGCATAGTCTCACATTGCAGGATTTCTGGTTTGATAAATCTCATCATCATTTAATACCCACAATCACTTTTGAGTTTTTATCCAAAGCATTTCCCCACGTGTGACATAGAAGTACATTTTTGTCCTTGAAAAAAGCAAAATTTTGTACAAGAGTATGTTGGGCCCATGCTTTGCTTTGGCTTCTGAGGGTACTTTTCTTTAATTCATGCTTACAAATCCAGCTTAGGCATGGCTAAAAGCTGCTAACCACCATAATTTTTTATCTTGCTTCAAGATTAAGCCAGCACGCTAGCATGATGTTGGTACTTTTGACTTCTCCAAGCTACAAAGTTCTTTCCTATAAATTGAACTTCATTTGCAACAGTGAAGGGGGCCGGTCGAAAAAACTGAAAAGAAAAAGATTTGAAACCTTGCTAAAAATTTCAGGAATCCGAAACTGCAAACACAAATACAAAACCTGCTAGTTTTTTATTCTTGCATTCAAACTCCAACTTCCCTCAAGTGTTTCTTGACCAAATCATTCATACAGCTTCTGAATTTTCCAGCCATTCGTAACCCAAGTTAAAGGTTATTCCAGTCTGCTGAGCACGTGAGGAAGCTGATTAGAATATTACAAGCAGTCAGAACTAGGCTCCAGTTCACAGGACTTTCTCCAACTGCAAGGTAAGCTTCTGCTGACTCTCATCATATCACTTAGGAATTGTTAAACTTGCATGTCCAAAATACAATGTAGACATCCTGATTATGATGTTGTACATATTCTGAGGTTTCATGTATTTGTCTGCCTGAGTAGGGAGAACATCAGTTCATAACTTCTTAAGGAAACTAGGATTAGCAGATACATGCTTGTTTTATGGTTTACAGTCTTGACCCTTTTTTATGTTTCTGAAACCATGATGGAAACCTTCCATAATTGCTATGTTTGTGTTTTCTGTTCTGTTAAGAAATGACTAAGTTGCAGATGTTCTGATTAGTTTGAAGAAAGAGATGGAATTTTTCATCAGAGTTTACTTTGTAATACATGTTTATGCTTTTGCTTCTAATGTCGGATGTACAACCACCCCAATGGTAGACAGTGTGTACGCATAAGACATTAGTGCTAGGGGGCCTGAGTTCTAGCCCCACAAGTATCTTTTTAGGTTTATTTAGTGACATTTTCACCCATTTATCTGTTAAATAATATTCCTAAATCAGAACTTCTAGACAATCTTACCCAACAACATTATCACCTCACTCTCTCAAATAGCCAAAACTTCTGATCTGCCCGTGACATTAGAACTTCTAGATTCCCAGCTTTACCAAAGATCCTAGACTCCCTCAGCAATCAGAACTTTTAGATTTTCCTCTGTTCCCAGCGACCTCAGAACTTTGTGTACCCAGACCCATAAATTTTGGCCTTTTACTTTCCTACTAACATTTTCTCTCATGCAGCGTATCAGAGTCAGAACTTCTGTTCCTTCTTGTTTCAGCAATGTGCTGATTCTGACTCCTTTTTCTCTTATTTTAGCTTTTAATAACCAAAAACACCAAAAAATATTTTTATATTTACATACTTTATTTTATCTCTTTTTAAACCAAAAGATCAAAAATATTTTCTTAAGCCAATTTATTTCTTTTCTTAACAAAAACAAAACAAGTCCATTTCAATTCTTGTATATTATTTCAATATGGTTGTAATAGATAATTAGGACTTTAATTTCTTGCAATCCCCATTTGTAAATTTGTACACCCCATCCCCCTCGATAAAAGGTCGTAGTCCTTCGATGACCCTCAATGTTGCCTTTGGTAAACGATCTAGTCCCTAAGAGACATTGCTAAAACGTCTCATAGGTTGCCTTCTATGACTATACAAACGTCCTGCGCCCGTTCCTTCACATCCAATGATGGGGCTTCTTATCAATCAATGGTAAGATAGAAACATCTAAAGGAGGCAGAAAAGAATATTTAAGACCTTTTGAGTAGGTAGATTCGCTCTCAGTTGCTCGCTTGCTCACAACAAAAACATTTTATACACCAACACATCTTTGAAACATTTTCAAAAGACAACACTTTGTACGCGTTCTTATAGAAATGAGAGCCATTACAAAGAAGACACCTTTTCAAAATATCTTTCAAAAATACATTCCACAAACACCTCTTTGAACTAGTTTCGAAACAACACTTTGTATGCGTTCTTATAGAAACGAGAACCATTATATTTTCGAAATACTTTCAAAAACCACACCACAAGCACACATTCAAACAAAAGCAAGTGATCTAGCAAGCAACTAAGAGCCCGTAGATAACTACGGATGAAAAGGGTGCTAATACCTTCCATTTTCATAATCTACCCCCGAACTCAAGAAAACATCTCTAAAGGTCTTTCCTGTTCTTTTCAGGCTTTCCTTTTGGATAAAAGAAAAGTGGTGACAACTCTTCCTATCTGCAACATTTGCGATCAAACGCAAAACACCCAAGTCAGTTCTCCCCTTGTATCACAGCATGGGTTCAACACCCACCCCATGCAATTTTTCTTATTTTTGGTTGTTAACCCTTTTTCTTTCTTTTTAATTAACTGACCCTAATTTTCTTAAATAACTCTAATTAGTTTTCTTAATTAACCTAATAATTTTCTAATTCTAATTAAATTAGGTTTAGTTTTTTAACAAATAAAATTTTGACTTTTTTTTATTAATTAATTAAACCTATTTCTTTTTAAATATTAAAATCAATTAGAAATTTTAGGTTTTTTAATTATTTTTATCATTAAAAATTATTTTCTAAAATACCAAATAAATTTCTCATATTTTCTTTCTTTTTCGCTATTTTAATTTTTAGATAAAAAAGTGTATAGGTCGCATTATTTGGTTGTAATAATTTAGGTTTATTTTTCTCGCACTTTTCTCTATTATGTATCTGCTCCCAAGATGTAATAGTTTTAAGGTTTTATTTTCCGCATCTTTATTATGTAACTGCCCCAAAGCCATGTAATAGTGTATAACCTTTATTTTCCGCACATTTATATTTCTATTGTATTGTATGTTGTTAGTAATTAGGCGTGTATGGCAAGATCTAAAAACAACCGATATCATAACCCTAAATACAAGATAAAATAACTGAATTGTATCACTATTCACACTCGCACCTCTAGGGTAACCTCCCTTTGTTGCGTTCAGAACATGGTCATGTCCCTCGAAATAGAGATACTTTAGCAAAGTCCCTCCGAATAAAAGACCATAGTCCCGCGACGACCCTTCGTTGTTGCATACAAAAAATGATTTAGTCCCTTCGATAAATTGCTAAAGTATCCTTATTTGTTGTCTTCAATGACCATACGATGACCCTCGATTGTCCCTTCACATCTAATAGATGGGGCTACCTACGAACTAATGGCACGGATAACACTATCTCTAAAGAAGAAGGAAAAGAATAAGAACGACCTTGAGTGGGTAAGAACTATTAATCGCTCGCTCGCAACTTTTCTAAAAAACATTTTCACACATCACTTTCAAAAATATTTTCTAAAACACTTTGTACGCGTTCTTGAGGACTAATACAAGAACCATTACAAAGTTAGCCTTATATTAGCAATTTCAAAATATTTTCCCAACACTTACACAAAAAAGAAATTTTCAAAAGTGAGCTAGTGATTAAGAGCCCGTAGATAACTACGAATGAAAACGGTGTTAACACCTTCCCTCTTCATATCTTACCCCCCGAACTCAAAATCTTCAAGGTTTTCCTGTTCTTTTCACCCTTTCTTTATTGGATAAAAGAAAAGTCGATGGCGACTCTAGCTATCCATACATTTGTGATAAAACGCAAAAGTTAGTTCTCCCACCGTATTACATACATCTTGGATGCCATATGGGGAACTAGAAACAAGTTAGCCCATGAAAGTCTGGTTACCACTCCAGAGGAAACCATAAATCACATCAACAGGAGCAATGTTAGGGTTGACAATAAGCTGAAGAGGAAGGTTGACGAGGAAAATCATCTGAACAAAAATGGCAATAAGGATAATCATCAGGGGGATAATCAAAAGCAGGAGGATAATAGCAGCAGAGAAAATGATGATAAATTAGATGAAATAAGTGAGAAATATAATCAAGTGAGAAATAAGTGGAACTCTAATCAACTGAGTATTCACGCTGACTCGCAGATTCACCAAAGCTGGAGGAGGCATAAGTAGCATCCCATCATAGGTGAGGGGGTTATGGGGGAGAAATCTCGGTACCTGAATCAAAAACAGAAGGATCATATGGGGGAAAGTAGTCACATGGGGAAGAAGAAGAATAATCTAGACAATAATAAGATGAATGATGGGAGTAAGGATACAATGTCTCAGAGGAAGCTGCATAGCACATTCAAGGACCCGAATCAGTCGGTGGGGGATGCTACTCACCTCGATAAAAGGATTCATCAGCAGAATCAAGAAGAGTGCGATTGTAAGACCAACAAGGATGGTATTTGCACAAATTGCACCTGGATTCAAGTCAATACCGATGCTAGTATGGTGAAGGATGGCTACCAGGGCTTAACGGAAATTATCATGGATTCAAAAGGTAATACCTTATATACTCACTCGGGCAAGGTCTTTCGCAATTCTGACGATTTTTCCGTGGAGGTCATGGCCATGTAATCTGCAATGTAATGGGTGATAAAAGAGGGGTGGGAGAAAGTGATATTCATAGCGGATAACAAAGTATTAATAGAGACGATGAAGGTTAGAAAAGAAGACATACATATGAGTAGTGGTGGGATGGCATGCAAATGCATGTGGTCATTGAAATCTCATATGAACAACGTCTCATTCGAACACATTAGCAGAAAGAACAACAAGGAGACTCATATGTTAGCTAGGGTTTTGGCTGGAGACTCCTGTATCGGGTTTGGGCCTGAGGAGTTTGGGTCCAAAAACCAGTTATAATTTTTTTTGTCTTGTGTCGGGTGTTTATAGACTGAGTTAAAAATATTAATTGTTTCACAATATTTTATAAAGAGTTGCAAAACTAAGAGATGTTCATTGATTTTGATTATTTTTTTGTATTCTTTTATTCTTATAAATGAGATTAGAAGGGGTGTAGTGAAATATGATTGAATATTTTATTGTTCCAAAAGTACATTGTAACAAATTTAAAGTGTCTGATCAGCAATTGGCTATTGATGATGTTGTAGTGTGTGAAACTAAAATATATATTTCAACTATATGTCTTCAAATAAACAACAACGATATGCTACTACAAAAGGCGTAAATAAATTAAAATATAAGGAATGAAGTTTTTTTTTAATAATCAGAAATTTATTGATATAAGTATACAAATAAGACTTAGATGGATTGTAGACAATACAACAAATTACCCTCCCATTTATTATATTGAAGACTCGAATGTCTATTGAAATTACATACAAGCCACCTCAAATAGAGAATTTTGATTTGGTTTCTAATTTTTTTATGTATACCACATCTCCTTTGAATATTATTTATTTCTAAGGTCCGAAAGTCACCAAATAATATCTAACCAAATGTTGTTCTTTACTTTCTTTATCACATTATCACCTCATAGTGTCAAATTGTAAAAAAAATGGTTTTGTATTTTGTTACCGGAATCTAAAGAAATACATTGGTATTTAAATATTTCACACCAAACACCATAGAAGAAAGTACACAACAAGAACAAGTGATTGATGTCCTCCTCATCACTAAAACAAAAAAAATGCACAAGATCCCAAAAGAGGTATTAATTATACCTATTTGCGCCAGCAAAGACTAAGTTGAAAGATCTCATCTTAAAGCTAGTACTTGCATCTTTGATGGAACTGATGTTTGTCAAAGCCTGTTAGTGATCAGTTTGGGAAGAATGAACTCACGATAGGTTTCAAACTTACTAATCATTTGGTTGTATACACTTTTAACAAAATATTTTCCACCTGGCTCGTGTAACCATACCAAATGATTTGAATAGTTTGAGTTCAGCTACACATGTCGTAACAAGTCTTGCAAGTCATTTATCATTATTTCCTCTCATATGAATATGTTATGCTTCCATCGTAGAAACAAGGACAACACTAGTTTGTTAAGCACTATTGCATATGTAATGTCCCTAATCATCTTCTTAATTATATGTCTTTAAGTTATAGTTTAGTTCTATGTTTATAGACATCAAGAGTAATGTGGGAATTTTTGCTAATTTAAAGGGCAATTTGGTCCTTTTGTTAGTGGGTATAAGAAGAAAAATTGACTAAATATCAATTCACTTTTTTTCTTTCCCCATTATGAACCTAAAGAAGAGATGAAAACTTATCTTGAGAGAGAGAGAGAGGAGGAGAAGGAAAGTGAGCTAATGAGAAGGGAGATAAGAGACAGGAAGAAGAAAATAAGAGTGTAACCCTTTTTCATTTGGAAGAGGAAATCCTCAATACTCAAAGGAGGAAAATGTGGAAAACATCAAGAATCATCAACAAATCTTTATTAACCTTTTGAATTCAGAAGTAAAGATTTAAGATGGGGTTCTCTTAGGCTCTTTATCTTGTGTAGAATGAATTAGAGTGATTGCATGCTAGGTGAGATTATATTGATATTCTAGACTATTCAACATGGAGTACTAAAGTTGGTATCAAGGCCTGGTCGATCCTAGACCTATCAATTGATCATTAATAGTAAATCATATTTCTCTCTTGTGTGTTAGCTGTATAACTCTTACTATCATATCATTAAGTATTGAGTCTGATCAGCTTGATATTTGTGTGTGATGGGCAGAACAATAACGTAACTACCACAAGGAAGTGGAAGGCCTAAGGTGAATCGTTCACATAATATGGAAGTTTAGTAGGGTAGAGATAAAGAAGAAGACTGTTGGGCACAAATAATGCGACAACAACATTATCAAATGAAAATTCATTAACAATAGCAAGAGTTTATGATGCAAGTGATACAAGGAAACCAACAAGCCCCTCACCCTTCGCAACAATAAATGAGAAATAGGAATTTTTAGGAGTTCCACAAGATGAACCCTAGAGAATTTCTAGGAAGCCATGATTCACTAATTGTACAAGGATGGTTGAAGAGAATAGAGAGAATTTTTAGAGTGATTCCATTCATTGACGAAGAAAAGGTCGTTTTTGAGACTCATATATTAAGAGGAGCAGCAGAGAGATGGTGGGGTGATGTTGTGGACTTTATGCCAACAAGGAAGGGAATTGGTAAGACTGGACGATTATATACTCTGGATTCCAAGAAGGCGAAGGGAAGAGGTGGTCTCATTGCTGGTACGTATTATATACATATTTAACAACTCTTAGTATTTACTGACTTTGGGGAATCACACTCCTTCATCTCGACCAACTTTATGGAGAGACTTGGTTTAGAAGTAATTGGATTACCTTCTCAGAAGGTGGCCACAAACAGTAATCTAAAGACTAGTTGGGTATGCAAAAATTGTCAAATAGTTGTGAAAGACCGGATTTTCTTAATTAATTTTTTCTATCTACCCCTCAAGAATATATATGTTGTATTGAGGATGGATTGACTCTATGACAACTCAGTGTACATGAATTTAAATGAAAAATCTATTTTCATACCCACAAATGCGGTGCCACGAGATGATGTGATTTCCAGTCTCTTGGAAGGCAATATCTGTATAATTTACAAACTTTTTTATTAGAGCAAAGTCTTTCTTCTTATTCTTAATTCAGAAGCCAACACGGGGAATGAATTTCTTCTATTACGGTAGTAAGAGAGTTCTAAAATGTATTCCTAGAATATGCCATTTATGTACCTCCTGAGGAAGATGTTAAGTTTTCTATAAACCTAGTCCATGGAACAAGACCATTATCTATCGCCCATGTTCCCAATTGAATTGAAAGCACAACTAGAATAATTATTAAAAAAGAACTTCATTTGAATAAGGTTGTCATGTGGGGCGGTCTAGTGTTGCTAGTAAATAAGAAGGACGGTGGAATGAGATAGTGTATTGATTATCATCGGCTTAACAAGGTCACCATCAAGAACAAGTACGTTACCACGAATTGACGACTTAATTTATCATTTGAATGAAGGTATGGTGTTCTCTAAGATTGAACCATGCTCCAGGTATCATCAAATCCGAGTGAATAACTCTAACACACCAACGACCACCTTTAGAACTCGATACACGCACTACGAGTTTCTAGTGATATTGTTTGGTGTGACGAATGCCCCGACTATTTTCATAGCTTACATGAATTGGGAATTTCAATAGTATATTTATAAGTTTGTAGTGATATTTATTAATGATGTCTTAATTTACTCTAGGATCCACTAGAGCATGAAGAGAACCTTATGGTTGTACTGTCGGTTCTACGGGAAAAGATACTTTTTGCAAAATTTAACGAGGGTGAGTTTCAAAAATATGTAGTAAAAATTTTAGGACACATGTTATCACAAGGATACGTAGTTTTACACCTCTCAAAGGTCGAAGTAGCTTTGAATTAGGAGAGACCTAAAAATGCATAAAATTTTAGAAGCTTCTTAGGCCTCGTAGATTATTGTAGGATATTTATCATGGGATTTTCCTAGATTGCCCTTCCATTGACTCAAATAACTCGTAAGGTTGTTGGATTCCAATGTGACACACACTGTGAGTGTAGTTTACAAAGGTTGAAGAAGAAGTTAACAACTACTCCTATTCTAATTATTCTATATCCTACCTAGAAATATGAAGTTTTCTGCGAAGATTCAAAGAAAGAACTAGGATGTGTCCTTATGCAAAATGGCCATATGGTAGTTTATGCCTCCAGATAGTTGAAACCATCTGAAGATAATTACACAACCCACGACTTAGAGCTATTCGTGATCATTTTTACATTTAAGGTGTGGAGGAACTACCTTTATGGGCTATGAATCAAGATGTTAAGTGATCACAAAAGCTTAAAGTATCTATTTGATCAGAAATAAGTTAACATGCATCATAGAATATGGATACATTTTATGAAAGACTACAATTTAAAATTGAAATACACTCATGGGAAAGCCAACAATGTAGAATATGCTTTAATAAGGAAGGATTTGCATGCGACATAACTTATGATGTTAGAAAATGACCTATTCGAGAAGTTCACAGAACTCAACCTAAAATTCTCTTGGACTTGGGAAGGATATATTCTAAGTTTGATAAGTATTCTATGTGATCTTAGGGGGAGAATTTGGTAAGCTCAGTTGTTGGATACTAACTTGCACGATAAGTCAAACCAACCAGCATTCACACGATCAATAGATGGAATCATTTTTTAAAGTGAAAGACGCGTGTTCCATACTGAAGTTCCTTGTGAAATGGTATTATGGATTGGATGCATTTTGCAAAATAATAGCATGGAAGAAGTGTTCAAAGTGTTCAAGTTGATCTAGCTTGCTAAAACTGTATGGAGGTGCAGAAGGGACACATGCTGAACATGATGTAATATCCCATTTCCTATTAAGTGCTCTATTAGTTGTCAGTTATTGTCAGTTAGGAGATGTTGAGCGTCTATGTGCTCTATTTGTTGTCAGTTAGGACAAATAGAGTAATTAGTAAACTCAATTGAGATTAATTCTTACTCAACTAGATTGACCTTTATTAATTAATAAAAGAAGGAACATTTTGATAACATTAATAATGGGTCAATTACTCACTAGAAGACAAAACACCACTTAAGATATTTCTTCTCTATTTATTACCATTAAATATATATATATATATATATATATATATATATATATATATATATATATATATATATATATATATATATATATATATATATATATATATATATATATATATATATATATATATATATATATATATATATATATATATATTTGTGTGTGTGTGTGTGTGTGTATGGTGGTAAGAAAAAGGAAAGAAGTTGGTAACAATAAGAAGAAGAAAAAGAGAAACCAAAAAAAGATAAAGAGAGAAAAAAAAAGAGAAGGGAAAAGAGAAAGGAAAGAGGAAGAAGAGAAGAATGAAGAAAAACTTTTAAGATGAAGAAGAAGAAGAGTGCTTGATCAAGAAGCAAAGTGTAATACGATGGGAGAATTGACTTAGGTGTTTTACGTTTTATCGCAATTGTTGCGGATAGCAAGAGTCGCCACCAAATTTTCTTTTATCCAATAAAGGAAAGGGTGAAAAGAACAGGATAGGCCTTTTGAGAATTTTCTTGAGTTCAATGGGTAGGTTATGAAAAGGGGAGGTGTTAGAACCCTTTTCATCCGTAGTTATCTATGGGCTCTTAGTTTCTAGTTTACTTTGAAATGCTTTGTTTGAAATGTGTTTATGATAGGCTTTTGTTAGTATTTTAGAAAAGTTCCTTTGTTTAGGCGAACTTTGTAATGATTCTCGTCTCTATAAGAATGTATACAAAGTGTTGACTTTTGAGAATATTCCATTTGAAAGTGTTGGTGTGTTTGAAAGATGTTTTGAAAATGGTTGGGAGCAAGCAACTACGAGCGTTCTACCTACTCAAAAAGTCTTTGTTCATTCCCTCCTCCTGTAGATATTGCTATCTTACCATTGATTGATAAGAAGCCCTATCATTGGATGTGAAGAGACATGCGTGGGTCATCGTATAGTCATAGAAATAAACATTGAAGGATACCTTAGCATTTTTTGTACGGGTCTAAGAACATTTATGAAGGCAACATTTGAAGGGTCATCGAGGGACTATGATCTTATTTTTAATTGTTTTTGCTAAAGTATACCACGTTTGCGTAACATGTAAGGTTAGTCCTAGAGGTGCAAATGTGCATGGGTTTTGATTTCATGCATTTTTGTCTTTGAGTTAGGGTTTTCTACTTGTTGTTTTTACGTCTTGCCATACAAACTCTAATTATTAGTATTTATATTAAAAGCAATAAATTGCGGAAATGTAAAGTTCTACGCTATTACATCATTTGGGGATGGGGATATAAATATACAAGTGGGGGGAGAAAGCAATAAACCCTAATTTACTATTACAACCATATTGAATATGAAAAAATAAGGTACAAGAATGTAAGGTAATATACAAGGAAAAGGAAATTGTTTTTGTTTGAGTTTTTGAAAGGTTTAAATTCTAGTTAAGCTAAATAAGTAATTAATTCAAATAAAACTAAACTAAATTGATTTAAGAAAAGAAATTAAATTAATTAAGAAGAGAGATTAATTAAAAAAAATCCTAAATTCTAAGTTAATTAATATAAAAAAAAATTAAAATAAATCTAAACTTAAATTGATTTAATTAGGAAAAAAGAAATTAAGTTCATTAAGAGAATATTTTTGGTCTTTTGTTTAAAATAAATAAAAATAAACTTAAAATATCTAAATAATAAATATAATATATTTTTGGTATTTTTTATTAATAAAATAATAATAATAATAATAATAATAATAATAATAATGATAATAATAATAATAATAATAATAATAATAATAATAATAATAATAATAATAATGATAATAATAATAATAATAATAATAATAATAATAATAAAAATAATAAAGAAAAAGAAAAGAAAAGAAAATATAAAATTAAAGTCAGGGGGTCCGAAAATGATTTAGGGTTAAATGTTAGCAAAAGGGAGTCCAGGCCCAAGTCAGATTTTTGTGTGATTCAGAAATAATAAGAAAAACGAATGGGCCTGCGTATGGATAAGTAATCAGGGGGTGAAACATAGAAAAAACAAACAAATGGAAAGGCCCAAACCAAGGAGGCCCAAGCGCCTGTTTTATGATCCAGTGTGGTTGATTTTTGATGATGTAACATCGGGCTTCCTTCTGGAGCGTGTGATCTGTCTGCTTGATGAACTGGTGGTGTTTGATAAGGGGCGCATGGTACACATTTTGAGCTTGCTTGCACAGGATCGGTAATGAAATAATAAGAAAAACTAAAAGGGTACCACTGGGGTTCGAACCCAAGTCTCAAAGGTCAACAGGCGCGCGCTTTACCACTGGGGTGGCTATACATCTGTTTGTTAATACAAAACCATAAATATATATTTTTAACTCATTCCTGAATACATGTTCATCATATTCCTCGCGCCAACCATGACAACACCATTTTTGAAATCTATATATCCTTCATTTCTCAATGAAATTAAAAAATGTAAACATGAAACTAGTGTATTTGTTCACCATGAATCCAACTATATAACTTATGTAAGATAAAGGTCAAAGATAAAGATTAATTTTGCTGGCCCTAAATTGAAATCTAATTTTTCCAGAAAGTTCAAATCTAAAATTCTCTACATACAATCAATATAAATGAAAACTATGGACATGGTTAGCTTTAGGGAAATGATATCTACATTTTACTTCAGAATGTATGCACAAAGGATGCTTGTATCAAGATATTGAAGTTAGAAAATTTACCTCTTGTAGATGGATTCGAGTATGGAGTTCGAGCAACCTTTGAGGTGTCCTAATGATTTGTTTAGCTTGCATGGACCTCCATGAGTGTGTTACAACCCTTACTTTGCTTTGAAGGTACCTGAATCTTCCTACTCAAGTCCAAATATAATAGAGGTTTTTGAAAATGGTGGATGGTGAAGATGGAGTTACATCCCACAAACAGGTGTTGGGATCACTCTTATATGATGTATTAAAGGTTTATGAATGATTAGAATTGAAAACGTACGAGTAGATTTTGTGATGGGTGTTTGAAACTTCAAAAATGTCACAAAATGCAAGTTCTGTGCTCCAGAGTGTTTGAGAGTGTTTTTGAGGTTTTTAGCTTGTGTCCCTGCTTGAAAATATTCTCTATAATTATAGGAAAAAGGTTGGAGCTCTTTTGCATAACAAATTTCTGAGTTATAGGGTTATGGCTAGGTTGCTTGATTTTGAAGAAAAGTGAGAAAATCAAGTTTCAATATTTTGTACCAGCAATATAGAGAGGTTGAATCACTTTAAACATGTTGCTTCTAGTCTTTGAAAAGTATGTGTGCAGAGACAACAAGTTAGGATCTCAAGGAGAGTTGACCTTTGCAAAAGCAATGCTTTATCAAAATGGAAATGGTACTTTTGTGCCGAAAATGGAAAATCAACTTGGACAAAGCTTCAAACACTTGGATAATGGCACCAACAGTTGTGTAAACATTTAATTATTGAGTTATTAGCAAGTTTGAAGTCTGCAAAGCAAGATTTCTGCAGCATGGTTTGAGATTTACTCAAGTGTTCATCAAGAAAATGACCTATAATTAAAGTTTATGAGGCCATCTTCATCTCTTCAAAAATTTTACCTCAAACATGGTCTCTTCAAGTTCTTGGACATTTTGGAAATCTTGAAACATCCTCTACAACTTTCATTTTGACCATTTTGACAAAATCATCTTGGAGCTTGGTGAAAATTGGCCAAGAAGTTAGGTCAAAAATCAGCCTAAACTAGGTAAAATTTTCACCAAGTGTTTTTAGAATAAGTGCATGACTTCATGAACTTATAACTGAAAATCCAAGAATTTATAGGACTTGATCATTAAAGAAAACTTGTAGATCTCATGAAGATCTACAACTTTCATGTTGGAAGTTTTCTTTGAATCATCTTGCATCTTGGTGAAAAGTTGGCATGAAGTCATACAAAAATAAGACTTAAAAACACTTAGAAAAATTCCAAGTCTTGAAAAGTTTGACTTTTAAAGATGAATTTTGACTTTCTTGATGATCAAGTTTCATATTTTTAAATGTATTGATGAAATGTGATCTTTGAAACTCAATTTTGATCAAAAGGTTAAAGTTTTACTTTTGGTGTATCAATTGACTTTTCATCAGTTGACTGAATTTCAACTATCAATCGTTTGATCTTGAGAAATGTTTTAAGCCATGAAATTAGGTCAACATGTTGTATTTGAATCCTTGATATTGTGCTTCAATCTATTAGATCATGTAATAGGTCAAAAACCCTTGATCAGTAAAATACAGTCAAAATCCTAATGTTGACCATTTTGCCCTTTTGATGATTTGAACAGTTTTCTTGGGGAATTGTGATCCAAACTTGACCAATTGATACATATAACTTCAAAATGTTTATATTGGTAAAAATCTTGAAGTTTGATTGTAGATTGACCATAGTTGACTTTTTACCTAATACAACAGATTTTGGGTCATCTGATCAATTGACTGAGCAATTTTGAGATGCAAGACTTGAAACTTGATATGAGAATTCTTGGAGGTCTATAATGATCCATGAAAGTCAATTGAAGCATTATAAGTCCAATTGTCCTTGGGAAAACCCAAACCTAATTTGAGGCATCAGTGTTGAGGAGATGGCTTGACCTAGTCAGTACTTGTGTAAGCTTGAACTATTGGAGATCTTTATAGAAATGTCTTGAGAAAATAGAGAGAAAATTTTAGGGTACAACATTTTCCCCTGTTCAATCTTCTTAAACATTAAGAGTTAGATTGGCGGGTCCACCATTCGTGACTTGAAGGTGGAAGATGATTGAACACTAGAGTGCCCAGAAATTTACACTCGATGATATGTCAGTTGATTGTGTCGGGAATGGGCTTAAAGATGCCATTTGGAGAAGTGATAAAGAATTTTTCGGAGATGGGCTTACAGATGCCATCCAGAGTGACTTTTTGTAGAAATTAGAAGAAGTACCAGAATAAATCTTTGGTCGATTTATACTGAAACAATAGATATCTTTTTCCTGTTTTTAACTGGAAGATAAAAATCTAACCAGAAATGGTCTGTTGTTTGGTGACTTCACTGGAAAATAATCTTAACTAGAAGAGGTCTGTTGATTGCCTGTCTTTAACTGGAAGAAGTGAATCTAACCAAAAGAGGTCTTTCGTTTGCCTGTTTTTAACTAGAAGAAGTAAATATAACCAGAAGAGGTATATCGATTGCCTATCATTAACTGGAAGAAGTGAATATAACCAGAAGAGGTCTCCTGATTGCCTATCATTAACGGAAAGAAGTAAATCTAACCAGAAGAGGTCTATCGTTTGCATGTCTTTAACTAGAAGAAGTAAATCTAACCAGAAGAGGTCTGTTGATTGCCTATCATTAACTTGAAGAAGTAAATCTAACCATAAGAGGTCTGTGTTTTTGTTGATTGACATTTCCTACAAGGAAGAGGGTTAGTTGCATGCAGATGTATGCATGACGTAATGATGTTCTCAAAATAAATGAGATTATGCGGTATGTGTAACGCCAATTAATTTAATTAATTATTTAATTAAATTATTTTTGGATTATTTGAGAAGTTGTGATATGTTGGGAATTATTGGTATAAGTTTTTATTTTATTATTATTAATTAATTAATTGATTAATAATAATAATGTCGGAATTAATGAAATATTGTGTTGGGCTTATATTATTGGTAGGAAGTAGTAAAGTGGGGGTGTGAAAGTTAAGCCCAATAGAATTGATGATATAAGGTTAAGCGACACAATGATTTGTTTTTGTTGGTGATTAAGGAGTTCTGTACGTTGACCAGAAAAGCTGCACGGAGAGAGGAGCAAGCTGCCCGGTATCGAGCAGAGAAAATCAAAGTTGTTGGCTGGAAGTCTGGTGGAGCAACTTCAATCCAGGTAAGGGTGGGGTTCTGACCTTATAATGGTATTTATGATGTGTATTATGTGGGAATTGGTCGGTTGTATGACCGTGTGCGTTGATGTTTCTTGATTTGTTATCGAAGTTGCCCTTTTCTCTATGTTGTGGTCGTTAAGAAGTCACCGTATGGTTGTATCGCATGATTAATGAACATGTTATAGGAAGTTTCCCGGTTGTTACGTTGTGGGCGTTTGAGTTATCTGTATCATTGCTTGGTAGAATCGATGATTAGGTTAGTGTAGGATATTACTGGGTGTTGTGGTTGTTATGATGTTGTGGTGTTCCGAGCAGTTGGCAGGAAGTTAGAAATTATTAATGTGGTCGTTATAGAAAGGGTTTAGCATGATCGTTTTGTACAATTAGCGAATCTGTTGAAAATAGATATAGTTTCCTGTTGTTGTGTTATTCCGAGCAGTTGGCTAGAGATCATGGATAATGTTGTGGTAGTCGTTATGTTGTTGTATTGTTATATGCTGTTGGCGGGAATTAGTGGTCGAGAAGAATGCTGATGGTGTTAAGTGTTGAGTCGCTTTTAGGCTGCGAGGTGTGTCAAAGAATATGTGTTGGATGTTGAGCAGTGTTAGGCTGCAAGGCATACTAAGGAGCACAATAGTGATGTTGAGCTGTACGAAGCTGCAGGTTGTGTCAAGGAGCGTAAGTAGTTATTATTCTTTTGTTTCTGTACATGTTGAGGAGTCTTGAGTCAGTTATTATTCTGTCTTTTTTGCTGTGTATGTCGAGGGGCTCGTAGTTTCCCTAGTTCTATTGCCCAGTTGTGTCAATTTGTTCTGAATTGAGAAATTGCAGGTTGATGATTTATGTTGAGATGCCTCTAACTTAGAAGATATTATGTTGTAGGCTTATGGCCAAAGTTGATTTATGTTGATGTTGAATTGTTGTTGATGTTATAGGCTTATGGCTAACAATGATTTATGTTAAGTTATTTGTTTGTTGTCGTTGTTGCTACATTCATGTTGTGTAGCATACATCGCATATCGAGTTGTAGCTGATGCTCGTTAAGTTGGCCTGGATTGGCAAAATAATAAGTTGAAGGCTTATGCCTTTTTGATGCCTCTATTTATTGGCAAATTTTTATGTTGGGAGTTCTACTCCATTGGTACCACATGCATTTGCATAGAGACAAGTTGCATTCTGTGTTGTATTCTGAGTTGTTGTGTGGTTGATTTGATTATGTTCATGTTGTTATTAATTGAGAAGTGGTGAATATGTATGAACTAATCCTGACATTTTATTTATCATATGTTCTATTATATGGTTCAATATTTCACCTCTTCTGTTTGAATGTTACCCCAATGTTGGTAACATGCAGGTAATCCAGAGTGAAGGCGGTTTACCTTCAGTAGTTCGAGTCAGTGTCATTGCTCTGATACGTAACACTCAGGGGGATGAACACTTGATATTTGATTGTTGTTATTATTTCAGTTGATTAAACCTTAAGTTGTTCTTCTTTAAATACTTATTATTTGAAGTTGTTTAGTTGTACAAAGATGTTACTTTATAAAAGGTTGAATGTTTGACTCCGCTGCGTAGTTATGGAAGTTGTTGGTTTTAAAGGATTAATTTATGTTGTTGTTGGTTCATCCCAGTTTATCGTATTATGCATCTGTAATGAATGTCGTTGTTTTAAGTTGTAATTGTAGTATCCTGATTCGATTGTCAGAATTTTTTAAACTCTAATTTTATATAATTGTCGGGTAGAATTGGGGTGTTACAAGGTTGGTATCAGAGCAAGTCAGTCCATCCGACCAAGTTGTTGAGTCGTAGTTGTCTAACAATTGAGTATTTTTTACCTTGAGTTCTAACCCTTGTTTATGTTATAGTGATAAGTTAAGATGGCTGGAAGGATTGATGTTGCACTCGCTTCTTCTTTAGAGGAAATGGCGCATGCTATGGAGAATCAGTCGAACGCTGACGAGAATGCTAGATCTCGTAGTTTGGCGATTTTCCAAAGGGAGAATCCGCCTACTTTCAAGGGTAAGTATGATCCTTACTGAGAGTTAGATTGGTTGAAATAGATTAAGAGAATCTTCCATGTGATGGACTGAAATCCAGCGCAGAAGATTCGATATGGTACTCATATGCTAGCAGTCGAAGCTGGTGACTGGTGGCTAGAGACGTGTTAGAGGTTGGAAGTTGCTGGTGAAAATGTCACTTGGGCCGTGTTTCATAGGGAATTTTTGAGGAAGTATTTCCCTGAATATTTTCGTGGTAAGAAGGATATTGAGTTCCTTGAGATGAAGCAAGGAAGTATGTCAGTTGTTGAGTATACTGCAAAGTTTACAGAGTTGGCTAAGTTTTATCTGCACTATAGTGAGGCAAATGCTGAGTTTTCGAAGTGCATCAAGTTTGAGAATGGGTTGCACCCAGAGATCAATAAGGCAGTTGGATACCAGAAGATACGTGTTTTTGCTGATTTGGTTGATAGTTGCAGGATCTATGAAGAGGATAATAATGCTCATTATAAGATTATAACTGAGAAAAGGGGTAACCACCAACAGAACCGTGGTAAGCCCTATGATGCCCCAGCTGGTAAAGGTAAACAGAAAGTTGCTCAGGGCCAGAGAACTAGTGGGGGAGATGCTCCTGCTGGTGTGGTTTGTTTCAAATATGGGAAACCTAGTCATAAGAGAATAAACTGTACTGCTGAGGTAAAAAGGTGTTTTTGTTGTGGAAATATGGGACATGTTATATTTGAATGTAAGCATAAATAGATGATGTGCTTCAATTATGGTGAAGAAGGACACATTGGTAGTCAGTGTCAGAAGCGAAGAAGGTGCAGACCAGTGGAAAGGTGTTCGCTTTGGCTGAAAATCAGACGGCTAATGAGGACAAACTCAGCAGAGGTACATGTTTAATTAATAATACTCCTTTAATTGCTATTATTGATAATGGTGCTACTCATTGCTTTATTTCTGATGATTGTGTTGAAAGATTGGGTCTTATGTTGTCTTCTATGAATGGAGAAATGGTCGTCGATACTCCAGCCAAGGGGTCAGTGACTACTTCTCTTGTGTGTTTAAAGTGTCCTTTGTCGATATTTTTGTTGTTGATTTGGTTTGTTTTCCTTTAAGTGGGTTGGATGTGATCTTAGGTATGAACTGGTTAGAGCATAACTATGTTCATATTAATTGTTATGACAAGTCGCTGAGGTTTTCTACTCCTGGAGAAGAGGAAGCTGGTTTGTTATCTTCTAGACAATTGCAACAGTTGATGCAAAAAGATGCTCAAATGTTCTCGTTGATGGCGTCGCTATATGTCGAGAATCAGGCTTTAATTGAGGAATTGTAAGTGGTGCGTGAATTTCCTGAAGTTTTCGCTGATGAAATTCCTGATGTACCGCCAGAGAGAGAAGTCAAATTTGCTATAGATCTTGTACCTGGTACCAGACCTGTTTCATTGGCACCATACAGGATGTCTACATCTGAATTGTCGAAACTAAAGAAGTAATTGGAAGAGTTACTTGAAAAGAAGTTTGTGAGACCAAGTGTATCACTGTGGGGAGCTCTAGTGTTGCTAGTAAAGAAGAAAGATGGAAGTATGAGGCTTTGTGTTGATTATAGGAAATTGAATAAAGTGACCATTAATAACAAATATCCGCTTCCAAGAATAGATGACTTGATGGATCAATTGGTGGGTGCTCGGGTGTTTAGTAAGATTGTTTTGTGGTTGGGTTATCATCAAATTAAAGTGAAGGATGAAGATATCCAGAAGACGTCTTTTAGGACGCGTTATGGACATTATAAGTATTCGGTGATGCCTTTCGGTGTTACTAATGTGCCAGGAGTATTCATGGAATACATGAATCTTATCTTTCATACTTATTTGGATCGATTTGTAGTGGTGTTCATTGATGACATTTTGATTTACTCTAAATCGGAAGAAGAGCATGCAAAACACTTAAAAATAGTATTGCAAGTTTTGAAAGAGAATAAGTTGTATGCAAAGTTGTTTAAGTGTGAATTTTTGTTAAAGGAGATTAGTTTTCTTGGTCATGTTATTTCAAGTAGTGGCATTGTTGTAGATCCATCTAAAGTAGATGTTGTGTTGCAATGGGAAACTCCAAAATCGGCTACAGAGATTAGAAGCTTTTTGGGATTAGCTTGTTATTATATAAGGTTTATCGAAGGTTTTTCTAAGTTGGCACTTCCGTTGACTAAGTTGACTTGTAAAGATAGAGCTTTTGTGTGGGAAGTTCAATGTGAAGAAAGTTTTATAGAATTGAAGAAAAGATTGACGCCGACTCCGATTTTGACATTACCTAATCCAGGAGAACCTTTTGTGGTATATTGTGATGCTTCTAAAATTGGTTTAGGAGGTGTGCTTATGAAGAAGGATAAGGTAGTTGCTTATGCATCAAGGCAGTTGAGTACTCATGAGAAGAACTATCCTACGCATGATTTAGAGCTTGCTGCAATTGTTTTTGTGTTAAATATTTGGAAGTATTATCTTTATGGTTCTATATTTTAATATTTAGAGGCCATAAGAGTTTAAAGTATTTGTTTGATCAGAAGGAATTGAATATGAGACAACGTAGATGGTTGGAGTTGTTGAAGGATTATGATTTTGGTTTGAATTATCATCCAGGAAAAACGAATGTGGTGGCAGATGCGTTGAGTCGAAAGACTTTACATATGTCGACAATGATGGTTAAAGAGTTGGAATTAATTGAACAGTTCAGAGATATGAGCTTAGTTTGCAAAGTGACACCGTGGAGTGTTATGTTGGGGATGTTAAAGATAAATAATGATTTTCTAGATAATATAAGAGAAGCTCAGAAGTTAGACGTGAAACTGGTAGGTTTGATGGTTGGAATTGATCAGTCTGGGAATAGTGATTTCAAGTTAGATGCGCAAGGTGTGTTGAGATTCTGTAATCGGATTTGTATTCCTGATGATGCAGAGATGAAGAAAGTAATTCTTGAGGAAAGTCATAGAAGCAAGTTAAGCATTCATCCGAGAGCTACAAAAATGTATCAGGATTTGAAGAATTTATTGTGGTGGCCTGGGATGAGGAGTGATGTGGCTCGGTTTGTGTATGCATGTTTAACTTATCAGAAGTCGAAAGTTGAACATCAGAAGCCTGCAGGGTTGATGCAACCGTTAGAAGTTCTGGAATGGAAATAGGGTAGAATTTCGATGGACTTTGTGACGAGATTACCTAATACTTCAAGGGGACATGATTTGATTTGGGTGATTGTTGATAGGCTTACGAAGTCAGCTCATTTTATTCCTATTAATATCAGTTTTCTAGTGTCGAAGTTGGCTGAAATTTACACTAGAGTAATTGTGAAGCTGTATGGTGTTCCTTTGTGTATTGTGTTAGATAGAGATTCGAGGTTTACTTCTGATTTTTGGAAGAGTTTACAAGAAGCGTTGGGTTTTAAGTTGAGGTTGAGTTTGGTGTATCATCCTCATACGGATGGTTAGACGGAAAGGACTATTCAGTCGTTGGAAAATTTGTTGAGAGCATGTGTTCTTGAGCAGGGAGGATCGTGGGATACTTATCTTCCGTTGATAGAGTTAACTTATAATAAAAGTTACCATTCTAGTATTGGAATGACACCTTTTGAAGCGGTTGTATGGTCAGAGATGTAGAATTCCTTTATATTGGCATGAGTTTGGAGAAAGTGTAGTGCTTGGACATGAACTTGTTCGTGAGACTACTGAGAAGGTTAAGTTAATTCGAGAAAAGATGAAAGCTTCCTAAAGTAGACAGAAGAGTTATCATGACAAGCGAAGGACAGATTCTGAATTTAAAGCAGGTGACCATGTGTTTTTGAGAGTTACACCTGTGACTGGTGTTGGGCAAGCATTAAAGTCTAAGAAGCTCACTTCTCATTTTATTGGTCCGTATCAGATTTTAGACAGAGTTGGAAATGTTGCTTTATAGAGTGGCTTTACCGCCTAATATTTCGAATTTTCATGATGTGTTTCATGTGTCACAACTCCAGAAGTATATTTCAGATCCATCTCATGTGATTCATATGGATGATGTGCAAGTACGGGATAATCTTACTGGGGGGACGATGCATGTACTAATTGCGGATCGTGAGATGAAGACTCTAAGAAGCAAAGATATTGCTTTGGTGAAAGTAGTCTGGCTAGGAGCTGCGGGAGAAAGAATGACTTGGGAGTTGGAAAGCAAGATGCGGGACTCCTACCCGAGTTATTTGAATAACGTAAATTTTCGAGGACGAAAATATTCTAAGTGCGGGAGAGTTGTAACACCCGTTAATTTAATTAATTATTTAATTATTATTTTTGGATTATTTGTGAAGTTGTGAGATGTTGGGAATTATTGGTATAAGTTGTTATATTGTTATTAAATAATTAATTAATTAGTTAATTAATAATAATAATGTTGGAATTAATGGAATATTATGTTAGGCTTATATTATTGGTTGGAAGTAGTAAAGTGGGGGTGTGAAAGTTAACCCCAATAGAATTGATGATATAAGGTTAAGCTGATACAAGGATTTGTTTTTGTTGGTGATTAAGGAGTTCTGTATGTTGACCAGAAAAGCTGCGCGGAGAGAGGAGGAAGCTTCCCGGTGTCGAGCAGAGCAAATTAAAGCTGTCGGCTGGAAGTTTGGTGGAGAGATCTTCAATCCAGGTAAGGGTGGGGTTATAACCTTATAATGGTAATTATGATGTGTATTATATGGTAATTGGTCGGTTGTATGACTGTGTGCATTGATGTTCCTGGATTTGTTATCGAAGTTGCCCATTTCTATATGTTGTGGTCGTTAAGAAGTCACTGTATGGCTGTATTGCATGATTAGTGAATATGTTATAGGGAGTTTCCCGGTTGTTACATTGTGGGTGTTTGAGTTATCTGTATCATTTCCCGGTAGAATCTATAATTAGGTTAGTGTAGGATATTACTGGGTGTTGTAGTCAATATGATGTTTTGGTGTTCCGAGCAGTTGGCACGAAATTAGGAATTATTATTGTGGTCGTTATAGGAAGGATTCAGCGTGATCGTTTTGTATAATTAGTGAATCTGTTGAAAATATATATAGTTTCTCGTTGTTGTGTTATTCCGAGCAGCTGGCCGGAGATTATGGATTGTGTTGTGGTTGTCGTTATGCTGTTGTATTATTCTATGTTGTTGGCCGAAATTAGTGGTCGAGGAGAATGCTGATGGTGTTAGGTGTTGAGCGACATTTAGGCTGTGAGGTGTGTCGGAGAATATGTGTTAGATGTCGAGCAGTGTTAGGCTGCAAGGTGTGTTAAGGAGCACAATAGTGATGTCGAGCTGCACCAAGCTGCAGGTTGTGTCGAGGAGCGTAAGTAGTTGTTACTCTTTTGTTTCTGTGTGTGTTGAGGAGTCTTGAGTCAGTCATTATTCTGTCTTTTTCGCTGTATATGTCGAGGGGCTCGTATTTTCCCTTGTTCTATTGCTCGGTTGTGTCGATTTGGTCGTTACAGTATGCTATATAAGTTGTTGTGAATTGAGAAATTGCAGGTTGATAATTTATGTTGAGATGCCTCTAACTTGGCAGATATTATGTTGTAGGATTATGGCCAAAGTTGATTTATGTTGATGTTGAATTGTTGTTGATGTTGTAGGCTTATGGACAACGTTGATTTATGTTAAATTGTTGTTTGTTATTGTTGTTGCTACACTCATGTTGTGTCGCATACATCGCATATCAAGTTGGAGCTGATGCTCATTAAGTTGGCCTGGATTGGCAAAATATTAAGTTGAAGGCTTATGCCTTGTTGATGCCTCTATTTATTGGCATATTTTTAATTTGGAAGTTCTGCTCCATTGGTACCACATGCATTTTCATAGAGACAAGTTGCATTCTGTGTTGCATTCTGAGTCGTTGTGTGATTGATTTGATTATGCTCATGTTGTTTTAATTCAGAAGTGGTGAATATATATGAACTAATCCTGACATTTTATTTATCATATGTTCTATTAGATGGTTCAATATCTCACCCCACCTGTTTTAATGTTACCCCGATGTTGGTAACGTGCAGGTAATTCTAAGTGAAGGCGGTTTAACTTTAGTAGTTCGAGTCAGTGTCATTGCCTTGATACGTAACACTTGAAGGGATGAATGCTTGATATTTTATTGTTGTTATTATTAGATTTGATTGAACCTTAAGTTATTGTTCGTTAAATACTTATTATTTGAAGTTGTTTAGTTGGACAAAGATGTTACTTTCTAAAAGGTTGAATGTTTGACTCCGATACGTAGTTATGGAAGTTGTTGGTTTTAAAGGATTAATTTATGTTGTTGTTGGTTCATCCCATTTTATCGTGTTATGTAGCTGTAATGAATGTCGTTGTTTTAAATTATAATTGTAGCATCCCGATTCGGTTGTCGGAATTTTTATAACTTTCATTTATATAATTGTCGGGTAGAATTGGGGTGTTACAATATGCATTTGTCATGTATGTTCTATGATGTATGAATGTCATTGAAATGTATCTTTGTCTAGGAAAATAAATCCTTGACAAATGTTGGGGAACATTGGGAAGCAAAATCTCGGACTACCGCAGGAGATGAGGAGTATGTGGGTCTTCGACTTTTTTTAGAGTGTCCCACTAGGAATCCCTGTCTCGTTGTTTTGAGGAAATTCTGCGGGGAATGTCGATTTCTGCTTGAGGGATAGAGTTCAGGAACCTTGGTTGTTCATTACTTTACTGGGGTATTATAAATTGACTGTGGATAAAAGTTAACTGGTATCAGGTCGGATTCCAGGCTTCGCAGCAACTTACCAGGGAGGATGAAGTTAACTGTTATCTGGTCGAATTCCAGGCTTCGCAGCAACTTACTGGGGATAGTAACAACTCCGCTGGGGACAAAAGGGTTTTGTCCGTTGATTTGCAACAGTCTGAGAAAAGACTCGTGTTGGGGAATCTATAGTTTGTTGGGGATATAAACCTTATTGAGGAGAATATTTTGAATATTTTATTGGGGAGATGAATTCATAAGGTTTCTTTTTTCAGTTAAGACCAACTCAGCTGGGGAGAAGGTTTTCAGGAGATTATACTTTGTGGGGATAATCTTATTGAAGCAACTCTGTGGGGATATCCAAAATCCTTAAGGAAATGCTTATTACATACATTTGTTAATAGTTAATCATGTTCATATGCATATATTCGTTCAATTTTAATCATTGGACATTTTTGCAGTCAAAACAGAAGAAAAAAAACAAAAAGTTTGCACTTCAGAGTATATTTGTATTGATGTTTTGCTTATAAACAGGCGTTTTTGTACAAGGAGACAAAAATCCTAGTAAGAGGAAGTCGTCGAAAGAACGAAAGGAATACAAAGTGAAAACAAAACAATAGCCATGTGGAAATAATCTCATTGGGTTCCAACTCCGCCCATGCCCCTATGTCTTCGAGCATCATCCCTTTCCGTTATGAACATGGACCTTGGTAATAAAGCTGGCTGTGGTGATTTCACGGGACATAGTCATATGCTTTGATCCTTAACTTTTGCCTGGACCGCCCTTTTGGGTTTTCATCCCACCAGGATACCGCTTTTTGCCCAAGCTGCCCTTTCGGGTTTTCGAATTGTCGGGTGTATAATCTCTTGTATATATCCCTAACTTTTTCCCGAACCCTTTTGGTTCGCCGGGATGCCCTTATTTTTTCCTAGGTATGTCAACCTAACGAGTAATTTTTATGCGTAGTATTTTTTAACTATGTCTGCATTCACCGGATGTGGAAAATCCTCGCCGTCCATAGTAGTTAGCATCATAGTCTCGCCAGAAAATTATTTTTTTACAATAAATGGCCCTTCGTAAGTGGGAGTCCATTTTCCTGTGGGATCTCCTTGAGGAAGAATGATGCGCTTTATTACCACATCTCCAGTATGATCACTCGAGGTTTGATCTTTTTTTTGAAAGCCTTGATCATACACTTTTGATACATTTGACCGTGACAAACAGCAACCAGTCTCTTCTCATCAATTAAGTTCAACTGATCCAACCTAGTCTGAATCCATTCATCTTCGCCTAAGTCTGCTTCTTTCATAATCCTTAAGGAAGGAATCTGGACTTCTAAAGGCAGGACAACTTCCATGCCATAGACTAAGGAGAAAGGTGTTGCCCAAGTTGATGTTCGATTCGAAGTACGGTAGCAATGAAGAGAAAATGGTAACATCTCGTGCCAGTCTTTATAGGTTACTACCATCTTTTGCACAATTTTATTTATGTTTTTATTGGCAGCTTCCACTACGCCATTCATCTTAGGTCTGTATGGAGCAGAGTTGTGTTGCTTAATCTTGAACTGAGTGCAAAGTTCAGTGATCATAGTATTGTTGAGATTGGTTCTGTTGTCAGTGATGATCCTTTCAGGGATATTGTATCGACAGATGAGGTTATGCTTGATAAACCGGGCTACAACATTCTTAGTGACTGAGGCAAATGAAGCATCTTTGACCCATTTGGTGAAGTAGTCGATAGAAACAAGGATGAAATGATGTCCATTAGAGGTAGTGGGATTGATCTCTCCAATCATGTCAATGCCCCACATTGCAAATGGCCACAGAGCAGTCATGACATTCAAAGGAATTGGAGGCACATGGTACATGTCGGCATAGATATACACTTATGGCAAGTCCTTAAGTGATTGAATGGTAAATTCCGCAAGTGCACGGAAATATCGAAGTAACATAAAATATTTTTGATCCACAGAGACAAATGTCAACCTGTTGCAATCTATCGCTACTTTGTAAAGTTAAGGCTAATGAGTAATTGGATTTTGGGGGAAATTAAGAAATAAAACTAAAAATGACTTTAGAAAATATAATAATAAAGAGAGACCGGAATATGGTTTCCGCGTTCCTGAGGGACTTATAGAAAACTGGTACTAATTACAACTATAACTTAGTTCTGTAGAATATACTGACT